>OZ007563.1:78966316-81366316 GCA_963931875.1 Pollenia griseotomentosa
TTTTCTGGCAAACTAGAAGAGTTAGAGCAAAAAATAAGAAAAATTGTGATTCACTAGGTAATTTTCCACTAAAACTTGATTTTCCTAAGGATTTTTTTATATAAAAACTTTATGCTTTTTCTGGCAAACTAGAAGAGTTAGAGCAAAAATAACGAAAATCTGTGATCACTAGTATTTTCCACTAAAACTTGATTTTCTAAGGATTTTTATATGAAAAACTTTAAATGCGTTTTTCTGGCAAACTAGAAGAGTTAGAGCAAAAATAACGAAAATCTGTGATCACTAGTATTTTCCACTAAAACTTGATTTTCTAAGGATTTTTATATGAAAAACTTTACATGCGTTTTTCTGGCAAACTAGAAGAGTTAGAGCAAAAATAACGAAAATCTGTGATCACTAGTATTTTCCACTAAAACTTGATTTTCTAAGGATTTTTATATGAAAAACTTTAAATGCGTTTTTCTGGCAAACTAGAAGAGTTAGAGCAAAAATAACGAAAATCTGTGATCACTAGTATTTTCCACTAAAACTTGATTTTCTAAGGATTTTTATATGAAAAACTTTAAATGCGTTTTTCTGGCAAACTAGAAGAGTTAGAGCAAAAATAACGAAAATCTGTGATCACTAGTATTTTCCACTAAAACTTGATTTTCTAAGGATTTTTATATGAAAAACTTTAAATGCGTTTTTCTGGCAAACTAGAAGAGTTAGAGCAAAAATAACGAAAATCTGTGATCACTAGTATTTTCCACTAAAACTTGATTTTCTAAGGATTTTTATATGAAAAACTTTAAATGCGTTTTTCTGGCAAACTAGAAGAGTTAGAGCAAAAATAACGAAAATCTGTGATCACTAGTATTTTCCACTAAAACTTGATTTTCTAAGGATTTTTATATGAAAAACTTTAAATGCGTTTTTCTGGCAAACTAGAAGAGTTAGAGCAAAAATAACGAAAATCTGTGATCACTAGTATTTTCCACTAAAACTTGATTTTCTAAGGATTTTTATATGAAAAACTTTAAATGCGTTTTTCTGGCAAACTAGAAGAGTTAGAGCAAAAATAACGAAAATCTGTGATCACTAGTATTTCCACTAAAACTTGATTTTCTAAGGATTTTTATATGAAAACTTTAAATGCGTTTTTCTGGCAAACTAGAAGAGTTAGAGCAAAAATAACGAAAATCAATGTGATCACTAGTATTTCCACTAAAACTTGATTTTCTAAGGATTTTTATATGAAAAACTTTAAATGCGTTTTTCTGGCAAACTAGAAGAGTTAGAGCAAAAATAACGAAAATCTGTGATCACTAGTATTTCCACTAAAACTTGATTTTCTAAGGATTTTTATATGAAAAACTTTAAATGCGTTTTTCTGGCAAACTAGAAGAGTTAGAGCAAAAATAACGAAAATCTGTGATCACTAGTATTTCCACTAAAACTTGATTTTCTAAGGATTTTTATATGAAAAACTTTAAATGCGTTTTTCTGGCAAACTAGAAGAGTTAGAGCAAAAATAACGAAAATCTGTGATCACTAGTATTTCCCACTAAAACTTGATTTTCTAAGGATTTTATATGGAAAACTTTAAATGCGTTTTTCTGGCAAACTAGAAGAGTTAGAGCAAAAATAACGAAAATCTGTGATCACTAGTATTTCCCACTAAAACTTGATTTTCTAAGGATTTTTATATGAAAAACTTTAAATGCGTTTTTCTGGCAAACTAGAAGAGTTAGAGCAAAAATAACGAAAATCTGTGATCACTAGTATTTCCCACTAAAACTTGATTTTCTAAGGATTTTTATATGGAAAACTTTAAATGCGTTTTTCTGGCAAACTAGAAGAGTTAGAGCAAAAATAACGAAAATCTGTGATCACTAGTATTTTCCACTAAAACTTGATTTTCTAAGGATTTTTATATGAAAAACTTTAAATGCGTTTTTCTGGCAAACTAGAAGAGTTAGAGCAAAAATAACGAAATCTGTGATCACTAGTATTTCCCACTAAAACTTGATTTTCTAAGGATTTTTATATGGAAAACTTTAAATGCGTTTTTCTGGCAAACTAGAAGAGTTAGAGCAAAAATAACGAAAATCTGTGATCACTAGTATTTCCCACTAAAACTTGATTTTCTAAGGATTTTTATATGAAAAACTTTAAATGCGTTTTTCTGGCAAACTAGAAGAGTTAGAGCAAAAATATCGAAAATCTGTGATCACTAGTATTTCCCACTAAAACTTGATTTTCTAAGGATTTTTATATGAAAACTTTAAATGCGTTTTTCTGGCAAACTAGAAGAGTTAGAGCAAAAATAACGAAAATCTGTGATCACTAGTATTTCCCACTAAAACTTGATTTTCTAAGGATTTTTATATGAAAAACTTTAAATGCGTTTTTCTGGCAAACTAGAAGAGTTAGAGCAAAAATAACGAAAATCTGTGATCACTAGTATTTCCCACTAAAACTTGATTTTCTAAGGATTTTTATATGAAAAACTTTAAATGCGTTTTTCTGGCAAACTAGAAGAGTTAGAGCAAAAATAACGAAAATCTGTGATCACTAGTATTTCCCACTAAAACTTGATTTTCTAAGGATTTTTATATGAAAAACTTTAAATGCGTTTTTCTGGCAAACTAGAAGAGTTAGAGCAAAAATAACGAAAATCTGTGATCACTAGTATTTCCCACTAAAACTTGATTTTCTAAGGATTTTTATATGAAAAACTTTAAATGCGTTTTTCTGGCAAACTAGAAGAGTTAGAGCAAAAATAACGAAAATCTGTGATCACTAGTATTTCCCACTAAAACTTGATTTTCTAAGGATTTTTATATGAAAAACTTTAAATGCGTTTTTCTGGCAAACTAGAAGAGTTAGAGCAAAAATAACGAAAATCTGTGATCACTAGTATTTCCCACTAAAACTTGATTTTCTAAGGATTTTTATATGAAAAACTTTAAATGCGTTTTTCTGGCAAACTAGAAGAGTTAGAGCAAAAATAACGAAAATCTGTGATCACTAGTATTTCCCACTAAAACTTGATTTTCTAAGGATTTTTATATGAAAACTTTAAATGCGATTTTCTGGCAAACTAGAAGAGTTAGAGCAAAAATAACGAAAATCTGTGATCACTAGTATTTCCCACTAAAACTTGATTTTCTAAGGATTTTTATATGGAAAACTTTAAATGCGTTTTTCTGGCAAACTAGAAGAGTTAGAGCAAAAATAACGAAAATCTGTGATCACTAGTATTTCCCACTAAAACTTGATTTTCTAAGGATTTTTATATGAAAAACTTTAAATGCGTTTTTCTGGCAAACTAGAAGAGTTAGAGCAAAAATAACGAAAATCTGTGATCACTAGTATTTTCCACTAAAACTTGATTTTCTAAGGATTTTTATATGAAAAACTTTAAATGCGTTTTTCTGGCAAACTAGAAGAGTTAGAGCAAAAATAACGAAAATCTGTCATCACTAGTATTTTCCACTAAAACTTGATTTTCTAAGGATTTTTATATGAAAAACTTTAAATGCGTTTTTCTGGCAAACTAGAAGAGTTAGAGCAAAAATAACGAAAATCTGTGATCACTAGTATTTCCCACTAAAACTTGATTTTCTAAGGATTTTTATATGAAAAACTTTAAATGCGTTTTTCTGGCAAACTAGAAGAGTTAGAGCAAAAATAACGAAAATCTGTGATCACTAGTATTTCCGACTAAAAACTTGATTTTCTATGGATTTTTATATGGAAAACTTTAAATGCGTTTTTCTGGCAAACTAGAAGAGTTAGAGCAAAAATAACGAAAATCTGTGATCACTAGTATTTTCCACTAAAACTTGATTTTCTAAGGATTTTTATATGAAAAACTTTAAATGCGTTTTTCTGGCAAACTAGAAGAGTTAGAGCAAAAATAACGAAAATCTGTGATCACTAGTATTTTCCACTAAAACTTGATTTTCTAAGGATTTTTATATGAAAAACTTTAAATGCGTTTTTCTGGCAAACTAGAAGAGTTAGAGCAAAAATAACGAAAATCTGTGATCACTAGTATTTTCCACTAAAACTTGATTTTCTAAGGATTTTTATATGAAACACTTTAAATGCGTTTTTCTGGCAAACTAGAAGAGTTAGAGCAAAAATAACGAAAATCTGTGATCACTAGTATTTCCCACTAAAACTTGATTTTCTAAGGATTTTTATATGAAAAACTTTAAATGCGTTTTTCTGGCAAACTAGAAGAGTTAGAGCAAAAATAACGAAAATCTGTGATCACTAGTATTTCCCACTAAAAATTGATTTTCTAAGGATTTTTATATGGAAAAATTTAAATGCGTTTTTCTGGCAAACTAGAAGAGTTAGAGCAAAAATAACGAAAATCTGTGATCACTAGTATTTCCCACTAAAAATTGATTTTCTAAGGATTTTTATATGGAAAACTTTAAATGCGTTTTTCTGGCAAACAAGAAGAGTTAGAGCAAAAATAACGAAAATCTGTGATCACTAGTATTTCCCACTAAAAATTGATTTTCTAAGGATTTTTATATGGAAAACTTTAAATGCGTTTTTCTGGCAAACTAGAAGAGTTAGAGCAAAAATAACGAAAATCTGTGATCACTAGTATTTTCCACTAAAACTTGATTTTCTAAGGATTTTAATATGAAAAACTTCAAATGCGTTTTTCTGGCAAACTAGAAGAGTTTGAGCAAAAATAACGAAAATCTGTGATCACTAGTATTTTCCACTAAAACTTGATTTTCTAAGGATTTTTATATGAAAAACTTTAAATGCGTTTTTCTGGCAAACTAGAAGAGTTAGAGCAAAAATAACGAAAATCTGTGATCACTAGTATTTCCCACTAAAAATTGATTTTCTAAGGATTTTTATATGGAAAACTTTAAATGCGTTTTTCTGGCAAACTAGAAGAGTTAGAGCAAAAATAACGAAAATCTGTGATCACTAGTATTTTCCACTAAAACTTGATTTTCTAAGGATTTTTATATGAAAAACTTTAAATGCGTTTTTCTGGCAACTAGAAGAGTTAGAGCAAAAATAACGAAAATCTGTGATCACTAGTATTTCCCACTAAAACTTGATTTTCTAAGGATTTTATATGGAAAACTTTAAATGCGTTTTTCTGGCAAACTAGAAGAGTTAGAGCAAAAATAACGAAAATCTGTGATCACTAGTATTTTCCACTAAAAATTGATTTTCTAAGGATTTTTATATGGAAAACTTTAAATGCGTTTTTCTGGCAAACTAGAAGAGTTAGAGCAAAAATAACGAAAATCTGTGATCACTAGTATTTCCCACTAAAAATTGATTTTCTAAGGATTTTTATATGGAAAACTTTAAATGCGTTTTTCTGGCAAACTAGAAGAGTTAGAGCAAAAATAACGAAAATCTGTGATCACTAGTATTTCCCACTAAAAATTGATTTTCTAAGGATTTTTATATGGAAAACTTTAAATGCGTTTTTCTGGCAAACTAGAAGAGTTAGAGCAAAAATAACGAAAATCTGTGATCACTAGTATTTTCCACTAAAACTTGATTTTCTAAGGATTTTTATATGAAAAACTTTAAATGCGTTTTTCTGGCAAACTAGAAGAGTTAGAGCAAAAATAACGAAAATCTGTGATCACTAGTATTTTCCACTAAAACTTGATTTTCTAAGGATTTTAATATGAAAAACTTCAAATGCGTTTTTCTGGCAAACTAGAAGAGTTTGAGCAAAAATAACGAAAATCTGTGATCACTAGTATTTTCCACTAAAACTTGATTTTCTAAGGATTTTTATATGAAAAACTTTAAATGCGTTTTTCTGGCAAACAAGAAGAGTTAGAGCAAAAATAACGAAAATCTGTGATCACTAGTATTTCCCACTAAAAATTGATTTTCTAAGGATTTTTATATGGAAAACTTTAAATGCGTTTTTCTGGCAAACTAGAAGAGTTAGAGCAAAAATAACGAAAATCTGTGATCACTAGTATTTTCCACTAAAACTTGATTTTCTAAGGATTTTAATATGAAAAACTTCAAATGCGTTTTTCTGGCAAACTAGAAGAGTTTGAGCAAAAATAACGAAAATCTGTGATCACTAGTATTTTCCACTAAAACTTGATTTTCTAAGGATTTTTATATGAAAAACTTTAAATGCGTTTTTCTGGCAAACTAGAAGAGTTAGAGCAAAAATAACGAAAATCTGTGATCACTAGTATTTCCCACTAAAAATTGATTTTCTAAGGATTTTTATATGGAAAACTTTAAATGCGTTTTTCTGGCAAACTAGAAGAGTTAGAGCAAAAATAACGAAAATCTGTGATCACTAGTATTTCCCACTAAAAATTGATTTTCTAAGGATTTTTATATGGAAAACTTTAAATGCGTTTTTCTGGCAAACTAGAAGAGTTAGAGCAAAAATAACGAAAATCTGTGATCACTAGTATTTTCCACTAAAAATTGATTTTCTAAGGATTTTTATATGGAAAACTTTAAATGCGTTTTTCTGGCAAACTAGAAGAGTTAGAGCAAAAATAACGAAAATCTGTGATCACTAGTATTTCCCACTAAAAATTGATTTTCTAAGGATTTTTATATGGAAAACTTTAAATGCGTTTTTCTGACAAACTAGAAGAGTTAGAGCAAAAATAACGAAAATCTGTGATCACTAGTATTTCCCACTAAAAATTGATTTTCTAAGGATTTTTATATGGAAAACTTTAAATGCGTTTTCTGGCAAACTAGAAGAGTTAGAGCAAAAATAACGAAAATCTGTGATCACTAGTATTTTCCACTAAAACTTGATTTTCTAAGGATTTTTATATGAAAAACTTTAAATGCGTTTTTCTGGCAAACTAGAAGAGTTAGAGCAAAAATAACGAAAATCTGTGATCACTAGTATTTTCCACTAAAACTTGATTTTCTAAGGATTTTTATATGAAAAACTTTAAATGCGTTTTTCTGGCAAACTAGAAGAGTTAGAGCAAAAATAACGAAAATCTGTGATCACTAGTATTTTCCACTAAAACTTGATTTTCTAAGGATTTTTATATGAAAAACTTTAAATGCGTTTTTCTGGCAAACTAGAAGAGTTAGAGCAAAAATAACGAAAATCTGTGATCACTAGTATTTTCCACTAAAACTTGATTTTCTAAGGATTTTTATATGAAAAACTTTAAATGCGTTTTTCTGGCAAACTAGAAGAGTTAGAGCAAAAATAACGAAAATCTGTGATCACTAGTATTTTCCACTAAAACTTGATTTTCTAAGGATTTTTATATGAAAAACTTTAAATGCGTTTTTCTGGCAAACTAGAAGAGTTAGAGCAAAAATAACGAAAATCTGTGATCACTAGTATTTTCCACTAAAACTTGATTTTCTAAGGATTTTTATATGAAAAACTTTAAATGCGTTTTTCTGGCAAACTAGAAGAGTTAGAGCAAAAATAACGAAAATCTGTGATCACTAGTATTTTCCACTAAAACTTGATTTTCTAAGGATTTTTATATGAAAAACTTTAAATGCGTTTTTCTGGCAAACTAGAAGAGTTAGAGCAAAAATAACGAAAATCTGTGATCACTAGTATTTTCCACTAAAACTTGATTTTCTAAGGATTTTTATATGAAAAACTTTAAATGCGTTTTTCTGGCAAACTAGAAGAGTTAGAGCAAAAATAACGAAAATCTGTGATCACTAGTATTTTCCACTAAAACTTGATTTTCTAAGGATTTTTATATGAAAAACTTAAATGCGTTTTTCTGGCAAACTAGAAGAGTTAGAGCAAAAATAACGAAAATCTGTGATCACTAGTATTTCCACTAAAACTTGATTTTCTAAGGATTTTTATATGAAAAACTTTAAATGCGTTTTTCTGGCAAACTAGAAGAGTTAGAGCAAAAATAACGAAAATCTGTGATCACTAGTATTTTCCACTAAAACTTGATTTTCTAAGGATTTTTATATGAAAAACTTTAAATGCGTTTTTCTGGCAAACTAGAAGAGTTAGAGCAAAAATAACGAAAATCTGTGATCACTAGTATTTTCCACTAAAACTTGATTTTCTAAGGATTTTTATATGAAAAACTTTAAATGCGTTTTTCTGGCAAACTAGAAGAGTTAGAGCAAAAATAACGAAAATCTGTGATCACTAGTATTTTCCACTAAAACTTGATTTTCTAAGGATTTTTATATGAAAAACTTTAAATGCGTTTTTCTGGCAAACTAGAAGAGTTAGAGCAAAAATAACGAAAATCTGTGATCACTAGTATTTTCCACTAAAACTTGATTTTCTAAGGATTTTTATATGAAAAACTTTAAATGCGTTTTTCTGGCAAACTAGAAGAGTTAGAGCAAAAATAACGAAAATCTGTGATCACTAGTATTTTCCACTAAAACTTGATTTTCTAAGGATTTTTATATGAAAAACTTTAAATGCGTTTTTCTGGCAAACTAGAAGAGTTAGAGCAAAAATAACGAAAATCTGTGATCACTAGTATTTTCCACTAAAACTTGATTTTCTAAGGATTTTTATATGAAAAACTTTAAATGCGTTTTTCTGGCAAACTAGAAGAGTTAGAGCAAAAATAACGAAAATCTGTGATCACTAGTATTTTCCACTAAAACTGGATTTTCTAAGGATTTTTATATGAAAAACTTTAAATGCGTTTTTCTGGCAAACTAGAAGAGTTAGAGCAAAAATAACGAAAATCTGTGATCACTAGTATTTTCCACTAAAACTGGATTTTCTAAGGATTTTTATATGAAAAACTTTAAATGCGTTTTTCTGGCAAACTAGAAGAGTTAGAGCAAAAATAACGAAAATCTCTGATCACTAGTATTTTCCACTAAAACTTGATTTTCTAAGGATTTTTATATGAAAAACTTTAAATGCGTTTTTCTGGCAAACTAGAAGAGTTAGAGCAAAAATAACGAAAATCTGTGATCACTAGTATTTTCCACTAAAACTTGATTTTCTAAGGATTTTTATATGAAAAACTTTAAATGCGTTTTTCTGGCAAACTAGAAGAGTTAGAGCAAATATAACGAAAATCTGTGATCACTAGTATTTTCCACTAAAACTTGATTTTCTAAGGATTTTTATATGAAAAACTTTAAATGCGTTTTTCTGGCAAACTAGAAGAGTTAGAGCAAAAATAATGAAAATCTGTGATCACTAGTATTTCCCACTAAAAATTGATTTTCTAAGGATTTTTATATGGAAAACTTTAAATGCGTTTTTCTGGCAAACTAGAAGAGTTAGAGCAAAAATAACGAAAATCTGTGATCACTAGTATTTTCCACTAAAACTTGATTTTCTAAGGATTTTTATATGAAAAACTTTAAATGCGTTTTTCTGGCAAACTAGAAGAGTTAGAGCAAAAATAACGAAAATCTGTGATCACTAGTATTTTCCACTAAAACTTGATTTTCTAAGGATTTTTATATGAAAAACTTTAAATGCGTTTTTCTGGCAAACTAGAAGAGTTAGAGCAAAAATAACGAAAATCTGTGATCACTAGTATTTTCCACTAAAACTTGATTTTCTAAGGATTTTTATATGAAAAACTTTAAATGCGTTTTTCTGGCAAACTAGAAGAGTTAGAGCAAAAATAACCAAAATCTGTGATCACTAGTATTTCCCACTAAAAATTGATTTTCTAAGGATTTTTATATGGAAAACTTTAAATGCGTTTTTCTGGCAAACTAGAAGAGTTAGAGCAAAAATAACGAAAATCTGTGATCACTAGTATTTTCCACTAAAACTTGATTTTCTAAGGATTTTTATATGAAAAACTTTAAATGCGTTTTTCTGGCAAACTAGAAGAGTTAGAGCAAAAATAACGAAAATCTGTGATCACTAGTATTTTCCACTAAAATTTGATTTTCTAAGGATTTTTATATGAAAAACTTTAAATGCGTTTTTCTGGCAAACTAGAAGAGTTAGAGCAAAAATAACGAAATTCTGTGATCACTAGTATTTTCCACTTAAACTTGATTTTCTAAGGATTTTTATATGAAAAACTTTAAATGCGTTTTTCTGGCAAACTAGAAGAGTTAGAGCAAAAATAACGAAAATCTGTGATCACTAGTATTTCCCACTAAAAATTGATTTTCTAAGGATTTTTATATGAACAACTTTAAATGCATTGAAATTAATTTTCAAATGTTCCTTACAATGATCGATGGAAAAGTTGCAGAACCATTAACCGAAACAAAGTCTTTCTGGAAAGTCAAGCTGTACCATATACCAAAAGACATCAAGTCAATTAAGCCAACCCCCATCATAAGACAATAGTTTCAATGAAGCATACGAATTTGGAATGTCCCCGTTTCATACCAGAATTCGTTTTATGGAGCATATTCTTAAATTGGGTTATGATTTGGAATTTGGCCCGTTAGGCGAAACAGTGAGAAAAAACAAAGAAAATGTGGAAAAAAGGAAGCAAACAAAAAAACAAATTCAAGGCCTTATAATTGATCAGCCAAAACAAGGAGAAGGAAATTCAAATGATGGAAACACTGCTAGGAGATTCTTTTCCGATCCAGAAACTGCAGCATCTATCACAGGAGTACATTTTGAATTAATAAGACGATTCCAGATCATTTTACAAGTTATATCATGTAGCAGAAAGCTAAATGCAAAAAAATTTGGCCAGTATGCAAATGAAACAGCATTTCTCTCTTGTCTCTTGGAGACATATGCCAACCGCAGTTCATAAAATTTTATACCATGGGGAACAAATAGTTCAACACAATATGCTACCAATTAGAGATCTATCTGAAGAAGCGCAAGATAAAAGGAACAAAGACTACAGATTCTTCCGCGAGCATAACACAAGAAAAATGTCCAGATGTACTAATGAAGATCTTATTACTATTTTGTTGTGCACATCAGATCCATATATGTCCAGTATTCGACAAAAATGGAAATCAACCTCAATCGAAGAAGCTAAACAACTTCTGGAAAATGAAACCCAAAGCTATTTAGAAGAAATTTTTACTAATATTGTTTAATTTAAAATTGTTTATAGATTATAATTTGTTTTTGATTTAAGTATATATTTGTATTAATATATAAAAATAAAATACACATACATCTCAAACCAAAAATAAAAGTTGCATTACCTAAAATGTTATCGATAGCCAAGAATGCTATTTGGGAATTTTTCAAAATATTCCTTTTCAGTTTTATCCTTATAACAACTCGTCTCATCCCAAAAAAGCCAACCTTTGGCCCCTGTGAATATTGCGACTAAAAAATTTACAGGGGCCAAATATTGGCATTTTCTGACAGGATCTAAGTTCGACAATAAAAAATAAGTATCAGTTGTAAAATACAATAGAAATAATGATAAATTATAAAAAAATCATATTTGAAATATTCAACTTTTACACCGAAACTCAACAAAAAAATGAAAATGCATTTTGAACTCCTCATAACTTTTGCTCCTATCAGTCGAATTTTACGTTTTATAGCGCAAATGAAAGCCTAACATCGCACCTATCGAACACAAAAAATCGCATAAAACAATACCGATCCAGTCAAAAGTTATGGAATTTTGACCGCCTTCTCGTAAAATTTCCCACTGTGCGGCATACTAAGAGGTGGGTCTCTTTTATACTCTTTTATTACGTACGTGTGAACACTTATTGAAGAGAATTTAACAACAACATATGTAAAATTCATACAGCGCATACAATTGCAAGATGTTATAGTAGAGGTTGCCGATCGCAGGGCTAGGACCAATATTTTTTAGTGTTGCACACATCATAACAAACGCATAATGCCCTCTTCAGTATTGTTGTGTGGTTATAAAAAAATGTTTAATATAATTAAATAGTTTATAAAAAAGAAATAATTCCCACATTCTTTTTGTTTCGCTTTTATACCATCCATCACTAGTGGTGAATAAGGGTATACTAAGTTTGTCATTCCGTGTGAAACTTTTTTAACATTTATCTCAGACCCCATAAAGTTTCAATATATATGGGGCATTCCATGCCAAATCAAAAAAAATGTTTTTGATTTCCCCAATTTTGTAATTTTTTGTGGTACACTTCTGATAAATTTAAAAATTTTTGATAACCCCTTCCAAGGATTCTTTTTTTAGTTTTTTGTTCATAACTTTCTTAATTGCTTTAAGATGTTTTTTTTTACAGAAAATAAATAGAAAAAAATTCCACCTTTTTTTGATTAAAAATTTTAAATTCCGGTCCAGTGGTGCGGCTTCCATTACTACTATAATTTTCAGAAAAAGGTTTGCGTTTACAGACAACAAGAAAATGATTCCGACTATTGCCTCGGTACACTAAAAGATAGATTTAGACTTCTATATATTACACACATCAGCACAAATATATATATGTAATTGATTTTTATTAGCATTTGTTTAGGTATAACATTTTACATTTTTAAATAATAGATAACCTGCTTTGGCTTACAATCGTAGAGTAAAATTAAAATGTAGATAGCGAAATCGAAGGAACACGTTGGTTATACAGATAAATAACTAAAGCAGAAAAGTTTTAAAAAGTTTTCTTTCATTACTTAATAAACTTTTTCTGTGTACATATATCGGTATTGTAAAATGTAAGCTTCAGCCGGCTAATAATTCCGTCAATAGTGAACCGCCGCTGCCGGTTTCTTGCCGGCATAGATTTCTGACACAGCTGATGTCAGATGGTTTGCCAGAGGAAAATAGAGCACGCACTAATTGAAATTTTGTCAGATTGGTAATTCCACGCACCAAAAGTGGAAAAAATTAATATCTGATTTTGGTAGTAAAAATACTTAAGTATGGTGGCAACATTATGTTACTTTTAAGTTTTTATAGTGGCAACAATTTTTTGATATTTTTTAAAGAAATTTTTTAATTTTTTTAAAAAATTAGAATTAAAAAAATAAATTGTTTAAGTTTTTGAAACGTTTATATTTCTTATTTCTAAAAAGGGTTTGTTTTGAATTATTTTAGTTTCAATGTTAGTTTCCAACTTATTATTTGTGATTTCGTTTAGGTGGTGTTTATATTCAAAAATACCATTTTAACGAGTTCATTAATTACGATTTTGTATCTCTCAAATAATTTTAGAGTTCCTATTTTATGCGCTGTGATTTCAATTCTAACGTTTCATGTAAAAATACTGACTTTTATACTACTCAAAGTGAGTGTAGTATCGGTCACGTTTTGAGCTGTAGTGTCAGTCACAATTTATTTTACTAATAAATATTTTTTTAAATAGCTTACCGCTTTTATTTCAGCATTTTATAATAGTTTGTTTCTTGAACTTTCGATAAAAACACAAATAAAGTTATTACGTAAGTGCAGAGGAAGATTATTGAAGTTTAAAAACACTCTCGAAAACGACTTCCTTTTGCATGTAGTGTCAGTCACGTTTTTATTTTACTAAATAGATAATATATCAAAATATCAGTGGTTGCCATTTTTTTCTTTATCGGATAATTGTTGAAACTGCTACAAATCGAGGATGATTAAAATAAAATATGAAAAACGGAGTAATAATAAATAACACTAGTTTTTGCTTGATTGAAAGTTTTTAAAATAAAGGCGGCCAAGGCGAATTCATGCAAACGGTGATGGCGATACTACAACAAGTACAACACCAAAAACACAGAATTTTATTTTATTTGTTGCTTTTCTGATATTTCTCTCTCTAAGTAAGAAAAAAGTAGCACAGCTGTGCTTTCAACGCCACCTGAAAATGAATTCGCCTTGGGACAAATATTTTTGAATTTTAAATCAAATAAGATATTTAAAATATAAGAGAAAATATTTTTTTTAATTCCCTAAGCTAATCCCACGAAGCTCAACGCTTGTCTGCAGGAAACCAGAGTCTCTGGCGGGAATCGAATACTAAATAAAGAGAATATCGGAAATTTAAGAAATTAGTTGGGTTAAGTGAATATTTGAAAAATTTGCATCAAAGAAAAGTCTTGCACACAAGGGCTTACCAATATTTGTTTACTGCGTTCAAAATTTTGCTTAAAATCAGTGAAGTAATATTATCGGGGTTATTCAAAAAAATTAATATAAACTTGAAATGTTTGTTAAACTTAAAATTTGTTTGCAAATCCGGTTTCGACAAACACTTCAATTTCTTGTTAAATTTTTTGCATAAGGCCGTTATTGTTTTAAATTTTTTTCACAGATAAAAGTTAACTTTTTATACTTACACCACAACAGTGGATTGTAGGGTGTTATGCATTTGTGCTGATGTTTGTAACAACTAAAAATTTTGGTCCAAGACCCACCTTTAAGTATACCGATCGACGAAGAATCACTTTCTAATACGATTTAACGATGTCCGTCCTGGCTGGCCGGCTGTCCATGTAAACCTTGTGCGCAAAGGAATAGGGTCTTTGTGCCCAAAGCCATCTTATGCATATAGTTAATGTTGAGCAACCGCAAAAACTGTCACTCGGTACAGTTATACGACGCGAAGCCATTAGACAATACGAGGGGACAAACGCACGAAAAACAGACAAACAAGAACGACCTGATTGTCCATAAAAAATAATGACAACGAGCCCTAGCTGCTTTTCCACTCAGAGCAATTTTATGAGTGGTAATATCTTTTGATAGTTTTCTTTTAGACGCGAGAAGTCACTAAACATGGAGCAGTTAATTTTTGTATTAATTTTTGATTACGGCTATCCACTATAAATTTAACTTAATGGTTACAATTATTTACTTAGTTCTCTTGGAAATAGAACCAGACCCCAGCCTGAGCACGACAGGCACTTAGGATTGCAAATATTTCAACGATAAAAACGCCGTGAGGTGGAATTCGTTATAATATTGACGTACACAATTATGCATCATATTACAACAGGTAAGTTTATGATCAGTGTTTTACCAAATATAAGTAAAGATCGTTAACGATGATAATGACATTAACTTAACTATGTAAATAAGTTAATTATGTAAATAAGTATGTATAAATAGTATATAAGTTAAGTTAAGTCAAGTTAAGTAGATAAGAGAATTATTGTTGGGTTATAACAAAATGTTTTAAAATAAAGAGACTTCAATTTAGAAACTCAAATAAGTGGCAAGTAAAATTTGTAATTGGTTATAAGCGATTTAAAATATTTTTAGTGTCTTCAGAAATATGAGCGATTTAATAAATTTTAGTGTTTTTATGTAAAATATCGATTTATGTCAAAAATATGAGTGATTACGGACTAAGCTTATTTTTCCATTAAAACGTATAAGAAAACATAAGCGATTTAAAATATTTTAGTGTTTTCAAGTAAAAAATCGATTTTTGGTCAAAAATATGAGTGATCACGGATTAAGCTTATTTTTCCATTTAAACGTATTTTAACGAAGTTATAAGCATTTTAAAATATTTTAGTGTTTTCAAGTAAAAAATCGATTTTTGGTCAAAAATATGAGTGATCACGGATTAAGCTTATTTTTCCATTTAAACGTATTTTAACGAAGTTACAAGTATTTTAAAATATTTTAGTGCTTTCAAGTAAAAAATCGATTTTTGGTCAAAAATATGAGTGATCACGGATTAAGCTTATTTTTCCATTTAAACGTATTTTAACGAAGTTACAAGTATTTTAAAATATTTTAGTGCCTTTAAGTAAAAAATCGATTTTTGGTCAAAAATATGAGTGATCACGGATTAAGCTTATTTTTCCATTTAAACGTATTTTAACGAAGTTACAAGTATTTTAAAATATTTTAGTGCTTTCAAGTAAAAAATCGATTTTTGGTCAAAAATATGAGTGATCACGGATTAAGCTTATTTTTCCATTTAAACGTATTTTAACGAAGTTCCAAGTATTTTAAAATTTTTGAGTGCTTTCAAGTAAAAAATCGATTTTTGGTCAAAAATATGAGTGATAACGGATTAAGCTTATTTTTCCATTTAAACGTATTTTAACGAAGTTACAAGTATTTTAAAATATTTTAGTGCTTTCAAGTAAAAAATCGATTTTTGGTCAAAAATATGAGTGATGAGAATGATGAGTGATCTTATTTTTCCATTTAAACGTATTTTAACGAAGTTTTAACCCTTTCAGACCTAGCTGAATCGATTGTGCGATCTGCCTTTGTTTGCCTCAAATTATATGAAATAACTAGCATTTAACCCGCTACTTCGTTAGCGTCTCCTTTTATTCGTGGACATATTTTTATGCCAAAGTTTACTTTTCTAGGTTTAAACTTGTTTAAATTCAAGCATTTAACCCGCTTCTTTTTAATCGGGCTTTTTCTTTCATAAACATATTTATATGCCAAAGAATATATATCTATATTTTAGCAAAAAAGTTCCAAAATTTTTATTTCATAGGTTGATATTTACACAGGACTTTGCACCTATTATTTTGTGTTTCTAAGATCAATATTATAGAAAATTCAAAAAGTACCACTCGTATAACACAAAAGCAAATGAAAGTAAGTTAATTTTCCATATTATCCGTTTTGATACTTGTTTCACCCCATTTATGTATGAAACATTTCAGTGTTGTGGTGGGAGCCCATAATTAAGTACGAATATGCCAATGAATGGAGACAAATATTTTGTAAAAAAGGACCACATGACCTTACATGTTGAATTTTATGTTTCTAGGTCCAATATTAACGGAAATTAAAAAAGCCCTCTTTCAGGTTCTTATCCACTCAGGACCTTGCATGTTTAATTTTATGTTTTTAGGTCCAATATTAACGG
Organism: Pollenia griseotomentosa; assembly: GCA_963931875.1. NCBI lineage: Eukaryota > Metazoa > Arthropoda > Insecta > Diptera > Polleniidae > Pollenia > Pollenia griseotomentosa. The sequence continues at coordinate 78,983,009 of OZ007563.1, forward strand.
AAATTAAAAATGTACCAATCAAAGAATAAAAAAGTACCAAAAAGTTCCCTCTTATAAATTCTTATCCACTCAATGCATTGCATGTTGAATCTTATGTTTTAAGGTCCAATATTAACGACAATAAAAAAATACCAGTTGCAGAAACAAAAAGCTAAAGAAAAACATAAATTTCCCGTATCTCCCCTTTTTGGTACTATTTTTTTTCCCCATTTAGTAATCAAAAATTTCAGTATTTTAGTGAGAGCTCATAATTAAGTACAAATATGTCAATGAATGGAGAAAAATGTTTTGTATAAAAAAAGTACCAAAAATAGTTAAGATTTTTACCCTTTAAATGTTCGAAATTCGAATAAGTACCAAACTCATATTCGTATTTTTTTGATAAGTTTCGAATGTTGTATAAATTTTGTTCCTATGTTGATTGGTTTAAAAGAAAGATGGGGTGCCAAAAAAGTACCAAACTTAAGGTTTTACCCGTTTGCTTCCTAATAGGACCAAATTTTAAAAAAGTACCAGACACCTGTCCGCTTATTTTTCTAAAGAACAACGATAAGTATTACGTTTTTACCCTTTTTTACCCCTTAAGCATTCGAATTTCCAAAAATCCCGTCTAAGTGGATCGATTTTGGGAGTCACCTATCTCTGCTCCAAATGTCAAGTTTTTAGCTAGAGGAGTTTAGGCTGTGCGATGATGAATTAGTGAGTCAGTCATTCAGTAACGTTTCAATTTTATATATATATAGATAGATAGATGAAGAAAAATTTTGTGAAAAAATAACAAAATTTGGAACGATTTTCACACCTAAACATTTGAATTAAAAAAGAAATCCAAATCTGTTTTGTATTTTTTAAGATAAGGTGCGAATGTGACATAATTTGTATTTACCATTTTACTCCACAAAAAGGCCATACTTCAAAAAAGTACCAAACACCAGTCTGTTAATTTTTTTAATTTTGTATCTATTTTAGTTTAGGAGATATGAGGTTAGCGAATTTTTCTAATGAACAACAATAAATGTTAATGTTTTCCTTTAGCTTAGGAGGTATGAGGCTAGCAGGATCGATTTAGCGAGAGGACAGAACCCGGTCCTAATGTCAACCTTTTAGCTTTAGACGTTTAGGATCTGCGATGAAAGATAAATATATGGAAAAAAATATTTTGAAAATAGTAACAAACATATCTTAGGAGGTATAAGGTTAGCAGGATCAATTGGGCGAGAGGAGAGCCTCCGGTCCAAATGTCAACCTTTTAGCTTCAGACGTTTAGGCTCTGCGATAAAAGATAAATAGATGGAGAAAACATCTTTTGTAAAAAGTAACAAACATATGTTGGTACAATTTTGACCCCTTAAACGTACAGTTTCAATAAAGTACCAAATATGTATTTGTATTTTTTAGATAAGTTACAAATGTTATATAATTTTTATTTCTATGTGTATTAATTTAAAAGCTAGATGGTAGAAAAACGACCCAAAATACAGTTTTTACCCGTTTGCTACCTAAAACGGCCGAATTTCGTAAAAGTACCAGACAGCTATTAACTTTTTTTTATTTAATGCACAAAAATTAATATTAAATTAAATAATAGTACCAGTTTATTTAAAAAAATTACCAGTTAGAGAACGAAAAAGAACCAAAATATCCTTTTTACAGATTTTCATTCACTCAGGAACTTGCATGTTAAATTTAATGTTCCTAGGTCCAACAAATACGGAAATTGAAAAGGTACCAGTTATAGAACAAAATAGTTCCAAAAAGCCCTCTTACAGATTCTTATTCACTCAGGATCTTGCATGTTTAATTGTATGTTTCTAAGTCCAATAAAAACGGATATTTAAAAAGTACCAGTTAAAGAACAACAATGTACTAAAAAGCCTATCTTACAGATTCTCATTCACTTAGGACCTTGCATGTTCAATTTTATGTTTCTAGGTCCAATACTAACGGAAATTCAAAAATTGCCAGTTAATGAACAAAAAAGTACCAAAATTCCCTCTTACAGATTCTCATTCACTCAGTACCTTGCATGTTTAATTTTATGTTTCTAGGTCCAATATTAACGGAAATTTAAAAAAACCAGCCAAAGAACAAAAAAGTACCAAAAACTTCCCTCTTTTAGATTCCTATCCACTCATTACACATATTGAATTTTATATTTTTAGGTCCAATAATAACGGAAATTCAAAAAGTACCAGTTAATGAACAAAAAACTACCAAAAACTTCCCTCTTATAGATTCTTATCCACTCAGGACATTGCATCTTGAATTTCATGTTTCTAGGTCCCAGTATTGGACGGAAATTATACCAAAAATACCAGTTGTAGAACCAAAAAGCTAAAGAAAAATATTAAATTTCCCGTATTTTTCTTTTTAGTACTATTTTTCCCCCATTAAAGTATAAAAAATTTCAGAATTGTAGTGGGAATCAATAATTTAGTACGAATATGTCAATGAATGAAGAAAAATATTTTGTAAAAGAAGACCACATGACCTTGCATGTTGAATTTTATGTTTCTAGGTCCAATACTAACGGAAATTCAAAAAGTACCAATTAATGAACAAAAAAGTACCTAAACGACCTCTTACAGGTTCTTATCCACTCAGGACCTTACATGTTTAATTTTATGTTTCTGGGTCCAATATTAACGGAAATTAAAAAAGCACCAGCTCAAGAACAAAAAAGTACCAAAAACTTCCCTCTTATAGATTCCTATCCACTCATTACATTGCATATTAAATTTTATGTTTCTAGTTCCAATAATAACGGAAATTCAAAAAGTACCAGTTAAAGAACAAAAAAGTACCAAAAAGCGATTTTACAGATTCTCATTCACTCAGGACCTTGCATGTTTAATTTTATCTTTCTAGGTCTAATAACAACGGAAATTTTAAAGTACCAGTCAAAGAATAAAAAAGTAACAAAAAGTTCACTCTTATAGGTGCAATACTAACGGAATTTCAAAAAGTACCAGTTAAAGAACAAAAAAGTACCAAAAAGTTCCATCATAGATTCTTATTCTTATAAGTTTAAAAAAAGTACCACTTAAAAAACGAAAAAGTACCAAAAAGATCCCTCTAACAGATAGTCTTTCACTCAAGACCTTGCATGTTTAATTTCATGTTTCTAGGTCCAATATTAACGGAAAATAAAAAAGTACCAGCCAAAATACAAAAAAGTACCATAAACTTCCCTCTTTTAGATTCCTATCCACTCATCACACATATTGAATTTTATATTTCTAGGTCCAATACTAACGGAAATTCAAAAAGTACCAGTTAATGAGCAAAAAAATTACCAAAAAGTCCTCTTACAGATTCTCATTATCTCAGGACCTTGCTTGTTTAATTTTATGTTTCTAGGTCCAGTACTAACGGAAATTAAAAAAGCACCAGCTAAAGAACAAAAAAGTACCAAAAACTTCCCTCTTATAGATTCCTATCCACTCATTACATTGCATATTATATTTTATGTTTCTAGTTCCAATAATAACGGAAATTCAAAAAGTACAAGTTAAAGAACAAAAAAGTACCAAAAAGCTGTTTTACAGATTCTCATTCACTTAGGACCTTGCATGTTTAATTTTATCTTTCAAGGTCTAATAACAACGGAAATTTAGAAAGTACCAGTCAAAGAATGAAAAAGTAACAAAAAGTTCACTCTTATAGATTTTCATCCTAGGTGCAATACTAACGGAAATTCAAAAAGTACCAGTTGAAGAACAAAAAAGTACCAAAATGTTCCATCATAGATTCTTATCCACTTAGCACATTACATGTTGAATTTAATGTTTCTAGGTCCAATAATGACGGAAATTCAAAAAGTACCAGTTAAAGAACAAAAAAGTACCAAAAAGCGATTTTACAGATTCTTATTCACTCAGGACCTTGCATGTTTAATTTTATCTTTCTAGGTCTAATAACAACGGAAATTTAGAAAGTACCAGTCAAAGAATAAAAAAGTAACAAAAAGTTCACTCTTATAGATTTTCATCCTAGGTGCAATACTAACGGAAATTCAAAAAGTACCAGTTGAAGAACAAAAAAGTACCAAAAAGTTCCATCATAGATTCTTATCCACTCAGCACATTACATGTTGAATTTAATGTTTGTAGGTCCAATAATGACGGAAATTCAAAAAGTACCAGTTAAAGAACAAAAAAGTACCAAAAAGATCCCTCTTACAGATTCTCGTTCACTCAGGACTTTGCATTTTAAATTTTATGTTTCTAGGTCCAATATTAACGGAAATTCAAAAAGTACCAGTTATAGAACAAAAAAGTACCAAAAAGTTCCGCAATAGATTCTTGTCCCCTCAGGACATTACATGTTGAATCTTATGTTTTTGGGTCCAATATTAACGATAATTAAAAAAAAACCAGTTGTAGAACCAAAAAGCTAAAGAAAAATATCAAATTTCCCGTATTTCCTTTTTTGGTACTATTTGTTCCCCCAATTAAAGTTTCAAAAATTTCAGTATTGTATTGGGAGGTCATAATTTGGTACGAATATCTCAATGAATGTAGAAAAATGTTTTGTAAAAAAAAGTACCAAAAATAGTTAAGATTTTCACCCCTTAAATGTTCGAATTTCGAAAAAGTACCAAATTTATATTCGTATTTTTTTGATAAGTTTCGAATGTGGTATAAACTTTGTTTCTATGTTTATTGGATCAAAAGATAGATGGGGTGTCAAAAAAGTACCAAAATTCAGGTTTTACCCGTTTACTCCCTAAAAGGGCCGAATTTCAAAAAAGTACCGGACACCTGTCCGCTAATTTTTTTAAAGAACACCGATAAGTATTACATTTTTTTTGTATCTCTTTTAGTTTTGGAGATATAAGATTACCGAATTTTCCCGTTTTTACCCTTTTTTACCCCTTAAGCATTCGAATTTCCAAAAATCCCGTCTTAGTGGATCGATTTGGCGTGTGACCAATCTCTGGTCCAAATTTCAAGTGTTTAGCTTCAGGCGTTTAGGCTGTGCGATGATGAATCAGTGAGTCAGTCAGTCAGTCAGTCAGTCAGTAACGTTACAATTTTATATATATAGATAATTTTTTTGTCTATTAACCGGCAAGCAATGATTGTGAGTTCTTGTTTCTGTTTAAAAAAAATAAAAAAAACAACTAACCAGCAGAAATTAACAACAAGCGTCCACATGGAAAGTGTTTTTGTAAAGTAATATTGAAATACGTTTTTAGGCTTAGTAGTGGTAACTGTAAAATGAGTTTTTGCAACAATTATGCTCGTTAGTGTTGATATTGTGCATAGTAACAAGGAGTCAGTGCTGAAAAAAATTCAAATAGCACAATTGTGTTGATCAGACACAATAAACCATTTTGTTTTATGCTCACGTTTGTGCTATCTAATATTTTTACAGGGAAATTTTTGATTTGAATGAAAATTATAATATTCAGGCAGTTTTAAACATTCTTAACAATTCTGATGCTGACTTCAGTGTTGATGATAATGTTGCTGATGAAACATTTATCCCTTGTAATCTAAATACAGATGCACAAGAAAGTTATGAAACCTTATGTAATGAAAACACTTTTCCTAACACGAATGACCAAAACAAGTACATCAGTTTAACAATCACACTCCTCGGACCACCCAGATACAGCACAACTACCATCAGTTTTTAGATCCAAAATACCAAACAGGCACGTTATATTAAAAAGTTTATTATTTCCGAAAACAGAACTTCTAATTCCACCTAGTTGCAAAATCAAACATAAGATAAAACTTCATTCAATATTTTAAAAGCTACTTTCCAGAAATACATCGAGGAAGTTGTGAAATAAACTAAAATGTATGTATGTGTTGAGTAAACGTGGTCAGAAAGTGCGTTACGTACCAGCAGAAATAAAAAGATTTGACGGGTGCGCGATCATGGTGGGATGCCTCAATTTTGCCCTACGATAAGAATATACTTTGCGAGTGGAAGCAAAGTTACTGCCGTTTATAACTCCACGTCCCGCGAAAAGTTTTTTCAGCTACGTCCAAATACACATTTTGAAGATAACTCTTCATTTCACTAGAAAAATAAGTTTTGGAGAGTTCAACAAAAAAACGGTGTTATGAATTGGCAGCAGAAATCTCGAATTAATCAATTGATGGGCAGTTTATACTCTTTACAGGAAGATGTCTTGGACGTGAAGTAATAAGGCCAAACCACAACCCGTTTGGCTGATAAATCTTGTCTGTGTTACTTCTAGAGGTGTTGTAGTGAACTTTAAAAGATTGTAAATTAAAAATTGTGGTCTTGGTCATGGACCGTTTATATCCATAAATATCTAGATGTATATTTCGGACCGATTTTTTTTTAACAAATGCCACTGCTAGAAGCATTACACCAGATGGGTTGGTAGCAACAGGTACAAATATGGCAAATAGAGTGTAAAATTTCCTTTAGACAAAGAAATGAAGCGGGGCGTTATTTCCCAATTTACTAATATCGAAATTGTAGCTGTTGTGAAATGGAAGGGCATATAGGCAGTGATAGACCTCTCAAACAAAGAACACCTAATTCTAGGTATAAGAATTTGCTTGTTCCTATTCGACCGCGAAAAAGTAAATTCATTGCATAACTGGACAGGTATGCCACTTTTAATAATGCGATGAAATAGAAGAATATTACGGTACTTTACGAATTTATCAAAATGACACCCTAAAAATTTCTTTACAAATTCGGATACATGTTCACGTCTACGGATATTAAAAACATAACGAGTCACAGCATTTACAACCCGCTCCAATATCTTTAAGTTCATGGCAATGGTCCCTGACACCAACTCAAGTCCATATAAGATCTGCGGCATAAGAAGCGCATGAGCTAGTCTACATTTAACCCGAAAAGGCAGGAATATATTTGTGGAATATATTCTACGTAAAGTTCAAGAAATTTTGCGATGCACAGATACGAAATGAGACTCATAACTAAGCCTTTTATCAATGATGATACCCAAACATTTATGTTGACTTACAAAATCGATTTTGGTATCCCGAACAAAAATCTCAAAAGTTGTCACCAAGTTCTCAGACGATCCAAACAAAATAGCCTTAGATTTAGACGGGTTAACAGCCAGTGAATTTCTGGAAGACCACAGGTCGATTTCATTAAGGCGGTAGTTAATATTAGACTCCAATACATCAGCAAATAAAAACGGCTTACACATACTAGAACTTAGAACTTGAGGCAAATCATTAATATAAAGTTTAAGTTAGATGGGGCCCAAAACCGACCCCTGAGGAACACCGGATGTAGTTGAAAGAATACTAGAAAGCCTACCATCTAAATCCACAAACTGTATTCTATCACATAAATAAGACAAGATAAACTTACAAGCCGATTTTGAAAAGTTAAAGAAATTCTTAAGTTTCATAATCATAGTAGAGTAACATATAGAATTAAAAGCTTTAGTTAAGTCTAAGGAAACTAGCAAACTTAATTTTCCGTCATTCTCACAACTTCTAACAGCGTTGTAGATAAAAGCAGGCAGGAAATAAATATTATAATTAAATCCAATTCATATTGTAGTCAAGGTATATCAATACCAGGTAGCCGCGAGATTACAACAACTGTACAATAAAACAAACAACAGGGCTTTTTATTGTTGTTATGTGATATGAACTGTCAAACAGCAAAGGGGTTGATAAGAGACAAAAAAGACAAAAGATAGAGACAAAAAACTTGTTTACATGTTTACTATACATCATTTAATAGTTCGTATCACAAAACAAGCAAATAAAAAATAAACAGCTGGCTTTCCGAGACTGCCTGCTATTAATATACCTTGATTGTAGTTTTATCATTGTTCATAAAGCCGAAATAGTCGCCAAAAAGTTAAACGGTTACCTATTATTCAAATTACGTATATGGCATCCCTTTTCTATCAGCTGATAGCAAACGTCATCGTCATCTCCGCGAGGGATAGGCACCTTCTGAGAAGGCACCGACAAAGCGTCGCCAAATTCGAAAGAATTTACGGCCCTGTCGGTACCGTGCTGGGTTGGCCCTATCCTTGGAGAAAGCAGGTGGATGAGGTCGCCGACCCGGTCACTACTCAAAAGAGTACAGGGCCGGTGGCGTCGTCAACCTGTGGAGAGATGGAGGAAGGTGGGGTTGCCCCGATGACCAAAGCGCTCATGTCTTCGGAACGAGCTGCGGAGGATAAGGGGGCGATACCCAAGAAGGCAAGCAAAGTGGCTAAGGTAGCGGACACAGGGAAGAAGGCTGGCAATCCTCCGTCCGATTCAACTAGTGGCTCTCGTAAGGAGGCCAATAGGGGAAAAGGTGCGGGCAGGAGCAAGCCTTCTAAACTAGTCGTGCCTAAGTCATCGTGCTCAGTGAAGAGGGTTGGTGCATCCCCGGCTGAAGCTCCTAATGGCTCTAATAAGGAGACCATTAAGAGGATCAGATCTGGGGATGATCAGCCTTCTTCATCGAATAAAAGATTGAAGAAGTCGACGAGCCTGGAAGGTCAACTGCAAGTGGCTGTCATTGATCGGAATGATCCGGATGGGAGGATCAGTGCCGAGCTATGGCAGTTAGTGGAGGCTAGGCTTATCGACGAGCTGGCAACATTCAAGGGCAAAGAGGAGGACGTATCCTTCAATGGTGCGGACTGGGTTAAGGGAGTGAAGGTTGTCAATTGTGGTAACAAGAATTCTTTGGAATTCTTAAGGACTACAATTGACAAATGCAGCGACATTAGCCCGGGGGCAAGGTTTGAAGTCATACAAGCCTCCGATTTGCCAATTAGGTCCATAGTGACAGTATGGATTCCACCACCCGTACGCCCGGTGGAAACTATACTGGCAGTATTGGGCAATCAGAACAATAGGCTTCTTACCGACCAATGGAGGCTGGTGACCTCACTGGTGTGTAAGGAGAATACCGGCAGGGACTTCCGCTTCGCAGTGGATCGGAAGTCCTTGGAATTCTTGGTGGAGGTGGGGGGGGTAGTTAAGTTTGGTTTAGGTAACGTCAGGTTCCGGTATCCGAAGCATGACAGGACCAAAGAGGCTGTTAGTGGTGCAAATAAACCTGCACCATTGTGAAGCAGCCTCAGCCGAACTGGCAACCTTCCTCACTAGCACCCGGACGGACGTGGCCCTAATCCAAGAACCTTGGATTAATAAAAATAAGGTTTGTGGTTTAGGAGTTGCGGGATACACTCTGTTTGTCCCGTCCACAGAGGACAAGGTAAGAACGTGTATATTAGCAAGGAATGAATTGAATTTTCTCATCTCTCATTCTTTCAGGTGCGGTGACTTAACCGTGGTAAATGGAGAAGCCAAAGGTAAGCGCACTCTTACACTGGCTTCGGTGTATATGCCATACGAGGCGATAGACCCACCTGGTACTGAGGTGCGGGAACTGACGGCATATGCAAGGAGGAGGGGTGCAATCCTTGTATTGGGCTGCGATGCCAATGCTCATCATAGCCAATGGGGGAGTGCAGATATAAACAAAAGGGGTGAGTTAATGTTTGATTTTATAACTACTAACAATCTTATTATCTGTAATATGGGTAACACGCCGACGTTCAGAAATAAAGATAGGCAGGCAGTGATAGATCTGACATTAGTGAACCGTGACGAGCAACTTGTTGCTGATTGGAGGGTGGCAACGGACTGTACATTTTCAGACCATAGTCGTATTACCTTCACATTGAATTTTGACCCACCTGGGGCTGCTCCATTTAGGAACCCGAGGGGAACAAAATGGGACTCCTTTAGGGAAAGAGTCCAAATTGGGTTGGCGCAAATGGCCTTGGGCGACTTGCTGCCGACTGATCTGGAGGGGGTGGTGAACAAGTTCACTCATCTTCTAAGGGAAAGCTATGAGCAGTCCTGCCCGGTTACATTTCCGGGTAGGCGTAAACAGCCCAAATGGTGGACCAGGGAACTCCAAGTTCAAAGGTCTACGGTTAGGAGACTGTTTAATAGGGCCAAGCTTACCAGAGCACCAGAGGATTGGAACAATCATAGGGTGCAGTTCAATAGATATAAGGCGGATCTGAAAAGAGCAAAGCGACTATCATGGAGGCAATTTTGTGCATCCATCGATAATGTCAACGAGTTGTCAAGATTCCGACGGATTTTATCCAAGGACCCTAAGGCCCTTGGTTATATCCAAAGGAATGACGGCTCATGGACTGAGTCTGGCTCTGAGACCCTAACCTTACTTGTGGAGACGCACTTTCCCGGGTGCAGGGAAACCGGAAGTATGGACGACGGTCAATGGGACGTGATGTCCATGACATCGGATTATGCTTCCGCTCGCGTCGAGGAAATGGTCACAAGGGAAAAGCTGGTGTGGGCGGTAAATACTTTCGACCCATATAAATCACCGGGTCCGGATGGCATTTTTCCGGCCATGCTTTGTAACATTCCGGACGACGCATCATTTCTGCTGGTGAATATATTCAAGAAGTGCCTCAGTAGGAGGTATCTGCCTAGAGGGTGGAGAGAGGTTAGGGTGATTTTTATACCCAAGGCTGGAAAGGCAGGCCACTCGAAACCGGGGGATTTTAGACCTATTAGTTTGTCTTCTTTCTTGTTGAAGACTCTTGAGAGGCTAATAGATTACTATCTCAGGTGTAATATTGAGACACGCCTTATAAGCAACGCTCAACATGCTTACCTGAAGGGAAAATCTGTTGAGAGCGCGTTACATGAGGTGGTGGGCTATATTGAGCACGGTCTGGGGCATAGGGAATATACTCTGGCCGCGTTTCTGGATATAGAAGGAGCCTTTAATAACATTAGGATTGAGGCGATTAGGGATTCGTTGTTGGAGTTGGGAGTTGAGGATTTTCTGGTGGAGTGGATAGTCTGCATGCTTGGCAGTAGGATTATAAACTCGAGCCTGGGGGATCATGTGATAAGGAGGAGGGTTACCAGGGGGACACCACAAGGGGGGGTTCTATCACCCCTACTGTGGTTGCTTGCGGTCAACGGGATTCTTAGATCATTTGATTCCATGGGCAGGAAGATTGTTGCCTATGCCGATGACATAGTTCTTCTGGTCAGGGGAAAGTTTCTGTCCACGATCGGGGAAATTATGCAGGTGATGCTGGGCGAACTCTCGGCTTGGGCAAAGGATAGGGGACTGGGTGTTAACCCTGTGAAAACTGAGCTGGTGTTATTTACCAGAAGGTATAGGATAGAGGGATTTAGGGGGCCAGTGCTAGATGGCGTCGAGTTACCGCTATCGGGCGGAGCAAAGTATTTGGGTAACTTTCTGGACTGCAAACTGTCTTGGAAGAGAAATACTCAGGAGAGGATGAGAAGGGGACTCAATGCATACTACACATGCAGGAACTCCATTGGTAAGACCTGGGGTCTGAGGCCAGATATGGTAAACTGGATTTACACATCGGTTGTTAGGCCTATACTTACCTATGGATGCACTGTCTGGTGGGGTGCGTTGGGAGTGGATAGCTATAGGAAGATGCTCAGCAAGGTTCAAAGGAGTGCATCTCTTGGCATTACAGGCGCTAGGAGAAGTACTCCGCAGGCAGCGCTGGACATCCTACTATATCTGTCCCCTATTGAACATTATGTGAGGAGTGTGGCCGCTAGGAACTTACTTAGACTTTACGAGTCTTCTTTAGTTAGGCCTAGGCGGGATGATCACACGAGAATTTTGTACGAGATGGGTCTGCTTGGTCAGGGTAATACTCTTGGGGGTATTTCGGATCATAGGACTATGACCCTGGACTTTGGTGCAACACCACCGGTAGACTTCCCGGATAGGGAAAATTGGAGTGGGTCCAACGGACTGTTTGAGGGGTGGGCAGTGTTTACGGATGGATCCAAGATGGAAACCGGCACTGGTGCCGGTGTATATATTGCGGACACCGATGTGAAAAGGTCTTTCAGACTCCCCGATGAGTGCAGTGTCTTCCAGGCTGAGATCCTAGCGATCTGGAGGGCGACGGAGGCGATACTGGAACACATCGTGGGTGGATCTGTGGTGACAATTTACGTCGATAGTCAGGCTGCGCTTAGGGCATTGACAAATTATACGGTGCGATCGCGCCTGGTCGCTAGGTGTAGAAATGCTCTTAGGGAACTCATGGAGGCATTCAATGTAAGGCTGTGTTGGGTACCCGGACACTGCATGGTTGATGGAAATGAGGTGGCGGACGAACTGGCAAGGGCGGGTTCGAATATGGACTTAGTGGTAAGGGACATGGGGGTAAAGCCTCCCCTATGTTACTACTTTGGTGTGATAAGGGAAAAGTTCCGTGATGACGTTAACCGATCCTGGGGGGACAGAGTGGATTGCAGGGTGTCTAGGGCACTATGGCCCAGATTGGACGCGGGGGCAACCAGGGTTCTACTGGGATTGGATAGGGGTGGTCTTAGAACGCTTATAGGGTTCTTGACGGGTCATTGTCCTGTTAGGGCCTTTACGGGAAAATGGGACAGCACCATACCGGACTTCTGCAGATTATGCGATGAATCAGAGGAGCTGGAGACAGTCGAGCATGTACTATGCCACTGTCCTAGGATGCAGGGTCTCAGACAGAAGTGGCTGGGAGAAAGGTTTCACGACGAACTGGGGTGCATCGCTGGATGTAATCCGGCTGATCTACTAGGGTTTGTCAGGGAAATAGTGCGGTTGTTTCTGTTGAGGGGACTGTAGAGAGGGAATTTGTTTTTGCACAGCACCTACTAATTTTCTAACTTTCTAGTTTTCTATCATCCTATACTTCTTTTCTTTACTTCTCTCTTTTCTACATTCTTTCTCTTTATCGAAGGGATTCACAATGGACCGTACCGGTCTCCGGGTGGAAGTGTGCCCTTGGGCACATAACCCTTCTTAACCTAACCTAACCTAACCTAAACGTCATCGTTTCACTCACGTGAGCCAAGATAGCGTCGACGAAATAGCGTCGATTTTTGGGAATTTAAAAACCGGGAAACCCAAATACCCAAATAATGGGATTTGCAGAATAAGAACAAAAAGTTAGCGTCGAATTTAGGAATTTATTAAGGGGAAGTATAAATATTTAATATTTTAACAAAAATACAAGAAATAGTTAACACAAATTAAAAATACACTATTTGGAACAACATGAGCTATGCGTGCAAAAAATCGCCCGTGCTGTTCCCGAGATATCTGGGTTCATCCAAAATGGTCAGTAAAAAGCGTTGCTGATTTATTCCATGGAAAACAGGCTTTTGCACGGTATAAACTGTATATAATCTGAAAGTTAATAGTTTTCCGGACAAAAAGAGCCATGCGTGCAAAAAATTGCCCATGCCGTTCCTGAGAAATCTGGGTTCATCCAAAATGGTCAGTAAAATGCTTTACTGATTTATTCCATGGAACACAGGCTTTTGCACGGTATAAACTGTATATAATCTGAAAGTTAATAGTTTTCCGGACAAAAAGAGCCATCCGTGCAAAAAATCGCCCGTGCCGTTTCTGAGAAATCTGGGTTCATCCAAAATGGTCAGTAAAATGCTTTACTGATTTATTCCATGGAACACAAGCTTTTGCACGGTATAAACTGTATATAATCTGAAAGTTAATAGTTTTCCGGACAAAAAGAGCCATGCGTGCAAAAAATTGCCCATGCCGTTCCTGAGAAATCTGGGTTCATCCAAAATGGTCAGTAAAATGCTTTACTGATTTATTCCATGGAACACAGGCTTTTGCACGGTATAAACTGTATATAATCTGAAAGTTAATAGTTTTCCGGACAAAAAGAGCCATCCGTGCAAAAAATCGCCCATGCCGTTCCTGAGAAATCTGGGTTCATCCAAAATGGTCAGTAAAATGCTTTACTGATTTATTCCATGGAACACAGGCTTTTGCACGGTATAAACTGTATATAATCTGAAAGTTAATAGTTTTCCGGACAAAAAGAGCCATGCGGGCAAAAAATTGCCCATGCCGTTCCTGAGAAATCTGGGTTCATCCAAAATGGTCAGTAAAATGCTTTACTGATTTATTCCATGGAACACAGGCTTTTGCACGGTATAAACTGTATATAATCTGAAAGTTAATAGTTTTCCGGACAAAAAGAGCCATGCGTGCAAAAAATTGCCCATGCCGTTCCTGAGAAATCTGGGTTCATCCAAAATGGTCAGTAAAATGCTTTACTGATTTATTCCATGGAACACAAGCTTTTGCACGGTATAAACTGTATATAATCTGAAAGTTAATAGTTTTCCGGACAAAAAGAGCCATGCGTGCAAAAAATTGCCCATGCCGTTCCTGAGAAATCTGGGTTCATCCAAAATGGTCAGTAAAATGCTTTACTGATTTATTCCATGGAACACAGGCTTTTGCACGGTATAAACTGTATATAATCTGAAAGTTAATAGTTTTCCGGACAAAAAGAGCCATGCGTGCAAAAAATTGCCCATGCCGTTCCTGAGAAATCTGGGTTCATCCAAAATGGTCAGTAAAATGCTTTACTGATTTATTCCATGGAACACAGGCTTTTGCACGGTATAAACTGTATATAATCTGAAAGTTAATAGTTTTCCGGACAAAAAGAGCCATGCGTGCAAAAAATTGCCCATGCCGTTCCTGAGAAATCTGGGTTCATCCAAAATGGTCAGTAAAATGCTTTACTGATTTATTCCATGGAACACAAGCTTTTGCACGGTATAAACTGTATATAATCTGAAAGTTAATAGTTTTCCGGACAAAAAGAGCCATGCGTGCAAAAAATTGCCCATGCCGTTCCTGAGAAATCTGGGTTCATCCAAAATGGTCAGTAAAATGCTTTACTGATTTATTCCATGGAACACAGGCTTTTGCACGGTATAAACTGTATATAATCTGAAAGTTAATAGTTTTCCGGACAAAAAGAGCCATGCGTGCAAAAAATTGCCCATGCCGTTCCTGAGAAATCTGGGTTCATCCAAAATGGTCAGTAAAATGCTTTACTGATTTATTCCATGGAACACAGGCTTTTGCACGGTATAAACTGTATATAATCTGAAAGTTAATAGTTTTCCGGACAAAAAGAGCCATCCGTGCAAAAAATCGCCCGTGCCGTTTCTGAGAAATCTGGGTTCATCCAAAATGGTCAGTAAAATGCTTTACTGATTTATTCCATGGAACACAGGCTTTTGCACGGTATAAACTGTATATAATCTGAAAGTTAATAGTTTTCCGGACAAAAGGAGCCATGCGTGCAAAAAATTGCCCATGCCGTTCCTGAGAAATCTGGGTTCATCCAAAATGGTCAGTAAAATGCTTTACTGATTTATTCCATGGAACACAGGCTTTTGCACGGTATAAACTGTATATAATCTGCAAAAGCCTGTGTTCCATGGAATAAATCAGTAAAGCATTTTACTGACCATTTTGGATGAACCCAGATTTCTCAGGAACGGCATGGGCAATTTTTTGCACGCATGGCTCTTTTTGTCCGGAAAACTATTAACTTTCAGATTATATACAGTTTATACCGTGCAAAAGCCTGTGTTCCATGGAATAAATCAGTAAAGCATTTTACTGACCATTTTGGATGAACCCAAATTTCTCAGAAACGGCACGGGCGATTTTTTGCACGGATGGCTCTTTTTGTCCGGAAAACTATTAACTTTCAGATTATATACAGTTTATACCGTGCAAAAGCCTGTGTTCCATGGAATAAATCAGTAAAGCATTTTACTGACCATTTTGGATGAACCCAGATTTCTCAGGAACGGCATGGGCAATTTTTTGCACGCATGGCTCTTTTTGTCCGGAAAACTATTAACTTTCAGATTATATACAGTTTATACCGTGCAAAAGCCTGTGTTCCATGGAATAAATCAGTAAAGCATTTTACTGACCATTTTGGATGAACCCAGATTTCTCAGAAACGGCACGGGCGATTTTTTGCACGGATGGCTCTTTTTGTCCGGAAAACTATTAACTTTCAGATTATATACAGTTTATACCGTGCAAAAGCCTGTGTTCCATGGAATAAATCAGTAAAGCATTTTACTGACCATTTTGGATGAACCCAGATTTCTCAGGAACGGCATGGGCAATTTTTTGCACGCATGGCTCTTTTTGTCCGGAAAACTATTAACTTTCAGATTTTATACAGTTTATACCGTGCAAAAGCTTGTGTTCCATGGAATAAATCAGTAAAGCATTTTACTGACCATTTTGGATGAACCCAGATTTCTCAGGAACGGCATGGGCAATTTTTTGCACGCATGGCTCTTTTTGTCCGGAAAACTATTAACTTTCAGATTATATACAGTTTATACCGTGCAAAAGCCTGTGTTCCATGGAATAAATCAGTAAAGCATTTTACTGACCATTTTGGATGAACCCAGATTTCTCAGGAACGGCATGGGCAATTTTTTGCACGCATGGCTCTTTTTGTCCGGAAAACTATTAACTTTCAGATTATATACAGTTTATACCGTGCAAAAGCCTGTGTTCCATGGAATAAATCAGCAACGCTTTTTACTGACCATTTTGGATGAACCCAGATTTCTCAGAAACGGCACGGGCGATTTTTTGCACGGATGGCTCTTTTTGTCCGGAAAACTATTAACTTTCAGATTATATACAGTTTATACCGTGCAAAAGCCTGTGTTCCATGGAATAAATCAGTAAAGCATTTTACTGACCATTTTGGATGAACCCAGATTTCTCAGGAACGGCATGGGCAATTTTTTGCACGCATGGCTCTTTTTGTCCGGAAAACTATTAACTTTCAGATTATATACAGTTTATACCGTGCAAAAGCCTGTGTTCCATGGAATAAATCAGCAACGCTTTTTACTGACCATTTTGGATGAACCCAGATTTCTCAGAAACGGCACGGGCGATTTTTTGCACGGATGGCTCTTTTTGTCCGGAAAACTATTAACTTTCAGATTATATACAGTTTATACCGTGCAAAAGCCTGTGTTCCATGGAATAAATCAGTAAAGCATTTTACTGACCATTTTGGATGAACCCAGATTTCTCAGGAACGGCATGGGCAATTTTTTGCACGCATGGCTCTTTTTGTCCGGAAAACTATTAACTTTCAGATTATATACAGTTTATACCGTGCAAAAGCTTGTGTTCCATGGAATAAATCAGTAAAGCATTTTACTGACCATTTTGGATGAACCCAGATTTCTCAGGAACGGCATGGGCAATTTTTTGCACGCATGGCTCTTTTTGTCCGGAAAACTATTAACTTTCAGATTATATACAGTTTATACCGTGCAAAAGCCTGTGTTCCATGGAATAAATCAGCAACGCTTTTTACTGACCATTTTGGATGAACCCAGATTTCTCAGAAACGGCACGGGCGATTTTTTGCACGGATGGCTCTTTTTGTCCGGAAAACTATTAACTTTCAGATTATATACAGTTTATACCGCGCAAAAGCCTGTGTTCCATGGAATAAATCAGTAAAGCATTTTACTGACCATTTTGGATGAACCCAGATTTCTCAGGAACGGCATGGGCAATTTTTTGCACGCATGGCTCTTTTTGTCCGGAAAACTATTAACTTTCAGATTATATACAGTTTATACCGTGCAAAAGCCTGTGTTCCATGGAATAAATCAGCAACGCTTTTTACTGACCATTTTGGATGAACCCAGATTTCTCAGAAACGGCACGGGCGATTTTTTGCACGGATGGCTCTTTTTGTCCGGAAAACTATTAACTTTCAGATTATATACAGTTTATACCGTGCAAAAGCCTGTGTTCCATGGAATAAATCAGTAAAGCATTTTACTGACCATTTTGGATGAACCCAGATTTCTCAGGAACGGCATGGGCAATTTTTTGCACGCATGGCTCTTTTTGTCCGGAAAACTATTAACTTTCAGATTATATACAGTTTATACCGTGCAAAAGCCTGTGTTCCATGGAATAAATCAGCAACGCTTTTTACTGACCATTTTGGATGAACCCAGATTTCTCAGAAACGGCACGGTCGATTTTTTGCACGGATGGCTCTTTTTGTCCGGAAAACTATTAACTTTCAGATTATATACAGTTTATACCGTGCAAAAGCCTGTGTTCCATGGAATAAATCAGTAAAGCATTTTACTGACCATTTTGGATGAACCCAGATTTCTCAGGAACGGCATGGGCAATTTTTTGCACGCATGGCTCTTTTTGTCCGGAAAACTATTAACTTTCAGATTATATACAGTTTATACCGTGCAAAAGCTTGTGTTCCATGGAATAAATCAGTAAAGCATTTTACTGACCATTTTGGATGAACCCAGATTTCTCAGGAACGGCATGGGCAATTTTTTGCACGCATGGCTCTTTTTGTCCGGAAAACTATTAACTTTCAGATTATATACAGTTTATACCGTGCAAAAGCCTGTGTTCCATGGAATAAATCAGTAAAGCATTTTACTGACCAT
This sequence comes from Pollenia griseotomentosa, assembly GCA_963931875.1. Classification (NCBI taxonomy): domain Eukaryota; kingdom Metazoa; phylum Arthropoda; class Insecta; order Diptera; family Polleniidae; genus Pollenia; species Pollenia griseotomentosa. Next base: position 79,001,374 of record OZ007563.1, read on the forward strand.
TTTGGATGAACCCAGATTTCTCAGGAACGGCATGGGCAATTTTTTGCACGCATGGCTCTTTTTGTCCGGAAAACTATTAACTTTCAGATTATATACAGTTTATACCATGCAAAAGCCTGTGTTCCATGGAATAAATCAGTAAAGCATTTTACTGACCATTTTGGATGAACCCAGATTTCTCAGGAACGGCATGGGCAATTTTTTGCACGCATGGCTCTTTTTGTCCGGAAAACTATTAACTTTCAGATTATATACAGTTTATACCGTGCAAAAGCCTGTGTTCCATGGAATAAATCAGCAACGCTTTTTACTGACCATTTTGGATGAACCCAGATTTCTCAGGAACGGCATGGGCAATTTTTTGCACGCATGGCTCTTTTTGTCCGGAAAACTATTAACTTTCAGATTATATACAGTTTATACCGTGCAAAAGCCTGTGTTCCATGGAATAAATCAGCAACGCTTTTTACTGACCATTTTGGATGAACCCAGATATCTCGGGAACAGCACGGGCGATTTTTTGCACGCATAGCTCATGTTGTTCCAAATAGTGTATTTTTAATTTGTGTTAACTATTTCTTGTATTTTTGTTAAAATATTAAATATTTATACTTCCCCTTAATAAATTCCTAAATTCGACGATAACTTTTTGTTCTTATTCTGCAAATCCCATTATTTGGGTATTTGGGTTTCCCGGTTTTTAAATTCCCAAAAATCGACGCTATTTCGTCGACGCTATCTTGGCTCACGTGTTTCACTCCTCAACAAACATCAAGCTGTCATGAAACGTCTAATTTTTCTGTGAGATAAAAAAAATTTTTCTTTTGGATTTTTGTGCAAAATTCTTATAAAAATTATAGTTTTTAAACCTAAAATAACCTTTAAAATACGAAAAATAATGACAAGAACTTCAACATAATTGCAGCAATAAATTTTATTTAACGAAAAATTAAAAAAAATTCTTCCACGACGTTCACTTTTAAACGGTGGACGGAAGACTTCATCGATTAAAGTACAACAGCATAATTTTTTTCAATTTATTGCAGTCAACCAACCAACGAACAACATTTGTCATTTCTAATTTGGAAGGGGGAAGCAACAGAACTTTTTCGTTTTCAAAAATTAGAGAATAACTTTTATACTTTCGATTAATATAAAGAATTTCTAGCATTATGGATGAACTAAAAAGTTGGAATATTTACGACGACATGAATTTGTAAGTTGTGTGCAAAAAAATTGATTTTATTTGAAAATTGTCAATTGGTTGTGTGGCATTGTTGTGTGGTAAACAAAATCTCAGAGTGTTAAAAAACACTTGACCCACTATGCAGTCAACTTAAAATTTCCAATTGCCATTGACAAGCTTGAATTGTTTATTGTTATTTTTGTTTTCTTTTGTTGTTTGTGTTCTGTGTAGGTACATTACACCAGACCGCATTATGGTGGAAGTCAATGCAGTGGACAGAGTATTGATAATCGATCGTGTTTCAAGTATGATTAAAGTGCAAGGTAAGTTTGTCCTTCAATAGGAATTGAACTAATTGCTAATAACCTAATAACAGATTAGGAGTCGCCAAATCACAGATTTTCTTGTTTTCTACAAAATATTATAAAATTCTGCTTCTTGCGAGATTCCGGCTGAGAAATTAAACAATAACATTTCCAGCGAAAGGTCTACTTTTTGTAACGTAACGCCAGCAAGCAACTAAGCTTTTATTTTGGGCCCATGTTTTTCAAATGTTATCCCTTTTGTTACTTAATGTAAAGCTAGTTGCGTTTTACCCTAAAATATAAAAAAGTAAATTATACCTTCATAGGTATACAATTTTCTGATAAACAATTTTAATTACTTGCTGACGTTACGTTAAAAAAGTAGACTTTTTGCTGGAAATGCCCATAATTAATTATTATAATTTTGCGCAACACTATTAGGTATGTGATGAAAATCGATTTTAAAAACGAAACTATCTTTTACAATTGATTTTAAATACATTTCCTTTTATTTTCACTCTTTTTTCTTTTAAACTTTATATTATATACGCTAACTGACGTGTATTCTGTACAGAAATTTAAGACTATAATTCAGATATGGATTTTAATATCCCTCGAAATTCATCATACCTTTTAAGAACGTTCGTTTTGAAATAGATCGATTTTCATCACATACCTGTCTCTGAATTTGGTATATTAAATTAGGCTATTCTTGTTACTTTACATAAGATAGAATAAAATCCAAATAGCTCAAAACTTTAAATTTAACAATCACCTGAGAAATTTTACATTTAGTTCGAAGTACTTTATGATCTATATATTATTCTTTAAATTTGGACACCTAACACGCCATTAGAAAGAATCCAGTTTCTTTGAGCTTAAGTGAAAATCTTATAATTTATCGAGAATTGCAAGCCGAGTGTGTTCTTTAGAAAACAGTCGATTACATTAATTTAAAAGATGTATACTGTATTTAAGATGTACATTCGAAAGAATTGTTATTGTACGATTTAGAATTAATCCACTAAAAACAAAATTCACCTTAAATAATTTTTTGTTGCATTCTTTAAAACCATTTATTATCAAACACTTCTTAGGCTTCATTATAACAGCTTAATATTTTCTTAAATTAATGGCCTGTTCGTTGATAACGAATAGAGACTTCGTTCGCTTAAATTACATTTAAAACAATTATAATTATAAAATATTGTTTTTGTTTTACATGTAAGTTAAGCGAACGGAGTCTTCATTCGTTATCAACAAACAGGCCATAATACCGAGATGAATTGGTGAATTTTAAAATTAGCAATTCTTCAAGCTTTAAATTATTTTTTAAAGCGAATAAGGAATCCCTTAATAAGAAAATCCAAAATCAAAATTTTTAATTAATAAGATTTTGTTTGTCGTGCTTAATCCCCAATTCGTATTCTTGATAAAAACACTTTCTGATGATCTGGCCTAATCAACCAGTGAATTGCGAATAGAAACTAGCTTATCCTCCAACAGTAAATTTCAGTGTTTTTATCAAGAATAAAAATTGGGAATAAAGCACAAATAAACATTTTGTATTTCCAAAAATTACTTTGATAACAAAATAAAACTTTTAAAATTTTTATCGAAAAAATTGATTTTTTCTTCATTTTGAAGTATGTATGTTAGAGCGACTCACCAAAAAAAGTGCTCGATGTACCCTCCTAAAAATGAACCTAGGACTTTTTTAAGATACCATTTTAAATATTTCGGCTCCAGCTTTGACCTCTCGTAGCAATATGGGCATCAAATTTCTTCTTTTACCAAGTACATCATCTTTGTATGTAAATAATATTATTTTTTGCAAATTAGATGCATTTTACACGGTGCTCTGGAATATATATAAATGTAATTTTGTAGTAACTGTAATATGTTAGCGGATTTAGTTTCTAGATCATGTATGGATAAAAATAGAACTAAAGAAAGAAAAAAAGGAATGATCCACGACTTTTTGGCGGCATATTTTTTTTGCAAATTAAAAAAAAAATTTAAGTCGTAGATCATTTCTTTTTTGCTTTCTTTAGTTCTATTTTTATCCATACATGATCTAGAAACTAAATCCGCTAGCATATTACAGTTACTACAAAATTGCATTTATATATATTCCAGAGCACCGTGTAAAATGCATCTAATTTGCAAAAAATAATATTATTTACATACAAAGATGATGTACTTGGTAAAAGAAGAAATTTGATGCCCATATTGCTATATTTAAATCGAAGGGTTGCCACCCCATTGCATTTTTGTCAAAACGCGAACTAGCGCGAATTTCCAAAAAAGCTGAAACACGTATTTAATTAAATCAACTAAAGATTAAAATATGTTAATTTGGCATTTTTATCACAAGCAACGCCGAACAAAAAATTCAAAAACCGTTTTTTTTACACAAAAAACCTTAAAAAAAAAGGATATGGATGATCGTCCTTGGACAAATTGTATATACAGTTGGACGCGCCTTAAAAAAACCTTTCTTATGATACCCAATTTGTATATGTTGGTAAGGAAACAGATTCTCAAATTAACAAAACATGCAAAAATAGACTCTATTTAAAAATGGTCCAGCTCACGAGAGGTCAAAGCTGGAGCCGAAATATTTAAAATGGTATCTTAAAAAAGTCCAAGGTTCATTTTTAGGAGGGTACATTGAGCACGAATTTTGCTTCCATACATTTTGAGTCGCTCTAATGTATGTACATTAGAGTGGGTCAATTTGTATGAATTAAAAAATTCACCAAGCGGTTGTCAAAATCGTAATCTACGACGAATTCTAAGAAGGTATGCCAAAGAAACTATGGGTCTAAAATCAAAATCGAGCTTCCCATATTTTAAGAGAAACTTTTCTTTTCGTCTATACTAAATTTCAAAGAGGTAATATTTGTTTGTTTATATGAAAAAGGGTATCTTCGTAACCGCTGAACCGATCTCTATGAAACTTACAGTATATTATTGATGGTCTGGGAGGTGCTATAGGATATATTTTCATATATTTATGTTTACCTGTAGAACGACAAGAGTTAAAGTTTCCAAATTTGGTACGAATATCTTGGTTATCAGTACATAACATCTGACAAAATCTTGGCGGGATTTTTTCAATAAAATTTTAGCATATTTCAACAAAATATAAAATTCGAAAAGAGAATTTTGTTGTTAAAAACGGGAAGCTTGATTTTAGATCCATGGTTTCTTGGGCAAACCTTCTTAGAATTCGTCGTAGATTGCGATTATGACAACCGCTTGGTCGAGAAAAAAATTGACCCACTCTAATGTACATATCTGTGGCATTTTGACAAAACATCTTAAGTCGGGATAAGATAGCAAAAAAGATTTTAAGAAAAACTCTTTGAATTCTACTGTTTCCAATGTTAATAAACAAGCTCGAGGCCACAATTGATTTTTTAATAAGTTTTATTGTTTATTATCAAAGTTATTTTCGGGAAAACAAAATTTATTATTAATAAGATTTCTGAATGACGTAAATTCCCAATTTTTCATATTTGATAAATACACTGAAAATTATTCTTTAGGGAAAAGGTATCCTGATGATCTGGCCTAAGCAACCACTAAAATGCGCATAGAAGCTAGCCTTCCCTCAACAATAAATTTCAGTGTATTTACCAAATATGAAAAATTGGGAATTTAGCACGTCATACAGTAATCTTATTCTTTATTATTTTTCTTTTTTCACTTTGGATGGCATCTTCAGGATATTTTTTAAGAAAATGTTACCTTCCGTATTGATAAAAATATTTTAAATTTAATAAAGGCTTACATAACAAATTTTCTATCGGGTATGTCTAGATACCTACCGAAATGTAGTCGATTTAAAAACGAACGAGATTTCGATTGCAATTATTTACAAAATGACTATTGTTATCCTTTTTTTTAAGAGTTCTTCTTGTAAAGATTAATGGTACTCTTTACTTTCTTTACAGGCTCGTTTTCAAAATTTGTTCGATTTTAAATCCACTTCATTTCAATTTATAGAACATGTCCGTATGAAAATTTTCTTTAATAAACGTTTGTTAAAGTTAATAATCATTTATGAATACGGGGGTTTCTTTTTAGTAAATAAGTCAATTTAATAAAGCAATATAAAAGTGTTCAACATAACTTTATGAAAAATTACAGTTTCTGACTTAACCCTTTTTGCCAAACTTTAAAGAATTAAAGTCGTAATTAATTACAATATAAATACTGAATTGCATTAAAAGTAAACTTTATCGATATCGGTTTTTGTATAAACACGCTTCGTTTGGCGTTTTTAAAATAGTATTTGATGCAAAAACTTTCGTTAAGTTATTTAAACACGACAGCGTATCCTTTTTATATACGCTGTCGTGATTCGTTCGTTCAAATACGCCTACGCCAGTCACGGTGAGGGTAAATATCAATACAACACGTGTTGTACTTAATGTTGTATACGGCGAATGTGAGTCGAATTAAGACGCTCGTTCTCGATGAAAGTTAGAATATTATTTCAGAAATAGTGTGAATAGTGTAGAAAGAATTTTAATGGTCACGTTTCGGCTGCTAGAATTGATGACCGTACGTGCCTTATTCTAGAACTTCCAGCAATAGGTTCCCACATATCTGACGGATTATGTGCACCACCTTCTTGGGATTTCCTTTAACTAAATATGTTCATAAGCTAAATTCTATTCTAATATTTGTTTATCACAATACAGGCTAGTTTTATAGATATATTTTAAAAAATTACCGGATTTTAAGCAGTTAATCGACGACATATAAGTTAAGGAAGGAGTGTTGGTTCATCATCAGATAATTTCTAAAAAGAACATGTGAAACTGCTATTGGCTTTTGTGTTTTTACTATGAATTTGAAAATTAAAACGATTTTTCTTCACACGACCTTGAAAGTAAATCGGAGTGTTAAATCTTTTTTAAAAAAAATTATTAAGTATTTCTGGAAATAGAAGAAAAATTATACGCTTATCCAAAAATGGCAAAAGTCCAGTAATTTAGACTTTTAAGGCCAAATATTGCCAAAACTTATAAAACTTATAATTTATAAAAAAAATTAATGGACATATTTAACCTAAAATAAAACCTAAGAAATAAGTAAGTGGATTTTATTTTGCCACAATTCTAATTTTGGAAAGACGTATATTTCGTTTTAATAATTTATAGTTAAACTTTATACTCGTATATAAAAACAATATAAGAATCTAATTTATTTATTTTCTTGCTTTTTTAGCGACAAAAAAGGAAATACAAAATCTCTCACCAACACGACGTGTTTGTGGAATTTTGGGTACCGTACGGCTAGTGGCCGGTGACCATCTTCTAGTAGCCACACATCGACTCTACGTGGGTATGATTAATGGAGCGGTTATATGGCGTTTAGCTGGCTACGATATTATTCCCTACATTCCAACAACTACGCATTTGACACCGAAACAACGAGAACATAATGAAACCTATTTGCAGATGCTACGTAAAACATTAGATACGAATTATTTTTATTTCTGTTACGATGATCGTTACGATATAACCCATTCGCTGCAGCGTAAATGTGATATGCCCATGGAAATGAGTAGTTTAAGTGTTATAGAACGTGCCGATAGTCGTTTTGTGTGGAACGGGGCGTTATTGAATAATTTCAAATGCAAAGAAATGCAACGATTTCAATTGCCCTTGATACTGGGATGTAAGCAATAAGCAATTAAATTTTATTTTCACGAAAATTGTAAATAATCGTTTACATTTCAGTTGTTTCCATTAATCAAGTTCAAATAAATGGTCAAACTTTTGTTTGGTCTATAATTTCTAGACGTTCGATCCACAAGGCTGGCACTCGTTTTTATAGTCGTGGTATAAATGATGATGGCAGGGTGGCTAATTTTGTGGAAACAGAACAGTTGGTGGAGTTTAACGGAGAACGTTTATCGTTTGTTCAGGTTAGATGGGAAGTTATAAAATGTTTTATTTTTTTATTATTTAAGATATTTTATAATCTATTATCAGACTCGTGGTAGCATGCCCTTCTTTTGGCGTCAACTACCCAATCTACGCTACAAGCCCAGGCCTCATATTATACCAGGTCGTGATCATTTAAATGCTTTTAATCGCCATTTTGAGGAACAAATTTCAAAATACGGTCGTCAGGTTTTGGTGAATTTGGTAAGATTCTTGATTTTCAATTTTAACCAAGAATTATAAAATATGTTTTTTGCGTTCTAGGTCGACCAAAAAGGCGCGGAAGGAGCCCTCGAATCGTCCTATCGCTCTTTTACCCAACAACTCAATAATTCCAATATTCGCTATGAGGCTTTTGATTTTCATGCTGAATGCAAGAAAATGCGATGGGACCGACTCAATATTCTCATTGATCGTTTGGCTCACGAACAAGAAGAATTTTCTGTTTTTCATATACGTGATGACGGTCGTATTGTGTCCACACAACATGGAGTTTTTCGTACCAACTGTATTGATTGTTTAGATCGTACAAATGTGGTCCAGAGTATGTTGGCAAAACGTTCGTTAAATAGCATTCTACATAAATTGGGAATATTACATGTGGGGCAAAAGGTTGAGTCGGCTTCACCGCAATTCGATTTGGTTTTTAAAGGTGTTTGGGCCGATCATGCCGATATGATTTCATTGCAATATTCGGGAACGGGGGCATTGAAAACGGATTTCACTCGTACCGGTAAACGTACTACGGCGGGAATGGTACAGGATGGTGTAAATTCGATGACAAGATATTACTTAAATAATTTTGCGGATGGGTTTAGACAGGTAAGTTTGTCTATTTTTAAGTAAAAGTTTCTTAACATTGCTTTTTTAAAATTGTTAAACTTTTTTTCTTTTCTTTTATACATCCAGGACGGTATTGATTTATTCTTAGGTCGTTATACTATTAATGCCTCTTTGCCTTCGCCTCTGGAAGTCAAGCACACCTGGCATTATAATGCAGTAAGTCTTAAATTTCGTTTTTTTAATAAAATCACAACCCTATCAAAATTTGTTTGCATCTCTTTCAGTTCCCTTCGATATTAATCTTCTCTATCGCCATGCTTTTCTTAACCGCTCTGGTACCTTCCGAATTCAATACTGAAAATCTGCTCTTTATGCTATTCTGGGGTGCCTTGATTGGTGTCAGCATTAGTGGTATCTTCCATTATGGTTTAGAATTTGTGGATTGGCCTCGGCTTTTTCGGCCCATTAGATTTCAAGCCTAACATTAGTGGTATTAATGATATTTTTCGTGTATAGTTAAAAATGGTTTATTTAAACCCCTCCAAGTTAAAAACGAAATGCAAAAAAAAAAACACCTAAACAAAAATGTCCAAGCTAAATATGTTTATCTGCTTTGATATAATTTTTTTTTTTTTTTTTTTTGCAAATTATGTAGTTAAAAAAGTCTAAAGCGCCCAAAATAATATGAAGCTGTTAAAAAAATTAATTAAAAAATTAGGAAAAATAGTCGATAAACCTCTATAACATATAAAAACTTTCCGTTTTATTTAAAATTCATTAAATGATGTTATTTAAGTACATATGTATTTAATAAATTTCTTGTATTTCCTTTATAGTATTTTTGAAATCATTTTTTAATAAGTTTTTTCCTTCTAACTTTTTTCGTATTAAGTTGTTAAAGTATAATTTATTTAAATAAAATGGCAGAGTTAATTAAAACAAAGCGATGTGTTGTTGTAGCAGCGAGACATGAAACCCACTAGTGAAAAATTCTACGTGCCCGTGCAGGCGTGATTCCATTTTCATTTTATAAATTAGTGATTATTTTGTCGAATATTATATATAAATGATGAATTGGCTGTATAATATTATCAGGTATGTGATGAAAATCGATCGTTTTCAAAACGAACTTTTTTAAAGGTGTGATGAATTTCGAAGGAATTTAAAATCCATTTCTGAATTAAAGTCTGAAATTTTCGTTCAGAATATACTTCAGTTAACGTATAAAATATAAAATGTAAAAGAATAATGACTGAAAACAAAAGGAATATTCATTTAAAATCCATTTTAAAAGATACTGAAAACGATATTTTCGGTTTCAAATCGTTTCGTTTTTAAAATCGATTTCCATCACATACCTGTATGTGAATATTATTTGTTCGCCTAATGGTCAAAATTCGAATATAAATTTTCATGTTCATATGAAGAAAACATAGTACATCGAAGTATACATAAATTTACATGTTTCGAGCATTTTTTCCGTCTTAATGGATCGGTTTGGCGAGGGACCAACCTCCGGTTCATATTTTAACTTCCACGTGAGTAAATTTAATTTTATAAGTTCAAAAAATCTCCTTAATAGATTGTCATTCAGGACATTGCATGTTTAATTTTATTTTTCAATCTCTAATATTAAAGAAAATTAATCAAAGTACCAGATGTTGAACAAAAAAGTACCATATTCTTATTCACTCATTCATTTTTAATTTTATCTATAGGTCGAATATTAACAAAAATTCAAAACGTACCAAAGGAAAAACAAAAAGTACCAACATTTTTCATCTTATAGGTTTTCATTCACTTAGGACCCTGCACCTATAATATTACGTTTCTAAGTTCAATATTATAATATATAGAAAATTGAAAAATTATTACATGATGCACGGAAGAGTAAAGAAAGAAATTTAATTTTCCGTACCGGTTTCTAAAAAATGTCGAATAATCGACCACCCTATTTTTTTATTATTTGATAATTGAGAAAAACAAATTTTTAGTATTTGTGTTAGTAGCAAATTTGAGCGCTTATAACTCTGAAATTATTGAACAGATCTAAATAAAATATATTTTATATTTTGTAAGTAAATACCTTTCAAATGGTGTATATTTTGTTTAAATCGGTTGACATACAGAGGAGGAAAGTGTTCTTAACTGTTTTGCCTTTGCCGATTTATATATATGTACTAGTGTTCGCCTAAGGGTAAAAATTCTGCCATACATTTTTATGTAAATATGAAGGAAACATAGTTCATCTAATATACATAAATTTATACGTTTTGACCATTTATTTTTTCCATCTTATTAAATCGATTTGGCGAGGGACCAACCTCCGGTTCATATTTTATCGTTTACGTGAATTAATTTAATTTTCTAAGTTCAATAAAAAATATATCAAAAAATATCAATTGAAAAACAAAAAATTGTCATTCACGGAGCACATTGCAAGTTTAATTTAATTTTTTTTTTGTCTAATATTAACGAAAATTAATCAAAGTACCAGATGTTGCACGAAAAAGTACCAAAAAGCTCTCCTTACATGTTCTTATTAATGTATAATCTTATCTTTATAGGTCGAATATTAACAAAAATGCAAAAAGTACCAACATTTTTTATCTTATAGGTTTTCTTTCACTCAGGACCCTGCACCTATAATATTATGTGTCTTAAGCTTCGTACAGACGATGGTCAAATCTTACAATATTGGTAAGCAGCGTTGCTTAAATTGCATTAAAATTGGCTAAAATGTCTCACAACTGTGTGAACATTGTAAGCTCATTTGTATTTGCAGAATTTCAAAATTAATGCATCTGACAATCGCACCATTGTCAGAAAAATATCGCCTGCTTACAATATTGTAAGATCTGACCATCGTCTGTACGAAGCTTTAGTTAAATATTATAGAAAATTAAAAAAATTATCACATGCAGCACGGAAAATTAAAAGAAAGAAATTGAATTTCCAGTATTTATATAGTCGAAACATTCGAAAACCGGTTTCTAAGAAATGTCGAATAATCGAGCACCCTATTTTTTTTTTTTATTTTATAATTGAAAAAAAAACAAATTTTGTATTTTCATATGTGTTAGTAGCAAATTTGAACGATTATTACTCCGTACATATTGAACAGATTTTTATAAAATATATATTGTGCACTTCTGTAAGTAAATACCTTTCAAATGGTGTATATTTTGTTCAAATCGGTTGACATACAGAGGAGGAAAGTGTTCTTAACTGTTTTGCCTTTGCCGATTTATATATAGATAAAGATGTAGATAATACCATGGTATTAAAAGTGCAAGGTATAGTCATTAGAAATTTTGTTTTCAATTTTAAAACCCATATAACGTCAAACAAAAAAAAAAATAATAAGGAAACAAATTAAAACAAGCGTCAAAATCAAATAAATTAATTTGACATTACATGGGAAAATAATGACAACTTTCCCTAATGAATATACCTGGTACTTATTATACTATAAGTAATACAAATTGGTTGCTGCATTCGAAATAGACTCAAATTTTTAACAAAAGTGTAGTTAAATTTTTGAACATACTAAAAATTTTAAGAATAGAAACTGGGAATTATCTCCTTTCGTAGGTTACTTTATATTATATTCAACATTTTTTTATTTTTTGAATTTATTCTATGAGTTACATTTCAGTTATGTATTTTATAAAGCTTTTTTCTTGTTACAAGAAAATACAATATAATAGTCTGGTGGTGTATAAAAGTCATTCCTAAAAATTTAAGGAATAGAACTATTACAAAAAAGCTTTATAAAATACATAACTGAAATGTAACTCATAGAATAAATTCGAAAAATAAAAAAATGTTGAATATAATATAAAGTAACCTACGAAAGGAGATAATTCCCAGTTTCTATTTGTTAAAAATAGTTGAGTTAAATACATTCAATTTATAAAGTATCACTATCCAGTGTGACACAAAGAATGCTGACGAAGGCCGTAGCGGGCCAGAAAATGCATTACATTCTGCTGGTGTCTAATAATTGTAAATTTTTCTGTACATACTATATACTTCATTGCTATCCAAAGGATAGCTAAGGTAAAATGTAACAAGAAAATACAATATAATAGTCTGGTGGTGTATAAAAGTCATTCCTAAAAATTTAAGGAATAGAACTATTACAAAAAAGCTTTATAAAATACATAACTGAAATGTAACTCATAGAATAAATTCGAAAAATAAAAAAATGTTGAATTTTAAGAATATTTATAAAACACCTTGGAACAGAATGAGACAGATGCAAAATAAATTGGTAGAGCAATATTGAACTTGAAATTGTTACTTTTTCTTTTTTCGATACATTTGATACAGATTAAAGCCTACATTAACATACTGTGTACTTTCTAGGGGCATTAAATGAGAAAAAGCTGGTACTCTTGGAACTTTTCATTCTTTGGAACTTTTTCTCTTCTCAAAAAATTTGGTGTAGAAATAGCATATTGTCCAGATTAAAATATAGGGTAATTTTAAATAAAATTACTAATTTATATGATGAAAAACCGGAACAAATTGGTACTTTTTCTCTTTTTTTTATAAATTTGTGAAATATCTATTGAGGAAATAAGACTATTGTAAAAAACTTTATAAATTAAAATTCACCTCATAGAAGTACATTCGAAAAAATGGTTAATATAATTTAAAAATAATTTTTGTAATTTATGAATAAGAAATAATTCCCACATTCTAATAATAAATATTCGTATTCGCAAATATAAAAAAATTTATACATATTCGTAACAACACTTATATCTATCTACATACTTACATATGTATGCATATTATTTCATTTGAAAGCTTTTAATAACGCTTGTAATGCAACATTTCATTTAATTCCAGCACAAAAATAATGAATACACTTTATGTAGAAAGGGTTTTGTGTTGCATTTGCCAGTCAACTTTATTTTGTTTTTATAAAGGAACTTCCGGCTTACACACTCATTAAGTAATGACACTAACACTTCTTTTAATTTGAAAGCTTTAATGTGGACACTATTGCCATCTTTATTTTATTTTTAGCATATTAAATGCTTTTTAAAGAGCACTGCCAAAGCAAAAACACTATCACATGCATTTCACATCCCATTAAAAACAACAGGAAAGCAACGAGAAATAAACGAACGACCAACTAAAAGAAAAACGACGACCGGCAATAGTTATTAACTTTAAACACTTTTTTCACAAATTTAACGCTTTTCTCCGAAAAACTTAATAGCAAAAACTATTAAGGAAATAGTTCTTAACATTTTTATGGTAAAATAATTACACATTATTAAGATTTACTTAAGTTATTAACAATTTTCCCGGAACACTACTCACTGTCAACCGAACCGAAATAAATTTGCGCGTAAACTGAAAAATTGTAAGGAAAAGAGCTTTTTAAAAGATCTCATAGATAAAATAGATATTAAAGAAAAATAGGGTATTATTTATAAAGCACAGCGTTGCCGTTAAAAAATTTGGAAAAAGCTTTTTTGCAGGAAAAGGGCAACAAAAGGGTATTTTTAGTTAAAACAAAAAGAATAGGTTTTATTTAAATAAACGAAACAAGATAAAAAAACAAATTTTCTTTTTTTATTGTTGTTTTCAATATTATTTGTTTTCATATAAAAAACTAAAGAATTTGATAATTTAATGAATTCATAAGAAAAAAAAATTTTGTTATAACACATACATACAGGACTTTCAATTTAAGAATAGCTTTAGGCAGCTAGTGCTTCAACAATTAAATTTTTTATTCATCAAAAAAATTGTTAGGAAATATTTATGTACAATTTGTCGTTTGTTGTCAGCTAGGTTATACTTTGGATTTTAATTTTAAAATAGTTTTTATTTTAAGCTTTTACTGTTAAAAAATGCTCATTTTATATTTTGTAAATTATTCTTCACTCGGACTCCATTGCTCTTGCTCCGTTTTGAACAAATTAAGAGATAAAAGTGTGGAATAGCATTTTTCTAATTTTAATCTCCTTCAATAAATTTTTTAAGCATTATATATTTCGAAAATTCATTAAACTACCAAATTATATGCGACGAACTTATAAAAATTTCAAAAAATAATTTCGCTAAATTTATTTTAAAATTTCGGACCTTAAGCTAAACTTTTTGTCATACTTACTTTATACCAACTTAAAGTCATTAACAAAAGCCTTTGGTTCGACAATTATGTCTTGGAATTCAAAAACTAATTCAAACAAAATTTTATATATCCAGTTCCAGCAAAAAGTCTACTTTTTGTAACGTTACTCCAGAAGTAATTTAAATTGTTTCTCATTTTGGTGTAAAGCGCAACAAGGTCTACATTTAGTAACAAAAGGGATAATATTTGAACAACATGGTCCTTAAATACAAGCTTAGTTATTTGCTGGAGTAACGTTAAAAAAAGTAGACTTTTCGCTGGAAATGCCCATAAATACCTTAAAACGAGCAAAGATTTTTAAATTTGATAACTTGAAAAATAAATTTTATTAATATTTTATGCAAAACGTCTTGCTCAATTCGCAGTCTTATTTATGCTTGTCTTATGTAATGCAATATTTTGCAAATATAAAATCCCTTCTTACAAATTTGACTTCTTCATTTAATTTTTTTTACATTTTGTCGAACAAATATCACGTCACGTCAAAATGGAAATGCCCATATGGGCAAATCCTGTGTGACGAACGCCACATTCGCACTAGTTTTCTGATTGATATATAACCATTTGTTGACCTTTCAAAAGAGATAGCTTTAACTTATATATAGTATTTAGTGACAAAAATATGTACTTATGAATGGCATATATCATAATTTCTTAGCAGGTATTTGTTGCGAAATAATTGATCACAAAGTTTTGTGACGCACGCCACAAAAAGTGGAAGTAACTTTAAAAGTTGAAGTGTGTTTCCTTATTTTTAGCGAATTTTGCATCATAAGTTATACAAAATCTATACCTAAAAAAGATGAAAATAAGAGAATTCTAAAATCACTTGTCGCAGCCAAAAATGTTGTGATTTTTTGACAAATGCCGTGAACGCACGCTACGGGTTATCCGGTACTTATAATAAACCCAATTTTATTTATGTTAACAATACAAATTATATATATAAACTAATTTTGTGTTTATTAAGGAATTTATGAATGAATAGCAATTTTTTAACGAAATTTATGTTTTGATGAGTCTGCTGTAAGTGCTATTTTAAGCACCTAAAATATTGTTAAATTCATGTATAGCATTAAGAGATCAGGGGTGGGATAGGATTTGATACAAAGTATTTCATTAATGATCATCGAAATACATATTTTTTAATATAAAAATGAAATTATACATCTTGTCTTATATTGCATTAAAAAACATTAATTTGAAAAATTGTTGGTAGGTGGACTGTTTCTGGGATTTGCCCATATGTAGCTTGTAAATTATAAACACCGGGTCAAAAGCTCTTAAATCGTTCAGTCTGGTATCTGTTTTATTTATTCTTAAGCATTTTCCTAACATAATTATAACCGGTAAGAGTAAGATATTCGGCTGTGCCGAATCTTTAAAAGCCTCCACCGAGAGTTGGAATATTTCAGGACTGGACTTTTTATGGGATCTTCGAATTATAAGCAAATATAAAATCTGACCTCACAGTATTATAAATCGGTGCGTAATTTGAATAAATTATTGTGAATTGTTGTTATTATGAATTGTTTCATAAATATTATTAAGCGTATCAAAGTGATTTTTAGGAGGGGATTTTATATTGGACGTAAAATATGGATCGTTTAGCACACAATTTATAGAGTGATTTTTAGTTTTAAAAAACCTAAGTTTAACCAAATTTCAATACAAAGATTTTCGGAAAGCCGCTATGAGGACCTACGATAAATTATGGACCGATTATCTCAAAGCTACCTGGTGTTATTTATAGCAACAAAATGCTTAATTGGATTAAATTTTACCATAATATATACAATATATATTTAATCGTATTTTAATGATTTCCCAGAATGGGCTTTCTATGAGGCCTATAGCAAATTCTGGACTAAGAAATTAAGCAGAGTGCTTTTAAATCTTATGCAACTGCCGAACGAATTTTATTGCAATATCATTATTTGTTATGGTTTTGGGCGCACTAAAGTTTTTTCCGATAATGGGCTTTATATGGAGTCTATGTTAAATTTGGACAGAGTTTTTTAACTCAGTTCCTCTTAATCCGACTGCTTAGAAGAACTAGAAAGAAAATGTCAAGTCAATACTGTTATTTTCTGTTGAATCTTTCGTGTGTGAGACGAACGACGGATATGGCTAAATCGAGTAAGAATTACTCAAGGACCTAAAATATATGTATATGCAGGACGGATCATAATTCACTGAACATGGTATATATATTATAAAATATTTTATTTTATATATTTTTCTTTTTTTATTTTTCAGTATTATAAATAACTTTTCACGTCAATTAAGCTTTTTTTAAAAACAGTGGGCGCTATATGTTGTAATACAAGACCAATTTTTTCGATAAAATTCTGAAGTCGGTGGATATAAGTTTGTTTACGTTTTTGGTATTGGTGAAAATTTTTCATAGTTATCTGTTTTGAATTTTTTTTAACTCAAGAATTTTTATTAACTTAAAAGCAGTTTTATTTTGTAAAAAAGTTCACCTCACTTAAAAAATATTCACGTTGAAGTTTTTGAAAATTCCAAAAATTTTATATGAAAAATTTCTCAAAGCAAGGTGGAGTGATTTATAAAATGACCCTCTAAATTTGAATTTAAGTTTTAAAGCGATTTAAATTATATATATGTATGTATTTAATATTTTTTTCATTTTTATAAATGTTTTTGTGTTTAAAGCAATTTTGTTAACACTTTGTCTCCAATTGCGGCTCTTACTGATTTTATTTAATTTGAGTTTTAGATTTACAATTTTTTTTCTAATTGTTCATAATTTTATTATTTTATTGCATGCACTTAAAAATCTGTGGACTAAAATATTTGGAAATATTCGACGAATGCTACCCAGTGGAATAAACAGGAAACATTACCATCAATGACATGTGAAATAGTTAACACTTATACAATTTGTACTAGCGACCACGCTAGACACGAATATCTTTTGGTAACATGATAAAATAGGTACCCACGCGAATTCTATAGCTCCAAGTACTGCTTTTCTTATTTTTTTAATAAAAACTTTTAAAAAATAAATTTAGCACTTTATATTTTGGCTGTAGAACATTTTACAGTATAACCCGGTTAATTACCCCACGCTTAAATGCCTTTCACGCTTATTTACCTTGAGTTTTTAATCCCCGTTTTTTTTTCTTCCATTTTTCAAACAAAAATTAATTGTAATACGCTTAATTACCCAACTCGGGTAATTGCCTTAAAAATTAAACTCCCAAAACAAAATGATACCTTAATTTCATTTGTTTAATTGCCTCAGTACTTTTTGACAACAACACATCAAGTAATGCAACCAAGTTTGCATGTAAATAATTTGAAAGTATGCACTAACAATTTTTTATTTGAAAGCAAAATATTCTACTATTTAATATTTGCATTAAAATAAACTTTATTTTGGGCTCACCAGAATAAAGTGTTGTTATGAGGTTAAGATTAATATACAGCCTAATTATGAACACAAATTCCCCGGGAGTTTTTTTCTCTTTTCTCATTTTTACAATTGCAATTTACATAAAAAAAAATGGGAGAAAACTCCCAGGAAATTTTTATTCATAATTGGGCTGATAAGAGTTATTTGTGCTGAATATTATCTAGATACACCAAATATATGAGATATTTAGAGATTAAAGGAAAGGTCGCTAAGTTTTAAATTATATTAGCATTTAAAAGGATTAAATAGCTTGAATATTTTTAGGATTGATATTTGAATGGAAGCTGTATGTTTAAATCTGAACCGATTGAGCCATATTTAATTTGCAGAAAGATATTTAGGGCCAAATTAAATTTAAATACGAATATGATTATATGGTTTATGGACATAAAGAAAGAAGTTGCCATGGGGACTATGTGAAATTATAGACCGATTTTCACAGTTTAAATAGGATTCGTTCTTTCGCTGACAACTAAAACGTATTTACCAAATTTTATCAAATGATCTAAAAATTGTTATTTTTACTTACCGCACAAGGTTAACATGGACAGACACCAGCCAGATGGATGGACAGACACGAAAAGATCACTTTAAAAAAGGGTTCTGATTCGATGGGGCGTACTAAAAGATGCGTCCAGATTTCTATGTATTAGCACAAATTTATATAGTTGCTTTTTCCTTACTTTTCGCATAAACATTTATAAAACTTTATAGTTTGGAATAACATTTATCTTCAAAGAGAACTTGCTTTTGCTTACAATTGTAGAGTGAAATTTAAATGTAGATGGCGAAATTAATGCAACAGAAAATTCATCTTTTAAACAGAATTTTAAGCAATTTTATTTTACTTGCTGAACGTGTATAAAATATGCTTCAAAAACGTAAAATATGTGTGCAACAAAAACGTAGTACTTTTTTTTAGGAGACTTAGCATGTTTAATCCTTCATCTTATGGCAACACTTAATCAAGTTAACATACACCAGTGCCCATGTTCTGTAACTCTCGCGTCGAGAAACTTTTCGATTGAAACGTATGAAATGAAACAAAAATGCCTTGTTTGAAACAAACAACTGTTTTTCTCACTAAACTGTGTCTGTAACTTTTTTGGCGAGTAAAAGCTGTCACATAAGGAAACTACTCGCCAATTTACAGAAAAATGTGTCTGTAACATTTTTGGGAGAAAAGTTCCCGCATTGAACTGTCAAATAAACTCACGAATAAAAATTGAGCGAGAAACAAATTTTAACACTAAACAAGTAAGAGTGCTATGCCGAATCTTATATACCCTTCACCATGGTTTGGAAAGAACAGAAGTTTATATATTTATCTAAATATATGTATATATACATGTATATTTATATTATATATATCGTTAGGTTTATTTAATTGTTTGCACATGTTCGCGTGGTATTAAATACTTATATTAAAAGTTTAATTAATATATAGCAAGTTTTTTTTTTTATCGAATTTCAGTATTTGGTCATAACTCGGCCATTTTGTAACCGATTTGACACCTTTTTATACCGACATCTTAAAAAATAAAATTACCTCTTTTGGCGAGTTTTTAAGTAGCAAAAAAACACAAAAGTTCCTAGTTTCTATTTGTTTAAATTATTTCGTTAAATAGATGAAATAATAAAGAAGGGTGATAACGAAAATCATATTGGGCATTATGCTAGTATATGTAAACAAATGCGAAGAGGGGAGAAGAGACGACAACCGGATTTGAACTTCGCTTTTCATAAGTACCCAGAATATACTTACTTTATAGGGTGTAGGACCTTCGGTGAAGGGTATAAAAAACAAACTTAATTATAACAAGTAAGAGTGCTGTATTCGGCTGTGCCGAATCTTATATACCCTTCACCATTGTGCGAGCAGAATACAGAGCAACTAGACAAAACCTAAATAATTTCTACATAAACATACATATATACAATACATAAAACTTCATTATAAATTAAATTTAAAAAGTTAAAAGTGGTAGATATTTTTTAAATCGTTTCAGAACATAAAAAAATTAAAAAAAAATGTTCTTTTTGAAAAAACACGATTCGAACCAGGGACTCACAGTTTCTATCCTAAGCAAATCCCCTAGACAACTGGACCATGAAGAAACGTTTTATGAATATCATTAAAAGTAAATATGATCAGTTTACAGTTCACAACTCAACACAGTTGAGTTGTAATTATTTTTGATGTTTTAGTTCACCACAATAAAGCAAAGGTGGAATATAATCACCAAAATAGTTTGTACCATGTATGTGTGTTTGTTTGGTTTCTTTTTGTATAGGCACTGTTGTCATACCGTAGATTTATCTTTTTTGGCGAGTTTTTAAGAAGCAAACCGAAACAAAAATTCCTAGTTTCTATTTGTTAAAATAATTTCGTTAAATAGATGAAATAATAAAGAAGGCTGATAACGAAAATCATATTGAGCATTATGCTAGTATATATAAGTCCCAATTTACAATGTGGCAAGTGAAAGGCAGACGAAGTTTGTAGGCGAGAGAGGAAAAAAGTGAAGTGTGTTACGCATTTAGCGTCGCCCCCTTACCATCAAACTTCGTCTGTCTGCCTTTCACTTGCCACATTGTAAATTGGGACTAAACAAATGCAAAAAGGGGGGGGGGGATGCAAACGGACATCGTTAAATCAACTTCGCTTTTCATAAGGACCCAGAATATATATACTTTATAGGGTGTAGGATCAGTATTTTGGAACATACAAACGGAATGACAAAGTTATATATGTATACCCTCTTACCTTCGGTGAAGGGTATAAAATGAGTAATTTTTGGGATTTCAGTATTTTGGTCTTAACCGATTTGACAGATTTATATACCGATGTCTTAAGGAATAAATTTACCATTTACTTTGGCGATAAAACTTGGACTCAGAAAGACCTATGGGTTCCGAAAATGTGTATTTAAAAATAAAAAATTTAATTTTGGTCATAACTTTTTCGTATCTGAAACGATTTTCCCGAGTTTTTCAGAAAATATTTTCTATTAAAAATTTCCGATCTTTTGATATATAAGGCGTAACCATAGGTCATACGACAGTCCAAAAAATCCGGTTTTTATACAATTTTTGATATTTTTTGTACGGGAGGTACCACGCCCACTTGTTCAATCCCGCCCACATTTTGTAGGATGCTGTGTATTGATAACGTTAATGTGTGTACCTAATTTGGAAACTTTGGCTCTTGCCGTTCTCAAGATATACAGAAATAAAAAACTACAACAACAATAAGGGATTTTTGTGCAAAATCAGAGGCAGTTGTGGTTTTTTGCTCATATCTCCGTCATTTTTGGACCGATCTGGCTGAATTTCAATAGCAAACTTAAACGGAGTATATGTGACATAAATATACATCAACCTAGTCCACATCATTTCTGGGGTTTTTCGGAAAACCCATTTCAACATACAGACGGACAGACGGACATCGTTAAATCAACTTCGCTTTTCATAAGGACCCAGAATATATATACTTTATAGGGTGTAGGATCAATATTTTGGAACATACAAACGGAATGACAAAGTTATATATACCCTCTTACCTTCGGTGAAGGGTATAAAAAAGAGTAATTTTTGGGATTTCAGTATATTGGTCATAACTCTGCTATTTCTGAACCGATTTGAAAGATTTATATACCGACGTGTTAAAGAAGAAATTTGCCATTTATTTTGGTTGTAAGAGCAATGGAGTCCGAGTGAAGAATAATTTACAAAATATAAAATGAGCATTTTTTAACAGTAAAAGCTTAAAATAAAAACTATTTTAAAATTAAAATCCAAAGTATAACCTAGCTGACAACATAAGACAAATTTTACATAAATATTTCCTAACAATTTTTTTGATGAATATTAAAAAGATTAAAAAAATTTAATTGTCGAAGCTTTCTACAAACTATTCTTAAATAGAAATACCTGTATGTATGTGTTATAACAAAATTATCAAATTCTTTAGTTTTTTATACTTACTGCCTTGCCTGTTTTAAGAAAATGAAAACAAAATTTCCTGTGGGAAATAACATTGAAAACAACAATAAAAAAAGAAAATTTGTTTTTGTTTTTTTATCTTGTTTCGTTTATTTAAATAAAACCTATTCTTTTTGTTTTAACTAAAAATACCCTTTTGTTGCCCTTTTCCTGCAAAATAGCTTTTTCCAAATTTTTTAACGGCAACGCTGTGCTTTATAAATAATACCCTATTTTTCTTTAATATCTATTTTATCTATGAGATCTTTTAAAAAGCTCTTTTCCTTACAATTTTTCAGTTTACGCGCAAATTTATTTCGGTTCGGTTGACAGTGAGTAGTGTTCCGGGAAAATTGTTAATAACTTAAGTAAATCTTAATAATGTGTAATTATTTTACCATAAAAATGTTAAGAACTATTTCCTTAATAGTTTTTGCTATTAAGTTTTTCGGAGAAAAGCGTTAAATTTGTGAAAAAAGTGTTCAAAGTTAATAACTATTGTCGGTCGTCGTTTTTCTTTTAGTTGGTCGTTCGTTTATTTCTCGTTGCTTTCCTGTTGTTTTGTAATGCGATGTGAAATGTATGTGATAGTGTTTTTGGTTTGGCTGTGTTCTTTAAAAATCATTTAATGTGCTAAAAATAAAATAAAGATGGCAATAGTGTCCACATAAAAGCTTTCAAATTAAAAGAAGTGTTAGTGTCATTACTTAATGAGTGTGTAAACCGGAAGTTCCTTTATAAAAACAAAATAAAGTTGACTGGCAAATGCAACACAAACCCCTTTCTTTCATTATTTTTGTGCTGGAATTAAATGAAATGTTGCATTACAAGCGTTATTAAAAGCTTTCAAAAGAAATAATATGCATACATATGTAGATAGATATAAGTGTTGTTACGAATATGTATAAATTTTTTTATATTTGCGAATACGAATATTTATTATTAGAATGTGGGAATTATTTCTTATTCATAAATTACATAAATTATTTTTAAATTATATTAACCATTTTTTCGAATGTACTTCTATGAGGTAAATTTTAATTTATAAAGTTTTTTACAATAGTCTTATTTCCTCAATAGATATTTCACAAATTTATAAAAAAAAGAGAAAAAGTACCAATTTGTTCCGGTTTTTCATCATATAATTTAGTAATTTTATTTAAAATTACCCTATATTTTAATCTGGACAATATGCTATTTCTACACCAAATTTTTTGAGAAGAGAAAAGGTTCCAAAGAATGAAAAGTTCCAAGAGTACCAGCTTTTTCTCATTTAATGCCCCTAGAAAGTACACAGTATGTTAATGTAGGCTTTAATCTGTATCAAATGTATCGAAAAAAGAAAAAGTAACAATTTCAAGTTCAATATTGCTCTACCAATTTATTTTGCATCTGTCTCATTCTGTTCCAAGGTGTTTTATAAATATTCTTAAAATTTTTAGTATGTTCAAAAATTTAACTACACTTTTGTTAAAAATTTGAGTCTATTTCGAATGCAGCAACCAATTTGTATTACTTATAGTATAATAAGTACCAGGTATATTCATTAGGGAAAGTTGTCATTATTTTCCCATGTAATGTCAAATTAATTTATTTGATTTTGACGCTTGTTTTAATTTGTTTCCTTATTATTTTTTTTTTGTTTGACGTTATATGGGTTTTAAAATTGAAAACAAAATTTCTAATGACTATACCTTGCACTTTTAATACCATGGTATTATCTACATCTTTATCTATATATAAATCGGCAAAGGCAAAACAGTTAAGAACACTTTCCTCCTCTGTATGTCAACCGATTTGAACAAAATATACTCCATTTGAAAGGTATTTACTTACAGAAGTGCACAATATATATTTTATAAAAATCTGTTCAATATGTACGGAGTAATAATCGTTCAAATTTGCTACTAACACATATGAAAATACAAAATTTGTTTTTTTTCAATTATAAAATAAAAAAAAAAAAATAGGGTGCTCGATTATTCGACATTTCTTAGAAACCGGTTTTCGAATGTTTCGACTATATAAATACTGGAAATTCAATTTCTTTCTTTTAATTTTCCGTGCTGCATGTGATAATTTTTTTAATTTTCTATAATATTTAACTAAAGCTTCGTACAGACGATGGTCAGATCTTACAATATTGTAAGCAGGCGATATTTTTCTGACAATGGTGCGATTGTCAGATGCATTAATTTTGAAATTCTGCAAATACAAATGAGCTTACAATGTTCACACAGTTGTAAGACATTTAAACCAATTTTAAAAAAAAATTAATATTTTGGTCATAACTTTTTCGTATCTGAACCGATTTTCCCGAGTTTTTCAGAAAATATTTTCTATTAAAAATTTCCGATCTTTTGATATATAAGACGTAACCATAGGGGATATAACAGTCAAAAAATTCCGGTTTTTATACAATTTTTAATACTTTTTGTATGGAAGGTACCACGCCCACTTCTCCAATCCCGCCCACATTTTGTGGAATGGTGTGTATTTATAACCTTAATGTTTGTACCAAATTTGAAAACTTTGGCTCTTGCCGTTCTCCAGATATACAGAAAAAAGTAATAAAAATACAACCACAAGGGATTTTTTGGAAAAATTAGAGGCAGTCGTGGTTTTTTGGTCATATCTCAGCCATTGTTAGACCGATCTGGCTGAATTTCAATAGCAAGAAAAGGTGGACTATATGTGACATAAATGTTAAACAACCTAGCCGCTATCATGTCTGGAGTCTCCGGAAAACACATATCAAACGTAAGACGGACAGACGGACGGATATCGTTAAATCAACTTCTCTCCTCATAAGGACCCAAAATATATATACTTTACAGGGCCTAAGATCAATATTGTAGAAATTACAAACGGAATGACAAACTTATATATACCCTTTTCCACCTGTGGTGAAGGGTATAAAAATCGAAAACAGCCTGAGTTCCAAACATCATAATATGTACTTTGCAGTCAAAGTCAAAAATTTATCATCGAGTTTAACGATGCAATTTGCTTATCGTGTAAGCATTACTAATTTTCTTGTTGAACTTAGAGACAGATAAAAAAATCTACACGGATTAATTTTAGAATGCGTTTTAAACAGCGGGCTGCATTGGAACTGACATTTGGCAACTCACCCATACACTTAACCAAGATTACAATCGATTTAATTGTAATCACATGATTAAAATAAAATTTCGTATTGCTTTTAAACGATGGAATTTGTGAAGTGTGTAGTATTAAAATGAATCAAAAATAAACAAAAATATTTTTAAGCAATGCGGAAAATATTCTTAATAAAATAAAACATATGTACTATATTACTATTGGTTTTATTTAAATGCAAACATAATAATCAGATATTTTAAAACCATTGTTTGGCCCTTTCAAAGGTATTTTGCCCTTTTTACATCGGCAATTTGGCCCATAACAAAAAACTCTGAGTGCATCACTGACATACACTCTCTTAATTATCTATCTAACTTTTATCTATGAGATCTTTTAAAAAGCTCTTTTTCATGCAATTTTTTAGTTTACGCGCAAATTTAGTTCGGTTCGGTAGCTGTGAGATTTTGGTCTTGGAAAACTCTTAATAATTTAAATAATATTTAGAAATTTGCCATAATTTTTGCATAAAAATATCGAGAATCATTTGTTTTATTGTTTTGTATAAAAAGTTTTTCCAAAAATGTGTGT
Source organism: Pollenia griseotomentosa (assembly GCA_963931875.1). NCBI lineage: Eukaryota > Metazoa > Arthropoda > Insecta > Diptera > Polleniidae > Pollenia > Pollenia griseotomentosa. Next base: position 79,026,893 of record OZ007563.1, read on the forward strand.
TTAGCTTGTGAAAAAAGTGTTCAAAGTTTATGATTAACGCCGGTCGTCATTTTTCTTTTAGTTGGGCTTTCGTTAATTTGTTGTTGCATTCGTGTTGTTAAGTAAAAAGGAGTGAAATGTATGCAAAAACATTTAAAATGATAAAAAGAAAATGAAGATGGCAGTAAAAAATAATAAAAGCTTTTCTGCGAAGAAAATTGGTTTTAGTCGGAAATTCCTTTTTTTTAAGTAATAAAAATAAAGTTGGCGAGAAATGTCACAAATAGTCTTTCTATTAAATTTCATTACTTGTATTAAAAAAAAAAAGTTTAAAGACAAGCAAATGTCGCTTTAGTAACTTTATTGAATGCTCCTTAATAATATAATAATATATGAGATTCATCAAATTATGGTAATATAACGCAATAGAATACTTTGTGAATTGAGTCCTATTTCGGAAGTTTTAATGAAAGTTTTATAAACTCGAAAGTTTCATATCAAAATATGTTAATTAAAAAAGATGGCATTGCCACGCAAACGGCCTTTATTTAAAAAAGCTCATTATAGTGCTAAATGTTAATTAGAGTATTTCGATAAAAAAAATTCAATAAAAATTCATTTTAGTGAGTGTTTTTAAAAAATTTCATTTTTGGAATAAAAATTATTTTTACATCTTTTAAACCCAGTGTAAAGGAAGTATGTACATATGTAGTTAAAATGGTAAGTTTAATAAATGTATATGCATCTAAACCGATCTATTACATATTTTACCAAGCGTCAATACAAACGTGCTGCTGTTTTAAGGGCTATGGCACGATAACAACCACAAGAGAAGAAATAGGTCTTTCAAATGTTTGCCATATTCGAAATTCTTTTGTTTATTAAAAAGCCCAGTATGTCTATTCTTTTTCCTAATCCACACACAACTGTCTTTCCGAATTAACGGAAACTTGTAAAAATGTTTAATTTAAGGTCATATATTCTTTCTATATACGACTTTTGTGATTAAAATGTGCCCATTGGTTCCATAATTATAGTTCGCCTTACAAATTTCCTTCGAAATACCGATTTCGTTAATTGATTACCTTAAGCAGTTCCTATGTATATAACTAACTGCCGTATTAGCTGAAAAGTGCTGATTTTTGGTAACAACTTAGGTAATACACAATTAACTACAATCCAAAATGTTAACTTTAAAAAACTTTCAGCGTAATTAATAAAAACAAGTAAGAGTGCTATATTCGGCTGTGCCGAATCTTATATACCCTTCACCATTGTGCGAGCAGAATACAGAGCAACTAAATAATTTTTACATATACATACATATTTACAATACTTAAAACTTCATTATAAATGAAATTTAAAAAGCGAAAACTGGTAAATATTTTTTTAAAATTGTTTTGGAACATAACAATATTAAAAAAATATTCTTTTTAAAAAACCAAGATTCGAACCAGGGAACTCACAGTTTCTAACTTAACACACCCCCTGCCATGAAGGAACGCTGTTTAAATATCATTAAAATGAAATATAGACCGTTTACTGTTTACAACTCAACACAGTTTTTTGTTTGTTTTCTTTTTGTAAAGGCACTGTTGTCATTTTTTATCTCTTTTGGCGAGTCTTTAAGTAGCAAAAAAACACAAAAATTCCTAGTTTCTATTTGTTAAAATTATTTCGTTAAATAGATCAAATAATAAACTAAAATCATATTGGGCATTATGCTAGTATATGTAAACAAATGCCAAGGGGGGGAGAGATGAGACGACAACCGGATTTGAACTTCGCTTTTCATAAGGACCCAGAATATATATACTTTATAGGGTGCAGGACCTTCGGTGAAGGGTATAAAAAACAAACTTAATTACAAAAAAGAGTAATTTTTGGGATTTCAGTATGTATATTGATCATAACTCTGCTATTTCTGAACCGATTTGAAAGATTTATATACCGACGTGTTAAAGAAGAAATTTGCCATTTATTTTGGTTGTAAGACTTGGACTCGGGAAGATCTATGGTTCCAGAAAATGGGTATTTTCCAAAAAAAAAATTAATATTTTGGTCATAACTTTTTCGTATCTGAACCGATTTTCCCGAGTTTTTCAAAAAATATTTTCTATTAAAAATTTCCGATCTTTTGATATATAAGGCGTAACCATAGGTCATATGAGAGTCCAAAAAATCAGGTTTTTATACAATTTTTGATATTTTTTGTTCGGGAGGTACCACGCCCACTTGTTCAATCCCGCCCAAATTTTGTAGGATGCTGTGTATTGATAACGTTAACGTGTGTTTGGAAACTTTGGCTCTTGCCGTTCTCAAGATATACAGAAATAAAAAACTACAACAACAACAAGGGATTTTTGTGCAAAATCAGAGGCAGTTGTGGTTTTTTGCTCATATCTCCGTCATTTTTGGACCGATCTGGCTGAATTTCAATAGCAAACTTAAACGGAGTATATGTGACATAAATATACATCAACCTAGTCCACATCATTTCTGGGGTTTTCGGAAAACCCATTTCAACATACACACGGACAGACGGACATCGTCAAATCAACTTCGCTGTTCATAAGGACCCAGAATATATATACTTTATAGGGTGTAGGATCAATATTTTGGAACATACAAACGGAATGACAAAGTTATATATACCCTCTTACCTTCGGTGAAGGGTATAAAAATACAATTTTTTTGGATTTCAGTACTTTGGACATAACTCAGCCATTTATTAACCGATTTGACAGATTTATATACCGATGTCTTAAGGAATAAATTTACCATTTACTTTGGTGATAAAACTTGGACTCAGAAAGACCTATGGGTTCCGAAAATGTGTATTTAAAAAAAAAAAATTTAATTTTGGTCATAACTTTTTCGTATCTGAACCGATTTTCCCGAGTTTTTCAGAAAATATTTTCTATTAAAAATTTCCGATCTTTTGATATATAAGGCGTAACCATAGGTCATATGAGAGTCCAAAAAATCAGGTTTTTATACAATTTTTGATATTTTTTGTTCGGGAGGTACCACGCCCACTTGTTCAATCCCGCCCAAATTTTGTAGGATGCTGTGTATTGATAACGTTAACGTGTGTACCTAATTTTGAAAACTTTGGCTCTTGCCGTTCTCAAGATATACAGAAATAAAAAACTACAACAACAACAAGGGATTTTTGTGCAAAATCAGAGGCAGTTGTGGTTTTTTGCTCATATCTCCGTCATTTTTGGACCGATCTGGCTGAATTTCAATAGCAAACTTAAACGGAGTATATGTGACATAAATATACATCAACCTAGTCCACATCATTTCTGGGGTTTTCGGAAAACCCATTTCAACATACACACGGACAGACGGACAGACGGACATCGTTAAATCAACTTCGCTGTTCATAAGGACCCAGAATATATATACTTTATAGGGTGTAGGATCAATATTTTGGAACATACAAACGGAATGACAAAGTTATATATACCCTCTTACCTTCGGTGAAGGGTATAAAAAAGAGTAATTTTTGGGATTTCAGTATGTATATTGGTCATAACTCTGCTATTTCTGAACCGATTTGAAAGATTTATATACCGACGCACAGTGGAAAATTTTACGAGAAGGCGGTCAAAATTCCATAACTTTTGACTGGATCGGTATTTTTTTAGGCGATGTTAGGCTTTAATTTGCGCTATAAAACGTAAAATTCGACTGATAGGAGCAAAAGTTATGGGGAGTTCAAAATGCATTTTCATTTTTTTGTTGAGTTTCGGTGTAAAAGTTGAATATTTCAAATATGATTTTTTTATAATTTATCATTATTTCTCTTGTATTTTACAACTGATGCTTATTTTTTATTGTCGAACTTAGATCCTGTCAGAAAATGCCAATATTTGGCCCCTGTAAATTTTTTAGTCCCAATATTCACAGGGGCCAAAGGTTGGCGTTTTTGGGAAAGACGAGTTGTTATAAGGATAAAACTGAAAAGGAATATTTTGAAAAATGCCCAAATAGCATTCTTGGCTATCGATAACATTTAAGGTAATTCAACTTTTATTTTTGGTTTGAGATGTATGTGTATTTTATTTTATTTGATTGGTTCGCTTTCGCTGTTCTGTATACTGATTTTTTGTCCGTTTTAAATCCAAAAATAGTGCAAATGCTTCTTCTGGAGTAAATTTCATTTCTTCAGTTGGTGTAGGCATACTTTTTAAAATCCTCTTTGTGCGTTTAGGGCTCGCTTCCACTATTTTTTCAATTATTGCAATTTTTGTTTTCTTATTTTGCGTTGGTTGAATTTGATGCAGAAATGAATCCTTTATCATACTATGAGAAATTTCTTTATTGATATTTGCTAGCTTGCGTCTTCGTGATCTTTCACTGCAATTGTCAATTTGTTTTGCGGGCCGACCCACTTTTCCAGTTTCCTTAGCAGTTATTGACAGCTTCTTAAAAATCAGATCATTTGTTAGCCATTTTTCGTTGCGTAAGTAAAACGTTTTCTTGTTTCTAGAACATTTAAGGTACCGTTTTCTTAATGTTAATGAAAAATTTTTAATTTTTATCTTATGAAAGAATGGATTATTCATTATGTGTAACAGAAAATCTTTTTCATCTTTCTGTTGAAAATATATATCTGCGAGAACTTTATAACTGAACTTAGCCATTGTTTAAACAATAATGAAGGTAAAATTATGAATGCATGCACTTTTATACTCTTGATAGAAGTTTTTTTAAATGATCTTTTGTTACTGCTTCTTTAAAACATAAAAACCCTTTTTTAAATACAAATTTAATCTTTTATTGGCATTTCTTTGAAACATAAAAAACCCCTGTTTTCACAATTTTTAAAAGGATAACATACCGGCAATAAATTAACAGGTAACGTGTAGGTAATTTTCACGTAAAATATAACTGCGTGCTAGTTTTTTTTACCATTTACCTGTTCTTCCATTTTTTTAAATTAATTTGCAATTTTCAGGTAATTAAACTATGTAGTTTATGTTGCGGCTATTTACTTATGTTTAACCTTTTAACTTACTCAGAAATCTAACGTGTTAGTCTATTTATGTCGCCTATTCGTTTTGCAGCATCCGTTCACCCACAATAAGTTCATAACAATGGCAATACCTTTACCTTCTCCAAATTAATTGATAACTTGACGTGCTAGATAATTTATGTGGCCTGAACTGCTTTATTTGTCGAAAATTCTTTAAGATTCACCTTCTTTAATTTCAGTAATTTTTCCTTGCAGGACTTATTTTTTGAACCGAATATCTTACCTTGGGTCACAGTAATTGCTGTAGTTCGCAAGGCCGTATCCAGATGTGCGTACAATGGGGTATAGAAATGTAGGTTAGATTCTGGACTACAAGAGAGTATAGGTTTTTTTTGACGCATTTTGACGCTCAGGACTTATGCTCTATAAAGTAGGAAATTTCCGGGAAATTTTGACATTAAAAAAAAAAAAAAAAAATTAAATAGTTCTAGAGGTCGCAGAGTTTAATGCTTTAAACCACGTATAGCTAATAAAATAAACTAATACACAAAACTTATTCTGTCAAAAAATCTTAAAAAACAAAAAAGTTATGAGCATTTCAACTTCAAAAATTTTCTCAGAAATTCAAAACTATAACCAAATATTGAGAAAGTCCATTTCGGACCACCCTGTTCTCAATGAAATAGTTGAAATAGGGTTGTAATTTTTTGGCTCCCGAGGTTCACTAGTATTTACTTTCACATGAATAAAAAAATTTTAAAATCGGAGAACAAAAAAAAAATAATTTCGGCCGCCTTCTCAAAATATGAACCAGTGTGCGACGTGTTAAAGAAGAAATTTGCCATTTATTTTGGTTGTAAGACTTGGACTCGGGAAGATCTATGGTTCCAGAAAATGGGTATTTTCCAAAAAAAAATTAATATTTTGGTCATAACTTTTTCGTATCTGAACCGATTTTCCCGAGTTTTTCAGAAAATATTTTTTATTATTTAAATTTCCGATCTTTTGATATATAAGGCGTAACCATAGGTCATATAACAGTCAAAAAATTCCGGTTTTTATACAATTTTTAATACTTTTTGTATGGAAGGTACCACGCCCACTTCTCCAATCCCGCCCACATTTTGTGGAATGGTGTGTATTTATAACCTTAATGTTTGTACCAAATTTGAAAACTTTGGCTCTTGCCGTTCTCCAGATATACAGAAAAAAGTAATAAAAATACAACCACAAGGGATTTTTTGGAAAAATTAGAGGCAGTCGTGGTTTTTTGGTCATATCTCAGCCATTGTTAGACCGATCTGGCTGAATTTCAATAGCAAGAAAAGGTGGACTATATGTGACATAAATGTAAAACAACCTAGCCGCTATCATGTCTGTAGTCTCCGGAAAACACATATCAAACGTAAGACGGACAGACGGACAGACGGACGGATATCGTTAAATCAACTTCTCTCCTCATAAGGACCCAAAATATATATACTTTACAGGGCCTAAGATCAATATTGTAGAAATTACAAACGGAATGACAAACTTATATACACCAATACCCCGGTTTGCGTCGCTTCGTTTTGCGTCGTTTTCGAAGTTGCGTCTTTTTAAAATTTCCGTGATTTCGAAGTTGCGTCGATCTTGTTTCACTTTGCATCGCATGACTTTGAAGTTGCGTCGCTAGTGCTTCGATTTGCGTCGTTAATATAAAAATGTTTGTACAGAGCTTACACAGAAAAAGGGGATTTCACGGTTAAGTCTAATGCAAATATGTATGTATTTGCTGAAGTAAAGTTAAATTTAAATATTTTGCAACAACGAGTCAAAAAAGCAAATAAGCTTATAACAAAAACTGTTTATTTTGACGCGTTCTAAATAATGGGAAAAGGCTGTTGATATTGATATAAAATCCATTTGCTGTTCCAGTGGCGCTGATAAAATTAAGAAATTTGTTGAAACAAGAACATCGTTACAACATAAACAGGTTACAAAAATTATAAGTCTCTTAATGAAAAAAATAGAGCCACTTTTTAATATTTGGATTGAAGACCAAAATCAGCGAGCCTATCAAATCAAAATTTATTTTTTCAGCTAAAATTATGAATCTCGGAACCAATTAAATGAATATCAATACAAATATATGGAAAATCGTGCTTTGTTTTGCGTCGTTTCGGTTTGCGTCGAGTTTTTCCGGTCCCAATTATCGACGCAAACCGGGTTATTGGTGTATACCCTTTTCCACCTGTGGTGAAGGGTATAAAAATCGAATACAGCCTGAGTTCCAAACATCATAAAATGTACTTTGCAGTCAAAGTCAAAAATTTATCATCGAGTTTAACGATGCAATTTGCTTATCGTGTAAGCATTACTAATTTTCTTGTTGAACTTAGAGACAGATAAAAATCTACACGGATTAATTTTAGAATGCGTTTTAAACAGCGGGCTGCATTGGAACTGACATTTGGCAACTCACCCATACACTTAACCAAGATTACAATCGATTTAATTGTAATCACATGATTTAAATAAAATTTCGTATTGCTTTTAAACGATGGAATTTGTGAAGTGTGTAGTATTAAAATGAATCAAAAATAAACAAAAATATTTTTAAGCAATGCGGAAAATATTCTTAATAAAATAAAACATATGTACTATATTACTATTGGTTTTATTTAAATGCAAACATAATAATCAGATATTTTAAAACCATTGTTTGGCCCTTTCAAAGGTATTTTGCCCTTTTTACATCGGCAATTTGGCCCATAACAAAAAACTCTGAGTGCATCACTGACATACACTCTCTTAATTATCTATCTAACTTTTATCTATGAGATCTTTTAAAAAGCTCTTTTTCATGCAATTTTTTAGTTTACGCGCAAATTTAGTTCGGTTCGGTAGCTGTGAGATTTTGGTCTTGGAAAACTCTTAATAATTTAAATAATATTTAGAAATTTGCCATAATTTTTGCATAAAAATATCGAGAATCATTTGTTTAATTGTTTTGTATAAAAAGTTTTTCCAAAAATGTGTGTTTAACTTGTGAAAAAAGTGTTCAAAGTTTATGATTAACGCCGGTCGTCATTTTTCTTTTAGTTGGGATTTCGTTAATTTGTTGTTGCATTCGTGTTGTTTAGTAAAAGGAAGTGAAATGTATGCAAAAACATTTAAAATGATAAAAAGAAAATGAAGATGGCAGTAAAAAATAATAAAAGCTTTTCTGCGAAGAAAATTGGTTTTAGTCGGAAATTCCTTTTTTTTAAGTAATAAAAATAAAGTTGGCGAGAAATGTCACAAATAGTCTTTCTATTAAATTTCATTACTTGTATTAAAAAAAAAAAAGTTTAAAGACAAGCAAATGTCGCTTTAGTAACTTTATTGAATGCTCCTAAATAATATAATAATATATGAGATTCATCAAATTATGGTAATATAACGCAATAGAATACTTTGTGAATTGAGTCCTATTTCGGAAGTTTTAATGAAAGTTTTATAACCTCGAAAGTTTCATATCAAAATATGTTAATTAAAAAAGATGGCATTGCCACGCAAACGGCCTTTATTTAAAAAAGCTCATTATAGTGCTAAATGTTAATTAGAGTATTTCGATAAAAAAAATTCAATAAAAATTCATTTTAGTGAGTGTTTTTAAAAAATTTCATTTTTGGAATAAAAATTATTTTTACATCTTTTAAACCCAGTGTAAAGGAAGTATGTACATTAGAGCGACTCAAAATGTATGGAAGCAAAATTCGTGCTCAATGTACCCTCCTAAAAATGAACCTTGGACTTTTTTAAGATACCATTTTAAATATTTCGGCTCCAGCTTTGACCTCTCGTGAGCTGGACCATTTTTAAAAAGAGTCTATTTTTGCATGTTTTGTTAATTTGAGAATCTGTTTCCTTACCAACATATACAAATTGGGTATCATAAGAAAGGTTTTTTTAAGGCGCGTCCAACTGAATATACAATTTGTCCAAGGACGATCATCCATATCCTTTTTTTTAAGGTTTTTCTGTAAAAAAAACGGTTTATGAATTTTTTGTTCGGCGTTGCTTGTAATAAAAATGCCAAATTAACATATTTTAATCTTTAGTCGATTTAATTAAATACGTGTTTCAGCTATTTTGGAAATTCGCGCTAGTTCGCGTTTTGACAAAAATGCAATGGGCTGGCAACCCTTCGATTTAAATATAGCAATATGGGTATCAAATTTCTTCTTTTACCAAGTACATCATCTTTGTATGTAAATAATATTATTTTTTGCAAATTAGATGCATTTTACACGGTGCTCTGGAATAGTATATATAAATGCAATTTTGTAGTAACTGTAATATGTTAGCGGATTTAGTTTCTAGATCATGTATGGATAAAAATAGAACTAAAGAAAGAAAAAAAGGAATGATCCACGACTTTTTGGCGGCATATTTTTTTTGCAAATTAAAAAAAAATTTAAGTCGTAGATCATTTCTTTTTTTCTTTCTTTAGTTCTATTTTTATCCATACATGATCTAGAAACTAAATCCGCTAACATGTTACAGTTACTACAAAATTGCATTTATATATATTCCAGAGCACCGTGTAAAATGCATCTAATTTGCAAAAAATAATATTATTTACATACAAAGATGATGTACTTGGTAAAAGAAGAAATTTGATGCCCATATTGCTATATATAAATCGAAGGGTTGCCACCCCATTGCATTTTTGTCAAAACGTGAACTAGCGCGAATTTCCAAAAAAGCTGAAACACGTATTTAATTAAATCGACTAAAGATTAAAATATGTTAATTTGGCATTTTTATTACAAGCAACGCCGAACAAAAAATTCAAAAACCGTTTTTTTTACAGAAAAACCTTAAAAAAAAGGATATGGATGATCGTCCTTGGACAAATTGTATATTCAGTTGGACGCGCCTTAAAAAAACCTTTCTTATGATACCCAATTTGTATATGTTGGTAAGGAAACAGATTCTCAAATTAACAAAACATGCAAAAATAGACTCTTTTTAAAAATGGTCCAGCTCACGAGAGGTCAAAGCTGGAGCCGAAATATTTAAAATGGTATCTTAAAAAAGTCCAAGGTTCATTTTTAGGAAGTGAAATGTATAGTGCTAAATGTTAATTAGAGTATTTCGATAAAAAAAATTCAATAAAAATTCATTTTAGTGAGTGTTTTTAAAAAATTTCATTTTTGGAATAAAAATTATTTTTACATCTTTTAAACCCAGTGTAAAGGAAGTATGTACATTAGAGCGACTCAAAATGTATGGAAGCAAAATTCGTGCTCAATGTACCCTCCTAAAAATGAACCTTGGACTTTTTTAAGATACCATTTTAAATATTTCGGCTCCAGCTTTGACCTCTCGTGAGCTGGACCATTTTTAAAAAGAGTCTATTTTTGCATGTTTTGTTAATTTGAGAATCTGTTTCCTTACCAACATATACAAATTGGGTATCATAAGAAAGGTTTTTTTAAGGCGCGTCCAACTGAATATACAATTTGTCCAAGGACGATCATCCATATCCTTTTTTTTAAGGTTTTTCTGTAAAAAAAACGGTTTATGAATTTTTTGTTCGGCGTTGCTTGTAATAAAAATGCCAAATTAACATATTTTAATCTTTAGTCGATTTAATTAAATACGTGTTTCAGCTATTTTGGAAATTCGCGCTAGTTCGCGTTTTGACAAAAATGCAATGGGGTGGCAACCCTTCGATTTAAATATAGCAATATGGGTATCAAATTTCTTCTTTTACCAAGTACATCATCTTTGTATGTAAATAATATTATTTTTTGCAAATTAGATGCATTTTACACGGTGCTCTGGAATAGTATATATAAATGCAATTTTGTAGTAACTGTAATATGTTAGCGGATTTAGTTTCTAGATCATGTATGGATAAAAATAGAACTAAAGAAAGAAAAAAAGGAATGATCCACGACATTTTGGCGGCATATTTTTTTTGCAAATTAAAAAAAAATTTAAGTCGTAGATCATTTCTTTTTTTCTTTCTTTAGTTCTATTTTTATCCATACATGATCTAGAAACTAAATCCGCTAACATGTTACAGTTACTACAAAATTGCATTTATATATATTCCAGAGCACCGTGTAAAATGCATCTAATTTGCAAAAAATAATATTATTTACATACAAAGATGATGTACTTGGTAAAAGAAGAAATTTGATGCCCATATTGCTATATATAAATCGAAGGGTTGCCACCCCATTGCATTTTTGTCAAAACGTGAACTAGCGCGAATTTCCAAAAAAGCTGAAACACGTATTTAATTAAATCGACTAAAGATTAAAATATGTTAATTTGGCATTTTTATTACAAGCAACGCCGAACAAAAAATTCAAAAACCGTTTTTTTTACAGTAAAACCTTAAAAAAAAGGATATGGATGATCGTCCTTGGACAAATTGTATATACAGTTGGACGCGCCTTAAAAAAACCTTTCTTATGATACCCAATTTGTATATGTTGGTAAGGAAACAGATTCTCAAATTAACAAAACATGCAAAAATAGACTCTTTTTAAAAATGGTCCAGCTCACGAGAGGTCAAAGCTGGAGCCGAAATATTTAAAATGGTATCTTAAAAAAGTCCAAGGTTCATTTTTAGGAGGGTACATCGAGCACTTTTTTTGGTGAGTCGCTCTAATGTACATATGTAGTTAAAATGGTAAGTTTAATAAATGTATATGCATCTAAACCGATCTATTACATATTTTACCAAGCGTCAATACAAACGTGCTGCTGTTTTAAGGGCTATGGCACGATAACAACCACAAGAGAAGAAATAGGTCTTTGAAATGTTTGCCATATTCGAAATTCTTTTGTTTATTAAAAAGCCCAGTATATCTATTCTTTTTCCTAATCCACACACAACTGTGTAAAAATGTTTAATTTAAGGTCATATATTCTTTCTATATACGACTTTTGTGATTAAAATGTGCCCATTGGTTCCATAATTATAGTTCGCCTTACAAATTTCCTTCGAAATACCGATTTTGTTAATTGATTTCCTTAAGCAGTTCCTATGTATATAACTAACTGCCGTATTAGCTGAAAAGTGCTGATTTTTGGTAACAACTTAAGTAATACACAATTACATAACTACAATCCAAAATGTTAACTTTAAAAAACTTTCAGCGTAATTAATAAAAACAAGTTAGAGTGCTATATTCGGCTGTGCCGAATCTTTGATACCCTCCACCGACAGTTCGAATGTTTAAGGAGTAATATCTGTATGATGTCTTTTTATTATTATTATCTTAAACTGTGACGATTTGTTATTAATTATGGTTTTAGGAGACTAAACTGTTTTCCGGGAGTAGGGCATATATGGGGCCTAGGGTAAATTATGTACCGATCTTCACGAAATTTCACAGTATCATTTATAGTCCTATAAAATTGTGACGAGCCAAAATTTGTTATGATTGCATTATTTTTTACGGTTTTAGGCGTACTAAACTGTTTTCCGGGAGTAGTGTTTATATGGGGCTTAGGGTAAATTATGGACCGACCTTCGCGAAATTTTACAGTGTAATTTCTAGTCGAATAAAACGGACTTGTGCAAAATCTTATGTCATTCCGTGCATTTTTGCATCATTTATGTTAGTTTTTGTAACAAAATTATCAAGTTTTTGAAGGTGGTGGTCACACATTTTGATTCATAGCTCTGGTCCTACTGAACCGATTTTGCTGAAATTCAATCCCAAACTGCTTAGGATAACTAAAAGCAATTTGACACCTAGTTTGTTTATTTCTTTTGAGCTTTTCGAAAGTGAGCGTGTTTTCAACAGACGGACACACGGACAGACAGACGGACATGGCTAAATCGACTTAGAATTACTCAAGCAGCCAGAATATATATACTTTATGGGGTCTGAGATGAATAATAAAAAAGTTTCACACGGAATGACAAACTTAGTATACCCTCTTCCAACTAATTGTGGTGGAGGGTATAAAAACGAATACAGCCTGAGTTCCAAACATCATAATACTTTGTAGTCAAAGTCAAAAATTAATCATCGCGTTTAACGATGCAGTTTGCTTATCGTGAAAGCATTACTAATTTTCTTGTTGAACTTAGAGACAGATAAAAATCTACACGGATTAATTTTAGAATGCGTTTTAAACAGCGGGCTGCATTGGAACTGACATTTGGCAACTCACCCATACACTTAACCAAGATTACAATCGATTTAATTGTAATCGCATGATTTCGCGTAATTAAGAAATTATGTAAACTAGTTTTTAGTTAATTTTTTTTACTACACAGTTTTTAAAAATATACTATCGGACATGTTTTGACGTTGGCAAAACGCTTAACATTTGCGATTCTGACTTGAAATCGCATAATAGGTGTTCTGTAAATTGCAATCGCAAGAAGTTTGGCGACTTAAAATTACAAAAGTAGTCTGAAGAGAACTAGAATATTTTTAACAAACAATGGCAGATCGCAAGCAAAACGCACGAGTTTCAGAATACCATAAAATTAATGGTCGTATGTATATTATTTTGGGGGGTTTTTACCACAATTTTAGATGCCGAAGAATGGTGTACTGAGTTTAAATTTTAAAAATTAAATTTTTGTTATAGAATTTTTCCTTTTATACTTAACGAAAATATTTCATTTTTTGCTCGGACTAAAGTGCTGTGATTGGTCTGTAAACAGGTTTTTTGAATGGCAGCGCAAAATAGCTCGATAAAATTTGTGTAAAAAAATAAGAAACAATCTTTCGTTTCTTTAAAGTATTATGCCTTATTTTATTGAGCACACAAATTTCTGCTAATTCAAATTCAAATACCAACATACCAATAAACATAAAATATACATACATTTTTTTATAGTTCTTTATCACTTTAATAAACATTGTAGCTCATTTTAAAAAAATTAAATCACTAGATAATGCACTTTCATAATCTTACAAAGATCTTGTTAAAAGCATTAATTCGTAAGGATTTTTGTTACTTAAAAATTTCAATTGATCCTCAAAACCTTCAGCGGTTTTTTGTATCCAATGACGATCCAAATAATATTGTATACAACTATGGAATTCCTTATCATTATAACCCTCAATGTGTATGGGTACAAATGGATCTAAATGTTCAAAGCCTTTGTGACCCAATAAATAACGCGGCATATAGGAATCCATGTAACCTTCGGTCATGGCAATTTTATCTACGGTCAAAACACAAACACCATTCGTCCAGTTATAGTTGGTGATATCAAGGAAGGGTATATGTTGGTAAGGAAACAGATTCTCAAATTAACAAAACATGCAAAAATAGACTCTTTTTAAAAATGGTCCAGCTCACGAGAGGTCAAAGCTGGAGCCGAAATATTTAAAATGGTATCTTAAAAAAGTCCAAGGTTCATTTTTAGGAGGGTACATCGAGCACTTTTTTTGGTGAGTCGCTCTAATGTACATATGTAGTTAAAATGGTAAGTTTAATAAATGTATATGCATCTAAACCGATCTATTACATATTTTACCAAGCGTCAATACAAACGTGCTGCTGTTTTAAGGGCTATGGCACGATAACAACCACAAGAGAAGAAATAGGTCTTTGAAATGTTTGCCATATTCGAAATTCTTTTGTTTATTAAAAAGCCCAGTATATCTATTCTTTTTCCTAATCCACACACAACTGTGTAAAAATGTTTAATTTAAGGTCATATATTCTTTCTATATACGACTTTTGTGATTAAAATGTGCCCATTGGTTCCATAATTATAGTTCGCCTTACAAATTTCCTTCGAAATACCGATTTTGTTAATTGATTACCTTAAGCAGTTCCTATGTATATAACTAACTGCCGTATTAGCTGAAAAGTGCTGATTTTTGGTAACAACTTAAGTAATACACAATTACATAACTACAATCCAAAATGTTAACTTTAAAAAACTTTCAGCGTAATTAATAAAAACAAGTTAGAGTGCTATATTCGGCTGTGCCGAATCTTTGATACCCTCCACCGACAGTTCGAATGTTTAAGGAGTAATATCTGTATGATGTCTTTTTATTATTATTATCTTAAACTGTGACGATTTGTTATTAATTATGGTTTTAGGAGACTAAACTGTTTTCCGGGAGTAGGGCATATATGGGGCCTAGGGTAAATTATGTACCGATCTTCACGAAATTTCACAGTATCATTTATAGTCCTATAAAATTGTGACGAGCCAAAATTTGTTATGATTGCATTATTTTTTACGGTTTTAGGCGTACTAAACTGTTTTCCGGGAGTAGTGTTTATATGGGGCTTAGGGTAAATTATGGACCGACCTTCGCGAAATTTTACAGTGTAATTTCTAGTCGAATAAAACGGACTTGTGCAAAATCTTATGTCATTCCGTGCATTTTTGCATCATTTATGTTAGTTTTTGTAACAAAATTATCAAGTTTTTGAAGGTGGTGGTCACACATTTTGATTCATAGCTCTGGTCCTACTGAACCGATTTTGCTGAAATTCAATCCCAAACTGCTTAGGATAACTAAAAGCAATTTGACACCTAGTTTGTTTATTTCTTTTGAGCTTTTCGAAAGTGAGCGTGTTTTCAACAGACGGACACACGGACAGACAGACGGACATGGCTAAATCGACTTAGAATTACTCAAGCAGCCAGAATATATATACTTTATGGGGTCTGAGATGAATAATAAAAAAGTTTCACACGGAATGACAAACTTAGTATACCCTCTTCCAACTAATTGTGGTGGAGGGTATAAAAACGAATACAGCCTGAGTTCCAAACATCATAATACTTTGTAGTCAAAGTCAAAAATTAATCATCGCGTTTAACGATGCAGTTTGCTTATCGTGAAAGCATTACTAATTTTCTTGTTGAACTTTGAGACAGATAAAAATCTACACGGATTAATTTTAGAATGCGTTTTAAACAGCGGGCTGCATTGGAACTGACATTTGGCAACTCACCCATACACTTAACCAAGATTACAATCGATTTAATTGTAATCGCATGATTTCGCGTAATTAAGAAATTATGTAAACTAGTTTTTAGTTAATTTTTTTTACTACACAGTTTTTAAAAATATACTATCGGACATGTTTTGACGTTGGCAAAACGCTTAACATTTGCGATTCTGACTTGAAATCGCATAATAGGTGTTCTGTAAATTGCAATCGCAAGAAGTTTGGCGACTTAAAATTACAAAAGTAGTCTGAAGAGAACTAGAATATTTTTAACAAACAATGGCAGATCGCAAGCAAAACGCACGAGTTTCAGAATACCATAAAATTAATGGTCGTATGTATATTATTTTGGGGGGTTTTTACCACAATTTTAGATGCCGAAGAATGGTGTACTGAGTTTAAATTTTAAAAATTAAATTTTTGTTATAGAATTTTTCCTTTTATACTTAACGAAAATATTTCATTTTTTGCTCGGACTAAAGTGCTGTGATTGGTCTGTAAACAGGTTTTTTGAATGGCAGCGCAAAATAGCTCGATAAAATTTGTGTAAAAAAATAAGAAACAATCTTTCGTTTCTTTAAAGTATTATGCCTTATTTTATTGAGCACACAAATTTCTGCTAATTCAAATTCAAATACCAACATACCAATAAACATAAAATATACATACATTTTTTTATAGTTCTTTATCACTTTAATAAACATTGTAGCTCATTTTAAAAAAATTAAATCACTAGATAATGCACTTTCATAATCTTACAAAGATCTTGTTAAAAGCATTAATTCGTAAGGATTTTTGTTACTTAAAAATTTCAATTGATCCTCAAAACCTTCAGCGGTTTTTTGTATCCAATGACGATCCAAATAATATTGTATACAACTATGGAATTCCTTATCATTATAACCCTCAATGTGTATGGGTACAAATGGATCTAAATGTTCAAAGCCTTTGTGACCCAATAAATAACGCGGCATATAGGAATCCATGTAACCTTCGGTCATGGCAATTTTATCTACGGTCAAAACACAAACACCATTCGTCCAGTTATAGTTGGTGATATCAAGGAAGGGTTGTGTTAAAGAAATTTTCTCAGGTTTAATTTTCTGCTTATAGTCACCCAAAATGCGTGTCTCTGGATGGAAGAAGGCATTGAAACCATCAATTGCTACCATAACCTTACATTTACCATTGCTGGCATGTTGTTTAATTTCAGCCAATAGAGCGGTTATGGTTTCAGAGGCAAATTTTATGCGGCTTATGCCATGCTCAATCAATTCTGAGAAAGTGCTGCCCGCTGGCGTAGATTCACGTTTAGACCATACATATTCCCGGTTAGTTTTCAAGTCCAATGACTGCAACAGTTTAGCATTTTGATTTTTAAAATGTAATAACCAAGCAGCAGCATCAAAAGGTAAATCTATAAAACCTTCCTGGGCAGCATTTGCGGTCTCCTTGGGCCTCTTCATCCAATTGGGGGCCCAAGGAACATGCACCAGTAAAAAACCATTTTGGTGGCCATAATGTATAACATGAGCCATGGTCAATGATTTTCCCACACCATTTTCACCGTACAGCACATACCGCACAACTGGTTTTGTGAAATCTGTATTTACTATGTAATTTATTACTTCCACTGACGGTTGTCTGACCATGAGACAAGCCTCGGTAAAAGTTTTCACTTGCATTTCAAACTTCTTGGGAAAGCCACCACCGCCAAACAATTGCTTTTTTTCCTCTGCCGGAATGGTGTAGAATTTAGCTTCATGAATTTTCGAATGTGCAGCGGTATTAGCTTCATTGGTGCGGTAATCAGTTGGCACCAGTGCGGCTCTTATGGCATTTAGTCTTTCGCTTAAGTTTTCTGCTGGTGCCGTGGCTGTGTGACGATGGTTTAATTGAGGTAACTTTCGCAAAGAGTGACGAACAAACATTTTTTAGCTAGAATTTATGTGATAAATTTTTAATTTTAATTGATATTATTAATTAAATATTAAAAAGTTTTTTCTTACTGTTTTGTTCTTGCTCGTGCATTAGTGGGAAGAAAAAAAATTTTGACAGCCAGCTGTTTGAGTTAAAGCAGTGTGCGTGTGTGTGTGTTTCCAATTAGAGTTGCCGTCTTGAAGATTTTTAACTAAAATTGGTAATTTTTTTTTATGTGGAGATGCGAAAATTTTTTTAATTTTGGTTACTTTTTTATCTAAAATAATAATACGTGTGAATTTTTTTCTTGATAAACTGTCAAATCACGTTTGTTAAAATTTTAACATTGCTATATATCTGTTTACGTTTTGTGTATGCATTTTATTTAACTCACCAAGGCGAATTTAACTACAGGTAGTGTCGAAACGCCATCTTATTTTGACAGTTAGAACCTATTTGTTTTGATTGGAAAAGGCCCAAATACATTGATCAACATACTCATCAAGCATTGTGGTAGTATTAGTGAAAATGTGTTTGTATGTGTGACACCGACATCGCTTGATGAAAAATCAAAAAATTTAGATATGACGGCGAATATTACGTCCAGCACACGTACACGTTGAATTCGCCGGCTGGAAAAGCATTTGGCAAGTGTATTTGGCCTTTTAGAGTTTTGCTAAGAATGGTTGACATTTCGACCCATAAGCACTAACAATGCAATTTAAAAAACTCTATGTTGTTTCTGTGGTTTTTGGATTGTTGTAGTTTAATTCGCCTTGGTCATCTATTAAATTTGTGTCCTCTCTCATCTTTTTCATAATCAGTTATCTGTTGTCATCTTTGAGTGTTTATGAAACGGTAGCAAAGTACTCATGCAAGGCAAATTTAAAAAGGTAAGTGCAACTCGTCAGCCGTTCATCAGAATATTATTCACAAACGTCAAAAAATACGTTTGTTTTTGTTTTGCGCCATAATAACATAAACAATTTCTGGGACAAATTTGATTCAAAAGTGTGAAAAATATTTTTATAATAAAACAAAGATATATAAATAAAAATGCTTTTATTTCAAGCTCGAGGCCAGTATTGAAAATAAATTTTATTTTATTTTAATATCATCATCATCTGGGCTTGTCTTTAAATATAAACATAAGTATAATTTGAAATAAAACAAATATAAATATTAAAGTGAAGCTATTAATACCTTTTATTAAAAAGTGAAAATTTTAATTTTATATAAAAATGCGGTGTTCAGTTTGCCGTTTTTGACAACAAGCGATCAAATTTCAAAAACAAAATACATATGGATTTTTGTAGTTGTAGAGTGCACTTACCTCTTTAAATTCGCTTTGTACTCATGGAAGTAAAATTTTAATACTCTTGAGGTGAATAAAATTTCACTAGCAAAAATTTCCATAGAACTTTGCTACCGCTTTATTATTAAAAACATGATCAATACTTGCTTTTATTAAGCGTAATGTGCTCTCGCTTCTGAAAACAAATGATTACTCTTATTTTCTTATATAATGATTTAAGCTGGAAGTCTACGCCATGTGCTCAACCCTTTCGGATAATTTTTCAAGACGCATGCGAAAGTAGAAAGTAATCCTACTTAATGCGTTCGATACGCGTTACTGTGTAAGTAGTCAAAACAACATTTCACTGACTACTTTTTTTGACAGATACATAAACGCATTAACACATTAAACACGTGTTGTGGACTTCCAGCTTTATGTTCAGAGTGTTGTTACTAAGGTGTATTAAATACGGTGTTGTTACGACGAATTTAATTCGCCTGAAATGTATAACTATCAAACTCTATATTAAAAAATTAAACAAAATGTATTTATTATTTTTTTCAAAATCAACTGACAGCAACGTCAACTGGCTACCAACACGCATTAGTTGTGACATTGTAATCCATTTTTGGTTTAATTTTCTGACTATTTTTCCTGTTGTCATCTGTTTAATTTTTTGAAATCAATTCGCCTTTGTTAGCACCTCGCCGTATTAATAAATAATTAGCTCCTTGTTATTAAAAAATACATATCTGTTGTTATCCCAGATACAGATACTACACAAAAGTATGTAAAGTTTTTCTAAAAACTGGAATATACGTAAAATTATAATATTTGGAAATGCATGTATTTTCATAAATAAATTCATATCAAACCTATAATTTTAGAATTTATCGGAATGCGTATTCATTTATGATCGCCATAATAATTACAATTTTTTACAAAATATCTCAAATAAACAATTTTAAAACCATAATAATGCCGATTATAAATTTAAAATAAAATTTACAAACAAGAGGAAAAAATTATACACGTTTTAATAATATTTTAGATTTATGTAAATTAGAAAATTTACAAAAAATCATGTTACATATCGCCAACCATTTCCAATTTCGCGATAATTGCCAGCCCTGCAACTGGCAGATGAAAAGTGAAAAACAGAGTGATTTCACCTTTTTGTGTTTTTTACAACTGTGAAGTATTTTGTTTATTACAAACATTTTTCGACTTACAAAATTTCAAGAACTGAATTTTGTATGAAAATTTGATTGGACTCTTGTAAAACAAAGATATGTTTTGTAAAAAAGGTCTCAAATACATTGATTTTAAGTTTTAGTTTTCTTTTCATTTATTAGTAATTATTTTTCAATATTTTTAAAATTTACATATCTAGTTTTGTTTTCTTGCTTTGTTATTATTTAGCTATAAAGTGCACTTAACCTTTGCAACTTAAAATAAATTTTAATGTTTTCTTCAATTGAAAAAAGGATTTAAATTTGGTTATTGTTCTTCGCATTTAGTAATTTTATTAAATATTTTAGTCTTTAAATTTTTTTCTCGTGGCAGCCCTGTTAAAAATTTAAAGGTGTGTTGCGCTACAAAGCACAAGATGGCAGGGCAATCATTTCTTCATTAATAAAAAGTATAGCTTATCTTTAGGTGTTACTAAACCATTTTGAATAATAATTAAAAACCCCCAAAATAAAATTTTAAAATATCAAATAAATTGACATTTTCGATTTCCGTTTCATATAAATTTTTCCACACGTTCAATCACTTGTATTGTGAAAACCACATATCAATTTCTAATTCAGAGTAAAAACACTTAAAATGAGATTTTTTACTTATTAATGAGTAAACATCATTTTGAATTTATATTTTTCAATTTGATTTTAGAATAGGGTTAAGTTCATTTCATATTCGAAATAGGCCTATAGGTTATTAAGATTCATCAACTTAATTTTAAAAAAAAAACAGTTGAAAATAGGATTTAATATTTAAAAAAATACCATTTGAAATTAGGAGTTAATCTGGTCCAATTCTAATGGAAATTCAAAAAGGACCAGTCGAATAACAAAAAAGTACTAAAAAGTTCCCCCATAGATTCTCATCCACTCAGCACTTTGCATATTCAATTTTATGTTTCTAGGTCCAATATTAGTGAAAATTGAAAAAGTACTAGTTGAAGAGCAAAAAAAAGTACCAAAAAATTCCCTCTTACAGATTCTTATTCACCCAGGACCTGCACCTATAATTTTATGTTTCTAAATTCAATATTATAGAAAATTCAAAAATTACCACATGCAGCACGGAAAAGTAAAATAAAGGAGTTTTGTTTTAACCCTTATGATACTTTTTTTCTCCCTATTTAAGTAAGTATTAAAAAATTTCAATATTGTAGTGACAGCCTATAATTTAATACGCATATGCCAATGAATGAAAAAAACTGATTTGTAAAAAATTATCGAAACTAGGTACGATTTTCACCCCTTAAACGTTTGAATTTTGAAAAAATATTAAATATATATTTATATCTCTTATATTTTGTTTTTATTTGACCTTGTTTAATTTAATAACTGTTTATTTTTTATTTAAGCTCTATTTCTTTTTAATATTTAATTATTTATTTTAAATATTTCGCTAACCTTTGCTTAGCATTTCTAAAAGGGACTGGGTAGTTGCCCAACTCAGCCCACAAAAGGGATCGGGGCCCACCATTTGTGCGTTTGCGCCAGCCTAAGCTAGCTCATCAGCCCTATGTTTACTCTTTAAAAGGGTCTTATTTCAAAAAAGTACCAGTCAACAGTCCGTTTAATGAACAGCGATTAGAATTAATTTTTTTTGTGTCTCTGTTAGTTTTAGAGGTATGAGGCTACCGAATTTAACCTATTTTACTCCCTAAGATTTTAATAAAATACCATGCACTAAGTAAATATCTCCCAATTAAGTATTTTTTGTTCAAATCTGTTTGTCAAAAACTGTTTTGCCCTTGCCGATTTATATATATGATATTTGAAAACTCAATAAAGGGGGAAAAATAAACAACATTTTGAATAAATTTAGAATTTTCTAAAAGGAGTATCTGAGGTAAATACACGGAAAAAAATATTTAATGTAAGAAGAGATAAACTATGCGTATCGCAAACTTTTTTGTTTAGTTCCATTTTTTTTTAAGTACCCGACGTGTCCTATTTTGGGGACTTATGGCGGCCCTCCTTATATGTCTATAGACCCCAAATTAAAAACTTAAACTTTAAAACAAGACCTTAACTGCCACCTGAAATTTTATTCCAATCGGCCTAATCGTTTACAAAATTCAGAATTTTCCTTTAGAGGAAACTTCTTGGCTTGTACTTGCTGAGATTCCAGATTTTATGTTCACATTAAAACTTTAAGGCAACAAAAAAACGCTAATATATCTAGAATTTCAATAAAAAAAACAAGTCTTGAAGAGGGTCTTCTAATAGTGACCACAAAAGTTGGAAATAAAAATTAAATAAATTAAATATGTTGTATTATGGTTATTTTATTGAACTGCCCAGCAAAAACTTTACTTACCTGGTAAGTTAGCTAGTAATGTTGGAGAAAGTTAAACACTACATATTTTTCGGCTGAATAACTACTTATTTTTGTTCGAGGTGTCCACAGAATTCAGTACTTACAATGCACTTACTAGAAGTCAAAAAATATCTAGTTATGCTTTAACTACTAGTAAGTTGAATTGTAAGTACTCAGGCTAAACTTCAACAAATTTAATTTTCATTAAATTATTTTTATGAAGAAAGGAATTTTACAACATGAAATTAATTAAAATTTGATTGATAATTTTTTATTTCTTGACCGACCGGGGAATCAAACGCACGTTCATGGACAGGTTGATTTAACATGTTTCGATAGTAATCACACTATCTCCTCAGAAATGTTCGCCGCTTAACACTCACCGCCATTGACGACGGCTAGCAGTCAATAGTCAAACATCAACCTTTAAACCAAATGGGATTTTAACTTTGGTAGATCGAAATTTGTTTTGAATTTTTTCGTTGACCTTTTCAGCACAACTTGAAGGGAAAATGTAAACATAGACCTTGTTCCTTAGCTGTTAAACAGTAATTAGTATTCTGGTTATTTTATTGAACTTAAAAGTGTAAATTCCATCCTTGCCGTTAGGCAAAAATGTATTTTAAGTTTTTGATTGGGTTTAACTCAATTTGTCTCTCTTTAGTTTGCTATCAATAACTAAAGTCTAGGATAATTGCTTCTAATAGTAATCCTATGCTCTTTAGAAAATAAGTCAATCAAATAATCTTCCATCTAAGATCACGAAAAACTACAGTTTCTGACTTAAGACCTTTTTGCCTAACTTCAAAGATATATGTATGTACAACCAGATTTAACAAAAAACAAAGGATGATGTGATCAAATTTATATGGGAAAATTTAGAAATATAAGGAATATTTTAAGCTGGTCAGTGGACAATCAAAAAATTTTTAAAACCATTACAAGGATTGAATTAAATACCTTTAAAGTACACAATAAAAGTCTCATTTAACAATTCTGCAAGAATATAAATTCTCTCAGATTTCTATTAGAGATCTATTCGATTAGAATTGCATTCGACATTCTTTAAGATACATATCTTTCAAAAATCAATACGAATGTCGGCTATGAATTCAAAATTCCCCATGCCTTTTTTATCAGATTTCTGTCAGATATCTATCAGAAATTCCGTCAACCACTTTGTATGTTTTTAAAGGGAAATTGTGAAATAATTTTTGATGTTAAGATTTAAAAATCGAAAGAATGAAGCATTATGTTCTTTGCAATGACGTTCTCAACAATGATAATTTTATCTCTTTGATCACAAATAAATTTTTGTTTTGGCTTGCGAATTTAACTCGAGTCTTTCCTCTGGCAGTTTCATTAAGAAGAACCTTTAAAATCTGAAATATGCTTAGGCAATTCACAAAGTGTTCTATTGTGTCATATTTTTTTCGCTCTGTGAATCGTATATTTTTTTCATCCGAGGTTGGAAACTTTGAGATCCCATAGAACTTTAACAGTATGTCCAAATGAACAATAATCGAAAGTACCACACCCTCAGCTGCATGTTACAGTTAGTTCTTGTCAAACTTGACCTCCATATTTCCAATTTTTTATGTCACGCCAGTTTGCAATGTTAGACAGCCACTTAATAACTATTCAACACCAATTAAAACCAAAAGAAAAATACCTTTTTTTAAAAAATAAACTTTAACATTTTTTTAATACTTTACTCGTAAAATACTGATAAATACAAAATAAACTTTTTTAAAATAGACAACAGATAAGTGATTTGCACAGCCGAATCGTTCGCAGATAATTTTAACACCAATCAGAAAGTCCAGCAGGATGGCCAAAGCCTAAACCATAACCACCGCCATATCCGTAACCAGCACCGGCGCCATATGCAACAGGAAGACCAGCACCGTAACTACCACCATAACCAGCACCATAACCAGACCCATAGCCACCAGCATAGGCATTACCATAACTACCACCATAAGAGCCGGTATAAGCAGGAGTTACCAATGGAGTAGTAGAAGTAACCACTGGAGTCGAAACTGCAGTAACTACAGGAGTAACAACAGCTGAAGTGGATACAGCAGGTTGGTAGGCAATTGCGTTACTAGCATAACCACCAGTATAGCCACCACCATACCCGCCAGCATAACCACCACCATACCCACCACCATAACCGCCAGCATAACCACCATTATAGCCACCACTGCCGGGTACTACAGTGACTTTAATAACTTTCACATTATTGCCATAGTCAGCACCATAACCACCACCATATCCACCACCATATCCATAGCCAGATCCATAGCCTCCACCATAACCATAGCCACCTCCATAGCCGCTATTTAAACTTCTGCCATAACCAGCTGCACCACTGTTGGCACCTCCAATTAAAAATCCTAGTTTATCAAAAGTAGCCTTGGCTGGGGCCAAAGCAGCCAATACAGATATAACACAAACGAACAATTTCATTTTAAACTTTTTAAATATTTCTTTGAATTGGTGGTGGAGTTGTTTTTTTAGTATGTCTTCCTAATGGAATACTTAAGTCAACTGATGTCAATGTTATGTCATATCGAGAAATATATACTAAATATTTTGTTTTCGACAACAATGACTACATTGTTTCAATAATAAGTTTCATTTTTCTGTTTACCTCCGAAATTAAATTAAACTTTGCTTAAGTCTGGGTAATTGTTACTTGAGTTGCGGTTAAATATTTTGTAAAATCAGTAAAAAAAAAACTTAAAACACATTTTAACACTTTGGCGTGTACTTTTTTTAACCGTTTTGTTTGAGTTGTTAAGGCAAACATTCTTAGAATTAATATTAAATTCTACAGTAATAATCTATTTTTTTTAAGTGTCTACTATTAAGGCGGTGCCCATAAATGTTTATTTTTTTTCTTTTCCTATAAGCAGTGTTGCCAAAACTTGGTGACCAAAAATGGCTAAATTTACGGAAAAAAATGGCTAAAAAATGGCTAAAAATGGGCTAAAAAATGGCTAAAAGCTTTTTTAAATAAAACACATTAAAATTCAATAACAAAACAGAAATAATTCATTTAAAGTTGTTTACAAGAAATTGTAAGTTAAGATCAACTTGATAAATAAGAATAAACGTAAATGAATATTTTGATAGATATTTAAAAAATTAAATCATCGATAAATTCGTTATTGTTCATCTCATAGGAATTAAATAATTTAAACGTAAATCATAATCACGACAATATTTACCCTACCTTTTGAGTCCAGATCTACAATAAAATACAAGTAAGAAAGTATAGTCGGTCAACCCCAACTATAAGTAGGGTATCATATTCAAATTAGAACCTTTGTACCAAATTTTATCAAATAATCTCTAAAATTGCGACCTGTACTTTTTGCACAAGGTTTACATGGACAGCCAGCCAGCCAGCCGGACAAACATCGTGATTCTGAGTCAATCGGTATACGAAAAGGTGGGCTTAGGACCAATATTTTAAGGTGTTGCAAACATCAACACAAGCGCATAGTACCATCTCTACTATTGTGGTGTTGCTATAAATATTTTATTGTTATGGTAAAAATATTTACCTAATTGATAAAATCGAATTAAAGGTTGCTAAATGTAACCTGTTTCTCAAATTACTTTTAACAATATTTACTTGGCTAAATACCCTTTCTACTTAAGCTTAAGGCGTTTCAATTGTTAAAAATGTTTGTTTTACTTTTATAAATTTTTATAATAAAATAAAAATTTTCTTTTAAAAGAAAAACGACAAAAAATAATTTTATGGCTAAACAAGTTGAAAAATGGCTAAAAAATTGGCGAATGGCTAAACTCATTTTTTAATGGCTAAACAGGGTGAAAAATGGCTAAATCTAGCCACTAAATGGCTAAATTGGCAACACTGCCTATAAGGTCCGTTTCATGCTCAACATTTTTGGAAGATCGCCGAAAATGATTAAAGCTAAATTTTCGAAAATGAAAAAAAACTTAAAACTACAACATATGTTCATTAATAGGGCATTGAATTAATCGATGTTTTGCATTAATCGATTAATAGCGCGAACAATAACTCGAGATAAAAATTTAATCGAACAATAATGGAACAATTTAATATTATTTTTACCGGCATTCAGTCGTTGTATGTGTTTAGAGGAGTGTGTGTTTGTATAAATGATCATTCATCTCATAAAGCGCCAAACAAGAAGCTATCAAAAAATATTGCACAGTGGAGATTATTAAAAATAGGCACATTTAAAAAATGTTCTTTTTTCTTAATTCTAAACACTATTAAACTACACACAAATAGAAATAACTTGTAAAAATTGTTCTCGGACACTTTTGTATTAATCGAATAATCGCGCGGATAATTATTCGAGGTAAAAATTTAATCGAATAATAATCGAACAATTAAATATTATTCAGTTAATCGAATAATTTTAATTTTGTCTAGTTTAGAAGTTTAAAAATAAGAGCATAAATTATATTTTTTAACATAAAAATTTCTTCATTTAGTAAAAGAGATACACTTTTTAAATAAAAAATGGCATCAAAATTTAAGCTAATCTTCTAAAATAATCTTTCAAAAAGAGTATGCAGTTTAAATGTTTATATTTCCAACGATTTCTTTCTTTTGTTTTGATGAAACTTGATTTAGAAAAGATTTTTTCACTTGTTGTTGACGTTGTTGAGATTGAAATTAAATCATTATAAAGCATATCTTATTTCTCTGTTCTGTTTCTTGTTTTTTCTAAAAATTGATAGGCTTCCATTATACCTCTGGAATCTCTTTTTGATTTTTCAACAATTTTAATTTTAATAAATTTTAATTCTTTTAATAGTCCTTTTAAAGTCTGGTAGACGGTTGTTTTAATTCGTTTAAAAAAAATCATCTTCTTCATCTGAATCATTGCAATAAAAATCTGTACTAAAAATAAATTAATCCTAAACTCATTGGTTAATAAAAGTTAATAAAAGGGTATTTAAAAAGCACATTGTGACACTTTTTAGTGTTATTTCACTTTCTAATGTGTCGCAATATCCATTTTTTAATAAACAAAAATAAATTACGTTAACTTAACTTAACTCATGTAAAATTATACAAAACTTACACAAAAATTCAGTTTTTTTAATAAAGGCAAAGTTGTAAAAAAATCTATCATCATCATAAAACATGCGTTTACATCAATCAATCAAAAATTTCATCGTTTTGGTTCTCAAAAGATAAAAAAAGCACGCAAAATTGTTACGAATAAAAGTAAAATTATAAAAAAATTGGTTTAGAAAAAAAATAAGTTATAATTACTGTTTTGCAAGAACAAAACGAATTTGTAATGCAGTTACTGCAAATTATAGCAGCCATTCTGGAAAAATGTCCCTATCTTATTCGGTTAAAAATTTTTTTCTTTTAAAAAAAATGTAATTTTGACAGCGATGTCATAATAATAGGTGCGTTTGTTTACTTTTCCAGTGAAAACCAGAAGGTGAGCAATATGAAAATTTTACTCTCAAACTGGCTCTGGCATAAAAAAGTAAACGAACGGAAAAATTGCAAAAACTTGCAGGTTGATGCAGACATATGACCACTAAAAATCTTAGTGTTGTAAAATATGTCTTATTTAGACTACCCAGTATATATTGTTTTTATACTTGATGCATTGCATTTTAATAATTATAAATTCGTAGCAAATGTATTTATTAAATGAACTTCTGTGGAAGCTTTTAGACTTGTTTAGTTTGTACATGACTTTTAATTTTGTTTCTAGTTAAATAACATACGAAAATACATGAATACTTGGTATATTTTGAGGTAATTTTTCATAATGAAGAATTACCCCAAATTTAGGGTCAAATGTTATTTTATTTTTAGGGTTATTTTTCATTTTTTAGGGGAAATTTTTTATTAAAAAAATGGGGTTATATTGCATTATGAAAAATAGCCCCAAATTTGGGGTCAATTTTCATAAATTTTTTGGGGCCATATTTCGCAACGTCTAGATAGATAATACCACAAAAAATTAAATTTTAGTAAAACAAAATGCATCAAACATCAAAACATCAACCATACATTTCAGTTTTTTTTATCAAGAACAAAAATTGGGAATTAAGCACGACAAACAAAATCTTGTTAATTTAGAATGTACAAATTTAATATTTGAAAATGATTTTGGGCATATAACCGCATTCCGGACGTCCATTTTTTGGCCACTTTTTAGAGCATTGTTGGCCGTATGTCATGAATAATACGAACGATATTAGCCTGCGATGCGTCAATTGATGCATAAAGCTGGGGATCCACATCACGCGTTTCCGCCTCCACGCATTGCATTATTTTTATAAATTAAGCCAGTCTCTTCTCGTAGCACTACTGGAAAAAATTGAAATGTGTCAGATAGCATGACCTTGAAGACAAATTTACAGGTTAATTTTTCACAATAATTTATCGCCAAATTTTGATATTAATAGGTCGTGGTTACGGTCGCCGTATGACCCGCACCGCCATCTTTTTGAAAGCACAGTGGCCTTAGATCAATGTCATCCATACTTTCAAACAAACAATCATTGATCAATCATTGCGGTATCGCAGGCTCCAGCTTCATTTTAAAAAAAATATTCAAGATCCGATAGTGCTAACAGCATGTAAACCGATTTTTTCTGAAAGTAATGGAAACAACAGAATCCAGTGTTGTGGATTGTTCTCACTCCATATGCGGCAACGTTATACATTAACAAACTCGGTAAGCCAGCAATGAGTCTCATCGCTAAACACAATTTTGCTTTAAAATATCGAAGGCTGATTTTCAAGTTAAATTTGAATAATTTGGTAGCGTTGTTGAAGCATGAATCTATTTATTTTGGTTTGCCAGATAATACGGAATATAAATGTCATAAAGTAAGCGCAGTTTGACAACTTTATACCGTTTGTACTAGGGTATTCATTCGATTAACCGTTAATCGGTAAACCGATTAATTACTACCCGATTAACTGATCGGTTAATTTAAAATTGTCAATTTTTGATTAACGATTAAACCGGTTAATTTCAGTCGATTAACCGATATAACAAAATTTTAAATTTTTCTTAAGTATTATACAATATTTTTTGTACTTTAAATTATTTGTTTCGTCTCATATATTTATAAAAAGAATGTACTTAGAAAATATATTTAGATGATGACCTGACAACAGAAGAAACTATTGATAGTTTGATAGTAACACAAGCAATCTTTTAACAGAATTAGCCAAAACAATTAGAAGAGTTAAAATTTTTAAAAAAATAAAACAGGACTCCAATGCAATAGTGGGCGCTCCATAGCACAATTGTGCTGAGAGATTTCACACGTATTCTTAGCCTCTTTAATTTAGTTTTCGATGAGACAACGTCGAATGCACATGAAGCGGATGATTACATATTTTCTTATACCCAGCAAACACACGTGTTTCATTTCCAATAAAAGATGTTATGCGAAAAATACTTTACAGTAAATAATGTGTTTACTTTTTCTGTAAACAGTAAATCTCTGAAATTTGAACTATTCAAAAAATGTTTTATATTACTTCAAATGCGTAAAATATTAAATAAGGAAATATAATGCACAATTATATTTCAAACGCTTGGCTTTGTGTTTGGTGGGTACTTTTGCCATCTTACGAATACTAATAAGCATCAACACAAGCACAGTTTTAGTTGTGCCCACTTCTGCGGCATTTTCAGCGAAAAGTCTATTTTTTTTAATGTAACGCCAGAATGCAAATAAGGTTGTATTTTAGGACCACGTTGTTCAACCGCTATCCCTTTTGTTACTTAATGTAGAGCTAGTTGCCCTTTACACAAAAATACAAAAAAGTAAACTAAACATATACATACAATTTTTTGAGAAACAATTTATATTACTTTTGGCGTTACGTTACAAAAAGTAGACTTTTCGCTGGAACTGCCCATATACAGCCATGTCATAGAGTGCAATTACGTTCTGAACGGAATTGTTCTCTGTTACATGGCTGATTATGTTTTAATTAAAAAAAAAAATATATTACATATTTATAAATCGGTTTTAGATGAAGAATTGTTGTGTTTGGTATGTTTTTGTTTTTTTTTTTACTAATAAACTCCAAATAATAAATAATTTATGCATTTTTTTTTTATTGAAATTGCTAAATTTATAGAAAAAAACTTTATTAATCGGTTAACCGATCAATAACAAAATTAACCGATTATTAACCGACTAAATCAAAACTTCGGTTAATTAATCGAGCGATTAACCGATTTAAGCAAAAGCCCGATTAAATGAATACCCTAGTTTGTACACTTGCACACATTTCGGAAAAACGCATGGAAGATGTTGAAAATGTGAAACATGTATTCACACTTGAAACATCTATTATGTGCCGGTTCACACATGTCAAGTTTGGCTCGTCAAGTCTTGAGCTTTTAGGAGAGAAGGCAAAAGAGAATGCCATTTATTTTTTCCTCTCTCCTAAAAACTCAAGACTTGATGAGTCAAACTTGACGTGTGTGAACCAACACTATCACTCAAAAATGTCACCATTTCGAAAAAAAAACTTTTTTTTAAATAGTTTTTTTTTCTACAAAAGTGCCAAAACTTTAAAAGAAAACACCAAAATCTGTTTGGAATTCATTTTGTTTAATTATATAAAAAAATAATTGAACCAAAAAAAAGACTTGCAAAAAAGGAAAAACTTGACAAATTATAATGCTGCTTTTAAAACAAATGCGATTTTGCCAGTGATGCCTCAATAATAATAAAATCTAATCGGAAGATGTAAAATAGAATGCAATCAGAAAGGAACATCTTGTGAACATTTTGATTTTTAGCTCTATGTATTTCTTTTGCCAAATTTTCAACATCTTTGCAAATTGATAATAGATGTTGATAAGTGTAGAAAGGCTATTAGACTTACGTAAGTTCTATTGCGCTTAAAAAACACCTTTTTAGATGTCAGACTGTGAACTTTATTATCAGCTATTTAAAATAAAGTTTTCGTATTAACAGGTTTGTTTCATCAGAATTCTTCTTTTCAAATATCTACTTATGTATTTTTTTTAATTTGTATGATTAAATTTCATTTGAATTGGAATTCCCATAAAAGTTCTTCTAATAATTTAGCGAATGTGCGCGTGGTTGCTTGCTTAGATATTTTTTTTTTTGAGGGACAAGGGTATAAATAAGTTTTGATATTGAAATTTGTGTGAATTATATGTTCATATTTTTAGTAGTATGCATACTTATTTTTTAAACATTACAATAGTATGTATGTTCTTTAATTTAACACTTTTATGTTATGATTTTTCAATGTTATTTCTCTTCTTTTCGACAGAAAGAAATCAAGGTTTTTACTTTTAGCGTTGTAGTTTGTCTGGTACTTATATATACGTGAAAAATACTCAGTTCAGATTATTGCAATAAAATCTTTAGGTCACCCCCTTGAAATTGGATTAGGTTACTTTTTCGCAGTTCAGTTTTTTTTAGACAATTCAAAAGAAATTTCATTTTTTGTGATTTTTTAAAATCATAATTAATTCCAGTAAAAGTGAAATTGGGTAATAAAAGGGGCAATATTTTTAAAAGTAATATAATACTTGAATTTTTAGGGGGTGACTTGAATTATATTTGTTTATATTCGGGATCTAACATCTCGTATTATTTTATCGACAGTAATAGATGTTAAATTTAGCACAAACATATTTATATACATAAATCCAAAATATCGTTTTGCACCTTGTTAACTTATTTAACCAAATAATAAGCTAGAAAATCGAAATAAACCAAATTTTATTTGTATTTACATACAATTGCTTAACAATGCAGTTTTGCGTGAAAACCCTAACAAGGGTAACCTTGAATTATGAATTTAAACATGAATTTTTTTAAGATATTTTACAAATCAACCTTAGCAATGTTTAAACTTTAAATACACAGTCGTATGTAGGTATGCATAAACAAATTGCCATGAATGGCTGACAATTTAACTTCAATTTTTCTTCTTCTTAAATTGACAAGATCAATCAAGTTGGTGGACAAGATGAGCGCAATAAAAATTAACACCTTTTTTTGGTGGTCGTTAGTTTTAACCAAGTTGAATGCATTGTTTAAGTGATTTAATGATCCAATGTAAATTTAGTAGACGTATTTGGCTGACTGTATTTCATTATTCAATGATGTTGCATGGTTAGATAGTACAGTAGTTTTGACTTAACTGCCTTTTATTTACGTGCACTTTTGACTTAACTACACAAAATTGATAATTTTTGGCATTATTCTTTATAATCCCATACAAATTCCTTTTTTACGTGCACTTTCTTTACCTGCACATTTAAGATAAGTGCCCAACATTTTTGGCATTTTAAAATTATTTTCATACAAAAAATTCAAGTTAGCTGCACTTTGACTTAACTGCCCAAAATACATATTTTCTGGAATTATTCTTCAAAATCCTTGTTTACGTGCATTTTGTATACCTGCATATTTTTCATATTTTTGAGCAGCTTTAAAATATTTTCATACAAAACATCAAAGTTAGCTGCACAAATGAAAAAATATGGTGGCCACTTTTTCACATAAATATCCAATTTAAGATGTTTATAAAAATATAAATCGCGATAATTTTTATGTTCTTTGTGAATTCTCATTGTTTTTGTTAATGTTCCTTTTATATTAAATATACATACATACATATTAAATGTACATACATGTATAAAATGATCTGTTATTTGAAAGAAAATTTTAATAAAATATAAATTTATGTAATTGAGTTTCCCGATTTATTACACTTAAAATCATGGAACGAATCATTCAGTATGACTGTCAATGTAAAAATACCCGTTTGGTTGAGTTCCGTTGAATCGCGTCACAAGCTTAATTATTTCGCAACATAAGACCGCATTGCGAAAAACCAAAGCAAATGTTTGGTTGTTTTAAAAAAACCTAAACCATTGTTTATGTTAATAAATAAAAAAATTAGTTTTATTTTTTACCTACACATGGGAGTATCGCTTAATTGCGCATCTTGCTCAAGTAATTAAGCGATTTATTTTTTATTTGCGTCGGCGATTCATTGAATTCCCGTCCTGTTTAATTGCGATAAGAGTCTTGCATTTTTAGAAACTCGTTTAAGCGGGAATAACTGTATTAATTAAAAGATTTTTTATTCCACTTTTAAATCAAACACTTTACTTTAGCTGCACTTTTGTGCCGCTAACCACAATTGTGTACCTGCACATTAAGGCAGCTAAATGCATTTAAGATAGCTGCATTTTTGATTTACCTGCACAAAAAATCGTGCAAAGGAGATTGTGCAGCTAAGTCAAAATTACTGTATACGTAATTGATTGTAAAAAAATTCATTCAATATTAAATTATATTTCGACTGCTCAATTCCAAAACATGCTAAATCGAAAAATTGAGTTTGCAGGAGAAGCTTTAAAAGTTTATACTCAGTTACTTTTTTACGCATAACTTTGGATAGGATAAGCCGATCAACACCAAAATTCGACAGAATTTTAGTTGAACAAAACTAAATACAAAATCGTAAAAAAATTAAAAACATGCTAAGTCGACTTAGCCTGTTTGGAAATTAAGCAGTCGACTTATGCCTATAATCGTTTCTATTAATGATATGTGAAAAGTAGTTGACTGCCTTTAAAGGATGGGATATAGTGTCTGAAAGATTTTCAGAAGACTGTGGTCTGGCTGGCATGTGGAAGTTGAAATTAATCGGGATCAGCGCAAGTTTTTTTAATCTTCTTTCTTAAATATAATTTTTGGCATATTTCCCAAAGATTTTTTAGGAAAGTGCATTATTTGCATGGGAAAATTTGGAAAAAGGAAATAATTCTGGATTTCCTAAACGCTAAGTGTGTTTTAAGTCAAGATTTGGATTCGAGGTCTATATACTTATCAGGAGAGATGTCATAGGTTCCCAAAGTAGGGCACCAAATTAAAAACGATCTTGAATTGTTAATTTTAGTACGATTTAAAAAAATGCCCTATGCTCCAATGGGAGTTAGAGGAACACATATATATCTTAAAGTTTGGGAATTATACGACCTTGAATATTAAAACTTGCTATTTTTGCACTATCTTGGTCTAGTATTTTGCTAACAATAAGGCTAAAATTTATCAAGGTTTTTTTTAATATTTTTTTGTGAATTTCCAGCAAATCAATTGATATTGTACAAAATTTTTTGTAATTAAAAAAGTATTTGTATGTATGAAAATCCTTTGTCAAAAAAATCTTCCAAAATGTTTACAATTTAGCATGAGCTATTACAATCATACAAATAAAACAAGTGAGTTTCAAACCATATTAAAATAAAACATAATATTTTAAATATATTTGAATAAATAGTATTAAACAAAATTTTTTACAAAACGAATTTAAAAGATCTTCAATATTGCTGTATTTTTATTTAAGTTTTTGTTCAACTGCAAAACAAACTTAACTAAATATATTTGAATAAATAGTATTAAACAAAATTTTTTACAAAGATCTTCAATATTGCTGTATTTTTATTTAAGTTTTTGTTCAACTGCAAAACAAACTTAACTAAAAACAAGTAAGAGTGCTATATTCGGCTATGCCGAATCTTATATACCCTTCACCATCGTGAGGTAAGAACAAAAATTTATATAAATAATGCTCTTTAGATATAAATAAATATTAATTGAGCCACGCCAACTGTTCATTTCGTCATACCGAAGAATATGAAAAAATCAAAAAAAAGGTATATATGTACCTAAGTCCGTTTCCTCTTTTGCAAAGTTGATGTTTGAAATTCGTTTTATAATTTTATAATCTCAAAATCGTTTTTTAGAACATAAAAAAATTAAATAAAAATAAAAAAAATTTATTTTTCAGACGCGAACTCGCAACCTCATGAGTCTCAGGCGAGAAGTTAGACAACACGGTTGCGAACACTTTTACTGAAGAAGCGTTAAATTAAAATATAAAATAAAAACTATATTATCATTAAAACGTATTAATCTATTGAAACAAAAATAAATCCAGAAATTAATTACTTGCTTTCATAAAACTTAAACGATTCTTTAAGAAAAATAAAAAAAACTTTAATTTCATTACCATTCGGGCTTGCCAAAAAATTTCGGCAAACAAGAAATTAAGTTCCCATTCTTCTTTAAACGTTTCTCGCAGTGGAATTCTAGAGCAATCCGTCAACAGAACCTTCTTGTTTGAATGTTTGTTTGTTTGTTTTTTAAAAAGTGAGAGCGAATGTTATTGTGAGAAAAAAAGCACGGTGTAGTACTTTTGCGGGCCTCTGAATTAAACGCATTAAAATAAAATAACAAAACAACAACAACCACAAGGGATTTTTTTGAAAAAATTATAGGCAGTCGTGGTTTTTTGGTCATATCTCAGCAATTTGTGGGCCGATCTTGCTGAATTTCAATAGCAAGAAATGGTGGACTATATGTGACATAAATGTAGAACAACCTAATCTCTATCATGTCTGGAGTCTCCGGAAAACACCTATCAAACGTAAGACGTACAGACGGACATCGTTAAATCAACGTCTCCTCATAAGGTCCCAAAATATATATACTTTATAGGGTCTAAGATCAATATTGTAGAAATTACAAACAGAATGACAAACTTATGTATATATACCCTTTTCCACTTGTGGTAAAATTAGATAAAAATTATTTACAAATAAAATTAAACGTTTATTAATAATTTTGTTTGTTTTTTTGGAGATTAGGTTGAATATTTTTAATAACTTTTTTAATTAAATTAAAATTAAAATTCAATTAATATTTTAATTAAAGCAATCATCTAATTAATTAAATTTGAATACAATTGAAATAATATATTAATTTATTCAATGATATATTTAATTGAATTAAAACAAAAATTAGATTATTATTTTGCTTAATCATCAACTGAATTGATTTAACAAATTAATTCAAATAACAATTTGAATTTAGAATTGAATTTAGCTTGTATTTCAAAAACACTGTTTAATTAATTTAATTAAAAATTTAATTGATTGAATGCAAAAGTTATATCACTTTTTTAATCAATACAATTATTAAAATAATTAATTTTCTGTATTGTAATCAATTACGGCAGTAATTCATTCAATTAAAATATAAATTTTTTTTAAATTATTTTGTTAATTCATTCAATTAAAAGATTTTTTAGTATTAATAATTTTTTCTATTATTTTTGTAATTAAAATGTAAAAACTTTTTAATTGGAAAAAACCTTGTTTTGCAAATTTTGTAATTTTGAGTAAATGGTATAATCATTTCGGTGATAGGTGCAAAATTGAACAAGTTTTTGCTTGTTTCAATTATTTTGGCGATTAAAACCGGTTTTTTCTGTTTTTCTGTGTAACAACAATCCCTCCAGGACCTTAAAGACTCTTTGAGCAATTGAATCTTGCGGCCCCAGATAGGACTGTTGTTTGTCGTGATCCTTAGGGAATATTTTAAGTCTTAAAACGCATATGCACAACCATCGAAGGGAACGACTCAGATCTGTCGCGATCTATTGAATGCCATCAAATTGTAAGCGCAACATAATGTTGAGGCATTGGTTGCACTGATTTCCCCTAAATAACTTGCTAAAAAGTACATGCTATACAAGACTGCAAATTTAAGATTGTTCATGAATTTAGAGAAATAGCATGAACTGCCACATTAAGAAGATCTTTCTTGTGGACGTAAGTTGACCGGAATGATTTGGTTTTGTTTTTAAAAAATCAAAGGTTTATTTGGTAAGTGGCAAAAAAACTACAACATATGAGTGTAAACTTGGTGTAGCAAATTTGAAAAATAAGTCGGCAAGAGAGATTTTGAAGGTGATTCCTTAATAGGATCTGTATTGCATTAGGGACCTTTTGTTACAAAATGTTTTTGTCGTCCCAAATGTTATGTGCTCTTCTCGGAAGAAATCAATATTGAGCATTTGTGAATTGATTTACAAAAATCGTTACCTGCTCCTTCTGTAGAACATTTTTTTTTTTTTTTAAACAAAATTTCAAATAGAAATGACCAAAAATGAAATTAATTTTATAACTATTGGTACAAAAATACCGTGGCTTGGAGTTTTATAAGCAAAGGGTTAAACAAATAAAACACAGTTGTGTACCTTGCCATTTTTCATGTGCTAGCCTTTAAATGCACGATACTCATCGAAGAATTAACGCTTTAAATTCACATAAAAATCAACGACCTCACTGTTAATTGTTGGTATTCTGCTTAAGCTTTGATATCATTGCTAATAAAATTTTGAGTGTTTTTCATTCACTCTGCAGTTTTAATTGCATATCTACTATCTTTAGCTTTTCTTAAGTTTTTGGAAAAAGTTTTTCTGATGATCTGACCTAAGCAACCAGTGAAATGCGCATAGGAACTTCAACAATAAATTTCAGCGTATTTTTAAGAATGAAAATTGGGAATTAAGCACGACGAGCAAAATTTTCCCAAGATTTTTTCTACATTTATCGATTGTTGACAAATTGCCATTTTAATACTATTGCTTTATAAAAACAAGATAAGAAAAGTTAGTTTTTTAAAAGATTTTTATTGCTTACTATAAACTCAATTAATTTCGTAATATGTCGGTGTATTTAATATTAATAGAGTGTATTTTAAATACATTTTGTTCGTTTAAATAATTTTATATTTTTTTGTACAAAAACTATTGAAAACATATAAGAACAACATTTGGGTGTTAATTTGTTTAAAGTCTATTTACAAATTAGATTAAAAACTAGGAACACTCATTTCGTAATACTTGTGACTAGCAACCAATGCTTTCCCATATGCTACCACTTTTCCATGGGCCGGTACCCACATTGCTCCAACCGTTTGATGGGCTGCCGCTGTTGCTGCTGACACTCCACGAGCCAGAGTTCCAAATACCGTTATTGTCAGCACTTGGAGGAATGTAGGTAGGAGCTGGAGATGGGGGTCCGTAATTTTCAGCAGGAACATGTTGTGACTCACCATCAACAATAACCCTAACGGTTTTGGCTGTTTGCTGTACTTGTGGTAAAGGCTGGGGAGCAGGTTGAGGAACTGGTTGGTATATAGTCTGTCTAAAGGCAGGTTGGGGTTCTTGATATATGGGTTGTTGAACTGGATATTGAATAGGTCTTTGTACAGTAATCTGTTGGTAACCAGGTTGAGAACGTTGAATGTATTGAGGTTGTGGTTGGGGTTGCACATAAACAGGTCTTGGTGGTGGTTGGATTACCTGTACTGGTGCTGGAACTGGAGCAGGAACTGGTACTTGTACTGGAACTGGAGCAGGACCTGAAACTTGAACTGATTGTACAGGCACAGAAACTGGAACTGAAGCAGGAGCTGATACTTGAACAGATTGAACAGGTTGAGCAGTATAGGTTTGTACAACGGGAGCTGGTGCTGGTATGGGTGTCCAACTAGCGCCATAAGAAGATGAGACTGCAGAGGCTGATGAGCTTCTGGCATAATTGTCGTTATAAACTTGAGGCTGTTGACCGTCAACTAAAACTTTGATAACTTTAACAACTTGTTCGTTACCACCATTATAGCCACCATTATATCCACCATTATAGCCACCATTATAGCCAGCATTGTAACCACCAGCATAACCGCCACCGTAAGATTGTTGACCCCATCCGAATTTGGAACTTAGGCCAGAGTACACAGGACGATTATAGTTAATACCACCTGAGTAGCCACCGTTGCCATAACCACTGCCATAGCCACCGCCATATCCGCCACCATTACCATAGCCTCCTTCATTGCCGCTACCACCAATACCATTCCTTAAAGCTCCCAACAAAGCCAATTTGGCACCCAATAAGGCTTGGGCTGGAGCACCTATTGCCAATATGGCAACCACTACACAAATGCCCACTTTCATTCTAAATAACCGGCTCGTTTTCTAGTTCGTAAAGTAAAAATAATCCACACAAATCTCACCGCTAATCGTAGACAACTGATACTAATTTTCAAGCCTACACACAAATTTATAGCCCAACTAAAATTTTGTTTACTGTTAAAATCCAGGCCAATTTATTTGATCTTAAAATGCTCAACAGAAAAATTAAATCTTCAGAAGAGAGTCAAATCGAGTTCTAAATATAAAAACTTAGCTCAGCCAAATTTAAGCACGTGTAATTTCTCTTCCCTTCCTACTCTCCTTAAACGAAATCTATTATGAAATATAAATATGTTAATACTTATGTAAGTATATTTTTCATATTATTCATAAACATATAAAAACTAAAAAAAAAAATGGATTCTCTTCGAATACAAAAGAAAATAATTTAATATTTACTTAATCAATGAATACCCACAATACAAATCTCTACTTACCCTCTCATTACTCATCTTTAACCACCTAAAAAGCTGACAAGTCTGCTACCAAACGCTCATAAATTTAGTCACATCGTCGAATTATTTATCTTAAGTTAAGGTTTTTATTATCATAGCAATTTATTTTTGTGTGTAAATCAAAATGTTGATGTTTTCTATAACAGAATTTCAAATTAGATATTAGCAAAGCACTTTGTGAACAGTGGGCTTTAAGATAAAACTTTACACTTTTGTAATTTGGTGTAAAGCTGAAGTTTCTATATGTTAATCATTCTGCAAGACAAAAATCATAAATTTTTAAGAGTTTATAACCAGCATTATTTATCAAATAGCAAGGAAACAAGGTTCCATACGAGTTGAAACTGAGAGACGTTGAAAGACGATTTTGCATATCAGAAATGCTGCTTAAAGCTTTTTTGTATCGCATCTTTATTGGCGATACAAAATGGAAACGTTACATATGTAGCCAGCCGAAGTAAATGCTCTGTATTAATGGTTCAGAAGGGTTCCATCTGTTATGAGAACTCCAGTTTATCATTCAATCGAATATATAACTATAAAATACTTAGTGATTATAAATACGGAATATGGACTCCTATAATACGAAATGCTACGATAGTACATATTCTATAGTACACAGAAAAAAATTTTTGCGCCAGTAAAAGAATTAATCAAAAATAAAATCAGTTTTAATTAAATATTTAATCAGGTGAATTAAACTTTTAATCAAATGTATTAAATGTTTAATTGACAATATTTCAATTAAACGTTTACAATCTTTCAATTAAACGTTTAATTCACTTGATTACAAGTTTAATTCACCTGATTAAATATTTAATTAAAACTGATTTTATTTTTGATTAATTCTTTTACTGGCGCAAAATTTTTTTTCTGTGTATAAAGTCTACATACGTTGTAATTAAAGAGTGTTCCTTTGATCTTGAGCGAATCTGGGTTTCTTATCCTTAAAAGCGAACGAATAATATGATGAACATATTATGTCTATTAATGACTAGATAGTGTTAGTTTTCTAAGGACGCGTTCGTGGTTTAGTCGGTCATCTAACTGACCGATACCCCAAGAAGTCGAAAAATTGGTATAGACTTAAAAATATTCCTTCCTCGTAATTACTAAATTCTTTGATTCTTTTTTATTGAATTTATCTTATTCAGAGATTTTTTAAGCAACACAGATTTTCAGGCTTCGAATCTATATACATATATAGTATATTTTTATTTTTAAAAAAATCTGCCCAATCCACACTGCACCAGCACAGAGTAACTGCAATATAAGAGCATCGCATAAAATATCCCATAATGACTTATTTGATATTTTGATACTAAAGAGAACTTTTTCATAGAAATACTTGATTTTATCAACAAGTTCAACGCATAGAAAAAAATCATTTTCATATTTGAATACAAAAATCGCATATTTGATTAAAAATATGTTTGAATTTTCTGCGATAACGATTTTTGCGTTGTTGATAAAAAAGTTTGTAGGTATAGTTATGGAATTTTTAGTCAACAACCAAGTTTATTGAGTCAATAAAAAAAGTTGTTGTTCAAAATAAATTTTTCCAACAAAATTGTTACTTGATTTG
Source organism: Pollenia griseotomentosa (assembly GCA_963931875.1). Classification (NCBI taxonomy): domain Eukaryota; kingdom Metazoa; phylum Arthropoda; class Insecta; order Diptera; family Polleniidae; genus Pollenia; species Pollenia griseotomentosa. The sequence goes on from OZ007563.1 coordinate 79,068,512, forward strand.
TTAAAATAAACTGTTGGAAATTTTGAATAAATAACATAAAATGTTTATCGAATCTTTATTTATTTATTCATTCATTTTAATCTTTGACAATTACACTAAAAATTATTGTTGGGAATTAGTATCGCATTTCGCTAGTTGCTTAGGCCTGATCAGCAGGAAACCTTTTTTCAAAGACTTTGAAAAAACTAAAGATAATATAGAAATAAAACTGTAAAGCAAATGGGAATTACAAACACTTAAGTTTTACTTGCAACGATATCAAAGCTAATAAAAACTAGACAAGAGTTGTAAAAATACAGTCTTTTCTTTGATTCAAATAATTTGTTCCTTGAATATTAAGAAATATAAAATTATATAATTTTTAAATATGTTTAATTGAGTGCTATTTTGCAAAGCGCCATTTTAATAAATTTTTTTTCATTGAATCAAATAAAAAGGTTGTTAACCTAAAATTTTATTTTTAACAAAACACAAAAAAATTTTTCTTGAGATTTTTTCTGTGCGGTTTTGCGTGTAATTTCGTTTTTTGAGTTTGTTACATTAATCTTAGTAAGAAAAACTTGGAGTATAACAGAATCATAAATTGAAACTGGGAATTATTTCCTTCCGAAGGTTACTTTACATTATATTCAACATTTTTCATTTTTTCGAATTTATTCTATGAGCTAAATTTCAGTTATGTATTTTATAAATTTCAGTTATGTATTTTATAAAATACATAACTGAAATTTAGCTCATAGAATAAATTCGAAAAAATGAAAAATGTTGAATAGAATCATAAATTGTTAGGCTTTTTTTCAATTAGCCCACCGTATGAAATAGATGGATTAAACTTTAAACATTCCATTCATAACTTCAACCGATTAATCGTGTTAACAAATTTTACACTAATAGTTTTTTGTCGTCTTTTAAAAACAAAAAATCCTAAATTCTCTTCTCAGTCAACAATAATTTATCTAAGCAATAAGAGTGTAAAAAAGCACAAGTTTAAAATTTAAAAAAATCTATATACATAACTACATAACACTTTTTGAACAAATTTATATTAAAATCTGCAATACTAGGTTATTTCCAAAAAATTGTTAATAAAAAAAATTTAAGATTTTTATGCTAATTAAATAAAAGAAATTGTTTGCTTATACCTATGAGTCTAAAAAAATACTGACAGCAATTCGAACTCATGTATCAGGTGGCGGCTCTCCTACAACAAGTATAACCAATAACATTGTATTTGTATACCTCATCGCAGTAAAGGAAAAATATCCACCCACCTTAAAGTGGCTCAGAATCTTTTTCTGATTCCCTGGATGGCTGGTTGCCTGTCCGTGTAACTTGTGCGCAATTTTTAAGATGAATATTTGATGACATTTGGTATATACGTCCGAATTGTCGTAAGGACGAAGGCTATTCACATGGCCCTCATACAAACTTCCTTCCGGAATAGCCTTGGTGCTTATAAACTATCTTATTATGTTGGTATTTAGATAAAAATTTGCTCAAAAATATTTTTTTGCAACTTAAATTGTCTAACCAAAGTGTTTTAAAATCGGTCCACAATTGCTCCCATAGCTCCCATACAAATACAACTCCCGAAAATCGCTTTAAATGCCGTAACGTCCTTATAAACGCTGGTATTGGCATATAAATTAGCGATAATAGCTTTTACGATAACTACTATGTCATGAAAAAATATTCTGCTGATAGGTTTAATATTAATTTATATTAGATCCCATAATAACCTCCTTCTAAAATCGCTTAAAGAAAACATATTTCATATATGTAGGTAAAGATATGTGCATATTAACACTAAACACGAGTCTGATACTTTTTTTTAGCAAGCTGGGCACCCTGCCAGTTAAGCTTATTTGAATACGCTGAATTCAACGGTGCTTTTAATTTTTCGAAGTTCGTATTCGCGATACTCGCGATTAAAAATTTTTGTACTTATATACCATAAAAGGATATCTTTTATATTTTTACAATTCAAATTAATTCAACTCTGTTAAATGCAATTTTTCATTATTTTTTTCCGGAAAAGTTTTTTTTCCCGATTTCTTTTTAAAAGAAATATTCTCAGAGATGCCAACTATTCAATGGAAAAACGTGCCGACCGAGCAGTCAAAAAGAGCTAAAAAGTGCTAAATTTAAAAATCAAAGATTCTTCTGTTTTATATCCATTTATTATTAATTTTTGTGCTTCAAAATCATTTATATTAAAAAATTTAATATAGATATATACAATGTTTAATTAAATTACTACTTAAAAATTGTATACAAATATTTATATTGAAATATGTATGTAACATTTCAATTAATAGAATTTACAAAATATAAATTCTTCTTCTGGTCATATGTTTGTTTTTATATAAAACTTTGACTTTTTATATATTTCAATTACATTATTTATTGCTTAAAATGGTGTATATAAAGCAAGATTTGCGTGTGCATTTACGTTTCTGTCTGAACGCCTGGCGTTATATGGCGGCATACTTTTTTATGTTTTTGAGTCTCCGAATGGCGTACTAAATAAAAATGTTAAGCTTTTATAATTGAATTGTAATATTTGCATAAAGCTTTTGACGGATCATTTGTTGGTTTAATCCATTTTTTAACCACAGGATTTTATGTGTACACATACAAAATTGAACCAAAGACGAAACAATAGGTTGAAAACCAAAGGATTTATCACGTTTGAAAAGAGCCCGTGTTTTTTTTTTTTAAAAAGAGCTATCGGGAAAAATTACGGGCCAGGAGTAATTTAAAAAAGCTAAATCTAGCCCCATAATAGCTAAGTTGGCATCACTGAATATTCTTCTTAACTCTATTGAATACACTGTTTTCGTGAGAAATTGTAACAAGCTGGGCAACCTACTGGTAAAGCTAATTCAAGTAAACTGAATTCAAAGTTAGCGCTCGTATTCGCGATTAAAAATTTTTAAGAAGCTGCAATTTTTGTTAAAAGCAAGTTTTTTTCTTCGCAAAATTTTGTTTGTTTTGACTTTACAATTAATTCAATATTAACAAAATAACTTCGCAAACTTACAACTAAAAACTACAATGTAATGTTTTTTTGTACATATTCAATAGAGCTTAAAAAATATCTAATAGTATTAAGAACAATTTTTTTTTTAAAAATCGCAAAAAAAAATTTTCCCAAAAAAAAAAAAAATTATCGAAAAATTGTATTGAATTATTTTAAATGGAATAATGATCCATCCCAAAAGTATAAAAAATATCGTTTAATGGTAAATAGGTATTAAGATTTTCAATCGAGATTATCGCGAATAGGAGCGGTAGCTTTGAAAAACTGCTCTCCCCATTAAACTTTGCGTTCTCAAATTAGCTTTACTAGTTCAGTTACAGTGTATTTGGCACAAAGAACTTTTATTTAAATCTTAACCTCATAACATAATTTTGTTTCGGCGGGTTGATGACTGCCCATGGGTCCCAAATAGGCTATACTCTCGAAAAATTGCCTTTATATACTGTGGTGCAGGCTTTAAAATGGTCGGACGTGACCAACTGTACTTTCGCGCAAGCAACTTTAGACATTTCTCTTAGTAAGATAAATAGTAGCTCAGCTGTGTGTTCAATACCACCCGTAAAGTTTAGGTTTTGATTGACAATTTCATGTACCATGAAAACACAGAGAGAGAGAGGGAGAGAGAGAGAAAGAGAGAGAAACTAAAAAAGGCATGGCAGGGTGATGAACTGTGCAAGGTATATTTATAGCAGGTAGTCTCGGAAAGCCAGCTGTTTATTTTTTATTTGCTTGTTTTGTGGTACGAACTGTCAAATGTTGTATAGAAAACAAGTAAACAAGTTTTTTGTCTTTATATTTTGTCTTTTTTGTCTCTTATCAACCCCTTTGCTGTTTGACAGTTCGTACCACATAACAACAATAAAAAGCCCTGTTGTTTGTTTTATTGTACAATTGTTGTAATCTCGCGGCTACCTGCTATAAATATACCTTGGAACTGTGTATACAAATGAATTTCAGCTTTGGTAAATTGTTAAGATCTACTTAAGGGATTTCTTGAAATGATAAATGTAGGTACATATGCATAAATTAAAATCTCTCACGCTCGTTTTGATTTTAAATTTACATTTAATTTTTTTTTTTTCAAATTTTGTTTACTTTTGTGGTGCTATTTAATTTTTTTTAAGAAATAGAATATTCAATGACGTTTTTTAAGAAAAAAAAATTATCTAAGCGTATTTGTTGATTCATTTACATACATTTTATCTGAAGTGTTTTAGTACGAGTACTTATTAAAAATGATGTAATTTTTCAGAATTTGTTTGTAGATCTTAACTCAAAGAAATAACTTTAGACTCGCTTATTAGGTATCGTCAACTTTTTTTTTGCAAATTGAACCAGGTGCTTAAGCGCAAAATAGAAAAAATAAAAGTACTATATCCAGGCGTGCCGAATCTTTTATACCCTTTACCAAAGCCCTAAAGGCCAATTGTTGCCTAGCTCATATATTAGGCTCTATCATATATAGGTGCTGTCGTTCCAAAATCTTTATTTCGTAAGCATATTTGAAAGGGTCTATTCCGCTTATTTTAAAACCAAATAAATTTAATTTATATTTAAATAGAACATTTAAGCTCTATTTTATCAATCTTGCTTGTTTTGTATAGACCAAAGCCGTTTGTTCGGGTTGTTGTATGGAGACCAAGTGAAATAATCTGAGCCAAATTTAATCCTGCTAAGTCACGTGATATGGACGTTAATGTGCCATAACCATAATTTTGGGTGAAAAAACTAGTCAATCTTTAACTCGGCCATTTGTGAATCGTTTTTCTTAATACTCACTACCAGTATTTTACTAAGTTTATTTAAGGAAAAGGAAAAAAATAATGTTTATAGATTACACAAGGGAACAAAATTTAAATTTTTCTTGTGCGGCCTGGAACTTTATTGCAAATTTTTACTAATTTCAGGTCGCTGATTTCAAATATAATCTCAATATTTCTCTATCAGCTCGACTTTTCGAGATATACCGTTATGTCAAAAATTAAGGCACTTTCACTACATATACATATTGGAATAACTTGAAAACGATTCACCGTATTCAGTTAAAACAAATCCGAAACTCTGCACCAATATTATCTTTAAGTCGTGAATTGAGAATAGAAGGTTATAAAGGCCCTAATTGCGTAGAACGCAACACAACGCCAAAATTACATTGAAAGAAAAAACAAAGTCAAAAATATTTTATAATTTTGTTGCTGCTTTCTACAGAAATTCGTATTGAAGCTTTAAGGCCCAACCATAATATGCATAGCCTTGCTTAACCTACTGTCAAAAATTAACAAAAAGTCTCTCAATGTATTTAAAAAAACAAAAACAAACTGAAAAAACATTTGACTCCGTACGGAATGTGCGATCAGTTTCGCACATTGCCTAGGCAAATGACAGTTTCTTAAAATTAAACAAAATGTTTCCTTAAGTTCAATATGGGTTGCCTTGTGTAATTTACATGTACTCGTACATTTGCTTAAGCCAACTTAAGCACATTCCAAACGCTTTTGCTTTGAAAATCTTAAAACTCAATATGAATTTCTGGAGAAAGCAACAACAAAATTATAAAATATTTTTGCCTTTGTTTTTTTCTTTCAATGTAATTTTTGGCGTTGCGTTGCGTTTTACATAATAAGGACCTTTATATGAAGAATTGGTTTTAATACATAACATGACTATAGGAACCAAGAATGATAGAAATAAAAATTACGCCATCGCGAAAAGAAAGTTAAAATCGGCCGCGCATGCCGGACGAATGACGTTACGCGAAATGCATTCCTATTGGCTGATTATTTTGAACTGGTTTTTGTTTGATTACAGGGAAGATTACGCACAATCTTTATTTTATCATTATTGATAGCATCTACAATTATATTATGAATGTCAATTATCAATTTATAATTGTAGAGATTATTTATCCATATGTTTAACCCTATATTTATGACTGCTTAGAAAACTTAGATAAATGCTAATAGACTATATGGATTTTAGACGGTGGTTAAAATGCTGATTTAAGCAGGTCATGGTAGCAAAAGCAATTAAAGTGATCATAATATTACTAAGGTTTCTGTCTGCGAACACATCGCAATTTATTTGCGTACACATGTAAGTTGAATCCTACCGAATACATGAATATTGCAAAATATGTAACCCATTTTTACGTATGAATGCTGTGTTTGGTGAGGAGGGACAAAGGCGCTGGCAAGTCGGATGGACCTTCTGTCTAAACCATAGAAGTGTCCTTCGGTCAGCATGACAGGTACCATGAAAAGTTCTCCTCAAGCGGTTTTGGATGTTATTGTAAATATTATGCCTATTGAGTAGTATGTGATTGAAGTGGCAGCCAAAAATCTGTTTAAAGGGAACTGGGACTATTAAGAAATTTCCCAATAGACCACTTACGGATCTTGGATGAGATAGGCATAGGTGGTTATATCCTGGGCCCGCCAGGGTCCACGGGTTACGTGGGCACTAGGGTCAGCTTTGGGCATTTTCCGAGAGGGGAATTAATGTCTAGGGATAGCTGGTCAGGTCAGGGCAGATTGTATGAGGGATTTGCTATTTTTAATGATGGCTTGATGATAAGGGGCATGGGAGCAGGGGTCGAGTGATAAAATGTTGTTGTAAAATTTCATATTAAAGGGGCACTCAGCTCATCTCTTTAACATTATTGGCATAAGCACTTTTACGTACCATTCCAAAACAAAAAATAATTCATATAAAATATAATTTTTCTTTTAAAAACTTTGTATTTTTGTGTACTGAACTGCATCAAAAACTGAATTTTAAAAAAATGTGGACTAAGCTCCTTTACAGTTGAAGGTAACGATATATTCTTGTTTATATGTATGTTTGCTAGACATTTTTTTCTTTTTGTTACACCAACCGTCTTTGACTTCTAATTATAATTACAATTGTCACCTTCTTATGACACTCATCAAATAAATAATTAAAATGCAATTTAGATATTAAATTGAAATATGACAGTGTCCCCAAAAATTATTCAAGCTTAAAAAATTGTATCCGTTAGGTAATGTGAAACATAAAAAATATTGTTAACCAAATGTTTATATAAATAAAAAATATTTTCTAAAACTTAAGCATTTGTAAAGTAATTAAAGAACCATAATGACAACAGCCACAATGATAATTCGGTTAAGGATATTTCAAATAATAATCATTTGTGCCTTATCCAAATCTCTGAACTGCAAGTCGGCTTACAAAGTGCAAAATCATGAAACTAAAAGAATAAAACGGGGTTACAGTCACTATGGAGAAAATGGCAAGTTTATTATTGAAAATATCAATACTAAAATTTTTTATCTAAAAGATTTCGTGTTATAAAAAATAGATTTTGGCTCTTCTGTTCATGTAAGTTCGGGTGTATTGCAATATAGTGGCGGTGAAGAGCATGCTGGTAGCTTGGAATCTGGTAGTCTAACTGGTCATTCTGGCGGATTAGAAAGTAGCAGTCATTTAGATTTGTCCTCTGTTAGCGCAGCTCATGCCGGCAGCTACGAATCCGGTAGTCATTTGGATTCTGCAGCTAGTAATCCCGAACCTTGGTCAGCTTCAGGTCATTCTTCGGGTTATGATGTTTGGGTAGAACCTTTACCCAATTATCATGCCTCCACTGGTCTGTATTCATCACTAACGCATACACCTTCCGCACAGCTGGGTAGTGATCATGTAGCTAGTTCTATTTTCTCGAGCGATTCGGCCCATTCTGCTCATTTGGAATTTCCCAGCTCACAGTTACACACACAAATCAGTAGTAGCAGTTTTGGTGCGAGTGCTGCTGAAATTGGCAGTAGTGTTCATGATCATGGTACTTTAGCAATTAGTGATAATATTGATTTTAATAATGTGGCCGCCGATTTAAAAGGTAAACATTATGTAAAATCGTATGGAAAATAAAATATACTTTTACTGCCTGGTTTTAGAAAACGTAAACAAGTGAGTGAGTAAGAAATTATATTGAAAACAAAAACAAATTTTCGTTTTTTATTGTTGTTTTCAATATAATTTCTCACTCACTCACTTGTTTACGTTTTCTAAAAACAGGCAGTTAATTTGAAGACATTTACTAGTTTCACGATATTAAATTTATAATGGAAATGTTTACAATAAAAGGGTTTTAGAAGATCTTTTTTTACGATATACAAATTACTCCTCTATTAAAAACTTCTTTTTAAATTTAATACTATATTAAAAATTAGTTTAATAAAATATTTTTAGAAAAATTTACGATATAAAAAATTACCTTTATTTAGTTTTAAAGATATCAAAATTTTCCTTAGGAAATTTTTTCGTTTTAAAAAATGGTTTTGTGAAATTTCTTCGAAATAAAAACGTTCTATAGAAGGTTTTAGAAGTGAGAAAGTTCCCAATAAATATTCTATTGGGAACTATTACAATATAAACAATTTTGTATACGAAATTTTTTACGATATTAAAAATTTTTTATAGAAAATTTTTACGAGATTGAAAAATATCTATAAAGGGGCTTTAAGATTTTAAAAAAAATTTCATGGAATTTTTACGATATTAAAAAATTTATATAGAAAATGTTTACCATATTAAAAATTCCTTACGAAAATTTTAGCGTATGTACTTTTAAAAATTTTTTATGACGAACTATTACGTTATTAAAGAAGGGCAATGTTTGCGATGCTAATAAATTTCTTTTACAAATTTTAACTACATATTATAAAAAAATTTCTATGGAAAATTTTACGATATAAAAAAATTTATATGGTAAATTTTTACGTTATTGGAAAATTTCTGTAGAAATTTCTTACGATATTTAAAATTGTCTTTACAATGTTCTGACTATATGAAAATATTCTATAAAAAATTTTACGATATTAAAAATTTTAATAAAAAAAATTCCAAAGTGGTATTCAAAAGGTGTTTAATATTTCATAAGTTTGTTATTTTGCCTTTAAATTTCGGACTTAAAATTGATTTTTAACTAAACATTGATGTTAAAGAATCAAATAGTTCTAAAGCGTAGAAGTAGGAAAGTTCGCTAAACTCTAAAAAAATATTAAATTATTTCTCTCTTTTTGCATATTTATTTTTTTTTTGGAACTAACAGTCCAAACAAAATTTCTTATATATGTATACGCTTTTTAATATCTTTAACTATTAACGCTGGTATTCAAATATAATTTTGTATTAGAAAGAACCAGTTTTGGAAAATACACATTTAACGAGAAGTTTTTTGTTGCTTGTTCTTGTAACATCTTTTTCTAACTGTTAAATAAACTATATACTAGGGTATTCAGTTAATCGATGTTTTGTCTTAATCGATTATCCGAGGTAATTTAAACGAATAATAATCGAACAATAATTTTAATCGAATAATTTTAATTTTGTCAAGTTTAAAAGTTGAAAAATAAGACCAAAAATTAAATTTTTTAACGCAAAAATTTTATTAAAAAGTAAGAACAATAATTTAACAAAAGGTACTTCATGCAATAAAATAGGAAAATTTTTAAAATAAAAATAGCATAAAAATTTAACCTAATTTTTTAAAATAATCTTTAAAAATTAGTATACAGTTTAACCCCCATATTCAAAAAAATATAAAAGGCTTATTGGACAAATTTCCAATAATAACAAAAATATTTTTTATAAATATGGGGGTATATTTTTATATTTCAAACGATTTCTTTCCTTTGTTTTGATGAAACTTGATTAAGAAAAGCTTCTTTCACTTATTGTTGACGTTGGAAGGCTTTAAAGTATATCCAATTTCTCTGTTGTTTTTCTCGTCTTTTCTAAAATTTGGTAGTCTTCCATTATACCACTTGAAACTATTTTGGATTATTTAACAATTTTAATATTTTTAATAGTCTTGTTAATGTCTGGTAGAAGGTTGTTTTCATTCGTCTCAAAAAATCATCTTATTCATCTGATTTTTTTTTGTAAAAGTCTGTAATAAAAATTCTTAAACATAAATTATTCGCAAATTCTTTGGTTTCAGCCTTTGTACTATATTTTAAAAAATTGTTACTCGAAGGAAATGTTCCTGAGCTAAGAAACAATAAAAGAGTATTCAAAACGTACCGGCTTGTTTTTCTACAAAAACTAATAAAAAACAAATACTTTGAAAAATTAAATTTTGGATTAATCGATTGATCGACATAAATTATTCGAGTTATTCGTTAATCGAAAATAAGCAATTTTAAATTATTCGAAAAGTTAATCGCCCAAAATTATTTGATTAAGCAAACAAAGTTTAATCGTTTGAATACCCTACTACATACATAATTCTTTATTCAAACTAAAAATTAACACTTTTAAAAGATAAAAAAAAATGCTTATCAGAAATGCGAAACGAATAATCACTGTACAAACATATCAAACACTACACTGAAAGACAAATGCTTCATATATTTAATGAATCGTTTTCATAAAAAAAACTTCACTGGTTAAATGAAAATTTTCATTGTCCAAATGGAATTTCGTAGTTATAATGAAGTATTTTCTTTAAAATCGATTCATCGGATTTCGTAATTACGTTAAAAATTTTCATTGGATATATGAAAACTAAAGTTTGTCCAAGTAAAACAAAAAATTTTAATTGGGAACATAAAAAACAATATACAAACATAACTATATTCATAAATTAATACAAAATTATAGTTTCCTTAAAAATATGTTTAATTGTTAATTAAAAAATGTAAGATTTAATTATTTCATACATCTACTGCAATATGCCATTAAATTTATGAAATCAAAAATTCTTTTATAAAAGCAACATATTTCAATAATTGAAAAACAAAAATTATTTTTAACATTCAAATCACTCTATAGTCACAATAATTAAAAGTATAAAAATATTTCGAAAAAGCATGCCTTCATAAATTGAAATTTTCATTATGACAATGAAAAATGTCATTATAGTAATGAAACAAAAACTTTCAATCCATAAATACGTATGTTTTTAGTTTTTTTTAATATGTACATACCTAAATACATATTATGTACTAAGTAATGAACAAATAAATGTTGTCAACCAAATGATGTATACGAAAAAACTTGTTCTCTCTTTATGTGGTCTTTTTTTATAATGCGTTAGCAAAAAAAAATCAACGTTGTTATTGTTGTTATGTTATGACAACTTAATCTCATATTTACGCTCTTAATTGAGTAATGGCTAAAAACATAGTTTTTTTATTCAAAAACTTTACTGCCCCAGTAGGCTAGCTGGTAGTGAGCTACTCTATTAGCGCAGAGGTTGCGGGATAGATTCCCGCAGCGACTCTGGTTAAAAAAAAATAAAAAGTTGAATGAGAACAACTTTGATTAAAAAAAAAATGCAAAAAAATAAAAAAAAAATAATAAAATAAAAAAAGTCTATCAGCGCCGAAGTTGCGGGATCGATTCCCGCCAGCGAAAAAAAAGTTGAATGAGTACAACTTTGATTAGAAAAATAATGAATAACATTCATAGATCTAATGTAATGTTTCATTAAATACATTTTAATGAAACAGCTTTCACTGGTCCAACGAAGTGCTGCATGGGTTCCTTTTTAATGCAATTTTTCATGGGATTAATGTCAAAATTCATTGGTATTCTGAATGAAATTCTTTCAGTGTATTCAGCCGGATATTCTTTAAAATACTAAAAATTATGTATTTTATTTTGAACTAGATCGTTAGTATAAAATTACGGAGTGGATCCGAAAGATTCTGGAATATTTAACTTCCATTAGAAACAAAAAACTTATTAAAGAAAATATCAAAATTCTATTTTATCCAAAAAGATCAAAAAATATTTTTGAAACTAAAAAACATATTGCAAATTTAAAAATGTTTGTCTTTGAGTGTAGTATTTTCACATAATAAAGTAATGCTGTGTTCACACTTGGTGTCTTAACGCGTTTAATACGTTGTTCACACTTGGGTTTTTAACGCGCCTAATACGTTGTTCACACTTGAGTTTTAAAACGCGTTTAAGCAAAATATTGATTTAGTTAATCAAAGCCGTTCACATTACATTTGAGATAATTAAGATGACCAATGATTTAGAAAAAAAAAAACAAACAAATTTATATTTCTATTTATAATGGATAAAAATACTTTTATAAAGTTATCAGAAGATTATTTTAAAAATATTCATGATGAAATTGTGAAAATTTATTAATTATTTAAGGACAAAACTAAAACATTAAGAAGAAATCGTGGTCGGTTGTACGTTCATGTTGGCCGATTTCGAGCTTAATCATGTTCGAGTTGCTTAAACGCGTTTAAGAACCCAAGTGTGAACATAGTATAAGCACCACGAATGTGATTAAGCTCTAATCACGTTTTTAAAAATTGTAATTTGACTTTGAATACACATTCGAATAATATGAAAATTTATTAATATTTTTATATAAAAAGAACTCAAGCTTAAACAAATTAATATACATAAATTTAAATAATAAAGATCGTATAAGAAAAAAATTATATCAATAAATATATTTTTTGCAATTTTATTTAAATGTTTATTTAATTCTTTAATTTAATTCTTTAGCTTCAGTAATAATTTGCTACCCTTTCACAAACTTAATTTCTTCCCCACACAATTTGCTTCTATTTTTTTCTTTTTGCTTCTTTTTTTCAATTGACAACCAAATTTGACGTTTTATGTTAGCAATAACTGTCAACGAAAATGGACTAACAATTATTGCAACATAAATTTCCGGCAAAAAATATGTACAAAAAATTGCTGTCTGTATTAAAGATAACATTATTTTGACATTTACTGCAAAATATGTCGCCATATTTATCTCTAGTATATTTAATGTAAATAATTCAAACTTTTCACAATTTCATCATGAATATGTTTAAAATAATCTTTTGATAACTTTATTAAAGTATTTTTATACATATTTAATACTTTAAAGATATATAAATTTGTTTGTTGGGTGTTTTTTTCTTAATCATCTGTCATCTTAATCATCTCAAATGTAATTTAAACGGCTTTGATTAGGTAAATCAACATTTTGCTTTAACGCGTTTTAAAATCCAAGTGTGAACATAGTATAAGACAACATATTAATTCTCTTAGTCTTAACCCGTTTGAGAAAAAAACAACAACATACCTAAATATACACACCCTTATTTAAATAAAAATATTACATAAATTTTCTTAGAAGTAAATAAGATTTTTAAAAATTAAAAAAAGAAAACGTTATGTGTTTAAATAATTAAATAAATATTTAAAAATTCTCTTAAATATTCAAACCGCAGTACCAAGTGTGTGTTAATGTGCGTAAAGATGCGTGCTTAGTTTAAATGATTTATCAGTTATAACAAAAGACTTAGGAAACAAACTTTTATGTAATAAGCATCCATTTCATTGAAAGATTTAACATAAATAACACACATGAAATAAACGTGATAGGCATTTCATTAACAAGAGCAATATTTTTACAATATATTAAGCAAATGCTGATAATAGTGTTAGAAACGATAACGATATTAATTATAATTTAACGCTTTGCTAGTACATATGAGAATTGTATGACAATTAGATGACCTTTAGAGATCTTGTAAGATACGAACGTGTTTTATTTGAAATTAAAATTACATATATTTTTCAATGGAGCTTTTAACAATCTTTAGACCATATCGCACAAAATTAGGGGTTTTTCGCACATTTTTGGTTCTCGGGAAAGCAGGAAATAAAAATCATATTCCCGGGACTCCCACCAAATCTTTTCTATTTATTTACTTACTTAATTTGCCAGTGAAACTAATGTTTCTTACTTGCTGGCTTGCTTCAAATAATTAAATCTAAACCTTCTTATGCAAAAAAGTTAAAGTACACATTAGATAACCAATACGTTAAGCCCAGCAAAAGTGAATGGGCTTAATGTATTGGTTAACTAATGTGAACTTTAACTTTTTTTGCATAAGACAGAAAGTTAAAAGTTATTGTAAGAGACTTAAGAGGTTATTTTTGATCAGAGAAATTAATATACATACGTATAAAAATTGTTAAATTTATAGGTCATTCTACGGATAGGATCATAATTTGCATAATTAGATCGAAATTATTGAAATCTTAGGGAAAAATTATTTCCGGAAGGGCGAATAGGAACTGAAAACTCATAATTAAATTAGGAATTTTGAAGGAATTTCACCGTTTAACAAATTCAGAATGAAGGATAAATCAAATTAACCTCATTTTATGTGAATCTTTTTCAATACTCATCTAAGACCCAATAAAGTATAAACCGGGGAAAATTTTTTATTATAACCAGTTACATGGTCCATTTAAAGAGTCCAATTTTTGGCTACTTTTTTTTAATAAATCTGGCCATATGGCATCAATGGTGGCTTGCATATTGGCTTCTAATGCTTTAGGAATAAGCCAATGACTTAAGATGGAGGGGCCAGTGAACAGGACCACTTCTGAAACGATGTCACCAAATTGATTTTGAAATAAATCGATTGTTAAGAGCGTTGTATGGCAAGTTGCGCCGAATTTTTAGAACCAAATTTTTAATTAATGATTAATTTCTGGAAATAAAAATTCAGTCAGCATGGCTCGAAAGCGCTCGCCTTTCTCCGTAACGACAGCTCCTTGAAACCCAGCAGAATCGGCTAAGTCATTAAACTTGTCATTAAATTGCAACCAATTCGTTTTATATGTCACCAAATTTTGTGATGATCGGTCCATAATTTACGTTAGGCCACATATAAAACTTTCGGAAATATTGATATTGTGATGAAATTTGGTTTGATAAGACAACTTAAGATACGAGTCCAAAATAGATTTACTCGAAATCACACGACTAAATTTCGTTAAGATGTAATCAAATTTATCATACGCCCCACTCTCGGAAAACACTTTAATACGCCTTAAACCGCAACAAATATAGATATTGTGGGGAAATCTAAGCAAGTAAAACCACGAGTTCACAGTGATTAAATAAAGTTTAAAAAAGTTTATGTTCAAAATTTCCCTCAATTATTTCCTAGGATTTGAAAACAATTGAATATTCCAAGAATTCCCGGGACGGCAAACAATTTCTTAACAAAATGTTCTATAGAAAATTTTTACGATATTACAATTAACTTTATGGAATTTCTTAAAGTTCTATAAGAAATTTTAACGATATTTGAAATCTGAACAATAGCAAATATTCCCGTGAGAAATTATTATGACATAAGAAAATTCTTTTAGATATTTCTAATATTTTTTTAAACTATATTTAACACAAAAAAAAAAAAAAAAAAATTAAAATGTTTAATCATTCAAAAAGCAAATTTCGATCTACCCAGTGTTAAATACAATTTGGTTTAAAGATTGATGTTTGACTATTGACTGCCAGCAGTCGTCGATGGCTGTGAGTGTTAAACGGCAAACCCCTCTGAAGAGATCGAGTGGTTGCGATTGAAACATGTATAGGTAACCTTTCCGTGAAAATGCCTGGGTTCGAGCCCAGCTTCAGTCAAGAATGAAAAATTATCAATAAATTTTAATTAATTTCATGTTGTAAAATTCCTTTCTTCATAAAAATAATTTAATGAAAATTACATTTGATGAACTTTAGCCTAATTAAAATATCAAAATTTGCATTGAAAAAACCATGAACAGTTAAACAAAAAAACCACAATACTATTGTATATTTAACATTTTTATAGGAAATTAGTTAGTTATTAAAAGTTTCCGTGGAAAATTTTTACGACATTAGACATTTTTATTGGACATTTTTACGAAATTAGAAATTTAATGTTTACGATATTGAAAAATGTTTATATTAATTTATAGTGATGCCAACTCTTAGAACACTTAACGCGTGAGGAACATGAAAAACGAGCCAAAAATGGCTAAATCGAAAAATGGACGGTTTTAGTAAAATATAATTTTTAGGTAAATACCAAAAAGTTTAAACAAAATAATTTATTAAAAAATAGTAATAAGTTTGGGATCATTTTTATACTTTTCACCGAAGGTTAAAGGGTATACATTAGTTTGTAATTTCTAAAATATTGATCTTAGATCCTATAAAGTAAATATATATATATATTTTGGGTCCTTATGAGTAGCAAAGTTTCGTACGTCTGTTGAAATGGCTGTTCCGAAAACCCCAGATATGACGAGGACTTTGTTGTTATATATTTGTCACATCTGCTCCTTATAATTTTGCTATTGAAATTCCGCCAAATCGGTGCAATAATCAATGTGATATGGGCAAAAAGCCACGACTAACTCTAGTTTTACCATAGCCTTGTTGTTCTTGCTTTTTTCTTTCTTTTTCTATGTATGTGTAGACCGTCAAGAGCCAAAGTTTCAAAATTAGGTACAAGCATCTTGGTATCAATACACAATCTCTCTAAAAATGGGCGGGATTGGTGAAGTGGGCGTGACACTTCCCACACAAAGACATTACAGTAGAATCTTATAAATTAGAACCACTTTGTGCACCGGCCAGTTCGAATTTCTGAAAAGTTCAAATTTCTGGACATTTTTTTTACAGAAAATGATAAAATTTTAATGAAATAGTGATAGATAATGAATAGTTGTGTAAGCTTTTTTAAACTCAAAATAGTTTTTATTTAATAACATTAAATTAATTGAACATATTAAATTCATAGAAAAACTTTTTTAATTATTAGGTACTTAATTGGTCTTTAACATTAAATCAGTGATACTTGTTTGTTTTTTTTTTTTGATTTCTTTAAACTAAACGATTTCCACTCACGCCTTCATTAAGTCTTTTCAATATTTTAACCTTAGTATCTACAGATAAGGTATTTTTTACGTTTGTTTGTCATTTTTTTTATATTTCACACTTTGACCTTCAGTTATCAACTGACCCAAATTTGTACAAGCATATCAAATTTCATACGCAAATGACCGAATTGTACACGCCACCAATAACTCGGTGATTCCCCGTTTTATTGTTATTTTCATGAGCGAAAAAAAATTATTTGTAGTGAAAATACAAAAAAAAAAAAAAAATTCCAAAAATTAGAACCCCTGTTCTAATTTTAGAGCGTTTAATTTGGTTTTTCGCCTATTACTCTCAAAAGCATAAAAAAAATTTACCTAATAGAATTAGAACCACAGGTTCTATCTTCAGAGCGTCCAATACATTAAAATGACCGGTTCTAATTTCTGGACGGTTCGAATTTGTGACGGTTCGAATTAATGAGATTCTACTGTATAAAATTCTGTACATCTCGAGAACGAGAAGAGCCAAAGATTCCAAATTAGGTACTAACATATCGGTTATCAATTCAACATCCCACAAAATGGTGAACGGATTGGTGAAGTGGGCGTTGCACAAAATAGTTTTTCTTATATCTTAGGAATGGTAAGAGGAACATTTTACAAATTTGGTACGCAAAGGTGGGCTAGTGATATACAACCTCTCTTAAAATATAGTCGGGATTGTAGAAGTGGGCGTGGCACCTTCCATACAAAGATATCATTATCTGGAGAACGGCAGGAACAAAAGTTTCTAAATTAGGTACAAGCATCAATGCACAACATCCGACAAAATGTTGGCGGGATTAGAGAAGTGAACGTGGCGCAAAATAGATTAGCTTATATTTATCTAAAGCCTAGTACTCTGTTAAAATTTGTGAAAATGTTGAGCAACATTGATCATTTCACACGAAAATTTTGACATGTATCAATGTTACCTATCTTGCGAGTTTTCTCACAATTAGAAGTTTTTATTCCTTTAAAGTATGCGATTTTTTTTTTGCTTAAAATTCCACGGGAAATAAGTGCAGCTCATATTATTTTGTAGTTTTAAAAAAATGTTGGCAGAAACATTTCAAAACTTTTTCACAAAATTAACAGAGTACAATACTTTCAACATTATTTCATAGATATTCCGCACAAGTTTTTTTCATATGCGTTTTACTGCATTTCACGTGAAATGCCGAACAGAGTACCAGGCGTAAAGAACGGTATAGTACCCTTACTTGTCTTTCATTTTGCGATATTATAGATTTCTTTAAAAATTTTGTAACAATATAAAAAATTTCTGTATGAATTTTTCACATTGATAGAAATGTGTATGGAAAACTCTATCGAAATTGAAAATCTTTTATTTTTACGATATTAGAAAGTTTTACGATATAAGACACTTTTTGCGATGTTAGAAATTTTTTTTTGTATATTTTTAACATTTTTTGTTTGAACATTTTATAATATTGAAAACTTCTTGATGACAATGTTTTGCGATATAAAAAATTTATTTTGCAAATTATTCTTAGGCAGTTATTAAGATAAAAAAGTGGTTTAGATAAACTAGGCGATATCAGAGATGGGAATATTTGCTTAATTGAGTATTCCAATATAAAATTTTCTGTCAAAAAAATTTGCGTTTTTTTTTTGTATTGCAGAAATTTATTTTTACTTAAAATTTTTTAAATTTTAATAGAAAGTAAAAAAAAAAAATTTTAGTTTTATTTAATTTCACTATTTTATTATCAAACAATCTTTTTTAGCTAAAACAATTTTTCATAATTAACCTAATAATAACAACAAATATGTATAATAAAACAAAATAAAATTAAAAAAAAAAAACAAACAAAACAAAAATATTGCACAATTAACTGGATTTTTTAGTGTGGTAATCTTTATTGAACGTGCCGTGACGCCAGCTTCCATCACAAAACTCATCCTGACACGCAACACAAACTTTTCATAACACTTTCTTTGGTCTAATAATTATTTGTGTTTTCTTTTTGTTTTTATATATATTTTTTGTTTAGGATTTTCTCTAATAATACTATTATTTAACACCATCATTTATGAAGAACGTAATCACAGCTTAACCAAGATAAAAAAAAAAAACGCGCACATACATTTTTAATGCAGCGTTTGAAGTAGAGAAAAAGAGGAAAACAAAATGAAAACATCACACGCTTTTAAACTTGAACGCAAATGAACTTTAAATACTGTTAAATCACCGCATTTTCCGTTAATATGTTTTATGTTGTATTATTTATGGTTTGGGATCTTTGAATTCGTATGTGGTGCTGTAACTGAGGGCACCTTTGCCATGGTTAATGCCCGGAACAGGTTTGGTATCAAAATCATGTAGATCACTGTGTATGTCGTGCAATGAGCCAATCGACTCGTGCTCATATTGGGGATAGTGTTCGTGTTCATAGCCAGCATATTCGATGTGCTCGCTGGCAGCAGCAGCTTCCTCAATTTCACCTCCCTTATAGTCTTGTCCATAGTCGGAGGGAAAGTGAGATTCTTGCAAGTGATCGCCTAACGATCCCAAAGACTCATAGTTAGAGGATTCACTCTGTGCTAAACCCTCACTAAAGTCATGGGCTTCAACATTGGCATTCAAATGACCACCATAATGACCTCCAATAACACCAGCCTGTATAGAACCAGCTAGCAAGGTAATGCTTAGTATCAGCATAAAGGGCGACATTAGTGTAAATCCTTTTTGTGGTTTTTTAAAAACAAGCTTTTGATATCCTTTTTTGTGTTAAAACGAAGTTAATCCCAAAATAAAAACCAGAGTTTAAAAAAATACCGTTTTGTTTTAAAGTTGTAAGTAGACTAATTTGTTGGTGGCAAGTTTGAGGCATTTTATATATAAATGTTGAAATCTTTTTGAAAAAGCATAAACGTAAAAAATCATTATATGTAGTACAAAACTCGCAACAATAACTAAAAGAAAAATTCGTAGTGAAGAAAAATTTTTTGTGTTGAAAAAGAAGTTAATGATGATACTGAATGTATGTTAGCAAGTCTTTTGACTGGCTAAGAGTGTAACCATGAGTTTGCAGCCGAGTGAGTGTATCCAGAGGGGAAATAAATGTGTGCAGGCAGTGGCATAACTATTATACATACATATAATTTTAACATTAGTCATACTTATGTATGCGTTTTATTTAAAATATAAAGGGGTTTCACAGATTTCCACAACTTGCAACATAGTTGACGTGGGCGAAACAGGGGTAGGAAAGTAATTAGTAATGTGGTTAGTTGAGCACTCTATCATTGAAGAATATTACGTTTTTAATGTTTTTTTCTGATACCCACAAATAAGGGCGCCACCTGCCCAATAACAAAATACTTTAGTTCACTTTCCAACACTAAATTCACATGAGGGCTTTTAAGACGTCGGATTTCTTCATTCTCTTTTAAAGCAACTTCCAAAAGTCCTTTGCGGTAATTTGTTATTGTATGTTTTTTTATTTACAATAGGGCGTTGATTATTCGTGATTCGTTTAACCGGCAGCATAAATTTACGGGGAAATACAAATTTTTTTTTGCATTGATTTAATTTTTTCTGAATCGATAAAAGAGGTTTTATCCGGCATAACCTCTGTAATCCGAAATTATAAACAAATTATTCTTTTTTTTTGTTTACTTTTGAAAAAATATAAATAAACGAAAAAAAGAAATTCCCCAACGTACTGGAAGCATGTTCTGGCAAAATTACTTTTTTTTCCTCATTTTATTAAATATTTACATAATAGTACATTATATATTTACGTAAAATAAGAAACTCACAAAAAAATTGATTATCCAGAATGCGGGATCAGCACTGTCCGTTACACAGAAAAAATGAAAAACCAACTTCAATTAACGTATTTGTTAGAAATTTGTAATATTAATTAAATTGTTTACTGATTTTCCGCCTGCAAACAAATTGATCATATCAATTAACGCATTTGTAAGTTTGAGCTTTGCTTGCTGTTCAGTTTCAATCAATAGGTTTAATTGAAATATGACCACCAGTAAAAGAGGCTATATAAAACGTAAACACAAATCAAAATATTTCTTTTTTTTGAAGTTTGTGTGTATGTTTTCATATTTGCAAAAAAAAAACACACAAACATTTTAATTTTTGTTTTCAATTAAGGCAAATTAATTGGAACAATTAAAAAAATTATTGAATTAATTGAAAAAATTTTGGTGAAAATTTTTTCTGTGTATGTATAATCAAGATTTCACTGTATTTTCAAACTGACACTTCAAAGTAAGAAAAAGAATGAAAACTAACAAGAAAAAGTTTAAAGAGAAATATAAAAAAAGATATAAAAACACAAACCCATAGTCCAATTAGCAGGTCTGCGCTAAACGCCTGCTGATTTTTTGCAGAGTTGTGTTTTTCTTGTGCAATTATTTTTGACATTTTTACCATTTTTTACACAAACAAATGCGTGTTGTTTTTTCTATTGTTGGATTGTTGTAGTTGTGCGCAGACCTACAAATTGGGCCATGCACAAACTGAGTCTTTTTGTTTACCCCTTTTTTTCCACACCGTTCGCTAGCAAACAAAAAGAGACGTCGTAAAGGCACCCCGTGTGAATTGGCTCTAAGTTAATCTATTGATGCCCCAAAACTACATGCGCGCTTATTATATTTACAAGGTAGCGCATGCGTAACGATATGACTTAATTAGTAAATACATACATTCTTTTTGTTTTTTTTTTCAACAGACTTAAAAAAACTTGGGAAATTTGTAATCAAAAGGTTAAGCACAAAGTTGCTCACTTTTATTTTAAAAGTCAGCAATTTATAACTCAAACACAACGATTATATTAAAATTTCGAAATGCATATAGTGCTGGAAAAAATTTGCAATTGGATCAGCAATTTCGACAACATACATATCGTCACCTAAAACGCAAAAGACCCTATCTAACAAACTGAACGAATTTTAATGCAGTTAACCCTCTAATGCCAAGTTTTAGAATAAATGAGAATTTATTATGAAAACAATTTTTTTAGGGTATTTTTGGGCCTCTGAATTAAAAAAAAAATATTTTTAAGCCCGTACGATGAGTCGTTTACGTTCCAGGTAAGAAAACATCTAGGAGTACCTTGAGGCACCATTAAGTACCTAGTAATAAAAACACATTTAATTTTTGAGAATTCTGTTTGTTAGTTTGTATTGAAAATAAAAAGTAATGATTCAAATTAAAAATATTTGGTTTTGTTTATGATATTTAAAAAAAACAATTTTATTATTTGAGCATCATTAATGAAGTTTGCACTTTGAACAAAAGCATTGTGTTCGAGATTGTTTACAATGCTTTAAGAGCTTTTAAGAGCTTTCGAAGCTTCTACAAATATTTTTCTAGATCTTTAAGCAATTGTAAAAAATGGAAATTAATAAAAATTAGTTATATATTGGGCGCCAGTAGAAATTTTGTAAAGCATGCCTTGAGGCACTCTTAGGCATTAGAGGGTTAAGTGTTGAAGATATATTATCTGTTCCGAATTTGGAGGGTAAGAACAGAAATATTTTTGCAGTTTAATTTTATATTGACTGCAATAAATACAATATTGTCTATGGGAATATTATCAACTTTGACGGTTTCCAAACATTTAGATACAGCAATCAAAACTCCACCACCAGTAGTATTTGTGACTCTGTCACGTCTGAAAACTATATATTTATTGCAGAGTATTTCAGAATCAAAAATATTGCTATTGAGCCACGTTTCAGATAATACAAGAATTTGATGGTTTAGATCAAAACTATCGATATACAGGGGTTAGATATTTTAGATTTCATACCATTTACATTTTGATATATAATGTTTGATTGATTATCGTAGTTGTTAAACAGATTTTTGAAATATTAGTTGAGCGGGATGGTAAGTGAACAGCGTTAGTTGGTCTTTGGTTGTCTCTGTAAACATATTCACGAATCAATGCATTTTCAGGCCAGAATCTAGGATCAATTAAATGGTCAAATATTTCAGATGATACCATAACTTTACATGAAGCAATAGTTCTCGGATGAAAATATTTAAACTTATGGATCACTATTTCAGCATCAAATTTAATTTAGTTTTGATATAATATTTAATATCTTCAGTTGAAGTGTCAAAAGCAAAACGGGATATAAAAATAATTTTTTTAGGCGGAATCACTCTTAGAGGATGGATGTTATTAGAGTTCCGAGTTGGATAAACAACAACAGGCGGAATTTTAGACGTAATAGGGATAAATGCTGTTTCAGTATTAGCAGGTATCATATTTATACTTGTAGATTATATACACAGAAAAAAAAATTAATTTCAATTAAAAAATTTGTGATATTAATTAAAAAATTAATTAAATTTGCACCAGTAAACAAATTAATAGTATCAATTAAACCAGTTAATATTATTAATTAAACGTTTAATTCACTTGATTAAAAGTTTAATTCACTTGATTAAATTTTTAATTAAAACCGATTATATTTTTGATTAATGCTTTAATTGGGGAAACATTTTCGTGAATTTTTTCTGTGTAGGGGAACAAGGGTAAATTTCGGATGGAAGGACATTTACACCAGCAGGAAAAGAAGGATTTATGTTGAAGTTTGTATTGGTATTACCGACAGTTAAATTTGTATGGACATCAGACAAGGATGTAGATCCGGTAGCTTTTAAGGAGGTTATATGTGGTGCAACAGAGCCAGAGTTTATCTTCTTCCGTTTAGTATACGAAACATTCGCTGAAGATGTAAATTTTTGCAAATTAGGGTATTTGGTAAATAATTCTCCAAATTTACTGAGCTTAGTTCGCAGCAACAGAAATTCCGTATTGATTATATTTTATTCATCTTTAGAGTTTTTAAATAGGTTATAAAATTCAACACTCATAGCTCTGCAATTTGAGCATGTCCAGTGCAGAGATTTTCGAGAGTCAGCAAGAGCATCAGCATCGCGTTTTTTTAGGCCACAGCATTTCAAATGATACCACTCCACGCACAGCTAGCAGGATACCATACGATTATTTCCAGTTATTTGGCAGCTTACGTTTCAACATTCCATAATTAGAAAAAAAAGTTTGACAGCACAGGAAGTTAATGGATAAAAATTATAATTTAAATTTAGATAGGGCCGTTTGTTTTTTTGTCAATAAAATCGCTAATGTTGGTCGAAAAATTCCTAAATGTTTTGTGGATATTTGTGTTGATGCAATACATTAGATTTAATGAAAAAGTCGATTTTTAAGTTTTTTGATTTCATTTTATTAGTCATTTAATATTAAAATTTATGATTTTTGAAAAAAATTTATGTAGTGTTCAAACAGAACTGCGTCGAGACCAAATTTTCCATACAATTGCCGTGAAATAGAGTCTATTTTATTTTGGGAACTTTTATTCTTATGCTCTCATATATAGACACATATTCTCTTGACAATGCCATACCAACCAAGGCGAATTGACTAGAAGGTGGGGTCAAGTCAACATATGGTGTTTTTTTCGGTGGTCGATTTGTCAAAGTTTGTATACAAACTAGTTTTTTATGTAAACAAACCAATTTTTTTTTACTAGCAATTTTTTTGACAACCCGACCACAGAAGCATTGTAGTTGTAGAGTTGACCTCACCTTCTAGTCAATTCGCCTTGATACCAACCATACTTTCATTAAATTAAATGAATTCTCTCTCATTTCTTTATTTTTTGAAGTTACTGCCGACGATTTAAGACCCAACCATAATGTGCTTAAGTTGGCTTAAGCAAATGTGCAAATGCATGTTAAATATATGAGGCAAACCATATTGAACTTAATTAAACTTTTTGTTAAGTTTTATAAAACTGTCTGTTAACGCTACTCCCAAAACACCATAATTTAATTTAATTTTAATCTTGCAACACTATTTTAACTCCGAAAAAATTTATAATACGTAAGCTGATGTCATTTGTATTTTTTAACGAAAGTGAATTGTCAAGAGGCGTCTGGCGTCTGGCTCCTTCGCCATTCTTTTTCTTTTGTTAAAATTTAATTGCGAGGTGACCTAGACGTGATACTGAAAGCCAAGAAGATTTTTTATATCCAGTAATTTTCATACCAAAAAGTATGTAAAAATTATTTAGACCTACTATGTATATTTGAAAATATTTTTTAATTGTTTTTAAAGGAATTTTAATATAAATACAATTGCATGATACATCAAGTCTTTTATTGAGCCTTTGTATTTTATTCAAAATCCCGTGGAAATTGCTGGCTCGGCTGAAAGCCTTCTCAACACTGTCATTTGCTTAAGCAAAGTGCGAAAGTGATCGCACATTCTGTACGGAATCAAATGTTTTTTTATTTTGTTTTGTTTTTTTAAATACATTTAAGAGACTTTTTGTTAATTTTTGACAGTAGGTTAAGCAAGGCTATGCATATTATGGTTAGACCTTTAACTATAGGCTTTAGGATTTTTGCTTGGAGTTGAACCTCTCACATATAGACACTTATTCTCCCAACAATGCAAACATACCTACTGCAGACTTTTTAAACGTGGCATTTATAATCTTTGCGTGAAGTTGAAGACTCAATTCTATTTGAACACTTAGACTGAAATTCTTATGAAAGAGTTCTGTGAGGGATATCGCCAATGTGCCCAAATCCTTCTATCTCAAGGAATCAAACCTATAAGAAAATGAAGACTATGGACAAGGCAACCATAAGCTATACACGATATATCCAAACTGTATTCGTTAAATTTTTTTTACATATTTGAAAATTTGACTTGAAGTGAAATTCTTACTAAAGAACTCTGTGAGCGATATGGACAGTATGTCCAAATCCTCCAATACAGATATTCTTATTTAACAATTGTCCCATGTGAATTTTCAGCAACAGAATTATAAGAACTTTTAAAATCGACTAGAAAATAAGTTGAAAGCATTTTAATTTTTTTTGCGCAGAATTATATCCCCAGCGTAGAGTCTTATTTGTTAAAGCTTAACTCACCTATTTTCTTTCTAAAACTTTTTCATTAAGAACATTCTCTTACATCTTTAAATTATATTTCAAGCTGTGAACACTCTAATTATTTCTTACAAAAACCCCGCAATCATAAGCATTTATTTCAAATTTAATACAAAAATATCCCAACCAAATCCAATAGATTCGTATATAATTTAAACAATCATCTTATTGACCAATAGAAGACCAATTAGTAGACTTATTATTTTAATACCCGTAAGTAATTTTAAGTTGTTTAATTGTGTTATTTCACAAAATATTATTAACAACAACACACACAAAAAAAAAATCAATAAAATACCAGTATTAAACTTAAAAGCTGGAAATTACAAAGCAATATTTTTACTCTATGTAACACAAAAGCAACAAGAAAACAAACATCTTTACAACAACTTGTTGGGGAAACAAATCTAATCCAAAAGCACTTGGACTTACTGACCAAGTTTTTATTTTCTTTTTTAGTAGTTAAAATAAAAAGTGGTTTCAATGAAAAAAAAACTTCCTACTTCAACAAAATATTAAACAGGCGCCGAGTGTGTCGGATAAAGTGAGTGTGCCAGGGTGAACTCTTGCAATCACTTGTCGAGTCACTAACAATTAAGGCATCTTAATTGATTTAATCGGTTAAAGATTTATCTGTTACCGCTGTAAGATATATATTATATAATATATTTCTTTTACTTTGTTGGTTAATGTAGTTGGGATTACAAAAATTTTGCATGACCAAATCAAATTCTTTAAGAATGCAGTTAATTTCCGAAGTTCTGCAGTTATTTTTTTACTATTTTTTGGTAAGTTTTTGCACTCGACTTCCAAAACGTCAGTTGCAAAGGAAACTATATTAAAGTAATGTAACTGTGTAGAATGTAACAATATTATTTGCCCTAAAGTACACCAAAAATGTTATCAGAAACAAACTGAGCATTAGGGTACCAGCGTTTTTTTTTGTTTCATTTTTTCAAAAATCCGTCAGGATTATAATAGCACTTGACTTAAAAACTCACATTGTGAAAATTTGAGCCAAATCGGAGAATGTTAAGGCGTGTAACTTAGAGGTCAAAGCTCAAATTCAGCAAAATTTACTAAATTTAGGTTCATCTATATATATAAAAATGAAAAATGTTTGTATGTTTGTTTGTTTGTTTGTTTGTTTGTTTGTTTGTTTGTTTGTTTGTTGGCTTATAGACTCCTAAACTACTGAACCGATTTTCCTGAAATTTTTACAGATACATCACGTGAGCCCTAAAAATAAAATAGGCTACTTATTTTTTCGATAGGGGCAGGGGAATTGGTATCCCCCATAGGATGCCAATATTAATTATCGCATAACTTAAGATCCGCTGCACGCATTATGCAGAACTTTTGGTAGTAACATCTTCTGAGCCCCAAAATTAAAATAAAATAGCAGCGGGGGAAGTGGAATCCCCCATAGGACGCCAATGTTTAACATCGCATATCTAAAGAACTGTAATAGTGAGAATGTTCAAACTTTCTAGAAGTCACTCTTATGGTATACAACACTTTTGAAAATAACAATAAAGCGGGTAGGCGCAGGGGGGGAAATACCTCCCATAGGATGCATATATTAAATATCGCTCAACTGAAGAATTATTAAAGGGAGAGTCTTCAAAAGTGGTTAAAGCTATAATTATAGTAAACTATAAATTTCAATATACAAATGGGCGGGGTAGACGGGGGAGGAGCAGTACCCCTCATAGATAGAAATATAATTAAGAGCCGCTGCACGCATTTTGTTGAACTTTTGGTAGTAGGATCTTCAGAGCCCCAAAATTGAAATAAAATAGCAGCGGTGGAAGTGGTACCCACCATAGGACGCCAATGGTTAATATCGCATATCTTAAGAACTTTTATAGTGAGAATGTTCAAACTTTGCAGAAGTCTCTCTTATGGTATACAACACTTTTGAAAATAAAAATAAAGCGGGAAGGCGCAGGGGGGAAATACCTTCCATAGGATGCATAAATTAAATATCGCTCAACAGAAGAACTATTAAAGGGAGAGTCTTCAAACATGGTTACAGCTACTACTATGGTAAACTATAAATTTCAATATAAAAATGGGCGGGGTAGACAGAGGAGGAGCAGTACCCCTCATAGATAGCAATATTAATAAGAGCCGCTGCAAGCAATTTGTTGAACTTTTGGTAGTAGGATGTTCTGAGCCCCAAAATTTAAACACAATAGCAGCGGGGGAAGTGTTACCCCCCATAGGACGCTAATGTTTAATATCGGATATCTTAAAAACTATTAAAGTTAGAATGTTCAAACTTTGTAGAAGTCACACTTATGGTATACTACACTTTTGAAAATAAAAATAAAGCGGGAAGGCGCAGGGGGGAAATACCTTCCATAGGATGCATATATTAAATATCTCTCAACTCAAGAACTATTAAAGGGAGAGTCTTCAAACGTGGTTAAAGCTACTATTATGGCAAACTTTAAATTTCAATATAGAAATGGACAGAGGAGGAGCAGTACCCCTCATAGATAGAAATATAATTTAGAGCCGCTGCACTCTTTTTATTAAACTTTTTGTAGTATGATCTTCTGAACCCCAAAATTGAAATAAAATAGCAGCGGGGAAATGTTACCCCCCATAGGACGCCAATGTTTAATATCACATATCTTAAGAACTGTTATAGTAAGAATGTTCAAACTTAGTAGAAGTCACTCCTATGGTATACTACACTTTTGAAAATAAAAATAAAGCGGGAAGGCGCAGGGGAGAAAACCTTCCATAGGATGCATATATTAAATATCTCTCAACTGAAGAAGTGGTTTAAGCAGTGTAGCGAAGCGCACCGGGTTAAGCTAGTCTATATATATAAAAATAAAAAATGTTTGTGTGTTTGTTTGTTGGCTTATAGACTCCTAAACTACTGAACCAATTTTCCTGAAATTACAGTAACATCACGTGAGCTTTAAAATAAAATAGGCTACTGATTTTTTCGATAGGGGCAGAGGAATTGGTACCCCAATAGGATGCCAATATTAAATATCGCATATATTAAGAGCCGCTGCACGCATTTTGTTGAGCTTTTAGGCCCCAAAATTTAAATAAAATAGCAGGGGGAAGCGGAACCCCCCATAGGACGCCAATGTTTAATATCGCATATCTTAAGAACTGTAATAGTGAGAATGTTCAAATATTGTAGCAGTCACTCTTATGATATACTACACTTTTGAAAAAAAAAGTGGGTAGGCGCAGAGGGGGAAATACCTCCCATAGGATGCATATGTTAAATATCACTCAACTGAAGAACTATTAAAGGAAGAATCTTCAAACGTGGTTAAAGCTACTGTTATGGTAAACTTTAATTTCAATATAAAAATGGGCGTGGTAGACGGAGTGGAGCAGTACCCCTCATAGATAGAAATATTAATAAGAGCCGCTGCACGCATTTTGTTGAACTTTTGGTAGTAGGATCTTCTGAGCACCAAAATTGAAATAAATTAGCTGCGGGGGAAGTGGAAGCCCTCATAGGACGCCAATGTTTTATATCGCATGTCTGTTATAGTGAGAATGTTCAAACTTTGCAAAAGTCACTCATATGGTATACTACACTTTTGAAAGTAAAATAAAGCGTGTAGTCGCAGGGGGGGGGGGGGAATCTTTCAACTGAAAAACTATTAAAGGTAGAGTTTTCAAATGTGGTTAAAACAGTTTAGCAAAGCGCATCGGCTTAAGCTAGTTTTATATAAAACAATCCTTCTTTGGAAGTAATTGTGGAAACTAAGGTTTTCAAACTCGACGTTAGTAACATTTTAATATGTATTTTTGACCAAATTAACTCTTTTGCGTTACAGGGGTCAAAATGGTAAAAAAATACGCAGTCAATTTTTTGGTGCTCCGTATAGTTTAAAAATTTAAGTTTTAGATAAAATCAAGGACCCTAAATAATAATTATTATCATTTTTCAGGTACCAAAAAATTGGCCACTTTCAAGAAATATTCTATAAAAATTGCTTTTAATTATAATGTATAATGAAAATGAATATTTGTTAAACATAACTATTATATCCAATTAATATCTTTTTACATTGGCTCATAACTATAATGATCGATAAATATTTATTTCTCTTACAGATAACTATTATTAAAGATTTTTATTGTTTTTATTTACGATAAAAATTATTTTGAATATTTTCTTGGTATTAATTGTTTTATTTTTGCAGATTATGCATGTGATTCATATATACATATTAAAATGAATGTTATTTCTTATTTATAACTATTAAAAATAATTAGTAATATATCCATCGAATAGTATTAGTTATGTTTGAGAATTACTTTTATTTAATACCCATAATAGTTATCTTCCATTTTTAAAGAAATAAAAATTTAAAATAATAATTATTCTTTCTGAATAAAATATTTATTTATTCGTAATAATTTTTCGCAATTTTTATCGAATAAAAGTTATAACTATTAAGTCCTTGGATAAAATTGAACATAAAAATTGTATATTTTAGCAACACGGAAAAAATTAAAAATTGTCTCTAATCAACAAATTTATACCAAATTCATAGAATCAAGCAACCAATTTGTTGATTTTGCACCTATTACCTAAATGATTATAAAGATTACTAAAAAATGTAAAAATTTTAAATATTTTTTTTCAATAAATGATATTTTTAATTTTAATTAAAAATATTAGCTTGTTATTTAATTAATATTTTAATTTAAAATTTATTTCAAAACAACTTAAATGTTAATTAAATCAAAATTATATTTTTAGCTTTCTTTCAAAAAAAAAAAAAAAAAAAAAAAAAAATAAAAAATTTAAATTTAAATACTTTTTAAACAATTTTTTTAATTGATAAAAAATTATTTATAATTTTTTCTGTTAATACTAAAGTAAACGAGAGGAGTACAAATGTTTAAATTATTCGGAACCTTTGGAAATATTCTGGCATGTCACAGAATTCGTACGAAAGTGATAATTTAGAAATTTTTCAATTGGGTTCACTTTCACTTTATTAAGAATTTATTTTCTGTTTCAGACTTGTATGTAGTTTTCTTTGAACATTTCTGTCTTTAATTTTAGAAAGCAATAAAAACTATTTCAAATCCTCGATACTATCCAAACTATTGATTGCTCTCTAAGCAGTCATCAACCGCAGACGCTATTTTAATACCGGTTTCAGATGGTAAATCAGGAGTTTTAATAATTTTTTTTTTTCTATTTTTGGGCAAACTATAGTTATTATAATTCGGTTTAATATTATTTTTTTCTTTTTTGCGTGATTTTCTTTTACTGTGGGAATAAGAGCCTTTTTCAAAATCAATAATAATAAAGTTTTCTTGAAGTTTGAATTTCTTTAATATTTTTTTATCGCGGGGGTCTTTTACTTCAGCATGTCTGTTTGTATTTAAGGTGACAATAAATATCGAATAGGGGCTCCAACTCACTGCACTATATTCCAGTTTTCTCCTAATTAAATAAGTAAACCCAATTTTCATAGTAAAAGATTCACCAAAATCATTACAATTTCGTTTAATAAAGGCCAATATTGAGAATGTCTTGCGAATTATTGACTCCAAATGGTAAATGAAGCATAATTTCTTATCATAATTTGTTTTTGTTGAAAAAGTCTTCAAATAAAAATATAGACTGCCTTGACTTTTATATACTTAAATTTAAATTGAAATATATAAACGAAACTTTGTTAATTAATTTTTGAATTTCAAGAAAAACTTTGAAATATATAAGGTTTATTTCCTATACTTGCAGATTATAAATAAATTATTATGGGGGTTGGTACATGCAATAATAATTGCCTAACAGGGCAATTCACAATTTGAAAAAGTAGAATTTGAACATTTTTTTTCCTTTTGAAATTCTTATTTCAAGATTTGTTTTGTTTGGCTTAGAAATTAATTTAAGTTAAGAGGTCATGTTAGCCCATGTGTGTCAAAAGGGCTATTTTTCTGAAATAAATGCTTAAATGGTACAGACGTCATCTTTAGAAATTTTAGTTCTCATATCACATTTAAAAAAAGAACGTTTTATATAAATTAAGCTAAAATTTAACTTATATTACAATATTTGAACTTTAACCTGAAAGGGGCACGTCTAAACGATCTCCTATTAGGCTAAAACTTTAACCATGCGAATTAAAGACCAGTTGACAAAATAATTCGTACGGACTTGACATAAATTTAAACAAATTAAAAATCCCATACATTTCAAGGCCACCCTACTGTGCATCGTTAAACTTGATAACATATTTTTGAATTTGTCTGCACAGACTTACAGTCTGTCTGATTGGGTCAATGGTTTATTCGATTAATTGAAGACACTATTGGAAATACTTTCATTGTAGCATTTGATAAATATTTGTGTTATATAGTCTCATGGTAATGGTTATGTTGTCCAGATAGTTAAAGTAATTATTTCAGGGGAGCTACTCTCTATTGCGATGCGAATTCAATTGCGATGCAAAAGCTAAATGCCAACTTTGGAAAATGAAGCAATACTGACAATAAAAATTAAAGATGGCGCAGATTGACTAACTCCGACTCCAAACGCTGAAATTTTTTAAGTGCGACTCCGACTCACGACTGCGACTCCTACTATAATCTTGATGCTAAATATATATGAGACTCAGTGATGTACATAACTTTTATTTTTTCATTACCGTACGGCCTTCTAAAAATTACCGTTTTTAAGAAGAAAATACCGTACGCAAACATTAATGTGCATTAATGACAGGCGATTGATTATGTAACAAAATTTATATGAAAAGCACTCAATCCATCGCCTGTCATTTGGAAACTGCACATACGAGCAATATTCATAAACCATTTTTTTTAAATTTTAAATGTGTTTTAAGAAAAAATTTGATTAGAATTTTTTGTTTAAAATACATATTTAAACATAGAAAATCGGTTCATAATTTTTAATAAAATGCCCCATATAATGCTCACTCTAGCAAATTATTTAAATACACTTAAAACCGTATCAGCTATAGATATTGTAAAATTTGGTCCTATTTTAGTTCATATGGCTAGAAATAATACCATGCAATTTTCTGTTTATCGGTATATATTTACCTTAGATCCCAAATTAAGCAACTTTCTGAAAAGCACTTTAAGCGCTAAAACAAATTTCACTGCTGTATTGAAATTTATTCCATTTAGATTTTTAATACCGGAAATTATTATACAGGATTTCGTCATGATCAGTCCAAAACTTATTTTTTTAAAAAAACCTCTTATTTCTGAAAAAAAAAATTTTATTTACAAAAGTGCCAGCATTTTTATAAGAAAAAACAAAAACAGGTTTTAAGGCTTTTTATATTACTGTGAAATAATAAAAATTAAATCTAAAAATCTTTTTATTTTGAATACGCCCTCGCGGATGCTCTTTCTATTAATTATGTTCCTTAAAATTAAAGCTCAAGCTATTCATTATTAACTTCTTCACATAATTGAGTAATACTCAATTGGTAACCTCTTATTGCATAAAAAGTGCAAGATCTTTGACGAGCTTAAAAAAGTCGTTATCAAAATCAAACTTTTTTAACAGACCATTAAAAAGTGCAACATAAAACTTTAAAGTATAAACTCCAAGATCTATTACATTAACTTCAGACAACTTATATCTAATGCTAAAGATATTTCAGAATCTAAAAAAAATTTGGGATCTTTACGAAGAAGTTAACACAATAATAATTAAAGAACAGAGAAAATACAAGACCATTTAATAACATGAAAACATCACTTAATATTTGTATCCAATATACTGCAAATTTTAAATTATGCATTTCAAAAAACTTGCAAAAAAAGGGAAAACTTGATAAATGGCAAGGCTGCCATGGGATAATATAAATGTCCCTCCTGAAAATCATTTTAGTTCGGCATAAACTGTTACTAGAGTTTTCTTTCCCGGACTTTTTCGATTCCCGGGAAAGCGGGAAATTTTTTTAAATTTCCCGGGATCCCGCTCCATTTAAATAATACAAAGTAAATTTTGCTATTAATTAATGAAAAAAAAACTTTTATAAAAAACGTAAGGGACCTTGTTTACAAAGAAAGTAAAAGAATTGGTTCAATACTAAAAAATTAACTGAAGATTGAAATAGGAACTTGAATTATTATCACCTCACGCCTTTATTCCCTATTATTATGCTTTTATTCAGTATTATTATGCTCTGGATACAAGATAAAAAGATAACATAAACATAACAATTTAATTCATAAAACAATAATAAAAACAAAATTAAAATTAAGGTACTCAAGATATGAGTTAAAAAAGTTAATAATTTTGTTATTGTTAGTTTTTATTGTTAAATAATTATAATTTCCTGAAGATGCTAACCAATGGTTAGCGAAATATCGAAAAAATAAATAATTTTTAAAAATTTTTTATAAAAAGACCAAGAGCTTAAATAGTAAAATCAGTAATTATATAGATAAAATATTTTAAAGAAATACAAAAATTTTTTAACGACTTAGGAAATAACTTTCTGACACACTCAAAGCGCTTAGTAAGTCGTCAAAAAGTATATTCCTGATTTTATTTACTAATTATCATGTTTCCGAAAAATTTCGTTAATTTTTTACCGAGGTTGGACAAATAGTTAAAAGTGCACCGTTGTAGCATGCTTCGGATTCACAATCAGAAGCAATTTTTTCTTTTTTATAAACAACGTCTATGTCAGTCAAATGTATGTCAAGGTTGATGCAAAAATAGCATCAACCGGACTGCTTCTTACAAACCTTCAATAGGTCCATTTGTAATCTTTAGGACAATGTGTTTTTCAAGTTGTATGTTGTAGTATCTTACACGAGTTTCCAAAATGTTATTTTATTTCGGTTTCCCCGCACTTCACGGGTATATAAACCAACACAAATTAAAATTTAACATTTGTGTTTATCAACTAATAAACATATCGCTCCTTCATTGCATCATAGTCATATCTTAAAATTTGTAGTAACTTTAGCAAAGTTTACCTTCATACCTTCTCGTATTATATCTCAAACTGAACCGAAGTTATAGCAAAATATATCTATAAATCGGTACATTTTGAAAACTTTAATCGCATTTTGCCAAGATCGTTTGTTTTTGTAGATATGACTATGTTGCAATAAAGGAGCGATATGTTTAGGTATCTCCTATTTTTAAGACTTGTTCATGGACAATGAAACTTTACTGCCTGCATCTTATTTTGAATTAATGTACTTAATTAACTCTTCACTTCACTAAATGTAATAATTTTCAACTGTTGCGCAGCCCATCCTGCTTTCAGTAGATTTATTGCATCAGGAGAAATTGATTTAAATACATGTACTCACTTCTTGCAATTGATCTAATCCACAAACCATCCACAGATGCTAGTTTTTAGAGAATAGAAAACTAAATTTCAAAGTATAAATAGCTATTTTCTGAAATTATGAGGAATTTTTTATTTCCCGGGATCCCGCAAGAAAAATCCCTGGAAAACGGGAAATAAAATAATTGAAATTCCCGGGAAAAACCCTAACTGTTACGTATCATCATATATTATTCAAGTAAGTTCAAATTGCTAGAAATAAAAGCATAACACTTTCTGATTGTCGTACAATTGGTTTGAACCAGAACCAATTTTTATACTGACGTCCATGTTATAAAGATTATTTAATAACTTATAGCTCTCATATATTCTAACTGTCGGTGGAGGGTGTCAAAGATTCGGTACATCCGAACATAGCACTCTAACTTTTTTAATGCATTAGCTTTTAAATGGTTAAATATTGCATAAAAATGATTCTTACAAATTTAAAATCGATATTTGAAATTTTGCATCGTCAATTTCGAATAATGTTTATTTTGGAAATTTTTTATGCCGAAAAACTTTGGAGTCGGAGTCGCGAGTTTTTGTGGGTACTACGACTCCAACTCTAGCACAAAATCCTCAACTCCGACTCCACAGCCCTGCTTATGAGTACCAATCTCAAGATTTGCTACCATACTTTTATTATTTCATGCAAAAGAACAAAAGAAAATAAAAAAAAAAACATTTCGAGATTCTGATAGATCTCCGTACGTAATTCTGCTATTTAACAGAGTTTAATTTGCATTGGAAATTGGATCACTCCAGCTTCTATGAAAGAGAAAAATAGAAGATAATTGATAATAAGAGCTCTTAAGGTTTAGGCCATTATGTCAGATACACTTTAACTTTGAACCAGTGTTGCCGTTAGAATACGATAGATACATTTGTCGTATCTTTTGACTACTTTAGGTATCATGTATAATCCTGACATTTTTCGTATCTTTTGAATCTGTACGCAAAATGTACAGAAACAAAACGTTTAGCCAACTAAAAATTATTAAGATTGATCATCGTAACCGACTCAATACTAATACAATAGCAGCCAAGGTGCATTGATTAGAAGGTGAGGTCAACTCTACAACAACACTGCTTCTGTGTTCGGATTGTCAAAAATATTGCTAGTAAAACAGGTTAGTTTACATAAAAAATTAGTTTGCATACACACTTTGACAAGTCGACCACCGAAAAAAACACTATATGTAGACTTGACCCCACCTTCTAGTGATTTCGCCTTGATAGCAGCTTCAATAATGGTGAAAGACAACATCAAGGGATTGCAACTTACGATCCACCTGAATCGATGATTACTAGTAGTGCGAAGTTGTTCTGAGGAAATATGAACATCCTTTTTATTTTCAGGAAATTTATATGAACTTTTTAATATAATTGCCTTAGTAAAGGGTGTTTTTTTAAGCCCGATAGAACTTGAAATTGTAAAAAATAACACAAAAAATTAAATTGTAATCAAAATTTTTTTTTTATTCGAAAGATCAATACGTGATATTAACATTTGAAAATGATTTCGGGCATATGGGCACCGCGGCTGTTCTTGACGAAGCGCATTCTGGACGTCCAATTTTGGGCTACTTTTTCGAGCACTGCTGGCCGTATGTCACGAATAACACGAACAATGCTGGCCTCCAAGGCGTCAATTGTTGCTGGTTTATCAGCATAAACCAGTGACTTCACGAGAGGTGTCAAATCGCACGACCTTGGAGGCCAATTGACAGGTCCATTTCTCGAAATCAACTTATCGCCAAATTTTGATTTCAATAAGTCGATGGTTGCGCTCGCCGTATGGCACGTAGCTCCATCCTGTTGAAACCACATCTCCTCCGGATCAATGTCATCCATATTTTCAAACAAAAAATCATTGATTATGGTGCGGTAACGATCTCCATTGACCGTAACGCGAGCTCCGGCCTCATTTTTGAAGAAATAAGGTCCGATGATGCCACCAGCGTGAAAACCGCACCAAACGGTGCATTTTTCTGGATGTAATGGAGTCTGTAGGGTCTCTTGTGGATTGGTCTCGCTCCATATGCGGCAATTTTACTTATTAACAAACCCGTTAAGCCAAAAATGCGCCTCATCGCTGAACGCCATAAAAATGACGAAGTCGTCTATAAGTTGCGCGAATCGACGACTGATTTTCAAAGTAAATTTAGATAATTTCGTAGCGTTGTTCAAGCGTGAGTCTATTCATGATGATTTGTCAGAGTATACTGAAACGATAAAAAAAAATATTTCATCAAAATTTAATTTTTTGTGTTACTTTTTACAATTTAAAGTTCTATCTAGCTTAAAAAAACACCCTTTATAAACGCCTTAACTCGTATATTAATTTTTACAGAAATGAATTTGTTTTGATAACATCCAAAGATAATTGAATATAATTAATTTTAAAGTTTGCTTACTGTATTTTTTAAAAATTACATATGTACCTAATATTTATGACTTAAATAAATATAAAAATGAATTTATACGAAATCATTTTCTTACAATATTCATTTAAATATGAAATAAAAATGTTACGTTAATAAATGTTAAACGTTAAAAATGGATTTTCAAATTTTTTTCAAAACGTATCTTTTTGGGAAAAAGTGTATCTTTTTTGAAACTAAAATGTATTTTTCTCGAAATTTCACTGGCAACACTGCTTTGAACACATCGTTTTGGGGAATATAGATCATGCGAGATCAGCATATGTAACGAGAAATTAATTAACAGTCTTAAGATAACTTCTTTTTTTAAGGAGTACAGTACTGTTCATCTATTACTTTAAATACATGGATGGAAATCTGGTGTAATTTTCCTTTTTTTTTTAAATTTTGGCTTTGCTGGTACTTGTTTTCTAGAGTTTCTTGGATTTTATATTTAATAAATGCTTCAGAGATTTCTTTAGACTTAAAAAATTAAGGCCCTACTAGTTTCTACTTTTTATAAATACTTTCTGCAAATTAAGTTAACTTTAAATAATTAATATTATTTTAGAGATTTAATTCCTTTATTGCACAATTTCTTCTTAAACATTCAGTCAATTACATGCTCTAAACATTTTTATTACATTTTAAACTCTGTGATTGACCACTGGGCGTAAATTAAGTTTTTTTTTCTAAGATTTTGTCTGCCTCATTTCGCCGTCATAATGTCTGATGTAACAAAATATTATTACAGAGGCAAAATTGTCTTTCACTGCATGAAAGCATTTAAATGTATATGCCGCACTTTTTTTAATTTAGTAATTAATTTCTTTGCAATTGACTTTTTCATCTTTCGATGAAAGACATTAAAGAATAATGAAAAACAAAGAAACAATCAATCACAGATGTCAGCTCCGTTTTAACCCATTAAGAACTAATAAACTTTCTTTTAGGCACTTATGAAAAGACCTTAACTTATGTTTAGCTAACTTCAACTCTATTTATAAAACAAGTAGAGTGCTACATTCGGCTATGCCGAATCTTATATACCCTTTACCAAGGTGCTATAATAGCAAAAAGATATACAAACACCGTACTTTGGATATAAAAAAACTTTGTTTCACGCCAACTTTTCCAATTCCGTTTTGTCCATTCACATTTTGTCAGATATTGTGAATTGAAAACGAAGATGCTTGTACCTTTTTTGAAATTTTTGGCTCTTGTCTTTCTCCATATATACATAAAAATAGAATAAAAAGAACAACAACAACAAGGAATTTTTGGGTAAAATTAGAGGCAGTCGTGGTATTTATATAAAAAGTACCATTTGTATGTATAGTTTTGTAATATAAGTATTTTCTAAAGTAAGGTTTATAAGCCCATGTTTTTAACTGGCCTGTTAATGTACTTAAATAGCGTCTTCAACTGACATTTTTTTGTCATACCAAACGTCAAAGTCTGTATAAAAAAAAACTCGAAAATTTTTGTCAGCGTTTTTTTAATATGAAGTTTGACGTTTGGTATGACAAAAAATTGTCAGGTAAAGACGATATTTTACCCCTTGATAAGCAGCCATAGTTGTCTTATTGCCAATATCAAATGCATCTTTAGTTAAACAGCAATATAAAGAAAAAAAATTTTAATAAATATTATATTCTTTATATATTTTTTTTAATAAAAATTTTTGGTTAACTTTTTGTGGGCTTATTGCCAGCGTACAACACATATTAGGAGCACAGATCACACAGAGGCGTCAAGAGACAGAATATACAGGGGTGTGCTAAAAATCGAAAATTATATTGAACCAAAAAGTAACTGTTTTCTTATAAATGACAAGAAAAAGCAGTGAAAAAAAAATTAAACGATTTCTTTTTTTTTGTCAAAAGTTATTGCTTCAGAAAATAAACTGAAGCAATAATTGCTAGAATTGGCTGCAGAGCTGCGGCATCACTGCATAAAAAGTTTTGACATATGATAGTGATGCCAAGTTTCTTACAAGTGATGCTTTTATGAACATTAAGGTCCTAATTTTGTAAAACACAACGCAACGACAAAGAATTACATTGAAAGCAAAAACAAATTCATAAATATTTTGTAATTTTGTTGCTGCCTTTAACAGAAATTCACATTGGCTTTTAAGATTTTATAAGCCTCATTGCTTGTGGCGTTGAAAATTTCAAAACGGTACATAAATTTTTGTACAAAGCCAACAACAAAATTACAAAATACTTATGAATTTGTTTTTGCTTTAAATATAATACTTTGGCGTGCGTTGTGTTTTACAAAATTAGGGCCTAAACTTTATTCTGTGCAAGTGATACCCAACAACTGCAATTAAGGTGCATGTAGACGACATGTTTTATACATCTGACTTATCCACCAGTGTTGCCAGTGAAATTTCGAGAAAGATACATTTTAGTTTCCAAAAAGATACATTTTTTCCCAAAAAGATACATTTTGAAAAAAATTTTAATATCCATTTTTAACGTTTAGCATTTATTAACGTAACATTTTTATTTCATATTTAATGAATATTGAAAAGAAAATTATATCATATAAATTGACTCTTATTCGACCTTTACAAAATTTGATTAGTATTATTATTTAATTAAGCTTCAGGTCTCTTTTTTTATAAAAAATATTAATTTTATTTAATCCAATATTTCGGCACTCCGTTGTGTGCCCTGATAAATCATATAAATTCATTTTTATATTTACTTAATTCATAAATATTAGGTATGTAATTTTTTTTAAAATACAGTAACAAACTTTAAAATCAATTATATCGTCACCTTAAAGACGAAATAACCTAAACGTTATAAAATTGGAACTATACGTTATTTGGGATTGTAAAAATCTGAAACCAAATTAACTATCAGCAGTACTAATAATTATGAATAAATAACAATTTATTTATACATATGAGTATTAGATACATTAAATAATAGCAGTTATAGTTTCTTTTATTGGTTAAACAAAAAAAAAGTACTTAATGTTTATTTAAATTACACTATGTAACAAAATTAAACTTTTGGCCATGTTCTGACAATCGCACGATTTGAAATCGCAAAACGCCAGATTAATTTTATGATGTTCTAAAAGTCGTGCCTTTTGCTTGCGATCTCTTATAGTTTCCAAAAGTGTCCTGGATCATACTTTTGCGGTTGGAAGTCGCAAACTTCTCGCGATCGCGATTAACGGTACACCTATTATGCAATTTCAAGTCAAAATCGGACGTTTTATCGTGAATGTTTTCTTTCACCATTATTAAATCTGCTATTGTATTAGTATTGAGTCGGTTACGATGATCAGTCTTAATAAGTTTTAGTACATTTTGCGTACAGATTCAAAAGATACGAAAAATGTCAGGATTATACATGGTACCTGAAGCCATCAAAAGATACGAAAAATGTATCTTTCGTATCCTAATGGCAACACTGTTGTCCACTTTTCAAGTCACATGTAATTGTGCATGTCTATCAAAATTGCTGTTTTACAGAAGGTTTATAATATTCGGTCACAAACTTATATGTGATTTACTTCTGACATTGTCTCTGTTTTTTCGTATAGTTATTGCAAAAAATAAAATAAAAATGCCGCCACGAAAATTTTTATTAACGCCGTAAAATAGTTTAGCCATCTTAACATATTTTTCTTTTAATTCAAAGATACCAATTTAGGATATTATAATGAAACGGTTTTTATATATATATTTACATAAAGTCTATTCAATGGTGGGATTAGCATACATATCTCGGTATTGTAAAATATTAACTTCAGCCGGCTAATGATTCCGTCAATAGTGGACGCCGCTGCCGGTTTCTTCTCGGCATAGATTTCTAATGTCAGATGGTTTGTCAGAAGAAAATAGAGCACGCTCTAATTGAAAGTATGTCAGATGACTTTGCATCTGACTTTAACAGAAGCAAAGTTAAAAAGGTAACACACGACATGTATGTATTTTGCAGTGGGAAACTTGTCATGTCAGATGACAAAAACATGTCGTGTACGGTCGCCTTTACGAACGTACCCTTTATCAATAACTTTTTAGGTAAAAACTGGATCTAATTGGTATTATTAGAAACTACTTCGAAATATCTTTCACATAATGTAGTAAAAATTTCGATTTATTAGCCCGTTGAAAGCCAATTTCAAAAATAAATATTTATTGAAAGATTTTTCTACAAAGCTTAACCATATTTTTATTATAAAATTTTTAAGTTTATGAAGCTTTTAAAAATTATATTTTAGAAAAATTACTCAATTTATTTAAAAGTTTGAGAAAAATATATATCTGGAAATAATTTATGTACTTGTTACATATTTTATTATTATAATATGTATGTACATAAACAATAAGTGTTCCCCAACGCCGAAAACCCGCAATACAGAACAACTTTATTAAGCAAATATCTAAGGGTTAAATAATTATTGTTATTTCGACATAATTTAAAGATAAAGACAATTTTGTAAAAAAAGTGAGCCACGGAGTATATATGAAATAACCTCTTAATTGGTTAATCGGTATGCTTTAAACGCCATGTGAAACACACTTTGAAGCATTTTCCAATGATTCTCATATTTTATAGATTCATTTTATACCTAAAGAGATATGGATAAAGTAAAGACCTATAACTCCTAAACTAGGAACGTTGGCGCGAAAAACATCTTCCTATAGAACTTCTTTCAAGGATACTAAAAAACAAGTAAGAGTTTATATAACTAAGTCCGTTTCCTCTTTTGCCAAAGTTGATGTTTTAAATTCGTTTTATAATTTAATTACTGATTTATAATTTTAAAATCGTTTTTTAGGACATACAAAATGAAATGAAACTAAAAAAAAATATCTATTTAAAAAATGGGACATCCAGATTCGAACTGGCATAAGCCTCAGGCGGGAACTTAGACAACTGCTACGAACGCAATTACTGAAGAAGCGTTAAATTAAAATATATTGAGCCTACGAGTTTGTTTTTTTATTTGAGCGGCATATCATGTACATAAACAAATTAAAACAACAACCACAAGGGATTTTTTTGCAAAAATTAGATGCAGTCGTGGTTTTTTGGTCATATCTCAGTCATTTGTGGACCGATCTTGCGAAATTTTAATAGCAAGAAATGGTGGACTATTTGTGACATAAATGTAAAACAACCTATCCGCTTTAATGTCTGGAGTCTCCGGAAAACCCATATCAAACGTAAGACGGACAAATGGACGGGCAGACGGACATCGTTTAATCAACTTCCGTCCTTATAAGGACCCAGAATATATATACTTTATAGGGTCTAAGATCAATATTGAAGAAATTACAAACGGAATGACAAACTTATATATACCTTTTTCCACCTGTGGTGAAGCGTATAATTAAATAAATATCTATTTGGTGTTGAACCGAGTTAATATTTTTATTACAAGCCGATTCATTGCTGTTAAACAAAAAAAAAAAAAAGGAAAATTTTTACAGCACTTATTCCTTAAATATTTTTTTTTTATATTAGCAACACTTTTTCTGTTTTGTAGTGGACAAAAATAAAAATTAGTTTAATTTGACACAACGACAAAATAAGCACAGACAACAAGCTGCAGCCATGTATTCTACTTTTGACATATCGGTAGCTTGCTGTCTTTAATGTGTTTAAAGCATAAATGTTTTATATAAATGTGGTTGATGTGGTTACAACATCCCACGTCTTATTGGTTTTTTACATCAGTTAAAAAATATATTTTCCAAAACTATTGATAATTTTATCATTTTTAATAACACCAACTAGTTATCTTTAGAAAATTGTCCGTTATTAATTTAAAATTTCAGCACTTGTGTTTAATTACATAATTTCAACTACTATTAATTATATAGAAGAATTATACAATTTTTTTTGCAGTTTAATGTGCAATAATTCTGCACAAAAATTTGCATTTTGAAAAATTGTCTCATTTAATCTTCTTACTTAACTCGTAATAATATTAAATTTAGACTAACAAAATTTGACTACTTATCTTAGTTTCTTAACAAACAAGTCATTAAAATTAATTGATAAAAAAATTTGTTTTTTTTTTCTTAAATAATCAAAGTCATCTTTTCAAACATATAATAATGACTTAAGTTGTTTGCAAAAAAGCATAAAAACTTGTTAGTTTAATTGTTAGATAAAAACGTATTTGCAATCATGACAAGTAATAAATGGAAATAAAATTTTATTTAAAATTAAAAATAATTAAAGCGTAGT
Organism: Pollenia griseotomentosa; assembly: GCA_963931875.1. Classification (NCBI taxonomy): domain Eukaryota; kingdom Metazoa; phylum Arthropoda; class Insecta; order Diptera; family Polleniidae; genus Pollenia; species Pollenia griseotomentosa. The sequence goes on from OZ007563.1 coordinate 79,112,242, forward strand.
CATTGTTTAGACAGTCTATAAAATGTATAAAGAAAATATTTACACACTTCGATATTTCAGTTTTAATAGTCTTAAAGATATTTGTAACAGTAACAATGTGTAGTAGATAATAATGCTGGTCTTATAAAAAATTTAACTTTTTAACACCCACCCTCTAATCTGTTGTACAAGTTTGTTTGTGCAAAAATTAAGAAAAAAAATAATAAATATAGTGTTGGACGAGATTGACTAAATTTAACTTTACATCATTTATGAGCAAGGTTTTTTAAGTTTTTTTTACTGGAAATGTATAAAAAATTGACAAAAAAATCTATAACTGCTACAGGGTCTCCCCTAGAGGGTTAAAGTGTAGCACCGACCATCCTTATTTTTTCCTCCAACATTTATTCCAAACATATTAAGGGGCAAATATGTTTGGAATAAATTCCTTAAAGGAGCCCCCAAACAAAATGTAAATTATTTTTGGAAAACTTTTGTATTCTTAAATTTTTCACAGAAAACTTGTTCTGGTTCAAACCGGCGGAACCTGTCGGATATACTATAGGGTACACAGAGCGTAAAAAGACGTTAAAAATTGTCAACCAATGGTAATACAAATGTTGTCAAATTGGAACCAAAAAAAAAAAAAATACTATTGTTTTTCCTGAACCAGTGGCATCTAGGACTAAATATGATTCCATATTAAAGAGTTTTAAACGACCCATATCCTTAGAAACCTTTTCACAAATTTGTTTTTGGGAATACAAAATTTTAATTTAAAAGATTTTGTTATTCGTGCTTAATTCCCAGTTTTTATTCCTGATAAAAACACATGCGCATTTCACTGGTTGCTTAGGCAAGATCATCAGGAAACTTCATCCATAAAGATTTTAGAAAAACTAAAGATATTAAACCAAATAAAACTGTTAAGCGTATAAGAGTCATAAGCAACAATTCTCCTTGTAACAATATCAAAGTTTCAACAAAAACATCAACAATAAACAGAGAGTTTATCTCTTCTTACATTCCCCATTACAATTGATTGGAATTCTTCCAACATTAATTGTAGTTGTGAGTAGGTTAAGAAAAAACAAAATAAAAACAACTTACAAAAGCATGTTGCCAGTTTAAATTTTTTTAAGGCCGTGCACCTGCCAGTTTACTATCAAAATAATTTTTGGGAATACAAAATTTTAATTTAAAAGATTTTGTTATTCGTGCTTAATTCCCAGTTTTTATTCTTGATAAAACCACTTGAAATTTATTGTTGATGGGATAAGCTATTCCTATGCTAAACTAAAAAACCATTTTCCGGTCCTTGCTTTTAACTTGTCCTAAACGAAGGTGTCTTTTTTTGTAATAATAATGGCTGCGAGTGTAAGACGGCAAATCCATCTGAGGAGATCGACTGGTCGCGATCGAAACATGTCATGGTAACCTGCCGGCCGCGGTTCGAGCCCCGGCCACGGTCAAGAATGAAAGATTATCAATAACAATTTTAATTAATTTTAATGTTGTAAAATTCCTTTCTTCATAAAAATAATTTAATGAAAATTAAATTTAATGAACTTAAGCCAAATTAAAAATATCAAAAATTTGGATTAAAAACCATAAATAGTTCAACAAAATAACCACAATACTAATTATTGTAATAGATTAATGTAACTCTTTAATCAACTGCATAAACTACTTAAGGCCCAACCATAATATGCGTAGCCTTGCTTAACCTACTTTTAAAAATTAACAAAAATATATTTAAAAAAACAAAAACAAAATAAAAAAAACATTTGATTCCGTACGGAATGTGCGATTAGCTTCGCACCTTGCAAATGACTGTTTCATTAAACTTAGCAAAAAGTTTCCTTAAGTTCAATATGGTTTGCCTCATACAATTTACATGTATCCGCACATTTGCTTAAGCCAACTTAAGCACATTATGGTTGGGCCTTTAGAGTGCCACGGTAGGCTAGCTGGTAATGAGCTAGTCTATCAGTGCGGGGGTTTCGGATTCGATTCCCGCCAGAGACTCTGGTCTCCTGCAGACAAGCGTAGAGCTTCGCGGGATTAGCTTAGGAAAAAACTTGGTCGTTTACACATTTATTAGTTCAACATTTGCGGAAAGACATTTGCCAGTGGTCTAGGTGAAATAATGACCGATTCTTACAATTTTTAAGTTTTTAATCTATATCATCTATGACATTTTTTTTTTAATATCAGTGTATAAATCAGCTAATTGCTATGAATTTCCGAAATTCGATATTTCTTACGTATCCAGAAATAATAACATGACGTTAGTTTATAAACTCTAGTTGATTCTATGTTAGATATTGAATAATAGACTTTTTCAGTTTTTTCTTATTCTTCTCTTCTTTATTTTTCAGGATTTTAATTTATTTTGACGTTCCTATTAGAAACAAATGGGTAAGTGATTTGTTTTTTTATTCTGAATAGCATATTTTTTTTTTTAATATGAATACGTGTAAAATTCGATTGAACAAATATATGATGAAATTAACTTTAGACCATTTTTGAAAAAAAAAAAAAAAAAAAATTATATTAAACAATATTTTAGGGGTCACGCTTTTTTTTTGTTTAACATTTGAATGCAACGTTAATATAACAGTAGGGTTAATGTTTTGAAATTTATTTAAAAAAAAACAAAGAGTATCTGACTTACATATTTATATTTAATTAGTTTTTCTTTTAAGGTTACTTTTCTGTTGAAATCAAAGCAGGCAGATAACAAAGAAACTATAAAGATGTGTTTGTTAAAAATTTAAAAATTATTTTCAGATAGTTAGACTTTTTCGCTTAGATCAAATACTTTCAAAATCACTGTACGGTCTCCAACGGTCAGTATTAACCAATTGAAATATTTACAATTAATTTGAGTTCAAACATAAACCTATTAGATACGCTTCTATGATGGCTTAAAAGTACACTTGTCTGCTTTTTATTCAAAATTCAGTTAACAGCTTAAAAATTTAAGAGAAAAAAAATATTTACAAACAAATTGTTGCGTGTTGATTGGGTGTAGAGTTGTAAAATGTTGTATTGCATATACGCGTGTAGTTGTTTAAATAATTTGTGAATTAAGAATTCAAAAATAAAAATTTAATTAATTCATTGAGAAATGGTTAAATCTAAATATATTAGAGTGTGAGTGTTGTTGTTGTGGTTGAAAATAATAACATTTCCTAACAATTTTTTCTAAATTGAAATACTTGAACAATAATAATAAATTTACAACTTTTTTTTGTTTTCTAATTTTTTCTTTGAGTGGAATTCTGTACCGTAAAATTTGTTACCACCTCTGGCGTATTAATAAAAAAAAGAATATGTATAATAATAATAATAAAAAAATGCAATATTTTAATGTTTGAATTTCGTTTACTTTAACTTGTTTATAAACATACAACATTTATTTTATGATTAATAACCCCAAAGATATAAAAATACATTTAAAACTATCAGTCAAGATAAACAACTACATGCAATTTTTATATTAATTTGCTTATAACTTATATGTTTTTCATATTTTTTTAAAGGGTGTTTTTTAAGCCCGATAGAACTTAGGAATGGGTTAGCTGCCCAATTAATTGTCCTACTAAGTTCATTTTTTGACATTTACAAGTGATCAGTATACTCTGGCAAATATGAATTATACAAATTTACTTAAAAAAAACCATTCATACATTCGCGCAACTCAATGACGGCTTCATGATTTAAGCACGGCTCCTTTTTGGCTTAACAAGCTTGTAAGTTAACAACACTGCCGCATAGGAAATGAGAGCATTCCACAACAATTCCTACAGACTTAGAGTTTCTACGCGAGAAAGAATTCCCGGGACATTTTTTTTAATAATACCCGGGAAATTTTTTCATTTATTAGCATCGTTAAAATAAAAAACTTACAGCCATATCATTTTTTTTTTAAAATTATCAATAAAACTTTAAATTGGCTGTCTAAAATAAAAAAAAAATTAGTAAAATGTATATAACATGTCCGTTTTAATAAATAAAACATTTTTGTCATTATTTTTCAACATATTTCACAAACATAATATCATGAAATGCAAACACCTTTTAAAATGTCATTTTATTTTTGGTTTAAAGAAGGGCAAATCCAACAATAAATTTTCTTACTTTATGAATGGTTTATTAAAGGTTCCATAGACTATTTTTCGTTTATGAATACAACTTTAGCAATTTTTGCTTAAAAACGGTCAATTACTCATCGATAAGTTTTTATGAATACGGCTGTTAAAATATATTCTTTACTAAAACTCCCTACAAATTGAACTACTATATTTCCTACGCCAATAAATCAACGTAGAAGTAAATGAAGTAGAAAATTAAAATGTACACGATACACCATCACCAACACCAGAACCATCAATAGATTTAAAAAAAATAAATTTAAAGAAAATACAAAAGCCTGAACAAATTTAAAAAAAAGAATTTGACGTCTATAAAGTCACGGGTAACAGGCCAACAAATTTATAATCTTTGTATGATGCGCTTCTTACTATAAAACCAACGTCTGTAGAGAACGAGAGCACGTTTTCGGTAGCAGGCAATATGCATATCAACAAGGATTAGAAATAGAAAATCCGATGAGCTTTTAAATGCTTTAATAATATTAAAAAAAATTTTCTTAAAAGAAAATTCATTTGACCAAGTTGCTATTAATAATAACTACTACCCAGCGGGAAAACTCAGAAGACCTTCTTACTTCAGGCCTTTTTAAAGGTCTGCTTAAAAGATTTTTTGATTCAATTACTATTCTTATCTAACTGCTAAAGAAGGCCTCATAGAAGGCATCGGCTCTTTCGTATAAAAGATAAGATACACCTTTCACACTCGCTCCTATGAGAAGGGGGTAGAAAAGGAGTAACATTTTTTGTATTGTTTTTTTGCACAAGCAAAAGCAAAATCAATTTTTTTTGGTCCCGTTACCCTTCTTATGTACCTGCTGAAGAAGCGAGAGCGGAAGGCCTTCTCCGCAATGACAACGTGTGTAAAAAAGATATGAGTATGGAATGGAGCAAGAAGGCCTTGTACATCCAAAAGAAGGGGTACAGAGGCCTTCTAGAAGGCCTTCCTACTCCTTCTTTTGCCCGTTGGGTAAAGGCTAGATTACACTATTATACTTTGTATTAATACATGTCAAAAACTCAAGTAATATGACAAAGTGTGATAGTGTGAATGCAATGTGTCACGAAAATGACAAGTATGTATTATGAAATAGTTTGATATCCCATACGACTTCATCGTTTTTTGAAAAATTTCTAAACAATAATACTTTTCATTGGATCAGGGTTGCATTTTATTTCACGTGTGAGTGTTTATACTTTGTGTGATGGTGTAAACACAAACTGTCATGTTAAATTAGATTTTTTGACAGTCGCAACAAAACTCATTAGATTTCTATCTCACAAAGTATTATGTAATACGTAAGACTTGTGAGATAGTATAATCTAGCCTTAAATATTAATAAGTTTTAATTTTCCTGATCTCCAAAAAAAAAAAAAACAAAAAAAATAATAAATATATACATACATATATAATATGCATGTACATGTGAATGTCACAATTTATTTGGTTTTGTTTTCGTTTTCTGTGGAATAATTACGCTATTTTTTTTTAGACTGTTGGTTATGTGTATGTATGTATATTCTTTTAAAAAAGTAAAAACTTTTGTCTTGAACTTATTTAATGAAATCATTGTTTTATTCAAAGAATCCCGGGATTGCCGGGAATAAGATTTTTTTGTATCGTTTTCCGAGAACAAAAAAGTTCCGGGAAATTAGAAACCCTATACAGACTCCATACATCCAGACAAAGTCACCGTTTGTTGCGGTTTGCACGCTTCGTGACAAACGGCCAGCAATGCTTGAAAAAGTGGCCAAAAATTGGACGTCCAGAATGCGATCGTCAAGAACAGCAGCGGTGCCCATATTTTTGAACTCATTTTAAAATAATAGTGCCATTTTTTGATCTTTCAAATAAAAATAATTTAATTTTGCGCAATATTTTTTACAATTTTAAGTTTTGTCGTTCTTAAAAAACTCCCTTTATAAAACAAATTGTTAGTTAAGAATAAATGCAGGTCAGGTGTGTTAATATGATAATGTGATTACGGCCTTAAAAACAGTGGGACATGCAAAAAAATTTTTATTTTTTAAATTTCTGTTATAATTTTGCATTTTAAATTTTTGTATCTATCTGGCCCACTGTGTTCGTGAGTGTAAACAAAAAAATTCGTATGTATATTGCACATGCAAGAAGCAAATAATAAGCAATTTTTTTTTTAAGTTTATTACTTTTAGTTGTTTTCATCTATCTTTTTATACTTTTTATTCAACACGAGTGGTAAATGGGGGCTATACTAAGTTTTTCATTCCGTGTGAAACTTTTTAAATGATCATCTAGGTCTTTAAAAGTACATATGTATACATGTGTATGTATATTGTCCGGGTTTTTGAGTAGGTCTTAATCGTCTGGTGAAAATACGTTCAAACGACTTAACAGAAAATCAGTTCAGCTTAAAAAGTATTAGGATCACAAATTTGAACTTACTTTCCTAAAAAAATGATACTTATATTCTCTTTAAACAAATTGTACTATTATGAACCACCATTAATTGCTTTTTTTTTACGTATCATAAATATATATTGTTATTCTAGTGGAGAAAGTTTTGACCTGCCCACTATGAAGGGCGCTACATTACACTTATTTATTATCTTGACAAAATACCAAAAACTTAAATAAAGTTGTTGGCGGAATTCACAACATATCATTAAATTCGACAAAAATGCGTTTAATATGACTAGAAATTATATTACCAATTCACATGATGATAAGCCCATAATTTACCATATAAAACGCCTTGCGATAATGACTTTAACATTTGAAATTTATATATTATTAGGAAATTTGGTCCAATTTTGTTTTATTAGACTAGAAATAACAGAACCAAATATCTTGAAGATCTTTCCGTAATTCGCCATAGGTCCCAAATTAAGTCATATACGCTTTAGCCTAAAACGCAACAAGTAATAGTATTTTGATGAAATTTGTTCGAATTTAGGTCTACAGGATTTAAAATTACACTACTAAATTTTGATCTGCCCATAATTAGCATATGCCCTATATAAAGTCCACTCACTAGGGTATTAAATTAATAGGGCTTTTGCTTTAATCGGTTAACCGCTCGATTAATTAATCGGTGTTTTGGTTGAATCCGTTAGTAATCGGATAATTTTGTTATTGATCGGTTAACCGATTAATAAAGTTTTTTTTTTAAAAATTAAGAAATTTAAATAAATAAAAATAGACAATTATTTATTATTTGAAGTTTATTAGTAAAAAAACCAATAACATAACAATTCTTGAACTAAAACGAGCAAACAAAAAAATAGTTCATAAATATGTTAAACATATTTTTAATTTTTATGTACATTTATTTGTATTAGTATGTATATTTTAAAAAATAAACTGTGAGATCATTTTATTAGTAATTTCAATAGTTTAAGGAGAACTAATAAAATAATCTTTTAGAAAAATAATTTGGTTAAAATGGACTCTTTTCATTAGTTTTTATAAATTTTGACTTGAAAAAAATTCTTTCACTTAACGTAGATGTTGGAGAAATCGAAAGCAACCCATAATACGAAATATCTAATTTCTCAGTCCTCTTCCTGGATTTCTCTAAAAATATATAAAATCTTCCATTATGCCATTAGAGTCCTGTTTTAATTTTTCAAAATTTGTAACACTTTTAATTGCTTCGGGTAATTCTGCTGTTATATTACTATCGCGAGTTTCTTCTGCTGTCAGGTCATCTTCTCACTCATCCTGACAAAGCTCAGTACCGAACAACTGAACTTTGGAAGTTTTGGAACTCAACCATAATTAAAAACACAAAAAATATGGTTTAATACTACAAAAAATATAACATTTTGTTACATCGGTTAATCGTTAATCGAAAAAAGCCAATTTTAAATTAACCGATCAGTTAATCGGGCAGTAATTAATCGGTTAACCGATTAACGGTTAACCGAATAAATACCCTACCACTCACAGAAAACAATCATGATTTTGTGGGGATATTTGGCCAAATTTGGTTTTTTATAACAACAACAAATGGAACCATTCAATTTTGTGAAATGACCAATTTATATTATACCACAGGTTCCATATTAAACACCCTTCCAAAAATCACTTTAAAACGACTCAAACGCCTAAAAATCATATTATTTTAATGCAGTTTAGTCCAATTTCACAAAAAAAAAAAAATAAATAAAAATTTATTTCAATTTAAAATTTTGTGATATTAATTAAAAAAATAAATAATAAAATTATACCAGTAAACAAATTAAGAGTATCAATTAAATATTTTTTTATATTAACAACATTTTCTGCTGTAATGTTGTTGATATAATTAAACAATATATTTAATTAAAACTTATTTTTTTCTTTGATAAACGATTTAATTGAAAAAAAAAAATTGGCAAGAATTTGTTCTGTGTTAGTTTTAAAATGCTTAAAATCGCAATACCGAACTTTGTGGTTATTGGTTTCTAATAACCTATGGACCCCATCGCGAAAATCACTTTAATACGATGATATGACTGCACAGAAAAAATTGAAAATCGACTTTAATTAACCAATTCGTTCAGACAATTATTTTTTTTTACTAATTTTGCCCCTGCAAAAGAATTGATCATATATGATATATCAAATAACGGACTTGTATTTTCGAGTCATGTCACACAAATTTAATCAGTTAAAAATTAATTGCATAAAGTAAAAAATACACATCATATACACAAACATTTAAATCTATGTATTTTGATTACAAATTAATTAAAAAAATTAATGTACACCAATTAATTAATTAATTGAACATGTTTTTACAAACATTTTTCCTGTGTAGAAAAAAATTCCAATCGATAATTTATGAAAGAGCCTTTAAGACAGATTGCTTAAAAACGCTGTTAAAACATGAGAAAAAACTCTAACATGATGAGTCTATACTTATCAGTAACATTATGCTAGTGCTTATGTTAAGCATTTCATGCCAGTTGTAGACTGGGTGTAAATATCGATTCATTGTTTTTCACAGATTTCAGATATAGTCCACTCTTGAAAAATTCTTATTCCCTGTGTAGGGTATGCAAAAATACGTTAAAGTCGACTATAGTATTTTGTACTTGTTTTAAATACTGTTGAAAAAGTTGTTGACAACAAAATTAATTTTTCCATTAGTTGTTGTTACAAATTTAAATTTGTTTTAAACAAATTGTTAGTTTTCATAAATTGAGCTATAGAAACAATTACGTATTTTAAAAAACAAATGCAATAATAAACAAAAAAATTAGTTAAATTTTTTTATTGGATCTAGTTGTAACCTTTAGGTGAACAAATTCTGCAGAAGGTTCAAAGTTTGGTTCCTGGAAAAAATTTTTAGATGTTTTGTTTAGGCTGTGAAATCTTTATTTTAAAATTAATTTTAAAGTCATTTAAGCTTAAGATGTACACATCGCTCATATGCTGCAAGACGGGCATAACTCAAGAAATTAAATTTCGGAGTTAGAGATGCAGAATTGTTCGCTTTGTTCTTCTTTATATTGTGTATTAGTTTGAAGAGAATGTGTCTTCTTTTTTTCTAAGTAGTTAGAGCAAATCAAAAACTTTAAATGCGCTTATCTCGAAATAGATTTTTTTTTGAGTTATGCCGGCCTTGCAGAAAATGAGAGATATGTAATATTTCCCAAAAAAAAAGTTGTATCATCTTGCAAAGCACTAAGGGTACATTTAAAAAAATAAGTTCACAACTATGCGCTACGTAATAAGAAAATACAGAAATCCAGTTTAGTTAGTGAAAAAACTCTGATAAAGGTTAAAGTGCAATGGATTCCTTTACTACGAAGCAGATTTGTAAGGGAGAATACTAAAAAATAACTGTAAAAATACATTTAGTGTCTACAGCTGAACGCTACGTTCACCAGTTTTTATATGTTTTGAATAAAGCGCCTATTGTATCAAAATTGTATTGCTTCAAAGTGGGAACTCACCATATAAAATTCATCCCTTCCGTAACCGAGATGTTAAGCGAAACTCTTGCATTTCTCCCTTACAAACCTGCTACGTTTGAAGATCAAATTTTTATTGGATTTTTTTTTTTAAAGTGGTTTTAGTCCTTCTTTTAGGATATTTAAGCAATGCCTTGACTCTATTCGGAACCAAGCTAAAATAGTTAAAGAGTTAAAGCTAATAGTTAAAGAGAAATCTCTGTTTAAAAAAACTGGTATCCCGGGCTTTTTAAAACTTACAAGATAAGTGCTTTTTATAGATATTAAAAAACGGCATTTAAAAGATCTTTTTAATATACAAATAAAAAAGTTGTCAATACGACAATTTACAACGTTTTAATTTAGAAAATTGTTAAAAATATTAGAAAAGTTTGACAAATTTTCTTTAATTGCTAACTAACTGCGCACACAAAAAATCGAATTGATTTGAACCACCAAATTCGTAGAAACAAGCAAACAATTTGTGAATTTTGCACCATTTACCAAAATGATTATATTGATTACTAAAATTGAAAATTTAGATTTTTCTTAATTAATAATTAATTTAATTAAAAGTTTGATCAAAAACCTGTGCGATTGTTAATTGATTCAATTAAAAAGTAATGAAAATAGAATCTATATTAAATTCATTTATCTCAGTTAATTAAAAAACAACATAATAATTAGTATTGATAGTAATTAAATAAAGCAAGCTAGTAGTTTATTTAGTTTTAAGATTTAGTTAAAATTTTTATTAAATCAATTAAGATGAATAATTAAAATTTGAATTTTAAATTACTTAGTTAACCAAACCAATTTATTAATTAACCGTAAAAATTTTATTTAAGAAAAAACACGTTTTGTACCCTTTAGCACTAGTGCACGCAGAGAAAAAACATGGTTGAAGTATGGTTAAAAAAAGCATATTATGGTATCTGCAATGACAACAAACAAACTATTGTTATTTTTAACATTACTTTTTGCACGATTAACAATATTTTGTTTCTATTGACCAATAAAGTGTTCACCACCATTGAAACTTCAAAAACGTTAGAAATTAACAACATAATGTTTTAATAAAATAAAGCTACAACCATACACTTAAGCATGTTATGTTTACTTTAACAATATGAATTTCACCGGTAACCATATCATGGTTAAACTCATCTATTTGAAAACAATAACCATATAATGTTTGTCTTAAAACATGTTATGGTTAATAATAACAATAATGTGTTCAAAATTATAATACATATTTTACAACATTCTATGTTTAATTTTAAATTTAAAAAAAAATATTTTGTAAAGCAACAAAATTATGGTTGTTTTGCCATCTACAATAGTTAATTGCTTTTATTTTAATTGTTGATTAAAATACATACATAAATTAACGTAAAAGTATTAACCAGTAAAACAGAAAGAATGCTAATGAAGGTCGTCACAGGCTGGAAATATATAAAAGGGGATTTCTTAAAAAAAGGAACATAACACGTAACATGAATAAAAAACGAAATAAAATTATAACTTGACATGTTATAAAAAATGCAATAATGCCTGAAATAACAACCATAATATGGTTATTAATGACCATATTATTGTTAATTCAGACCATAATATGGTTACTTTCATTCAAATTCTGGATTATGATTAATTACACATAACATAATATGGTTAATTTTGAATGGTTCATTTTAACCATATTATAGTTGGCAAATTAATGTTAGTTTTAGCTATATTATGTTCAAATTTAAACATAAACATTGTTCAATGTGTCTTTCTGCCCATAAACCATCTTATTATGTTGTTATTGAGATTAAATTTAATCCAAACTTTTTTGATTACAATTTAAATCACCTTACCAACTTTAATTGGAATCGGTCCATATTTGACCATAGCTCCCATACAAATATTCCTCCTGAAAATAGTTGTTAATGCCATTACTTCCTTAAAAATTTGGTATTGACATAACAATTGGCGACAATAACTTAACGATAGCTACTATGTCAATTTATTATGTTCCAAAATTCATCTTATGTCCCTTCCCAAATTGCTTAAAGACGAACAAATCTCATACAGATAAAGATATCAAAATAATAACACTGTGTCGATATTAAAATTTTTTTTACACAACCTGGGCACTTGTCGTTTTAACCTAATTTGGGTACGCTGAATCCATTGGTGCTAGCCTTTTTTTTAAGTAAGCTCTGGTTTTCGAGATATACCGTTATTTCGAAAATACACATGTTCGCGTAACTCAAAAATGCTTTAGCTTTAATTTTTTTTTATCAAAATTTCGAAGTTTTTGTTTTTTAAACATTCTTAAAAAAATGGCTTCTAACTTTTTCCAGACGTATAAAAAATCAAAATTGCAAACAAAACAAGCCATAAATAATTAAAAATCTGTTACCAACTTTTGATTTTATTCACAAAAGTCGAAAAATTTTAATTAATTTAAGAATTTCATAAAACGCAATATTTGTATGGGAGCCCCCCTAAGAAGTGGTGATAAGAGGTAAGTTAGTGTTATGGGTCAAGAAAATGTTAAGAACAAAAAACTAATTGAGGTCGGTCATACATTTTATCCCACAAAGGGCGACTCCTGGGTATCTATGAGACTTTTTCTTCAATATACGTCTAATCTGATTGACTATTTTGTATGCGAGCCCCCTTAAGGAATGGAGATAGCGGGTAGGTATGTTAGAAATAAATGATTATGATGAAAAATAAAGTCGGATAAGTCATACATTTGACCCAAATAGGGACATCCTACGCGCAGCAGGGCCCAAATTTAAGAATTTCATAAAACCGTCTTATTTCTATGGTTGAAATTCTTAAATTTTGCCTTTCTTAAAGGAAATTTCGGTTTTTTTTTTTGTAATTTTAATAAACTAAACCGTTTTTGAGTTACGGGAATATATGCTGTGCAACCTCCTCCATTTTCGAATTAACAGTATATCTCGAAAAAAGAGTTAACCTAAAAAACGGTAAGCACCATTGGATTCAGCGTATCCGAGTTATGTTAAAACGCCATGTGCCCGGCTTGCACAAAGAACTTTAACACGAATCTTAACCTCATAAAATAATTTTGTTTTGGCGGGTCCATGATTGACCAAGGGGCCCATTTAGGGTACACTTTCTAAAATTCGTTTTTAAGTGCTGTGGTGTAGGATTTCATATGATCAGGCTTGACCGACTATACTTTCTTACTTGTTTATTTTTTTTTTTATCAGTTTTTTACTCAAGTTCAAGATCAATTGAACACACCTTTTTAGTAACATACATACGTCGTTTTGCCTTGCCAACTCTCTTTCACGCTTTGTTTTGTTCAGGGACCGTAACAGTTATTAATTTTTTCATAAAAGTCAGATGAAAACAGTTATTTTTTGATTATTATTTTTTTTAACAAAAATAACTGTTATTTATTGATTTTTATTTTTTCGAGCAAAAATAACAGTTATTTTTTTATTTTTATTTTTTCGAGCAAAAATAACAGTTATTTTTTGATTTTTAATTTTTTGAACAAAAATAATAGTTAATTTTTGATTTTTATTTTTTTGTGCTCAAATAAAAGTTATTCTTTAAAGAAATGTACGTGTAATAATAATTTAGTTGACTTTAAATAGTTATTTTAATGCGCATAAGAACTCCAAATGATGATAACACATTAAAATAAACATTTTAAGTCAACTAAATTATTATTACACGTACATTTCTTTAAAGAATAACTTTTATTTTTGCTCAAAAAAATAAAAATCAAAAAATAAATGTTATTTTTGTTCAAAAAATTAAAAATCAAAAAAAACTGTTATTTTTGATCGAAAAAATAAAAATCAAAAAAAAACAGTTATTTTTGTTCAAAAAAATAAAAATCAAAAAATTACTCTTAATTTTTATCGAAAAAATAAAAATCAAAATTTTAAAAATCAATATATTTTATATATATACTTGAATCAGTTTTTCCACATTTACTTTTTTATGCTTTTTTGTTTTAAAATTCGATTATAACTGTTATTTTCGGTCCCTGGTTTTGTTTACTTTTTATTCTTTTGACAATTGCCGGTTGATCTGCAAGCGACTCACCTCATAATAATTGTAAACTACTGCTATTTAAATATTGCTCCAGTTGGCAATAAATTATTTTATTTAAATTTTTTTTTGAAAATTTCAATTTATGAGTTTTAAAGTGTAACTTTTGAAAGGCGTAAATGAGAGAAAAAAATTAAAATATGCAGACAGTCAAAGTGGCGACATGGACTATTACTTACATTTTAAAAAGTTTTAACAGCTTGTAGTTAAAAATATAAAAGACAATCTCATCACATTTTGAATGCAAATAGAATATCTTTACAGCAACTTTTTTAGTATTCATTTAGTATAGTCTCGACAACATCTTTAAAATATTTGATACCAAGAAAAGCTTTTTAAGGTTACATAGTTACAAACGTAAATTTTGAAGGCTTTTGATAGGATTTAGCTAATCGTTTTTAATTATTAAACACTGGCGATATTTCCATTTGAAAGGATTGTAAAGGCAAAGATTCACCATTATTGCGCTCTCTCATCATAAAGAAGCACAGCATTGTTGCCAATTTCAAATGTACTAAGTACCAATATCTTTATATATTTATACCCCGTATTCATAAACGATTATTAAATTTAACAAATGTTTATTAAGGAACATTTTCAAAGAAAATTTTTTTTGTAAACCTTTATTAAATTTAAAAAATTTTTTATAAATACAGGCAATACTCTTAAGTAGAATACTGAGAAAAGTACAAGACTCGGTCGGTAAACCTTCCTTTTCCATCTTCTGCTTGGCGATTAAAACGACAACAATTTGCGAAATGAAGTTTTGACAGAGTATTGTTCTCAGTGAATTTAAAATTATAAGTAGAGGGTGATGAAGAATTAACGCAAGATTTGAATTTGCTTCTCCTTGTTTTGTTGGCAAAGCCTAATGACTACGTGCAGCAAAGTGAAGATGTTGAATGGATTATTCGACTCCAACAATTGTGCGCTCATTTTTAAGCAAAATCATTAAAAGCAATAAATCGTAAAAACTTGGCAAATTTGGGATTTGGAGAACCCACATGAGACTGACGACACACCAACAACGTGGCACTTATTTTTGTACGAAAATTATTTTTGTACGAAAATTGGCCTGCTGACATCATCCAACCATAATTTTATGAAGGAGGCTGCTCAAGCCGTCAATTGTACTGGTATTCGACATAGTGACATGATACCGCAGTTTCTTGCTACCATTAAATATTAATTGATGAGGTCAATATGTGGCTTCGCGTGCTATACAGCTAGAAAAACAATTTGGACCTCTAGATCGTATGGTTTAACCTCATTTGATTTATTTGTCAGCCTTGTCAATAAAACAATGATATTTTTTAATAGAAAATCTTTTATTAAAAGAGATTTGCATAAACAAGAAATTGCTTATTATATTTGAAAACACTTTTGCTGTAATTGCAATCCCAAAATATATTTTATAAGGGTAATCACGATGGTCATTGTGCAAATTTGCAATTTGTAAATTTGAGTGCATATTATGATTGCTCGTGATCACACCGATTTAATTTTTTGTGCAAATGTGCTATTTTTCTAAAAATTTATTCTGGCAACACAAAAAACTTCTGGCAGCACTGTAAAAGATCTGCATTTGTTTACAATTATACACAAGCAAAATAAAATAAATTTTTGTTTTTAATTATTTAAATTTAATTCTCTATTTTATATTAAATCCCACGACAATGTTCAATTTATAAGTTTCCTTAAAAAACAATATGGCGCTTTGTATGTCAAACGTTTTTGTTTACATTTGTTTGCAACTGAGTAAATATGCACTACTAATTTTGCTCATGTTTTTTTTAGTGCAAACGAAGTAAAACAGAGCAAATTGCAAATACGTACATTTTGTTGTTGTTTTGTGCAAATGTGTGTATTTTTGCACGCATTTGCATCGTTTGCACACTTTGCACTACCCATCGTGATTTCCCTTTATTTTACCTAGTGTTGAAGTAGCTGGAGCAACAACAATATACAAATATACAGTCTAGTCAAAAAATGTAAAGAACTACTTCTACAGCAACCTTAACAAACCTTTTTATCTGTGGTAAATATGGGGGGCATGTGTAAATTATTTGAAGAAAACCCATAAAGCACAGCCTCATCGCTTTGCAATTTTATAATCCGAAAAGCTGTTAAGAAGTGAATATGGGGAAACATGATGTAGCAATTTAATCATGGTAGTTAAAGTAAGTTTTCTGATATTGTTGAAAATGAATGACCATTTAATTATTTTAAGCTGTTTTATTTCCATTTTATTAAGCAAGATAATTTAACATTACTGAACATGACAGAACTTCGAAGCTCTTATTTAAGTATGTCATTTTAGCGGTGATCCTATCCACTAGAAAACGTTACGCTTGACGTTGTTTGTCAAATTAAACATGCAATCAAATACAACGATGTATAAGCCACGAACGAAGAACAAAGCAACGTTGCAAGTATGTACACCAAAACCTATACTCAGATTCATCCTTTTTCCCTTCGCTCCTTAAAACTCAAGACTTTGCAAAATAAACTTTGCATGTGCGAAAGAGTTCTTCGAAATAGAAGTAGAACAAGAAAGTTTTTAGATTTCGTTTTGAACTGCTGTGTTCACAATGAAAAAGTAGTAGTAATAACTGCAGCAGTAGAGATAGAAAATATTCAAAAATAAAATAGCAAGTGAGGTAGCAATATAAATAGCAATGAAGTAGCATATGAACAGTTAAAAAAACCAAAATGGTAACTTTCATCGCAATCATGTTATGAAACAGAATTATTTTACAATGACGATTTTTTTTTACTATTTTATTGCTTCTTTTATTTCTACCTGCACAGCTACTTTTTTCTTAACAACTTAAAAGTAAAATTGAAAAAGTAGAATTTAAAAAAAATTAAATACAAATAAAAAAGTGATTTTTAAATTGTGTTTTTTATTATTATTTTTACTACATTTCGAATTAATTTTCCCCAACATTTAGCAATAGTAATAATTATTAAATAACTACAAAACATTTTAATGCTATTGCTACTGATCCACATTATTGCTGCACGCAATATTTCTAGTTTAATCAATAAGTATAATTCCAAAATTTTTAAAACACTGGTTTTTATAAACAAAAATAATTTTTTTTAATTTTTTTAACATTTTCTTAGTTAAAAAAAAAAACAAGTGAAATTGCGATATCAGCTGTGCTGAATCTTAAATTCCAGATCTGGTCTGCCAGTGCAAATCACCGAAACGAGAGACAAAGCGACCTGGAAATGTTTCCTTTAAGACATCGGCTGTGGATCGAGCAGCGTGCGGAGTAAACCGATTCATGGTTTGTCGATTTGTATTCTGCGTTTGTTAACTTCACAAATGTCGACTCTTCTATTAAAAAGCGCCTTCTATTGCTTTATTAGAACTTCACGTTGAATTCAAATAACTTCGAAGCGCAGTAGTAAAGAAGTTCGTTGTTAATAAAATGAATTTAGCTTTCTTTTATGAATTGATTTAATACTTTAACTTAAAATGTATAAAAAATATATACATATCTAGGCTTTTTTTAACTCTATTATTTTAAAATTGACTTTCATCATCTTGCAAATTCAATTTATGACTTAATAATAGTGACGTTGTTTACATTAAAATTAACTTCCTAAAATTTTTGAAGCAATAAAATTTTAAAAAATGTTAACAAATAGCATATTTCTGATACAAATTAGTGTTAAATTGACATTTTCTATACAATTAAGGAAACATTTAAAAAAAGCTGCCAAATTTACTCTGATACTAATTAACTTTTTTTTAATTTATTAATTGTATTTCTTTGTTTATATTTTTATAAAAAAAAACTAGTTTTGTTCGTTAAAAATCCAAAGCAATTAAATAAATAAAAATGTTTTGAATTTTTTTGTTTTGATTTTAAGCTCATATTTAAAAAAAAAATTGAATGACAGTTTAGTATTCAATGCTAAAATTTAAAAAATTCAATCAACTTTCTGCTAAAATAAAAATTATAATTGTAGTATTTAATGTCGCTCTATGAAGAGCAATTAATTGAAATTTGCTTTAAGATTATTAAAACTATTAAGCCTTAAGTGAGAAAAGTGCCTCAAGCATATGGACAAGTAGTTTGTTGATAATGATATGCAGGTGGGTTATTCAATAACAGGAGAAAATATAAAACTGGAAACCGATTTTAGAGATAAGACAGACATACAGACGTCCGTTTTCCAGCAACAATAGAACATGTACACATTTAAATACATGGTTCAAAGGTCACATACATACTTTTGTAAGGACTTTAAGGTTATACAATTACGTTTTTACTTGAAAATGTTTTTTTTCCTAATTTTTGAAATTTACCCTCGTATAAGGCAGATTAAACCTTAGCCTTAGGTATGGTGAAAGGCTAAGAATGTTAAATTTAAATAGTTTTATGGTAAAGTGGCAATTATCAGAATTTTTTGTTGTCACTGTTCAGGGGCTTAATAATTTGAATACGAGAGTTGTTTAATAAGTTTAAATGCCGTTGTTGCGGTTCCAAATAAGAGCGATTTAAACTGATGCTTTCCAAAACAATGATACAACATGGCACAAAGCTGGTTAAATGTGTTCAAGATTAAATGAGTACAGGCCGAACTACAAGGATACCAAGTCGACACACGAACATACATCATTTTACATAATTCTATGAACCATGCTCCTAAAAGCTACAGGCTTCCATAGTGTAACGATAAACTCTTGCCAGCCGCGATTTTCAGAAAATCTTCCAATTTTATGTTCCAGAACTAATTAAATAAAATTAAATATTATAAAATATTGTGCGCAAAGTAAAGTTGAACATAATTTAATGAAATTTAGTGCGTATGTTTCAATTTTCATAAGGAGAGAATCGGTACATGATTTCACATGGTCCCTCCACAAACTTATTTTCTTCTTTGAAATATATTTAGCTAGATGCTACTGGACACAAAACTGGCTCGTTTTTGTAGTTTTTTATAAAACACCTATTTTTTTTTTGGGTCAAACTTAAATGATAACTCTGAAACTACTGAGCAAATTTAGAAACAGTGTTTTTACGGTCCAAAAAAAAATTTTGTTTTGAAGTTCCCAATTTTTGTTTTCGCTAAAAAGGGTATACCTTTATAAAGTTATGCTTCTATTTTCCAACTCTTTTAGTAACGAACTGAACCGATTAATGACTCAAAAAAAAACTAAAGTTATATTCTTAAGCTACGGTCACACTTATTAAATATTTGATCAAATAAGCGTAACCCCTACTTTTGTTAATAGTTAGTGAGATTTGAAATGGTCTTAATATTACAAAATAAACTAATTATACTACTAGACATAGCAAAAAACAGTTTTTTGTAAGATGTGGTATTTTAATCAAAATAAATATTGATATTAAGCGAAATGATTTTTTAGTTTGGTTGTTGGTCCCGTTTTTTTCGTCAAATATTTGATAAGTCTGACCGTAGCTTTAGACAAATTAACTTTCGTAACAAGAAGATTTCAATGGTTATCACTAGGCATGAGATTTTAATGCACTGAAAAATCGAATATATGCACTAAAAAATCCAAAAAATGCACTAGAAAAATAAAAAATATGCACTAAAAACTTAAAAAAAAAAATCCATAAAAAATCGTTTTTTAATTTTACCAAAATTAACAAATTTAGTCTATTGTTAATCAAATATCTTTGATTGATGATAAATAACTAATTTAAATTTGTGTTTGTTTGAATAAATAAGTACTGTTTTATTAAAAGTAAAACTTTGTCTTGTACTTGAAGAAAGCCAATGTATTTTGAGAAAATTTATTTCCCAATCCCACTTTGATCAGATCAAAAATATTTAAAATTTATTTTATTTTTGGATTTCTTTTTTTTTATTTGCAAAAAGTTTTGGATTTTTTTTAATTTGTCGGGCTATCAATCAAATATCAATTACTTTGACTTGAGTATAAAGTGAACTTAATCCCTTCTAATTACACACGGAAAAAAATCAAGTTAAAAACGTAGAAAACCAAGGTTGATTTAAAATTTTTCGGTGGTGATTTTGCTTTATACGTTTTTCATGTTAATTCAACCTGATTTTACAATAACTGCGAACAACATTTTTTTCTTTTAAAATAACTTTAACTCATGTTAATTTAACATTGCAGTAAAGTTAGAGCAAATGTAATATATATTGAAATAACAATCCGAATCACGTTGAATGAAAGTTATTTCAAAAGTTGAAACAACGTGAATTTCATGTAGAATCAAATTGGTGTGTTATAACAGTGTGAAGAAGCTTCAGTGACAACATATGCATTTATTTAAGAATAATTGAAAACATTTACCCCTGTAACAGATGTTTCACTTATTTTCTATTCTCCTTTGATAACAGAAGCATCAGCAGAATCGCCCAATATGGTTTTCGTCATCATTCTACTTTGAAAACTTGATGTACTATTTAACCAAATAATTTTAATTAAAAGAATACGGGAATTGTCTTCTTTTTATAACATATTTTAAAAATGAAAATAAAAAATGTACATACTTAAGTATGTTGCATGTTAATTTAACAAGATAAACTTTTGATTTTAATATAAAACAGGTTTTTATGAATTCAATATTGAATCCATATTTATTTATATTTTAATATATTTTTTTTTTATTTTAACAGTGAATAATGTTAAATAAACGTGATTTAAGGTTATTTTATTTAAAATTAATATGAAATAATGATAAATTTAAATAAAGTGCATACTTTTGCAGAAAATTACTATGATTCTCAATCAACATTTTTCCATGTTAATTTTACATTGGTATTTTTTTCTGTGTGTAGTTATTGTTTCACCAATATATCCGTAATTGGAAAATACAAATGGTAATTGACTTCTGATGTTATTTTAATTTAATATTTCTTTTACTTTTATTAATGGCATAATCATTCGTATCACCAAGCTCTTCTAACATTCTAAAATTAATCAAAGTTTTTTGAATAGAATTCTGAAGCATCTAGCCAGGCTCCCATCTTGTTACTACTGGCTGCGGTGGAATGGAAATCATAGAGATACATTTCATTAAAAATTGCAATATTATCGAGTAGGCTTCTTATTTTCTCTGCAACTTGGTGTAACCCATGTGCCAAGCAAGTAACTTGTGAACAGTTTTAGATAAAATATTTCAAACCCATCGGAAGTCTTAACCATGTAAAGTTCTGCATCGGTTGAAAAAGAAGCATCTTTTGTCGAAATCTTGAAAATATTGTATATAAATCAAAGCTCTAAAAGAATTTATTTATTAATATAAACATTTTTTTAAGAACTTTTTTTATAATATGGAAATTAACAAAAAAAAAAAAATCACTCAAAAATGTAAAAATATGCAAAAATATGCATTTAAAACCTAAATATGCAAAAATATGCATCTTCACCAAAATATGCAACAATATGCAAAAACAAATCGATGTCATTTTAACGCAAATTTAATGATTGGGAAAGACAATTGGTCGACATCGTTCTTAGACTATCGACAAAAAACATGCATTTGCATAGAAATCGCATCCCTATTTATCACAAATATACTTGATTGTGTATGGAACTTTGCATTTCGCAAAGATCAAAAACCAATAAATTTTGGTGGCTAAATTAATTAATAAATGTGTATGTGTGTACAAATCCTTCTTCCTTATTTTAGCCCTTTGACAATTTTTTTATAACCTCTTAAAAATACCTAAGTAATGTTTTTTAAACTTTTCATTACAAAAAAATTAAGTATTCTTCATTTGAAGTATATACATCAGTTATGAATTTTGTAAATCATTTGTTACTCCAATAATACTAGAGAGCTCGATTAAGGGACTTTGTATATAAAAAAGTAATATTGTTAACTAGTGTTTATTATAGTTCAAATTTTCAAAATTGTGAATAAATAAACGAAAAACAAAAAAAAATACTTGATTGTGTACAACCATATAATAATTGTGCAAAAAAAAAAAAACAAAAAATAATACAAATTAAGAGACCAAATTTTTTTTAAATGTTTGTTAAATGTAATGGTTACCATATTCTTTCTATGAGTGTTTTTTAGCGTTTGATATTACTAGTAGTGTTGCCACGACCAAAAAAAATTTGTAACCAAAATGTAAAAATAAAGTAACCAAATGCAATAAAAAGTAACCAAAATATTTATGTATTTAAAACCATACATGTTAAATTCCAATTAGAATTAGTAATTGATGCAATTAGTTTATATTTTCTAATTGATTAAACAATTAGAATAAGTTCAACTAATTCCCATTAGCTAATTGAAATTTTTATTCTAATGGAAAACTAATTGCAATTAGTTGCCATTAGCAAAAACAAATTGGTTAACCTTTACAATTAGAAATCTAATTGACTTCTGATAATGCAATTAGATATTCAATTAGCTCGAATTAGAATCAATTTAATTTAATAATTGAATATCTAATTGCATTATCAGAAGTCAATTAGATTTCTAATTGTAAAGGTTAACCAATTTTTTTTTGCTAATGGCAACTAATTGCAATTAGTTTTCCATTAGAATAAAAATTTCAATTAGCTAATGGGAATTAGTTGAACTAATTCTAATTGTTTGATCAATTAGAGAATTTCACAAAACAATGTTAATTAGCAATCATTAGCATTAGCTAATCATTACTTAACATGTATGTTTAAAACACTTTATTTGCACTTCTGTTATAAAATATTTTATATAAGTATGAATGTATATATACACCTAAGCCTCTTATCTAGAAAGTACAAAAGGCCTTATAGTGTTTCAAAGTTTTTTGTGGAACTGGCAACTTTCAAACCAAGCTAACACTTCTTTTTGTCTATTTTCAAAACTGTATGAGTGAGAGCTATCAAACTTTTAAAGAATTAATGGTCTTTAACTCTATGTCCATTATCCGGTTTCATATTGCCTCGATAGGAGTAGAGAAAAGAATACCCAGATCTGTGATGTTATTATTTTTTTGGAAAGTCATTACGCAGCCCAAAAAAATTCATATTTTTCCCTACGCGCTAAAAAAATTGTTCCCACAAAAATCCCTACAACTCTGAGAAAGTCCCTTCATTTTCATGATTTAAAAAATCTTTCCTTCTTTCCCTATGGCCATTTTTTTAGAAACAAATCTTTACAAATAGATATTTTCTCCACGTATAACATCACTGCACCAGATAGTGGCTTATATGGCTTAGTTGGTAATCGGTAACATAAAAAACCGTTATAAAGTAAATGAAAAATAGTATAAATGTTAAATGCATCAATAACATACACAATTAAATATGTCCAGAAAAGCGGAGCGGCTAATGGTAGGACTAACCACACGATCAAGTTTTGCTTTCAATTTTTTTAACTACTGCTTGTTAAAATTCACAAAAATTTAAAGATGTGATGTAGGCTGCACGCATTTTTAGAGAAGTTTAGTTTTAAGATGTCATCAAGAAAACAACTTAAAAAGATAATTAAAATTGTACTTAAGGCCGTTATACACTATCCCACAAAGTCTTAAGTATTTTACGAAAATGCAACCCTGTCATGATAAGTTGTTATCGTTTTTGGAAAATTTTCAAACAAAAATTAGATCAGGGGATCAAATCTTTGTGGGATAGTGTGTAACGATCTTTAGCTGTTTTCCTGAATGTAAATTGAAACACTAAACTTGAAAGAGAAACTGATAGCAAATTAGATTTAATTTTTAAAAGTATGAGTGAATTGGTAAAAAGTGAAGAGGTATTAAAACTAGAAGTCCAAATCTTGATCGTCTTACACCCAAGTAAGGTAAAAAATTGGTTAATTTTCAGTTGAAAAAAGTAACCAAAATGGAAAAAAAGTACACATTGAGAAAAAAAGTAACCAATTATTACCATGCAACGCTGATTATTACCATGTTTTTAGCTTGAATAGATTTTGATTTCTTCTAGAGATGCCAATGGCATATATTTTATGAACTATATTTTTAAAGAGTAAGAAACCGAATTGCAATGTCAATATTTTTATCAACAAAATTTGTTCTATACGAACTGCTGCCAAAACTAAAAATTTATCACACACACCACCTATAAAAATTATCTTATAATAAAATAAATATGAATATAAAAACAATTTATTAGCTTATATAATGTTCATTTATGTTTTTAAAGTAACAAGTTACAAAACTCATTCAAAAGTTATCGATAAATATTTAAAAAATTCAACACAATAATGAAGTTCAATGGTAATAATTTTTAAAATCCATCCTAAAGTAGGTAAGTAGAAATATTTGAAATTAATGATTTATTAATTATGAATAAAATTTTGGGAATACCTTAAAATTGTAAAGCAACCAGGTGGCGCTCTCAGCTAAATGATACTTTCTACGATCACACAAGTCTTACGTATTTTGAGGAAAGTACAATCTTATCATAAAAAGCTATTATTGTTTTTTGAAAATTGTCAAACAATAATAAAATCAGGGAAGCATTTTCGTCATAATACTTAAGACTTGTGTGATAATGTAAAACGGCCTTAAGGGGCATGTAGACGACATGTTTTTTACATCTGACTTGTCAACTTTTCAAGTCACATGTAATTGTGCATGTCTGTCAAAACTGCTGTTTTACAGAAGGTTTATAATATTCGGTCACAAACGTACATATAATTTCCTTCTGACATTTTCTCTGTTTTTTTCGCATAGTTATTGCAAAAAATAAAATAAAAATACCGCCACGAAAATTTTTATTTACGCCGTAAAATAGTTTAGCCATCTTAACATATTTTTCTTTTAATTCAAGATACCAATTTAGGATATTATAATGAAACGGTTTTATATATATATTTACATAAAGTCTATTCAATGGTGGGATGATCATACATATCTCGGTATTGTAAAATATTAACTTCAGCCGGCTAATGATTCCGTCAATATTGGACGCCGCTGCCGGTTTCTTCTCGGCATAGATTTCTGTTGTCAGATGGTTTGTCAGAAGAAAATAGAGCACGCTCTAATTGAAATATTGTCAGATGACTTTGCATCTGACTTTTACAGAAGCAAAGTTAAAAAGGTAACACACGACATGTATGTATTTTGCAGTGGGAAATTTCACATGTCAGATGATAAAAACATGTCGTGTACGGTCGCTTTTAATAGTACTTAATAGTACATCTAGTGTAAAATATGTGACAGGGAACGCTTAAAGGGATCTATGGGCCAAAAAAATAAATTTTTACTTTTTTGGCGATTCTAATGCAACAGACCGCAATCTTTCTAACTGCATTACTTTTGTCAAAAATGAACTTATGTTGTCAAAGGTTTGTGTGACGTAGACCACGAATATTGTGCTTTTGGAATTTGGATTTTGGAAGCAAAATCTCGTACATCATTTTGACGTCATGTGCAGTAGAAAATTTGTTGGAAAAAAATTATTGACAAATATGTGTTTGCTGCTTTAAAAGTGAAAATATTATCTTTATCATGTGCGATACAACCAAATTCTTCAAAACGGCAACAACCAATCTTAGATTATTGAGTTGTTTTAAAAAAACGATTTAAATATTTAAGTTTATGTATCAGGTGGATTTCAGAGAAAGCTGGTTTTGGATTTTTGCTTGTTAAAGATGTAAAAGTAGATGTTTTGTTTACATTTTGTTAACAACAATTGCCACCACCTAATACACGAATTTGCCTTGTTCAAAACTTTTGGTTTTTATACTCTACGACAACACAGTACATAGTGAATTTAGTTTGTCAATTCGTGTGTTACAACATTATTTCTTGAGCAGTTTTTATTTAATCTAGCCTATCTATCAGTCTCTCCGACATCGACACAAACATTCACTAGACTCAATAATAAATTGATACAGTAGAACAAGTTTATAACAAACTGAACGATACCGACACTTTTAAGTTTGTTATAAACATAGTCTGTTATTTCCCTAATGAATAGTTTTAAATAATTTGTAAAAAAATAAACCCTTTATGAGCTTTTTTCCCTAATTTAAAAGATATTTAAATTTTTAGTCACAACTAAATCGACTTAAGCGTAATTTGAGTTTATCGCTCCTTTGTAATATCCATACAGAAAAAATGCTCCAAAATTTATAGACAATTAAAGCATTAATCAGAAATAAAATCAGTTTTAATTAAAAATTTAATTAAGCGAATTAAACGTTTAATTGATACTATTATGGCCATTTTCTCAATGTATCGACAAACTGTCTGTTACTTAATTTCAACATAAATTTATTAGACCGATAAACTGTCCGTTAACGATTTTGGGTTTCTCAATACACCGACAAAAAACATTGTTTTAAGTTGGCAACACCACTCAAAATACATGTAAAAGTTGGGAGTCAGCTGATTGAATTTATCTGTACGGCAAATAAAAGGAAAATAAATAATTGACAGATAAGTGCTGGTTAGCTTTGCGACAGAATAGAAGCAAATGAGACATTGAGAAAACCGAATATCTTTAATGTGCAATTTTTCGTTGGGTAAAAAGACAATCGCCTAATGAGAAAACGGCCATTAATTTGTTTACTGGTGCAAATTTAATTAATTATTCAATTTATATCACAAATTTTTTAAACATGCATGTTTAAAGTTATCCATGGACAAAGTTTCAATTATTTTGTACGGTTTTAAGGAAGTTATAGCGAAATTACTTTTCGCTTATTTTTTTTTTAGGGTGCTATAAAATTTGGAATAAAAGCGTAAGTTAACCTCCGATCGGTCACGATAGAAGTATTTATGAATTGACACAAAAAAAATAGCAATAATCGAGGAAAAGTCATGGTATTATTGGAATAAAAATATATTTTCAAAAATAACCTACAAAGTTTATTATGGATTTTATTCAATACTAAAATAATAGATTTAAGCACGATTTTCTTATTGGCACAGAAATAACAAATTACTAGAGAACACAGAAAAAATTCTCCAAAAGTTTTCAACAGTTTAAGTATTAATCAAAAATAAAATCAGTTTTAATTAAAATTGAATCAAGCGAATTAAACTTTTAATCAAGTAAATTAAAAGTTTAATCAAGTGAAATCAACGTTTAATTAAGTGAATTAACGTTTAATTGATAGTATTAATTTATTAACTGGTGCAAATTTAATTTATTTTTTAATTAATATCACAAATTTTTAAATTGAAATCAATTTTTATTTTTTTCTGTGTAGACATAACTCTGATTTAGAAATATAAAAAATTTTAATTGGCAAACAAAATTACTTTTCAGAATCCGTTCTTAGGAATATTTTTCTGACCGGAGACAAGTGTATTGGATATTGACATAGTTGTTGTTGTTGCAGCACGACCTAAAATTTTGAGACAGGTATCGCTGAGTTGACAATCGTTGGTCATTGTTCGTTGCACTCTGAGTCGTTCGGTGTATTTTCTATTTAAACCAGTTTTCGAAAATAAACAGAACATTATTTAGCGTTCGGTACCCAGGAACGATATCTATTTCAACCCTTAATGCCGTTCGTAACTATTTTCAAGAAAGAGCAGAACAGTTGTAGTGATACTGTAGACAAACATTACCCAGTTGGCAAAATTATCTTAGACGTAAATGTCGTCAACGATGTCTTCAAGACATTTTTGAATTGGTCGCCTACATAATATTGATTACGACAACTTAAGTAACAAAACGTGTATTTTGTCGTGTTTTAAATCCTATTCACGTATTTTTGGAGACTTTTTTTAAATTTGTCTTGAATAATACTTTATCAAGGACAACATAAGTGACCATTGCATGCATTTTGTCGTGTTTCAAATCACTTTGTAATAAAAAAAAACTGAAACTGTAAATTTGTATGCAATTTAAAATTAAAATTTCTTGATATTTTGCTTTTATTATCATTATTTTTGATAATAAAAAAAATGTAAAAATAAATAATCCTGCCTGTTGAAAAGTTGTGTTACTCTCCTGAAAAGTAATTATTTTGTAACTTACAACGTCATTCGCGGCTGTGCTTCAATTATGAAATTGGATATACGTGAATTAATGGGCCAAGAAGCACAAACAAATTAATGTTCCTGCTGACTAGTACATTGCCATATGTTAAGTTCAGAACCCATTCCCTTATTAATCAAAAGCCTATTGGAGGTCTAACTTTCTCCACACAGCCAGTATCCGTTATTTTCGAGCCCAGTCTCTCAAACTCATCGGCCATTTCATTAGCGGTAATGTTGCAGTGATCAGGTACCTGGCATACACTCACTTTATACTCTCCTAATATTCAAAATCCCGTGAGCCTCCGCTAAAAATATACTGCAGTCGTCAGGAAGCCTTTTAGTATATATATCCTCAAGGTAAACTCATTTACCCCTTCCCCTTATCCGGGATATATCGGTAAATCCGAAGTATTTATCCCTTATCCCTTATTGTCACTTACCTATCGGTGACTAAATTGTAGATAGTGTCCACAATTCTGTCATCAACGGCACCATTAAGGTAATGTCGCTAATCGGGCATTAACGACTTTATGAGAAAAAAGTCGTTTATATAGTCGCCAATGACAACTTAACCCACATTGTTACCAATATGATCATTAACGATAATGTGCATGACAATGTCCCTTTCAGACCTGACGCCAAACTACTAGGAATTTTTTCAAAATTTTTGGAATATATGATCTCTATATCGTATGAAAATAATACCAATGTTTAGGTTTTACCATTTTATGTCCTTCAAGAATTTGCAGGACACGCACAATTGATGCATTTCCTTAAAATAATTATCTTAAGCGCATTTTTATTGCATTAAATGATTTTAATTGGTTTAAAACATTCAAATTTATAATTTTTTTTTAGTTAAGACATGCCCACTTCAATACTTGTTAACGATTTGCGGGTCTATTTGACACTGGTCAAATAGAAGCAAAAATATTGGGTACGAACCTCACCCGCTCAATCGATGCATCACGGTCTGAAAGGGTTAAGTGCCCCTTGTTCGAAAAAGTCGTGGGCGATTTGCATGGGCTGTCGTCAACACGTCGTCAGGGATTTACTATGGGTCTTGTACGCGTTATCGACGTTGTCTTGAAGACATGGCCAACTGGGTATATTTTAATGTTCTATACTGTTTCTTTTTTTACATTGATAAAGAAATGAACAAACAGCTTGTGTGTTTATATGATTTTTTTTCGTATGTGAATTTTGTTTTTGTAAAATATGTTTGGTTTTTTTTCCAGCCAAAAAGGCGCTAACCCTGCCTTTACACATGCAAGTAATTACTTGCATGCAGTGTATACGTATTTTTAACGAAAATGTCGAAGAAATGTCGAAAGTCTTGCAAGTAGCTTGAGTGTTTACACAGTGAGTTGTAAGTTCATTTTTCAAATGTTCTCGAAGCGAAAACATCTTATTAAAAAAGGTTTGTTTTTCGGTTTAAAAACATTACCATGTTGTAAACATTGCCATGTTATAACAAAATAAATTTAATAATATCTTCTTTACTTAATTTTCGGTCCATCTTGATGAAAATATTATGTTTATTTTATTAAATATGTGACTACAGTATTGCCGTAGTGGCGATATCATAATGTTACTGAGAAAATATTTTGATTAACAATTTTTTTTTTCAAAATGCTTACAATTATCATTAAGATGCGTTTCTGTATAGTTGTGCTCTTTGTTATTTGTTATTTTGTATAAATACACAGAACATCCGCTATAAACATAACTTTTATTTTACTAAGTACTAGAAGATTGATACAAAAGTCATCCACGGCAACACTGTTTCTCCATTTGTCATTTTACTTGCAGCAAGTGTCAAAAATTTACTTGCAAGCAAATTCTCTTGCAAGTTGAGCTGCAAGTACGAAACATTTGATGGTATTAGTGAAAAAGTGTGAGCGTATTGAGTTTTCGAACCCAGCGGGAAAACACAGAAGACCTTCTTACTCCAGGCCTTTTTCTTATCTTACTGCTAAAGAATGCCTCATAGAAGGCCTCGGCTCTTTGGTATAAAAGATAAGATACACCTTCCACACTCGCTTCTATGAGAAGGGAGTAGAGAAGGAGTAACATTTTTTGTTTTGTGTTTTTGCACAATCAAAAGCAAAATAGTGTTTTTTTTTATCCCGTTACCATTCTTATGTACCTGCTAAAGAAGCGAGAGCGGAAGACCTACTTCGCAATGACAACGTGTGTAAAAAAGATATGAGTATGGAATGGAGCGAGCAGGCCTTGTACATCCAAAAAAAGGGGTACAGAGGCCTTTTAGAAGGGATCCGTACTCCTTCTTTTTCCCGCTGGGAACTTGCACTCGCAAGTGTAAACCCTAGGTAAGCACAATAGAAACGAAACGAACAAAAACCGAACGGAATCAAATGTTTTTGTTGAGTTGGATAAGAACAGTATTATTTTTGTGTTCGAATAATGATAAATTTTAATTAATAATTTACTACATAAACACTATTAGCGATTGTAATTTCCACAAATCTACCGAACTGAACACTAAGGAGCGATATTTAGTGTTTATTTTCGAACACTGATTTAAACGTTTAAGCTGCACGACAAAAAATATGGTTATAGGTAACCATATTAAAGATCAACATACTGCGGTTGAATTTTAATAATGTTAAAGTTTGTGGTTGGCAATAATATGTCTAAAACTCACCATAACTTGGTGGAAATCAGCCATCGTTTGGTAGAAAAGAATCATAGCTTGGTTAAAACTTAAAAAAAATTCAAAAGAACATGTTTTCGGTTAAACATTTAAAATATAACCGATTAATCGGTTTTATTCTAATAAATAATAATACAAAAATCCAATTAGTTATTGAAATAAAAAGTTTATCTGAATACAAACAAAATAATTCACAATGGTAAGCAACCAACAAAATAAAGTACGCCTTCGGGTTGTGCAATAGGTTGAGACCAAGGGATTTAATGCTATAATCCATCAAAAATGCTGTTTCTGCTATTAAAACATGTATTTTATTGGATACAAATTTATTCATATCGCACTTGTTCCTCTAAAGAGAGTCAACTGAGAATTTTTCAATTTTCACTTTTTGCAAGAAATTGATCTACAGTGGTCATATCTACGCACTGTAAAAATTTTAGATCAATTTCTCTAGTATTTTGTCAAAAAAAAAAAAAAAAAAAAAAAATACAATTGTATCCCCCTTTGTAACAGTATAAGAAGAGTGCATATTAAAAGAAAACAGTTCTTTGTCACTACTGGAAATTTATAAATTTTGAGTTAACCCCCTTTAGAAGAACCAGTACGATATGAATACTAAAGGAGTTCTTATTTGTATGGCTGTATTTAAATGTGTTTTGATTCCAGTTCGCCGCGCAGGTATTTGTTCCTTTATATTAAGCAAGGAAACAAGTAAAATTTGGGGCGAATCCGATAACGTTTAGTGGAACCGGAAACAACTTCGATATAATTTCTATACGAATAAAAAGAAGAAATTTCCGAAACCACTAAGCGTTGTCGGATTCGCTCCAAATTTTACTTCTATCCTTTTTTAAAAAAATGGACCAAATTTTCTGCCAATTTCACTGTGGCGGAAGAAAGTGTCTTTCGTATTTAGTGAAATAGGTAATTATTATTTGAGGTCTTCTACCAATTTCATTCATTCGTGCTAATAATTTTTAAAAGTTTGAAAATAAGTTAAGCAGTTTTGTTTGCAACTTTTCAAAAATATTGTTAAAGCCTACTGATGCTTCGGAATTAGCACCAATGTAATGTATTAAAAAAGGAAGCCCAATATTACAATAAGGAAAATCACTTGAATTACGGGTATTTTTACCACAAATGTAAGGAAAACGTACACACATTTTTAAAATAACCGGTTTATTATACAAAAAAAGCCGCCTTATTCGATATTCCAAAAATGGGCATTTAAACAAACGTGGCTTGAGCTAAACTAAAAAACTGGTTAAAACCGATATAATAACAAAAAAATTAAAAAAAAAGTGTTGACTCACCCACTAAAGTTGGCGCTAAACCGCAAAAACCTTGTTAAATATACTTTCCTGACGAATTACCAAAAATTTGCAAAAAATTTGTAACGGAATGTCGGCATTGTCATCGAAATTGTGATTTCAAATAAGATTTTATGAAGATTGATTCATATTTTATTACAGATCTCATATAAAGTCCACTTCGGAAAAATTCTAATTCCTTGTAGAGGGTATTCAAAATTCGGTATAGTCAAATATATTGTAATCACACTTGTTTAAACAAAATTTCTAATTACAAATATCTGGACTTAGTCCAGACATGACGCTTAACTAAGAAAGTTGTATTCAAATTGTAATTTTACATTTTAAGAAATTATTTATTTTATCAATAGTTATCTATTGTCTTATCCCTATTCTTTATATGATAATAATCAATATATATTACTAAGCATGTATATATTACCTAAACTTTTTATACACATGTATATATCGTTGCCTAAAACGCATAAGGCCCTATCTAACATTTTGAAAATTTTACAGGCGAAGCAAAAACTATTAAAAATAGTTGTTTTGACAAATGCTAATGTTGCATATTACGCAAACTGTTAGTTAGGTCTTTTAGCGATTTTTCTATAGTTTTTTGTTAATAAAATCGCTAGTTTTGGTCGAAAGATTTTTTGTGGATGTTTGTATTGATGCAATACATCAGAATCAATGAAAAGGTAATTATTTATACCTTTCACCGAAGGTAAACGGGTCTTTCCGTTTGTAACTACCACAATTTTGCTCTTAGACCCTACAAAGTATATGTTTATACCCTTGACCGAAGGTAAAAGGTAAAAAAACAAACAAACACTCATACATGGTACACACCATGATGGTGAATATAGGCCCCTATTACGGTTCACAACTCAAATCAGTTGATTTGTAATTTTTTATTATGGTTTACAACGTTGCTATATTGCGGTGAACAAAAACATCAAAAAAAAAAAAAAAAAAAAAAAAATACAACTCATTGCAACTTTTTTTTTTACAACTCAACTGCAAATCTTTGTTTTTGAAAAATATTTTTTTTTTTAATTTTTATGTTTTAAAAACGATTTTAAGAAAATATTTACCAGTTTTTGCTTTTTAAATTTAATTTATAATGAAGTTTTCAATGTTGTAAATATGTATGTATATGTAAAAATTATTTACCCTGTAGTAAATAAAATAGTCAGTTGCAAAAAACACCAACTATAAATTAACCATTTTTCAAATGACTACAAATTGGTTTAAATCTCATGCAGATATCAACCAAACATATAGCATAGAGGCACAAGTAAAACACAAATAAAAGTAAAATAAGTAAAACAAGCATGCCATGAAGTCAAATGAAAAAAAATATATACACACATATTAAAATAATTAAAAATTAAAGCAATACAAATCTGTTTATGTACTAGCAATTATGAAGCGTATTTATTTCAGCACTATTACACATCATCATTTAAAGAAATTTGATGCAAAATTTTCTTAAATAATTATTTCTTTATAAAAATACATAAATATAGATATACATATTGTATGTATGTTCATACGTACATATATTTTTTTGACAAAAACTATTTAAAATTTAAATAATTTATTATAAACCGACTATACTATCATATAACTACAAACAGGGTAGTTTTGTCTAGTTGCTCTGTATTCTGCTCGCACAATGGTGAAGGGTATATAAGATTCGGCTCAGCCGAATATAGCACTTTTACTTGTTTTAAATTCGGTTGAACGTCTGTCCGTCCGTATGTTGAAGACCCGAGATATAATGGAGACTTGGTTCGTATTTATTTATGTCAGATATGCTCAT
This sequence comes from Pollenia griseotomentosa, assembly GCA_963931875.1. Lineage (NCBI taxonomy): Eukaryota > Metazoa > Arthropoda > Insecta > Diptera > Polleniidae > Pollenia > Pollenia griseotomentosa. Next base: position 79,146,118 of record OZ007563.1, read on the forward strand.
TTACATTTTGCTATTAAAATACAGCCAGATTGGTCCATAAACTCCGACTGCCATAAATCCCTTGTGGTTGTTTTGTTATTTCTGTGCTGTATGTATGTATATGACGGCAAAAGTCCAAGTTTCCAAATTATGTATATGCATCTCAGTTATCACTACACAACCTTTCTAAAAAATGGATGGGATCAGCGAAGTGGGTATGGGACTTCCCATGCAAACACATTATAAATTTCTTTATATATGGAGAACAAAAGAGCCGAAGTTTCCAAGTTCTTTACAAACAACTCGGTTATCAATGCAAACAAACCTAAGGTAGGCGTGATTGAGGAAGTGGGCGTGGCAAAAAACGTTTTTTTTATATTTTAAGAATGGTAGGAGAAATGCTGTTTGAAAATATGGACGTGATTAAAAAAGTGGGCGTGGATCCTCCCGTATAAAGCTGTTTTTAGAGTTCTGTATATTTGGAGAACGACAAGAGGCAAAATTTCCAAATGAGGTAAACAAACATCTTGTAGCCTGAATTGGAAAGTGTGCGTGGCCCAAAATAGACAAAAAATCAACCAATTGTTGTCGGGACTGTAAGAAAAGATAAACTCACTGTTTGTTGTTGTTGTTGTTTTTGTTTAAGCTTTGATATTGCTACAAATAAAACTGTTGCTTATAATTCTTATTCGCTTTACAGTTTTATTTGTATAATATCTTTAGTTTTTCTAAAATCTTTGTATGAAGTTTCCTGACAATCTGGCCTAAGCAACCAGTGAAATGCGCATAGGAATTTCATATTTAGTATGAAATGAGAGTTTAGCACATTTAAACAAAACCTGGTTAATTAATTTTTTGAATCCCAAGAAAAACTTTGATAGATTTCTTTATATTTAAGAAGATTTCTTTGTATTATAAAATTCGGCATAGCCTAATATAGCACTATTACTTCTTAATGTTTGGTTAATTAGAGCCTTTTGGGTTTTAGGTTACGATATCTGCATTAAAACTATTTGGTTAACGTAATACTCTAATTAATTAATTTTATTCGAAGGCAGAAATTGCAAATATTATCCTAAGGTTTTTCCCGCTATATAAGAACCGCAATTATAGTTGCAAAACAGTAGCAGTTTGGATCTACAAGTGTTTTTAGTATTTGCTCTGGAGATAAACGAAAATGAAGTTGTTATATGCCATAACTATTCTGTGGTTTCTGGCACAGGGCGATTGTGTTCTAGGTAGAGCATCCTTTGGGCATTCGGATATATTGAATTCATTCACTGATATTGTTAAGGGTGTTGGCAAGGAAATCTCTAATATAATTCCAACACCAGAGGAGTTATTTAAAGTTTCCAAACAAGTTTTATTTGGCTTACCAGAGGTGGCTGTTTTTAAAACCATTAATAAATTGTGTAAGTTAAAAAGTACAAAGTAAAAAAAATAAGCAGAAAATTAAACTGTATTTCTTTTAAAGGCTCCGTATATTTGGCATCTGATACTATTAATCCCCGCATAACACCCGATATGGATTCAATGGCTTTGCATTTACGTACGCCCTGTCAGGATTTGAGTTTCTCTCTAAGCGAAGTCGAGGATCTTTTAGAAAGTGATGCCTTTGATGTTAACAAAAAGGTGGCTATATTTGTGCATGGCTGGATGTCTAGTACAGATCTTGATTATGTGGCTGATATGGCAAATGCTTTTAATTGTAGGGGAGACTATAATTTCTTGGTACGTTTTAAAGCATCCAATAAGATGTTTGTTTTTAAAGAGAAAAAAATCTTTTAATTATATTTTAAAGGCCTTAAATACCTCCGAATCTATTGACACTTTATACACATGGTCAGCTTATAATACGGAAGAAGTTGGTCGCCAATTTGCTGTAAGTCTGCAGAAATTGGCGGAACAAGTACCAGCGGAAAATATCCATTTGATTGGCCACAGTTTGGGTGCTCACATTGTCGGTTATGCTGGTCGTTATTTTACCGAGTATACAGGTTTAAATTTAACACGCATCACCGGTCTAGATCCTGCCAATCCTTGCTTTAACGAGGGTCAAAATTTATCCGGTTTACAGCGTGGTGATGCCGAATTCATCGACATAATTCATACAAATCCTGGTGTTTTGGGTAAAGAGAATCCCGTTGGTGATGTTGATTTCTATGCCGAAGGTTTGGCTCCCATTAAGCCAGGTTGCAAAGAATTTGGATGCTCTCATAGCCGTGCTTATGAATATTTTACTGAATCTGTTTATCCTGGCAATGAAGAGAATTTCTTGGGTGTACGTTGCACTTCATTGACTAATTTAAAAAATGGTTTCTGTAATGGTTCTAAATTTCCAATGGGTTTGGCTGTTCCTTTTAATTTAGAGGGTAATTATTTCTTGTCGGTTAACGCCAAAAAACCTTATGGACAAAATCATAATGCGGAAAATACGACGCCAACTGATTGTGGACGATGTGAAAGTGAGGCAAATTAATGCTTTTGTTTGTTGTTTTAAAAGTAAAATGGATGTGAAGTAAATATTAAGATACCAAATATTAAATAAATACGATAAGTTGTTGCAAGTTTAATATTAGTGGTTATTGTACTTTATACATGACATCGATTTAAAAGCGAATTCGATAACGATTTAAAAATGAATATATACCAAAATATGTTGAAATCAGGGTCACAATATTATTTCCTAAAAAGTCCAATGCTTTAAGTTGTTCACCAATGACTTTTCGTGAATCTAGAAAAATATTCCAAAAGCATTAAATCGCACTGGCAAATTTCGAAAATTAATAATACGGGCGAACATTTTTTTCATCAGTCTATGGCATGCAGTGAAGCCTAGTTTTTACGATTAAAAATTGCTAACATTTTAGCAAACTGGCAAAACAAACTTTCTACAATAAAAATAAAAAAGATTTTAATTAAAAAAATAATAATTGCTTTTAAGTTTGATAATTATTAATCAAGTACCTATTTCTGTTTGTTATACTCACTAGCCCTATCATTTATAAGATTTATCTTGTTGTGCCGGAAAAAAATACAATAAAAGATTTTTGTTACGATAAAGTATGTAATAGTCATGCATTAATGAATTTATAAAAATTATAGGTTACATCAAAATTTAGGCAGCATTTAAAACATTTCTAAATTAATTTTTCAAAGAAATAAAAAGGCTAAATCTAGCATTTAATTGGCATGTCCTGTCGACCTATTCTTTCATTCGTTTTGTTCCCTTAATCGTTCTCTCTTAATTGAAAAAGTTTAATTACCCTGCTGCTAAAATCGTTACTAGTAAAGTTTTGGACTAGTTTATTACTAGTTGTAAGGCGTTGAAAAATAAAAAAAATTATGACATTTCGGCTGCGCTGCTTTAACAACAACAACACTACAAAAGTTGTTAACAAATGATTTAATACTTGTTCGTTGTAGCAACAGCAACTACTCTAAGATACATAAATAATTTACTTGTCTGTTGTACAACTACAATACTACAAGAAGAAAAGTTAACATTTTTAGTTGGTTTTAGACTCTAAAATTTAGAGTTGATAAACCAAATTCGTGTTTAAAAAATAAATAAAGAGAAGGTTAATTCCCTTATTCTTTTTGTTAAATTTTTTTAATTAAATACATCAAGCTTTTTAATTTAGAATAATGACGAAAACCATATCGTGGTGTCTTATAACACAGTACAACAGCCTATCTGGGGGGTGAGAAATTCCAAGTCAGGATGATGGTACTAGGTCAGTATAGTAAAACCCTCAAAGGGTTTGGCGTTCGTATGTGTCAGTTTTTTTTTATGACATGTTAAATTTTTTCCTTATATTGATGTCTTTTTGTTTAACATAACTCGAGAACCACTTGTCCGATTTTGCTAAAACAAACTCAAAAAAATTTAGAATTACAATTTCTTTAATCCGTTCATATAACGTTTTTCTTTATAATCAACAGTTTTGCCGGCAAAAATAAATTTGTGGAGAAAAAAAAATATTTGTTTGCCTAAAAATAGGCAATATTTATTAAAATAAATTTTAATTTTTAGGCCAAAAAATTTTTTGTTTTCTCCACAAATTTATTTTTACCGGCAAAACTGTTGATTATAAAGAAAAACGTTATATGAACGGATTAAAGAAATTGTAATTCTAAATTTTTTTGAGTTTGTTTTAGCAAAATCGGACAAGTGGTTCTCGAGTTATGTTAAACAAAAAAACATCAAGATAAGGAAAAAATTTAAAATGTCATTAAAAAAAACTGACACATACGAACGCCAAACCCTTTGAGGGTTTTACTATACTGACCTAGTACCATCACCCTGACTTGGAATTTCTCACCCCCCAGACAATAATCCCAAAAATGTTCCATAGTGTAATTATTTAAACAAAGGGGAATTCACCAAATTGAAACATGGCGAAACAGGAAAATAAACAAAATAATATAATATTCTCCCTCTCTGGTTCCAGGTGTAAGTGCTTAGAATTAGTCTAAAATGAATACATACACAATATAACAATAATGAAGTATGAGGGACTTTACACGGTGTCTTTGCAGACATGTCTAACAAACACGTCTGTTTTGTTTGTAGGCGATCAGGATAGAGAAGAAACCCCTCTTTCTTCTGCCAAACAGACACGAAATGAGTTTTCATGTTTGTTTATAAAGGGTGGTTAAATTGTAAGGGACGATGTTGAATGTGAACCACACCTAAACGCCAAGTTTTTTTCCGAATTTTATTCGACATTTTTCAATTTCAGACTAACTCAATTTGAATCATGGAAAGATACACAATCGAGCTACGCGTTAAAGTTATTCAGGCTTATTATGAAAATAGGAAATCAAATCAAAATGCATATCGTGCAATTTTCGAAGAAAATCATCTTCAGTGGATTCGTCAATAAGCAGAATTGCCGCATATGGGCGAATGATAATCCAAGAGTGAATGTCGAAAAACCAATGCACCCACAAAAAGTGACCGTTTTGTGCGGTTTATTGGCTGGCGGCATCATCGGGCCGAATTTTTTCCCAAATGAGGCCGGTCAGGCAGTTACTGTGAATGGTGTTCGCTATCGTGAGATGATAACGAACTTTTTATGGCCCGAATTGGAAGATATGGATGTGGACGATATGTGGTTTCAACAGGACGTTGCCACTTGCCACACAGCTAACGAAACAATGGCTCTTTTGCGCAACAAATTCAATGGCCGTGTTATCTTACGTAATGGCGATGTCAATTGGCCGCCAAGATCATGTGATTTGACACCGTTGGACTTTTTTCTTTGGGGTTATTTGAAAGAAAAGGTGTACGTCGATAAGCCAGCAACAATTCAAGAGCTAAAGGATGAGATAATTCGGCACATTAACGGCATAGAACCTCCATTATACCTCAGGGTCATCGAAAATTTGGACCATCGGATGGAGGTGTGCCGCCGTGGTCGCGGCGCCCATTTGGCCGATATTTTGTTCCATACATAATTGAGTAGTATCAATATATCATAATAAAATAAAATTACAATAATTTCCTAAATAGTTTGTGTTTTATTCAAAATCAACATCGTGCCTTGAAATTTTAACCACCCTTTATGAACTTTCATGTTTTCAATTTGTATGTATATGTAAATTAGACTATTAGATATGAAAACAGACATGTTTGGAAAGACATCGTGAAAAGACTAAAGGTTTTTGGTAGCATGTTCAAAAGAGAATGTAAAAAACAGACATGTCTGGAAAGACACCGTGCAAATGTCCTCTATGAAAAAAATATCGAGGGGAGTTGTCAAATTAATTTTGCTTTGATTAGTCCTTATACTGTAAATAAAGCAACTTGCTTTAAACTGTTATAAAAATGCATTAAAATTAACTAGTTGGCCTCCTATGACAACCCAACGTTTAACTATCGTATTAATATGATATATGAAAAAAGTCAAAAGTGCAACTAGTTTAAAGTTAATACCAACCAGTATATTTCTAACTAAATACTAGTTACTTTGTCTGCAGCGTAGGCTCGGTCGCAAATCTGTTCGTATAGGTACATATTTACATAAAAAGTTGTTGCGAAAAAATTTCACCAATGCAAACGCAAAATCAACTTTAATAAAGAAACGACAAAACTTTAAAATGCCATACTTATACTTAAAAAATTGTCAATTCATATGGCAATGCTAAAAACTTTACTGTTGAATGCAAAAAAAGTTAGTTGACCAATACACTAAGGCCCGTTTTTACAACTTACTGATAGCTAAAGGTAGGATTTTATCGGCCGTATAAAAAGCGTTCCATTATTACAAACTTACCTTAACCTACCAGGTCAGATGAACCTTAATTTACTTTATCGCTCACTTTAAATTAAAGGAAAGTTTTAATAATGGACCACTTTTTATAAGGCCAGTTAAAGTCTACTTTTAGCTATCGGTAAGTTGTGTAAACGTCCGCTAGCTTTAATGTATCCTTTAACTAATGTGAATTTTAACTTTTATTGCATTACACAGTTAATCTTTTACGCAAAAACGTGAAAGAACATTAAAAGGACGTTTTCACTGACTTGTTTTGGGCAACGAAACTAGCTTTGCAGCAAAACAAGTGTCTTGCTTCTTCTTTTCCCACACAGTTTTAATGATCGAAAAAAAAACTCAAACAAAAACTAGTGTTGCTCCAAAACATGTCGAAAATCGTCAAAAATTATCAATACAACTCTTGCTTATCCATTAATGGTGAATCAAAAAAAAAAAAAAAATGTCAAATATGTGCAGTGCTTTTGTAGTGACGCGTTAAAATTTAACATTAGCCCAATTCACAATCTTGTGCAAATGGTCTTTGCAAAATGGTATAGTAAAAACTATAGTATACTTTTGGGATTATATCAAATACTGTGATCGTAATTATTTTATTTATTTTGCTTAAATTATTTTTTTAAAAAAAATTATTTGTAAAAATGATTTGGTTTTTTAAGTTTTATGGAAAATGCAAATAAAAAGATGTTTATTGTTGGTGTTTTGTTTGAGCTTTGATATTGTTACTTACGAGTAAGACCTTGAGTGTTTAAAATTCTTATTCGCTTTAGGGTTTTATTCGTATAATATTTTTAGCTTTTCTAAAATCTTAGGAAAAGGTTTCCTGATGAGCTGGCCTAAGCAACCAGTGAAATGCGCATAGAAGCTAGCTTTCCCTCAACAATAAATTTCAGTGTATTTATCAAATATGTAAAATTGGGAATTTAGCACGTCATACAGAAATCGTATTAATGATAAATTTTGTATTCCCGTAAATAACTTTGATAAAGATTTTCTCAGTTTAAAGGCCCAACTATAATATGCATAAGCTTGCTTAAAATTCTTTAAAAAATTAACAAAAAGTCGCTTTAGCAAATGACAGATTCATAAAACTTACAAAAGTGGATATAAAGTTATTAATTGATGCTCATTTTAAATGAGCATTATTTTAGAAAACTTTATGCTGCGCATCGGTGCACCTTAGAAGTTACCCAGTAAAAAATGTAAGCTGGTATCTAAGAGAGAGAAGCACAATAACCCCTTATAAACCTGCTTACCAGAGGCAGGATTTTTATATGGCGAACTGGAAGCACTATTTTTTTCTCACTGCTAAAAAACTAATTTGATGACTGATTGCGTTATAAAATATATATTTTCTATGTTCGCTAATATTCGTAATGTTCGTAAACATATTTTTTAATCATTGCAATACAACCTGCTTTCATGTAAGGGAACAACAGAAGCACTTAAAACATGGTTCGTGAATTTTTTGTTTAAAATAATGATTTTAATTATTTAATTACAACCTGCTTACTTATACGGGGTAATGCCAAAGGCTCTGTTAGTCTTTACTTTCTGTTCTGTTACGAATCAGCTGATTTGTTTTTGTTATTAAAAAACCTGTGAAATTGATTAGTTTTTCTGTTCTGTTGCGGTTCAGTTTGTTAAAATCAAAAACTTGTTAAGTAATTGTAAGTGACAGCAAAATAAATAATGAAAAATACATATTTATATTGAAATAAACTCTTTTTTGATTTTAAGAATTCATAAAATTTAATTTCTTCAAATTTATGTGCATTAAAGTTATTGAAATAAAACAATGGACGGTGCAAAACTAATAAGTTTGTCATAAATGGCTGATAAGTTGCTACAGAAAAAGTAACTATTACAATTTCGTAACAGAACGGCAAGGAACAGAACAGAAACAGAAAGTAAAGACTAATTGAGCCTTAAGTTAAAAAAACATGGTTGAAGTATGGTTAAAAAAACATATTATGGTCCCTGCAATGGCAACAAACAAACTTTTGTTGTTTTTAACAAAACTTTTTTTGAGATTGGTAATACATTGTTTTATTAAACAATAAACGTGTTTACCTCCTTTGAAACTTCAAATATGGTTGAATTCAACTAAAATAAAGCTACAACTATATACTTAAACATATTATGTTTACCTTAACCTTATTATTATCACTGCAACCATATTATGGTTGCCTCCAAACATGTTATGGTTAATATATAATAACAATAATATGTTTGAAATTATAATATTTTTAAACAATGTATGTTTAATTTTAAATTTAAAATAATATGTTTAAAAAGCAACAACATTCTGGTCGTTTGCATTTTACAATAGTTGCTTAGTTTGCTTAAAAATCTCATTCATTTTATTTTAATTATTGATTAAAATACATAAATTTACTTGAAATAAACTAGTAGAACAGAAAAAATGGTAATGAAGGTCATCACAGGCTGGAATATGAATCAAAGGGGATTTTTTATAAAAGTGGAATATAACTCCTATCAGGAATAAAAAATTAAATAAAATTATAATTTGACACTTAACAAACAAATTGAAAAATTTGATGAAATAAATAACCATAATATGGTCAACATTGACCATATAATTGGTTATTCTGACCTTAATATGGTTACTTTTGTCAAATTTCTGCGAAATTTCGACCATATTATCGTAAATAATGACCAAAATATGGTTAATTTGGACCCTATTATGCTTGATTTCGGGAAATTATTTTGTTGATGTTAACCATGCTATGGTCATATTTAGATAAATATGGTAACCTAAAAACAAAAACATTGTTAAAATCCAACCATAGTATATTGCTCTTAGAATATGATTACCTACAATCATATTTTTTTTCTACGTGCATTTTTATTAACTTAAATTAAAAATTCACTTAAATGGTATTCACACTCCGCTGCTTCTTAGTAGTGCTTGACAGCCAGCGCATATATATGCGCTCATGTAGTTTTTGTGCTTCCAGAAATCTAAAATTTTTTTACTGGTTATGTATGAATTAGAACCAACATGCGTTGAGTTTAACAACAAAAAGCGCTTCGGGACTTCTGCTTCAACTTTTATTGCTGTTGTTGTTGCCCATTGATTTATGGTTATCTTTATATATTATAATGATTTAAAAAAATGGAGAGCGTGAATATAAAAATTAAATTAAAAAAAAAACGTTTATCAATTTTTCGAAATTGTTGTGTATGGGAGAGGAACCATTTCCCCATCAATTTTATAGTGCCTCTCTATTGTAGTGTTGCAGATATAAGAAATAATAAATAAAAACTTTGTAGTGAGGTATCCGTTTCCCCCTTTCTATACCACCAAGATTTTGTTGAAACATGCACTTTTTTCTAAGAGTAACGGGCATCAAATTTGGTGTGCCTCACTATTGCAGTTAAGAAGATATTGATCGATCCGAGAAAAAAAGGGCCTTTGGCCCCGTTGTGCTGCGTAAAAATAATAAAAAACTATAGAAAAAATGTATATTTGTATGAATGGATGTGTATTAAAAAAACAAACAAGTAAATTCCATGCTCAAAAAATTTTCATGTTTGTTTTCAACATAAATGTCAAATTGATTTCGAAAACTCGAAAACCAAAAACAATTTAACATAATGGAAACACTTTGCATGTTTTGGTCATAGTAGAAACATAGTATAATGGTTAATTATTTTTTATAAGATTAACTAACTAACTATTAGCCCTGCATTAATCTTTAAATAAAAAAAAAAACTCTTATGGTGTTTTCTTTTCTTCAAACAAATGTGACATTCTATTTAAAAAAATGCAATTTGGTGTTAGTTTCTTAAAAATGTTTTGCTCTTAAAAACTTCGGCAATCTGGCAAAGGTATTTTCTTGTTTACATATTTTATGAAACACAAACTAAAGAAAATTTTTAAAAATTTTAAGACAAAAAGTTAAAAATATTGATATTACCGCAGCCATTTTTATATTTTGAAGAACAAATTTTTTGTCAGCTGTTAAAACAGGGCACTACACTTTTTTGTGCTTTGTTCCCTTCGAATAACTAAATTGCATATTTTTTTGTGGAAAAGAAAACACATGCAAATGCCCACCAAAGATTTCGTATTTGGCATTTTAATGACATTTTGATATCAGCAAGAAAAACGCATTTTGGGCTTTTAATTTTAACCCGTAAGGTTTATTGAATTCGTTAAGAAAATGTCACAATTGAACTGTTATATACTCTAAATTGAGTTGACAAGTTTTTGTCGAAAAATAGGTCAGAAAGCCTAACTGGTAAATTAGTCTATGGGCCTATTTCACCAATTCTATTTAAATGTCAATTCATATTTACATAAATATAGTTTTTCATATACGGAATTCAATTTTTATTTGACATGCAAAACGAATTTTAAACATAAATTGGTATATAAATGTAATTGGTAAAAAAGGCCCTAATTATTTTATTAACACGATTTGATTCAAAAGATACGATTTAGAAGAATCTCACCTTAAATGAACAAATCTCACAACGATAAAAATTATTTTTTTTATTCATAATCACAAAAGCCGCATTCACTTAATATTAAATCAGCATCAAATTTAGCATTCTCCCCAAATGGTACATCCGGATTAACACTCAACATATAAGTACCCTTTTTATTAAAGGGTACCTCAAAGCCCATGACCACTCCAGCCCCTTTACATAGACCATTTTCTACTTTCCTTAAAGTACTACAACGTGTTGCCAAGAAATCCATTTCATGACCTGGATAAACAGATTCAGCATAATATTTCAAAGCTCTGACATGGGAGCAGCCAAATGTCGTGCAACCCGGTTTAATGGCGGCGTATCCCTGCACAAAGAAATCAATATCTCCTAATTGATCTCGTTTTCCCAGAGCACCCGGGTTGGTGTGTATGACATCAACGAATTTAGCATCACCTCGTTGTAAACCCGCTAAAGATTGGCCCTCACCAAAACAAGGATTTGCAGGATCTAAGCCAGTAATACGTTTGATTTTCTCACCGGTTGATTGTTCGAAATAGCGGCCAGCAAAGCCGGCTATATGGGCACCTAAGCTGAAGCCAATTATGTGTATATTCTCAGCAGGTACTTTCTTATAAAGTTTAACTAAGCCATGAGCGACTATGCGGCCTACGGCATCCGTATTAAAAGCCGACCAGGTGTACAAGGTATCTATGAAATAGGAAGCATTTAAGGCCTATAAAAGAAGTATAAACAAAAGTTTTAGAAACTTTAGTTATTTTCCACGGGGACGATACATTTTTTCTTAATAAAATAAACATAAGTCAAATATATAACAAATTTACCAAAAAATTATAACCTCCCCGACAATTATAGGCCTTGGCCACGTACTTTATAGTGTCCGAGTCTATAGTAGTAGTCCAACCACTTATAAATAGCACAACTGGCTTTTCATTATTAAATTCCCGAATTTCCAATACATGTTCGGCATTTTCAATCGGATAACTAAGACTGCTACAGGGTGTGCGCAATTGGAAATACATTTGATTTATGTCGGGTGTTACCATAGGATTAAAGTTACCCGAAGATAAATATAAGGAGCCTGTAATATATGAACAGTATAGTATTTAAGGAAATATTAAATTAAGATATATTTGAACTTACACAACTCATGCAATGTACGAAATACTGCCAACTCCGGTGGACCAAATAAAAGCTGCCTCGATGCCCTTATAATATCTCTAGGGGAGAGAACATTTTGTGCCACTTGACTGCCTATGCCAGTTGCTACAGATTGGGCTGAATTAAAAAAATGTAACGGATTGAAGTGAAAACGTTGCTGATGGGAACCCTGAAGGGAAATTGTATAGAAAATTGTTATTAAAGTTAATATAAATTTCATTTTTTGGTAAATATATTTATTTTTAGTGAAGCAGACTAAGTGCTTATTTGATGACATTTATTCAAATACTAAAATGTTTGTAATAGTTTGTTTAAATTTTACTAAAAGTTTTGAAATGTTCTATCGTAAAATTCTTAAATAGAATAGAAAACTCACTTCCTAATTCATAAAAAAATAGCTAATATTTATAAAAGGTTAATTTAATAAATCTTTACAGAAAAATTGTTTTATAAATGTAAAAAACCTGAAATTTTATTCTATAAAATAATTAATTAATTTAATTTTTTTTTTTTTGATATTTAGTATCACACCTCAGTAAGGCAGAGAAGACAAATATTTATCAATAATTATAATATTAATAATACAACGTTTAGCAAGCCAAAGATTTACTTCGAATAAAATGATTTTTTTTTTGTATAGATTTATTGCAGTCAGGGCTGCTAGACTTGAGGATTTATCCCCAATGTTGAGGGTTTAATGAGAGAAAAAAGGACAAAGAAAGTCATTTGGGGATTGGCGATTTTTTTGGGGATTTAAAAAAAATTTTCTTAGTATTCTTAAAAAAAATTTAAATTTGGTCAGCAAAAAAACACAAAAAAATTATTAGCTTTTTTAAGGTAATGTTTTTAAATCTGGGGATTTTTGGGGATTTATTTTTTATTTCTTGGGGACAAAGAAAAAAGTACCTGGCAGCCCTGATTACAGTTGAAAAGTGCTTATGAATAGCGAAGTTGATTTAACGATGTCCGTCTGTCGGAATGGGGCTTCCGAAGACTCCGGGTACGATGTAGACTAGGTTACTACACAGCAAAAAAATTTTATTTCCATTAAACAATTTGTGATATTATTAAAAAAATTAAAAAAATTTTGCAACAAGAAACAAATTAATCGTATCAATTAAACGTTTAATTCACTTGTTTAACGTTTAATTCACTTGATTAAACGTTTAATTCACTTGATTAAATTTTTAATTACTACTGATTTTATTTTTGATTAATGCCTTAATAAATGAAACATTTTAAAGAATTTTTTCCGTGTATATATTTATATTACATAGAGTCCGAGAAATAGTTAGCTATTGAAATGCAGCCAGATCGGTTCATAAATGTTTAAAATATCGCAATAAAAAACTCGACTGCCTCTAATTTTTACCCATAAATCTTTAAATTTTTCCTGTGAACCTAAACGTTTTGTACTTTTTTTTTTAATTTCACGTTACGTAAACGTGAAATAGAATTGGTTTACAAATTATATTTACACAATAGCGTCTATATCACTTGAGTAAGGAGAACCAAATTACACAGAAAAAATTCTCTAAAATTGCTCACCAACTAAAGCATTAATCAAAAATAAAATCAGTTTTAATTAAAAATTTAATTAAGTGAATTAAGCGTTTAATGAAGTGAGTTAAACGTTTAATCAAGTGAATTAAAAGAGTAATTGATACTATAAATTTGTTTTTTATTGCATATTTAACTAATTTTTTAATAAATATAACAAATTTTTTACAACCTCAGATATTTTTTATATACACAAAGTGTTTAATACTGAAAATGAGAGAAGTGGTTCGGTTATTTAACATTGCTCCCATGCCAGTGTCCTCGCGAATTTATGGTTTTGGCAAACAAAACAATCTATGTTAATAAAAATGAGTTTAAATATTCTCTATGCATTAAATTAGTTTAGTATTAAAAAAATCAACCAAATTGACCCATTTTTTACCTAGCGCCCTCGAAAGAAGGATAGCTTCCATACCGTTATAGTTGGGCAGAAATTGGTTTTTAAATACTATGGTGAAGGGTACATAAGATAATTTGTCAAAAAGGATGTATAGAAGCTCTGGATTTGAAAAAGGGCATGTAAGAAAAGATAAGCTCCCTGTTAGTTGTTGGTGTTTTGTTGAAGCTTTAACATTGTTACAGGTAAAACTTTGAGTGCTTATAATTCTTATTCGCTTTACAGTTTCATTTGTGTATAATAATTTTAGCTTTTCTGAAATCTTTGGAAAAAGGTTTCCTGATCATCTGGCCTAAGCAACCAGTGAAATGTGCATAGAAACTAGCTTTCACTCAACAATAAATTTAAGTGTATTTATCAAAAACAAAGATGGTGAATTAAGCACGTAATAGAGAAATCTTATTAATAATAAGTTTTAATGTTGTTTGCACGCATTTGGTACATAATTATAGCTAAAATTTTATTTTGAAGGCATGCCTTTCAGCCGATTTTGTCAAATTTATATTAGTTTAAGCTCGAATTAATATGGTTATCAAAGTTTGTTAATCTACGGCAACGTCTTCTCTTTATGTCAAATCGATATTGGTGTACCCTAATACGGCAATAATTTGGATTTGAGTCACAGCCACTTCGTAAAACCTCACCTATCTAGAAAGCTTGAGGTAAGTACTGTATCTTGACTGCTCAAGAGGTACATAAATGCTCCATAAGCTTCGGCGAAGGCCATATAGTTTAGGCATATTATTAGGGTTTTTTCCCGGGATTTCCCGCCCCGGGAATTCCCGGGAATTTCAATTATTTTATTTCCCGTTTTCCCGGGATTTTTCTTGCGGGATCCCGGGAAATAAAAATTCTTCATACTTTCAGAAAATAGCTATTTATACTTTGAAATTTAGTTTTCTATTCTCTAAAAATTAGCATCTGTGGATGGGTTGTGGATTAGATCAATTACAAGAAGTGAGTACATATATTTAAATCAATGTCTCCTGATGCAATAAATCTACTAAAAGCAGAATGGGCAGTGCAACAGTTGATAATTATTACATTTAGTGAAGTGAAGAGTTAATAAAGTACATTAATTCAAAATAAGATGCAGGCAGTAAAGTTTCATTGTCCATGAACAAGTCTTAAAAATAGGAGATACCTAAACATATCGCTTCTTTATTGCAACAAAGTCATATCTACAAAAACAAACGATCTTGGCAAAATGCGATTAAAGTTTTCAAAATGTGCCGATTTAAAGATATATTTTGCTATAACTTCGGTTCAGTTTGAGATATGACTAAGATGCAATGAAGGAGCGATATGTTTATTAGGTGATAAACACAAATTTTCAATTTCAATTTGTGTTGGTTTATATACCCGTGAAGTGCGGGGAAACCGAAATAAAATAACATTTTGGAAACTCGTGTATGATACTACAACATACAACTTGAAAAATACATTGTCCTAAAGATTACAAATGGACCTATTGAAATGAAAAGGTTTGTAAGAAGCAGTCCGGTTGATGCTATTTTTTCATCAACCTTGACATACATTTGACTGACGATGTTTATAAAAAAGATAAAAATTTCTTCTTATTGTGAATCAGTAGCATTCTACAACGGTGAACTTTTAACTATTTGTCCAACCTCGGTAAAAAATGAACGAAATTTTTCGGAAACATGATAATTAGTAAATAAAATCAGGAATATACTTTTTGAGTGTGTCAGAAAGTTATTTCCTAAGCCGCTAAAAAAAATTTATATATTTCTTTAAAATATTTTATCTATCTTATTAATTAACTTTTTGATCTCATATCTTGAGTACCTTAATTTTAATTTTGTTTTTATTATTGTTTTATGAATTAAATTGTTATGTTTATGTTATCTTTCTATTTTGTATCCAGAACATAATAATACTGAATAAAAGCATAATAATGGGGAATAAAGGCGTGAGGTGATAATAATTTAAGTTCCTTATTCAATCTTCAATTAATTTTTTAGTATTGAACCATTTCTTTTACTTTCTTTGTAAAAAAGTTCCCTTACGTTTTTTTATAAAAGTTTTTTTCATTAATTAATAACAAAATTTACTTTGTATCATTTATATGGAGCGGGATCCCGGGATCCCGGGAAATTTAAAAAAATTTCCCGCTTTCCCGGGAATCGAAAAAGTCCGGGAAAAAAAAACTCTACATATTATACAGTTGGACTCACGTTACCCCACGTTTCCACATGCAAGTAATTGCTTGCAAGTAGTGTATACGTATTAATATCAAAAATCAGAAGAATTGTCAAAAAAAACACAACAATTTTTTGAGTGGCTACACAGCACAGTGCAAGTTCATTTTTTAAATGTCGTCAACAAGTAAACTTCTTTCAAAAATTGCCGTATTAAACGAATTAAAAAAATTAAAAAGCGAATGTGAAAAAAATGTGGAAAAAGAAGGTTTTGGGTTTCTGTTTTCTGTCCATCTTGATGAAAAAATTATGTTTATTTTATAAAATATGTGACTACAGTATTGCCGTAGTGGCGATATCATAATGTTACAGAGAAAATATTTTGATTAACAATTTTTTTTTTCAAAATGCTTAAAATTCATGATTAAAATTACCATTTAGATGCGATGTTGTATAGTTGTGCTTTTTTTATAAGTTATTTTTTATAAATACACAAAAAATCCGCTATAAACATAACTTTTATATTACTAAGTACTAGAAGATTGATACAAAAGTCATCCACGGCAACACTGTTTCTTCATTTGTCATTTTACTTGCGACAAGTGTCAAAAATTTACTTGCAAGCAAATTCTGTTGCAAGTTGAGCTGCAAGTACGAAAAATCTGATGGTGTTAGTAAAAAAGTGTGAGTGTATTGAGTTTTTCGAACTTGTACTTGCATGTGGAAACGCTAGGCTACCTACCGGATTTTCTGTGTATTTATAAAAAATAACTAAAAAAAAAGCACAACTATACAACAACGCATCTAAATGGTAATTTAAATCATGAATTTTAAGCATTTTGAAAAAAAAAATTGTTGATCAAAATATTTTCTCTGTAACATTATGATATCGTTACTACGGCAATACTGTAGTCACATATTTTATAAAATAAACATAATTTTTTCATCAAGATGGACAGAAAACAGAAACCCAAAACCTTCTTTTTCCACATATTTTTTTCACATTCGCTTTTTAATTTTTTTAATTCGTTTAATACGGCAATTTTTGCTAGAAGTTTACTTGTTGACGACATTTTAAAAATGAACTTGCACTGTGCTGTGTAGCCACTCCAAAAATTGTTGTGTTTTTTTTTTGACATTTCTTCTGATTTTCGATATTAATACGTATACACTACTTGCAAGTAATTACTTGCATGTGGAAACGTGGGGTAACAACACTGTTTTGAAGTCAAGTGGAAATCTAAGTGCTCTTTAAAACTCTCAAATTTTATATTTATGTAGATATGTCATTTATTTGGGACATACCTGTTAGACAAGATTATTTATTAAGAATCTTACAATAATTAACTTAGTAATAAGTATTATGATTTGCATAAAATAAAACAATTAATTAAGATTTTTGTCAACTGTGTGTTTTAATATTTGGTTTTTTTATTATTACATATATAAAACATTAAGAAAGACGTTTGTTAAAATACTGTAAAAACTTAACTATACAAAATTTCGAACTTATTTTGTAGTGGTTATGCTAATTATGATTTGACTACTGCCGGGATGATGGTATTTCAAATACCGAAATTTTGGTAATTATTCAAAAAGGCATTTGCTACAGTAAAAACTCTATTTATATTTCAACATTCAACATGAATTCATTTAGTATATCATACTTGTTTTTCGCTTAGATATTGCTGTAAACAATTACTGCCTATTTCACGATGTCACTCGAACGTTTACGTTCGCACAATTAACATATAAAACAAAAACAATTTTTTGAATTTTGTTTTTGTCTTGTATGTTATTTGTGCGAACGTAAACGTTCGAGTGACATCGTGAAATAGGCAGTTAAAATATTTAATTGCGCCGAATACATCCTTTCGGGTACGTATGTTTATACTCTTTTGGGTTTAACTATCGTTGCTCAAGGGTACTATTTTGTTTTGTTATTTATTGGCTCATATAACAAACGTTTTTATTAAACCCTCACCATAATAGTGGTGCATTTTTTTTTCTTTTTTATGGTGCTGTTTATTTTCTATACAAAACAAGTAAAACAGGTTTTTATGGATTCAATATTGAACAATGTTATTTTAACAGTGAATAATATTAAATAAACGTGATTTAAGGTTATTTTAATATTTTTCATTTAAAATTATATGAAATAATGATAAATTTAAATAAAGGGCATACTTTTGCAGAAATTTACTATGATTCTCAATCAAAATTTCGCCATGCTCATAATTGTAACACCGGAATCTGGAGGTCCATACCACGTATTGCAAGATTTTTATGCCTTGCGTTCTACGTTTCAAGTAAAGTTTAAGTAAAAATAAAATTGCATTTGCCAAAATCAGCTGATTTGTTTGAATGCTGCATGTGATGCTTACAAAAGTAGAAAGTAAACCTACTTTTCGCTTTCAACGCACGCTTTTGTGCATGTAATTTTTTACATATAGCTACACAGATTCTACTTTTTTGACAGCTGCGTAGGCAGCGAAAAAGTGTGTGGACCTCCAGCTTTAAAATATTGTTACTGGGACCACCTTTAAGAAAACTCAGAATTACTTTCTGAGTCATAATCCATCTTATTAAGTTGGTATTTAAATTTAATTTGGTCCGAACGCAATTTGTTGCCCACTCCTCATAACGAAAAATGGCCAAATTATAAAAATATTAATGCAAAAAGTGACATAATTAGTTTATTTTTGTAATAAATAAAACTGAAACTAAGAGATGATTTTCATTATGGTTAATTAAAAATGTTTGGAAACAATGGTGGTTATTCTGAAATGCGCGTCGAATAAGTGAACAGTTACATGAAAACAAAAACAAAACAAAACCAAATTGACAAAAATTGTTTTTGTTTATCATACAAAATTTACAGTTTTTGAAAGAGAAAGAAACGCGTTATACCTCTCCCGTTAATTTGATTTTAGAAGTGTATAGATAGCTAACAAAAGTCTCTGAATATTTATTTTTTTTTATTTTTTTATCCGTTTCAAAGAAGAGATTTGTCGAGTTCATCAAAGCAGGTATTTGTTTGTTTGTGAAATAATTTCATCGTTGAAGTCAAATCTTGATTTGCTGAACCAATCCCTCGGGTCTGGGAAGAAGTACATAATAGTCACTTAATGCTAGATCCAGAGAATAGGAAGGATGAGTAAGCAATTCCTAGAATAACACAAGTTGATTTGATTTGTTGATTTAGAAACGAATGTTGTTTTTAAGTTTATTTGGGACGCTGAATCTAAATCTACACTTAGTTTTTTCTATCAGCTCGACTTTTTGCGATTTACCGTTAAGTCCAAATTTAAGGAACTTCCGTTAAATATATTGGAATAACTTGAAAACAAAAATCCAAAATTCCTCAACAATATTATCTTTAAGCCGTGCTAACATTGGTTTTAAATTTCCAGTTGTTTTAGAAATGTCGTTAAAGTTTTGAAAAAAAGAACAATTAAAAAAAAAAAAAATTTGTTCTTTAAAAATTCATAAAAAAAAAAATTAAAATGCGACAGAAATCACAGCTTTAGTCTAAAAACATTTACAGCCAACATTTAAAACAAAAACAAATTTTAGAAATTGTTTTTGTTTTAAATGTAATTTTCTATGCGAACGTTATCGTGTAACATCGTGGGTTTGGCTGTTAGTTAAGTATATTTACTTTTGATTTTGTTCACAATTTACTGAGAAAACTGAATTGATAAAAATCGCGATTTCCTCACAAAAATAAAATGTTTTAATGCGTGTGTGTTTGCTGCTGTTCTACTTATTAATAGACATTTTTGCTTTTTTTGCTGAGGTACCATCACTTAATGTGCTGTTTTTACAACACAAGTGACTGAGCGTGTAGTAAAATGTATATGAAAAGCACTCAGTTTTTTGAGTGTTTTTCATATAAATTTAACTACACATCCAATCACTTGTGTTGTAAAAACAGCACATAATTGTGAATAAAATCGAAACGCGTTCATCGGTTATGTGACTTTACGTAAAAAAATAAGACTTTTACTTTTTCTCGTTTTCTATTTTTCATGATTTTTAAACAAACAAAATTTTTAATTTTTTTTACGTAAACAACCATTTCTCATCCTTTTTTTTTGGGGATATCCAAAAATTGGATTGTTTTTGAAAGCTAATAATTACATTAGTACATATTTGAAACTTAAAAATGCGAGCTGATCGAGATCAACTGAGATATATTTGAAATCAGCGAACTCAAATTAGTAAAAAAAATAGCATTAAACTTCCACTCAACACAAAAAAAGTTAAATTTTGTTCCCATGTGTAATTCATAGAACTGTGCCATTGAAATTTATTTTTTTCAATTTTCTCCTTAAATCACGAAGTAGTCTGTTATCAATAGCTGTGCAACAAAAACAGCTTAATAAAATTTTAACATGAATCAACTGACAGATGCCTGTTGGAAGTAGCAGTTAAGAGGCGGGAAATTTTTAAATGATTTATGGCAAATAGAGATCTTTTTTTTGACATCAGTGGTAGTACATATCGATAATAAAATGAGATAGATTGCCATTATATTATAATACTTCTTTAACTCAAATCAATAAAAACCTCAAAAATAAAAAATAAAAAATAGAGCTTTAATCGTAAAAGGTTTGTGAATTTTATATCACGAGTTTCTACTTTGAAGCAAAACATGTTTAACACCAACTCATAAAACCTGTTAAGCTTCATACACTACCCTCTACCATTAGCTGTGAAAGAGGGTATACATGAGGTACACCAAATCGTAACAACTAATGATATTGTCGAAAAAATTTGGAAAAATCACACTTCAGTCATATTAAAACTAGAGTTGTCAACCGATTAAGAATAATTCGATTAATCGAACAAACAAATACAAACTCTTGTTCGAATAATTTTAAAATGTCGATTTTCGAATAACGAATAAATCGATTAATTAATGTAGATTAATCGAACAATTTTTTTATTAAAAAAAAAAAAAATAAAAGCTTAGAATTTGATTTTTTCTCATACGTTTTTAGAGATTTTATAAAAAATGTAGGAAAGTTAAAAAATATTGAAGTCATAGCCCTGACTGTAATTAATCTCAATTTTTATTAAGCAAAAATCCTGTTGAGCACTCATAGGATTTCAAAAATGTATTTTATGTACTTATTGAACAAATCTTTGACAAAAAATTGTATCAACAGTTTTCTTTTAAAATCAAACGTTAAAAAAAATTTCAAGAAAGCGGGTTTTTCAATTTTTGGTGCAAAACTTTGAAATAAACAAAAAGCTAAAGAAAAAAAGAATTGGGCCCCTATTATGAGTTTCATTCGTCAAACGATTTTCGCTGGCTATCGAAAATCGACTATCGAATGTACATTTTGTATTATGAGTTGACTGACAGCACTGTCGAATATTTCGTTGCGCATCGAATTTTTCAACGAAAACAAATTTGCTTTCAACGGTGCAAATAAATGTAAAAATCTTGTTGAAAATTTACCTATTTGTAAATTTTTTTGCGCTCGTATTCCAAATACAATATTCTTTATCAGTTTTGTTAATTTTATACAAGTCCAACGTTGTAAACAGCAATTGGAAACGCTCATATTCCTTATGGAACAAAATTCTTTTTTGACAAAATGATTTGCAGCAAAGTTCAGCATGTAAAAAAGTGGGATAAAACCCCACTAAAATATCTCATGAAAATTTTTAACAACACAGTTTGTTAAAAATTAAATTTTAAGTCAACAAACTTTTTGTTTGATTCAAAGAAAAAATTTATCAAATTGACACTTTGCAAAATAGCACCCAATAAAACATATTTAATAATGAACTAATTAAATATTTCTTCATATTCAATAAAAAAAATATTTGAATCGAAGTAAAGACAGTATTTTAACAACTCTTGTCCATTTTTAAATAGCTCATAATTCTCATTTGTTTTACAGTTTTATGTGAATAATATATTTAGTTTTGCCAGTCTTTGGAAAAGGTTTCCTGATGATCTGGCCTAAGCAACCAGTGAAATGCGCATAGGAACTTACTTATCCTCGCATCAGTGTTGCCAATTTAGCCATTTAGTGGCTAGATTTAGCCATTTTTCACCCTGTTTAGCCATTAAAAAATGAGTTTAGCCATTAGCCATTTTTTTAGCCATTTTTCAAATTGTTTAGCCATAAAATTTTATTTGTCGTTTTTCTTTTAAAAGAAAAGAAAATTTATAAAAGTAAAACAAACATTTTTAACAATTTAAACGCCCTTAATTTAAATCACAACTTTTACAAATATGGAAAATCGCTATAAACTAAAATCATGAAACATCTTTCAAAATAAAGGGACATTATTTCAATGTTAAATTTATAAGTGGATCAACACAAATAAGTCTGTTTTTTTCTGGTTGCAAGTATTTCAATAAAGAGATGCACTCTCACTTCCATGGTCTAATGCTGAAGTAGAGACGGTATTTTGCCAAGTAAACATCGTTAAAAGTAATTTAAGAAATAGGTTACATTTAGCAACCGTTAATTCGATTTTTTTAATTAGGTAAATATTTTTACCGTAACAATAAAATGTTTTTACCCACCACCACCACAATAGTAGAGAGCGTACTATGCGTTTATGGTGATGTTTGTAACACCTTAAAATATTGATACTTAGCCAACCTTTACGTATACGGGTTGGCTCAGAATCACTTTCTGAGTCGAATTAACGATGCTTGTCCGGCTGGCTGGCTGTTCATGTACGCCTTGTGCGCAAAGTGCAGGTCGCAAATTTGCTGATAATTTAATGAAATTTGGTACATAGGTTATAATGTGGTGTATGGTATCTTCTAGTCGGGGTTGACCGACTATACTTTTTTACTTGTTTTTTATTGTAGATCTGGACTCAAAGGTTGGGTTAATGTTGTCGCGATTATGATTTTCCTTCAAGTTCTTTAAAACTAATAGGCACGAGTGATTCCTATGAGATACAATAACGACATCGATTTTATCGATGATTTAATTTTTTAAATATTTATCAAAATATTAATTTACGTTTATTCTTATTTAAGAAATTGATCTTAACTTACAATTTCATGGTAAACAACTTTAAATGAATTATTTCTGTTTAGTTATTGAATTTTAATGTGTTTTTATTTAAAAAAGCTTTTAGCCATTATTTAGCACATTTTTAGCCATTTTTTAGCCATTTTTTTCCGTAAATTTAGCCATTTTTGGTCATCAAGTTTTGGCAACACTGCCTCGCATAATAAATTTTAGTGTTTTTATAAAAATATAAAAATTGAAAATTTATGACATCATCATTAATAAATAAAAAATAAAGATTCGATTAACATTTTGTTTGACTTATTCAACATTTTCTACAATTTATTTTAACAAATCAAGTAAACATTTTGTTGAAAAAAATTATTTTGGGCAACAACTTTTTTTATTAACTCAATAAACTTGGTTGTTGACTAAAAATTTAACAATTATACATACAAACTTTTTTATCAATACCGCAAAAATCATCATCGCCGAAAATTCAAAAATTTTTGTAATCAAATTGGCGATTTTCGTATTCAAATATGAAAATTATTTTTTTCTGTGCTGTGAATAAACAATATCACAAAAGTAAATTTTTATCGAATGCGCGCCATAATACCAAAAATAAAAATTCGTTCGATCAGCTAATTCGACTGCTGTTCATTTAGTTCATAATAGGCACCTAAATCATATCATGAAAGTAGAAAATATTGTTGCTGTATTATCCTTTTTTTAAATTATATATATTTTTACCATTTGCGTAAGTGTCACAATATTATCATTAAAAACGATGTAGTGAAAGATAATCCACCGACATCAAAAAATTTCGAACTTGGTCCAATGGAAAAATACATAAAGAGAGACAGCGGTTGCTCTGTAGAAGAAATTGTATGCAAAAGTTTAGCTGAAGATGGCAGGTCTGCCAACGCCAAAGTAATATCGGACGTTTTTAATTTAAATCAATTTTTATTTTTTTTTTTGTGTAGAAAAATATTTTATTCAAACAAAAGATGTATCTTAAAAATTGTTCTATCGTTTTCTTATAAAAGTCCTTAACTACTCGGTTAGTTAAGAGTTTTACGTAAATACTAGAATTCATTTGGTCACCCTAAACCTTTTACATAAGGAGATCTCTTGTGCGCTTTTTATGTACTGGAACACATTCTCCAACTGATAAATATCTTTTTGTATAACAATTAATTCCCTTATATCATCCAGTCAATTACGGTAAATTTTGTTTTTATATCCAATATTCCAAATTTATTTATGCACTTCCAGAAATTTATGTACATTAATTTTTTTTATTCACAAATTTTGTGTATCACCAGTATAAAATAATAAAGAACTTAATTAAATCATTTCAGTCTTAAGATAAATCGCAAAACAACAAGTTAAATTTTCCTGTTCCTCGCATTATTTTTTACTGTTAAAATTCTTAGTTTTGATTATTTAATGACACCATGAATTCGTTTTTAGTTTTGAGTATTTTAGTTTATTTGTGCACTTTAAATCCAATCAATGGTATTGATTTGGGCTTAAAAAATTTAGTGGATTCCGCAAAAGATGTTACCGCAGGAGTGGCCAAGGACATGAACAATAAAGTGCCAACTCCGAAGGGTCTTTTTGAGACGAGCAAACAATTGATAGCTGGTTATCCAATGGAGTTTGTATCGACGTCGATTAATAAAATATGTAAGTTTTTTGTGGAATTTAACTAGTTAATACAAAATGTACTTTAATAGTTGTGTTGATCACGGAAGGCGGTTTATCAGGTTATCTAGTTATGTAGTTATATGAACAGCAACAAAATACATATATTTAAAAAAGTTAGAAAATATATTTTGTTGCTGTTAATATAACTTAATAACCATATAACCTGATAACCAGCCTTCCGTGAACAACCCAAGAAATTTATTAAAAAATCTTTAAAGCCATTTTTTTCGAATTAAAAAAAAAAACAATACTAACTCCCTGTTTTA
Organism: Pollenia griseotomentosa; assembly: GCA_963931875.1. Lineage (NCBI taxonomy): Eukaryota > Metazoa > Arthropoda > Insecta > Diptera > Polleniidae > Pollenia > Pollenia griseotomentosa. Next base: position 79,171,111 of record OZ007563.1, read on the forward strand.
AGATGACAAGTGCAAAATTCATTACTTCAACTTACATTTAAACCAAATTTTAAAATTTGGGTTTTTGTTTTAAATGTAAGTTCAACGGAAGAATTTTTCGCTCGTCATCTAAAAACAGACAGTAAAAATTTTAAGTATGAAATTTTTAAGGTTAGAAATAAGCTTTAAAAATATTCTTAAAGCGCTTAGCGGTTTTTTAAGGTTAATTCTGATTTTATGTGGTTTTAGAAATTATGGATTTGAGGTTATGTTCAAGTTTTAATCCCAAACCCTTAACGGTTTTAAATTGAGTGTAAAAATGTTAATGGTTTAGAGAAAAAAATGAGAAAAATGGTGGCAAACATTTTAATTTTATGTGAACAAAATTTTTATTAAAAATTAATTTCTTAAACAAATTTCAATTACTTATTGTCCGTCCGTCTTAATCTTTTTTAAAGCTTTTAACTTAAAAATTTAAAAATTAAAAACATTTGTTTGAAAAAAATTTATTTGATTATATAGTTTGCTTGTTGGTTCCGTTTTTTCGTCAAATATGTTCAAGTGTAACCATAGCTCAAGTTATGTAAAGTTTATCAATCCCGCAGGACATCAAAATGTTTTTATAAGAAGTTTTTGGTGGAAAGCAGCCAAATCGCGATCGATTTTTAATTCGTAGCCCTTTTTCGCACAATAACTTAATTTTCCTTATAAAATATTGTGTAAATATTTTCAGATAGATTGTTCGGTTTTAAAACCTAATTAAATACTTTTGATATTTATTTAAGCCCCATTTATATATTCTTCCGGGTTTTGGCCAAATATTGGACAAAGGTTAAAAAAAAATATGAAAAGAAAAAATTCCTTGGTGAATGTTTAATCTGACAAAGAGGTACCACGATACTTTTTAATATCAAATGGTAAAAAAAGAGTACGATCATATAGTTGATATAATCGTTCTCTTATTAAAAGAGATAGATGGTGAAAGAGAGGGAGAACGAGATTAAGACTGGAATATGATTACATTTTATCAAAAAGATAAAAGAGGATTATTTAAATTGTTTTACAGTGGATAATATTCTTTTGCTATATTCTTGCTCTTTTTTTAATTATTTTTTTATTCTTTTTTTATCTTTATATATGATTTACAACTTTTTACTCGTTTGTTTAAAATAAATTTCTTCCATTATGTTTTTAAAATTGATTAAAAAGATCGATCAAAAAGATTATTTTAAATTGAGAAACAATTTTAAGAAGAAATTTTATAAAACCCAATGTTGACCGGGTCTGCCGTGTCATAGAAATGTTCACACAGGGCGAATTCATTTATTCGGTGGTGTTAATACTACTACAATAACTAAAAACAACATTGTATTTGTGTTGTTGCTTTAGTTGGTCAATAAAACAAAAATGCCTGGGGGATAACTCTGGAAGTCGTAAATTGCATACTTTTTCGAAAGATAAGCCAAATTTTCAAAAATATTGTTTTCAAAATTTTATATATCGACTTGAACCTGAACACTAAAAACTTGAATCAACTTTTTCATATTCCATTAAGTGATTTATGTCACATTAATAAAAAAAAATATGAAGATTTGCGATCCCTTTCATTAATTAATTAAAAATTTACATTCTTTCAAAAAGACTTTTTTTAAAAACTCTAAATTCATATTTATTTGTTTTTAATAAAAAGATTTTAATTTTAATGTAAAAAAAAAAAAAAAAAATAGAATAAAAATGCCTGAGGGATACTTCTGGCAGTCGTGATTGAATACTTTTTGGATTCGGAAGCAATTTTATTTCTAGTTCTTTCAGTCGTTACTGAACGAATCGAAATTATTTTTTTAGTGTTGTTAAAAATCAAATAAATGTATTACAGCACTGAAAAAATACTTTCGATTCCTTCAGAAAGAATTAGAAATAACATTGCTTTAGTCCTCATTCATATTATAAAACATTTTCTGCAAAAACTTTCTTAAATTTTTTTTTGGAAATTGCATTGAATAAAAATTTTGTTTTACAGCATTGAGTAATTTTCTATGCCTTCTTTCTTTTTTCTAATAACAAATTTGCCTTCTCTCTTTCTTTCAATAACAAACTTACAAAAACTGCTTGTACATGAAACAAATTACACTTTTCCATTCTTCATTTTTCCCCTTTCATCAACAAATTCAAATGCTTCACAGCAAATGTTTCATAATATGGATTGAGACTTAAGCTTCGTACAGACAGACGGTGGTCAGATCTTACAATGTTGTCATTAAAATTGACTAAAAATGTCTTGCAACTGTGTGAACATTGTACGCTATTTTCGTTTGGCAGATGTGTTTAATTAATGCATCTGGACCAGGACTGCCAAAATTATCCCCCAGGCATTTTTTATTTTATTTTTTTTTTTACGTTAAAATTAAAACGTTTTTATTAAAAAAAAAACGAATAATTATTTATGGGTTTTTTTAATAAGTATTTTTAAAAGAATGTTAATTTTTAATTTAAAATTAAAGTGATCACATATTTTCATATTTTAAATTAAATTACGTAGTTAAATATGAACCAGTAGTAGAGGCGACATATCGACCAACGAAAGCAACAATTAAAATACAATGCTGTGTTTTTGGTGTTCGTCTTATCGCTTCCACCGTTTATATAAACACGATTTAGTCGTTATCTAAAATTTTGAAATCAATATTTTTGAAAATGTTGTTTATTGTTTTTTAAACTATTTTGTAATATAAATGAATCCTTAGGGCATAGAAGATTGGCTAGAATCTAAACTCTCCCAAAACGAAACAAAACATTCTCTTTCAAACTTCTGTACGTGTTTAAAGCAACAGCAAAGAAAGTACATTTCTTACTAATACAATCATAGGGTTAGGTTTGTTTGACAGCTGAGTTTCTGTCACTTTCGATTCTAGTCAATATTCTATGACTTGGAGTATTAAAAAAAACTTATGTGCTGTTTTTTACAACACAAATGATTGAACGTGTAGTAAAATTTCTATAAAAAACACTTAAAGAACTGAGTGCATTTCATATAAATTTTACTACACGTTCAATTACTTGTGTTGTGGACACAGCACATTGCTGCCTGTTTTTCAAACTTAAATAATACTTTTCATTTCTAAATTTATATTGAAAACAAAAGCAAATTTGAGTGTTTTTTATTGTTGTTTCACATACTTAAATTCCCAAGCGACAATTTTTATTTTATTTTGAAAAACAGGCAGTTAGTTCCTATTTTATGATGACGATCGCAAAATTCATTCGATTAACTTTTATTTTAAGGGAGTTTTCCCTAATTTTAAAATTTTGTTTTGGTATTAAATATAAGTTAAACGAACGAATTTCGCACTCGTCATCAAAAAAAGTAGATAAGTCATTTCACTCAAACCGTTTAAGTAGCCTGAGTCTATATGGTTCTTGGGTCTTATAATATACATACATCTAGCTCTAGCAGATAATGGAGTTATAATTACATATTAAAAACAAAAACAGCTTTTCAAATTACAGAAAACAAAAAAAAATTTCCAAATGGATTCAATGAGTTCTTTTGGGCAGAAAGAAAACGATTGATTGTGTGGTAAAATTTATATGAAAAGCACTCAAAAACTGAGTGATTTTCATATAAATTTTTTACACAATTAATTGCCTGTCACCTGGAAACAGCACATAAGTTTATAAAGAACTATTGGACTCAAAAGGTATTTTTATTAGTTATGAAAAACACTATTTCGAGCATTATTTGCAAACATAATTACATTGTGGTAAATTCTTTAACCTGATGGTTTTTGGAAATTCAACAGCCAGGGGTCAAATTACCCCATTCGATATAGATTGAAATTACAATATAATTTAAATAAGTATTTCGATCGATATTGAATGCCGTAATTTACCCCAAGCACTTCAAAATATAATAATTTTTATTAATGTGCGGCTTACACAATACAAGTGTTATAACGTGTATTACAATTTATATGAAAAACACTCGAAAAACTAGAATGCTTTTCATATAAATCACATTTGTTGTGAAAACGGCACATAAGTCTACCACATTTTCAGAGTAACAAATTTAATTTATTTTCAAACGCATTTTAACTCACATCTTTTGTACTTAAAAAGTTAGAAAGACTTATAAAAAAAAGTCATGTTGTTTACTCACAAGTAATTGATTTAAAATTTAGGTTCATCGGCTCTTTCTTCCCAATCCACGACACCCAAATATTTGCCAGACATCGATAAAATTCAATATCAAATGAGAACTGCATGCAATCGCTATAACTATTCTCTAACACAGGCAAATGATATGTTGACTAGCAAAGAGTTTAATCCCAAAAATAAGGTCGTTTTATTGGTCACCGGCTGGACAACATCGGCTGATGAAGACGAAACAATTGCTCAATTTGCTAAGGCTTATAGTTGTCGTGGAGGCGTTAACTTTGTGGTAAGACTAAAAATTACAATATTTGCAAGACGCCAACTATTCCCTATTCATACATTTTTTATTAATCCTAACTCTAGGCCTTGGATGCTGCTGGTTATATTGAAACTCTAAACTCTTGGTCTGCCTTTAACACCGAAGCCTTGGGCATGCATATTGCCGAGGGTTTAAAGGAATTAGCGGAAATGATTCCTGTGGAAAATATTCACCTAATTGGTCATAGTTTAGGAGCTCATATAGTTGGTTCTGCCGGCCGTCACTTTGAATTGATAACCAATAAGACTATACCACGTATAACTGGCCTAGATCCAGCCAAACCCTGTTTCAATGAGGGAGAATCATTGTCTGGTTTGCAAAGAGGAGATGCTGACTTTATCGATGTTATTCACAGTAATCCAGGTATTATGGGCAAACGTGATCCCATGGGAGACATAGACTTCTATCCCGGTGGCTTGGATGCTTTACGACCAGGCTGTGCTGGCATTATGTGTGCCCATGCCCGAGCCTGGGTGTACTATGCTGAGACTATTTATCCAGGCAATGAAAATAATTTCATGGGAACACGTTGCACTTCTTTGACTCGTTTGCGTGAGGGTAAATGTCCCGGCAAGGAGGTGCCCATGGGTCACGCTGCGCCCACCGATGCCAGGGGTAACTATTTTATGGAAGTTCGCGCAAATCCCCCTTATGGCATGAATGGCAATAAGAATGACATGTCAAAGAATGAGAATTGTGGTGCCTGCAAGGAATCTAATGCGAAGAAGAAATCGATGTAAAATGAAAAAGAGATTTTAAAATTAAGACTGATTGTTTTTTTTTTTATTTAAATATTAAAATTTACTTGGATATTTTGTTTTCCACTTTAGGAGGCAAATTTGGATTTTTACGGTGTTTTTTAAATATTTATTTGTATTTGTTCTTTATGTTTCATTAAATTTGTATTGTGAGTTTTATTTAACTGCTGTTGTGTGACTAATTGTGCATAAAATGTTCAAAATGTGTGTAATTTCAAATAAAATTGTTTTTGTGAAAAAAAAATCTAAAGTGTTTTTAAGCAGTTAAATTTTTATGAGATTAGACAAATACCCCAATTTTTTTTTCAAATTTTGTGTTAAAGTTTGAAACTATTTTGGTAACTTACCATCTGATAAATGGTTCATAATTTTTTAATAGAGTAAAAGGTGGTGCAACAAAAACGCAGGATGTTAACTGTAAATAAAACAAAATTTTTTTAGAGAATTATCGTAATATTTTTTATTATTCAAGAAGAATTATCTTTACCTTTTCTCTTGAACTGTTCTTGGCTTCTTGACATACATTTTTTTTTAATATCCCTAAAGAAAGAAGTCTAACGGTGTCAAATCAGATGTTCGTGACGGCCAATTAACATCGCCACGATGAGAGATAACACGGCCATTGAATTTCTCTCGCAAAAGAGCCATTGTTTCGTTGGCAAGTGGCATCATCGTTTGAAACCACCTATCGTCCAGGTCCATATCCTCAATTTCTGCCCACAAGAAATCCGTTATCATCTCGCGATAGCGAACCCCATTCACGCTAACTGCTTGGCCGACCTCAATTTCAAAGAAGTACGGCCCGATAAAGCCGAACTGGCCGAACATGCACCGGTGCTTTCATATTTCCTACAGACCCAGTTTGAAAATTTGCGCACAATTCTCCAGATTGTGGACACATTTGGTCGATTATGCTGACCAAAAAATCACGACGTGCAAAAAATTAATTTTGATTCAAACTCGAATTTTTTTAACAGGCTTCAGCAATCTTAAGGCGTTTCTGAATTGTAAACCTCTCCATGGTTGAATTTGTCAAACAAAAAATTTGTCAAATTAAGTTGGGCAAAGAATTTGACGTTAAGGTGCGACTCACAATTAACATCGTGCATTATGGTTGAACCACCCTTTAGTTTAAAAAAAAAATAATTTAAAGTTATTATCTTGCTAGTTAATTTGCTAAACAAAACTATGAATCTATGAATTTTTAAATTAAAAAAACTTATTAAAAAAAAAAATTTAATCTTATAGATTTTAGAATGACCCTTTGTACTCTACACTATCAGGGAGGTGTTTTCCGAATTTGGACAGATGTTTATAACTGATAAAAATATGATGCCATTGTCAGATGCATTAATTTAACACATCTGCCAAACGAAAATAGCGTACAATGTTCACACAGTTTCAAGACATTTTTAGTCTACTTTAATGACAACATTGTAAGATCTGACCACCGTCTGTACGAAGCGTCTGTACGTTAATATTTCGATAAATTAGGCCGCAAATGTCTTTAAGGTAACACTTAATCTCTGTTTTGTGTTGAGAGTTCGCCATATTAAAATAAAAGTCTTAGGACCGTTTTCACAACATACCCACAGCTAAAGGTAGGATTTTATCGGCCGTATAAAAAGTGTTCTATTATTACAACTTTACTTTAACCTTAAGTGAGCGATAAGTTAGAGGAAGTTTGATACTACATGGTAGGTTAAAGTAACGTTGCTATAATGGAACACTTTTTATTCTGCCTATAAAATCCTTCAATGCACAGCAGTAAGTTTATATGCAACTCAAATAGTTACTCTTTAGAATAAATTAAGAAAAGTGGCGTACGCGGCACAAAACAATAATTTTCACTTTCAATAAAAAAAAACCCTTAACTTCCAAATTCGTTATGAACGTTCACAAAAATTTACATTTTTCTTCAAAAAATATGCCAGAAGCAGTGGTGAAAATACAAAAAAATTCTATCAGGTATATTTTCAGAAATTTCATGTAAACCTTCATTGTCGTTTTTCTCCACGACGACATTTTGGCATATGCATCAAACCAATAATGAGCTGACGAAAAGGTACATACATTATACCGAAAATTGCTAAAATGCCATAACTTTCTTATAAATTTTGTTCCATGCAAATGCATGTTTTTTGTCGATAGTCTAACAACAATGTCGACCAATTATCTTTCCGAATAATTAAATTTGAGCTTAAATGGCATCGATTTGTTTTTGCATATTTTGATGAAAATGCATATTTTTGCATATTTAGGTTTAAAATGCATATTTTTGCATATTTTGACATTTTTGAGGGATTTTTTTTTTTAATTTCCATATTATAAAAAAGTTTAAAAAAAAAATTTTAAATACATACACCAAAAACAACTTTCCAAAAAAGTTTTTAAATAATAAATAAATTCTTTTGTAGCTTTGCTTTAATTACAAGATTTTCAAAATTTCGACCACAGATGCTTCTATTTTAAAGCGATTTTATCCAAAACTGTTACAATTCACTTGCTTGGCACATGGGTTATACCACGTTGCAGAGAATTTAGAAGCCAATTCGATAATATTGCGGTTTTTAATGAAATGTATTCCGTGATTCCCTTTCCACCGCAGCCAGTAGTAACAAGATTGGGGCCTGGCTAGATGCTTCAGAAATCTATTCAAAAAGCTTTGAGTAATTTAAGAATGTTAGAAGATGTTTGTGCAATAAAAAAAGGAAAAGAATTATTAAAATTTAATAACATCAGAAATCAATTAGCATTTGTATTTTCCAATTGCGGATATATTGGTGAAACAATAACTAATGTATTAAAACATGTCAAAAACTCAAGTATTATGAAAAAAGTTTGACATCCCATACGACTTCATCGTTTTTTGAAAAATTTCTAAACAATAATACTTTTTATTGGATCAGAGTTGCATTTTATTTCATATGCGAGTGTTTATATATAGTAAGTATAAAGTATACTTTGTGTGATGGTGTGAACACAAGCTATCGTGTTAAATTAGATTTTTTGACAGTCGCAACAAAACTCATAAGATTTCATCTCACAATGTATTATGTAATACGTAAGACTTGTGAGATAGTGAAAACTAGCCTTTAGGAGGGATTTAATTCACTTAATACTCAAGTCAAATTAATTGATATTGCAAAAAGTAAAATTAACAATGTGGAAGGAAAAACAGCCCGACAATTTAAAAAAAAATTCAAAACGTTTTGCAAAAAAAAAAAAAAAAAATTAAGGATCTCAACAAATAAAATAAATTTCAAATATTTTTAATCTGATCTGGAATCAAAGTGGGATCTGAAAATAAATTTTTTCAAAATGCATTGGCATTCTTCAAGTAGAAGACAAAGTTTTACTTTTAGTAAAACAGTACTTACCCAATAAAAAATTGAGCTTCCAACGAAGCAGCACTAATTTTTTATTGGGTATTTATTTAAACAAACAAAAATATAAATTAGTAATTTAAGTTTTTTAAAAATATTTGAATAACAATATACTGAATTTTTTATATGTTTTTATTAAGTCAAATTAAAAAACGATTTTGTATGGAAATTGTTTAATTTTTGGTGCATATTTTTTAGTGCATATTTTGGATTTTTTAGTGCATATTTTCGATTTTTTAGTGCATGAAAATATCATCCCTATTAATATAATATTTGGTTACGATAACATTTTAATAGCATATATTAGCAGAACGCCCTCTTCGAAATTACTTTAAGACGAGCAAATCTCATGTAGATGTTTATTTTTAGGTTAAATTCGTCACAAAAAACTCTTATATGAAACTTAGCATAATTTTGTTTTGGGTCTCAAATAGGGAACACTCTTTATATGGGATGGTGTAGCGTATCAAATGGTCGGGCTTGACCGGCTATACATTCCTAATTGTTTTGTTTTAATGTAATATAGGCATTTCTAATAAAAATTCTTATCATCGCATTAAGTTGAAATGTTGTTTATAGTTTTTTTTTTTTACTTGGGGGCATAAATCACATTCGGGAGATAATATTTAACTGCCTATTTCCGATGTGCGAAAGAATTCTTTTTTTCGTACAACTACCTTAAAAACAAAAACAAAGATTTTAGAATTTGCTTTTGTTTTAAATGTACTACATATTTTGTCGAAAGAAAGAATTCTTTCGCCCATTGAAAATAGGCTATAAGAAAACTTTTTTAATAAAATTTTGTTTGTCTTTATAATTTGATTTCAAAAACAATAAATATAACATTTGAATAATAAAATAAATTACTGGTCAAATGGTTCCCTAAAAGAATTTAAAAGAAATTTATGATTTTTGAAATCTTATAAAGGAAGTGAATTTTTAAAATTGATAACTCAATGAAAACATAAAATGGTTCCCATCGTTTTTAAATGCTTTATATATAACAAATATGTGTTAAATATTCGAGAAATCGAGAACAAATTTAATTAGAATTTTTAAATATATCAGAAATTTTAATTATTGACTACATATAATAATCACCCTTATTGTGTTTGGCGTATTAAAAATACGCCTACGACTGTTTGGTAATAGATTAAAGAAAATAAGTTCATGTTCTCTTTAATCTATTACCAAACAGTCGTAGGCGTATTTTAAATACGCCAAACACAATAAGGGTGAATATTAATTTTATAAAATTTTCTTAAGCTTTTAAGCCATATTTAATAAAATCGAAAATTTGTTCAAACCAGTGTTCGAAAACAAACATTATGTTTAAATTGCTACTTAGTGTTCCGTTTGGTAGACATGAGAAAACCACAAACGCTATTAGTGTTTGTGTAGTAAATCATTAAAAAGAAACTTTTCTATGTTTGTGATCTTTAAACACAAAAATAATGCTGAACTTATCCAACTCAACAAAAAGATGAGAACATTTAATTGCGTTCTGTTTTGTTTAAACCAGAACTTCGTTGAGTACGGCTCAGCACAATTGTGTTCGTTCTATTCAGTTGTGCCTAGCACCCTTTTGGTTCGTAAAAACCAAAAAACTCTTTACAAAAACAAAACATGTACACAATACACAAACAAGCTATTCGTGTTGTGGTCGTTAAAATTGCTTAGCAACAACAACAATACTAGTGAGAGTCATGGCTAGAATTTTTAGTTTGCTCATTTCTTTATCAATGTAAAAATAAACACTATAGAACATTTAAATCAGTGTTCGAAAATAAGCAGAATATTATTAAACGTTTGGCTCAAACACCCTGGAACGATATCTATGTTTTTAGTGTTTGTGTAGACAAACACAACCCTTAATACCGTTCGTAACTATTTTCAAGAAAGAACCGAACATTATATAGTGATCTGTTCTTCGTTAAAAAAACAGAACAAATAATTTTAGCAACGACCGCAGCACGAAAAGTTTGTGTGTATATATGTTTTGTTTGTGTGAAAATATTTTGCTGGCTTTTTATTTTTTTTTTTGGTATGTGTATTTTGTTTTTTTTTTTTTAAATTTTTAATTTTTTTTATCAGCCAAAAGGGTGCTACGCACAACGGAAACGAACGAACTTGATTGAGCTAAACCGAACACAATAAAGTTTGTGGTTTTAAAAAATACCGGATGGTATTAAATGTTCTCATCTTTTTGTTGAGTTGGATAAGAACAGTATTATTTTTGTGTTCGAAAGATGACAAACAGGGACACGCTTTTGCTTTGCGCCAGCGTTTCATGACTAAAAATTTAGTTAAAGTTGTCAAAATCTTGTAATTAATAAAATCCTGAAGTAAATTCTACAAGTTCATATACCTTAATGCATATAATGTTTTCTTTTGACGATATTTTATCGTCTTTTAAAAATTCGAAAACAAATTCGAGTTTAAAACTTTTTAGAAACCCCAAAATTGATTTTTTTATTCAAAATGTTAAGTATAGAATCGAATATATATTTTAACTTAGTTTAAAGAAATAATATTTGATAAGTGTTATCATGTTCGAAAATATAGATTCAATTCGAATAACTTAGGGTAGGGTTTATGTTCCATATTTTTTTTTTTTTGCAATTTTGTTAATTTTGAAAAATTTTGTGGTTATTTAAAGTTTTTAATTACGTTTAAAAGATTTTATATTAAGTTCGAATTTTCGAACATTAGAAAATTGTAACCAATGTCCTTTATTTTTCATCATTCTAGAAATGTACAACTTTTTTTTGTCGTATTGGATCTAAAACTTTTTTATATTCTTTAAATGGTTCGCAAATCCAATAAAAATTGTGAAAGTTGTTTAATTAAATACCACTATTTGCAGTCAAAACCATAGAATTACCAGAACTTTACATGGCGATTAAAGTTTCAAAATTTTGCAAAACTGTGTTTGGGAGTTCGTTGAAAAATTACTTCGCTTTGTAATTGATTTTTGTTTTCAACTCCATCGTTCTAGTCCAGGGGAGCCCATTTCACCAACCAAGTGCACATGCAAAGTAGTTTTAGTTGTGGTTTAAGCATGGGTACATCTAATTTCCGGATCGCATAATTTAAAAAAATTGAGCTGCTTATTCGCCACCCCGATCATGCGATTATTTTTGTGGAACTTTGTTAAGGGTTACATATTAACAGATCCAATCGAATCTTAAACCTTAGCCCCAAGTATTCTCTTTAAAATTACATTAAAATCATCTTCGTGTGTAAAGTAGTTTTCGAGATATTGAAGAAATAAGCTCAACACATTCGGCTAATTCGGCGAATTATGACATTTTGAATATGACATAACTTTAGAAATAAAAATTTTAAAATTTTTTTTCGTTCATATATGTTCCTTATAAGATAAAAGGAACCTTCTCACCAAACTTCATTAAAATCGGAAGGGGTCGTGTCCCACTCTTGGTCGTTTTGACATGCAATTACCCATATCATATGTACTTTTGGTTTTTTGTCATACATATTGTTTTAATTAATAAAAGATTGTTTGGGAAAACTGAAAACGGAAAGAATTTACAATTACCAAAAAAAATTTAATATTTTATGATTTTTTTTTTGTAAATTATTAATGAGCGGAAAATCAAGGATTCCGTTCATCAGCAAACCTTTTTCCAAAGACTTCGGAAAAACTAAAGAAATTAAACAAATGAAACGGTCAAGCGAATGAGAATTACAAACACTCAAGTTTTAATTGCAAAGATATCAAAACTTAGACAAAACAGCCTGATTTATATTGTTGGAAAACAAAGTCCTTATGGAAAAACCCTGTAGTTGACAATTATTCTTGGTACAAATGGACATTATGGAAGATTTGGCACTGCTTTTTGGATGATTTGATAGTTTTTTTAGTTATTTTACTTAATGATAAAAACCAAACTATTTGGGAAATTGTATTTTATACTTTTGCCCGATTTCTTCTTGGATTATTATTTGTAAACCCACTTTATATGAAAAATAAATTGATTTTTATTTTGCAAATTGACATTCTTGAAATCGAGAACCCGGTCCCGATTATTGCCATAAAATATGTTCATTAAATTTAAGAAATGTTTCGCAAATATTACACTAATAGTTTAAAGCTGTTTACAGTCGGCTAATGCTGTTTATTTATTTAGCTTAATATTTAAATTTTATTTAAAATAGACAACAGAAAAGTAGTCTTAGCTAAAACTCAGTAAGAAATTTCCTATTAAAAATTCATTAAACGTAGAAAATGCTTGTTTTGTAAAACTGAAATCAATTTGCTGTATGTACGTACATATGTATGTGTCTTGATGTATGTATATATTTTTTTTCATAAGCTCTATATGGAATATTTATATAGGCATCTTTCCCATAATCTTAAATTTAATCGTTGCAATAATTTTTTTTTTAGTAACAAACTTGACATATCTAATTATATACATATCGCTCATTTGCTGCAACGTCGTCATAAATCAAAAATTGAAATTTAGGAGCAAGTAATTCAGAATAGTTTTTTTTTTATATTGTGTATAAAATTCATAAAATTCATTTTTTGAAGAGAATGTGTGGTTATATTTTCTAAATGGTGCGAGAAAATCAAGAATTTTAAACACGTTTATTTCAAAATGTATTTTTTTTGAGTTATGACGACGTTGAAGCAAATGAGCGATATGTACGTAATTATATTTATGGCAATTGTTTTAATGTTATTTTGATTCCCGTATATAAATGATATGTTGATGTTTTGTTTGAAGGCTGTGTATAAAATGTTATTTTTTATAAATCTCACATTTCAGTTTTAGCACGAAACTCAAGGTGGTCGGTTTGGGAAATTTTAACAAAATTTCTTTTTGTGTCTAAAATTTCATTGAACTTGATAATTTGCTATCATAAATATCGACATGGAATGTAAAAGTTTATTAAGTTGTTTAGTTTTAACCGGTTTACTAAGTGCTATAAGTTGTGTTGATTTCGGTTTAACCAACGTTTTAAAATCCACTGTGGATGTAACATCGGGTGTTGCCAAGGATGTGGGCAATAAACTACCCACACCGAAGGGCCTTTTTGAGACCAGCAAACAAGTTATAGCCGGTTATCCATTCGAATTTGTTTCGTCTGCAGTTAATAAAATTTGTAAGTGTCTTAAAATCACCATTAAAAGGGTCAAAAGTGTTTTGGAATTTTATATTGCATTTCAAAAACTTTGAAAATTTTTGGCGCTAAAAAAAGTGAAAATTTAAAAAAAAAAAATTAAATATGGTACAAACAATTTAAATACTTTAGTCATTAATTTTTTTTTGGAAATCTATTAATAACACGAGAAACTTAAATCTGAATTTATGTCAGCAAATAAAATAAAAGTTATGTTTATCAGAAAATTAAACTTTATTTGTGGTCTCACCTTAAAACAAATAACGACAAAAATGTGCAAAATTGGTTTAAGGAAACATTTTGGATCAAATCGAGTCTTGCTGCCTGTTTTTAGAACGCAAGCGCAACAGTGACTCGTTAAAATGCCATTTAAAACAAAAACAATGTTTGAAATTTTGTTTCTAAAACGCAAAAGATCTACAATTATAAATAACATATTATACACATCCATCTTTTAAATGGCCCTAAAACACAGTGGGAGATTTCGTCGAAAACCCTATAACTTTGTCATTTCTTTTCGTAAAGCAAAAAATCTTACTACGTGGGTAAAGAAGCTGAAGGCTGGGGTACTTGCGTTTCAAAATTTTGGGCATTTCCAACAATAATACCCCTAATGCTGTCGTGCCCATTACGCCGCCATTTTTGTCCAATATTAAAGATATATACACATCGCACTCGTTTAACAATACTGTATTGACCCAATATTTTCAGTAGAAGCAAATCCATTCTTAAGGCATATGAAAATTAATTTTTAAATCAACCGTTTCATTTCCAAAAAACGGATATATATATAAATATTTTTTTTAATTTATTTATTAAAAAATTAAGTTAATACATTATTGTATGTACTAAATATGTAAAAGCTATAGCAACTAGGCCTTAAGCTATTAATATGAATAAGATATGAATATTACGTGTCGATTTCTTCCAAAAAGTGAAAAAACAAAAAATTTCGAGTCAATACACTTTTGTTGAACAGGTGCGATATATGTATACATATTTATGTTCTAAGGAAGAAACATGTAAATAAAATTGAAAATGTATAATCAATTACTGCAAATTTCGATCCACAAATGCCATTTGTTAAAGATTGATGTTTGACTATAGACTGGCTGGCACCGCAGTGGCGCAAACGGTAGAACGGCAAAAAATTCTGATGATGGTAATGTGGTTATTCTCGAAAAATGTAAATTCGACCCGAGTTCAATCCCGTGTTCAGTCAAAAAATAAAATTATCACAAAAACATTTTAATTCATTTTATGTTGTAAATTCCTTTCTTTACTAAAAATAATTGAATGAAAATTAAATTTGATAAATTTAGTGTGCTGTTTTCACTACACAAGTGAAGTAAAATTTTTTTCAGAATCACTTTCTGAGTCGAACTAACGATGTCCGTCCGGCTGGCTGGCTGGCTGTCAATGTAACCTTGTGCGCAAAGTACAGGTCGCAATTTAAGAGATTATTTGATAAAATTTGGGACATAGGTTCTTATTGACACGAGGACCAAGCGTATTGAAAATGGGCCAAATCGTAGAACCACGAGGGAAGATAGGGGGAAATTTCTTTCTCTCAGAAACTATCAAACCGATTTTAACGAAATTTAAAACATGGATAGATCCATATCTATATGGACACATAAGCTATACAGTTTTTCAAAAATAGGACCACAAGGGGATGTAGGGGGCAATTTCTGCCTCTCACAAACTTTCAAACCGATTTTAATGAAGTTTTTAAACATAGAGAAATCCATATTTATATGGACACATAAGCATGATGTGTTTTTAAGTACTGTGGTGCTGGGTATCATATGGTCGGGCTTGACCGACTATACTTTCTTACTTGTTTTTATTATATAGATTAAAAAATTAAATAAATACATTATTGTATGTACTAAATATGTAAAAGCTATAGCAACTAGGCCTTAAGCTATTAATATGAATAAGATATGAATATTACGTGTCGATTTCTTCCAAAAAGTGAAAAAACAAAAATTTCGAGTCAATACACTTTTGTTGAACAGGTGCGATATATATGTACATATTTATGTTCTAAGGAAAAAACATGTAAATAAAATTGAAAATGTATAATCAATTACTGCAAATTTCGATCCACAAATGCCATTTGTTAAAGATTGATTTTTGAAAGCACTCAATCACCTTTGTTGTGAACACAGCACATAAGCGTAATTAAAATATCAAAAACTTTAAAAGTTTTTATTTATTTTCATATTAAAGTATTCATACATACAAATATTAACACAAAAGCCTCAATATTTTTGAGATTTACTCAATGTTTTCAATAATAAATGTTACACACATTGAAAAGTTTAAGTTTTGTAATTACAAAGAAAAAGGTAATAATTAAGAAATTCGGCCTAACTTGGTTGTAAAACTTATAGCACTTACTTGTGAGCATTCATACTACCTTGTAGTAAGGCCCTTCAACTTCTAACAAATCCGGGCTTACCAAACTTTATTTTTCTTTTTGTTTTAAAGTTTTTATAAACCAGAAACTTTTTATGAACGATAAGGTAAAAATTATTAAAAACTATATTCGGCTATGCCGAAACTTATATAGACTTCACCATGATGTGATAAGAGCAGAAAGTTATATACACGCAAAGAAAAAACATGGTTGTGGTAAACATATTCTAAGAGCAACATATTTTGATAAGATTCATGATTCATGAGTCAACATATTACGATTATTATTGAATCATATTATGGCCAAATATATTCGTAATATTACATCATATTTAATATTTTTCCCTTAATCATAATTTGTTTTTATTACATGCCATTTGTAATTCAATGTAATCATATTCTTATCTAGTTAATCATAATAAGTTAAGAAGTAATCATGTAATGATAAAAAGTAATTATGTTGTGGTTAAAAGTAATCATAACATATCTGAAATAATCATGTTAAGATTATTGTAATCATATTATAATAATATCGTTGTAATCGCTTGCCGTAGATTACAAATATTTATAAATTTTTTTATAGAATTTTCATTTTTTTTCTTAAAATAACACTAAACTTACGCGCAGTGGTCAATAATTTTGCACCACTCTCACAACAATAAAAAAAATTTTTAATTTTTTTGCATCGATATTTTATTTTGTGGCACTTTACAATTTTTTTTTTTAATGTACATACAATTTCTTTATTTTCTTAATTTCTTTAAACTTGTTTTTTTAATTGGGCATTGTTTTTAATTGTTTAACCAATCATTAACAAATAATTCGATAGGCATATGTAAACCAAACGCCACAACTGATGGAAAATTATTTTACAAATGGTGCAAATAAAATATTATCAGAGTAAAGATATTTTGATTGCATCTTAAACATATTATGAGTACACGTTTAGAAAGTTTTCATGTTATGGCTTTTAAATATCATTAAATGGTTGTTAATTATATAATATGTTTTCAATATATTGTTAGAAAAATAATTGTTTTTGAGTCAACTATACTCAAATTTATAATTGAAATGTTTACAGTAACTAAAATAATGCTTATATTTATTAAAAATAACAATTTTTTGTGTACGACAATATATTGTTACAATAAATATAGTGTTGTTGCCGTAACCATGCCCAACCATATTTTTTCTCTGCGTGCAATAAAATTTTAAGACTAATAATTTTTAGTTCCAACTAAAAAGATGCATTGGCGTAGGAAGGGCATTCGGTAAGGTCCTAGAAGTGCCAGTATTTGCCCTTCATAAATTATTAAAATATACATGTGAAATCTTTTTTTGGAGTTCTGGGGCCTGATTCTGGCAGTCGTGATCGAGTACTTTCTCGATTCGCAAGCAATTTAATATCTAATTATTTCAGTCAATACTGAACTAATCAGAACTATTTTTTCAGTGTTATAAAGCAATAATTTGAGTTTCACAATACGGAAAAAATTATTTCGATTCGTTCAGTATCGACTGAAATAAAATTGCTTTCGAATCGAGAAAGAACTCGATCACGACTGCCAGAATTAGGCCCCTGAATTGACTTTTAAATAACCGCAAAGAAAAAAATCTGCAGCGGTTTAAGTGCGACAAACTAATCCGTTCAACCAAAATGTTTCTTACAGCATCACTGTTTGCCTTGCTGAATATGGTTTCATCCTGGTGAAATCACTTCTATGGTGGTACTCCGTAGCTAGGGATGCAAACGATACATCGATGTATCGATGTTTAGAAAACATCGATGTATCGTTCATAAACATCGATGTTAACATTGATGTTTTGATAGTCTATACATCGGCGTCAATTATTGAAATTTTTTTTTAATAATATTTTTGCAATTTTTAATTTTTATTTTTTCAATTGAACCCTTTATTTAAAAATATAAAAGAGTGAATTTCAAAGCATATACATATGGGGGATTTCTTGTCAAGGTTAGTCCTATTGGATAGTAGTTTAAAGACAAATTTTCAACAAGATCTGTCAAAAAGTTTCTGAGTTAGAGGGGAGGGGGTCAACGTTTGACATTTGGGCCATACAGGTGTTCTTTCTCATCCATGTAACTTATTACCTATTGGTGTAAGCAAAATTTGTTCCAAGTAGCTACGATAGCTATTTGATCAATCTTTTGAAAAAATTTTTAAAATTTTTTTTTTTATATTTAAAACTTTTTTCTTATTTTTTTTTTAGCGGGAATGTTTTATTTTTATTTTTTTTTGCTCAAAAGAAAGGAAAAGACATACCTTTAAGGTAGTTTTGGTCGCTTTTTGGGATGCGGGTGGCTTATGTATAAAAAAAAAATATGTCTAACTACAGACGAGGGTTTTAAAATTTTTAGCATATGCAGCAATATTTTGAATTTTTTCCTAAAAGACCAGAATTACCTTAAAGGGAAAGACATAAGCTTTCTTTTGAGAGGAACAAAAACATTCCCGCTAATAAAAAATAAAAAAAAAGTTTTAAATTTAAACAAAAAAAAAAAAAAAATCAAATTTCATCCAAATCGGAAGACATCGATTTCAAAATTGAGTCACTTAACATGAAATCCACCATTTGCATGTGTATACATTAGCGTGGCCGTTAGTTGTATGAAGAACTTTTTTTTTTGATTTCTTATACTCTCCCCCTCCAAATCGGTTCAGTTTTATGTAAAAAAAATACAAAAAAATTTCGTAGCGATAAGTTGTGTTTTAGGGGGGGCGTCCGTCCCTCAAAGTTTGCCATCAAGCCATTTATTCAAATGTAATTTGTTTGCGTATGACTATCTTCTAAAAACAACATTTTACAAGAATATGATATATGGCAATATTTTAGCTCTTCTAGTCAACAACATAAGCCTCCAAGAAAGTTTTTTGCTAAGACTAATATCTTAGAAAATAATTAAGAAAATAACAACAAAATACCAAGCATTTTATATACGTTTTATATATATAAAAAGGTGATTGAATGTCAAGTGACACAATTTTGAAATCGATGTCTTCCGATTAAGATGAAATTTACACCAAGGTTAGTCCTATTAGATAGTAGTTTACACACAAATTTTCAACAAGATCGGTCAAAATGTTTCAGAGGTAGAGGGGGTCAAAGTTTGCCATACAGGTGTTCTTTCTTATCCATGTAACTTATTACCTATTGGTGTAAGCAAAATTTGTCCCAAGTAGCTTAGATAGCTTTTTGATCAAACTTTTTAAAAAAAATTTTTTTGTTTTTTTTAAAAAATTTTTTAATTTTTTTTTAAATTTAAAACTTTTTTTTTTATTGTTTTTAGCCAAGTGTTAAATTTAAAAAAAAAAAAATTAAAAAATTTTTTAAAAAAACAAAAAAATTTTTTTTAAAAAGTTTGATCAAAAAGCTATCTAAGCTACTTGGGACAAATTTTGCTTACACCAATAGGTAATAAGTTACATGGATAAGAAAGAACACCTGTATGGCCAAAATGTCAAACTTTGACCCCTTCTAACTCAGAAACTTTTTGACCGATCTTGTTGAAAATTTGTGTCTAAGCTACTATCTAACAGTACTAAAATTGGTGTAAATTTCATTTAAATCAAAAGACATTTATTTCAAAATTGGGTCACTTGACATTAAATCCCCCTTTTATATATATAAAACGTATATAAAATGTTTGGTATTTTGTTTTTATTTTCTTAATTATTTTCTAAAATATTGATTTTAGCAAAAAACTTTCTTAGAGGCTTATGTTGTTGACTAGAAGAGCTAAAATATTGCCATATATCATATTCTTGTAAAATGTTGTTTTTAGAAGATAGTCATACGCAAACAAATTACATTTGAATAAATGGCTTGATGGCAAACTTTGAGGGACGGACGCCCCCCCTAAAACACAACTTATCGCTACGAAATTTTTTTGTATTTTTTTTACATAAAACTGAACCGATTTAGGGGGGGAGAATATAAGAAATCAAAATAAAAAAAATAACGGCCACCCTAGTATACATGCATACTATGCATTGCATAACTACATGTAATAAGGGGAAACCCCTTTTATAAGCTAAAGAAAAACAATTTTGGAGGATGTGTGAACAAGTGTAAAGGCCCAACTATAATATGTTTAAGTTGGCTTAAGCAACTGTGCAAATACATGTAAATCATATGTGTCAAACCATATTGTACTTAAGGTAACTTGTTGTTAAGTTTTATGAATCTGTCATTTGCTGAAGCCAAGTGCGAAACTGTAGTTTATAACGTGTTTTTATCGATGTTTTTTAACATCGATGCTTAAATTATTGATTCATTTTGTTAAAGATTGTTATGTATTGAGTTTTGCAGATTCTTAAGGTCAAAAATACCAAAATACATATTATAGCTCACTGGAAATAATGTGCTTTATATACCAAAAAAATCTCGGTAAAAATAACACTTTTGACCCCGACTTAACCCAAACTGTCAACTGGTAATAACTTAATTTCGATTTAAACATACTTTTAGGCTCATCGGCTCTCTCATCACAGACCATTGCACCCAAGTTCTCACCTGATTTAAGCAAAGTACAATTTCAGTTGAGAACTGCGTGTGAAAGGCAAAGTTTTCCCCTCTTAAATGCCAATAATATGTGGACGAGTCCACATTTTGATCCCACAAAAAAGGTTGTAATATTGGCTACCGGTTGGTCTACCACAGTAAATGAAAGTGATACAATTGATGTATTCGCGAAGGCCTACAGTTGCAGAGGGGGTGTTAATTTTGTGGTAAGTTTTAAAAAATAAAATTTTTCTTTTTTTTTTATTTTTATTTTTGATATTTTTTTTATCCTAAAGGCTGTTGATGCCGCCAGTTTTGTGGATACTTTATACACCTGGTCGGCCTTTAACACCGAGGACTTGGGTATGCATATTGCTGTGGGCCTTAAACAATTAATTCAAATTGTCCCAGTCGAAAATATTCACTTAATTGGTCACAGTTTGGGTGCTCATATTGTGGGTGCCGCTGGCCGCCATTTCCAGTGGATGACTAATAAATCTTTACCCCATATTACCGGTTTGGATCCCGCTAAACCCTGCTTCAACGAGGGAGAATCATTATCGGGCTTACTGAGAGGCGATGCTGACTTTGTCGATGTTATTCACAGCAATCCTGGAGTTTTGGGCAAACGGGATCCCATGGGTGATATAGATTTCTATCCTGGTGGCTTGGATCCTTTACCCACTGGCTGTGTTAGTGTTGTTTGCGCTCATGCTCGTGCTTGGGAATATTATGCTGAGACCATTTATCCAGGAAACGAACTTAACTTTGTAGGAAGCCGTTGCAGTTCCTTGACACGTTTGCGTGAGGGCAAATGTCCCAGCAGGGAAGTACCTATGGGCTTTGCTGTACCCAAAGATGTTAAAGGTAATTACTTCATGGAGGTCAAAGGCGAGCCACCCTACGGCACGAATGGTAACAAGCACCGTTCGTTGAATTTTGAAAAATGTGGCAACTGTGAGGAAAAGAAAAATTAAGGAAATTTTCAAAGAGATTAAAGTTTTTGTTTGAAATATTGTTAAAATTTAATTTTGTAAATTTACTTGTGTATTGTTGAAATTTGTTATATTTCTTAAGCGTAAGTCAAAAAAGCTTTGGAATGCTGTTATTTTAAATTTAATTTTTTTTTTCTAAAAATTTTTATTTTGCAGATTTTATCATGTGGTTTTATCTTAATTTTTTTTTTTTTAAACTAACTAAACTCAAAGGCAATTAAACTATAAAATTTAATCACCACAAAAAACATACAAACTTTAATAAATACTAAAATAAGTTTAAAATCAATGTGGGGCTTAAGAATATTTTTTACAGGTTTTTTTTCAATTCCAATTTACAATAGCACAGAAAACAATTTTTAAGTGACCCTCAAAATTTTAATGTTTCCACTAGTTACAGACATATGAAAACATTTTTTTTTTTTTTGACTAAAAGAAGAAGATTTTAAACTTTAAATACAGACTGACTTAAATAGCGGAAACAATTGTTGTTTCTGTTGCAACAGCGTTTGTGTTTTTTTTTATTCGAGGGTTTTTTGCAAGTTCTTTTTCTGAGTTTTTTTTTTTTTTTTTTGCTGTATTCGTATTGTGGGTAAATGTTAAACCATCATTTGGAACCTGTTGATGACTAAAGCAGACGATTTATAGAGACCGACGTAAATGATTTAAAAATTGCACATGAACTAAACAGAAGTGTCAACAAAAATTCAATAGTTTTTTTCTTTTCTTAATAGATAAAGTTGCGATCGGCCATAGCGAATTTAAATGAAACTTTTCATTTAAAAAAAAAATATATATATATATATATAAAATTTTTTACATTTATATACATACAAGGTTTTGCAACAGCTTACACGTAAAGTTGTTATACCAACACAAATGGCAAATTAGGGTATATAAAGTTTTTAATTCTGTATGCAACACCATGAAATATTCATCTAAGACCACATAAAGTCGTTGTTAAGTTGTTGCTGAGCCTCAAAATGTGGGCTCACATTAGGTCACATATAAAGACCATTCCCGAAAAACCATTTTTAACGCGCACAGAAAAAAAATTCACGCCAACTTTTTTTTAAGTAAACCATGTAAACCATTTATAAAAATTAAAATCAGTTTAAATTAAAATTTTAATCAAATGAATTAAACCTTAACTTTTTCTGAATAAATTAATTGCAGGGTTGCAATAAGGCTATTGTAATACATTTTTGGTCTGCCACCGTTTTAGAGAACTAGAAATCTTACTGTTAACTTTCGTGAATATCGGTCCATAATTTACCAGAGGGCCCATATTCTAACTGTCGGTAAAACGTATCAAAGATTTGGCACAGCCGAATATATCGTTCTAACTTGTTTCAATTTAATATTAACATCTATAAAAATATTTGGTAACAGAAAACAGCTCCCAAATGAAAAAAGTCCCATTAAGAAAGATATATGAAATAATGTAACAACTCCTAATAAAATCCTTATATGCAGGTATGCGTTACTTTTTTCAAAAAAACTTTAATGCAGTATTTATTGAAGTGCAGGTTTACTATTTTAGTGCTTTTAAACGACATATGCATCTATAAAAACTCGCTTATATGCATATTAAGTGCTAAAAAGAAAAAAAGACTTTCGTCAATATCCTAAACCAAGATTATTTTACTTGCTTCGAAAGTTCATGTGTACATCAGACTATGAATTAATATTTAGTAAATTTAGTTTTTTAGGAATTGGCTTAAACTTGGAACGATGTTTATATAATAGTTTTTTTTTTAAAGCAGTGTGTTAAATTTGTATTAAATTGTGATGCGTATAGTGCTTATAAGGAAATGTTAATACAACAGCAAGTTTTATTTGCACAACGCAGGTTGCAGAAAAGCGTTAAATTCGTATAACAACTATGCATTAACTTCTTGTACTTTATGGGAAATTTCGTGCCGGCAATAATCTCATCGCGAAAATGACATTACGACGTATAATTCTCAAATATTTTTGGTATTTTGAAAGATTTTGGCACAAATACTTGTACAAAACTGTGCTAGTAGATCCTTTATTGCTATAAATAGGGACCAGTTAGTGGTGTATGATTTGTCACCTGTAAAAGTAAATAATAATGTTATGGAGAAGTAAATTTAATAAAACAGGAAAAAAACTCAAGGTGAAATAACATCTTTTATAATGGAACTCCTCGGTAAAATAATTTGAATTTGAGGTGTTTTAAAAGTTAAATAAAGACCAAACATACACAGAAAAAATAACTTAACATATAGTTTGTTAAAAATAAAATTTTAAATCAACAAACTTTTTATTTGATTTAATGAAAAAATTTATCAAAATTGTGCTTTGCAAAATAGCACTCAATAAAACATATTTAATAATGAAATAATTAAATATTTCTTCATATTCATTAAAAAAATATTTCAATCAAAGTTAAGTTAATTAGCTTTGATATCGTTACAAGTAAGACTTGGTTATTTGTAATTCTCATTCTCTTTACAGTTTTATTTTAATAATATCTTTAGTTTTGCCAAAGTCTTTCGAAAAAGGTTTCCTGATGATCTGGCCTAAGCAACAAGCGAAATGCGCATAGGAACTAGCTGATCCCAAAACAATAAATTTTAGTGTATTTGTCAAAGAATAAAAGTTTGGAATTTAGAACATTGTAATAAATCTATAAATGATAAACATTTTGCTTGATTTATTTAAAATTTCCAACAATTTATTTTAACAAATCACGTAAACATTTTGTTAAAAAAAAATTATTTTGGGTTGTTCAACAAAAATTCAAAACCTATGCCTACTAACTTTTTGAACAGAAAATTCAACAATTTTTTTAATCAAATATGCGATTTTCGTATTCAAATATGAGAATTTTTTTTCTGTGTAGTGAACGATGTTAATTCTGAAGGTACGGTCACATATGGCAAACATTTGACAAAAAATATCAAATATTTGTTTGCCCTAATCTGACCACAAAATATTATTGAGGGGCAAACAGAAAAACAGCTGATTTTGGGCAAACAAAATTATTTGCTAGCAAACAAAAATGCTCCTAATGTGACCATTTAACGTCAAATATTTTCCTCGTTTTTAGGCAAATAAATATTTGTTCTTACAAAAATAAAAAGCTTTAAAATAAAAATTATTGAATAAAATTGAAAAAATTAACAAAATTAAATAATTTTTTAATGACGAAAAAACTTATTTACATACATATGTAAAAAAATGTTCCTGTGTTCTGTTTTTAGCAAAGAGTTGCCGCGATAAATAGTATTCAAGATGTTACAAAATACATTTTTCTAAAGTAAATAGGTAATTTATTTAAAATGGGTATAACATAAGAGCCTATGTTACGAATTATGCATTGCAAGCATGGCGTATCTATATAAATAGATCAATTTTCGAGAGTGTACCAGTTTGGGGTCAGTGGACAATCATGGACCCGCCAAAATAAAATTATATAATGAATTAAAGATTTATATAAAACTTATTTGTGCCGAATAATTTACCGACATCGACATTTTTATGAGATTTTTTCGTCTTGAAGTGATTGTAGCAAGAAACCTAGAATCAATTCTTGGCCTACCAAGACAAAATTTTGACACGGCATACTAGCTATTATATAAATTATTGCCAAAACCAACATTTTTAAGATTATTATGACATTAAAAGATTTTAACAGAAGTGGTATTTGTATAAGAGCTTTGGTAAAATATGGATCGATTACAATAACATTTGGTAAGGTGATAATAGATTGTCTATGGGCACAAGGACTCTTCTCCAGAAATAAGTTTGTAGGCTATTGATCGATCCTTTCCACCTCTTAAGACAATAAAAAAGTAAACACCAAATTTAATTTTTATCAGGTGTGTTCTAGGTATCGACTCGTATTGAAAACGAAAAAATTTTTGAATCCGCATAATTCAGAAATTGGTGTTCTGAAATCCGCATGTTTTTGTGTATTCGAAGTTCTTGTTCAAAAAAAAAAAAAAGATTTAATGGTAAAATAGGTGAATACGGTTTTTATATGGGGCTATCTTAATAATGGTGACGATTGCCGAAAAGATCAACAAAGATACACGAAATTTGCAAAAAAATTGCAAAAATAGCGATAATTTTTAATATTTCAAACAAGCCATAAAATTGATTAAAAGTCCCTAAAACTATAAGGAATGGCAAAAATTCGATAAAAATGGCTAAATTAGCGGATATTTGCAAAAATTTGCCAATGGCCCCATGATAGCAAAGTTTAATATTTATTAAAAATCGTTAAAGCTGCAAACAATTGCATCTATCGCGAAAATTCACGAAAAATTGCAAACTTGGAAACAAACCCAAAAATTTATTGAGATGGCTAAATGGTTAAAAAACAATATGTCGGAAAAAAACAAAAAAAAAAAAAAAAATTTACAAAAATAGCGAAAATTTGCAAAAAAAATTTTATATTTCAAACAAGCCATAACAATGGGTCTCATGCATAAAACGTGAGCTTGAGCTCTGACTCGTTTTTTTGAGTAAAAGGTGCTTGTCGTATGCATAATAAAATTTGATGAATTTGCTTTTACTCACTGCTTACGTTTGAACTCGTCTTGCTCAGTTTGAACTAAGTTAGATGAGCATGTGCTCATTTTGATATGCATAAAAACAAGCTTTTGCTTTCTTTTGTGAGCTCTTGCTCAAATTTTGTTGAGCATGCCTTATAGTTGACTCGCGTCCACTAAAAAGGAATCATGGCTAAATATTTTGTACCGCAAAGAAATACAAAATGTTATCAACAGCGTAAAAAAAATTTAGCAAGTGAGGATAAAAAATTGTACAGGTTTGTATTCTTAATTATTATTTTTTTTTATTTAATTAATAATAAAATGATAAATACATAGGTTTGATGATAGTAGCATCTGAGAAAATGATATCGAACAACAAAGAGCAAGAAATTCAGAAGCTGGAAAAAACAAAAGGATGATGATCGCAAATTTGTTATCAAATTAGTTTATTATACAAATAATATAAATGGAAATCTTAAATATTTTTTTGGTCTATAAAAATAAAAAAACGTAAATACATTTCATTGTTTTATAAAAAATAAAACATATGTAATTCAATTTTAGGCATTAAATATATATTAATAAAAATCAAAATTCATGTAATTGCAAGTTTCTTTCCACAAGTTTTTCTTTCAAAATTTGCATTTTTGCAGAAAGGACTTTGTTTTGTTTTATTAAAGCAAGCCTCTGCAGACTTTGAAAATTCAAATCTCTGGTCTCATCAGTTTCATAGCGACTCAAAACTGCTGTTGACTTTTTGTTAACCTTCAAAATAAACAACATATAGCAAAATGTAAAATAAAATAAAAAAAAATATTACAGGTTGGTCATCATTATCAGTGCAACGTCGCTTTCTTTGATGTTTTGCTACTGGTGTTGCTGCTCTTTTTCTTTCTGAGGATGTTGTTGCTGATATCTCTTCTAATGTATCAAACGTACAGTTGTCATCATTAGTTCCAAGAGAGATATGAACTGTAAAAAAATAAACGAAGAGCGAAATCAACAACAAAATTTGAATTCGATAACGTTACACTTACCTGGAAGTTTGTTTGTTGAGGGATTTGAATTAGCAAAAAGCAGTTGTGACAAATCAGTTTCCCAGTTTTTTAAATTTATTTTTTTATTGCCTGTTTTATTTATGTCTATTTTATTTTTTATACGACATTTCATATTAGCTATTTTTTTTTATTATATTTTTTCCCGTTAACTTAATTCCAAATTTCTGCTTAATTTCTTTTACACATTCTTCTAGAGTTTGTTTTTTTTTTTATTTTTTATACTTGGTAATTGACTCTTTTTTAATAAATATTTATTTTGTTTTATTTTTTCCACTAAAAATTTAGAAATGCCGTCATTTTCTACTTAATTATTATTATTTAGTTTTATTTCTACTTCACTTTCACTTGACGACATGTTTACACTTCAATAACAATTACACGTTTGAACTCCCTTTGCTCAAGTAATTGCAATTGGTTTGAACTCTTTTTTATGCATACGAAATTGAGCCAAAGCTGTTGCTGTTTGATAGGACTCTACTTTATGAGCAATTGCTCACCTGCTTCAACTCAGCGCTTTTACTCGTTTTTATGCATGAGACCCATTAATTAAAAGTCCCTATAAGGAATGGCAAAAATTCTGTAAAAATTGTTAAATCAGTGGAAATTTGCAAAAATTCGCATTGTTTTCATTAAATTGAATAAAGAACATTTTAAATTAAAAAACCAAAATTATGTCTTTGCTAAAAATGTTCTCACATATAAGAATAAAAGTCGATTCGTTTCACTAACCCCTTACTACTCTAATTGAAAACGAATAAAAACATGTTGAGGTTAATTGCAGAACACAAAAACACACCCGATTATCTCAAAAATTGCGACATGTACTTTGCGAATAAGGTTAACATGGACAGCTGGTCGGACGGAAAGACATTGTTACATCGATTAAGAAAAGGATGCTGACGAAAAATTAAAATTTTAGTGGCAAGTTCGTTCAAGTTTTTCCAAGCAGTTTGGGTTGAAATTCAGAACTTTTGGTTCAGTAGAGAAGAGTTATGGACCGAAATGTGAAACAACCTCCCGAAAAAATCGATATTTCTGTTACAAAAACCAACATAGTTGGTGGCGGAATGCACCTTTTATCGTTAAATTTTGCACTAACTCATTTTATATGCCTAGAAATCAAATAACTAAATTTCGTGAAGATCGGTCTAAAATTTACAATAGATCCACTGTCTAAAAACACTTTATTGCTTGCGTCTAAAACCGTATCGAATAATGCTTTAGTTTCATAATTTAGTTTAATTTAGTTGTATAAGAGATTGAAATTACTTCGCCAAATTGCCTTTATCCCTTTATTTGTTATCTTAATCCTCTTTACTTTTAAAACTGCTGTTCTCGCTCTTCTGTACCATAAAACCATAAATGTTTCAATATTTTTCATCAAAATGTTAATTTTTAGTTTAAATAAAAAGTAATTTTATTGATTTAACTTTTTATTTTTGACAATTTGTTCAAATATTTATTTTTAGGCAAATATTTTTATATGTGAACACAGGGCAAACATGTTTTCCCATTTTTTATTTGAAGCTATTTAATATCTGTTTGAACAAACAAAAATGGGCAAATAAATGTGCGCAGTGTGACCAGCAAATAAAATTTTTATTTTTTTAAACAAATTTTTTAAAAATGCCGGCAAACAAAATTTGACAATTGTTTGCCATATGTGACCGTACCTTTAGTCACACTTCAACGTCAAGTTTTTTGCCCAACTTAATTTGACATTTCTTTGTTTCAGTGTCTGACAAATTTAACCATGGAAAGGTACACGATTGAGCAGCGCATTAAGATTGTTGAAGCCTCAAAGTTATTCTTGGGAATATATAATTTTTTATCCATAAAATTATGTTTTTTGTGCTTAATTCCCAATTTTTATTCTTGATACATACACTAAAATCTATGGTTGGAGGATAAGCTAGTTTTTATGCGCATTTAACTGGTTGCTTAAGCCAGATCATCAAGAAACATTTTCCCAAAAAATTTTAGAAACGCCAAAGATATTAGTAAAGAAAACTACAGACTGAATGAGACTTATAAACACTTAATAAGTCTTATTTGCAACGATATCAAAGCTTTAACAAAATGCCAACAATAAACAGTGAGTTTAAGGTTTCTTACATTCCCCACTACAATTGGTTAAAATTCTTCCAACATTAATTGTAGAAGCCTTTACCAAAATGGGCGTTTAAATCAAATTTCAATTCTTGCACTTCGTGATTTTTTTGGTCAGCATAATCGACAAAATGTGTCCACAATCGGGAGAATTGTGCGCAAACGAGTTATTGTTGGAAAGCCGATTCATCCACAAAGATTGACTGTTTAGTGCGTTGTATAGGCTGGCACCGTCATCGGGCCGTACTTCTTCGAGGTTGGCCAAGTACTTACCGTGGATGGTGTTCGCTATCACGAGAAATTGAGGATATGGATCTGGACTATATGTGTTTCAATAGGATGGTGCCACTTGCTTCACAGCCAACGAAACAATAAGACTTTTGCGCGTTAAATTCAATGGCCGTAGTATCTCCCGTGGTGGCCGCCACGTTCGTGTGATCTGACAGATTTGGACTTCTTTCTTTGGAGATATTTAAAAGAAAAAGTGTATACAGAAAGAAAAATATTCGGGAAAAATTAATTTTTATATACTTCCTTTAAGTGCGAGTCGTACGCAAAAATTTAAGTACGAATAATACTAAAACGTACTTAAACAATCCTAAATGGGATTACTTTCGAAAATCAATCCCGGAATTTATTAAAATAAATACAAAATTCTTAAACCAAGTAAAAAAGATTAAACTGTCCGTTGGTAGTGCCACTCTGATTTAACTTATCAAAGTTTGTTGCAGACACCACAACAACAACACACAAGTAGTTAAAAAAAGATTTATTTGTTGTGTGTAGAAGTAACAAAAACACCAGAACAAGATGAAAACACATTATTTTCATGTTTCTCATTTAGTTTATTTTTTCAGTTATATACATATGTACATTAAGTTTTTAGAGTAAAAACCATATCGGGCATGATGCTGGTGTTTTATAATTGAAATTCTGTAAAGTGTAAAACTTTTGGTTTATTTAAGTTCGAGTTCGGGATTGAATTAACTTTATAACACTTGAATCAAGGTAATTTTGAGGTTGATTCAATCTCAGTTTTACTTAAATTCGGATAATTTCAAGTTCGAATTCAGGATTGAATCAACTTTATAATCAAACGCTTTTTGAGATTAAAAAGACTAAATCAATCTCATTTTCAGATAATTTCAAGTACGATTGGATTAAATATGGATAAAATAAGTATTTCGCGAATCAAACTTTTTACACTTGATTTAAAAAAATACCGCTTCGGATTGATGTGAGTGTGGATGGATTGATTTTTCTTTTGATTGTACGTCAATACGCCGAGAACAATTACAGAGCTAAAGGATAAGATAATTCGGCACATCAACGTAGGGATGGGCAAATTGAAAAAATATATCGATATATATATCGAATCGATATTTTTTAAGAGTATCGATATTTATTATTTTAAATTTGCTGAAACTATTACCAAATTAAAAAATTAATGACATGTAATGACATTGTTACTTTTTGGTTAATTTTATTTCAAAAAATTAATAAGAACAAAAAATTCAATCAAAACAAAAAATTCAATTATAACAAAAACCAAAAGGGAAGAATACAAAAAAACCATATGAAATCTAAAAAAAAAGTAAATTACGAAGTAAACATGGAGGTACCAACTTACCTTAAAATTTGAATTGCACCCCAAAAGTACCAACTTTAACTAAAAATGTTTTTGATTGTTTTAGTCAAACCAGTAATCATTAGATATGTATGGACATCAGGAGCACTTTCTGTTTTATGTGCTCTCCTGTCAATCTGCTTCTTGTATCCTGCACTGCTTCTTATAAATGCCAATCATTTAAGATCTTCATTTTTCTTTAAAAAAATATGATATGATGCAGTGATGCCAACTCTTAAAAAATATACTGTTTGAAAAACGACTTAAATTTTGAATTTTTAGTGAAGTCGTATTTCAATATCGATATATCGATGTATCGGTATTTTAAATATCGGCGATATATATCGATTATGTTTTTTTAAATATCGATATTTTGATATATCGATATTTTTTGCCCATTCCTACATCAACGACATTGAACCTCAATTATGTCCCAGAGTCATTGAAAATATGGACAATCGGAGAGAATTATGCCACCGAAGGCCTGCCGAGCATTTGGCCGATATTTTGTTTCACACATAATTGTTATAGATTCTTCTTTAATAATAAAACAAATATTAAGATAATTCTCTGAAAACTTTTTGTTTTATTTACAATTAACATCGTGCGTTTTGGTTAGACCACCCTTTATTGGCTTTTTACAAAAAACTTACGAATAAATGAATGTAAATATTCTTGATAATTCGCATATAAAGTAAATAAGCATTTAAAATTTTATAAAGCAAACCAGTCTCCTATACCACATGATTGAGAACCTTGAAAATAATTGTATGTCCTGAATATGTAATTCCCCCAACGATTTGCACAGTTGTTCACTTTTTGCAAAAAAAGGAAGTATTTTTTATTTTTCTTCTTTGCTCTAGGATTTATTTTTATAAAACTTAGTAGCTTAAATAATATTTGCTATCGATGTTGATCAAAAAAAAAAAAAAAAAAAAGAGGCTTAAATTGTTGCTGCAATTAATCAAGTTAAATTTGTGGTTCCTCTTGTGGCTAAAACAAAATTGAAACTGAAATAACAAGTTGCTTATTAAAATCAGTTAACAGGCAGGGAGGTTTTATCAAATGACTTTTTTGTTTTGTTAATCGTAAATTTAATTATTTTGTATAAAAGGTTAATGCAAAGATGATGGATTCAAATGTAGGAAATTTATATCTTGTTATTTGTACGTACAAGCCATCATGTCCGACAAAGTGTCAAGTAAATAACAATTTTAAGACTTTTCGCAAAGCTTTAAATTTATAAATATACAGTTTTTTTAACAGAATATATTGTATATAAAGTTAAACTACTCTTTAAAAGTAGTTGACCCTGGTCATTTGTAGGTAAATAGTGGTTTTAATCAGAATATAAAACTTTAAATTTATATGATATTTAGTTTTAAGAAGAAGAAGTTCTGGTTTAGTGTGCGAATCTTCTTCCTGCCTCTCCTTTACTAAAAATGAATTGAACAATTTATGTGCAATGCACCACTACCAGTTGCTCCACATGTCTTTTGGCTTTAAATCCATATGACAAAGTTTTTGGGAATATAAATACCACAAGATGAGTGAATTTTAATTACAGTCTTTCAGCAGCATTCGATCTGAATTTTTCTGATTTCTTACAATTTTGAGTGCATTAATTCTAGTTAAGAGAAAAAATCATGAAAGTTTTCATTGTATTATTTGCTTTAATTGCTGTGGCCTCAGCAGGCTTTATACGTTCAGGATGGTCTAGTGGTGGTTATGGTGGTGGCTATGGCGGTGGTTATAGTGGTGGCTATGGTGGAGGATATGGAGGCTATCTTGGTGGTCATGGAGGTGGCTGGTCTTCGGGTGGTTACGGTGGCTATGGCGGCGGTTATGGCGGTGGTGCTAAGATCGTTAAAGTTATTCGTCTTGGTGGTGGCCATGGCGGCGGTTGGTCTTCTGGTGGTTATGGCGGTTATGGTGGTGGCAGTGGTTGGTGGTAAAGAGCATTATCATATAAAAAATGTTAAAATTTTATGCGTACCCTGTGTTAACTCTTGTAAATTATATTTCTAAGAAGTGTTTGATGATGTTTTAAAGAAGAATAAAATTTTGTTTATGTGAATGTTAATTAAAAGAGTGTTTTCATATAAGAAGGAATAAAAAGTTATAATAAAATGAAAAAGTGATAAAAAGAATGAACGAAGAATAACAAACATAAAAAAAAACATTTAAAACTAGAGCAAACTAAAAATTATTGGAAGTAAGAGAGAGAGATACATGTTCTTAAGTGAAGTGATAATGGAACGATACAGGTTAATCAGAGTTGGAAACAATACTGCAATAATAAATTTTAGATCGAATATGAATACCCAGAAATGCTGTAAAATCGATTTGTTTAGTAAGCGGGTCTAAGAGTTCAATATACAGGATATTCGTTTCACAACCGTATATATGGTATGTAAGACAGACAAAAAACACTGAAAAAAAAGAAAAAAATAGTTTTTTAAATTAATTTTATACTTGGGATATATCTGCCCCGGTAGGCTACTTGGAAGTGAGATGGTCTATCAGTGCCGGGGTTGCGGATTCGATTCCCGCCAGAGACTCTGGTCTCCTGCAGAAGCGTATAGCTTCGCGAAACGGTGTTAATAGTACGGTGAGTAAGGACTTTCTTAAATCAAGTACAGTAAGATTGATTTAAGTACGGATTTTTAATCGCGAAGTACTTAGCTTACCCATATTCAATCCCAAATTCGTAATTGAAATAATCGGAAAATGAGATTGATTTAAGTAAAATTAAGATTAAATCAATCTCAAAATGCGCTTGATTTAAGAATTATAAAGTTGATTCAATCCCGAATTCGAAGGAAAATTTTATTATGATGGATTAACTTACCCGTTTCACATCTTACAACATTTCAATTATAAAACAACAGCATCATTCCCGATAAACTTAAAAACTTGATGTACAATATAAATCTGAAAATATAAACTAAATGAGAAGCATGAGTTCTCAATTTTACTTTTTAAACATGAAAATAAGGTGTTTTCGTCTTGTTCTGTTGTTTTTGTTAATTCTACACACAACAAGCAAATCCTTTTTTAACTACTTGTGTGGTGTTGTTGTGGTCAGGCCTGCCATATTTGCCGATTTATCGGCATTTTGCCGATTTTTTGCCTCTAAATTATCAAAGTGCCGAGTTTTGCTCAAAAATGCCGACTTAAACATTCTTCAACTATAAAGAATGAAAGAACTAAATCCAAATAAAAGAAAAAAAAGCTATGTGTTATCTTTATCTCTGTCAAAATATCTTTTTCTTTAAGGAAAATATAAAGAACTTTATATTTGAGTTTGAAAATGAATAGACGCTTACAAAGGAGTAAGGGTTAGCTTAGTTTATATTCACTATCAATTAAAAGAGTTTGAATAAAAAAATGATTTTTATAAGATAATACGTAGTTGAGCATGATGCAGCTATATCTGAAAGCCAATCTTACATATGTAAGAAAGTGAAGAAAATTTGCAAGCTTTTCGGCAAAAATTCAGATTTAAAACGTAAGAAGTTTGGTGGTGCATTTCCAAAAATTTATTTTCCTTCCAATCTTTCGAAAATTATGAAAGAATTTGTAGCCAAATCAACCTAAATAAAACAAGATTTCGATGGTCCCTACAAAATAAAAATTTGCAAGGAAGTTTCATTTTTCAAGTTTAATAATTCTAATTGTTTTGAAACTGATTTCAGGAGGCTGATTCTGGCAGTCGTGATTGAATTCTTTTTCGTTTCGATAGCAATTTAAGTTCTAATTCATTCAGTTTATACTCAACGAATCGAAATAAGATAGCTTTCGAATGGAAAGAATATTCGATCAAGATTGCCGGAATTAGTCAGTATGATTTAACAAAAATGTCAAACTCAAATATTTCTCTATAATAAAAAAGAGTTAAACAAATTACCCTAAAGTACAAAATATATGTATATACTTGTTCTTAATTAACTACAAATTATTTATAAAACGATTCTTTTTTATTGATTATTATTTTTCAAACATTAGTTAATGCTGCATTTTTTTGTTTTGTTATAAAAAATATGTTTTGTTGTATTTAAAAGAGGCATTTTAAGTTTGCCAGTTTTTTTTAAATTTAAGTGCCGATAATGCAGATTTTTTTTGAAAATATGCCGATTTCTTATCAAAATCTTCTGGCACCCCTGGTTATGATGTCTGCAACGAACTTTGATAAGTAAAATGAGATTAAAAATCTCACTTTGTAATGTAAATTTACACTCAGAGTGGCACTACCAACGAAAAGTTCAATCTTTTTTTTTACTTGTTTTTTACTTGGTTTAAGAATTTTGTATTTATTTTAAGAAATTCCGGGATTGATTTTCGAAAGTAATCCCATTTAGGATTGTTTTAGGTACGTTTTAGTATTATTCGTACTTGAATTCTTGAGTACGACTCGCACTTAAAGTAAGTATAAAAAAATTTATTCATCCCGAGTGTTTTTCTTTTTGTGTAGGAAAAAAAACATATGAAATAAAAATATTTATTAAAAAAAATCTGTGATCAACTACTGGATATACCGAAACAAAATTTAATAGTGTTATCAGTTTTACTCTAAAATAAGCAATAATGATTTATGTTAAAGTAATTTTTATTTTGTTAAATTTAAATACAATTTTTGGTATTGAGAGTTGTTTAGAGTTGAGCTCATATAGATGCTTTCTTCCATTATGGTCTTATAAAAACGAAATCTTTTGGCCAAGTTTTTATCATAAAACTTTTTTAAACTGAAATTATTCGTTATAACAGAGAATCTATGATCCAATATGGGCATTTCGTAGCTAAATTCAAAATTGAACTTTTCACAAAATCTTGTGGGATGTTTTGTTCATATTTAACTAACTTATGTTAACGTCTTAGTCGATATATTTGATGGGTGGATGGAGTAAAATACCGCTTTTTATCATAGATTTCTTGTCTCTAGTTCAAAAATTATATATTTGACTTATAATATTCGTTTTAAAAGCTTCAAAATTGCGAAAACATTTTAAAAAGGCAGCTAAGCCTTAAGACTGTTATTAACTGTACACCACACTGGCGTATACAATTTTTTCTGGGGATGGTAAATATTAAGCTTTGCCCATGTTTAATTAAAAAAACAATACATTTAAATTTCAACTTTAATCGCTTTTCCTAACCTTTCCTATAGATTCTAAGTTCAACATTTTAACTCGACTACAACTCTGCTATTAATGTGCGAAATCTCGAATTCGAGACGCCCGAAACTGATGATTTATTTCGCTTCTTAAATATCCCCTACTTTAAATTGCATCTTATAAAAATTATAATGTTGCTCTACCCTGAAAAACATAAATCAATCCATCCGTACTTAAATCAAGCCGAAGCGGTGTCAATAGTACGCAGTGATGTTATACGTAGGGAAAAATCCCTATTCGTAGGGATTTTCTTGTAAAAAAAACTGGACGTAGGAAAAGAAGGACAGATTTTTTTAAAATCATGAAATATAGGGACTTTTCATAAATGTGGCAAAACTGTATATATTTGTCAACCTTTTTCGATTTGTGACAACATACTAATAAAATTGTTAATGGGCAACAAACATAATAAGTTGTTAAATTTTTTTGAGTGATCGCTTGCCGCCATTTCAACTTTGATTTAAAGGTAAATTTGTGAAACTCTCTTTTTTTCTATGAATTGAAATGCTTTGAATTTAATTTTTCAGAGCAATAAATAGATAATTTGCTTAAGATGGGAATCAAAAAGTTTTTAAAGAAAATTTCATTTTCCCCCATAAGTTAAAATAAGCTATCTTTGATCTATTACTGCCACATTCCAATATAGATATCAAAAAGTTTCTTTTTATCATTGATGTTAATTTTTGGGCTTCTTTTTTAGCCAATATTTTTAATTGTTCGGTAATGAATCATATATGAGTGCTTTTTTAATCGCTCAAGTAGTAATCATTAAAAGTGATCTGAGAAGACTCATTTAGGTGATTTTAACAAAAAGCTAGCACCCAAATACTAGCTGGGAACAACTTTAAATAAAATTGGTGTATGTACAGTAATACCAATAGTTTGATTTGTATTTGTATAAGGACTTTTCAAAAAGTGTGCAACATCACTGAACGTGCGGTAAGTACGGATCAAGGCGAATTAAACACAGGCGGTTTCGAAACAGCATCTGATTTCGATAGATCAAGCTTATTTGTTTTGATTTGTTGGTTGTTTGCTAAGAATGGTTGACATTTCGAGCTATAAGCACTAACAATCCAATGCAAAAAAAAAACCCATGTTGTTTCTGTTGTTTTTGGATTGTTGTAGTTTCGACACCACTTGTAGTTGAATTCGCCTTGGTACGGATTTTCATTAATCAAGTACATAATGCTTGATTCAAGTACGATTTATTTAAATGTCTCGTATTTAAAAAAATCTGAAAACGGTTTTGAAATTGGGTGAACCCTAGCTAGCTGGTAGTGAGCAATGCCGGGGTTTGCGGGTTCGATTCCCGCCAGAGACAAGCATAGAGCTTCGCGGGATTAGTTTAAGTAAAAAAAATTCCCAAATTCAGACTTGAAATAATCCAAGAGTGAGATTTTGATTCTTACCTAAACAGTTACCACTGAAAACCAGATAAAGAGAGGAGAGAGTAAATTAATATTTAGTTACCTGTTTACACATACATATGTTTGTTTCAAATTTGTTGTATACCCCTCCATTGTTTAAAGAAGAACTCACAATTATAAGACACTAGTAGCATGAGCTTATGGTTTTCGTAATCGTTATACTTTAAAAGTTTGATGTATTAAACTAATGGCCAATTTTCAGGATTGATATTAAAACACATTTATGTTTAAAATCGTTTTAAATACAAAATTCTCTTCTTCACTAAATACTTAAATCAAACTTAATTCACCGATGTGGTATACTTAATTTCAACTTAAGTTTCTATTGTAATATTTTAGCAAAGTGGCCTCAATATCACGACAATACAACAACAAGAGGCAAAGCAATAACTATCAGCTGTTTTTTGAGACCACCTTGTAAATATTTATACTTTTTTATGATATTTTTTTGTATTGAGTAGTGCTACCATACTTTTATCTTATTTAAATATGACTTTTAAAATAAAACTCAAAAAATCAATCTGTATTTAAATACGATTTAAGTTTTTATGAAAATTAACTTAATTTAGATTTAATTACTATCCTGAAAATTGGGCATAAATAATTTTAACAAATAGAACACGTTAATTTTTTCATCATATTTAACTTTTTAAACATGGAAATAATGTATGTTTTTCTTATAGTGTTGCTGTTTTTGTTTCTACACACCAAAAGCACATCGTTTTTTACCTACTTTTGTAGTGTTGTTGTTGTTTCTACAACATACTTTTAGAAACGCACGTCTATTCGCGAATAACGCATGTAATGACTTTCGAAAGTTATCCCATTTAAGAATATAAACGATTAAGACAATCATTTTAAAAGCGTATTTATTTCATTATGAACACAATAATATGAAGGCGGTGACACTGTGCAACGCGAAATAAAACTAGACTATTGGTAGAGCAAATCAGTCAAAGGGTTTTAAAAAGTTAGCTCGGGCTCCTGAAATGTCGGCCCCTAAAGTTTTTGAATTTTTTGAAAAGGCGTTTGGTATAAGTCAAAAAAATATACTAAATGTACTTCTA
Organism: Pollenia griseotomentosa; assembly: GCA_963931875.1. Classification (NCBI taxonomy): domain Eukaryota; kingdom Metazoa; phylum Arthropoda; class Insecta; order Diptera; family Polleniidae; genus Pollenia; species Pollenia griseotomentosa. Next base: position 79,209,793 of record OZ007563.1, read on the forward strand.
AGCTAAAAGACTATTTCACATGTCTTCAGTTGAATTGTATGGCGATTCTTTTCTTAGCCCTTTCAGACCCTGATGCAACGATTGTGCAGGAGGGTTTCGGTCTCTATATTTTCGCTTCTTCTTGACAATATCAAAAAGACCGGCATGCATTGATTACGCTAAATGTTTTTTATATTTGTTTTTCTAATTATCCGCTGTTCGTTGAACCGTTGCTTCAAAAACAATTTTAATTAACTTTCATGTTGTAAACTTCCTTTCTTCATAAAAATAATTTAATGAAAATTAAATTTAATGAACTTAAGCCTAATTGAAAATATTAAAAATTTGGATTAAAAACCATAAGTAGTTCAACAAAATAACCACAATACTAATTATTGCTTGAAATATTGCGAAATTCTGGCATCACATTTCAGTTTTGCCAAAATGTGGCACAGAAGTAAGTCGTGTTTTCAATTAAAAAAGTACTAACCGTTAATTAATAGTGAATTTGTCATATTTTAACTAAAAAAAAAAATTATAAATTTTAATGTTTTAAGCCAATTGAAGTTATTTTATGAAATAAAAATGCGTTTTAGCTAAAAATTTTAACGATTGCATTAATTGTTTGTGCCCTGAAAATCCTTGAAGGATATAAAAATGTTAAAACCTAAACATTGATTATATTTCTATAAGATAAAGTGACCATATATTCCAAAAACTATGAAAAATTTCCTAGTAGTTTGGCGTCAAGTCTGAAAGGGTTAGAAAATATTAACCCTCTAACACTCATTTTAAGGGGTAATTTTAATCCTTTTTTAACATCCACACAAACGTATACTAAAACGGCACTTTAGAGGGTTAAAATGTTTCACGAATATTTTCTGCATTAAATTCTACAAGGGGTCTTCTAAGACTCGTGCAATGTATGTAAAACGGGTATTCCAAATAAATCAAAAATTTCAATGCCCAAAATCTCGAAAACCCGTTTTACATACATTGCACGATTATATGGTCTTAGAAGACCCCTAGTGAAATTTAATGCAAACAACATTCGTCATTAAGTGATCATATATTTAAAAATATATACAAATAATGATTCCCAAAATATTAACAAATATCACTCCTACTTTAGTTTAAGCCATAAAATTTTAGTTCCTGCATTTAATTTTGCACAGTAATTATGCAACCTTGAAACAGGTAGATGATCGTTTATTCATTCACAGAGTGTGGGTACTCGTATTTGAAGTGCATAGAAGACCTTATGATTTGTTTTCATAACAGTGAATATATATAAATGAATGTCTCTAGAAAAAATTCAAAAGCTTTGTGTATTGTTTAATTAAGAAAAAAACAACATCTGTTAAATTTATTACCAAAAAATAATTAGATGGTTTTATTGTAAAATATTACAATTTACTACTGCAAGCAACGCTCATGCTGATACTTTTTAAAATTGAAAATATTTTTTTTTTGTTTTTGTGAAGCTTTTTTTATTGAATTGTTTTAGATAAAAGTACGAGGGTAAGTCGGAGAATTTTTGTAATAAAAAGCAAATTTCTAATTTCTTGCTCCCATTTCTTTCCCATTAAATATTCCTTAATTTTCTTTTGAGAATTTGCTATAAAAATATACCAAACGCTCTTAATATGAGACTAAACTAAAAAAAAGATAACGATTTGTGCCTGTAAAGAACAAATTTACTATGAAAATTATCCTTAATAAACGTTTGTTAAATTTAAAAATCGTTTATGAATAAGGGGGTTAATGTTTACGTTGTCTATATAACTTCAAAAAATAATAAGTTTTTTTTTAAATTTCTTAAATTATTAAAAATCATTATAAAATTTAAACAGCACTTCCCTCTTGATACCCATGCATGATTTTATTTATTTTAATGACACTTGTTAATTACTACTTAAAAAAAATGTTTTATTACAAGTTTTACTACTATAAGATTTTTTTAATATATTTTTTTTTATAAAATTCATAAATTTTAGTTACTTTCACATATGCAGGCGATCATTTATGTGCAATAAGCACAAAACAAAAGTAATTAATTATAAATCCATATAAACAGATCATAAAATATTATAATTGTTAAATCATGATTTAACCATCGTCTTGAGGTAATTTCAATATTAATTGAGTGTATTTAAGGCGAACAAAATATTAAGGGGCTTCAGAGTTTTAATAAAATTTTTATAACTTTACCCACAACGAGTGGGGAATGACGGTAAATAAAGATTGCCATTCCGTGTACAATATTAGGAAATTTTTTTCTTCGATCCCATTATGAACCCGTATATATATTCCAGATCCTTTTGTTTTAAATTGTTTTTGGTTCCCCCAAACAGTTTTGGATATCAATCCAGTGCAATCGGCTTAGTAGGAAAGCAGCTATGGACCCCAAATAAGGACTTACACTCATAAAAAAAACAATTTTAATACATGTTTTCAAGATAAAACGTTGTTTCAAAAATTGACGAGCTTAAAATTGAACGGTTTAGCTTATTGAAATTACTAAAAAATTCATAACAAAAAATGTAGCTATGCTTTTAATTTTTCCGGATGCATAAAAAACCAGGGCTGTGGAGTCGTTAAGAAAAAGTTATAACTCCGACTCCGACTCCTTTTGGTGAAATTTTTTAAGTACGACTCCGACTCCGACTCCGACTCCGACTCCGACTCCAACTCCGACTCCGACTCCTACTCTAACCTAGCATTATTTAAGAGACTAGTTTTTATTTGACTTTAAACTCTTTTTTTAATTTAGTACCTGTTAAATGGTTAAATATAGCAACAAAATGATTCTGTAAAAATTTCAAATCGATATTTTAATTCTAACGTGCCGCGCATTGAGCTTTAACCTACTATATGAGTAGGAAAGCTGCAAAACATTTTATTTGGATTTTGGAAAAAATGCAAAAAACATAGCGCCCGATTAAATAGACTAAATGAGTTGAACCTATTTTAATTCTAAAGTGTTATGACATTCTTGACTTATAACTCAACAGTTGAGAACTTTAAACCAACTGAAATATAGAAAAATAATGGATTTAATTTTGGAGCGAACGAGTTTTGTTACGAACTTTCGAAAGAAACGAGTTTTGCTTCAATCCGTATGGGATCATTGAACTTTAGTATATTTTAAAGGTTATATAAATTTATTAAAATTATGGGAGAGATAAACTACACCAATTCACATCTTTTTCAAATGACGTTTTTTATACTGTTGACATTTATAGATGTGTGAATTTCCATAAGTCCTATCTAATGTAGCTTTCGAGATAGAAAAGTTGAAAACAGCACCAAGTCCAATTGGCTTAGACGTTAAGGCATCAAGTGTACTTTCTGTTGTTTACCACAATATTAATAGAGGCAAAGGACAGTCCTTTTTTGTAAATTGTGAAGTGAGGTCTATTGTTTTTAATATACATACATAAATTCAGACACTGCTATCTTGGTCTTGTTTTATTTATTAAGTCAAATCATTCTCAGGAAAATTTAATATAGTTTATTAAAACATGCAGATGCGCCTTCAGTTGTTAGTTCTACAATTTATATAACACATTTTGAAGAGAAACGTAATTAAAAAAAATGTTGTTAGCCTTTTATTATTTTTGGGAAATAGCACCCCTTTTGTTGTTGGACTTGGTGCTGTTTGTCTCAAGGCATGGAACAGTACCATAGAAGGTAACGAACCTTTTATGACGTAATTTTTTTAAGTATATCAACGACATAAAAAAAAATGTTAGGATCATATAAAATATTCGTACAAATGCACATTTTTATAACATAAACATCATTTGCGATTATCAACATGTTTTCGCGGTCTGCTGTAAAGCTTTCAAAATGTGGCTTGATGTAGTTTATCTCCCACCTGCAGAGTTAAAAAAAATGTGAATTTTTAGACAACTAAATTTAAATCTTTTTCTTCAGTGTACTCGCCATTGAATTTTTCCGTTCCTAATTCAATATTATTATTGTCCAAGACCAAAATTTGAAATTAGAAGTCTTTATTATCTCTCCAATTTTCCCTAAAGTGAGTAGATAAAAGTATTCTCAAGTCATTTTTCGGGTTAACCCCCACATTGATGGGAATTATATCTGGAACAATGTCATGTATTTTTCCGAGTTCCTTTTCCTTTTATTCTATTATAATTCACCTTGAAGGTTGGAACTTAAAATGTAGTTCACTTAATGCTTTCACCACAGGAGCTACAGCTGATTTCATGTCATATTCATGGACATGGCTACAAAAATATTCGTTAATATGTATACGATAAATAAAAAACAACATCTTTACAAATTTAATTTTTAAATTCCTTAATTCGGCTTTATTTCATTAACGATATCTTGGCGAAATTCAAATAGTGAACCCGCTGGTTTTTGTTACAGAAATTTGAGGTCACATTAAAACATAGAAAAGGACATGTTCGATACAATCTATATAACTATTCTTATAAATTGTCGAAATAAGATGTTATCTCAATTTTTTAATTTTTGAAACTCACCTACTCATATGAAAAGTATACTGGTCCTTATTTTCTTACTTCACAATTTCAAAAAGCAGACCCTCTTATGGCCAATTCCACTAATTTATTTAAATATCAATTTATGTTTAAAATTTGTTTTTTTATGTCAAATAAAAATAAAATTATTAGAAAAATTATATTAAAATATGAATTGATAGTTAAAAAGAATTGGAGAAATTGGTCATTAAAATTTTTTATTTTAAAAAATATTAGAAAAATTTTAATGCAAAAAAGTCGGAGTCGGAGTCGCTAGTTTTTGTGGGTACTTCGACTCCGACTCCGACTCCGGCACAAAAACCTCAACTCCGACTCCTCAACTCCGACTCCGACTCCGACTCCACAGCCCTGTAAAAAACGAAGTTGCAAACAAAACAAGCCATAAATCTGTTAACAACTTTTATCTTTATTTTTTTTTTGCGTAATTGAATTTTTTTTCATCATACAAATATCGGACCGGGATCAATAAACGCAGTACTTTTTCCTGATAAAAATGATGCAAAAAAACGTATTTTCGATTTTTTGTCAGTTACAGCGTCCTTTCATTCTTGCGATGATATGTACATACATATTATATATGTACATACATATTATACTATATGTAAAGATACATATTATATATGATACAGGCCTATTTTGAAAATCACGTGATTTCATAACAAATGTGCTTTTAAAATCACACGTGTGATTTTGTGATGTTTTGTAAATCCATCGTTTTTGTGTTTTTCGGTGTGATTTTCAATAGTCGAAAGCACAAGCAAACACAATAAGTTTGTTGTTTGAAATTATAAGTAATTTTTTAACGTTTTTTATGTTATATTTTACCAATTTGTTTTTTTTTTTTACCGTTTTAGCGATCTCAAATTAGTTTTATGGTTTGTTTAAAATCTTGCAATTTTTTGCGAATTTAAGCCATGTTCGCGATAGAAGCGATTTGTTCCTGTAAGTTTTCTGATTTTTTACAGCTTTAACGATTTTTAATAAATAGTAGACGCTGCTATCATGCCGCAGTTGGCAAATTTTTGCGAATTTCCGCCGATTTAGCAAATTTTACCGAATTTTTGCCATTCCTTATAGTTTTAGGGACTTTTGTTTGAAGTATTTAAAATTTTCGCAAATTTTCGCTATTTTGCAATTTTTGTTATTATCCGACATTCTGTTTTTTTAACCCATTAAGCGATTTTAAATAAATTTGAGGGTTTGTTTACAAGTTTGCAATTTTTCGCGAATTTTAGCCATTTTCGTGATAGAAGCGATTTTTTCCTGTGATTCTTTACAGCTTTTACGATTTTAATAAATATTAGACTTTGCTTTCATGCCGCTGTTATCAAATAAGCGATCTTTAACTCAACTAAAAAAACGAACCTGAAATTACAATAGAAGTCGCAAAAGCAAATACATATCAATTTTATAGTGTCGTCGAATTTTCTTAATCTTAAAGGTTTTGTTTTACACAAAATAGCTTATTCCATTAAAAATTAATAACCAACACATTGAATATGTTATTTAAGTAAATTATTATGACGGTCATCTTAAAATAATCGCAAAAATAACAAAGTGATTTCAAAAATTTGTTTACGTAGCTGTACGTTTTGAAATCACAAAATAATATGCCCAGAACACATTTCTTGTGATTTCAAATCGCTTTCAAAAAATGTGATTTTCAGAAAAGGGTGTATATATTTATTTTTTTTCGGAGATCACGAATTTTCAAAACTTATTAATACTTAAGGCCGTTACACACTATCCCACAAAGTCTTACGTATTTTTCAAAAATGCTTCCTTGTTATTATTATTTGAAAATTTTTAAAAAACAATAACAACTTATCATGACAGGGTTGCATTTTTGTAAACTACTTAAGATTTTGTGGGATAGTAGTTACTATTAATAGCAACTTGGTAAGATTTATTTTCTTTAAGAAAAAATTTTTTAGTATTTTTAGTATTACCCGTGACCAGCGTTGCCACGACCAAAAAATTTGTAACCAAAATGCAAAAATAAAGTAACCAAAAGCGAAAAAAAGTAACCAAAATTATTTGTATCAAAAGTACTATGTATTTTATTCGCACTTTAGTTTAAAAACAGTGTGTCTAAACAAGAAATAGTGTTTGTTTGTATATTGTAGGCTCATAAACCGTTGGACCGATTTTTTTAAAGTTTTGACAGTATATTACCGATGGTCTGGAAAGAACAAGATGCTATATAACTTTTCGTAATTTTTAAGTGTAATTGGCACCTCCTATACAAAGTTAACACTTATTTTTAATTTTAAAAACTTTTTGAGCTAGATCTTTCAACCTTTTTTATAAAGAGCTCTTACAAGTAAAACTTTTAAAGTCATGCTATGCGTGATGGTATCAAAGTGCAAAATTGAGCTAAATTATTCGGTAGATCTTTTATATAAAGATGCTTTTGCCCGGTGAAAATATTATTATTTTAAACGGGATTGTATCGGAAGGGCCTTTGACCTTATCGCTTATCTAGAAAAGTGTTTCTGTTAGACCTTTGAAGCATTAAGAATAGCAGATAATGGCCATATATACCTCAAAGTATATACCTTATATGGTTAACAGACTATCAATGTTAAATTTTAAGCTTCTCAAAAAAATAATTTTTAAGTAGATAAAAAAAAGAATTGGTTTTAAATGCACAAATACCACACACAATTTTAAGGGTTAACAAAGCGCAGCAGGTAGTTCTTGTTCCAAAACAAAAAATTGGTTATTTTTGTGTTGAAAAAAAGTAACCAAAATGGAAAAAAGTACACAAGTACACATTGGAAAAAAAGTAACCAATTTTGGTTAAAAGTAACTAAAACGGCAACGCTGCCCGTGACTTCATAGATATCAAATTCTTTTTTTAAGATATTTTCAGGCTTTTGTATTTTCTTTACATTTAATTCCTCCTCAAGGTGTTCCTTAAAGATAGTAGATGATTCATCTGGTGTTGGCGATGGTGTATCACGTACATTTTCATTTTCTTCTTCAAGAAGCTTTTTAGACATTTCATCAGCAATTAAAGAGACCGTTGCTTTATTGGCGTAGGAAAAATAGTTCGATTTGTAGGTAGTTTTTAGTAATTTTAGTATGTATATATATTTTTATTGCTCTTTTTTGATTTTAACGATGCTAACAAATTGAAATTTAAAAAAAAAATGCTGAATTACTACAAATAATAAATTTTTTGTTAGAGACGTGCATGATTCCTCGTTAGAGAGGGCACGAGATTACATTACCTTCCCTTTTGAGCGTACGTAAACGTTATATCAGGTTACTATTGTACTATATTACCCCGTATAACGAATGAAGTCGGGAAAATATAGTGCTTACTAAAGCTAACTAAAACAAAGTTTTAGTTTGCGTTCGAAATCCATGCTGTTCCTTCCTTTCGGCCGAACCTTAAGATCCATCCATAATGTACATATGTTGCAAGCCATATTAGACTTAAGGAAACTTTTTGTTAAGTTTTATTTGAAAGTTTTTTATGAAACTGTCATTTGCTTAAGCAAAGTGCGAAATTAATCGCACATTACGTACGAAATCAAATGTTTTGTGATTTTGTTTTTATTGAACGTAGCTCAAGCTGGCTCATGCATATTATAGATGGTCCCTTATGGTCGATAGTGGACACAAGCGTCTACTATCGCATCAAATCTGGAATCCAACAAAGAGGTGGTAACTTTAGCACATCGTTGTCTTGCTTAGACTTCCACTGTAAAGTAGCTATAGGTTACATGCAAAAATGAATTCTTAACACGATATTGTTTAGATCTCCCTTTCTGCAATTTAGTTTCAAATTATAGCCACCACGTGATCCCAAAAGAGGAAATTTCAATAACCAGTACAGGGCCTATCTTACAACCAGGGGTTTTTGGTTTAAGTGTTACTGCATAGGAATCTGATCTGTAGCCAATTTAAAGCTGCAGACAAGCTTCAGGTATTCAAAAGAGTATGATCGAATGATACCTCCAACCTGAAATTCATACCAAACAGTGACACGCTGTGAATAATCACCAAATGCGGAAGAGCTGTGATAAACAAAACTGTAAAGGAGGATATGTGTTTCATTGGTCAAAATGCTTTTCTTTAAAAAATCAGCATCCACCTGTTAATATTACATGAATTCTCTTCGATATGTATGGTCATTACCCCAAATTTCTTTTTACTGCACAAATGTTGGGAAATTAGCATTTTTCATTCATTTTAGAGTTCCCTTAAGGTGCAGGGTATCTAAACTTTTGCTTACACAATTCAAAGTCTTGCCTGTTGCCACTTTGAAAAGAGTCGTAAAGAAATTGAAGTCCAAGCCGCTATCGGGCTTCTCTCTAAGCTTGTAAAATTACTTGAAATGTTACTCCTTTAAGCTGATTACGAAAAACTGTTTCAATTTGAAGCTCCCTGCAGTATTTTTCCCGTTAGCACCATCATCAATATCATACAACTCATTCGAAGTAACTTGCAACATCGTAAGCCGTCTTTGTTGTAAGTTTTATAAAATGTTGTAATTAAATGTGAAATCGTTTTGTAATCTAACAAAATATTACAACAATGAAGATTAAGTGTCTAAGTGCAGTGCAGTTGGTAGCTGAAAAAACATGAACAAAAAACAAACAAATTAAATGATGTTCATGCTTTAATTCTATTAAACAAAATTAAAAAAAATATAAGTAAGTAATAAAATTCATTAAATATACTTCAAAAACACTTGACTAATTGCTGTAAAAGGGAAAAGTTAGAAGCAGAATTCTGAGTTTGCAACATCAAAGAACATTTAGAAACGTATATAAAGACTGAATAGATTATGATTTTTATAGTCAGTTGGATTTGATAAATTGTTGGGAAAACAAATTTAATTTAAAAAAAAATTAACGGATTTTTCAGAAATTGCAATTGTTTTTCAATCTCGCTAAAAATGCGCGCATTTGTGGTATTGTTTGCAATCTGCTTAGCAGCAGTAGCTGTCTCTGCAGGACTTCTCGGAGGAGGTGGTGGTGGTTATGGCGGCGGTGGTGGCCATGGTGGTGGAGGAGGTTATGGCGGCGGTGGTGGCCATGGTGGTGGAGGAGGTTATGGAGGCAGTGGTGGCCATGGTGGCGGCAAAGGAGGTGGTGGAGGAGGTTACGGTGGAGGTGGTGGCAAAGGAGGTGGTGGAGGAGGTTACGGTGGAGGTGGTGGAGGAGGTTACGGTGGTGGGGTTGGAAAAAGTGGTGGTGGAGGTGGCAAAAGTGGTGGTTACAGCATCAGTTCTAGTGGTAATCCGTGGGCTAGCAAAGGTGGTGGTGGCGGTTATGGAGGTGGCGGTAATCCTTGGGCCAGTAAAGGTGGTGGAGGAGGAGGTGGAGGCAAAGGATATGGAGGAGGTGGTGGTGGCGGTAAACCCTGGGCCAGCAAACAAGGTGGCGGTGGAGGAGGTGGTGGTAAAGGCTATGGCGGTGGTTCCGGAGGCTACGGAGGTGGTGGTGGTCATGGTAGCAGCGGTGGCAGTTATGGTGGCAAACGTGGTGGTGGCTGGTAATTTTTTTCTTCTGTTCATTAGAACCTCAAATAACGATACTCGTAAATCTTTTCAATTAATATTAAAATGTTTCAATTTTTTTTAACTTCTAATAAAAGAAATTTTTAATATACTTATAAATATTTTTTTCTTTTTTCTAAAATACATAAGCTTGAATATATAACTGAACATATTTCAAGCAGTAATTTTAATAAAAATGCGATCTATTAAAAGTAAAGACTTTTCTTAAGGGGCCTTTACTGATGTAACAACATCATGTCCTTGATCGTTATACATGTATAGCTAGTATGAATGTTTAAAGATGGAAGACAGTTTCAATTTATTGATTAATCAAATTTATATATGGACTTATCAGCCACGCCCACTTAGCGATTTAATACAAAACAAAATTTGTACGAAACTCTGTATGTCTAGTGAAAACTAAAAATGTTTGAGCCCATATGCTTCACGCATATTTGACAAGCTGTCAAACAAGAGATAGTTATTGTTTAATTTCCACTCCTTTTAAAAGCATAAAAGAGATATCGCACATTTGAAGAACTTTTAGACTTGGAAAGCCTTGCCAGGGACAAACTACGCCATCTAACGTGAAGTTAGTATGTACTGCTAAGGGGACTGTCAAAGAGTCAAGTTACTAATTATACTTTGCTGCTTATGCAACGAGCAATAATTTAAGTCAAGTTTTCTAAGAATGTTAATAAATGTTTTGGGAAAAAATTGTAAAATGTTATAAACAATTTCATTCATCTAAAGAAATTTTTTATCTTGAAGTTTAAGATATCTATCAGTCGAACGTTTACTGCTGTTCTCCTTTTTCAGACTTTGTCCACGGAGTAAAATGTTAAAATAATTCCCATTTCTCTAAAACTTTTAAACCTCGAAGGTCTAAAAACTTTTACAGCCAAATTTCGTTTTTTATTACTTAGAGTAAATTCACAATTTTTCACATCACACAATTTATTACTGCTACTTAAAATTCTTATTCAATATAAATGACTTTAAAATTAAAAAAAAAAAACACAAACAATTTCAGTTCCCACATTCAAATTTAAAATTATTAAAAAAAAAAAATCGTATATAATTTGCATTTTTAAATCCATAAAAAAGTCAAAATCATTAATTTGTATTATTACAAGTGTCTTTTTAACAAACACTTGCAACTGTATCAATAGTAAATAATTAGTAATATTATTTTTTTAATTATGCGTATTTTATGTAAAATTGTGTACTTGTTTTATACTTTTTTATGAATTTTAAATAGCGTTTTGCATTTGAATGTTAATTCTAACTTTTATAGTTCAAGTTTATTAGAATTCGATATATCGTAATTTAATTGAAGATGGATAAGGTTATTTATAAATGGATTCATACATTTTTATATTAAAAAATAGGCATTATAACTTGCTTGTCTTTAAAAAAAAAAAATAAGAAGTATTCAGAATATTCGACTCTAATTTAAATATGTTAGTACACTCACAATATTCTGAACGTAAAATTAACTAAAATTGTAATAGAAAATTCAGATAAAAACCGGTCTACTTGTTTTTCATTTATTTTTAACGAAAAGTACATTTAATTTTTACTGTCAAAAATTCAACCCCATGTTCCGTAAAAACAAATGCATTTTCAGTTATTTTATATAAATTAACTACCAAAAAATTAACTACATATTCCGTAAAAACAAAGGCATATTCAGTTATTTTATTAAATTCAGTAATTTTCGTTTACTCCACAAAAGAGCCGAATTTAAAAAAAAAAATGAGAGAGAGAGAGAGAGAGAAAAGTATTATTTTTTACCCCGTTCAGTGATGTTAACCGTACGGTAATTACCCTTTTTTAGGGTAATTTTAGGCCGCAAAGGTAGCAAGGTATTTTAATTTAAAATACGTTATTTTAAAGAAATTTCGATAAATTTACTTACATTTGTAGGTTTTATAATTTTATCTTTAAAGAGGTGATTTTCAATTTAAATAGATAGATGTTAAAAAAAAATTATGAACATTATGTTTCTGCAAATGTTTTCATAACACTGAAAAGTACAAAATAACAAAAATTAAATTACTCTTTTATTATTATTAATATTAAATTAAACTTTTTCTTTGTTTAAAGTCAACAATTTTTAAACATATAAAATAGTCGCAATGTTATAAATTTTACTTTAGTTTTCGGATTATTTAAGGTACGGATCAGGGATTAAATGTGACTAAAGGTAAGTGTTTGGCACTTGAATACCGTATTTTAATCAAGCATTCTTCTTTACTTGATTGAAGAAAATCCGTACTTACCGTTCTATTGACACCGCTTTGCCTTGGTTTAAGTACGGATAAATTGATTTTACAGTATTTTTTTAATGTTCATCACATGCATATCTACGTGAAGCGTATTTAATAAAAATATTTTAAGTTGAATAAACATACATTATTTTATCTTAATTCTTAAAAAATGTATTTTAAGGCAAAAATTTCCATTAAAATTTTTCCTTAAGTCCATTTAAAATTTAAATAAATTGCTCTTATGTGCTGTTTCCAAATGACAGGCGATGGACTGAGTGCTTTTCAAATAAATTAAAGTTTTGATTAAAAATCTTTGCTTACGGTAATGAGAAAATAAAAGTTAACATCACTGACCCCGTTACACACGTTTGTTTTACTTTCGTTGTACTGACCCAATGTTGAAAAATTCAGTACCTTAGTACTTTTTCTTATTAAAACTACCGCAGTGCCCCCGCGTTGTTTTTAGTACTTTTTTATCCTTGGCGCTTTTTAACTTTTAACTGTGATGTGATCATTTCGATAGCAAACTTTGGTAATCATATGTTTGTTCCAAAATTAATGTTGTTGTGTATAAAAAATAATTAACGACGTAAATATTGAAATGCAAAGCGAGGACGCCAGGATTTATATTTTGCTATTCAGAATGGGATATTTGTTCTTACAAGTTGCAAGCAAATTTATAAAAAGGGATGCATTTGATAAAATGTTAGCGGAAAATTAAAATTTAAAAGTAAATCATTTACCTTTAAATGAAATTTTTTGTGGAACTTGATTTGACATATTAATAGAAACATGCAAATTAAACATGGAAATTTTTTATAAATTGAAAGAAACTGCAAAGCCATTTTATTAGAGATTTTGCGAATCATTCAGAACTAAATTTTGTTTTAAAAATAAAACCTTAAAAATAAAAAGCAGCTTCACTCTAGAAAATATTGTTTCCGGGAAAACTAATAGTACAATACCATTGTTACTAACCTTTAGTTACCGACCCAATAACAGTACATAATTGCCGACGCACAGTTGCAATGATCAGGCGCTTCTTTAAAAATATTGAATAAACTTATTTGAAAGGAAAGTGTCCAACAATTTAAAATATGCTTCTCTTTTTACAATCAGATTTTTTGTTCAGATATATAGATAGATACAGCCCTTTAAAGTTGACTGATTTTCTGTGTTAAGAAACAGACAATTTTTAGATAATTTGGTCCGCTTTCGAACACAGTGTCTCGAAAACTACTTAGGTAACGGATCGTCATTCTATTGATAGATCTATTTATTGAGAAAAGCATATACAAAAATTGTACTTTTTGCTTAGTGTTTGTCTAGGTAAATCGTTATTTGCCAACTATCCATTTTCTCCATATTTCTCAACTTTGATGAAAAATAAAAAAAAAACTATAAATTTCTCAATAAAAAATTTTTTTTTCTTTTTATTTTTATAAATGGTGGATTTTTTTTGAACAAAAAATACCATTTGGTGGGAAAAGTGCTCTTTATGTTGAAGTTCAGTACCATTTCGAAATTTCAGTTTTGCAACACTGTATTGACCCTTTGTTTCCAAAAGAACTCCCAATTATAAGAAACCAGCAGCATGACCGATATGGTTTCGCAATTATTTTACTTTAAAAATTTGATGTATTTAACTAAATTATTTAAACAAATAGAAAATGGGAATTTGTTAAACAAAACAAGCAAATTGTTTTTTATACTTGTAGATAACTAAAAATTTATTTTTGGTAGTTAATTTTTATAAAATAACTGAATATTCCTGTGTTTTTTACGGAATTTGCAGTTAATTTTTTGATAGTTAATTAATATAAAATAACTGAAAATTCATTTGTTTTTACGGAATGTGGGGTTCAATTTTTGACAGTAAAAATTAAATGAACTTTTTGTTATTTTAAATTACATTTTTATTTTTTAAATTTTACATTTAGAAAAATTTAACTTTATCAACGGAAAATATTAACTGCAACTGAAAATCCTATTAATATGCTCTTAGTTTTTTGAATAAATGTTAGAATCAGTTAAAAATAAATTTGCTTGAAATTTTAAATGTTTATTTATAAAAAAATTACTGAACGGACTACTTCTTAAATAAACTACAGTCCGTTACTGAAATAATATTGTGAGTGTAGAAATTAAAATTACATCTTATTGAAACATGACTCCCTGTGGATGATTTTAAGATCTACCAATATAAATTAGAATTAGAAACTTTATATCGCTCAGTTGCTGCATCATCGTCATAACTCAAAAATGTTAGATTTACAGAAAACGGCTTTAGATGAAACATAATGGAAAAAGAAAAGTTTATTATTCTCTCTAAAGTTGAGTTTAAAATATCTTCATATGTAACACTAACCAGTTTACACAACACCTGATTTACTATGCAATAGTGTTATTAAGTAAAAACTTCCGATTTATAAAATTTTGTCATATTTCACGCGTTATCAATGCTTTGATTAAAGTAACATCAATTCGATGCCACATTTTGTGTATTATTATAATTATTTTCATGTTTAAAATGTAAAATAAGAAGAAAAAATTCCCATATTTAATTTGTTAAATTATACCATATCGGGCATGTAGCTGGTGTCTGCTGTCAACAAAGGTGAAACAAACATGTGTAACGGGTAATTAAATAAAAATATTCTCTCACCTTGACTTAAGTCAATCCCAATGACAGTTTGTCATTTTATTGAGCCTAATGAGTCATTTCTCTGATGTTACTGAGTCATCGCGTTGATGACATGTTTTATTGAACTGACTCAGATTCGTCATCCCATTGATGACGTAATTTAAAACTTTGATCCTGACGACAATTTGGCCAAGTGATGTTAATGCTGGCATCACAATGATGAAAAGTGTCATTGGGTAAAAAAAGACACTTGCTATAGTACTGATGTTAAAATATATCAGCGTTATGACGCCTTTTCTGTCAGTGTAGGTCCCTTATAAGGGAAATTTTCAAAAAACGAATATTGCGAAAATCGTACGTAAAATCACTAAGTGCAGAAAGGGCACTGCTGACATTTTCTCCATTTCCATTTGTGTTTTTTGCTGCATATTACTCTTTCAGCTGCCCTTCAATGTCTGGTTCAATTAAAAGACATTAGAAACTTAATTACGCGTCGAATAGTGGTTAATTGGCTTTGATAAGATAAAACTTAATTACGCGTCGAATAGTAGGTTATTGGCTTTGATCGGATAAAAAATTCCTAAGTTATAGTCGATCAAATATAATATTTTATGAATATTCCGATACTTATTTTTAACAAATAGAATCTGGGAATTTATTTTTTGTCATGGTGAGTAATATTTATTATATAAATTTTCAGAAATATACACACGAAAATTCTGATAGTGCATGGAAAATATTCCTTGGAAATATTGAAGGAATAAGACTATTAAAGTACAAATACACATTCGAATAATATGAAAATTCAAGAAAATCAAAGAGTAAAAACAGTGAAAAAAATTTATTTAAAATATTAAACAAATTTTAAGATAAATCTGATTGTGGGTTTCAAATAACCACTGAGTACAAACAGTGAAAAAAAATTATTTAAAATATTAAATCCCAAAAATCGCATCCAAGCCCACTATGCAAAATTTTTTTATATTTTTTCTTGGATAGAAGACAAAAAAAAAAGAAAAAATGCAAAAGAATAATTACTCTAGTTGGAGCAATATTGAAAAACTTATGAGTACCCTACAAGAAGTGAATGAGCGAGTAGTCACTTTTTTCACGTTGGTGTTAAGAAAATGATAGAAAGAAATGACAGAAAACTTGATTTCGGTTATTTCATTCCATCATTTTCTTAACACCAACGTGAAAAAAGTGACAACTCGCTTATTCTCTTCTTGTAGGGTATTCATTCGGACATAGTTTTCTTATAACTCGATTTTTTTAATATTCGATATCTCTGTCTGTTACCATTAGGCAAACAAATCTGAAAATGTGCTGCTGAGGAGGAACATCAACAGAGTAAAAAATAAAGGAAATCAAAAAATATTTTTCTCCAAACTGTCCGATTTCACTTGGATTGCCCCATATACATTTTTTAAAAAAAGGTTAATAGAAACAAATTTTGAAAACAAAAGTTAAAAATCCAAACTAAATTTTTTTTCAACTTTTGCCCAAGAACACTTTATTTTAAAACTCTTTTACTAAAAAAATAATAATTTGTGTAGCGATCGGGTTCAGAACACATCGAGTCGGAACTCATATCGCTCATTTGCTGCAAGACCGGCATAACTCAAAAAATGAAATTTTTGAGTTAGAGATTGTTCGCTTTGTTTTTCTTTATATTGTGTATTAAATTCATTTTTATATCTTTTATACTTTCCCAGTTTGAAGAGAATGTGTCTTCTTTTTTTCTAAGTAGTTAGAGCAAGTCAAAAACTTTAAATGCGTTTACCCATAAATGGATTTTTTTGAGTTATGCCGGTCTTGCAGCAAATGAGCGATATGTGACACTGGTTAGCAATACGGTTTGATATTTGCAATAATTTTTTGTTATAAGGCCATGTTCTGAAAATCGAAATCGATTAAAATTGAAATCAATCGATCAGTAAATTTTTTTTCAAAATTACGTAGTTTTTCATGATTTTTAGAGTTATTCTAATAAATATAATACTTTGAGTTATGACTTATATAAAATGGAATATTTTTATGAACCTTTAAAACAGCATCGTTTTGAATAATTGTTCGATTTCATTTTCTCTCAAAATCGATTTCCAGAACATGGCTGATATTATTATTAAAACAAATGTCTTCTTTTGAGCCAGTTTGATATTTTGACAAAAAATACAAAAATTTTGAAATCAATAAAGTTAAATTTTAAAACGGGGAACCGTTATTTATTTTGAGCATAAAAAGTTTTTTTAAAAATATAAAAATATACATCTCGTATCCTTTACTTAAATTTAGTAGAAGAAGTCTTTTTCGGAGTAAAAAGAAGACAAATAATCTTTTTTTTTTTGATTAAAAATTTATTTATTTTTTAATAGCTTATTTCTATCTTTTTACATTATTTACACATACATACACTTCAATTTTAGCACCATTTTTAATGTTAAGAAGATTTTTTTTTAGTAATATTTGTTTGTTGTAAACACACAAGAACGCAAAATATTTACATAAGTATTTATACATTTTTTTCTTTTGAGATGATATCACTGCTTTAAAATTCGTTTTAACATTGATCACATGTCTACCAACCACCACCGTGGCCGCCTGAAGACCAGCCGCCACCACCACCACCAGATTTCCAGCCACCACCACCGGAGGACCAGCCACTATTACCACCGGACCAACCTCCTCCGCCGCCAGATTTCCAGCCACCACCGCTACCGCCAGAAGACCAACCGCTGCTGCCACCGGAAGGCCAGCCACCACCACCTCCACCAGATTTCCAGCCACCTCCTCCGGATGACCAGCCACCGCCTCCACCTCCTCCTCCCCCAAGACTTATGATTTTAATGACTTTGGTGCCACCACCACTACCGCCACCAGACCATCCTCCACTGCCGCCACTTGACCAACCGCCACTAGACTTTGATGGCCATATGCTGGAGCTTCCACCTCCTGACCATCCTCCACCACCGCCTGACTTAGACCAGCCACTAGAACCACCTCCTGACCAGCCACCGCCGCCGCCACCACCCAGAAAACCAGCCAAGGCTTGGCTAGTTAAACCCACCAATAGAATGATAATAGAACGTTTCATTTGAAAACCGAAAATTAAGGAGCACTTCCTATCAGTAAGATTGAAATGCCTCAACTAATAACAGTTAGAGATTACCAACAACTATTTATACTACCAACTAACCAGTGCTAGAAGACTTGAAGAAAATAAAATTTGACAATGTTTTTTTTCTATTTTTTATTTTCCCAACACTCTGCTGGCTAAATGAGAAAAAAAAACAAATCGCCATTCAGCTCCAAAACCACCCAACAATCACAAAACATCACTAGAAGCGAACCCCCTGGCAATAAAACCCATCCCTCACCATCAAAAAAGCTAAATCTGCTTACAATTACAGCTCACAAATTCTAACTATTCTTATGCTACGTTTACAAAACAACAATAAACATCAGCTCATAATGAAAAAAAAAAAAACATAAAGCTTGCTGCTTGCAATCAAACAAATCTACTCTCAACTTGTGTGCCTTTTTCTGTTAAAGCGTACTCGTCGCCTTAGTCTTGATTTGTGTGAATTTCATGCTGCCTCATCGTCGGCAGCAGTTTAGAGCTGTCGACTACTACTGAATCGTAGTTTACAACGTAGTTAGTAGTTACTTACGAGTATTTCTGTGTAGTTTGCTGCCAATTTTATTTCACGTCTCACTACCACACAATTGTTACAACTAACAACTACCAGCAGTGTTAACAATATTGGCTTGAAAATCTTAACAAAGCAACGCCTTCGCATGACGTTGCTATTGGTATGTACTGCGCACAGTGAGTATGCTGCATACAAAAAGCGTTCTATGTGTAAGTAAGCATAAGTTCTGCTTGAAAACCTTAAAACCACAATGCGTTCACTATCATCGATCCAGTCAAAAGAAAATCGAATGTGTAAGTGGTTTACACTGACAACATGTTGCTTTGATTTGACATTTAATAAGCAAGAATTTTTTAACTAGGTTCCATTGATAAGAGAAAGAGATTCTAAGAAAACTTTTATATTATGTTAGCACTTGAGGATAATTAACTGCAATACTGAGCAAAAATAGAATGAGTCTCTGAAGAGATAAATCTGATCCTCAAAAAAGTTTGCCACTGTGAGTATGTTTTTAAAGAATTTTTGATCATTGCCCGCAATTTGTTCGTCATTTTCCAGAAAATATTGTCCAATGATCCTTTCTGAAGTTGTTCCACACCATCAGTGAATTTTATTCGAAATGATCTATGTTTTGTGTCTTAATAATCGAAAAAAAAGCGTTAACCAAAAATGTATTCGCTCATTAAATTCTAACGTTTATTATGCGCTACCCTGTATATATTTGCTGCATGAAGACTATTTAACTATCGGTCTACTTTTGAAATCATGATTTGATTGTTAATATCACTTTAACTTAAAGACACAATGAAGTATTTTCGTTAAAATCGATTCATTGGATTTCGTAATTACGTTAAAAATTTTCATTGGATATATGAAAACTAAAGTTTGTCCAAGTTAAACAAAAAATTTTAATTGGGAACATAAAAAACAATATACAAACATAACTATATTCATAAATTAATACAAAATTATAGTTTCCTTAAAAATATGTTTAATTGTTAATTCAAAAATGTAAGATTTAATTATTTCATACATCTAATGTAATCAGTGCTGGGCAAAATACATGGTTTGCGGTATTTAAAATACAAAATACAAAATACTTGCTGGTCATGTATTTAAAATACAAAATACTTTCAGGTTATGTATTTAAAATACAAAATACTTACACATCCTGTATGTATTTAAAATACTACAAAATACTTACACATCCTGTATGTATTTAAAATACAAAATACAAAATACTTCCATTTATTGTACGTATTTCAAATACAAAATACTTCCACGTCATGTACATTAAGGTTATAACTTTTTTTTGAGTGCAAAATACCACTGCAGCGTTATGTGGGAAATTTTGTTCTGATAATAAAAAACTGTTTTTTAAGCTGATTCGGTGAAAAAAGTTTCCGCACCGTAAGTGATTCCTAAAACTCCATATTATGTGTAAATTTTATTTTTGAAAATTGAAACCCTTTTGATTTTGCATTAAGCTTAGTCTAGACGATATGTTGAATCAGCAAATTTATGTTGAAAATTTTGCTTTCAGCACCAACATATCGTGTAGACACCAAATTTTTTCAACAAACGTAAGCTTACCAACATATGACAGGCATTTGTTAACGAAGTCAGCAAACGTTTGTTCACAATTATAGCATTTCGTCTAGACACAATATTTTTACTTTTTAACAAATTTTCTACGTATGTTGACAAATATGTTATTTGTTGAAAGTCGTATGCAAGCTTTTCAGCATACGGCAAATTTGGTAGCATATAAAATATATAAAAATGTGTATTCTTTTTATTACTTGTTTAATTTTGTATATAACCCCGGAACTTATCAAGATTTCTAGCTCATCGGCAAGCAAGAAACAAAAAAATGCATTTAGAAGTGCTTTGAAAATAAAAATGTTGGCCAACGAACTTTGTTTTTGAGTTATAGACCATAAAAGTTGATAAATTCTTAACCAATATCTCTTGAAGTATAAATTTGATCACAGCAATATACGGTGTTTCCAAATACCTTTCACGTGGTATATAAAACATGCCAAAATATTAACCCATTAATAACCAATTTCAAAAAATATTTTTAGTAACTAATGTAGTTTATCAAAATGGCTCCAATCTCATAATTTTGTCGATATTGTGGTATTGTTTTACATATATTTTTTAGAGAACGCTTCAAGCTTTCATATAATAGAATGCATGGTACGGTAGCGTATAGAATTCTGAAGTTATTAAAGTTAAAAATGTAAATTCTATTAAATGTTATTGTTTAATATGTAGGTTTGAGTTTACATGTGGTAATAATTTATATACTTTATGCAATTGTTGCAATATGGGTATTATTTAACTATGTGGAATGACAAACACCAGCTTCGCTTAATAAGGGTTCTTAATTTAATGGTCTATCAAGCACCGACTTCGCTTAGCTGAGTTAATTTTCTTTTAAACCAGAACCCTAACACACTTACAAATTGATATTTCTAAACTCGTTTTCTACTATTAGATATTACATTAAGATGATCGCTCCATAATTTACAATAGGCCCCATGTAAAACCCATTTTCGGAAATACTTAAATATGCCTAAGACGTACCGAATAACGTTATTATAGTAAAATTTGGTGTGTTATAGTTTCATAAAACTAGAAATCACACAACTAAATTTGGAGAAGATCCGCCCACAATTTACCATATGCTCCACATAAAGCCTAATCTGGAAATCATTTTAATAGGCCTTAAACCGTAAAAATATCGATATTGTGATAAAATATGGTCCAATTTAGCTTTAAATACAACTCACTAAAGGTCCCGTAGATAGCGGGACTTTAAAACGGTTTAAAAAATTGTATAATTGTATTGAAATTTGGTCTAATTTATGTTTTTAATACTAAAAATTACTCAACCGACCAGAAATCCCAAATAACTCTTTAATAAGGCTAAACTGATACAAATCATGATAGTTTATTCAAATTTGGTCAAATTAAATTATATATGATAAACAAGTGGGTTAAGTCCGGTCATTTAATACCCTATACCACAGAATATACAAGCAAGCTTTGAGAAATTATGGACCGTTCCTCACAGTTTTTAATTACAATAAATAATTATCACTAATGTACCAAATTTCATCAAATAATTGCGACCTGTACTTTGCGCACTACAAGCTGGACAGCCAGCCAGCCGCCCGGACGGACATCCTTACATATACTCAGATAGTGATTGAGTCGATCGGTATACTTAACGATGGTTATAGGAACAATATTTTAAGGTGTTACAGACACTATGGTGGCGTGAGTATCAAACGAATCCATAAAACATTCTGCTGGTCGGCACATAATATACCATAGAGGTACAACTGCAATAAATTAATTAACTGTGAAGCTTTATTAATAATTTTTTGATCAATCCGGTCCTTAAATATTTTAATTTTTTGCGGATTTGACCCAGCCCAATAAAGCACTCTTACTTATTAAGTATTAATATGCACTAAAACTATTCATTTTTGCACTAAAGCGACAACCAAGGTATATTTACACAAGGTAGACTCATTTGGGAGTGTAGACATGCTGCTCTATAAAAGGAACCATTTTGTCAAAATTGTCTTCATATAAAACAAAAACAATTTAACGCACACATGTACAAATTTTGGCTCATATACACGCAATTTGACGTTGTGGTTCCAACTAGGGGTAAACAGCTGACAAACATATGGGCCAACGAGTTTACCTTGTGTAAATATACCTTGGCGACAACTGATAAAACAAATTTAAATTAAATAATAAAAAAGAGAATTGTCAAATTAAATTTAATTTTTAAACAAATGTTCTCCTTACTCAACATACATAACAACATACACAATTCAACATATCGTATAGACACAAAAATTTTATGCTAACTTGTATGTTGAAATATCATATGCTGGCATTTGTTGAATTTGAAAAATTTGTTATTTTCAGCATATCGTTTAGACCCCTAACATATGAAATATGCTGGTAGAGGCATTTGTTATTATTTTTAATCATATGAGTGTAAGCATACATTTGCTGATTCAACATATCGTCTAGACTAAGCTTTAGACTTATGAAAAATGGTTTAATGTTGAATATTATATATGAATTTAAACAAAAACGAACTTATTTAAGACAAGAGCCACTGATTTAATATTGAAAATAAAAAATAAAAACAAAACTTCAACGCTTTCGGTGCGAAACTTTTTTCACGAAAGATGAAAAGAAACACCATATTTTTTTATATTTTGGTAGATTGAAATGCAATCAACCATCAATAAACTGACAGAATATATTTTGTAAACTATGTTTTTAAAATACAAAATACTCCCATTTTTTATGTATTTAAAATACAAAATACAAACTACTTATATTTATTGTATGTATTTAAAATACAAAATACAAAATACTTGCTGGATATGTATTTAAAATACAAAATACAAAATACTTGCAAGTCATGTATTTAAAATACAAATACAAAATACGTATTTGTATTTTAAATACGTATTTCAAATACATGTATTTTAAATACTGCCCAGCCCTGAATGTAATATGCCATTAAATTTATGAAATCAAAAATTTTCTTATAAAAGCAACATATACAGGTATGTGACAGAAATCGATCGATTTTCAAATTAAATCGAAAGTTAAAAACAAACGTTTTGTTATAAGATGTGATCAAAATCGAACGGTTTTTATTCCCATTTTTGTTTCTTTTCAAATTGTTTCAAGTCAACATTGCAACTTTTTCGTAAACAATTATGTGGATTTTAAATCAGTAAAATGGCATTAATATTATCAACTTCTTTTTTAATAATAATTAATTCAAACAACATTGAAAATATACAAAGGAAAAGGCTTAGGAATTCTTCAGATCCACTGAGTATGCAGGAGACCAGGTAACAAATTTTTCTAAGTAATTTAAACTGAGTACACATCAAATATTTTTAGGTTCAAGGAATATTTCCGAATAAACAAGGAAGGTTTTTTTGGATTCTACAAAAAATTGAACCGCATGTAAAACCTAAATCAATTCCTTTGGTCATTGAGTTAGCAACCACGTTAAGATTCCTAGCAGAAGGCAGCTTTTAAAGGTCGGATGGAAATGATTCTGTTATAGCTATGCACAGGACTACGGTCTCAAAATCATTGTCTAAGATGATAGTTATATTAGAAAAAGTGCTATGCCAATATTGGATTAAAGTTCCCGCCGACCTAGATTATAATCAAAGGTCAAAGCACTATTTTTTTGAAAAATTCAAAATTCCGGGGGTGATTGGTTGTATTGACGTACCCATATTAGGATTGTAAAGCCCAGAAATCAGGATTATTTATACTATAATAGAAAAGGCTATTATAGTATAAATGCGATGATTGTAAGATAAACTAAAAATATTAAAATTTCCTCATGTATCCTATTATATTTATTCAGATATGTGACTATAAAATGAATGTTATTGCAGTCGACGCCACTCGTCCTGGTTCTAGTCACGATTCCTTCGTTTGGAACTTGAGTACGGTGCGAGATTATTACCTTGGCAGATATGAAAGTGGAGACCACAATTCGTGGCTTTTAGGTGATTCAGGCTATACTTCAGAACCTCTTGTCTTGACTCCGTACAGACTACCAAATGCTGGTTCAGCGCAACATAAATTTAATAATGCACATGCAGCAGGAAGAAACATTATTGAAAGAACAATTGGGGTCTTAAAAAGCAGATTCCGTTGTTTATCTAGCACCTTGTGGTATAAATCACAAAAGATTGTAAAAATTATAACATATGTTGTGCGATACATAATATGTGCAACTTTTATAAATTGGAAGATTTTGGTGGTTTCAATGCTCCAATTGAAGAATCTGATTTCAGTAACACAGAAGATGAGTCTGTCAATCTAGCGACTTCAGAAGCAAGCCGAAATCGAGATGCAATTGCTGAAAGTCTATTTACAAATAATTTTCTATAGAAATAGGTCCCTAAGGAGGTTTCTACAAAAAACAACATAAAAAAAAATCATTAAAAAGCTTTTTTACTTAAATGCATTTATTTTTTATTTTATGAGCACAGACAAAATAAATTTTAAAAATTACATTTTTTCAAGCTGTTGCTTTTGGATTTCCAAACATTGTTTTTTAATTTTATTTTTTTCATATAATTGTTTTTCTACTTGCACATTATGTCGTTGAACTTTTTTGCTTTGCATAGAAACTTCTGCGTTTTGCTTAGAAATTTCGACTGTTTGTCTATTAATGGCTTCAATTTGTTTATTAATAGCTACAGTTTGTTCACCAATACGATCAACCACATTTTCCAGGGCTCTGTACATCCGTCTTAAATAAGTTTCAGTATTTTGAAATGTTTTTGAATATGTTTTTAAAGTGTTTGTAATGTCCTTAACATTTTCCTGAAGTACACTGTTTTTTTCCTTCTCACTGCACATGAAACTTCTAAGATTTTCTTCAAGGGAAGATGTATCCAATCGCTTTCTTTTATTTGACTGCTTAGAAGTGGTTGGCATATCGAATTGGTTACAATTTTTGATTTCATTGCACTCAGGACTGACCTCCTGCGAAATGTCTGACCCATTATTTTCCTGCTGAGTTCCAAAACGAAAGCTTCCCTCAATGCCATCAACGCAATCATAAAGGCCACATATTTTTCCAATGGTTTCTTCTATATTTGAAATATACAATTGATTATGTGGTCCTCCGCCAGTAGCACGAGCCTCTCGTTTATTTGTGGAAATTTTCTTCTTAATAGAAGATTTTTTGTCACTCCATATCTAAATACCAAAATAACAGTTGAAAAATAAACAACAAATATCTTGTTTATACCTTTTTCCATCCATTACAATCTTTTAAAGGTGGACCAAGCTTATTTAGCTCCTGGGCGAAAGTTTGCCAAAGTCTTTCTGCTTCCACTCTATCACCTAAAAAAAAATTTTTTGCTAATTGAGGATGTTTTTCCATAAAATTCACCAAAAACTCCTCCTGGCCAGTATTTGTATGTTTTCCCCTGAAAAATATTTTTTATTTATTTATTATTACCTACAGTTAAAGACTTTAATACACTTACTTACATTTTGGTTTAAATACTTTTCAAATATTTGAAAAATTTACTTTAATGACTTCAGTTCTTAAAACGTGCGTAAATATCTTATCGTTTTAAAAACAGTTAAAACAGTAAATTTTCGTTTTTCATCACACTCTTGTTAGTTTACATTTTCATAGAAACAAATGGAAAATGAAATCGACTTCGATTTGAAAAGAAAACCGAATTAAAAACAAAAGGAAAGACAATTAAGTGTTGCCATCACACTTTTTCGATTTTAGTACGATTTTGCATCGACATCGATTTTCATCACATACCTGATAATATTTGAAAAAAAAAATTATTTTTAACATTCAAATAACTCTATAGTCACAATAATTAAAAGTATAAAAATATTTCGAAAAAGCATGCCTTCATAAATTTAAATTTTCATTATGACAATGAAAATGTCATTATAGTAATGAAACAAAAACTTTCAATCCATAAGTAGGTATGTTTTTAGTTTTCTTTGTTCTCTCTTTATGAGGTCTTTTTTTATTATGCGTTAGCAAAACAATCAACGTTGTTTTTGTTGTTATGGGCAATTTAATCTCATATTTACGCTCTTAATTGAGTAGTGGCCAAAAACATAGTTTTTTTTTCAATAACTACACTACCCCAGTAGGCTAGCTGATAGTAAGCTAGTCTATCAGCGCCGAGGTTGCGGGATCGATTCCCGCAAGCGACTCTGGTTAAAAAAAAAAAAGTTGAATAAGAACAACTTTGATTTAAAAAAAAAAACTATTTAAAAAAGTTAAAAAAAAAAAATTAAATTAAAAAAGCTATCAGCGCCGAGGTTGCGTGATCGATTCCCGCCAGCAACTCTGGTTAAAAAAAACAGTTGAATAAGAACAACTTTGATTAAAAAAAAAAACAAAAAAAATTTTTACTTTTCTGGAAGTATTCATCCAATGAATAACATTCATAGATCTAATGTAATGTTTCATTAAATACATTTTAATAAAACAGGTTTCATTGATCCAACGAAGCGCTGCATAGGTTCCTTTTTAATGCAATTTTTCATGGGATTAATGTCAAAATTCATTGGTATTCTGAAGAAAATTCTTTCAGTGTTCCAAATGGAAATTCGCCTTATAAAAATCATGCCACTTGTAAGCAGGTTTGTAAATGGGTATTGTGCCTCTCTCCCTTAAAAAAATGCTTACCAGAAAGCTCTATTTTTCCGGGGAGAAACAAATTATGACAATTAAAAATTCAACATTTAATTGAGGTAGATTATCTAGAGTAAAAAAATTTTCTTAACATAATTTTTACGAATGCTTTAAAGCTTTCATGAAGGAAACACATTAAGAGATAACACGGACTATCAATAAAAAAATTACAAAAGCAAGCTAATGAATTTATGACGAAAGTATAGTATGTCTTATATTATCAAAAACTTACAATGTGAGTTATAACAAAATAATGATCAATTAGTAGTAGAGTTTCGAAAAGTGCAACCAACATGCACTTTTCGAAACTTTTTTCTGAACACTCTCTTGGTGGTGGAGATTATTTTGACTTTTGAAATTTAGAGAAACAGATAATGGCAGTTATCTGGAGTAGATTAGTTATTATATTTGAATTAAAAACCAATGAAATGCTTTTATATACTGCAAGAAAACTAGTTATAGTGCCGTTTTATGGTATTAAAAGTTTCTAATATTCCAAACCTAACTTAACCAGATTGTTTTCTAATAAATTTTGCGATAAATCAGGATCATGAATGCAACAGTGTTTCATAATAACAATGTCCGAAGGGTAGATAGAGGTTCAACTATGATTGCGTCCAATATTTAACAAATTTGGATATAAAAACTTTTGAAAGGTCAGTTATACGATTTTCACAGCCCTCCCCTTGCTCCGCCAATGAACACATTCTCCCTGTGGATTAGTTTTGAAACTAGTCCATGGTTTACACCAAAGGATTAGTTTAGAATCGTTTAGAAACGAAAGCATGTCGTTTAACTACAAACTCTTTTTTAACAATCACATGGTCCATGCTTTCATTACATTGGACCATGTTGTAAGTAGTCCATTCTAACTAAAATGGATCAAGTATTCCAATATTATCTGCAAGGAAAGGCTTGCTTAAACAGGTAACAGCTAGTAACAGTAAAATTCTGCCTATGAGGATTTATTTTTTAGTTTTCATACACATTAAAAACCTTTGTGCAGTGTGAACGCTTCAAGCTTAAATCATTCAATATTATTTGTTATTGCACCTCTGCTTTTTTTTGCGTTTCAACCGACTATCGCAACCAAAACAACCAAATACATTGTATTACACTTCTAAATACAAGTACAATTGACCATCAACTATGCCATAGAACTTGTACAACTATTCATTACAAATACTTTTACAAAACCAATTCAAATTTTATACTATACGTAATTCGTTAGTTGCAATTTGTGTGTTAACTCATCATGATCGCCAGCAACGATGATGATCGCCATAATGATGATAAAGACAAGTTATTTGCGAGGTCTCGTCTTCAGTTTGAATTATAGCGCCACTTATAGCTATTATTTAAAGCTGGTCTTTCAAATGGCCTGATCAGGTCAGGTCTGTCTGGCAAGCCATATTCATGCAAGCCAAACTGTTTGGTTTTCGACCATGATTATGTCAGAGTGTTCGTCTGTGTTTATGTGTGTAGATATGTATGCTAAAATAAGTGTCGGTGTTTAAAGCGCAATTTATGGTTAAACTATTCTTAAGAGCATTTAACGTCTGTGTAAATGATTTCTTGCAATGTCTTGACGTAGTAGCTGGGCAAAGTATTTTAATGTACTGTCATGTTCTGTGGTACGGGATGTGCAGACATGAATTTCAATTGATGTTGTTTGGTTTATTGTGTACAGGTATGCAACTTTTGCCTAATTACTAGTTTGTTTCATATATTAGTTTGAAGATGTGAGAAAATTATAGTTTAAAAACATTTTTTGTTTATATTATTTTTCTATTTGCGATCATAATCATGCAGCAGATGTTTGCTTTATTTAAAATAATGAGTTTTAATAAAATTAGTTTAAGGTGTCTGATTAAAGTTATGATTAATTAAGCCCTGCTATTATTATTTTTTTTTTTTGAAGTTTATGTTTTCATATCAAAGTTCCGGTTGTAGTCAAAGAAAATGTGTAGATATCATGTCATTTGTGTTGAAAATAAATTGTTTTTCAGGGACTCTGGATTTTATAAGTGGAAAAACTTAAATAAAAAATTAAATTAATAAAAGATTATACTTTTTTTAAGTTTATACCCTTTATAACGACAAGTGAGCTTTATATATCGCGTGTAACACCAACAAATATTGATTTTTGACCCTATAAAGTTTTGGGTATGTATTCTGGGTCTAAGATGATTTAGCAATGTTTTTTCATCAGTCAGTCGGTAATAAAAATTGTTTTTAATGTCAAATGATATTTCGTCTTCCTTAGCAGTTTGGGATTGAATCCAGCACCTAGATGTGAACCAACCTCCATAAAAAATTGTATATCTTTTCCCAAGAGGGAAGCGAACTGACACCAAAGTAGTCCCGTGATAGGTCTTTGGTTTAGAGATCGGTTCTAGTTCTACCACTTTATATGAATAAGACCTATCACTTTTACATGGGGTTGTCATTGGATGGGGTCAATTGACACCATTTGACCAGTCATACATCTATTCTTAATGAACGTGTTTACTGTCAGTTACTAAAATGTAGTATTATTTCAATACAATTTAGTAGTATTTCAGTAAAACAAGTCCTAGAATTAAATTCAAGAACCAAATTTTAGGAAGTACCCTAAAATGTGTCACAGCACCGGTGAAGACTGTACTGAAATTCATTACTTTTCTACTTTTTTGTTCTTTATAAACCAGTTAAATGATTGGTTCTCCTTTCACTGGTCGTGAGTTCATTCTTTTTGTACTTGTTCTATTTTCACAAAACCCAGGACTAGTCTGTTGGACCAATTGACACAAATTTTCGGCAGGGAAGTCCTAGAATTAAATTCAAGAACTAAATTTTAAAAAGTACTAAAAAATGTGTCACAGCACCGGTTAAGACTGTACTGAAATTCATTACTTTTCTACTTTTTTGTTCTTTATAAACCAGATAAATGATTGGTTCTCCTTTCACTGGTTATGAGTTCATACTTTTTGTACTTATTCTATTTTCACAAATCCCAGGACCAGTCTCTTGGACAAATTGACACAAATTTCCCGCAGGGTTAAGTAAATAAATATGTAAAAAAATGTCGTTTTATGAATTTACGCAACAAAGTATAACAAATTCGGATAAAATCAGAATCTCCATTGCTTAGAAATTAAATTGCCAACTTTCTTAATGATCGTTCCAAAATTTACGACAAGTCCTATATTAAACTCACACCTTAAAAAATTTATTTGCGCCCAAAACTCTAGTTTATAATAATAATGTGGTAAATTTGGTCATGTTTTATATATCAAGTCATCGTACTAGCAAAGTTCATACTGATCGCTCTACAATTTATAAGTCCGAGTTTAGACGAGCGAACATTTGGAAGGAAAACATCTGGAATTCTCTTTTGTTTTTTCATTTGCGGTCACACAGACGAACATGTTGCCGGAAACATTCTGTTACTATTGTTGTTGTTTTCTCAAAAAGCAAAGTAAATGTCAACAAAGAAAATGAGAACAAAGCGTGTCGCCGAGTACCGAACACAAAAACCATTCTCTCTTCCCCAACCGTAATTTGCTACCAAACAAAATGTTTCCCTTCCAGATGTTTCCCTGTCTAAATGGGCACTTACAGGTCTCATATAAAGCATTCCATCAAAAAGATTGTAATACATCGATAACCGTCACAAATTTAGATTAAGGTGCACATTAAATGCACTTTTGTGATGGGATAAGAAAAAGTTTAGCTCGATCTAATAAAAATAGGCGCGCTGCATGAGGGTTCAAGTTCGTGCGAACGAAATAAGAGGAAAAGGTATCTCGTTTGATACTTCGATCGCTATTTACATTCAAAGCATTCATACTTGGTATAATGCCACCGTTTTTTTTTTTTTAATTTTGTTCTTTTGTATGGGAACCTCCTGAAGTGTTGGAGATAGAGAGTAACCTTGTTCTATAGAAATATTGGGGACAGAAATATAATAAAATAATAATAACCACACTCAAAATTGCCCTTCGTTTTTTAAAACAGATACATTTATGTAGTTATTTTACTATTTAAATAAATTTCAATATTTCGCAACGCAATATTCAACATTACAATGACATATTCAGTTTTTGTGACAGGTGGTTTAATTAATCTTTTTTTTTTTTTTTGATGGAAAAAATATTTAGAATGCAAAATCATATTTTTAATTCGATGATGATTTCATTTTGATAAAATAACCGTTTTTCAAAAGACATATCGCTTATTTACTTCAAAAGTGTCTTAACTCAAAAAGCAAGATCATGCTATTGCGCATTATAATGATAGAAATTGTGTTAAAAAATTTCTCAATCGTTGGAAATTTCCCGCTTGTGTGAAAACTGTTCCGTTATTGTTATGCGTTTTCATACCCTTCACCGGAGGTGGAAAAAGTATATTTGAGTTTGTTATTTCGTTTGTAGCTTTTACAATATTGGCCGTATGAAGTATACTATTTCTGTATCCTTATAAGTAGGGATGACATTTTCATGCACTAAAATATGCACTAAAAAATCCGAAATATGCACTAAAAAATAAAAATTATGCACTAAAAACTTAAAAAATTTCCATTAAAAGTCTTTTTTTAATTTACTAAAAACAAAAATAAAAAAAATAATTCAGTATATTGTTGTTCAAATCTTTAAAAAAAAATTTAAATAACTTATTTAAATATTTGTTTGTTTAAATAAATAAGTACTGTCTTATTAAAACTTTGTCTTGTACTTGAAGAACGCCAATGCATTTTGAAAAAATTTATTTCCAGATCCCACTTTGATTCCAGATCAAAAATATTTGAAGTTTATTTTATTTTTTGAAATCCTTAATTTTTTTGCACAAAGTTTTCTGCTTCCACATTGTTAATTTTACACTCTGCTATTCAATTAATTTGACTTGAGTATTAAGTGAACTAAATCCCTCCTTATTAGTTATTGTTTCACCAATATATCCGTAATTGAAAAGTACAAATGGTAGTTGACTTCTGATGTTATTTAAATTTGATATTTCTTTTACTTTTTTAATTGCATAATCATCGGTATCCACAAACTCTTCTGACATTCTTAAATTACTCAAAGTTTTCTGAATAGAATTCTGAAGCATCTAGCAAGGCCACCATCTTGTTAATACTGGCTACGGTTAAAGGGGAATTAAATGATACATTTCATTAAAAATTGCAGTATTAGCAAATTGGCTTCTAATTTTCTCTGCAACGCGGTATGAGCCATGTGCCAAGCTAGTGAATTGATACAGTTTTGGATAAAATATTTTAAAAACATTGGAAGCCTTAACCATGCAAGGTGCTGCATCGGATTAAAAAAGAATAAATCTTTTGTCGAAATCTTAAAAATCTTGTATTAAAAGCAAAGCTCTAAAAGAATGTATTTATTGAATTTAAAATTTTTTTTGGAAAGAATGTATTTATTGAATTAAAAATTTTTTTGTGTATTTAAAAATCTCAAAAATTTCAAAATATTCAAAAATATGCATTTAAGACCTCAATATGTAAAAATAATCATTTGCACCAAAATATGCAACAATATGCAAAAACAAACTGATGCCATTTTAATGCAAATTTAATGATACGAAATTATAATTGGTCGACATCGTTCTTAGACTTTCGACAAAAAACATGCATTTGCATGGAAATTGCATCCCTACTTATAAGTATTGAAGCTGATTTAACGATGTCTGTGTGTCCGTTGAAATGGCTTTTTCGAAGACCCAAGATATGATGGGTACTAGGTTGTTTAATATTGGCATTACATATAGTCCCGAAAAGTTTGCTATTGAAATTCAGCCACATCTGTCCTCAAATGTCTGAGAGAAGAGAACAAAAAATCTCGACTGCATCTAATTTTAGCGACAAATATTTTGTCGTTGTTGTTTTTGTTTTGTTTCTGTGTATCTGGAGAACAGCAATTGCCAAAGTTTCCTAATTATGCACAAGCATTTTGGGTATCAAAACACAACATCCGCCAATTATGGACGCGAGCGGCGAAGTGGGCGAGGCACACAATAGACTTATTAATATCTAAAAACCAGCATTTATAGAACTTATATTCTTAAAGCACCATGGTAAAGGGTATATAAGCATCGGCACAGCCGAATATAGCACTCCTACTGATTTTTTTCTTATGTTGCATTTCTTTTCCTTACAAATACATCCATGATTTGCCGCTTAAATAGAGAAATGTGTATTAAGCGAAACATGCGTAAGTAGGTTGGTGGTCTAAGGTGCTTCATTAGACATGTTTTTTACTGGTTCTAAATAAGTCAAATATACGTGTGCTTATATCCAAATTATATTTATTTATATAACTTTTTGCTCTAATCGCTCCTTGGCAAAGGGTACATTAGATTCGGCACTCGGAGTTTTTGCTATCTCAGTTCAACTAGGTTTAGATAAACTAAAAACAGATTTGTGCCGCCGTTACAAAGATTGTATACAACATTTTGACGGAACAGCTTTATTTTGATTAAAATGTTAATTATTAATGAAAAAATAAAAAAAATCATTTTTCGCTGGAAAAATCCGAGTTTAAGACTACGTTAAACTACGTTTAAGCTTAATCCACATCTGAAAAACACGGCCTTATTAGTATTTAATTTGTTCTGCAAGAATCGTCAAAAGCTTACACTAAAAGAATTATGCTTCATAAATCTCATGAATCAAATTCATTACATTTTTTTCTTTAATCCAATGAAAAATTTCATTACGGAAATTAAATTTTACAGAAATAATGAAGCAATTTCATTACCACTACGAAATTGAGTTTCGTAATTTGGTAAAATTTTTCATTAAATAATTAACAATTTAATATCTCTTTCAAAAGAAAAATTCAACTAATTGTTATACATTATTTCAATAGGTTTTTTAAGATTAAAATGAACTATAAGTTAATATATTCAAATACTTTTCAGTTAATGAAAAAAAGTGTAACTGTATATTTTCCATGAAAATGTCACTAAATCAATGAAAACACGATAAAGTTCTCTAACTTCAAAATTCTTATAACTAGAAAATATATTCTTCCTATAGCTGCTGTAAAAACGTATTTTTAACTCAATTTTAAGCGGTAGCCATGAAAATATATGAAAAAAATTGTAGATTTCAATGTTTCATAACATCAATGAAAAACTTCATAACGATAACGAAACACTGAATTTAGCAACATGTTACTAATAGGTTCAAAAACAAACAACGAGAAAGAAAAAACAAGAGCAAACAATTCTCACATTCTTTTTTCTTTAATTGTTAATTTAAATACACAAAATTTTCGTAGTAGTACAAGCCAGCAAAATGGAAAGAAGCAAAATTAAGGTCGTCCAGGGCTGGAAAATGAATTAAATACAATTTACTAAACTAAACAATTTACTAAATTTACTAACATATGTAACATAAATATATAAACGAAATAAAATTAATATAACTTGATGATTTGAAACAGGAAAAAAAAAAAATAAAATTCACAACAACTCAAAACGCACATTGAAATGGCTGAAATAAATAAACATATATATATATATGGTCATAAAAATGACCAAATTTAATTAGTTATTCTATGAATTTATGTCATTAAGCAAATTAAAATTTTTATCGATTTTATGAAACATTTCAATAACGGGGCGCTAATGTAACATTCTTCATTAATCCAATGAAACGTTACAAAGACTGAATATTAATGTAATTTTTCATTGGATTAATGTAATAATCCATTGGATCTGTCAAGAAAATTCTTTCTGTGTATGATTGTAGATGTTTGCGAAACAACGATGAATTTTGTGTTCGAACTATATTTTTTATTCGATTAAAAACTTTATGCGGCTCTACTGAAAAATAGTATTTCTTTAATTATGACACTATTAAAGTAAATGAGCGATATGTACATTTCAAATACAATTAAATCAAAAGCCAAAAAGTTAAATTTTAAGGCTAGGAATATAATGTATGTTTAAAGTATTTGGTGGCAACAAGATTTACTTGGGCCACAGTAAATTTGGTAGATAATTTTTGTTATACTTGCCAAAAAGTTTTCAAAAATTTGAAATCTTGCACACAAATACTAAAAAGTGACTAAATTAAAATTGCAAATAAATTGCAGTTAATTTTTTTTTTTTTTTGTTAGTTTTATAAGCAAAATTTAATTTACAATGAATTTTTAGCAAATGAATAAATTCAAGAAATGAATATTTAATTTGTAAAATTTTTTATTATTTTTTTCGTAAGATTTCCATGCGTTTCAAGGATTTTTTTGTTTTAAAAAAATCCAAAATTATCATACAACAAATGAGTACAAAACAATACAAAGTAGTAAAATTTTTGATTGCTTGTTAAGTGCATAGTAATTTTTAAAGTAATTAAACTTTGAACTTTTGTTGGCACTAGTTATAGTTTTACGAGTATTTTTAGCTGGTCTGTTATTTTTTCTATTTCTTAAGATTCGTTTTAAATGAAATTGTGGTTTTCTTGGGCAATCTACAAAATTTTTTTTTGTGATTTTCATTTTAGTAGGCGTTAAAGTAGAGTAATTCGAGCAGAATATGCAAATGTGTAAATAATTATCTTTTTATTATTTTTAACACAAATTGCTTAAACATGCAGCCATGATTATAAAGAAACTGTGTATTTTAAGCAATTTTAGCTGAGAGTATTAAAGTCTACAATTATTAAAATCTTTGTGTTTTTTTAAAGCTATAATAGTTTATTGTGTCGTTTATGCTTTTTTTGTACAATAAACTTTTAAGATTGACAGCTGTGAAGTGTATTATTTGGTTAAATTAGTTTAAATAATGCCAAAAATTGGTTTTTGTTAAGAATATAAAGTGCTGCAATTAGTTTGAAGACTGACAGAAGTATTAATCATTAATTTGTAAAATTAATAAGGAAGTCTGAAATCTTTTTACAATTATCTACGTTGAATGGGCGCAATTTATTGAGTGACTTGACATTGAAGATGTTAAAATGTGCGTTAATTTTAAAGATCAAATAAAAACTTTACTTATACATATTTTAACAACAACTGCCTGTGTAACAATTTCCTGACAGTCTTTAAAAGCACCTATCAATCAGAAGATTTTTATTTTTGCTACTGCTATTGAAATTTTTATCAACAACCAATATTTTGCCCTTAGTTGTGCACAAAAGCCAATCCTTTTTTTGTGTATTTTATTTATTTTGAAATTAGCTTTAGAAGAAGTTAGCGACACAAATATTTGGGCTCTTGGGTTTTTACCTTTACCTAAAAGAAAAGCTATGTAGTTAGAAAAGGGCAAAGCCAAAGAAATCTAAAAATTGCATAAAAAAAAGACAACGACAATTCTTTCTTAGCTGATACTAACAACAATAGTGATTCAGGAAAACAAAAAACACAAAAATCTGCACGAATAAGTGTCAATAATAGCCGAAGTATATGCTAATAGCAGCCGATGTAGCTGCTAATAGCCGCCTCAGCATGTGGCAATTGCTCGTGCTGCTATAACACTCATTCGCACTGTTATTGGCAATCGTTTGTGTTGCTATTATCTCCTGTTGTGCGGCTACTTGCTAGCTGGTAGTTAGCTAGACTATCAGTATATGAGTCAAAATCATACTGAATTTCGTGAAGATCGGTCCATAACACTGTGTCACAAATTTTTAACAAAGTCGTGACCAAATGAATCTGACACCTAGTCTTTATGTAAAATTGTCCGTTGAATCCGAAAATGAAGTCAGAATGGCCAAAAATGGAACAGTTTTCTAGATATTATCGAATTACCGTTATTGGCGGTTTTTAAAAAGATGATGTCACTTTAATAAAAGTATCTTAGAAAATATTCGACAAATTTTTTATTCCTTTATTTTTATTTAAAGATATTGAAATTACTTAATGAACAACAGGTCGCTCGTAAAAAAGAAATGACTAAGTTACATTGGACCAAAGTTCAAATTTCACAAAAATTTTAATGATTTTTTTCAATTATGCTCTCTCTAATCAACTTATTTTTTTAAAATCCCGCAATAAAATTTTTTCATGTTTTATCACTTACGACGTTAGGTTATTTAAATACGCACATTTTGTGGCCAATAGGATCCAAGTCGGTTAAAAAATGACAATGTTACAGAAGATTATTTGAAATATCCCACTTTTCATTAAAAAAAGCCTAATAGAAATTTTCTTAATGTATCGATAAACTAATCCCGCGAAGATATATGCTTGTCTGCAGGAAAGAAACCAGAGTCTCAGGCGGGAATCGAACCCGAAACCTCGGCGCTGATAGACAAACTCGCTACCAGCTAGCCTACCGGGGCACTCTGTTGATTGAATTTATCTGTACGTCAAATAAAAGGAAAATAAATAATTGGCAGATGAGTGCCGGTTAGCTTTGCGACAAAATAGAAGCAAATTTGACATTGAGAAAAGAAAAAAAATTCTTTAATGTGCGGTTTTTCGTTGGAAAAAAAGATAATCGTGTAATGAGAAAACGGCCATAAAACTGTTAAAATACTATGTGGGTCAATTCACTAAATCTTCTGTAGCTTTTTAATTTTTGCACCAATCTAGGTCTTGCTGGGCGCAAAATTATCGCATTGAAATAAACTAATGTCCCATGCAATACAATTTTTAATTGTTTGGTATAAAAAAATAACTTTTTATTTTTTGAAGATATTTGCATCATCTTTTTTAAAAACACAAATAACGGTTATTTTGGAATATTTCAAAAACTGTTCTACTTTTGACCATTCTGACTTTATATTCGGATCCAGTGGGCAATTTTACATAAAGATTAGGTGACAAATACATTTGGTCAAAAAACTGTCACATAGGTTAATTCATCATAAGCTTCATTAAAAGCCAACTCTCGGAAAAAGTTTAGTGCTCCTAGAACCTGTATTAAAAAAAAAAAAACATAATAATCCGAACCCTACAAAAATATTAAGAAAATTTTATGTAATATAATAAACTTTTTATTATTAATAAATATATTCGTAAGTAAACAGTATTTAAACTTTAAAATATTTAGTTTTTGTTACAATAAATTTTAACCCGAAAATCGTAAATCTAGATTTAATCTAAAATATCTAGATTAAACAAATTTATCTAAATTAAAAACTACTCCAACAATTGTGAGGAAAAAAAAAATTAATTGAAAAAAATTTATGTTTAAAAAAATAAGATTATAACCAGTGTTGCCGGTGGTGCGATTCACTAACTTTTATAACGATAATCGTATCGTTAAAATAAATATAACAAAAATTTATCGAATATGCTATTCAGTAAAATTTTTAAAACTAAAACTACTCCATGGAATACTCTAGGGGATTAGCTTTGAAATCATTTAAAAACGAAAACATGTCGTCAAAGAACGAAGACATGTCGTTTCACTACAAACTTTTTTTAACAATGACATGGTCAATGACATTGAACCAGTCCAGGGAGTAATCCATTTGATCAAAATGGATCAAGTAGTCCAATATTATTTGCAGGGAAATGGCTGAGTCCCGACTTCTTACATACATCCATACAAACATATACTTATATGTATGAACAAACATAAAAATGGCAAAAAAAAAAAATTATAAGTTCTAAATTTACAAAAAAAGCGAGTTATAATAGCCTTTTTACACAATTTCTTTCCATAAGAAATACATAGGGCTAAAAACCAACATCTTTCAACATCTTAAAAGATCATTATCTTTCGATTATTTTAGTGTCATCACTAGAAAAGTGGCAATAAGTTCTATTATTATTGTGGCATCACTGACAAAAAGAAGTTTGTTTTGAAAGCAGCGTTACCATTTGTCAGTATTTTTTACATTTTAAACAAATTGAACTTCAAATACATTTTTGTGTTTTTTTTTTAAATTTTGGCACTTTTGTGAGAAAAAAACATTTTAAATTTATAATTTTTTTTTTTTTTCATAAATGGTGACATTTTTGTTTGACGGTAGATGTTAGATGTGAGCAATGTAAACGAGTGTTTCACATTTTCTACATCTTTGATGGTAGATGTTAGATGTTGATCAGTGTAAAAAGCCTATTAAGAACAAAAACAGAATTCTAAATGTAAAATTCACAAAAAATAAAAAATATAAAAACCGCAAATAAGCCCTTCGTCTTACTTATGAGTCTGCCGGAGCTTTTTCCATGCATTTTGATTGAAAAATATGCGTAACACGGATTTTATGAACAATTTCATTTGTTTTTATTTTACTCTCTTTTGTGCTTTTGGTTTTTTTTATAACATTTTGCAGACAGAGATGTTACAAAAATACAGCTGTTTACTATCGCCAAAAAAAAAAATACGGAATCACACTATCGTTACCGCAAGCGAATATTTATGTCGACAAATTTTACGATTGTCGGTTCGTTAAAAGTTAGTGAATCGCACCACAGAAGTAGGTTAAAATACATGTAGATTTTTTTTATTTTCTTAAACAGTAGCTAAGAAAAAACCTTACAAATTTATAATAATTTTCTTTTAAGTTGTAGGCAGTTTTTAAAATTACCATTTCTATACTAGCAAACTGCTTTAAAATTGACGTTTTTGTTGTTTCCTTAAAATAATATTTCATTATTTCATGCCTGTGCACAATGTTCGATTTTGGCAATTTAGGGAGAGTAAACTCGCAGCTGTGCCTTCAATTTTATTTTAAAAACTTAAATTTTTAAACCCTTTAAGAAAAGTATTTTGAAGTTTTCAAAAAAAAATTTTGTAATGAATTTTATAAAAAAATTTTGTAATGAATTTTATAAAAAATTTTTTTGACATTTTTATATTTTCTACAAATTTTATACTTTGAAAATTTTTTTTTTGGTACAAATTTTGTAGGGATTTATTTTTAAAAAAAAATATTTTTTGTGTGTATGGAAAAGTTGGATTTTTTCTTGGCTATCAAATAAGTTTTTTAAAATATTATCTGGCAACACTGATTATAACAAAAAAGCTGCGAATTTATAAAGATTTATTAAAAATTATTTCTCTGCTACGTTTAGCTTGATAAACTCCATCAGCGCTTAATTTCGTTGATTTTGGAGATTGTGTCTCTTGCTACAGTTGAAGTAGTAAACTATCATCGATAGCTAAATAACGATGCCAGTCTAATGAAACAGCACAAACTTCAGTAGATGTAGCACCTGTAGGTGATTGATCTACATTTAAAAAATTTGTGGCTGCCGCAGGTAGAGTTTTTACATTATCATTGTTGTTGTAGCTATTGTTATTATTATTATTATTATTGTTGTTGTTGTTGTTGCTTAAAAGCTTATGATGCAACTACAGCAAATGCTGTTTCCAATTCCGCATTTAAACTTTGTGCATACGGATTAATGTCAATATTGTGCAAGTCCATTGCAGTTGCTGCTTTTGCAAACAAATGATCAAATAATTTGTTATCGGTTCTTAAAGGTGACTCAGCCTTTTTTAAAGGTTTTATTAAAAAAATGTTGGTAGCTTACGAAATATCGAACGTGCCGGCAAATGCGAAGGTGTTGGTAAAATCCAATTTATATTTTGCTTAAGCACCCTTAGCGGACAATTGGAATAGTGTTAGTTTGTAGAGACTTAGCTGTAGACCTGGAAATACAAAGACCGTAATAAATGTTAAATTTTTATTATAAATAATTTATATTTAAAACTCCATATTTTTTGCCAAATGTTTTACGAGTTATTTCCTATGAGTTTGTCTAATTTTTCGTTATGAGTTTTAAAAATTTGTTTTGTGATTTTGATCTATAATCGACTTTTATAGATTTTTGCTAGTAGCTTTAGCAGGCATCATCACATAAATCAATCAATATTTATTTGTTTTTTGTACAAATCTATTTGGGTTGAAGTTAAATTAAAAAAATTGTTTGAAAAGCGTCGCCAAATTGTGCGCTGACACTTTAACTGGCTTTATAAACTTGTGGTTGTGGTTTTAACTTTTAGTTAAGTTTTAATATTTGTCAAAAGTTAGAATATTTTTTTATAAATAGAAAAATTGAAGTCAAGTTCATGTTAAATAATTTAAATTTAATAAAGTTGAATATTAATGCGAATTAACGAATAAAGAATTGTTTTATTAATAATTATTGTATAGTTGGAGGTGTTGGTCAAGACCCTTTTACACTATAATACTGTGAATTACGACATGTCAAAAACTCACAAAATAGTGTTAATACAATTTGTTTTGAAACATCAAAAATACGTAAAGAAATTTAACAGTCGTATGGTTCTCACCACTTTTCAAAATTTTTCTATACAATAAGATTTTTGATTTTATCAGAGTGGTACTTTTGTAAAACAAAACGAAGAAAATCAGCAATGAAAAATTACAATTTTGTTCACAAGTTTTAATGATAAAATTAGAAAGGTAACGATACGTGTTTTTGCCGATACGATACCGATACTAAAAACAAAATATCGCCGATATCGATTCCGATACGAATATTGAATTTGAATTCAAGTCAAAATTGCCGAAACTGAAGTAGAGTAATTATTTTATTATCAGCCCAATTATAAATAAAAATTCCCCGGGAGTTTTTTCCCTTCGCCCATTTTTCCTATTTAAATTCTATTGTAAAAATAGGAAAAGAGAAAAAACTCCCGGGGAATTTTTTTCATAATTGGGCTGTATACAAAGTCACAGTGTAAGGGATTATTGATATTTAAAATTTAATTATATTTACTGCCTGTTCAACAATTTCGAACGCTTACGTTCGCATAGAAAATTTGTATCAAAAACATGCGAACGTTTACGTTCGAAATTGTTGAACCGGCAGTTGAAAAACAAAGAACTGAAAATGAATTCATAAAAAAATTAACAAAAAATTAAAAATTTTTTTTTACAAAAATAACAGCGTAAGAAATAAATTATTAAATTTAAAATTGACATTTATAAGATTTTTGTTTAAAAAGATAAAGTATTCTTAACTTTGTTTTTAATGTGAAATTATCTGGCAATATTGTCAATTTATCATCTAAAATAATCTCATTCGTATTGCGATTTTAAAATTTGTTAAAAATTCAAAGAATAAACTCATAAATTTTTTCATATAAATATGGAAAAAAAAATAAATTACGTTTTAGAAAATCGCCACATTTGACAGCCCTGGCCTGAAGAAAAGTGATGTTTAAAATAAAAATTAAAAATAAGTTGCATAATCTTATAGACTTGGGCATATTTTCTTAGTGGCTTGTGATATCCCCACAATATATATTTTTTTGTCATAGAAAACTGTTTTTAAACATAAATAAGTCAAATAGTGCTATAAAGGAAACTCTATTTTGAAAAATTTATCGTTGCAGTAGCCAAAATATGGACAAAATATGGCGTCAGTGCTTTTGCGATCAGAAATCTCTAACTACTGCAAAAAGAATTTTATCGATTTTATTACAAAAACGGAACTTAATTAATTTAAAAACTAAAAAAAAAAATAATTTCTTAAAATAAAACTTTACATATGAATCTGATACACACGTCAACTTTTGCTGACGATACAGCGTTTATAAGCGTACATAAAAATCCAGTAATTGCTTCTAGTTGTCTGCAGACTCATATTAAGGAACTCAAAAAATGGTTTTACAAATGGAAAATAAATATTAATCCAACAAAGTATGCACATGTTACTTTCACCTTGAGAAAGGGCGACTGTCCCAAACTAAAGATTAATAACATCGAAATCCCTCCACAAAATCATTCTGCTCTCAACCTAAACTACAAGGTTCTACTCTACAAAGCTATTATTAAGCCAATATGGACCTATGGTACCCAACTATGGGGAACAGCTTCTGCTTCTAATATAGAGAAATTACAAAGACGACAAAATAAAACATTACGACAAATTACTGGTGACCCGTGGTATATTAGAAACGTGAATATTCATAAGGACCTCAATATTCCATTTGTTCGCGACGTAATAACAACCTCCTGCTCCAAATATGCACGAAAACTAGCAACTCATCCGAATCCTCTTGCACAGGACCTACTGTATTATAATGGACACGTTGGCCTTCGCGCAACTGCATGGAAGGTGAACACTTTACGAAACAAAAAATTAATTAATTAATTTAAGATTTATATACTTATTGTTATTTTCTTAGTACAGAAAGATCCAATAAATAAATTAAAAGTTAAAAAAAAACATATGAAGTAGTTGTTTTGATATTAAAAAAAATGTATAACAATTAAATATATCTATGTATGTACTATGAAGAATTTTATTTATTCTCTAACCCATTGAATCCCCCCTCATTACCACAAAATAATTGTTCATTTAATCTTTGCCATAAAAATGATAATCATAAATATTATTTATTAAAATCACAAAACGTTCATTAAAATAAAAACCTATTAAAAATATAAATCTAAACGGC
This sequence comes from Pollenia griseotomentosa, assembly GCA_963931875.1. Taxonomy (NCBI): domain Eukaryota; kingdom Metazoa; phylum Arthropoda; class Insecta; order Diptera; family Polleniidae; genus Pollenia; species Pollenia griseotomentosa. The sequence goes on from OZ007563.1 coordinate 79,252,981, forward strand.
ACTTAATCTTTTTTAATTTCAGACTTCACAGTACAAATAATCGCGGACGTTTCGTGTTCGTATTCATAATTGTTAACAGAAAGTTGAAAAGTCAAACTTTGATATATACGAGTTGTTTGATTAAATACGAGTAAGTTATTGCTTTAAATAAAATTTTAATTATTTTTGTTTTTTGTTTTAAACAAAGCTTTCAATAAAAAAGCTTGAAATTTGTTTGCATTAATGTTCGAATTGTGTTTAACATATTTTAAGGTAAAAATTTTAAAAGTTTTTTTATTTTAGATATTTTGGTATTTTTTTTTTTAAACTTTTGCTATTTGTTAAACAGTGAAGGCTGATATAAAAAGAACACCTGAAATATTAAACGAATCTCTTAGTACATTTTTGAAATACATTATTATATTATTATTTTCAACAGTAGACCCTATTTTTATTCAAAAAATGGCTTCCCCCATTAAAAAAACTAGTACAATTTTTTTTAAACCTTGAGTATTGATAACGAAGCAATTTGTACCAAATTTAGCTACTTTCATTGCTACCGTTCTCCCGATATACAGAAACCTATATTCTGTTTATATTGAAGGTACAATGGCCACTTCTTAAATCAAGCCCATTTTTTGACAGATGAGGAGGTCCTTAACAAAACGCAATAATTACACCATAACATTTTTTTGGATAAATTTAATTTAAGTAAGTAGCACATAATTTTTTTAAAAAACAATTATTGAGGTATAATTGTCTCCAAAAAATAATATAAATCAAAAATGTATTATTTTATCGACAGTTTGTTTTAAAGTTATTTAGATAGCAAATTTGGAATTATGTATTGCGTTTTGGTCCGAATCATAGTATTTATTCATGTAACTATTGCGTTTTGTTATAGACCTCCTTAATTAACTTAACAAAAGCGAAAGGTATTAACTAAACAATAGTTCCTTACGTTTTACAGTTATCTAAGAGTTACCACCAGATCATAATTTATTTATAATGTTGAATTTTTTAAAATTTCTTGTAGCGATTTTGCTCTGAACCATTATATTTGGTATTGAATTGCAGTGTAGTTATTGAGTTTTGGAATACTTTATAATAAAGTTAATATAGATTTCAATGTGTAGAATAGGATTCAATCAAAAAATCAAAACAGCCAATCCCACGATGTCACACGTTAACGTTAAAACAAAAACAAATTTTAGAAATTGTTTTTGTCTTAAATGTAATTTTCTATGCGAACGTTAACGTGTGACATCGTGGGATTGGCTGTAAAAATGTAATTATTGCTTTTGTTATCAGATGTCAGATGTTTTCTATATAAATCCAAAAAACTATTTGTTTCAAATTTAAAAAGTTTAAAGTAACCGTTCTGCAAACAGGATATTTATAGTGCCATGCTCAGTTTTTCAATTGAGCGTACTTTTGCTTGTTGTACTTAGAGTGCATAAAGTAGTAAATCTGTAATTTTTTCTATTTTAAAAAAATTAAAATATCAAAATTTGGATTAAAAACCATAAAGAGTTCAACAAAATAACCACAATACTAATTATTGTTCAAAGCTAAGACACGAGCTCTATGTTTACATTTGTCCTTCAAGTTGTGCTGAAAAAGGTCAATAAGAAAAAAAAGACAAAAAACTATTTTTTTTTTCCTGAAAACATTATGTTTTGGTTTACTTATATTATATGTGACTCGCAAAATACAAAGGGACCTAAGGGTAAAAACCGGTTTTGTTCAGGAGAGCCATTTTAAAGATTTAAATACGTGTATCTTTGGTGTACCGTCACATCATAAATCTCGCATATCTCTGGGAGGGAACACTTTTGCGGCATGGGATCGGTCTCATTCGATGCTCAGATGTTGTCCACATCAAAAAAATAAAAAAGTGAAAATTGATTTTTTTTACCCTAAGGTCGCTTTCTCTATGCGCTGTCACTAGGGTTTTTTCCCGGAAATTCCCGGGATTTTTCTTGCGGGATCCCGGGAAACAAAAAATTCCTTATAATTTCAGAAAATAGCTATTTATACTTTGAAACTTAGTTTTCTATTCTTAAAAAATTAGCATCTGTAAATGGGTTGTGGATTAGATCAATTACAAGAAATGAGTACATGTATTTAAATCAATGTCTCCTGATGCAATAAATCTACTCAAAGCAGAATGGGCAGTGCAACAGTTGATAATTATTACATTTAGTGAAGTGAAGAGTTGATAAAGTACATTAATTCAAAATAAGATGCAGGCAGTAAAGTTTCATTGCCCATGAACAAGTCTTAAAAAAAGGGGATACCTAAACATATCGCTCCTTTATTGCAATATAGTCATATCTACAAAAACAAACGATCTTGGAAAAATGTCATTAAAGTTTTCAAAATGTACCGATTTAAAGATATATTTAGCTATGACTTCGGTTCAGTTTGAGATATAATACGAGAAGGTATGAAGGAAAACTTTGCTAAAGTTACTTCAAGTTTTGAGATATGACTATGATGCAATGTTTATTAGGTGATAAACACAAATTTTCAATTTCAATTTGTGTTGGTTTATATACCCGTGAAGTGCGGCGAAACCGAAATAAAATAACATTTTGGAAACTCGTGTAAGATACTACAACATACAACTTGAAAAAGTCATTGTCCTAAAGATTTCAAATGGACCTATTGAAGGTTTGTAAGAAGCAGTCCGGTTGATGCTATTTTTGCATCATCCTTGACATAGATTTGACTGATATAGGCGTTGTTTATAAAAAAGAAAAAATTGCTTCTGATTGTGAATCCCAAGCATGCTACAACGGTGCACTTTTAACTATGTGTCCAACCTGGGTAAAAAATGAACGAAATTTTTCGGAAACATGACAATTAGTAAATAAAAGCAGTAGTGCGATTCACTAACTTTTAACACTTTAAAAAGTGTTAACTTAAACCACACATTTTGATGTTTGCACTAACCACTATGTGATTCACTAACTTATTTATAACATAATAAACAGGCAGTGCACGGCCTAAAAAAAACACTTAATTGTCAACATCTTTTGTAAAGTTGTTGTTGTTGTTTTTATTTTGTTTTTCTTAACCTACTTACAACTACAATTAATGTTGAGAGAATTTCAACTAATTGTAGTGGGGAATGTAAGATGAGATAAACCCACTGTTTATTGTTGATGTGTTTTGTTTAAGCTTTGATATTGTAACAAGTAGAACTGTTGCTATAAGTCTTATACGCTTAACAGTTTTATTTGGTTTAATATCTTTAGTTTTTCTAAAACGTTATGGATGAAGTTTCCTGATGATCTGGCCTAAGCAACCAGTGAAATGCGCATAGGAATAGCTTATCCCATCAACAATAAATTTCAAGTGTTTTTATCAATAATAAAAACTGGGAATTAAGCACGAATAACAAAATCTTTTGAAATTAAAATTTTGTATTCCCAAAAATTGAAATTACTTTTTGATAATAAACAGGCAGTGCACGGCCTAAAAAAACACTTAATTGTCAACATCTTTTGTAAAGTTGTTGTTGTTGTTTTTATTTTGTTTTTCTTAACCTACTTACAACTACAATTAATGTTGAGAGAATTTCAACTAATTGTAGTGGGGAATGTAAGATGAGATAAACCCACTGTTTATTGTTGATGTGTTTTGTTTAAGCTTTGATATTGTAACAAGTAGAACTGTTGCTATAAGTCTTATACGCTTAACAGTTTTATTTGGTTTAATATCTTTAGTTTTTCTAAAACGTTATGGATGAAGTTTCCTGATGATCTGGCCTAAGCAACCAGTGAAATGCGCATAGGAATAGCTTATCCCATCAACAATAAATTTCAAGTGTTTTTATCAATAATAAAAACTGGGAATTAAGCACGAATAACAAAATCTTTTGAAATGGTAAACAGTTTTATTTTTCTCTATATGCAAATTGATATATCGTGGCAACTCTGCCAAGAGAAACATCAAAATAGGATAAAATAACAAAGAGAAAATAAAAAAAAACAAAACAAAAACCTTTTAATTTATAGATTTTAAATGATATTGTGCAAAGTGCGTAAAACATTACTAATGTTTATTATTTTATTAATTATTTTATTTTAGTATTTTAATTTTAATTTTAATTAAATTAAATTTTTAGTTTTATTTGAGTTAAGTTGTTGGTTTTAGGATAAATAAATAAGAGGCTCCACGGAAAATTGGTGTGTGACAAGAAGTGGATAAATTTTAGGCTAAGTACCCCAAAGCCATAATATTCATCGACTTTATAGGTACAACGAAAAATAAACTTTTTTCTTAGCGGATTTAACCACACCAAAAATGTTGGTGTTAATAAACCACAATTTGTTTTGTTAAAAATAACAGCTGACTGAAACAGCTGGCTTTAAACAACAGCAGATGTCGTTAAAAGTGTTAGTGAATAGCAAAATGGTTAATTTTGTGGTTAACATTTTTAAACGAAACAATTGTTGCTTAAAAAACATAGTGAATCGCACTACAGTAATATACTTTTTGACGACTTACTAAGCGCTTTGAGTGTGTCAGAAAGTTATTTCCTAAGCCGTTAAAAAATTTTATATATTTCTTTAAAATATTTTATCTATTTTATTAATTAACTTTTTGATCTCATATCTTGAGTACCTTAATTTTTATTTTGTTTTTATTATTGTTTTATGAATTAAATTGTTATGCTTATGTTATCTTTTTATCTTGTATCCAGAGCATAATAATACTGAATAAAAGCATAATAATAGGGAATAAAGGCGTGAGGTGATAATAATTCAAGTTCCTACTTCAATCTTCAATTAGTTTTTTAGTATTGAACCAATTCTTTTACTTTCTTTGTAAATAAGTTCCCTTACGTTTTTTTATAAAAGTTTTTTTCATTAATTAATAACAAAGTTTACTTTGTATTATTTATATGGAGCGGGATCCCGGGAAATTTAAAAAAATTTTCCGCTTTCCCGGGAATCGAAAAATCCGGGAAAAAAAACTCTAGCTGTCACATATTTGTAAACAGAAAGTGAAAACTTTCAGTTTGTCCATGGTTTTCCAGCAATTTTCCGTGTGTGCACCGGTGCACATTTAACATTTTTTTCTTTCTTTAATTCAGCTAATTTGAAAAGGAAATAAAAGATGTCAACGAAAAAACTAAGTGATAAAGAGATAAATGAAACTTTGAATGCTAATCTCTCTGATCTCTCAGATTTTGATGACTCAGAAAATGATGATGTTGATAGAGACAGGAATTATATTCCTTCTAGTAGTTGTAATGAAGAGTCAACATTGTTTTGGTATGGTAAAAAATAGTTTATTTCAATGTAGAAATGATAAAAATACTATTAAAAAAATCTATCCACCTGTTCTCATTGAACCAAATAACCCTATATTTTGTCTGCGCCTGACCCATTATGGGTATGCAAGACGATCGGGCCAAGCCCAAATCCACGTTCTCCTGGGGCCACAGATTCATTCCGTGTATATAAAGCCAATGTTAATCGTGTGCACTATGTCACCATCACTAAGGTTGAGTGTCAATATGTGAACACGCGGCCTGAACGAGTACTCAGTTCGTGTGCACCGGTTCCGCACAAGGCGCTAAATGTGTTAAGAAGAATTCTTGACAAAAGGTACACTCAAAATATTATGTAGTTAAATTCAAACGAAAATTCATTTTAAACAACTTAAAATTCATTAAAAAACGGATCATTTACATTTCATTTAAAACAAATGATTTTTACATTAATTTTTAATTTTTTTATTTATAAAACTGCATATTCCTTAAAATTGAATAGTTTTTACTTTTAAAAAATATATTTCAACCGACAAAAATCAAACTTCATAACAAAATAAATACGGAAAAAATATTTTTTTTATATAGATTTTGTTTTTTAAATAACAAACATAAATGTTAAAAATAAAATTATTCGTAAAATAACTATGTTTTTATTAAATTTTAACAGTACGGAAAACGAATTTAATAACCCACAATCAGTTACTGTAATAATTTTATAAGTGCACGAAAAAACAGAAGTAAGGAAGAAGATTTAAATCAATTAAATTAAAGACTGATATTTGACTATTGACTGCCAGCAGTTGTCAATGGCTGTGAGTGATAAACAGCAAAACCCTCTTAAGAGATTGAGTGGTTGCAATTGAAACATATAAGGGTAGCCTGTCCGTGAAAGCCTGGGTTCGATTCCCGCGGCAGTCAGGAATGAAAAATTATCAATAAATTTTAATTAATTTCATGTTTAAAATTCCTTTCTTCATAAAAATAATTTAATGAAACTTAAATTTGATGAACTTTAGCCTAATTAAAATATCAAAATTTGGATTAAAAATCATAAACAGTTCAACAATATAACCACAATACTAATGAAAAATGTTTACTTTTATTATCCAGATACTTGAATGAAACTGCGTTTTTGACGTAAAAAAAATATTAGATAATTTTTGCCTTCAAGTGCACAAAAGGGTTAGCTTAGATTTTTTTTTTATTTTTTGAAATATATAATTTACCAATTACAGAAAGTAGTTTAGTGAACTTTCATTAAAATATGAATATAACCCACGATATTTCGTTATCAATTTCATTAAAATTTAAAAATTTCCAAAAAAAATTACCTTGTGAATTTTCATTTGACCTTTGGCGTAGTTCGACTTTGACCAAATTTTCAATATATAATTCCTGTAGCTTCTGTCATAGAACTCTGAATAGCATTCATTGGAACTTAATAAAAATAGATGAACTTTATCCTATTGATGAATTTTGTGCAAAAAAAGCATTTTCCTCGAAATCCATACAAATTAAATGGTTGCCCTACCCAAGTGTACCGGGTGACATTTAAAATTTTTTTTTGTTTCATTCTCTTAGGGCTAAAAAATCAGAGCAAGTAAAACTCTTCTTTTGGTTTAAAATGTGTTTAAACCAACAAATCTATAAATCACCAAATATATAAACCATCTTTAAACGCATAAAATTGGGCGTTTAGACTACCATATGAATTTGATAAGATTTATCGTAGTGCTGCCACATGTTATTTTTTTAACAACATATAATACATGGGACACTGATTTGTAGTTGTTGAGTTTAAACTACATATAAATTAAAGTTTAGTTTAACTAAGCCAGCGCTTAAACCACCAGTGATTTATTAGCTATAAGATGTTTTAAATAAGGGCCTAGTGTATAAATTTAATTTTTTCTTTAATTTCGTTGAAGAAGTTTTTTAAAATTTGAAACTAAAGACTTTAAAAACACCTGAAAATCATGTCGGTTTTTGCCACCAACTAAGAACAGGATAGTGCCAATAAAAAAAAAAAAAAAAAAAAAAAAAAAAAAAACTGTTGCCATAGCTCACAATTTTTAGTCTTTTGAAGAAAACTATTATATATCAGAAATCAATTTCAAAAATGTTTAAGCAGTGTGCTCGAAGTTTTCGGTCAAGTAATATGTGGCACATCAGTGGTCTGGGCCATTATTTATTACTTGGCTAGTTTTAAGATGATTTTGGGATTTTATACCTTTTTGAAAACATGATTGTATCTACATTTCGACTAATTTACCAAAAATATTGACAAAAACAAAAAAGGACCTTCTATTTACTATGTTTTCACTTTATATTAAAGGTTTTTATATAAAAATGAACCAAATTGGCCCATTCAATGACTTTAGAATTCACTTTATTTTTTTTGAACACCTTTAAGGATCATTTTAAACTCAAATTTACTTAGTGGAGTACCATTTTTAACTTTAATTGCTTGGAGCTTTATGCCTTTCCCATTATTAACTTAATGGAAGTATACGTCAGCTATGCAAAATTTAAATTAATTGAAAAACCTGCTCTCTTTGACATCTGTAGCAAAAAGGAAAAAGGGCTTTGGTTAACTTGAGCTCAATTTCAGTTAATGTCACCTTTGAGATCTTCATGCTCAAAACACATTTGCAAAGTTTCAATAATTTTGTACGGTTTTTCCAAAAATTCTGGCAAAATTACTTTTTGCTTACGTTTTTTTCAATATGCAATAACTTTTTAAATAAAAACTTAATAAAACGATAACCGCGGAGTAGTGATCATTATAAAATGTGGTCCAACCAAAACGTACGATGGTAATATAAAACAAAAAGTTTGCAGAAAATTATTATAATATTTCTTATTATGATAAAAGGATCTATGACAATTATGTGTTTAGCTCTTAAATTATTCTTGGCATATTGACGTACACTTTTTCTTTTAAATATCCCCAAAGAAAGAAGTTCAACCGTTTAAAATCACATGATCGTGACGGCCAATTAACATCGCCACGACGCACAGAGGGGTGAACAGTACCAATGAAAATGAAGATATTTTAATTGTGATTAGCGAGAATTATTTCTTAGAAACTACGATTTTTTTAAAGGATCCATCAACTTCAAGTATTCGACTAATTTATTAATAAATTTTTGCTAAGAAAAATATAGAGGAAATATTTTTTATTTTTTTTTTTAAATTGCTCATTTTTAAGAAATGGTTTTTTTTTAAAGAAATTTTGATTTTTAAAATGTTTGTGAGAATACTTGGGCAAAAATTTTTACATATTCTTCAAATAAGGTATTTCAACTTGCATAATCAAAAAAAAAAAAAAACCTTGCTTGTTTTTGCCCCATTTGAAAATATTTGAGATTTTTTGAAACACATTAACTTGTTTTTTTTTTCTTTTTTGTTTCGTTTTAATGATTATTTTAGTTTTGGTTATTTTTCTGATATGCAGAAGTTTCTGCTAAAATTACAAAAATTAATGTAGAATTTATAGAAAGATTGCGTATAATACTTATTGTTGTTTCCTGTGGTCACGAGATTCACTTCAAAAATTTCGCGACTTTATGGGTAAACCGCAAATTTTTTTCGTAAAACTTTACCCATGGTTTTATATTCTTCCCACTTTACACAAGTTCTTAATTCATGTACCCGAAATAGTATCTTATGCTCTATTGCCAATAGGCCAACTTTCTGAGGAGGAACCAGAAGCTCGTTGTAATAATTTTTAAAATTTAAAATGCATTGTTCAAAAAAATTACATAGATTTTTTTAAAGCTTTTAGTTTATTTAATAAAACAAACTTAATATTCCACTAAAATTTTACAGCAAAAGTTTTTTTTATTAATCAATATACACAGAATCCAAAAAAAAATTTTGTCATAAATTACAGGCTTCCCTGAATTAATCCTCGTTTTGCATATGTTTCACCCCACTGTGCGACGTGAAATAACACGGCCATTTAATTTCTTGCGTTGGCTTTGTGGCAAGTGGCACCATCCTGTTGGAACCACATATCGTCCAGGTCCATATCCTCAATTTCTGGCCACAAGAAGTCCGTTATCATTTGCGATAGCGAACACCAATCACGTTAACTGCTTGCCAGACCTTATTTACGACGACGCACACTGGGGATTTTTGTATGGAGGTGAGGAAAAAATATATTTTTCAAAAAATGTAATGATTTCATCACAAATTTAGTTTAATTTATATACACTCAAAAAAGTTTTACATTTACTGTTTGTAGTTTATTTAAAAAGTTTTCCGTTTAGTTAAAATTAAACCAAAATATAGTTATTTTAGTATGAAAATTACTTTTTAACTTATTCGGCACGTTGTTTGAAAAACAAATTACAAAAGACGAACGAAAATTCCGTTCATTTAAAATATTCAGTTGTTTTTTTTTTTTTTTTGTTATTAAAAAAAAATCATAGTTTGTTTGATTTTTTTTTCATAAGAAAAAAAAATTTACCTCTAAAAGGAAAACAATTTTATTTCGAAAATTGTCCGGAAAAATAGACAAAATCAATTGGTAAGTATAAATTGTTTTTTCTTAAATATCGTTTATAAATAATATAACTTTTCTTCAGGAACGGTATTATACATTCATTTATGCACAATTTTTCTGGAGAAGAATTTAAAAGAATTTTAACAAGGTATGTACATACATACATATGTATTTCTTAAGATAAGATCGTTACCTTAATATTGAAAGCTATAACTCATGTTTTTTGCTTAGCCGAGATTTTTGTTTATTTTGATAAGCGGTGGTTAAAAGTACTGGTCTTACAAAAAGCATCAGTTATGACCCCTCTATATATAGGTAACATATATGTATATGGTCGCACGTCATAACGTCCAAGTTTGTTATACCTTAGAATATAAAACTTGCATATCAACTTAGTTGTTAGTTGAAAAATGCGACGTATAAAGTACGCTTTTAGTGCAGCAGGTGTTTTTTATACCATAGAGTAGAAAATATTTGCGGCCGACCAAAGGCCTGCTATTCGGAGAAGCTTTAGCTAGCGAAGTTGGTGTTTGTTATAGAAAGAATTTTTCCACTATGGTATACAAATACTGACTTCGCTAATTTAAGCTTCCTCTATGGTAAAACAAACACCGGCTGCACTAAAAGCCGAGTCACATGGAATAACATTTCTAAGCTCGAGATTTTTAAACTTAGAATTTCAAAATTTGGCATTATAAAGTTCAGGATTTCAAGATTCAATATTTTTAAATTTGAGATTTAAAAAAATTCGCGAGTTTGTTAAATCTTTTGTCCCAGAGCTTCACAAAAATTGAACCAACAACTAAGTGATTATAAGTCACTAAAAAGTGTCATAATGTCCAGGGACATTGTGACACTTTTAAAAGTGTCATAGCGACCGTGGACATTGTGACACTTTTAAAAGTGTCATAGCGTCCGTGGACATTATGACATTTTTTGATGTATGATAACGTCCGTTGACGTTATGACACTGAACGTTATGACATGTCAGTATGTATATAAATATATTTAAATAGCTAATAATCGGTTTAACTGTACAGGTAATCCTCCTATAAAGTCGTAAATACGTTCCAAAATTAAAAATATAAATAAAGCAATTTGCTTTTTATACGACAAAACTTTGTGTATATTGAAAAGAGAAAATAATGCATGAACCATAAAACACTTTATATATTTTAAGATTTCAATTGACTTTGAAGGGATGTACCCCGGAAAAGAGCACACATTTTTTTCAAATTGGACAAAATTAAACTCTGTACTGGTATCTTTTATGGATAATAATTTAAAAGACGCTAAATTAAAGATATTGTGGATGGAAGCAAAAGAAAAATGGGTTACATTGGATCAAAGTAAGTAAAACATAAATACCTTAAATAGTATTAACATAATAACCATAAAAGTGTGAATTTCTTTATTTTCTTAAATTTTTAGATTCTAAAGATGCAGTTTTTATTTGCGTGATGCATGGAATTTTAAAGCCTGAACGAATGTCCAAAGAAAAGGGGAGAGCTACCATTGCAGAATCGCAATTATCTTCTATAAAATTTGTTGAAGCTGATATCCAAATTGATTTGTACGCTGGCACCTCTCCATTTATTCTTATAAAAAATGATGTATTTAATATTAAAGAAATATTTGTTGTTACTGACCAAATAATTTATAAAGTTGGTACTGTAGCTGCAGCATTGGCACAATGTTTTAAAAAGTATTATTAATTTGAATTCTTTTTTATAGTTTTCGATTTCAAGCTTGTTTCACGCTTCAGTTCAGAAGTTTTTTCTTTTTACGCGTATCTTATAAGATCCTTTTGTAAATATAAAATAAAAAAATTATTTTCTTTAAAAAAAAACTTGTTTTCTTTATAGTTAAAATATTAGAAACAAAAGTTAAAATCCGTTATTTTAAAGGAAATTGTAGTTTGTTTTTTTGATAGTTAAATTTTCGAAACAAAAGTTAAAATCCGTTATTTTTACGGAAATTGTAGTTTGTTTTTTTGATAGTTAAATTTTCGAAACAAAAGTTAAAATCCGTAATTTTTACGGAAATTGTAGTTTGTTTTTTTGATAGTTAAATTTTCGAAACAAAAGTTAAAATCAGTAATTTCTACTGGAATTAGTGAGTTGTTTTTTAACATTTAAAAATAAAAGGATTTTTAGTTTGATTTAAATGAAAAATGAGTTGACCGGTTTTTAAATGAATTTTCATTTGTTTTATATTTAATTTTACGTTGATTTTACCTACATTATATTTTGAGTGTACTAATACACAAAAGTAAACAAAATAAAGAAAGTTAGAGAAATGTATATCGTTACCTACAATGTAAAAAGCCCTAACTAACAGAAAAATTTAAATGATTTTTTTAATTTTAAATTCATTATTTATTTTAAATCTATTTTTAATTTCATCACAAATTTAGTTATATTTATATAGTAAAACACAAAAGTAATCAAAATAAGGAAAGCTAAAAAAAAGTATATCGTTACCTACAATGTTAAAAGCCCTAACTAACAGAAAAATTTAAATGATTTTTTTAATTTTAAATTCATTATTTATTTTAAATCTTTAATTTTAAATTTTTAATTTATTATTCTTAAAGAGCCTTAACTTCGTCGCTTATATCAATAAGCTTTTTCATTCTAAATGAAGGAGTCACAAGATCTGATGTTACCATCATTCGGTGCATAATATCTTCGTTCGTGGCAATTCGACTGCATTTTCTGGAGTGTCTAAGGCACTAAGCCTCTTCGGATAGTAAGCCTACAGGAAAAATACACTTTTCAATTATATATTTTCCATGAATCAGAATTATGTGGAGTGTAGGTGGCATATTGTACCACTCGTACAGTGCTACAAACTCTTTTGCCGTCTCCAGACAAAAATCACCAAATTATTTCGGATCTACTGCCTCGGTAATTGTTATTGCTTCGAGAATTATTGAAAACCTCTTGATTATGTCTTCATCTAGACCCGTGATTTCGGAAATCAAAGCAGGATTAGCAAAGAATCTTCGTTACGTATTTCCTTAATTAAGTTTGTCGTAAGTTTTAAGACGGATATAAAACTGGCAGTCAGATCGGAGTAATTCTTTTTGATTTGATTGTACCATATAGTCTAAAATTTCAAAATATCACGGCATATTGCATGAAGAGTATGTTGACAATTTGACTTTTTTCCGCGAAATCCCCAGTGTGCGACGTCGCTAGCCCATATACCGCACCAAACAGTCTTTATTTGTGGTTGCATCGACTTTTCAACAATCGCACGTGGATTTTAATTTTGTGCTTTTTAACAAAGCCACTGCACTGATAGAAAAATGCATCTTCATATTGATGATGCCCTAACATCAGAATTGTGACATCAATGTTACTACAAATGGCATCAATGATGCAAAAAGTAACATCAATCCAATGACTAAAGTCTTCGTACAATTTTGTAATTTTTTACGTGTCATCTATTTTATGACTATAGTGACATCAATTTGATGCCACATTTTGTATATTATTAACATTATTTTCATGATTACAATGTATTAAAAGAAGCAAAAATTCCTATATTCTATTTTTTAAAATTATTTAGTTAAATACATGAAATTTTTAAAGTAGAATGATTACAAAAACCACATGAGGCATGGCACTGGTGTCTTATTATTGAGAGTTCTGCTGGTCGTAAGGTCGTAATTCAACAAACGTGAAACAAACATATGCAATGGGTAAGGCAATGACTTAAGTCAATTCCAATGACTTTGACTTAATCACAAACTGTCATTAAATTGATGCTAATGTGCCCTTTCTCCGATTTTACTGCGTTATCGCACTGAGGACATGTTCGTCATTTCTGTGATGCCGATGTGTCATCCCATTGATGACATAATTTCATTTTGACCCTGATGACACTTTGGCCAAGTGATGTTAAGGTTGACATCACAATGATGACAAGTGTCATGGGGTCAAAAACGAAGACACTTGTCATAGTACTGATGTCAAAATACATCAGCGTTATGACGCCTTTTCTATCAGTGTGAGATGAAAGTGTCCCTCGTCGCTGAATATGCATTTTGCTTTGAACCCCTGCGTTGGTAAAAGGCTTCAACAATCTTAACGCGCTGTTCTATTGTGTACCTCCTTATGGTTGAATTTGTCAAATACTAAAACAAAGAAATGCAAATTAAGTTTGGCAAAAAACTTGACGCTAAGGTGTGAATTACAATTGACATCATGCATTATGCTTTGACCACGTTTTATATTGTTTGATACAATTTACCTTAAGAGGGCAATAAAAAAAAACTTAATATATTTGAAAAGACTATAGAATTTTCTTATCTTAAATAACAAATCTATATAGACAATCCGAAGTAAAAGGCCTGTTTATAAATAAATATTCAAACAGATGGAATTAAAAATGATTAATTTTTATATTAATAATAAATCAACTAATTCGTGTAAAGTTTCTTGTGACATTTGACGTATTGATGTAAATTACAGACTAATAACTTAACCGCCTGCAAGTAATTTAATCTCGCAAATGATGTCAAATCTTTTCAAATTGTCTGTGCATTTCTGTGATTATAATTGTGCAAAGTAAATAATATAAAACTCAAGTAAGCAAGTATATTTGGCTAAGCCCGACCATATGATACCCTATACCACAGTATTTAGAGACAAGTTTTAATGAGTGGGCCCTAGTTGGAACACATGGCAACCATGGAGCCACAAGAACAAAAATTTGTTATAAGCTTAAAAAAAAAGTTCTCTTTGTTGAATATTATCATGATAAGTATATCCAAATGAGATTTTTCAGTGTTTAAATTATTTTATGGAGGAGTTTATATTGGACACTGGTCAATTCCGGCCAAAAATTCCATTTTTTTTTAATTTTAATAAAATGTTGATGACAGATTATAGCGAACAATCCAAAATATACAACTCATTTCTTAATTTGGCTCTTGGATAACTATTACTTACAGTTAATACTGGAGCAAAGTAGATAATTTTTTTTTTAGAAATTTAAGGTTTTCAAAGTTAATTTTTGTACTTTGAAATAAAAGTAAACTATGATTTTTCCTTTAAAGTTTTCTTTGTAAATGAGCACGTTATGTTTAAACCGTATTAGTAATTAATCATTCCATGTGATAATTGTGATTTTGTGCGCGTTATTTTTTTGGATAAGTGGAATGATTGTAAGTTACTTTAAAAATAAATAAAATATAAAGAAAGCCAAATTTAAAGAGACCATAACAAAAAAGGTGGGGCTAGAGGAAGACGTTAAATTCAAAAAACATTATTGAATCGAAAATTTAATTGTCATGTGTTTGGTACTTTTTTGAAATTTGAACATTTTGCGTATAAAAAAGAGCAAAAATATTATTTTGGTACTTTTTTGGTAAACAATTTATCTTCTTAAGTTTTTTTTTTTTTTTTTTTTTTTTTTTTCTCAATATTATTTATTGAATCTTCATACATTTAAATATGAACTAACAATAATTAATCAAATCTTAACCTAATACTTTATTTTATGTCCTGCCAGTGCCAGACAAAAATTTTCTTCATCACGGGTTCTGTTCACTTATCTAGGTGTTTGTCGCTCATCTAATTGGATAAGTGCTGCAGTGTCTCTTCTTCTTAAGCGAGTGTGGCCGCTATCATTTAAAATATTTCGTGCTAGTGGGTTTGGATGCAATTCGAGCCTTTTTAAGTATTTTACTGCATATTTCGTAATCATAGTTTTGACTAATGGAACATTGAGATCCCTGTGAATATTTGAGTTTTTTACATACCAAGGGGCAGCTGTGATTATTCGAAGAATTTTATTTTGGCGCCTTTGAATCTTTTCTATATTAGAGGCCGAGGCAGTGCCCCATAACTGAATACCATAGCACCAGATTGGCTTTAAGATGGAGTTGTAAAGAAGAAGTTTGCAGTCGAGACTAAGGACAGAGTTTCTACCAATAAGCCAATGAATTTGAATGGCTTTTAGTTTCATTTGAGTTAATTTTGCCTCTATATGGCATTTCCACGTTAATCGCCGATCCAGATGTATACCCAGATATTTTACATGCGAAAGTTGAGGAATTATTTGATTGTTGATTGTTATATGGGGGCAAGATTCCCGGCGCAAGGTGAATGTTATATGCACGCATTTTTGCTCATTGACCATTATCCTCCATTGTCTTAACCATATTTCTAGTTGAAATATATGATGCTGTAAGAAACGAGATGCTTCATAACGGTTTTCGTGGACGCTTAGAAATGCTGTATCGTCTGCAAATGTTGAAGTTTGGGTGTAGTTACTTGTTGGCATGTCCGAAGTATAAATTAAATATAATAGAGGGCCCAGGATGCTGCCTTGTGGGACTCCAGCGCCAATGGGCTGAGGTGAACTTAAGAAATTTCCTTCTTTAATAATAAATTGACGACCGACTAAGTAGCTTTCTAGCAGCTTGTGTGTGTTTGCTGGTAAATTTTGTTTCAATTTATGTAATAAGCCTTCATGCCAGACTTTATCAAATGCTTGCGAAACATCGATGAAGAGTGCTGAGCAATATTTTTTTTCTTCAAATGCTTTTCTTATGACATTTACTATTCGATGAGTCTGTTCGATTGTGCTGTGTTTTCTTCGAAATCCGAACTGATGGTTTGGAATACATCTATTTTCACTTAAAATCGGTGTTAATTTTGAAACTAATAATTTCTCAAACAGCTTTGACATATTTGATAATAAGCTAATTGGCCTATATGACTCAACTTTTGTATGATCTTTACCTGGCTTTGGTATCATGGTAACTAAGGAAACCTTCCATTTTTGAGGATAGTATTCAAGGCGTAAAATAGCATTAAAAATAAAAAGAATAATTTTCTTTGCTGTGCGAGGTAGCTCTAAAAGCATTTTATTACTGATTTTATCAATACCAGGTGCCTTCTTAGTGTTAAAGTCACAAATAGCCTGTTCGATTTCTCTTATCTCAAATCTGAGGGGAATAGCTGCTCTAGCAGGAACAGGTGGTAACTCGACCGCAGTATCGTGAGATATGTTTGGGGTAAATACGTTTTTTAAATGATTAACAAACAGATTTCCCTTTTCGTTATCATTTCTTGCCCAACTTCCGTTCAAGTTTCTTAATGGTGGCTTAGAGATAACTGGCCTATTTAGATTTTTAGCTGCACGCCATAATGAGTAGTCTGATTGCGGAGTTGCATCAAGTTCCTTAAGATATTTTTGCAGAGAATCCGTTTTCTGTATCTGTAGTAACTTTCTTAGCCTTCTTGTACAATCTTTTAACAAACTCTTAAGTTGAGGGGATCTGTGCAATTGCCACTCTCTTCGGGCTCTTCTTTTTTCAGACAGGAGACGCTCAACATCTGTGGAATAAATTTTAATATTTTTAGTTTTTTTTTGGGTAATACTGGAATGTTGTACAGCTAGCTTTAGAAAACTGTCAAAATTAAGAATAGCGCGATCTACGTATTCCGGTGTACTAAGCGGAATATTTTCTGTGCAATGGGTGCTGAGATATTTTTTATATTTTAGCCAATTGATTTGTGTAGCTGGCGTCGCTAAGTAACCAGTTGGAGATACAGTTCTATTGGGGTTCATTAAAGTAACAATTGTTGGTGTGTGGTCGGAAGATAATTCTAAGGAAGCTTCAACATAAATCGTTTCTAAGGGGATGTTTTTAACCACGCCAAAATCGATGACATCTGGTATTTTTTGCTGATCAGTAGGCCAATATGTTGGTTGTCCGCTCGCTATCACATTCAAATCCATTTTAGTAATAGTATTAAATAGAACACGACCCTTTGGTGTTATAAGTCGGGACCCCCAGAAGGTATGTTTAGCGTTATAATCGCCAGCGGCCAGGAAACAGGGTCCTAATGATTTGAAATATTTATAATATTGGCCTTCTGATATTGAATATCTAGGTGGGGAGTATAACGATGAGATTACTACGTTTCTATTTAGTTCTTCAACGCAAATGTTTGTTGCTTGAAGATAATCTTCACGATGATCACCCATTAGGTAGTGTTTGACTCTGGTTTTAATTAAAATGGCAGAACCTCCACATGCTCTATCTCGAGGGTCCTTTGTATCATATAGTATATAACCATTTATTTTAAACGTATTTTTTGAAGTCAAATGAGTTTCAGAAACCATCATGACATCAATTTGTTTATTTTTAAGAAAGTATTCTAGTTCATTTTTATGTTGGCGGATGCCGTTTGCGTTCCAAAAACAAATTTTTATACAGTTCATGGCTTGTTAAGTACAGCTTGCAATAACATTGATTGCATTCTGAGAATTTCCTGCATCATATTACCCATTGTGTTCGTAAAATTATTTACTGTTTGCACTAATGTTTCCATGGTTTTTTCTAAACGACTTAAATTAGAAACTGGAGTTTCATCATTACTTGGCGAGGCACCTTGCATTGGCTCATGGTTTGATTTTAGAACGTTAGCATAAGAGGTTCTGTTATTACTAAACTGGGGGGCTTGAATTGCATTTGTGATAACTTGATTTGCAACCTGCATTTGAGGGGCATTTGTTTTTGGTCCAACCGTCTGCTTGACGATATTATATACAGGGCATCCTCTATAATTGGCAGTGTGATTACCGCCACAGTTGCTACATTTTTTAACGTTGGGGTCGGTTTTAGGCTTATCGCAAGAAACTGTACCGTGTAGCTCACCACATGCGTAGCTCTCATACAAATTTTGGTACCTTTTGGAAATTCGAATATATAAATATCGTTGGTACTTTTTTCTATTTAGCTATTTTTATTTTTATGCTGAATATATGCCCAATATTTGAATGCCAAATTTCAGCTATTTACTGAAAGCACAGATATTTGTTATACATATATAGTTAAGCAGTCGCGAGTACAGGAGAAGAAAAATGAATTGGTACTTTTTTGCAAAATGGTATGTTTCATTCGAAGGTTCATAAACAATGAGTACCTGGCCAACCCCTGTATGTACGTGTCCAAAAATTTTACCTAGGGATCAAACATGCTATTTTTTAAGTTGGATACCAAATTTTAGCCATTTACGTAAAGAAATTAAGAAGTTATGGATTTTTGGCCGGAATTGACCACTGTGCAGTGGTAAATTTTGGGCAGCTATTACAAATGTTATAGTTACTAAATCGTATATCAATACCAACATTAATAAGAAAGTTATTGCACTTTAAGCTATTTTCAGAAGTGGTAATTGTATGGCAGCTATGGTTAAATATCCCTTTCAGTACATGAAACATCCATTGTGCGGGTAGGTTTCGGTCTCAATATTTTCGCTTCTATTTACCTAACTACACGTCTCCACTATCCATCAACTTGGTAATAACAGCATGTGCACATGAATTCTACTCGTGTAGACTGTTCATGTTCATTTTTCGTCCATGTGCTGCCATCATTGCCTTAACATTCGTCTAAGCATCCATGTGCGCCATGATGCTGGCCATACAATGTATTTTCTGTATACAAGCAAACGACACAACAACAACAATTGTGGTCAATCAGAACATGAACATCAACACGTATTCGCCACATACAAGAACGTGAACAAATTAATACCGTTGCTCTGCCGGCGTTATGGTCATGCCATGTTCAAATCGAAAGCGCATGGAGACGTGGGGTAATGCCAAATAGACCGACATGCATCGATTGCTCGTTATCTTCGTTTCTCACATTATTGCGCTTTTCGCTTAAACGTTATTTGAATTCTTGCGAAATTCTTGGGACACATTGCAGTTTTGTCAAATTCAGCCGCAGAAGTAAGTCGTGTTTTCAATTATCATTAACAAATAGTGAAGGGGCATATTTTAGCTAAAAAATGCGTTTTAGCAAAACATTTTAACGAGATTCATCAATTGTGCGGGTAATGAAAATCCTTGAAGGATATAAAACTGGTAAAACCTAAACATTGATTATAATTTTATAGGATATAAATAGAGACCCAGTAGCTTGGCGTTAGCTCAGATAGAAATATAGACCGATTTGAACAATTTTGTAAGATGATTTATGTTGTAATCAAATATTTTTAAACCAAATTTATTCTACCGACCAACATAAGAAAATAATTTATTGGCACAAAAACTGTTCCGGAAAGAAGTTTGTATGGGAGCTATATGCAATTACGGACCCTTAGGACTATCTTTAAAATTGCGAGCTGCTCTTTGCGCCAACGTTATAGGGACAGACAAACAGCCAGGAGGACTAAAGGATTCTGGCTCGATCGACATACTAAAAGGTGGGTCTAGGGCCAATATTTTTTAGGTGTTACACACATCAGCACAAACGCATAATGCCCTCTCCACTATTGTGATGTTGGTATAATTATGATTGAAATTATACATTTTGTAGATGACTACCATTAATAATTGCACTGATGTGGGGAGTTCCCATTCAAAACTTCATTAATATTCAATTTACATTCTAAAATTCAAATTGCAAATATGAATACAAATTATTTGAATATTTTGTTTAATGTTTGGATTTTTGTTTCATATTTTAAAGCTTCATAGACGAATACAACAAGTGATGTAAGACCAGATAAATTATGCAAATCTTAATGAAAACGAAACTGATTCTTATGGAAAACAGAAATTTTAAAAAGCATAAATAATAAAGAAAACTAGAAGAACAAGTTTTTTTTTAACAAATTAAAGAACTTAAGCAAAAATGTAAGAATAATTGATATAAATGCTAAAAAAGACGACATTGAAAATGAATCGTAAAATGTTTTGTTACTGTGGGGAAGAATTATTGATTTTTTTTAATGGTGTTTGAAAACGCGTTCGTATTTCTTGTATTAAATCTATGCTAATTTCGTTAAGATGCTTTGGAAATTTTTACTTATTTAGTTAATGTTACAACTACAACTTTTAACTTTATTTGCTAGGCCGCAGTTATATAAATCTTCAGCCCGTTCTAGTAAATCAAACCAGATTCTTAGGCGGAAAACAAACCCTTTATCCGCATACTAATAAACTAAATTATAAGTTATGGAAATATTTTAATGCTTATTAACATAGATAATTTAGTGAGGAAACAATCTAAACTGTTTTGAAACAACTTATTTGGCCCGAATATGGCTGCCCTTTTAAACATTAAGTAAGGACAAGAACCCTTTTGTTGCAAGACTTACATACATATTTGTTCAAGATTTTCAGCATCCTTTTTATACCAATTTTTCAATTAAATTTTGGTTTTATTTAAAATAAAAATACATGTTTTTTTATTAAATATATTTTATTTTGTTGGCCTAGCTTAGTCTATTATATTTACACTAATTTGTGGATATATTTTTTTTTTTGGCAAAATTTTATGACGATGACTTTTACCAGGATGAGCCACCTTGGCTCCAGCCACCAGCGCCGCCACCTGCGCCGCCACCAGCGCCGCCACCACTGTAACCACCACCTTGGCTCCAGCCACCAGCGCCGCCACCACTGTAACCTCCACCGGATCCACCACCGTAACCACCACCGGAACCACCACCATAACCGCCAGCAGAAGCACCGGCGGATTGGTAAATGACTTTGTAGACTTTAACGGAAGAGCCACCACCGCCATGACCACCACCGCCATAGCCACCACCGCCATGGCCGCCACCGCCATAGCCACCACCGCCATGGCCGCCACCGCCATAGTCACCACCGCCATGGCCGCCACCGCCATAGCTACCACCATAACTGTCACCATGACCGCCGCTATAACCGCCACCTTGACCGCCACCTTGACCGCCGCCATAACCGCCGCCTTGACCGCCAAGGTTTACGAGATAAATATTTGGGCCGCCACCGCCACCACCACCGCCGCCATAGCCACCACCACCGCCGCCATAGCCACCCCCACCACCACCATGGCCGCCACCACCACTATAGCCTCCACCGCCACCACCACTGTAGCTACTAGAAGAGGCAGCACCACCACCACCACCACCACCACCACCACCACCACCACCACCACCGCCGCCACCAAGCAAACCGAGCTTAGATTGAAGTAAACCACCTATGCCACCACCACCTCCGCCTCCACCTCCGCCTCCGCCTCCACCTCTGCCGCCACCGCCACCGCCCAATAAAGAGCCCAAAGATCGCTTTTTAATGTTGTGGGCTTGACCGCAAGCAGCCAAAGCAGCCAAAACCAATACTACACTAGTAAAGGGCTTCATAATCCACAAAATATGTATCTAATGATGAAAACGACAAAACGTTAACTAATCAGCCAACTCAGCAAGAACAGCCATTTATACCAAAAAAAATTTTAAATTAAAAAAAACCCATCAAAAACTACTAAAGAGTCATTAACGCACTTTATTAATAAAACTTCTTAAAACAAATCTGCTAGAACCATCTTCAACATAAAACTAAACAAAATTAAACTCCCTTAAAAGCTAATAAAAGAAAGAGACAGCCACATAAAGCAGTTTTATTTTAAATAAAAACCTCTGTTTTAAGAGATTTCTGATTAAAGCTATTTTGAATAATTAGCATAAAAATAACCCAGTTTTACCATCTGCCGAAATCAACATGATTTTTAAATTAAAAAAAACTAGTCGTTTAGGCGTCTTTTACATTTTCAGCTTTCTAAGCCAATCGTGTGTAGAGGAATTTGGTACTTCAACTTGATATTTGGCCAAAAGAAACCTGAATCGGCCTTTTATTTTTGTTAAATAAACAAGAGACTATTGGCATCAGTTTTTGTTTGATAACAAATAAATTTCAAATCTTTTTTTTTATAAACGCGAGCCTATAAAATTTATTTATGTTTATATTAAAGCGTTTAGTGCAAGCAAATGGCTAAACAGTTAAAATATATTTTTGAAGTAAGAATAAAATAAAAGCGTTGAGCGATTAATAGGAAATATAAATTTTAAAACAATCATTAATGTTGATATTATATTGATGATGTAATAACGCTTATATAGAAAAGTTTGCCCTAGATCCAGCTTTTAGTATACCGATCCCCTCAGAATCCATTTTTGAAACGATCAAATGATGTCCATCAAGCTGGCTGTCCATCAAAACATTGTGTGCGAAGTACAGGTCGAAATTCTAGACATTAATGTAATAAAATTTCGTGCATAGGTTAACCAAATGCGCTTCCCCCATTGCAAAAAATTAGTAAACAATTTTTAAAACAGATCTCATGTATTGATACATTTAAAAGTTTTTACTGTAACCGTTCCTTAGATACACAGAATTGTGACAGAAAGTGTCTTTGCATGTAAAGGTGTCATGCCCACTTTTCCAATGGACCATATTTTTTGACAGATGTTATGTACATATTAATATTCAAGCTATTTGTTCAAAATTTGAATTCTTTCACTGTTACGGTTCTCCAGATGAATAGAAAACTTTACTGTCTTTGAAGGGAAGTTGCCACACGCACTTCTCTAAGCCATCCCATTTTTGGGAGATGTTTTTTCTATAGATAATTAAACAATTTGCTCCAAATTCGAAAGCTTTTACTTTATCCGTTCTCCAGATAAACAGAAATTGAAATTTTTTATAGTGCCACCTTTAATCCAGCCCACTTTTCGTATATGTTTTGTTTAAATAACCAAATTACTTGTAAAGGAGGTGGCATTTTTAGCCTATGTTCAAATGTTCAACTCCGGGTTATAAAAAAATTATTGTGAAAATTACAGGACAATTGGTTTCAGTAGTTAAAGAGTCTAAAGGAAATAACCAAACAAAAGCTCAAACCAACGAATATTAATTTTTCTATATTATTCGAAGCTGAACGCTTTCATTCTGTCTGACTATCTCTACATCACTCAATTTAGTAAATATAAATTATTCATTATATCACAACGAATCTGCAAACTTTAAGTTTGTTTTGTTTGTTAAATAGTTGGTATCTGTTAAACAGGGTGGCAAAGAATGAGCTAGACTTTTTTACTTATGAGATTATTGAGAATTTTTTTTAGATTTGCTTTGAAAAATATTATCCTGTTAATGGACGCCATTTTCTGCTTCGCACATGCGAGCTACATATATTTAATATAAAGGATGTTTTTTATAGAGCGATAGAAGGCGCAATCTTAAACACCAATTTTCAACAACTTTTCGCATTCTGACCATCATCGTTTTTGAAGACATATGGGCCAATGCCTCTGCCAGCCCACAAAGCGCACCAAACAGTAATTTTCTGTGAATGTAATGGTGTTTTGACAAATGCTTGATGATTCTCATCACTTTAAATGCGACAATTCTGCTTATTTACGTACCCATTCAACCAGAAATGGGCTTCATCGGAAAATAAAATTTTAAATGGAAATTCAAAATCAATATCAATTTGTGCTTCAGCCTATTCGCCGAATTATTTTTATTTAAAATGTCCACAATTTGCACGTGTTGCTCTGGTGTAAGTCGATCCATAATAAGATGTCAAAGCAAACCAAAAAAACCAACCATCAGGTGTTAAATGGGTCGTCCAAGCAGTGAGTGATGCCAACTCAAAGTTGTATCACTCCATAAAAACACCCCTTAATATTATTAACTAGTTAAGGAATTGCTGCATTCAATCTTTGTTTAAAATACTCCAAATAAAACTATTAGGATCTGTTAAGTCCGCTGTTCGTAGGGCCAGTTAAAATCGCTTGCGCGCAAAAAAATGTGTTCGCCAAATATGTTCCTTGCCAAAGCCATCAAGGTACTTGAAGTATGAGCTGTGGATACACTTGTTGAGACCACATGGTTGGATGGTTTTCCACGCTATACACCACCGCTGACAGAGATTAAAACACCAATGTCTTTATCAAATAAATATGAGACAATTGTCCCTTCGGAAGATACATCGCGCCCAACAGTCGTTGATGAACTTCTCTGAGATTCTCCGTTGCCTTAGTTCTAAAACTTTGCGTGTAGATGAAGGCATTTAAAAGTCCTCGTCCATATTATGAAACATTTGCTGCACAACATTTGAGTTTGTTCATGAAAGGGGAAAGGCGAATCGAAAAGTATACTTTGTTTCGAGTACAAGCAGTTTTGGTGAGTTTGTTATGGTGAGAAAGAAGAAGATAGAGAGAAGGCATACAAAATACTCGAAAATTTCATTGTATGGAGACGAATGCTGTTTCAAAACAGAATTGAAGAATGTTTCGGCAGCAAAAGTTTCTTAATATGGACGAGGACATAGGAAGTGAATTCGCCGCTAATTTTTTCCTTTGAAAGAAAGTTTTTTTTTTTGAAAAAGAAAATAATAAAGAATTTAAACCAAATAGCTCATTCTGCGCCACCCTGTGTTTTAAATTTCAAGTTTTAACTATGCAAATAATGTATATTTCAAATTGGCGGTATTGTTTTAATATTTATCACTGTATCTTAATTTGTGTTAAAAATATTTATTGACTGATTGGTCTTGTATGTTTTTTGAACTTCTTTTGATTATCTTTTTTTATTTCTATAATGCCGTTGATTTTCATGAATTTTTATTCATTATTAATTTTTGTTATTTGATTTTTTTTATTTCTTTGAAGTAAAATTATACTAAAAATTTATGAAACAATAGAAGTAGGAAGTTTGAATCTTAAATAACGGAAGCTGCGCATGCCCATCAGTGTTTGAAACAAAAAAAAAAAAAAAAAAGGGCACATGTTGTTTGAGTTTTAAATATAAATCCCATTAAATCGATATTGTTTAACATAATAGCTCGAATAATCGTTGATAATGTTAAAGCTTCGTTCACAATCAAAAATACATTTTCACTTGGTGTTCATAATAGAGCAACAATTTCTTTTGCAAACACACACATTTTGCATTAAGAAACCGTTTGCAAATTTTAGCCACACCAATTTTATGCGTTAATTATTATTTTTTACAACATTATGCTAAAATTTTCATTCAAAACTAAGTAAAATTATTTTAAACATCAGAAACAATTTCATACAAATTGTTGCTGAAGTTCTAGTTGACTCAAAGTTACATTTTTAAAAAAATTTAAGTTACATTTTTGTTCTAAAAATTAAAGGAAAATATATGAAATACTTTGGGAAGAAAAGAGATAGAAGAAAAAACGAAATTGTTTTTTTGATTGTGAACGTAGCTTAATTGATGTTTTGTAAGTTTGTTTGTTACTCACAGAAAACAAATTGGTTGGGAAACGGTTGCAGTAATAAAAGATTGATCAAGTAACATGATTTATTATTGCAACTATTAAAAATGTATAGTTCTAACTGATTTTTAATTCTCTTGATTATTAAAACGTTGTTCTAACTGAAATATGATTCCTTCAATTCTTTGATTAGTTATGATAACTAATTTAATTTAGTTCTAAAAATTAGTACAAATGGTAAGAATCACAACTGAAGTTAATACAGGGCAATACTGAATATTGGTCTATGCAATCAATAATTTGCTTTCGTCAATTAATTTTGTAATATAACTGTTAATTCATTTATTGCAGCTAATTATTGATTGTTGGAGTAGTTCCAATTCGAGTACAACAAATGAAAATATAATTATTCGGAATTCACAATCAAAAAATAGTTAAAAGCCCCAATTGCTTACTAAATTTTCTGTCAAAACATTTGATAGATTAAAATAATTTTTAATTTTATATTTAAAAAATATCTTTGCGGTCAAAAATGGAAAATGTGCAAAAACTTAATAAATAGGGGTAAATTCAACATTTTTTTTATTTTTCGAATTTATTCTATGAGTTACATTTCAGTTATGTATTTTATAAGGCTTTTTTGTAATAGTTCTATTCCTTAAATTTTTAGGAATGACTTATAAAATACATAACTGATATGTAACTCATAGAATAAATTCGAAAAATAAAAAAAATGTTGAATATAATATAAAGTAACCTACGAAAGGAGATAATTCCCAGTTTCTAAATAGGGGTAAGTAAACGTATTCTTATAGGTATGAACATATACACGTTCATATGTATGTATGTATGTATTGTTTTTTTTATACCCTGCAAAATTTATTGGACTACTTGATCCATTTTGATACTGGGCTCGTCCAATGTAATGCAAGTATGGACCATGTCATTATTAAGAAGAGTTTGCAGTGAAACGACATGTATTCGTTTTTTAACGACATGTTTTCGTTTCGAAACGATTTCAAAGCTAATCCTCTGGAGTATACCATGGAGTAGTTTTAAGTCTTCTCCTTTGTAATGCAAGCTGGGTTATATGGTCCTGCCCTAGGACATCGTACTGTAAAATAAGCCATTTTTTCTATTCATTGGGATTACCTTTGGACAAGTCCTTGCCCCTTATGGGCTACATTTGACCGGTAAAAAAAATATATTGATAACGACAATTAAATCTCTTGTTATGAACACCAATTATGTGTTAATTCAGTTGCAGCTATCATATATTCGGGTATAAGCACAATTTTGTTTCTAATAATCATACTAACAACTAACAATATCTGTTGTTATGACTGATAGTGTTCTAAAATTCCAATGCTGCTATCAAAACTATTATGCTAAGCAACGAAATTTTCAGTAATTGGAACCGAATTGTGTGATAGTACATGCAACCGACGAAATTCGATTGGCGCCAAATTCGGTTGTGATCACGGATCTGTTTTCTCTGTGTAAGATGACTATTTTAATTTGTGTTAAAAACAAGACATATTGTAGGCGTTTTTGGTTTTTTTATTTTAGATTTTGATTAAACAGATTGGTAGGAAGAGATAATTAAGCATGTAACAGAAATGAACATAATTATGAAGTTATTTTGTTTTTTAAGTGTTTAAAATAATTACATTTGAAATTTTTTGTCATTAGCAAAGAAATTTCGAATTTTATATCGAAAATATTTTTGATACTGAATAGTTTCAATACAAATATTTTATGCGAACGTAAACGTTCGAACTCGTGGTTCATCAGGCAGTTAATATTTTAACCTGCATCTGATTTATAAAAGGTGTTCGAAAAAGTTCTATTACAAATTGTCTGTAAATGGTTTTAAAATATAATATCTCTGGCAATATTAATTGCATCAGGCAACACTTAAGATTGTTTGAAAGTTGACATTTTGTACTTTTATACCCTTTGTACACTGGCATACATTTCGGAGGAACGCTTGGAAGATGTTGAAAATGTGAAATACGCGTTCACACTTGAAACATCTAACATTTACTATCAATAAAAAATGTCACCATTTCTGAAAAAAAAAACTTTAATTTTTTTAAATACTTTTTTCTACAAAAGTGCCAAAATTTACAAAGATAACACCAAAATGTATTTAGAATTTATTTTGTTTAATAATATAAGAAAAAGTTGGCCAAATAAGGCTTGCAAAAACAGAAAAACTTGAGAAATGGGAACGCTTTTTTCAAAGCAAATGCCATTTTGTCAGTGATGCCACAATAATAAAAGGATTTATTGCTACTTTTCTAGTGATGACACTAAAAGTACCGAAAAATTTAAAAGGAAACAAAATGAGATTGTAACATTCTGTAAAGATTTTGATATTTAGCCCCATGTATTTCTTATGGGAAAATTCCAACATCTTCGCAAATTGATGTTAAATGTTTAATGTTGACAAGTGTGAAAAGGCTATTATTCGTTTGAAGACACTATAATAATCATATTATTCTGTGAAAAGTTATCTACGTTGAAAATTTAATAATAAGATTAAAATTTTGGGAGTTTATTTAAAATTAACCAAAGAAGTTTTTTTTTGCAAATAATTTTGAATCGAAAAAATTAGGTACTTTGAAGTTTTTCTATATAATTTAGAATAACGAAAGCTGATATAAGCTTGTGTTTTCTATGCAATCATCTGTGTATTTAAAGTAAGTTCTCGGTAGAATTTTTAAAGCATCCGCTTAAAAAAGTATACCCTCAAAACTCCTTAAATATGATTTCAAAGTTATATAACACACGGAAAGAAGTTTATTTTCAAAAGTAATCAATTTCGTTTCTTAAAACAAGAAAATCCAAAATCTAAACATACTTTCTCAATTTAGTAAAATTTTCTGAAATAAATTAACATTTTGCTTAAACCAAGCCACATATATTTAAGGAATAAGTCATTCTTGTTTCAAGCCGTATTTAGTAAATAATTCTTTGCGTGCACTACTAATTCGTAGTGCATTGACTAACGAACGGGGTTTACCCGAATTAATTGCAGAGTACTAACTCTTCTAAATTCAATAAGAAAAGTAATGTCAGCACTGAGTGGGTAAATTTTTTTCTCGACCAAGCGGTTGTCAAAATCGTAATCTACGACGAATTCTAAGAAGGTTTGCCCAAGAAACCATGAATCAAAAATCAAAATCGAGCTTCCCGTTTTTAGCAACAAAATTCTCTTTTCGAATTTTAAATTTTGTTAAAATATGCTAAAATTTTATTGAAAAAATTTTCTAATCCGGCCAAGATGTCAGATGTCAGACGTTGTGTACTGATAACCAAGATATTCGTACCAAATTTGGAAACTTTAGCTCTTGTCGTTGTACAGATAAACTTAAATCTATACTGTCTTTGTATAGGAGGTGCCCCGCCCACCTAAAATTTCAAAAAAATATATAGCCTATAGCACCTCCCAAACCATCAATAATATACTGTAAAAGTTTTATAAAGATCGGCTCAGCAGTTACCTTCTGCAAGCAAACATACAAATTTTACCTCTTTGTAATATAAGTATAAACGAAAAGAAGTTTCTCTTTAAAAACCGGAAGCTCGATTTTGATTTTAGACCCATGGTTTCTTTGTCAAACCTTCTTAGAATTCGTCGTAGATTTCGATTTTGACAACCGCTTGGTGAAATTTTTTTAATGCATACAAATTGACCTACTCTAGTCAGCACTACTTTTACAGCGTTTACAATTCTTAAATAAAGAACTAACTGGTTTTAGGCCTGGAAGATAGACTACTGATAGGGTAGCCAGATTTTAAATTCGGAAAAACAGTACATTGATTACAAAAAAACAGTACAATTAAAAAAAAAACATTACATTTCTTTACGAAAGCATAACTATCTTTTAAATGTTTACACTTTAAAAGTATAACGTCAAATAAAAGATTTACATTTAATGACATTTTATATACGATGCCGAAATGATACCATTTGCGTTTATAAAGTAAGCCCCACAAACGAATCATTTGGCCATAGTATCATGTTACAATGTGTAATGTTTAAATATTTTATTTATAGAATTTCAGAAAATATTTGTTTCCTAAATTAATTTTCTGGCTTTAAACAATTTTTTATTTAATTACTGCTATATTACTTAAACGCTGTATTGAAATATTGACATTCATAGTGATAGTTAAGTATAACTGAACTTGGTGAAATTGTCCGTTAATCTATAAACTCCAAAACAATGGTTTGGTTTATTTGTATTTAAAAAAAATCTGAAAAATTACTGCCAGGCCCATGATGTCGACAAGAACATTTCTTTTGTATATTAATATTGAAAACAAAAAAAATTTAGCTTTTTTTATTGTTTTAAATATAAATATGCGAAAGAAATGTTCTTGTCGACATTTTGGGCCTGGCAGTAATTTTTCAGATTTTTACCTTTTTTTAAATTAATAAAAAGACAAGCTAAAATAAAATGTAGGGTTCTGTTTGTAAAACAAAATTAAAAAAGTTTTACAAATGTAAGATATTTTTTTATGAAAATGTTATGGTTTGTTTTTGTCCTTCTCAGGTTTGTTAAATTCATGAAATATTAATATCCTGATGTAGGGAAATACTGTTGGGGGACTTAAATGGTAGTCATTTGTGTTGAAATAATAACACGAAAAAATAAGACTGCCTCATAATTTAGATTTCTTCTGTGTTTTAATGGCAAAACAATAAACGCAGCACAAAGTCTTATTATTTTAGAACTTTTTTGTTTAGATCACAACAAAAATTTCTTTAAACTATATATTGTAAAATATTAGAATATTATGACTTAAAAGCATACCGTTAAAAACCTACAAATGTGTATTACTTTAACATGATTTTCTTAATATCTTTGTTTTTGTTTTGGGACTTTGATCGGCCAAATTTTTAAACACCAACGTCCCAGGACTAGAATCCACAGGGGCAGCTGTAACAAGGATGACTCCGGAACTCCTATATATGTTGTGTAAGAACGCTAAGCAGTTCGAAAATCCTGGAATCAAGTCAAATCACTTCCAAGAAATAGAGTTACATGGAGAGGCCCATCTTCTTAATTTCTTAATTAGCAGTTTATTTACACAGACTTATAATCAAAATTAAAACGCCATTAATTGTACTATATATGTATAAATTAAAAACATGAATATTAAAAATTGCTTAAATCATAAAAAGCCGATAATTTTGGTTTAGTTAAGTTTGATTTTAGTTATCGCTTCAACAGCAATGCAGCAATTTACTTCATATGGATTCAATAAATTTTAATAAAACTAGGTACCTCAAGGTTTTTAGGGTCGCTGATTACCAATCTGATGTCAGTTTTAAAAATTCAAAATGGCGGATCCAATATGGTGTACAATTTTTAAAAAATTGATCGAACTCGCTTAAAACTAATTACACGGGATTTTTTGGGGTCGCTGATTACGAATCTGATGTTAGTTTTTAAAAATTCAAAATGGCGGATCCAATATGGTGTACAATTTTTAAAAATTTGATCGAACTCGCTTAAAACTAATTACACGGGATTTTTTGGGGTCGCTGATTACGAATCTGATGTTAGTTTTTAAAAATTCAAAATGGCGGATCCAATATGGTGTACAATTTTTAAAAAATTTATCGAATTCGCTTATATTACACGGGATTTTTAATTTCAGTTTTTAAAAATTAAAAAGTCAAATTGCAAAACATTAGGCCTAATTAAAAACTTAAAACGAGAATACCTATAAAAAGCGGAATTAATATTTATATTTTTTATAAGTTTTTATTTAAATTTGATCCACTGGTGATGAAACCACTTAAAATAATAAGAATTATAATTAATTGTTTCACATTTTTTTTTTTAAATATCAAGACGTCATACGGGGACATTATATCAAATTTTATTTTATTTTATATTAACATCTTTATAGTCTTGAACGTCATTTAACTCCTTTTCATAATTATCTTCTTCGTTGCCACAGAAAGTGGGCACCCTTATACTACATTTACACCTACGCAAAATCTAGTACTTACGAGATTTCGAGACAAATCTAGTTGTTTTTGACTAGATTTCCCATACAAAACAAAATCTACTTCGTGACTAGATTTCGACGAAATCTACTCAAAATCTAGTAGTACTTAATGATGCAACTATGTTTTTTTTAATATAGCACTAAAAAATACTTCCCTGTACAAGAAAAAATGACATTAAAAAAAAAAACAAAACAAAAATTGTTAAAAAAAATTAAATAACGTTTTATAAAAATTGAAAAAAAAATAAAAAAGACAAATAATATTGATAAAATAATTATCTTTGATTATTAATAATTCATCATCAAGATTCCTGGCTTGTAAAAGAACGTGGAGGGAATATCCCTAATAAAGTAAAAGAAAGTCTGCAGAAATTATATAAATTATCTCAAGAAAATGGAGTCTCTTTCTCAGAGTTATGTGCGTATGCCATTACTGTGGTTAGTGTAATGCAAATTTTTTAATGAATATTTCTTTATTTGTTTGTAAGTGTAACGAAAAAACTTTTAGTCAGTTGTTTTGTTATGAAAACAAAATCTGGCTAATGTCAAAAAAATATAATGTAAACGCACTAGATTTTGAGGAAGATTTTAAATGAAATCTACTAGATTTCGTTCTGGTGTAAATGTAGTATTAGCATATTTAGTACAGTTTCATTAAATATTGTTTTACTTTTTTTTTTTTTAGCTTCTTTTCGGTTATCGGTCACAACAGGGTCCAAAGAAACCAGCATCCAGTTAAATATGTCAGTATTGGTATTGGCAGTATGCATCAGTGGTGCACACAAGTATTTTGTGAGGAGACTGCACAGAATGTAAAATTTAGCGATTTAAAAATAATGCCATTTGAATGTGGGATTTTCAGAATTAGGCGTACTACTTAAGAAAAATAGGCTCTATTTCTTGAAAGTGGCAAGAGTTGGACCTCCACTTGACTTTTTTATACTTACTAGCAGTTGTTTTTTTTTAACTTATAAGGAAAAGTCGTGGAAATGTTGCGAACTTTTTTTGTAGCTCTAGCTAAAGTACATGTACTTTAGCTAGAGCATATAATTGTTATTTTAATAAAAACTGCAAATTAAATAAGATACCTGAAAATTCCATTTTTGTCGGCGTAATTCGGTTATTTGTCCTTGTGGAACTAGTTGGCCTCTTAATTTTTATTTCAAAGCCATCAAACATTTGTGGCGTACTCCTTATGAGCCTACTCCACAAGCTATCAAATTACCTACAGCTTAATGTAGGAACCCATTGTAAATATCAAAAATAAGTTTTTGTGGGTACTCCACCAGAACGATGCAAAAAGTAAGGTTAAAGCGAAAGTAGTTTCCCAAAATCTGTAGCGCGGTACAGATATGCGACGTCAAGGCATTTACTCGCTTAAAACGCGCGAAGGTAGACAAACAAGGGTAGCTGTATCGCCCTAAAAAAATAATGACAGCGACTTACAATCTGCTCCCTTATCCAGAGCAGTTTTAAAAATGAATTTTTAACTCTACAAAACATTCAAATAATATCAATTTCTTATCCTAGATAAGCAATTTGTTGATTTATATCAAATTTGCATAATTCTATGCAAACTTAAATTTAAAAGAATGTAAGGAAAACGATGGAATTGGCAGAATGTGTATATCACATCGAGAATTGTTCCCGAATGCCGGATGTCTCTGGAGGAGATAGCGAAACATTCAATGGTTAACCTAGAATAGGTCCCTGAACTAAGGGACCTACTCTCGAAGAGCAAGCACCGTATCTCACACAAATTTCATTTTATCGATAGTCAGACATGGTTCGATGAAACCATCTGTGAAGAAACTAGAAAAATCTGGCCCATTTTCCGTGAAAAAAGAACTCAGCGGGCATTAGAGCTTTCCGGACCTTACCTCAAGAACCTAAAATTGGTTATAACTGGCCATTGACCTATTAGAAAACGCGCTAAGAGGATAGGACTTTCCTTCAATGACCTTTTGCGATGAAGAGGAAGAAGATGAGTCAACGAAATATCTTCTCTGCTCAGAGAAACCTTAGAGACAAATCCATTCTTTCTGACATTGATTAGGTTAAGATACCCTTCTCTATTGGATTAACCGGTTAGCTGAAGAATAATGCTATTAGGCAAGTAAAATAAGGTGTCTGGTAGGCAGTGACACAGCGTAACACAACAGTAACTAATTAAGGAACACACATGAGCTATACTTGGCTGCGGCTGCCAATAGAACCTAACCTATCCTATGCAGGGAAAACTCTTTTTGGATTCGTAGGTATTTTTTTAAACTTTTATCTTTAGATATCTCGTTGGTGTCTTAAAGTTGTTTAACACAAACGTTTTGACGCATCCGAATATGGAAGTTCTCGCATGTTTAATTATTACAAAACTTTTGAAATGTCTCACAACTTTTCTGTTTTTTAAATTTTCCACTTAATACTTAATTTCACCAATCATCACCCAGACCAACGTAAAATAAAAAAATAAACAAATTCATGATTCTATTATTAGTACTATTTCGGCGTTAAACAGCATGTTCGTCTACCTGATTATTGTTTTGAAACATTTTAAAATTTTTAAATTGCATGTTGTCGTGTGTTCTGAATTTCAAACATTTTTGAGTGGTACATTCTACTCATTGTGGTTTTTGGCCGGTCATACAATTAATTAAAAGTCTCAACACGCAAATACAAAATTTTATTTGTGAAGCTTTTGCTTCTAAATTCAGGTTGCAAAATTTATTCAAGCGCTTCAATAAAGTGAGTCATTTTTTGGAAAAGCATGGTAGATAATTATCTGTAAAATATGATATTGACAAATTTTTTTTTTTAAAAATGTAGTATTAATTTTTTCAGTGATTAAACTAAAACAATATACAATTAATAAATAAATAATTAATTCAATTGAAAAGAATGGCCTTGAGCAGGGTTTAAAAATAAAATTGTGTAAAATTCTAATAAATTAATTTTATAACAATTTTATTAGTTTGAAATCTTGTTTGTTCTTTTTAGATTATATTCTCACAACCTGTCCATTCGCCTTGTTACCACACCACTAATTTAATTAACTTACATTCATATTTTAAGGTTATGAGTTCAATATACTTATTATGTTAAGTACTTTTAAAGTTGGTAAGCAGATCATTGAACTACTTTGAAAGACCCTTTTTAGCATTTTGGTTGAATAAAAAGAATAAAACTTTTTTCTCTTTGTTAGTACAAGTGGCACATAAGGGTATACTCAGTTTGTTATTCCTGATGAAACACTATGGAATATTCATCTGAGATCACATAAAGCATATAATTTTGAGTTCCTTAAAGCAAGTAAGAAAGTATAGTCGGTCAAGCCCGACCATATAATACCTACACCACATTATGAAAAAAAATTAGAGAATGTACCCTTTTTGGAACCCATGCGAGATCTTGGACCCACCAGAACAGAATTAAGTTTCTCTGTGTTTCTTATTGCGAAGCGCATAATTGTGCGCTTATTTTTTTTAAATGTACCATTACACCATTTTTCATTGAAAATGAGAAAATTCCAAATGAAAATGAAAATTTCAATTTGAAATTGAGAAAATTCCAATTGAAAATGAGAAATTTAATTTGAAATTGAGAAAATTCCAAATGAAATTGGGAATTTCAATTTGAAATTGAGAAAATTCCAAATGAAATTGGGAAATTTTAATATGAAATTGAAAAAATTCCAAATGAAATTGAGAAAATTTTAATTCCTAATTGATAAAATTGAATTATGTATATAATTTTTATTATATTCATACAACAAACATACATAACTCACATAAGGATCGAAAAAAATTAAAATAAATACATAATTCAATTTTATCAATTAAAAATTAAAATTTCTCAATTTCATTTGGAATTTTCTCAATTTCAAATTAAAATTTATCAATTTCATTTGGAATTTTCTCAATTTCATTTGGAATTTTCTCAATTTCAAATTGAAATTCTCAATATCAACTCGAATTTTGTCAATTTCAAATTAAAATTCTCAATTTCATTTGGAATTTTTTAAATTTCATCTAGAATTTTCTCATTTTCAATGAAAAATGGTGTAGTGCTTCGCAAAATCTTAAAATTTTTTATTGGGTTTTTAAGCCAATAAATTTATAAATCCGTAAACATATAAACCATCTTTAAACGAATAAAATTGGGCATTGAAACTACCAATACGGACGATATGAATTTGACAACATTTAACATAGTGCTGCCACATGTTATTTTGTAAGCTACATATAATACATGCGATATTGATTTACTGCGGTTTAGTTTAAACTACATATGGCAGGCACCGCAGTGGTGCAGAGGTTAGAACGTCAAAGAATTCTAATGAAAGAATGTGGTGATTCTTGAAACAAGTAAATTCAACCTGAGTTCGATCCCCAGCTCAGCCAATAATAAAAATTATCAATAAATTTTAATAAATTTTGTGTTGTAAAATTCCTTCCTTCAGTAAAAATAATTTAATGAAAATTAAATTTGATAAACTTAAGCGTAACTAAAAAAATATCAAAAATTAGCAGTTCAATTAAAAATCACAATTGTACTACATATAAATTTAAGTTTAGTTCAACTAAACCAGCGTTTTAACGTTAAAAAAAAAAAAAAAAAAAAAAAAAAAAAAAAACACCTTTACTTAGGTGGACGCTACTTTACCAAAATTAAGTGAAGGTATTGTCATGGATCTAAAACCAAATTCGTTCTTTATGACTATTACACTACCAACTTTCGTAATGATCGGTTCATAATTTAGCAAATCGTCCATATAAATCCCCCTTCCGAAATTCACTTCAATGTATTTTAATCACATTACGAGTGAAATAAATTTTCTTCCAATTTATCTTTATTCTTGTTGTAGCTCATTAAACTCTTCTTTATTTTAGCTAATATGGCCTAAAGTTCAATATGTAATTAAAAATGCATTTAATCTATATTTTTCCAACTTTTCGTGAATGTTTTGTTCTCTTTATCAAGGGCTTCGTAGGAAGCATAATTAATTTTTTTATTACATTGAACAATAATTGTTGAAGCCAAACATAAAAACATTAAACATGAAAAACTCAATTAAGCACAAGCTCAAAAATTTCATCACAGGTTTGTTATTTAAGATATTGCAAAACCAATTTAGTTTTTAAGCATAAAACCTTACCGATTTGTAATACTGTCATGAAATTTGCCCAACGTTAGCTTTATATGACCAGAAAAGGGATATCAGATTTTTAAGGAATTAGTTTTTTATTTCTTTTACAGATTCTCTAAAAAGCCCACTCCCAAAAAATGCGAATTCTAGGAAGAGTGGCCAGGTTAGGGGTTTGTCTCCAGATTTAGGGGGTATTATTTCATTTAGTGGTAAATTTAGGGGGTACAAATTCTAAGGGGGAAAAGTTAGGGGGCTTTAGTTTATATTAAGGGGGCTTTTAGGGGGGTTTACTATTTTCTTGTCTGTACAAAACAATAACGAAGTATTACTATATTTTACAGCTTGTTTTTGTTTGAGCAAAAATCGCTAGATTCCCGCTGTAGGCGTCTTAAAATTGCTTAATTACCATCTTTGAATAAAAAGTACCATATTTTGGCACTGCTCAAGATTGTCCTCGAGGTAGATAATTTCGTATCAACATTTTAACATTTTTTCCTGCTAATTCAAGTGCTAGTTTTTCTTAGTTTCTTGGAATTTAAAAAGTAAAATTTACAGAGTAAAGCTTTTTGAAAAGACATTAAAACAAAGCATTTTAAGAGCGAAGTATTCATTAGATAATACGTCTCAAAACTTTATTTCAACACCTGAAGTGCTTAAACATTTTAATTCCGTTATATACACGCATGGTTATGGCAACTGCACTATGTTTATTATAACAACATTTTGTTGTCGTACACAAAAAATTGTTATTTTTATTTAATATCAGCAATATTTTAGTTACTGTATACATATCAATGTTTATCGCAATTTTAAATTTGAGTTTTGTTGACTGAAAAATAATCATTTTTTTATTACTCGCAACCATATCATGTTATTTAATGGCCATAACATGATAACTTTCTATACATTTATCATAATATATTTAAGATGCAATCAAAATACTTTTAATCTAATACATTTTGGTAGCGCCATTTGTAAAATAATTTTCCATCAGTTGTGTCGTTTGTTTTCATAGGCCTTTCGAGTTATTTATGCGAGAGTGGTTCAACAATTAAAAAAAAGACAAATTAAAAAACAATAAAGAAATTGTATTAACCAAGGTACATTAACACAAGGTAGACTCTATAAAAATAACCGACTTGTCAAAATTGCCTTCATATAAAACAAAAACAATTTAACGCACACATATACAAATTTTGGCGCATATACACGAAATTTGACAATTGGGTTTTAACTGGGGTAAACAGCTGACAAACATATGGGCCAACGAGTCTACCTTGTATAGTTGTACCATGGTATTAACATAAAAAATAAATTGTAAACTGCCACAAAAAAAAAAATCGATGCAAACGAATTAAATTTTTTATTTATTGTTGTGACAGCACAGCACCACTGTATCATAATATGATTACTTCTATATTTGTTATGATTAACATGCCAATAATATGATTACTTCTTAACTGAATATGATTACTTCTTAATTTGTTAAGATTAACATGACAATAATATGACTACTTCTTAACTTTCTATGATTAACAGAAAAAAATATGATTAAGGG
Source organism: Pollenia griseotomentosa (assembly GCA_963931875.1). Classification (NCBI taxonomy): domain Eukaryota; kingdom Metazoa; phylum Arthropoda; class Insecta; order Diptera; family Polleniidae; genus Pollenia; species Pollenia griseotomentosa. The sequence goes on from OZ007563.1 coordinate 79,291,548, forward strand.
AAAATATTATGATGTAATATTACGAATATATTTGGTCATAATATGATTCAATAACAAAACTGTGCTAGTTGCAAAATTAGACAAGCCGGGCACATGGCGTTTTAGCATAATTTTTTTTAGGTTAGCTCTTGTTTTCGAGATATACCGTTATTTCGAAAATGGAGGAGGTTTTACAGCATATGTTCGCGTAACTCAAAAACGTTTTAGTTCATTGAAATAACTAAAAAAAGCGAAATTGCGCAATAAAATTTACTTTAAGAAAATTAAAGCAGTCGTTTTAGAAACATAATTTTTTTTTTGGAAAAAAAAATTTTTTTTATGAAAAATTTCCAATTTTTTGTTTTTTAAAAATTCATAAAAAATTGGAAATGCAGCTAGGCTGCAGACATATTAAAAACGAAGCTGCAAACAAAACAAGCCATAATTGATTAAAATCTGTTACCAACTTTTGATTTTATCCACAAGAGTTGTTTAATTACTTTATGAATTTCATAAAACGCAATATTTGTATGGGGGCCCCTTCCATACTTAAAGTGGAGAAAAGGGCAAGTATGTATTACTTTTCTTAAAGTAAATTTTATTGCGGAATTTTGGTTTTTTTTAGTTATTTCAATGAACTAAAACGTTTTTGAAAAAATACTTGGCAACACTGCTTCTAGGTGAAGAGTATTAAATATTCGTCACAACCGAACAGAGCATTTGTATTTGTTTATTTATAATTTTTATTATAAATGTTTTAATTGTGTTTGTTTAAGATAAGTTTTTTATCATTCACTTAATATTTGTCTTGTTTTTTTTTTTTTAAGTTTTGCTTAGTTCACACTAAGATGCTAGTGATACCTGATTTGTTATTCATTAATGATGATTTTGGTACATCATGTTTTACAAACATGGCTCATGTCAAGGTTTTTGTTGAGTTCAGTTTATTTTATGGCTCTTAGACATTTTGTCGCCAAGTATAACTGGTATGTTTATTTTTCGTAAATAATGGAATTTGTTTTAAAGAAATATTTTAAAAGCTATTAAATTTGCAATAAAATATTAAAAAAAAACATACCAACATATATGAGAACTTTCATAAAAAAATGCTTTTGTACCAACCAATTGATTTTTTTTTTAAATCAAAATTTGTATTTACCCAAACCATATTTTTTGTGGTAAAATTTTTTTTTGAGGACTATGCCAAATTATGAAGTAAAATAATTTAACTGAAGGTCGGGTCTAATTCGTCCCCTTGTATTTATTGTACTTAAGACAATCATCTATGGAAATGTTTCTTTTTAATTTTTTGGCTAAATTTATGTTTAACTGCATAAATATTGGAAGATAATCATAAACAATTTTATCTTACGGACAATATCTTTTACCACTGTTTTCGGAAATATAGTTTCTTTGAACTTTCCATTCAACCGTTAAAAATTTTAAATATAAAAATAATATTTCACTTTAAACTAAACCAAAATACGGCCGCATTGTTTAAAGTTGGTGGAGCGACAATTGATTCTTATGTTTATATTGGGCTTACTTCATTCCATTACTCTATCAGAGCAAATCTATATATACAAAAATAAGTTGCATTGTGTGAGTAATTGATGTTCTAGGTAATGCGAGAGCCAATATTGATTCTAGAATTCTCCCATGAAAGGTGAAGTCTGCGCGTATATTTTATGTATTAAGGTCTTTTTTTCTGCATAGATATTTTAATTAACATACCTTTTTTTGTGCGTATTTGGTAGATATGGGAAAATTTTTGGAATACCACGCCTAAGCGGCTAAACCGATGTTAACAAAATTTGGTCTCAAGATGGAATATTCTAGCGGAATTATTATAGATCTTATTTTTGTTACGGAATTTTAGGTCAGCAAGTCTTCATTCTTAATCAATATTCTTTTCCTAAAAAATTTATATTACTATGGCCGCATGTCACAAATAAGTATACTTTAAAATTCTGTCTTTTAGGGAGTTAATGTGGGTAAAATATGGAATTTTGGATTAGTTAACCAACACATAAAAATCCATTCACTTTCGTTGGGCTTAATGTGTTGGTTAACATATGCGAACTTTAGCTTTTTTTGCATAAGGGGGTATGTAGTTAACCCCACTTAGGCTACACAATTGGAAAAAATTTATTTATTTTAACCATATTTAAAATATCACCAAGCAGAGACCTGCGCCGAAGCTGCTAACAGCGGGCTAAGCCAGCCGCCGATAAAAATATTTGTAGCCGACGCCGAGAATTCTTCAGCTAAAAATCGGCTCCAGCTTAACAACCGATTGCTTTGTAAATAATTTGAATTTCCTTTTTTAAGCACCTAACCACATTCTTTTTTGTTTGACTATCTTTAAAAAGTGCAACTCTAATAATGTCTGCCTTCCAATACTGTCAGTTCTTGTTTATAAAGCACCAAAATGTCATCAAAATTTTTAAAATAAAGACATAGACGAAAATGAGTTAAGATTAGTGAATAAGAGTAAGAAAAATTGCTTAAATTGTTTGTGTTATAATATAAACACATACAAATATGTATACACAAATGTTAATTTAATTTGTATACTTTTATTCTATCGGCTAACAGCCGGCTTCGATTTGCCGCGGAGTATTTTTTGCGTCAGCCGCCGCCGCCGATAAAATCCCACAGCGCAGTTCTCTGTCATCAGGGTATAGATTTGTACGTACTTTTGGGACTTTTTGTAAACATCTTTTTTTTAAATATTTTGCGCAATCTTTAAACCTAATTTTTTTAACATAAATGTAGCAAACAAATAAAGTACATTTGAGTCTAGTAGCGTATTATTAGACACAATAGATAAAAATTGAATTTGATTATCTGTTTTAATACAAATTCTAAAGACTCAAATAAACAATTTACAGATTCAACATTTCAAAAGTTAGTTATTGAAAATTTTAAATAAGTGGTACAAAAAAGGGTAAAGTTTTGTACTTTAGGCACTTTTTGTTAAAAAAATGTTTAAAAATGGTGATTCAAGTATTATCCCGATCAACAAGATAGACACAAGACTTTATAAAATAGAAATGTATACCAGATTTTATCTTAAACCCAGACCATGCCTAATTTACGCCCATTTCTACAAACTATCTCTGGTTCCGAAAACCATAGAGAAACAGCAAGGGAAGAAACGCTTGCAAAAGAATAAAATAAAGCTTATCGCAAAATTTTGTACGTGTGTAATTCTAACAACAGAATAAACAAATTTTTTGCTCTAATACAATTGTGAAGCTAGGTTAAGCAGCTGAGTTTGCTTGTTAACCTTCTTTCTATTCTAGCCAATTTCTCTTATTGTATCAGCAGGTCTATAATTGACTGTACGTCCTATATATGGTAAATAAAAATCTTACAGCCGTAGTTGTCAAAATTTGCCAACGCTTTAGTTTTAGGCAGCGCGTTATAAAGTTAAGTTGGTCGCTCTTGTTTATAAATTAGGCAATTTAGCTTTTTTTGGTCAATCTAGTGGTTTTATCTCTATTATGTACATAGGTTTTATTAGATAAGAAAGTTAAAAGTACGGTTTGTGACACAACTTTAACGCTCTTGTTTCGGTATTGCATGTCAGCGTGAAAGCTAAGCGGAAGAAAACGTTCCGCCTTCTGGTCTAGTTTAGGTACGGCTGTGTGTGTGTAGCTTTATGTAATCGTGCTTGGTGCTGGGTTTTTATTTGTTTCCACTGTGTTTTTGCTCATTTCTCAAAGTTCTTAATTTCATTGATGTGAAAATATTTCATTTTGATCTGAGTCATTATTTCGGGCGTTTAATTACAGCAACGTTTTTGAATTTTGAATTTTGAATTTTTTTTTAAGAAGTGTTATAAACATTGTACTATGTAGAATCGAATTCAATAAAAAAACGAATAAAATTTAATAAGTAAATCGTTTTGTTGTGGAGCTCCTCATTTATACTTTAAGTCAGAAATACAGGTTGGCCCAAAATTAACGAAGAGGTTTAAATTGCTTATAACTTTTTTATTATATTTTTTTTTTCTTTCTTTTCAGTATTTTGTAAAGAAGACTTGGGGAATTTAAAATGGAGCTGTACTCAATTGAACAACGTGCCCAAATTGTTGAGCTTTATTTTTCAAATCAACGATCCATTGCTTTGACTCAGCGTGCATATCGTCGGTATTTTAATGTGCGGGTTGGACCCTCAGAGTCAACAATAAACCGTCTGGTTGCAAATAGAGGTAATTTGAAAGGAAAACTCTACACTAATTAGCCTAGAACCATTCAGCAATTAAAAAGCAATATACGCTACGAAATAAACAACATAAATCCTGAAGTTTTGCGAAAGGTTATGGAAAATGTGCTAGAAAGAGCACGAATTTGCGAAGCAGAAAATGGCCACCACTTGCGAGATATTATTTTTATACCCACACCACAATAGTGGAGAGGGTATAATGCATTTGTGCTGATGTGTGTAACGCCTTAAAATAGTGGTCCTAGACCCACCTTAAAGTATACCGATCTACTCAGAATCACTTTCTGAGTCGAACTAACGATGTCCGTCCGGCTGGCTGGCAGGCTGGCTGGCTGTCCATGTAACCTTGTGCGCAAAGTACAGGTCGCAATTTTGGAGATAACTTGATTAAATTTGGGTCATAGGTTCTTATTGGCACAAGGACCAAGCCTATTGAAAATGGGCCAAATCGTAGGACCACGAGGGAAGATAGGGGGAAATTTCTTCCTCTCAGAAACTATCAAGCCGATTTTAATGAAATTTAAAACATGGATAGATCCATATCTATATGGACACATAAGCTATACAGTTTTAAAAAAATAGGACCACAAGGGGTGATAAGGGCAATTTTTGTCTCTAAAACTGATTTTAATGAAATTTAAAACATAGGTAGATCCATATCTATATGGACACATAAGCTATACAGTTTTTCAAAAATAGGACCACAAGGGGATGTAGGGGGCAATTTCTGCCTCTCACAAACTTTCAAACCGATTTTAATGAAGTTTTTAAACATAAGCATGATGTGTTTTTAAGTACTGTGGTGCTGGGTATCATATGGTCGGGCTTGACCGACTATACTTTCTTACTTGTTTATAACTAAACTAAAAATATTCGCCATTTATATACTGTATTAAAAAAAAATTTAATAGTTATTTCTTAAATAAAAAGTTATAACGAATTTAAACCCCCTCGTTAATTTTGGGCCACCCTGTTTATTGCTGTGTATATGGTTTTTCTCCGCTTTATTTATTTTTACTGAACTACTTTGTCCAAGTGAATAATTAGGATTATAATTAAGAAACATGTTGAAGTTTACCGCTAATTTAATTAAACGATCTTTTATATACTATTTTAGTTAGACTATTTCAAAAAAATTTTTACTTAATTCAAGTCAAATCAATTTGAAATATATATTGGAAAAAAAAACTTTATGTAATTTTTTTTTATTAACTTGTGATTGCATGTGATTAAAGGAGAACGAATTTTTATTCGATATCATATTGAAAAATAAACAAAAATTCGACTGGAAATTTAAAAAAGTTTTCCAAATCAAAAGAGTTAACATAAAAAATTCTTTAAAACAACAAGCGCTTGTAAGAACAAACGTTCATTTTGTTGTTAAAACAGTTGTTGCCTTCAAAATTTTTTCGTGGCTTCTTATAAAAAAATAAATTTACCGAAAATGAAAATAATTTTCGATAGTGCGATTTATTTGGGAGCTAAGTTCGTTAAAAAAAGGAGTGTTTTAAAGCCCGATAGAACTTACGAAAGGGTGGCTGTCCCTCACTTTTTGACATTTATGCTTAGTATACTCTGGCAAAACATCACGAATGGATTCACGCTTAAACAATGCTACCACATTTTTCAAATTTACTTTAAAACTCAGTCATGGATTTGCGCAAACTATAGACGACTTCGTGATTTTTATGTTGCATGGCTTTTTTTTTTGACTATACGGGCTTACTAATAAACAAAATTGTGACATATTGCTAGAGAATAATCAACAACAGAACCTACGAACTCCATTCAGTACAGATAAATGCACGGTTTAGTGTGGCTTAGTGGCATCATCGGACCTTATTTATTCAAATATGAAGCCGGATACACGTTACGGTCAATGGAGATTGTTATTGCACCATGATCAATGATATCTTGTTTGAGTATATGGATGACATTGATCCGAAAGAGATGTAGTGCTACGTGCCATCTGACGACCGCAACCATCGACTTACTGAAATCAAAATTTGGCGATAAGTTGATTTCGAGAAATGGAACTGTCAATTGGTCTCCAAGTCGTGCGATTTGATACCTCTCGTTTATTTAAAAGCTACACTGTTTTATGCGGATAAGGCTGCGGGGCTTTTTTGACCTTTCGAATTTTTTTTAAATTTAGTTTTCTTATTTCTAATTTTTACAATTTTAAATTCTATAGCGCTTAAATCTATATATCAGTGCTACCAATTTAGCCATTTAGTGGCTAGATTTAGCCATTTTCACCTTGTCAAGCCATTATAAAAAGAGTTCAGTCATAAGCCTTGTGTAGCCATACATTTTTTTTGCCGTTTTTCTTTAGAAATAAACATTTTAATAAAAATTATAAAATTGCTAAAGGTAGAATAAACATTTTTAACAATGAAAACGCATTTTATTTAAATAACAACTTAAACAAATGTGGCATTTAAGGTAAATATTTTCACCATAACAATAAAATATTTTTTTTAAATATTTAAAACTAATAGTATGCCTAGTAATTTCTATGCGATGAAAATTTTTATTTAACAAATTTTTAGCCATTTCTTCGCAATTTTTTTCCGTAAATTTAGCCATTTTTGGTCACCAAGTTTTGGCAACACTGCTATATATTAAATCAATTCCCAGTGTGCCAAACGGATCCGTTTCGTATCTTCGCATCTTCGTATTTTCTATCCGTAACGGAATCCGTTTCTAACTTTTTTACGGATCCGTAACGAGTCAGAAACGGATCCGTAAATTCGTGATTGCACTGATTCCGTTTTTAACTTTTTTACGGATCCGAAACGGGTCAGAAACGGATCAGTCAAATCGCGATTACACTGATTCCGTTTATAACTTTTTTACGGATCCGGAACGGTTCCGTAACGAATCCCCATCCGTTTTTGTGCACATTGGGTTGCTTGTTAAATTAAGTCAGAAAAAAATTGTAATTGTATTTGTAACTGTAAGTAAATAAAATATATGTATATATGAGATTTATTAATTCTAACCGGATTCTCAGAAACGGGTTTATATGGGACTTATAACCTTAACGAAAATTTTTTGATAGTATAAAAGTGATTATAAATGTTGTTATTTTCCAAATTTTATTTCCATACGAACATTCACCATAAATTTATGGAAGTAAAAGAAATTTTTTATAGTCTTTTCTTGAATGACAGCTGCAGTCAAATATGGACCGATTATCATAAAATTTGATAAGATGATTACTGTTGCAATATCATTTTTTTGGGCTGAATTTTATTAAAAAAGTTATAAAGGGTGTTTTTTAAGCCCAATAGAACTTGAAATTGTAAAAAATAACACAAAAAATTAAAATGTAATCAAAATTTTTTTTTTATTCGAAAGATCAATACGTGACATTAACATTTGAAAATGATTTCGGGCATATGGGCACCGCGGCTGTTCTTGACGAAGCGCATTCTGGACGTCCAATTTTGGGCCACTTTTTCGAGCACTGCTGGCCGTATGTCACGAATAACACGAACAATGCTGGCCTCCAAGGCGTCAATTGTTGCTGGTTTATCAGCATAAACCAGTGACTTCACGTAGCCCCACAGGAAATAATCGAGAGGTGTCAAATCGCACGACCTTGGAGGCCAATTGACAGGTCCATTTCTCGAAATCAACTTATCGCCAAATTTTGATTTCAATAAGTCGATAGTTGCGTTCGCCGTATGGCACGTAGCGCCATCCTGTTGAAACCACATCTCCTCCGGATCCATGTCATCCATATTTTCAAACAAAAAATCATTGATCATGGTGCGGTAACGATCTCCATTGACCGTAACGCGAGCTCCGGCCTCATTTTTGAAGAAATAAGGTCCGATGATGCCACCAGCGTGAAAACCGCACCAAACGGTGCATTTTTCTGGATGTAATGGAGTCTGTAGGGTCTCTTGTGGATTGGTCTCGCTCCATATGCGGCAATTTTGCTTATTAACAAACCCGTTAAGCCAAAAATGCGCCTCATCGCTGAACACAATTTTGCGATAAAACAACGGGTCAGTTGCCAACTGCTCTAGAGCCCAATCGGCGAAAGAACGACGCATATAATGGTCTCGTGGCTTCAATTCCTGCACCAGCTGGATCTTATACGGGTGTAGGCCGAGATCTTTGCGCAAAATTTTCCACGTAGTGGACGGACAGAGCCCCAATTCCTGCGACCGACGACGAATCGATAAATTTGGATCTTCTTCCACACTTTCGTTTACAGCGGCGATATTCTCTTCAGTACGCACATTCCTTCGACGTGTTGGTGTTATTGCATCCTCTAGAGAGTATGTGGTACGAAATCTATCCACAGTTCGACGAATGGCTTGTTCAGATGGACAATTATGTACGCCATAAAAATGACGAAGTCGTCTATAAGTTGCGCGAATCGACGACTGATTTTCAAAGTAAATTTGGATAATTTCGTAGCGTTGTTCAAGCGTGAGTCTATTCATGATGATTTGTCAGAGTATACTGAAACGATAAAAAAAAATATTTCATCAAAATTTAATTTTTTGTGTTACTTTTTACAATTTAAAGTTCTATCTAGCTTAAAAAAACACCTTTTATAATTGGAATGATTACGGTAAAAATTGCTTCAATTGAAGAGGACATTTTAATGGGGCTAAGTGGAATGACTCATGCACCGATTCCCCTCATTTAAAATAGGCTTTCTCCTTGCACCAATGAAAGCTTATATAGCCAAATTCCATAAACTTCCTTCTTTCGCATTCCTGTATAGTGTGAAATGAGTACACCTCACTTTGTTTTATTTTTGAAAAATTTTAAAAAAGCATTTTTTTTAAATTTAGTTTTCTGAATTTTCAAAATTATTTCAGAAACACCAAAACCATGGTCATACAGTGAACCCCTTAGACCACCAAATTGGTCACAAACCCTCTCCATAAATTTTCGTAAAAAATTAAGGGTTTTTAAAACTGAATTCTTAAAATTTCAAAATTATTTTAGATGTCCCACTACCAGAATTCTTTATGAACTCGCTTCTCCTCTGTTCGCTCGGTTAACAAAAAGGTACCGCAGTACCAGCACTTGCGGCATTAACGCCCCCATCAACATCTGATATAAGTAGTGCAGCCAACCTGGGAGCAAATTTAAAAGTACACAGTCCACAAGAACCGATCGTGAAGACGTCTGGAAACCCAGTGAAGCTCGAGAAAAACGCCCTAGAAGTGTTTTCAAACTTAATAAAAACCAAAAGTGTTTTCATATTAAAGAAAAAATACACATCCTTAAAGTGAATAACTATTAGCGCTTAAATTTCAAAAGCTCAAAAACAAACTAAAATGAAATAATATTGCACATAAAGAACTTAACCTACAATTAAATATATCGTGCGAATATCAAATAGTGTTATCTGCAAATTTTCAAAAATGTGTTTTTTATAGAAGCGAGATCACTGAATAAAGGAGGACGACATCTTTTATTTAAATTTGAAAAAAAAAAAATTTTCCCAAAACAATTTTTTTAATAAATATTGTATTGTGCCTATCTAACATACACGTTTTTTTTTTCTTTTTTTTTTCTTTTTTTTTTTTTTGGTAAAAAAGTGATATGCCACTACTATGGACCTATAGAGGACCCCTCTCTATAGTGCACCATTTCTACATAGTGTGATAAGTGTATATAAATACACTTTTTTTTTATTATAGCAGCACTTTTAAATACAGTTTTAACTGCAAACAGTCTTTTGTTAAGAAATTGTGATTAAATAAGTTTTTGGGTATTCAAACGATTAAACGTTGTTCGATTAATTGATTAGTTTTGGCGATTTACTGTTCGAATAATTTAAAATTGCTTATTTTCAATTAACGAATAATTTTAGTCGATTAATCGAAAATTTTTTTTTCGGTATTATTTTTTATGTAAAAAAAACAAGCCGGTACCTTTTAAATGCCCTTTTATTGTTTCTTAACTCAGGAACATTTCCTTCGAGTAACAATTTTTTAAATATAATGGAAGACTACCAATTTTTGGAAAAAAAAAACACGAAAAAGAACCGAGAAATTGGATATGCTTTATAACGCTTTTCTTTCAATCTCTCCAACGTCAACAATAAGTGAACGAATCTTTATAAAATCAAGTTCAATCAAAACAAAAGAATGAAATTGTTTGTAACATAAACATTTCAATCATATACTATTTTTGAAAGATTATTTTAGAAGATTAGTTTATATTTTGATTCTATTTTTTATTTAAAAAGTTTTCCTCTTTTATTACACAAAGTACCTTTTGTTAAATTGTTGTTACTTTTTTAAATAACATTTTCATGTTAAAAAATATAACTTTTGGTTTTATTTATAAACTCTTAGCCTCATATTCATAAACGATTATTAAATTTAACAAACCTTTATTAAGTACAATTTTCATAGAGACTTTGTTTTGTAAACTTTTATTAAATTAAAAATATTTTTATCAATACGGCAGTTAAACTATATAAAATTGAAATTATTCGATTAACCGAATTATTAATTCCCTAATACGTATCAATCTTCACACACATTGATAAGCAAACAGCCACACAGCCGACGAATCAGACGGACATGTTCCAATCGACTCAGAAACGGATTATCTGTTTCTTGTTAAATAACTAAAAACCAAAAAAAATTATTTTTCATGGCGAAATGGAGTTTTAAAAGGGTTTTTTTTAAGAAAGATATTCTTTTTGTATGAAACTGAGTTTTAAAAAAAATAATAAGCTAATACATACTTATTTTCTAATTAAGTATGCAGGTACCTTCTCCGCTCTATTTTTTTTTATTTTTTTTGTGTAACCGGTTCCATTTTCTTGTAATATCCTCCAAAATACGCTTCTTTCTATTAAATACCTACGTGTTTATCATCACACATACTGATACTCAGACAGCCAGACTGAAATTAAACAACTTATTTTAAAATTTATTATGAAGTCGCCTGTCAATAGAATTCTCATTTTTGGAAACTGGCTAACGTAAAGCAGCATGATGGGTTTTTGTGCCCTTTTTTGCTTTGAATTTTAATAAAAGAATAATCTTCAAAGCGCAATTCTTAACAAAAAATATTTCAGAAGTTATTTTTAGCATTTATTGGCATTTAACATTTTTGTATTTCTTGTTTTCGTTGTTGAATTTTGTATACAATAAAATATTGCTAATTTTAATTTTTTTAAATGTTTTTATATTCTTTTTATACTAAGTTTATAATTGCCAATTAAATGAAAATGTTTAAGTCAAAAACTATGCAATAAATTAAGTAGTCAAAATGGGGATTTTTTTATGGTTAGGAAAACATTTCTGAGAACTTGTTTTTACAGAAAAAAGTGGTATGAAATTAATTAATTAAAATGAGGTTCTCGATGTTTAACGGCATATTGAAAAAAATTTTACATGTATAATTCTAGAGATAATTTGATGAAATTTGGTACACAGGTTCTAATTGTCACAAGGATAAAGTCTATTGAAAATAGTGAAAGTCGTTCAAAAATTTCACACACGCAGAGAAAAAATATGGTTGGGTATGGTTACTTGTAACAATATATTGTTGTTATTTTTTTTTAATAACAGCAATATTATAGTTACTGTAAACATTTAAATTTTTTTCGCCATTATAAATTTGACCGAAAAATAATAATTTTTCCAACAACTAAATAATGAAAACTTTGAAAACATATTATATTTACTCTAATAATAATTTGTTTGTCCCACTAGTAAAATAATTTTGCATCAGTTGTGTCGTTGGTATTAAATATGTCTATCGAATTATGTGTTAGCGAGTGGTTGAACTACAATAAAAAAAAACCATTAAAAAACAAATTTATAGAAATTAAAAAAATGAAGAAAATGTTTTTACATTAAAAAAAAAAAATTGTAAAGTGCCACAAAATAAAAAATCAATGCAAACAAATTTTAATTTTTTTTTATTTTTGCTGTATCATAATATGATTGCTTCTAAACTTATTATGATTAACATAATAAGATTACTTCCTAGCTTATCATGATAAACATGACAATCATATGATTACTTCTCAGCTTATTATAATTAAAAATATGATTAAGGGAAACATATTATGATGTAATATTTCTAATCTATTTGGTCAGATTATGATTCAATAATAATCATAATATGGTGACTACAATCATGAATCTTATCATAATATGTTTACCACAACCATGTTTTTTCTCTGTGTGTAACATAAATTTATTTTGCCGAGTTCATGATTGTCCATGGGTCCCAAATAGGGTACACTGGCAAAAACTTATTATTAATTACTGTGTTGTAGGGTATCATATAATCGGGCTTGACCGACTATAATTTCTTACTTGTTGTATAGTCGCTTGGCAAAGTAATAGGTCGATTTTGCTGATTTTAATATTTTTCAAATCTCATTTCTTTGGCGAAGTGCATATAGAGTTTTTAATTAGGTTTGACTCAATTTCGCTTACTCTTTCGTTTGAAATCAATAACTTAAGTCTAGCACAACTGCTTGTAATCGTTATAAATTTAATAAGTAATTTAATTAAATTCAACTTAGCATTACGAAAAACTACAATATCTGACTTAAGAACTTTTTGTCTAACTTTAAAGATATAGAACATTTTTAAGCTAAATTTTATTAACCAATCCCAATTTAGCTCTTTTTTTAATATTAAATACCCTTTTGATTTAAAAAATATCTGCCCCAAACTTGGTCCTTTTAGCCCATATTGCTTGAGCTCAATTGTGTCAAAACCATTATTTTGGGAAGAAAAAAAGTAGTTATTTGTCTATAACTCGGTCAATTATAAACCGATTTTGCAACTTTTTTCTACTAGAATTCAACAAAGTTTTTTTTCAGGCAAAAGTGAAAAAATAAAGTCCGTAAATTATAATAAGTCTTAAAAAAATGAAGGTTTATGGGTACAAATTATAGGCGGTCGTGATTGTTTGCTTATATCTTAGCCGTTTGTGGAAACATCTTTATATGTGATTTATATAAATAAAAAACCCCGGTTCCAATAATATCTGGGGTCTTTTAAAAACCCGTTTCAACATACAGACGGAAAGACAAACTGACGGACGGACAGACGGACTTAGTTAATGCAAATCTGCTAATTAGAAGGAACCATGAAAAATATACTTTATAGGGTCTAAGATGAATATTGTAAAAAAAATAACTGACAACAAATAAAAACCAACTTATTATGGAGTACTCAGAGCTTAAGCGAACCAATTCAAAAAAGAAAATTCAAAAATATTTTAAGTTTGAATAAGTGAACAGCCATTAATTTCTAGAGCCATTAACATGGGACTATGACCGCTACTTTAAAAACGTTACAGAGCTGGATAGAGGTAAACTTTGCGGAGAATTTCGCACCAGTTTTGAAATATGTAGATTAATTATTATATTTTATGACTTGGTTCGGTTCAGCTCTGAACCCTCCATATTCTCTTTCCACTTGTCGTGAAGCGAATAAAATACTTACAGCCTTATTTATAAAAAATAAAACATGTTAATAAAGGGTTTATTAAACGGATTTTGTATGAAAATCCATTTTATTAACACTTTATTAACCGCTTTTATTTTTTATAAATTAGGCCGTTAATGTTTTGAGAGCTTTATACGCTGGTGGAATTATTTAACCATATGCCTTAAAAAATAACAATGGTCGTTTCAGTTAACGCTGATCGTTTTAAATAATGCCTTAATTAGCTTGCATTAATCCTGATGACGTGTGCTTCTAACAGTCACACAGCGCACGCTACAATCTTTTTTACTCAAATTAATTGCACCAAAATTGTGGAACTTAACCCTATTGGATTATTATTTTCTACGGGGTTACTTAAAGTCAATCGTCTATGTTGTTTAACCAGAGACAAATGAATACCTGGAAAGCAACATTCGGCAAGTTATTAGCAAAATAAGCCATGCTGCTGCACTAGCAGTGGCGGCCACATGACCTAATGGCTTAACATTACCAAATTACACTAAAGTGAGTTTAATATATATTAGAAATATTTTTCTTTTTTTAATTGTAATTTAAAGTTCTGCAACTCTAAAAAAAACACAGTGTAAGCTTATTTATTAAGCTTGAGACTCCCTACATAGGACTCCCAAGATGGAACTCCTGGGTTTTTAGAAAAACATTTTGAGCATAATATTTGGAAACAGCAGCTTTTGAATTTGTAGTGGGGGATTGGGCTTTGTACATTCTTTGTCGTGTCCTGGCTTTGGAGTCCTGAAACCTTATAAGTACAGTCGGGCCTCGATTATCCGTGATGGTCGGGACCAGAAGCATTACGGATAATCGATTTTCACAGTTAATCGAATAACAATTTTGATTATACAGTTTTTTTAATATTTTTATTATTTAACAAGTGAATATTGGTGTAAATACATATTTCGTTACCTTAATATAAAAAGGCCCCAACTCATTATTTTTGGAAATCCGTTTTTTTATTGATTCTTGTAGAATGGTTGCTAATACACATTCTATTAAAATTTCAAGCAAATTAGATTAAAAATAAAGAAGTTATAAGCAGAACACAAAAAGCCCTAACTCATACACACAATTTTTCTAAAGAAAAAAAGCCCTAACTCATACACACAATTTTTCGAAAGAAAAAAACACTGACTCATACATATGTATTTCAATCTGAATTCCTCGTTTAATTTTAATAAAGATGTTTTTTGACAATGTTTGTGTAGCTATATTATTTCAGCTTTTATTAAGTTTTTTCCTTCTCCTTTAAAAAGTGTTTTTGATGAGTTGGGGCCTTTTTATATTAAGGTAACGATTTGCATTAAACAAATTAATTCAAGAAGTTTATGTACATTTTTAAATTTAATAAGTATTTATTCATTAAATTTTCTACTGAAAACATGAAGTAAAAAAAGGACATTAAGCAAAAAAAGAATAAAATTTCTTAGGTAGAAATTTGTAAGCCGATTATGGCCAAAAGGCTAGGCTAATGAAATTTAATAAATAAATTAAATTAAATTAAAAAAAGTCGAGTAATGTTGTTTGTCTAATATGTTTCAACTGCCATCATGGATAAAAGAGGTAATCACGATTAATCGAAACAAACAATTAGAAAACGTTGCACACAATAGACTGATCTTTGGCCATCACGGTTAATACGGTCATACAGTCGAGGCCCGACTGTATGACATTTCGTGTATAAACAAAAATAAAGTTTGGTTTTTTGTAACTTAATTGATTCAGTATTGAAAAAATGCTTTTTTCATAAATGGTTTTTTAGTTTTTTAATTGATAAAAAAATATATCCAAAAAATTTTTTTATAAATTTATATTCTTCTGAAAACTGACCTTATAGCTAATATTTAAAAAAAATTAAATTAAAGTTACACAAAAACAAAATATATTTTTTTTGTTATAAATTGTACTCCAAAATTTACGAAATTTTTTACTAACTTTCATAATTAAGGCCCAACTATAATATGCTTAAGCTCCTGTCAAAAAATAACAAAAATCTTTTCAAATGCATTTAAAAACACAAAAACAAAACCAAAAAATATTTGATTTCGTACGGAAAGTGCGATTTGCTTCGCACCTTGCTTAAGCAAATGACAGATTCATAAAATTTAGCAAAAAGTTTCCTTAAGTTCAATATGGTTTGACATATATGATTTACATGTATTCGCCCATTTGCTTAAGCCAACTTAAGCATATTATAGTTGGGCCTTTAAACGTCCATGTTCTAGAAATTGTAACCGCGTGGAATTAAATCGAACGAACTTTTTTATGGTTTTACGAGTCATTCTTGTAAATATATTTGGTATTCAAAGTATGAAGTATATAAAAAAGAATATTTTTATGAACTCTAAATCGAGCCTGTAGTTTTAAAAATTTGCTCGACTTTAAGTCCACGTAATTTCAATTTGAAAAACATGGCCGAAAATTATAATTTCTAATGTCCATTTTTTTTCAAAACATTTTTTCGGCTATTTTTTTTATACAAAATTTTATTTTACAAAACTTATACTATTAACACATTTAAATACAACTGGAGGGATTTACCGACCATGAGAAAAACTACCACTAGATGCTTGAGCACTAGCGGTGGCAAAGGAGCCGCTACTACCGCCACCGCCACCATAAAGTTGATTGCCACAGGTATTGCAACCACCACCTGAGCCAGGATGACCGCCATAGCCACCACCTCCACTACCATAATTACCAGCACTACTAGAAGAATAAGAGCCTTGGCCGCCACCGCCGTAGCCACCTTGGTCACCGTAACCTCCCTGACCACCATAGCCTCCTTGGTTGCCACCTCCATAGCCACCTTGGCCACCATATCCACCATGTCCACCACCACCACCGTAGCCGCCACCTCCGCCTCCATACGTTTTTTGTACTGTATAGACGGGAACTTGTTTAACTGCTACAACTTGGTAACTACTGCCGCCGCCATAGTTTTGGCCACCATAGCCTCCGCCTCCACCATAACCACCACCATAACCACCACCAAACCCTCCACCGCCACCGCCTCCTCCAAACAATTTATTTTTTAATTTATGGAAAGTAGGAGTAGCCGAAACAACTCCCAAAAACAGTAACAAAACCACAAAACGTCTCATGCTAATCCACTTATTCAGATTTAGAACGTACCGGATTTAATTTGAAAAATATTTCGGACACTTATTCTCAGTTAAAGCTTCCTCCTGTGCGTTTGATTAGAAACTTTGCAATAAACTAAAACGTCTGGATACAAAAACCTTCACATTTATACTCCAACATGGAAAATATAATATTCTAGGCATGTTTCTTTACTTTTTTTTATATTATTTGTGATTTTATTTTAAATTGAATTTATTGTTGTTGTTGTACAATTGTTTTGAACAATATTCCCAGCAAAATAATCTCATGTACCAGGTCGTTCGTTTTGTTTTATTTACCATGTTGCTGGTTTAAACATGTTGTGTCGTCATCAAATCAATTAATAACGTCATCAGTACAAATATTTGATTTGATGTAAAACTATGAAGATGATAGTTATTACAAAAAAAGGAAGAGTGTTAAATTTAACTATTCAATTGAAATATAAAACTGAATCCTACATAAAAATTTGCGATTAAAACACCATGTTGCGGAATGAATTAAATCTGCAATTTAAATAATATAAAATCTAGACTTGGAACAGGCGAAATATGAAGTGTGAACACATATTTTTCTTTTCGTTGAGTTCTTTAGCTTAGTTATTATTTTTTAAATTATTATTCTTATGATAGCTCCACTCTTAATCGGTCAATACCATTTCTGAACAATTTGTAAATAATCGTTTTTAAATTCAATTCATTGTTGTACTTGTTCCAGCAGAAATGACTATAATTAATTTGAGCGTGTTTATTAGTTTGGGAAAACCATCATTCAGTATCAATACGACTCATCTTTAATTGTTCAATTTTTATTTTGAATATTTTTTTTTAATAAAAACAATTCTATTACTTTATTTTGTCTAGAGGGTGTTTTTTAAGGTTTTAATTTGCGTTAGATTTGAACATAACTTCATTGGACAAATACAAATACTTTTCGTTCGATCCTGCGATTTAAACTTGGTCTGATTGTTGTGAATTTGTTAAGCAACACAAAAAAACAAACAAATTTCCAATTTGAGTCATCTGTTTAGGACTGTATTGCCGCTATGGTGGCTTTTATTTATTTAATCAACAACTTTTTTTATATTTTATTTAAAAATATATTTTATAAGTAGACTTCCACGCTCTTTCCAAAGCGTCCCATAACTTTTCTTGAAACTTTTTTTTAACTTCTTCTCACATATTGTCCTTAATAGCCATTCCACACATGTCAACATTTAACATCTACCATTTTTCGAAGATGTTGAAATTTCCCATAAGGAATACATAGAGCTAAAAATTGAATATGTTTTGAAAACACCGTTATTTAAAAAATAAAAGTTTTGTAGATGTTTCAAGTGTGAACACATGTTTCACATTTTCAACATCTTCCATGCGTTCCGTGGAAATCAGCAGCGCACAGTGGCTGAAAATTTTTTTAATATTAGATAAAAAATTAAATCAAAATATTGGTAATTGTGGTCGTGCCATGTTGTTAACACAACTTTTTTTTTTAAATTCAGAAAAATCCGAAAGAAATTATCATTGCTCAAAAACTATCATCGATAATGACCTGCTAGCTAGGTTGGTAGTGTTGTTATCTTTAAAAAAGTAATATGTGCGACTGTGTTATTTATATTTGAGATGTTAAAACATACATATTTTCTAAACTACTATATTTTTGTCAAATTTCAACTTTAGTAGAATAGAACTTTTGCGGATCAAAAGGGATTACGAAGGTAAAACCACTGAGTGAAAGGTGAAAGTATTTTCATTAACCCTGCATATACTTTTGTACCCGTTTGGACCCGTCTGTTTAACTCTTTTTTAATTTTAATGAAATTACTCCAAACAATTTTTTTTTGTTTAAAAATTTTTTTTACAATTTTTTTTATTCCTCAAAAATGTTTGCAGAAGTAACAGAAATTATGTGCTATTGCCTTAAAAAAAATTTATGATATAGGGAATATTGAAATTTATTATTGATATTGATAGCTGCCCTGATTCATCCTTATCCGCCTTAGAAGGGATTTTTAAATTTTGTTTGGTCTCTTTTATTTTATCTAACTATGCAATGCGTTGTTAAATTTGTGTCAGGTATTTTATAGCATATAAATAAAAAGATTTAAAGTTTTTTAATCCTTTTTATTCTACCTGTATTTGGTATGAAAAAAAGTATGAAAAGGTTTAAAAGCAAGTGACATTCGGATGCAAACTCAGTGGATATAATATATCTGAGCAATATCAACGTTTTTATAAAAACATAGAGAGCTTCAGCTATAAAGAATTGGCCGGAGAGTATTTTAGAAGCAAAAACGAGGAAGATGTTAAAAATTACATTCGAAAAAAAGGAAACTTAAATTCCTATAGCACTGAAATACAATTGGACTTAGAAAATAAATTATTTGCTTTCATCAAACATTAACAACAGCGATACAAGATACAGTTGATTACAGCAAAAATATACTTTCTAAGAGCTTTGCAAATTGATTACAGAACGAACTTTCTGTCCAAATCGCTGCAGAAACTAAAAATCAAAACACTCGAGGGAGACCACAAAAATCGCTGGACAACTGTAGGGATAGATCTAAGGGGCGGAAGCTTAAGGATATCAATGAAGAAATCGGATATGAAAATATTCATGATACTTTCCTACATCAATTACGATCACAGACACAATTGACAAAAGTAGATATTATTGAAAAAGTTGTTAAAGCTAATCCATTGAGAACAAAACGGATTCTTAAAAGTACACCAACTCCGAGCGATGCAAAACAATCCGCAAATGAGGAGGCATTAGCATTATTTCTGGATTTGAAATTAACAAAACAGCAATATATTCAGATCAGATTGCGTGCGATTGAAAAAGGATCAAATCTATATCCAGCATATCATCACATAACAGCTGCTAAAATGGGCTGTTTGCCATTAAAAGACACTATTGCAATCAATTTCGTCAGAGGTACAACTACAATCTCTACTTGATCACACAGCCGAACACTTGCTACAATCAATCTGCAATTGCAACACTACAGCCATTACAATTAAATTTATATGGGCAACAAATTGAAGTCAGCTACCAATTAGTGCTAACAATGATAGATGGAAAAGTTGGCCAGGCTTTGACTAACACGAAGGCTGCATCCAGCTGCATCATATGCCATGCAACATCAAGGCAATTAAACCATGTCCCGACAAAATCATTAGATAATACTGATGCATATGAATTTGGGTTATCACCACTACATGCAAGAATACGACTTATGGGACACATACTAAAGATCAGTTATGATTTGGATTTTGGATCTTTACAATCAATAAGAAACAACGAAACCAACAAGGAGTTAAGAAGTTCAAAAAGGAAACATGTTCAAGATGAATATCGCAAATTTGGGTTGTTATAGATCAGCCGAAACAAGGGTCAGGCAATACAAATGATGGCAATACCGCAAGAAGATTCTTTTCAGATCCAGAAACATCATCTGAAATAACAGGAGTTGATTTTAACTTAATTTTTAGTTTAAAAATAATCCTAGAAGTAGTTGCGTGCAATGAAGAAATTGACTCCAGAAAATTTGGAGATTTTGCTAAGGAAACTGCAAAAATATCACCAACCAAGTACCCATGGAGAAATATGTCTGCTACAGTTCACAAAATCCTTTATCATAGAGAAGATGTCATTATCAGTTGGTGCCATTGAAGAGATTAAGGTTTTTACACTAACGTTAATAACGAGTCGTTGTAAAAAAATTCAAGTACGAATAAACTTAAAACAAACCTAAATGGGAATACTTTCGAAAATCAATTTCGGAATTTCTTAAAATAAGTATACAATTCTTAAACCAAGTAAAAAAAGAAAAAACTTTTCGTTGGTAGTGCCACTCTGAGAGTTAAATTAAAAACTGAGCGTTTTAATCTCATTTAACTTATCAAAGTTTGTTGCAGACACTATAACAACACCACACAAGTAGTTAAAAAACAACAAAAACAACAGAACAAGACGAAAACACATTATTTTCATGTTTAAAAAGTAAAATTGAGAACTCCTGCTTCTCATTTAGTTTATATTTTCAGTAAATTAAGTTTTTAAAGCAAAAACCATATCGGGAATGATGCTGGTGTTTTTTAATTGAAATTCTGTAAGGTGTGAAACGGGTAAGTAAATCAATTATAATAAAATGTTCCTTCTTATATAACTTTTGGCTTATTTCAAGTACGAATTCGGGATTAAATCAACTTTATGATTCTTAAATCAAGCGCATTTTGAGATTGATTTAATCTAAGTTTTACTTAAATCAATCTCATTTTCGGATTATTTCATGTACGAATTCGTAATTAAATATAGATTAATTAGGCATTTCGGGATTAAAAATCCGTGCTTAAATCAATTAAAAAAAAGCGTACTCAGCATACCATTAACACCGCTTCGGATTGATTTGAATATGGATGGATTGATTTTTCTTTTGAGTGTATCTTTTTCTATCAATCCAAACTGACCGAATCGAAATCATTTTTTAGTGTTGTAAAGCCTTTATTTGAGTTTTTACAACACTGAAAAAATAATATATATTCTTTCAGTATCGACTGAAAGAATTACCCCATTATGTTAAAGTTCACATTAGTTATCCAATACATTAAGCCCAGCAAAAGTGTATTGGCTTAATGTATTGGTTAACTCATGTTAACTTTTTTTTTTTTTTGTTTTGCATAAAACGGTTAGAAATAAGATGGCTCTCGAATAGAAAAAGTATTCGGTCACGACAGCCAGAATTAGCCGCCAGCTCTTAAACTCTTAAGCCTTTATTCGGTCGCCAAAAGTCAACACCCTTTACTGATAAACTGCTGCTAGCACAATTCAGTACTTAGTAAATTTATTCTCACAAGGTTTTTACATTTTAACCATAAAAGTAATAAATACTAATTAGTAAATTTCACTTTCTGTTATATTGTTAAGACGTTTTTATTTACGTTAAAAGTTTCATTAAAGCAATTTAACGTTATTAAAATTAAATAGTTCTAAGTAAATTCCCGCTGAACCGGTAATAAAAATATTTTTTGATTTGATTTTAGATTTTATTTCAAATATGAAATTTTGTGGTCATTAATATTTAAAATACATCCCAGCAAATGTTTTAATAAATATGGCCATAGGTCGTAGTTATATAGCCGGTTACAAAGTAATATGTAGTGGCTATCTACCTCTGTAAGTATTAATGTTATGTAAAAACTTGCCTGTAATACAAGTTTTCACTGCTTTTTGCATTAAAAATATGCGTTTGCATATTTCACAAGTTTTTCCTAATAATAAATGCTTTGCATATTATGCAGGCTGGTAGCCGTTTTTAACAAAAGAATGGCTTTTGAGTCAATCTGTTGCAATTGCAAACATTTTTAACAAACACTAAAATAAAAAACATCGGGTTACTAAACCATTTTGTAAAAGAATTTTCTTCAGAATACCAATGAATTTTGACATTAATCCCATGAAAAATTGCATTAAAAAGGAACCTATGCAGCGCTTCGTTGGATCAATAAAACCTGTTTCATTAAAATATATTTAATGAAACATTACATTAGATCTATGAATGAATACTTTGAGAAAAGTAAACAATTTTTTTTTTTATTTTATTTTTTAATTTTTTTGAACTTTTTTTTTTTTAATCAAAGTTGTTCTTATTTTTATTTTATTTTTTTTAACCAGAGTCGCTGGCGGGAATCGATCACGCAAGCTCAACGCTGATAGACTTTTTTTATTTTTTTTGAATTTTTTTTTTTATAATCAAAGTTGTTCTTATTCAACTTTTTTTTTACCATAGTCGCTGGCGGGAATCGATCCAGCAACCTCGGCGCTGATAGACTAGCTCACTACCAGCTAGCCTACTGGGGCAGTGTAGTACTTGAATAAAAAAAACTATGTTTTTTGCCACTACTCAATTAAGAGCGTAAATATGAGATTAAATTGTCATAACATAACAACAATAACAACGTTGATTTTTTTTGCTAACGCATAATAAAAAAAGACCACATAAAGAGAGAACAAGCTTTTTCGTATACATCATTTGGTTGACAACATTTATTTGTTCATTACTTAGTACATACTAGGGTATTCATTTGACCGGGCTTTTGCTTTAATCGGTTAACCGCTAGATTAATTTACCGAGGTTTTGATATAATCAGTTAATAATCGGTTAATTTTGTTATTAATCGGTTAACCGATTAATAAAGTTTTGTTATAAATTAAGTGATTTAAATAAATAAAAATGCAAAAATTGTTTATTATTTGGAGTTTATTAGCAAAAACCAAACAATAACATAACCAACAAAACAATTCTTGGACTAAAACGAGCAAAAAAAATGTTACTACTTATCGAAGATGTTGGAGAAATCGAAAGCAACCAATAATACAGAATATCTTATTTCTCAGTCATTTTCCAGAATTTCTCTAAACATATAAAATCTTCCATTTTGCCGTTACAGTCCAGCTTTCATTTTTTAAAATTGATAACACTTCTAATTGTTTCGGTAAATTCTGTTAAAAGATTGTTTGTGTTCATAGCGAGAGTTTCTTCTGTTGTTAGGCCATCATCTGACTCGTTCTGGCAAGTCTCAGCAGAGAACATTCTGCAAAAAATGTATTTTCATATTCCTTAGTTTCTGATTTTGTAATGTACTTGAAGAATTTATTGCTAAAAGGATATATTTTGTATGAAAAAATATTTTCTAAGCACAAACCTTTTGTTTATGAGGCGAAACAAATAGTTAAAAACATAAAAAACTATGTTAAAATACTACTTATTTTCAAAATTTTGTTACATCGGTTAATCGATTAATCGACTGAAATTAACCGGTTTAACCGTTAATCGAAAATATCCAATTTTAAATTAACCGGTCAGTTAATCGGGTGGTAATTAATCGGTTAACCGATTAACGGTTAACCGAATGAATACCCTAGTACATACTATATGTACATATTAACGAAAACTAAAAACATACGTATTTATGGATTGAAAGTTTTTGTTTCATTACTATAATGACATTTTTCATTGTCATAATGAAAATTTAAATTTATGAAGGCATGCTTTTTCGAAATATTTTTATACTTTTAATTATTGAGACTATATTTGAGACTATATTTGAATGTTAAAAATAATTTTTATTTTTTCAATTATTGAAATATGTTGCTTTTATAAAAAAATTTGTGATTTCATAAATTTAATGGCATTTTACATTAGATGTATGAAATAATTAAATCTTACATTTTTTAATTAACAATTACACATATTTCTAAGGAAACTATAATTTTGTATTAATTTATGAATGTAGTTATATTTGTATATTGTTTTTTATGTTCCCAATTAAAATTGTTTGTTTAACTTGGACAAACTTTAGTTTTCATATATCCAATGAAAATTTTTAACGTAATTACGAAATCCAATGAATCGATTTTAACGAAAATACTTCATTATAACTACGAAATTCGATTTGGACAATGAAAATTTTCATTTTACCAGTGAAATTTTTTTTATGAAAACGATTCATTAAATATATGAAGCATTTTTCTTTCAGTGTAGAGTCGTGCATTTCCGTGGCCATTTGACCAACTTATATAATTTTACAATATCGTTATAGTGGTTGAAATTTGTTTTGGCTGAGTTCAAAAACATCATAATATTTTGCAGTCAATGTCAAATTAGCCGAAGACAATAACGGCACAGATTCGGCATAAGGATTTTTTTCTGTGCCAATCTGTTCAAGCTGAGTAATATACGACCTATTTATGTTAACATTTATGGCATTTTACAAAAACATAGAAGGATCGACCAAGCGGTCTTACTCTTTTTCGCCAACAGGTCAAAGAAAATCCAAATGGTTCATGTCATCTCCGTCCAATTAATTTTAATTTTTTCATCACTAGTTTCGTATAACGATGGAAATGCCGAAATATCTTAATTGTTCATATTTAAGAGATTTTTTGATGTTTTCCTTTACTTTTCACTATATTTTACGAACATAATAATATATAAAAATTTCTGCGTAAATGGGTTTAGTCCGCCTGAAGACGGGTGTAGCAAAAGCGTCATAACCAAGTACTTGTTTGAAAGAAGATTATGTTATTTATTAGATTTTTTACAACTTAGGTAATCACTTCCAAATATCTTTTCTTCGATTTAAAAATTTCTATTTTTCATAAACTAATAAAAATGGACAATTGCGCGTAAATTCAAGTTCATATAAAATTATATTCAAAATTACTATGGTGTTGCCATAGATTAAAAATTGTTGCACAAACTAAAGTTCGAGTAACACTTTGATGAGTTATTTAATGAAATATTGTAAAAAATTAAAAAAATTATAACGGTAACCATTTCAGAGGGTTAAGTAAATGACAGTTTCATAAAACTTTACAAAAAGTTTCCTTAATATTACCACTGTGCTAGAATTTGACACTTTTTTGTGACATGCAGGGCACCTGGTGTTTTAACCTAATTCGGGTACGCTCAATCCAGTGGTGCTAACCGTTTTTTTAGGTTAACTCTTGTTTTCGAAACATACCGTTGTCTCGAAAATGGAGGAGGTTGCACAACATATGTTCGCGTCACTCAAAAAATGTTAGTTTATTGAAAACACAAGTTAACACTTATTCTAATATGCGCAGTCGTTTTAGAAACATTTTAGCAAAATTAAAAATTTATGTTTTTAAAAATTCATAAAACATTTAAAAATGCAATTATGCCGCTAATAAATAATATTTTTGATATATGTTGAAGGAAAATTCCCATAACTGCCTAAGAGTCTACCCTAAGGGGGAAAAATATATGACCGACCTCCATTAGTTTTTCGTCCTTAACATTTCACCAAAACATAATTGCCCCTTATCACCACCCTTTTTTTTACAAACTTAAGTTTGATTAAAAATTTTAATCTTTTGTGAATAAAATCAAAAGTTGTAGACAGATTTTAATCATTTATGGATTATTTTGTTTGGAACTATACGCCTAGAAAAGATTATAAGCCTAGCTGTATATTCCAATTTTTGAAAAAAAAATATCTCTCTTAAACGACTGCGCATATTAGAAAAAAGTTTGACCTTACTTAAAGTTAATTTTGCGGAATTTCGTTATTTTAGTTTATTCAATAAGCTACGCATAAACTAAATATATTAATAAAATTACGCAGCCTCCTCCATTTTCGAAATAAAGGCATATATCGAAAACAAGAGCTAAATTACAAAACGTAGGTGCCCCCCGCTTGTCAGTTCTTTCAACTAGCTCAGTGTTATATTTTCTGATAAAAAATCTATTCTTTATGGTCCAGATGGTTTCAGATACTATTAGCTAGAGTCGAGAAACGAACCCATGCAGTTTACAAAGATACATTTTGGTGATGGTTTTCTAATGATTGGGGTGCAGTTGGATCAAGTGTTACCCTGGCATTAGCTTTCCCATAAACAAGAATTAATAAACTAGAATACCAGCAAGTGCTCTTAAGTCATTCGTTGCCATATCTGAACGTACAAAAGCAAAAACAATTTATTTTTGAGCAAGACAACGCTGTATCTATGTTATCAACTAAGACCTGTAGCTTGTCTTTTTTATTTCTCGCATCCAAAAATTTCTCACATGAAGTTTGAAACAAAAAATTCCAATGAGAAAACAGACAACACGAATTCTGTTTTTACAGGAATTTTTTCACTATTTTGTGTCAAATGCAATGTAACGTCAACAAAAAAAAAAAAAAATAAATTATAAAACCAAAACAATAAAATGCTAAAGAAATAAAAACAAAATATAACAATTGTGATGTATTTATATTCATTATTTAAATTTTTTATTCATCATTTATATTCCTTCTATTTTCTATTAAAATTAAAAAAATAGTATACAAGCAAAAAAATTTTTGTTTTTCTCGAAGCAATTTTAAATATTTTGACAGTTCTTCCGAGGAACTTTTCGCAAAATGTTGCTGCAGAAACTCTTTTTCTCATATCCTTCCTATAATTGCTAGAAAAATATTTATACGGCAGCAAATTCTCACAAAGTAAAGATACAGAAACACTTGCGTAAAAAAAACATTTTATCTTTCATTTTATACTGTTTTTGCTAAATCATTATTATAGTGAATTTAAAAAAGTTAAGTACAAAACATATTTTTTCAAGTTATAATAGGACTATAATAAACTTATTAGGGTAAACATATTAGGCAAATATGAATAAAAATGTTCGTAGTGAACACTTAGTAATCATGTTTTTTCTCTGCGTGCGTGCGGATACCTACAAATTCTTCTATAGAGCAAACGCTGTCTCTCCTTATATATTATTCCATTAGAACAAGTTCGGCATTTTTTTAAATTTTCCTCCACTACATCGTTTTTAATTGTAACATTGTGACACTTTCGCAAATGGTAAAGATATATGTTTATAATTTAAAAAAAAAATTATATATATAATACAAAACATTATTTTCTACTTTCATGATATGATTTATATAAACAATTCTTTATTTTTTAGCTTGTTGTTTATTTATAAGTTTTTCAGCCGAGAGTGAAAGATCCCCTTTCTTGAAAAATTTTTTGATTAAAAAAGAAAACAGCTGATACAATTGTTTGTCAACGATTTGTTTAAGAAGAACATTAAATACATTTTGTAAAATATTATGAGTACCCAACACGATCTCTGCTTACTAAGCATTGAGATTAATTACAATCAGGGCTATGGTTACAATCCTACATTTTGTTTAAAATCACTAAAAACGTATGAGAATAAAAAAAATTCTTAGCTTTTATTTACGGGCTTTTCGTCGATTTCGAACGAAGACTTTGTTTCGTAAGTTAAGCGAACGAAATCTTCGTTTGAAATCGACAAACAGGCCAGGCCAATAATATATTTTTTTATAAAAAAAAAATTGTTCGATTAATCGACATTAATTAATCGATTTATTCGTTATTCGGAAATCACCATTTTAAACTTATTCGAACAAGAGTTTGTTTTTGTTTGATCGATTAATCGAATTATTCTTAATCGGTTGACAACTCTAGTTTATACTACATGCAACTTTTTTCAGAAAAAAAATTTTTTTCTTCTTCTAAATGAAATTGATTGAAATTGCGGCCCTTTGTTCCTACTAGGAACCACAGGACATAATATATATATATATATATATAAATGAAATTGATACATTTGTACTTTTACTGATGTTCAGACTATTTTCATAACAATATATTTTTTTCAGTAACCAATTTATTCTATTAAGAATATTATTCATAGAATATTTTTAAGTGATTTGTGATAACTAATTCTCAATTCTTTTAAAATGTATTTACAGGCCTGCCTAACACTGACGGTATAAATTTACATACACTTAGGTAAGTATGAACACAGTTTTAAATAAGATTTAAAATAGATACAAATTAAATCATCTGCTGTAGTTCTCGAACGAGAAATGCATTAAATTTATTGCGAGTTTTAACAATATCAATCATTGGCTTAAAATAGTTCATAAAGCATTATAGAACACAAGGAATGTATTCCCGTTGGCATGGCAAACTTAAGAAAAAACTAAATAAAGTCATTGTGCTCTACACATAGATAAACATTTTGGTAGAGGACGACTGAAAGTTTTGTTGGACTATATGGTTGTGGTATGTTATAAAATGGTCTTTGGTATAGTTTTGAGTATTACTAATTCATAAAATAACAATGATGTGGTAGAATAAGATGATAATTAGGGCGTGTAATTTCATGCATTTATTAATGAAAAATATGCGCAATAAACATGCTTAAAAAATTTAAGACAAGCTTTAGAAAATAATGATAAAATATAAATTTATTATTTAAAGAAAAGCCCAGACAAAGTTTTTTTTCGTAATTTTTTTTTTTAATTTTGACATACATGTTAAGCGATTTAGTAAAATTAATATTTATTGGCTGCACTAAAAATAAAAAGCAATAAATAGCGAATTGTTGTTTTCCTAGCAACAATATATTTTTCAGTGCATTAAAAAAAAGGTTCAAAACTTTTCTAATCAATAAAAGGCCTGCAAAAATTCAATCTATTCCCAATGAATTGGGAATAGGTTCTGGAGCCAAGAAAAGATGTAAGAAAAGATTAACTCACTGTTTGTTGTAAGTGTTTGGTTAAAGCTTTGATATTATTAAGGGTAAGACTTTTGAGTGTTTATAATTCCTATTCGCTTAACAATTTTTTTTTTTTACTTATATCTTTAGCTTTTCTTAAATCTTGGATGAAGTTTTCTGATGATCTGGCCTAAGCAACCAGTGAAATACGCATAGGAATAGCTTATTCCACCAACAATGACTTTATAGTAAGAATTGGGAATTTGGCATATTAAAACTTAATCTTATTAATAAACATTTTTTGACTCTCAAGAAAACCTTTGGTAGACTCTGTGTATTGGGCACTTCAAAAATTTAGACCCCACATTAAAGATTTTTGTCAAACACAAAAACATCATTCAACATATTTAAAATAACAAGGAAGATAAACGTCGAACAGTGGGGTCAATCGCAAAAAAGTGGTAATAAATCTGAATCTCCTAAACTACCGGTCGGCTTTCAAAATCATGTATGAACGAGTAGTAGAGAAGCACATAAGCTTTAAGAAAAAAAGAGTATGCCACCACTCTGTTAGAGTACAAGAGTGTCAAGTACAGGGTGTCAAGGTTGACCACCTCGGGCTATGTAAACTTTGTCAAGCTTGTAACTTGTGCATAAATTGACAGATTTCAATGAATGAAACTTTGTAATAAGTTATCTCTTATAGTTTAACAAATATTTTAGTTAGAATTTATTTTACCTTGACTTTATTTTGCTTTTCGCAAATATTCGGTTATAATGGTTCAATTATTTATCCACAATCTTATTAATTTCTTTATTTCTTATTATTTCTACTAAATTCTGAAATGACACGTAAAAAGTTGCTTTGCAATACATATTTCAATTCGCCTAGTCGTGAAGAATGATCAAAATAGAAATTTTGAAATGAGTTTGCATATGGCTTAATCTTAACAAAAATTTTTAATATTACTGAAATATTTTTTCAAACATTTTTAAAAATGTTTACAAATATAATAAGGACTGGCGTCAAAATTACTTTGAAGAAATTGTTGTATCGATATAGACATGTATCCTGCTTCATTCCGGTTATGGTCGAAAATGGTAAATTTAAAAAAATCTTAGTTTATTACTATTATTTTTTAATTTTTTTTAAGTTAAAATAAATATATTTTTTTTAATTTATCTGCCTTTTAATCTTTATCCACTTGCTCGAGAACGTGGACAGGTGTACAGATTTTGTAAAAATGGCCAAATTTTCAATACCATTTTATTCAATTGCATAAAAATTATATTTAAAATTACTTTTTCAAAATTATTTGTTTTATAATTCATTGAAACGATTTACGATTTCTTGATCTAAAACTTTTAACGCACCTTTAAATCAAAAAAAAAAATGTAAAAAAACCAAACCCAATTTTATTGTTTTCTCAATAAAACTCCTTATTGTTCTGTAGCCGAACTTACTGCCTGTCCATCTATTTCCGAACGAAGACTTCGATCGCCTTACTTACATTTAAATAAAAAACAAATTGTAAAATATTGTTTTTGAATCGATAAAAAAAATGTTGAAAATACGAATTTTCATTCAAAAAACATTTAAATTTACGTTTTCAAAATTTTGTATTATAAACGAAATTTTTCTTTAATTTTGATTTATTTTATTATTTGATAAAAATGATTTTTTCACCGAGTTTTTTTTTAAAACTTTTTTGCTATCTTATCTCAACTTAAGATGATTTGTCAAAATTCCACAGATATGTACATTTACCTATCCATTGATATATAACATGTCTATATAGTGTGTTTCAAATAGTAAAAAGTGGCTACAACGCAGACACCTCAGGTAAAGTTTATCAACAGAGTGCAACGGAGTCAATGCTAGAGGGGTAATATGTAGGACTGTCTGATTTTTCTTTTACGACATTTTTCCCAAACATACTTACCCCTAACTTCATTCATTAAGGGTCCCAGCAAAAACTTTACTTACCTGGTAAGTTAGCAAGTAATGTTGGAGAAAAATAAACACAACTCAGTACTTACAATACACTTACTACAAGCCAAAAAATATCTAGTTATCATTAAACTAGCAAGTTGAACTGTAAGTACTTAGAAGCCAAAAAAAAAGTTATTTAGCACGTTACCAGAAAATAAATATTCAATACTGAAAACAACACAACTAATAAGTAGCTATTGTGCTGATTATTAGTAAGCAAATGTTCAGTAGGGAAAATAATAGAAGTAATAAGTAGTTGCTGAGGTCATTATTAGCAAGTACTAATTAAAGTTTTCAGAATAATGACAATTGTAATGATAACTACTTACCATGTAACGTATAAAATAACTACCTCTATTAATAAAAATTTTATTACTAAAAATTTTTCCTGGGGTGTTCCCATACAAAGTTTATGAAAAAATGGCGCACAGCTCCTTTAATGCCCCTAGACGGGTCAAATATTTTTTTCTAACATAGCCTACACTGATAGAAAAGGCGTCATAACGCTGATGTATTTTGACATCAGTACTATGACAAGTGTCTTCGTGTTTGACCCCATGACACTTGTCATCATTGTGATGTCAACCTTAACATCACTTGGCCAAAGTGTAATCAGGGTCAAAATTAAATTATGTCATCAATGGGATGAACATGTCCTCAGTACGATGACGCAGTAAGATGGGAGAAAGGACACATTAGCATCAATTTAATGACAGTTTGTCATTAAGTCAAAGTCATTGGAATTGACTTAAGTGAAAGTGAGAGAATATTATTATTTACTTACCCGTTGCATATGTTTGTTTCACTTTTGTTGAATTACGACCTTTGTTTACAGCAGAACTCCCAATAATAAGACACCAGCACCATGCCTCATGTGGGTTTCGTAATCATTCTACTTAAAAAATTTCATGTATTTAACTAAATAATTTAAAAATATAGAATATAGGAATTTTTGCTTCTTATAATACATTGTAATTATGAAAATAATGTTAATAATATACAAAATGTGGCATCGAATAGTCGTAAAAAAATGACACGTAAAAAATGACAAAATTTTACGATGACGTTAGTCATTGGATTGATGTTACTTTTTGCATCATTGATGCCAGTTGTAGTAACATTGATGTCACAATTCTGATGTTAGATGCATTTTTCTTTCAGTGTATGTCCTGCTCTACGACACTTTCAAAGAGCATTTTTTTCTGTTAGGACCAGCACTCAGGGGATGACCCCTACTAATGCATTGCATTGTGTTGAAACTAGGAAAATAGTTTGTGAGAAGGAGGATAGAGGGAGTAGTGTTTGTGAACATTCGATTTGAACTTAATAAGTGAGAGGGAAGACTTCCGCAGGAAGGTTATTCCACATACAAACAGTCTGGGAAAAAACGAATTCTCTCTGTAATGCGTTGTACGATTCACATGCCAATCGACCACATTAGGATGGGATCTTGAGGAAAAACGTATGTTACGAGTAAAAGTACGGGTTTCAGGAACCACATTCCTAATTTCGTCAGAACACATCCCATTGTACTAACGATAAAACAGGCAAATACAACCCATATTCATCTAGGTTCTCAACCTTCGCCCTCTCCTGCACGCGGTCGAGAAGCACCAAAATAGAGTTTTAAGCACCGGCCCACACATGAGAGTTGTAGTCCATACGCGGTCGGATATAGGTGGTATAAATAGTAAGATCAGATGGAGTGAAGTATATCCTACACCGTCTTAAAAAACCGAGGCACTTGAATGCTTCTTTCGACACCTTGAATATATGTTCTGTCCATCGGACATCACATTGTATCCACATACCCAGAACACCAAGAGATTCTGATTCCTCAATAATTATACCACCCATATATATAGATGATGCACCTTGGTCTGTCACGGGTTTACGCGTCAGCACGCTACATTGAGTTTTTTGGGCATTCAAATCGACCCTATTTGAAGACCCCATTCCGCGACTATGTCAAGGACTCGGCCAAGCGTATCATTCATATTTTGCCTCATAGCACCGACATCTTGGTCTGCAATCAAATGACTACGAATGGCAAAGGTTGCTGTCATCTTCAAAAGAGTAGATAGGGTTGGAAGTTTAACATAGGAGGTCATTTAGAACGTTAAGAAATAGAGTAGGAGAAAGAACGGAGCCTTGCGGCACCCCTGAATAAATCTTAAACTCGTTTGACGAAACCCCATCTATAACAACTCGTATAGTGCGATCTCTGAGAAAACTCGATATAAATCGAGAGAAATTATCACTGACACCAAATGCAACAAATTCTGAAAAGAGTGCACCATGTCAGACTCTGTCGAACGCCATGGAAATATCTAAAGCAATTACCTTACTGTCGACAAAATGGTGAATAGAACGGCACTATTCTTCCGATAACAGAGCTAGTAAGTCTCCAGTAGAGCGACCTCTACGAAAGCCATACTGGCGGTCGCTTAATAGGTAGTTTGACTCTAAAGATTTGACAAGATGGTAATTTACCATACTCTCCATAACTTTGGAAAGGGCAGAACAAATTGCAATTGGGCGGTAATTTTCAGGGTTATAAGCCATTCCTTTTTTAGGAATTGGCGTTACATTAGCAACTTTCCAGCAGGCTGGAAATTCCGTGGCATGGTATAAAGTGCTGAAAAGATTTGCTAAGGGACGAGCTATCGTCGAAGAGCACTGCTTCAAGATCAGTGCAGGTATACCATCCGGCCCAGGAGACTTGTTTATGGCGAGATACGCAAGAACCTTTTTAACAGCTCGAGCTCGAAAAAATATTCTAGGCATAGTAACAGATACTTTTTCGAGTTCGGGTAGTGGTTGATTGCTAGCTGGTACACACAGAAAAAAACCAATGTTAAATTAACATGGCAAAATGTTAATGGAGAATCATAGTAAATTTCTGAAAAAGTATGCCCTTTATTTAAATTTGTCATTATTTCATATTAATTTTAAATGAAACATATTAAAATAACCTTAAATCACGTTTATTTAATATTATTCACTGTTAAAATAACATTGTTCAATATTGAATCCATAAAAAATTGTTTTACTTGTTTTGTATAGAAAAAAAACAACACCATAAAAAGACAAACAAAATTTTTTTTTATTTTCATGTTTAAAATATGTTATAAAAAGAATACAATTAGTTAAAATTTTTTAGTTAAATAGTACATCAAGTATCGGGCCATTCTGCTGATGCTTCTGTTAACAAAGGGGAATCAAAATAAGTGAAACATGTGTTACAGGGGTAAAAATTTGAATTGTTCTTAAATAAATGCATATGTTGTCTATGAAGCTTCTTCTCACTGTTATATCACACTCAAACCAATTTGATTCTACATGAAATTCACGTTGTTTCAACTTGAAATAACTTTCATTCAACGCGATTTTGCTCTTACTTTACTGCAATGCTAAATTAACATGAATTATAGTTATTTTAAAAGAAAAATATGTTGTTCGCAAGTTATTGTAAAATCATGTTAAATTAACATGAAGTAACAATGAAGCAAAATCACTACCGAAAACGGTTACATCAACCTTGTTTTCAACGATTCTACCTTGATTTTTTTCTGTGTGTAGGTGAGAATTATTAGCAAATTCGGCAAAACAATTAGCCTTATCAACAGGGTCCGTGAATGTTCGGCCATCCTTCAAAAGAGTTGGTATTGAAGAACTAGCATTAACCCTTACTCTTTTAACGAATAGTTTTTTCCCGACTAAGTACCTTGGCACACGAAGACCTTGCCATTTTGCGTAGCAATTCAGTATCAGCGTTTTTATTGTAACGCCAATTTCTGAAAGCTCGCTCTCTGGATTTGACTGCTGATTTGCCCGATTGAGTAAACCAAGATTTGGATCGAGGTTTATTCGAAGCTTTTTTAACTGGAATGAAGATTTTCATTCCTAGCATTATTACATTTTCAATCATTTTTGCCATGACATTGACGTCATTGTCCAGGAAACAGAGTTTCCAGTTGAAATGCCGAAAACAGTCATTGAGCTCAGCCCAACGTATATTGATCGTTTCTTAGCCCGTCGTGAAACGTTTCGAAGTTCGGAGAACGGAAAAGAGGCGGAAATGGTGCAATGATTCGAGTTGCCGAGAGGTGCAACTTCGTACTTTTGAGGCTACGAAGAGAGGAAGAGGTCAAGGGTATTGTGTTGGTGCCCATCAACACATGGAACATGTGTTGGTTCATTCACCAGTTACACGAGGTGGTTGTGCGCAGCAAAAAGCTCAACATATTGGCCTTCATAAGTTGTACGGCCCGTGTGGTGAAGCCAAGAAGAATTGTGGACATAAAATCACCAGCAATAACGATTTCACTGTCGGGACAATTCTCAAGAATCGGAAAGGGGTTCGAAGCCCGATAAGGTAATATCCCTTCCCGCATTTGGACTTCTGTAAATAAATCCGAAATGAAAATAGTGTGCATCGATTTTGAATTTAAGCCAAAGACAGTTAAATTCCGCATCAAACATGCCCATTGATTGCTGGCATTGATACACAATTTCATTGCGTATGTATATAGCAAGACCCCGATGAAGATTAAAGAGGGAAAGAAGGTGATACCCAGGATTCTGAAAATCAAGTGCAACGGAATTTTCAGATACCTGAGTTTTACAAAAGGAAAAAACATCCGGCCGGTGGAGACAAACGTGAGCATAAACAGAGAAAAAATTCGTTCTCAGCCCACGTATATTGCAAAAGTCGATTCTCAACATAAAAAAATTTAAATCAAACGCAAAGTACCGATATCTTCATGTTAAAAGTCGTTAAAAAAACTCCCTATAAAATTAAAAAAAAACTCATAATGTAATGTTTATATTTTTACAAAAATTTTGCAAATTTGTTATAGTAAATGTATAATGATATTTATATCAAAGTTGTTTGCAAGTTAAAGCCATGGTTTTGGGCTTTAATTGATACAAATAATTTGAATAAAGTTCCAAAAAATTAAACTAGCAGGTGTATATTCGAAATTAAATAAGTTAAAGATTTTAACACGTTTTCTGACCTTTTTTTAAAAATTGTATATGTTCTTCAAGGACTCCAATTGATGATGCAACGGATGCAAACGATTCCTGTGAATCCTTCATTGTAAATTTTAATGTTGACTGTTTTCCACAAATTTCATTGTTGGAATCAGGTAACCATGCAATACCCAAAGCATAGCCGCATCTGGACTATTTGCAAAAATAATATAAAAATCTGTCATTAATTAAATGCCTTTATTTTATGTTAATTTTTTTTTTTGTATTAAAAATAAAAGTTCTGAATCTTAAAACACTGGAACACAAGAATCTTCAATACATCTAAAAGTACTATACGTACTTAAATTATGTTTTTTTTTTTAAATGAACTTGTTCAAATAATAATATCTTTTGTGTTAATATGACTTAATAAATGTTTCAATAGCTCAACGAAAATGTTATTAATTTTAACGTACATTGCAATTGAGGCGACATATGAAATAGTTCATTTAAATGAACTATTCTTTTGCCAAATGAAATATTAATTAATTTTTAAGAACATTCATTATTATAACAAATTTCACATTATTCATTTTAAATACATGTTAACGAAATATTTAGTAAATGCATGCATGTTCATTGAGTCAATGAATGGTAATTTTATTTAAATATCTGGCTAATTTTATTTTTCATTAAATTAACGAAAACGTTGTTCCTTGATATTATGAACACTTTTTGGTTAAATTTCGAGTGTTTAAATTTGTTAAATTTCGAGCGATTTTAAAATTAATTTCATGTAGAAATAAGAGGATAATATTAGTTGAGTTCAAAAACGTCAGTTCAAAGTAGCTCGCTTATTTAAATGCAACCGCGTAAGATTCTACAGTGTTATCTTTCCCAAAGTGCACTAAAAAGTTTGTTGCGTACACAATGCGCAAAGTGTGCATCGTTGAACTTGATGATACACTTTTGACTTTTACTGCAATGTATTATGATGTTTTGGAACTCAGCTTATATTCGA
The DNA here is from genome assembly GCA_963931875.1 of Pollenia griseotomentosa. NCBI lineage: Eukaryota > Metazoa > Arthropoda > Insecta > Diptera > Polleniidae > Pollenia > Pollenia griseotomentosa. The sequence continues at coordinate 79,328,408 of OZ007563.1, forward strand.
AATCAATTAACAAAGATACTGAAAACGATATTTTAGGGTTAGAATAGATTTATTTTAAAATCAGAATCTATCATATATCTAAATGTATACCTATATATATTTATCACTGAACTTCTTGAGTATTTTTTAAATTTAATTTAATTTAAATTAATATTTTGAAGATTTATCACATTTTATCATTTATATTTTTAAAATAATAGGTGTGTTCATTTACTTTACTAGCACGAACTAACAACGAGAGAGTAAAATAAAAATTTACAAAATTTGTCTTCCAATTACTCAAAAAATAAAAAAAATTAAGTGAACGCTTTACCAGAAAAAACAAGAAAGTGGGCACAACACAGTTTTCAGCTGTAGGATACGACATTATTTCCTAATAAATTCAATTGTTTTGAACTATTTGCCAAAGATTATTGTTCGTAAATTTTAGAAAAATAAATATTTTATGTTATTAAAAAATTACTTTCAATTATTTAAGCTTGAGGTCTTTTTATTTATAAAATATTCTTTTATTTCTTCAATATTTCGCTAACCTTTGGTTAGCATCGTCAGGAAATTAAATTAAATTTGTTAATTTCCTGACGATGCTAACCAAAGGTTAGCGAAATATTGAAGAAATAAAAGAATATTTTATAAATAAAAAGACCTCAAGCTTAAATAATTGAAAGTAATTATAAATAAAGGTCAAATAAGAAAAAAGAACATTTATTAAAAAATTTTTAATTAAAAAATTATAAAAATTATTTTTGTATTGTAAACAAAACATGAAACTGGTGGCAAAATAATTCTTTCGAATAAACATTTTACTAACAGAAATTTTTAAAAAAGTCTTTGTCTCTCAAATTTGTATGCTTCTTTGACACTCCCGTTGCAAACTTTTCAGGTACCTCAACACTTAGTAGTTACAATTATTAAAAACACCTAATATATAAAAAAAAAAAATAATATGTATAAAAAATAAACGAATAAAATCAACTTAAAATTTTGAGCCATATTTTACAAAAAAAAAATAATTACCAGGTGAATGAAGTCACATTTCAAAATGCCCAACACGTTTTAAACAGTTTGATAAACACATTTGACAAATTTTCAAAATGAATTTAAATAAGTTGCTTTGTGTTGTTTGTTAAAAATTTAAGTTTTGTGAACTGATACAATTAACATTCAATCTCGTGAGACAGGCGCATGTGGGTGATTGGTTTTGTTTTTTTTTTTAATCAAAAGACTTAAGACAGAAGCGCAGTTGATTATTTTAAAATTTTACTATAAAATAAATAAGACAACTTTTATTTTGAGAAATATCGCCTGGTGGAAATACTTAATTAAAAACAAATGACTTTAATATTTAATTTTTAAATTTTGAAGTATTTCTTGTCTTACGGTTTGTGGGAACAGTAGGAAACCACAACACTTTACAAACTTTGATACTTCAAATGATGGTACTAAATTGAAGGCGCTGAAACTCCAAATTGTAAAGATTTACAGATTTATTGTAACTTATAAAAAAAATAAGTTTTTATCCTTATTCAAATAAAACAAAACCTTTGTCGTATTAAATTATTTTCTTAAAATTTCTATTATAAAGAAACTGGTTTATTTGATGTAAAAATTAATAACATTAAGAAACAAATATCTTTATTTATATATTTCGTAAAAAACTATTATCTGAGCAAGTCATAATATACAATTAATAACAAATTATATCTGTTAGGAAAATAATACTACAACACAAATCGCATTTGATCATAAAGAGGGTATTAACTTAAAATTTAAAAATTTTTAATATAAGCAAAGCCATTTTTATTTAATACTAGCGGTTACCCGAAATGTGCTACAATGCTTACTTCACGTCGTAGTCCCATTTAAAAAAAAACCATAGCTTATGTGTCTGTCTAAATAGGGATCTATCTAAGTTTTAAATTTCGAAGAGAAAGCAATTGCAATTGGGATGTAGGAGCCCCTCATGTTTCTATTTTTATTTAAATCTATAGCTAATGAGTTAATATAATTAGGGATCTATCTATGTTTCAAATTTCATTAAAATCTGCTAGATAGATTCGGAAGTGTAAATTGCCCCCTAACTCCCCTCGTGGCCCTAGTTATGAAAAAATATTTATCCTTTAACCATCTTCACAAAATTGCCTTTCTAATGAAACCGACCTTGACCACATCGGTTGGATGGTTTCAGAGTCAATAGTGGACATAGGTAGAAACATTTTTGTATTTCATATAAATGGGGGTTTTATCTCAAATGTCCCAAATTTTGAAACCGATTTCTTCTGCACTAAGGTTAGTTCTTTTGTTTACCTAATGTTTTAAACTCTTGCTTCAATCTTTTGAAAACAAATTTTTTTACTTTTTTTTGCAAATCGAAAAATTTTTTTAATACTTTTTCAAAATCGCCCCTTTTGTTTATCAAAAAAAAACTCAAGTCCTTTTATTTAAGTGCTTTTTGGTCGCTTAGTGGAATAACTTTAAAAATAAAGGTTTTGTAACTCAAGACAAGGGTCTTGCATTTTTTCCCTATATATTTGTGTGTACGTGTTTCTTAATCCTTAAAAATAAAACTTATACTGTGAAACTAGACAAATTAACCTTTCCGACGGTATGTAACACACCTTAATAAAATTTCATATCCTCGAAACTGTAATACCCACAATATGTTAACCTCAGGAATGAAATCACTTTTCTAAAGAAATGCTGAAAATTGATTTTTTTTTTGTAATAATAATTAAATTAATATATAATAAAAAAAAAATAATAACTCGTAATTATGATATAAACATTACAAAAACATGAGCTAAGACTTTTCTTATTTTATAACTGCAGCTAAAAAACAGCACATTTACCTCAATTTCAACCTGGATCGCGTAACAAAAGAAGATACTGGCACCATTAAAATGCACATAATACTTTCGCTTTATTTGAACTTGACATTGGATCTGGTTGTACACATACATACACAACATAACATAAAAGCTTTAAGTAAAACTTAATAGTTATACCATAATAAAACTTTAAATAAGAAGCTTTTTGAAAAAATGTTAAATCTTATAAGAGTAGAGCCACCTTTTGTGAAATCATGCAATTAAATTGAAAAGTTTTTGCGCCAAAATGTTTAAGCTAAAAGCTTAAAAAAAAGCTTTTTCAAATACCTGTTATTTTGAATTTATTTCTTTTTTTATTAGAACATAAATAACCGTTTAGTAAATGTCAAAACAGCAATAAAAAATGATTTATGTTTTAGTCAGGGTTCCCAGATTTTTTTGAGCTCCATTGCCAAACCGGATGTCAGAAATCGCCAAAAATCGGCAAACGTCAATTTTTTTCAGTTTTCGCAATTTTTTTTTTTTAATTTACTTTTGCATACAAAAAAAGCTAGTATAATATTTCAGATGTGTGTGAAGATAAATATGCCGAGTTAAATATGTTTCGACGTTACGGCTTACGTCACTACATATTTAACTCTGGATAAAATAATTAAATATGACATATTTAACTATCACATATTTAAATATGCCATATTTTACTATCGCATATTTAAATAAGTCTTGTATCAGATATTCTTAAACTGGGCTAAATTATAATATGTGGTTGTCTTAATAAAAAATATTTAAAAAAATGCAGAAAAAATATCTAATTAATTCATTAATTATTTCCTAATAATTTCTATGGACAATTTAAAAAAAAATCGAACAAATATAAATTGGAGTTGTCACATCCTTCGTTGTCACTCATCCGGACCATATGGAAAATGAGGACTAGGGAACGCACTATCCTTCTATGGTACCCACATGTCATAATTGTATTTGTGATTTTTTTTTAAAAATTTCAAAAATTTAACTTTGAAATGTTTTTCGGCCATATTTGGACAGATCCTTCATTGTCATGTGTGTGAAGATAAATATGCCGAGTTAAATATGTTTCGATGTAACGGCTTACGTCACTACTTATATAAATCTGGATGAAATAATTAAATATGACATATTTTTATAGTTATTTAGTTAAATATGTCATATTTAATTATTTCATCCAGATTTATATAAGTAGTGACGTACGCCGTTACGTCGAAACACATTTAACTCGGCATATTTATCTTCACACACATTATTTCAGTAAAAAATCGCCAAAAACTGAGAAAAAAATCCAAAAAGCCGCCGAAAGTAATTGTTGTTTAGTTTCTGTTATGTTTTTTTTTTTAAATAACATAAAATGGAGATCATATATTCAGTTAAAAAAATAAAATTAAGTACACAAGTCTATAAGATCGTACACTTCAGCCTCATCGATTTCATTACTGGTGACCTGCAAACATATTATTAGAAATAAATAGTGACTGAATATAATATTCACTTAAAATGATAACAAAACAAAAAACATGTGAAAAAAGTTGCCAGGTTTTTTTTTAAATTAGTAATGATAACAATAAATGACGAACTGTAAAAAAAATCGCTCAAATAGTATAAATGGTAAAAAAGCCAAGTAAATCGCCAGTTATATCAGAAATCGCAAAAGAAGTCGCCAGCCGTCAAATGGAAAATCCCACTGCCAAACATGTTTAAAAATCGCCACGTTTAGCGAGAAATCGCCATATCTGACAGCCCTTCTTTTAAATTTTCTTTGCGAAATAACGACCAAAATACTGATGAATTTAAGCGAATAGAGTGTAAAAATTAAGTAAAAGTATTGTCAGGTTTTTATAACCTGCATAATTATATGTATGTTTGTTATGCTATGTTCACTTTTGGGTTTTTAAACGCGTTTAAGCAAAATGTTGATGTAGCTAGTCAAAGCCCTTCACATTACATTTGAGATGATTAAGATGACAGTTGATTAAGAAAAGAAAAACAACACATAAATTTATATTTCTTTAAAATATTAAACTGGATAAAAATACTTTAATAAAGTTATGAGAGGATCATATTAAACATATTCATGATGAAATTGTGAAAATTTATTAATTATTTAAGGACAAAATTAAAACATTAAGAAGAAATCGTGGTCGGTTGTAGTTAGGGGTACGTTCATGGTGGCCGATTCTATACTATACTCAGTTTGAGGTATGTTCAGAGGATTCTATGTGATTAATGAAGTGATTAAGTTGCAATCATGTCAATTTTAAGTGATAAACAAATCTTTCATCATCATCTCGATATTGATGTGATTAGAGCTTAATCACGCTCGAGCGTTTAAGAACCCAATTGTGAACATAGTATAAGGAGAGTACTTTGCGTTTGCGTAAGTGTTTTTAACGCCTAAATATAATAATCGATGCTCTATTCTCAAAAAACGAGCTATGAACGTAGCTTATTAGCAAGAGGGACATGCACAAACGTAAGAAAATGTATAAGTCTTAGGTTTGTTATTATTTAGCTTCCATATATGTAAGTAAAATGCCTTTATTTTGGCTACCGAAAATCCTATAAAAAGTTTGACACAAAGATTAAATTAACTTAGGTTATCTCTAGTGCAAGTTTAAATTTAATCAAACAATTTTAGAGTTGTATATCCACTTACGAATGTTACCTTTAAAGAAAAACTTCAGTGGGGTTTAGGCTTTTATACAAAATTCTACCAACTGTCACTTAAATGCCACCATCAATTGTTATTTATTATTTGATTTGTTATTTAAATAACAGCTTTGAACATGCTTGTAATTAAATTTTTATAAACTTTTGTTATTTAATTTAAGTAATTTAGTAAAATGATATCTAAAAATTTTTTAAAGGTAATTTTTGGTTTTGTGCATGACAAAATAGTAAGACTCATGTTGTAATAATGCAGGTGGCATCGCTACGGCAACAAATGCAGCATTACAACAAAATTGGAAAATAGTCCCAGCTTACGTCATAAATTATTTTAAACTAAAATCAAAGTGTGCCGCTGAAAGTGATGAAATAAATACATTTTTAGTAAATGTTTGTTTAATTATAATCAATAAATTATTTATTTTAATTAAAATTATCAAAAACTTTTATAAAATACACTAATCACAACACAAAACGTGAACTTTTTGTAAACATAAACAAAACTTTGACATAAGATTTGACAAACAACGCAAGAGCAAAAAATCGTCATCTAGCGTAGAAATACCACCTGTTTATTTCATCATGGTAAGACTGATAAAAATTCTTCATAATTTCAACACGAGGTAGGTACATGGACGGTTTGAGAAATGCATATTGCGGCAGAAAAAATTTAAGTTCAAATTACAGTGCAACTTCGACAATTCGGACACATATAGTTTTAGGCTCTATCGGATTATCGAGTTGTCCGGACTATAGTAGTGAAGATTAATGAAATAATCTAAGCGAATTAAAATATGAAGTTACTCTTGTCACCTTTTCTGCTGTTTTCATAATTTTTCTATTTGCTGAAAAAAAGAGTTGTATTATAAAAATTATTTAATATGTACATTATGTTGTATACAAGAGATCCGGCACCTATAGGTATTCGAAATAATTTATTTGATCTTCTCCATATTTTTTTAATGTCGCAAATCGTTAATTGAAGAACATAAAATTTTTCAAGGACCTGCCTAATAGTTGTTTCTTCATCAAGACCTCTTAAAATATTACACTTTTGCTAAAAAGTTAGCGTTTTATGTTTATAATTTAAAAACATGGCACTTAGGGCGAAATTGGAAAACCCCGCTTACGAAGGAAATAATCGAAACAGAGTGACATAACGACACTGCAAAATGTGAATGTGAATCAACAAAATATGCGAAATAAAAACGGTAAACAACGGCATTTACTTATTTTTCTTGCAAAAAAAAAAAAAAATTTCCGGATTGTACAGATAAAAATTATAATTTACCCGAAATGTAGAAGCTTCCGGATTATTGGAATGACCGGACTGACGCATGTCGAACTATAGGTTGCACTGTACTAGTTCTAACTTAAATTTACTTTAAATAAACCTCTCTAAAAATGTTTGTTAAATATTTCAATTGCAAAAGAACTTATATATTTTTAACCATTTCCTTTTGTAGTTATTCGTACTTAGAACTATTTGCCCGGAAATCTTCGGCACGGAAATTGTTTTTAATTCACATTGTTTCTGGAATTGAAATCAGGGATCTTAAAGGAATTTAATTGAAATAAAAATCTACAAAATAAGTGAAAAATCACTTAAACTTACTTTGAGGTAAGTTTACTCCGACATACATTATTTTGTCGATTTTTAATAATAATTTTTAATTAAATAAATTTTCATATTAATTTGAATGTGTATTCTAAGTCAAATTACAATTTTGATATGTAAATTTATAAAATAAATGTTACTCACCATAAGAAATAAATTCTTAGATTCTATTTGTTAAAATTTTGAATATACATATTTAAAATATATTAAAAATAAAAGAAACAGTAAGCTTTCTATATTTTTTAATAGAAGACAAAAGCATAGTTTGATACTTTGTTCTTAGTTTTTGGTCCACATTTCTTCAGCAATAAAAATATTATCAAGTACTAAAAAGATGACAAATTAAAGTTAATCGAAGAAAAAGTTTATTTCAACAAATTAATGAAGACAACTTTTTTTTAATACGCCTTTTTTATTTAAAGAAACAATATGAGAATCACATAAATCTTAGTTAGCTTTAACCACACAGAAAAAAAATTAAAATTAATTAAAAAATTTATTCAATTTGTACCAGTAAACACATTTATAGTATCAATTAAACCTTTTTTGATATAAACAGCATTTTCTGCAGTAATGCTACCCAGTTAAAACTTCGCTAACTTTTGCAAAATGAACAGCTTCTTTCACTCATTATTTAGTAGCTTTCTTTTATAGCTACTTCCACAACCACTTCTATAACTACTTTTTTCTGGATGTATTTAGGTAAATTTTTTTTACCTAATTTTGGGACATTCCTTGTAAAATTCATTGCTTCTTTTATTAGAATTGTAAGTAGTGCTTTTATATTTTTCTGATTACTCAACACATTATTTTGTAGGCGAAGTTTTTACTGGGTGCTTATATAAGAAAACGTTTAATTCACTTGAATAAATTTTTTATTACAACTGATTTTATTTATGATTATTAATTTGTTAAAAAAAAAAATTGGCGGGTATTTTTTCTGTGCAAGTACGATTGCTATATTCGGCTTTGCCAAATCTTATCAAAGCTTCCCCATAGTATTAAACATTATACAAAACCCCTAAATTACAAGCTACGAGTGCCATTGTGCCAAGAATATTATTTATGGAAGGAAAAAGGAGACGGTTGTATTATTTTGCTCATCTATAGATTATAGATTCAAAAGCAAACTTCAACGGACTGTATGTGATATAAATTAGAGGTGCAGCGAATATAGGTTAAGCGAAAACGAAGGTGAATAACAACACTGTGCTAGAATATGACACTTTTTCGAGTCAAGCCGAGCACATGGCGTTTTTTAATCCAGTGGTGCTAGCCGTTTTGTTAGGCTAGCTATGGTTTTCGAGATATACCAGTATTCCGAAAATGGAGGAGATTGCACAATATTTGTTCGCGTAAGTCAAAAAGTGCTTAGTTAATTAAAATTGCTAAAAAAAAACTTAATTCGAAACTTTTCGAAATTTTTGTTTGTTTAAAATTAGAAAAAAATTGAAAAATGAAGCTATGGAACTAATTTTTTCCAGACATATAAACAACGAAGATGCAAAGAAAACAAGCCATAAATGATTAAAATCTGTCAACAACAAGGTTCTGCAGGGACTAAATTTAAGCCTTTCAACCAGTGATTGAAAATTCAGTACTTTGGTAATATTTTTAGTACTTTTTCTTTTCATAAATTCCACAGTACCCCCACGTCAGTTTTAGTACTCTTTCTTGTTATGCTTCCGTGCTAAGAAATCCTGCGTTGCTATACATTGAAACATTTTCTACTTGCTAATAACATACAGAATACACATACAATTTCTTGTTTTTTTTTTTCGTTCATGGTTTTTGTGCAAAATATTGATATTCTTCAAGCACTTATGTCATTTTAAATGCGTTTTAACTTCATGGTTTCGATTATAATATAACATAGTCACATGTATTTACTATTTTTAGTCACCAATAGCTAAGAAACATATTTTCAACACCACTAGAAAATACGCAATAACCATTTTGTTCGGGAATTAAGAACCAAAAAAAAATATGCTTTAAAACTTTGCAAAAAACGGAGACTGCTTCCAATGAGTAAAAATTATTACATTTCTAGAAAGTATATGTGCATATATTTTTATGTCAAAATGAGTTAATTTTTTTTTTATTTTTTTTTTTTTAAGTATAATTTCAATAAAAAATAGGTTTTATAAAAAGTACTAACATTTTTAATAACATACTCTTTTGCTTGGTGGTCAGTGCCTTGGACTCGGGAAGATCTATGGTTCCCGCAAATAGGTATTAAAAAAAATTTATATTTTGGTCCAAACTTTTTTATTATTTGAACCGATTTTTCCGAGATCCGATCCGATCTTTTTATATATATTACGTATCCAAAGGTATTATAACAGCTCTAAAATTTTACTTTTAATAACAAACATGAGTAACAAATTAAAAATAACGTTTGTTTTTCGAAAAAATGTTAACGCCATCGTTGTAAGCGTACAATTTTACATTGGATAGGATATATTTGAAAAGTTTAAAATCGGCGATTTTTTTTTTAATATACCTAAAAAAAAAAAAAACCTTAAAAATTAAAGCTTAAAAAAAATAAATTTTTCGACCAAAACTCGTCGAAACTGAAGAAAAAACTTTTTTGGCCACCGTTTTTAGCGTACAATTTTACCTTCGAAAGGTAATATTAAAAAAAATTAAATCAGCCGATTTTTTTTTATTACATTCTAAAACAACCTTAAAAGTACAAGTTGAGAAAAAGTCGAAAAATTGAAATCTGGCCGCCTAGAAATTGATTTTTTTTGATATGTCATAGTGGGATTTTCGAATATCGATGACACAATATTAGCAAATTTTTGTCCTCACAAATCGGCCCGCTCTAATGAACATAGTTTTTAAATGCATAAGTAAGTTTTAAAATAAAACAGATATAATTAGTATTGTGGTTATTTTGTTGAACTGTTCATGGTTTTCAATCCAAATTTTGATATTTTAGTTAGGCTAAAGTGCATCAAATTTAATTTTCATTAAATTTTTTGTATGAAGAAAGGAGTTTTACAACATGAAATTAATTAAAATTTATTGTTAATTTTTCATTCCTGACGGCCGCGGGAATCAAACCCAGGCTTTCACGGACAGGCTTCCCTTACATGTTTCGATTGCAACCTCTCAATCTCTTCAGATTAGTTTGCCGTTTAACACTCAAAGCCATTGACGACTGCTGGCAGTCAATAGTCAGACATCAATCAATTGTATTTTACCTTTGGGAGATCGAAACTTTCTTTGAATTATTATCTATTTTAATTGATTTACATGTTCTTCCTTCTTGAAGGACAAATGTAAACATAGAGCTCGTGCCCTAGCTTTTAACAATAATTTTAGTTATTCTGTTGAACTGTTTATGGTTTTTAATCCAAATTTTGATATTTTTTAATTAGGCTAAAGTTCATCAAATTTAATTTTCATTAAATTATTGAAAGGAATTTTACAGAAATATTTTGAAAAAAAAACTTAATACCATAAATAAATTTAAATTAAGGAAATGCAAGGAACATGTACACCCTTTTACCTTCGATGAAGGGTATAAAAATAAGGCTTGTAAAAGTTTTTATAGGAGAAATAGCCATAGAAATTCGGTTTCATATATGTGTATATATGTATTTTAATCCAAAAATAATTATTGTTCAAAAGGTCTCTGGAACTTTTTTATGTTATTTATTATACCCACACCACAATAGTGGAGAGGGTATTATGCATTTGTGCTGATGTGTGTAACGCCTTAAAATATTGGTCCTAGACCCACCTTAAAGTATACCGATCGACTTAGAATCACTTTCTGAGTCGAACTAACGATGTCCGTCCGGCTGGCTGGCTGGCTGTCCATGTAACCTTGTGCGCAAAGTACAGGTCGCAATTTAAGAGATCATTTGATAAAATTTGGGTCATAGGTTCTAGTTGGCACAAGGACCAAGCCTATTGGGCCGAATCGTAGGACCACGAGGGAAGATAGGGGGAAATTTCTTCCTCTCAGAAACTATTAAATCGATTTTAATGAAATTTGAAACATGGATAGATCCATATCTATATGGACACATAAGCTATACAGTTTTAAAAAATATAGGAACACAGGGGGAGAAAGGGGCAGTTTTTGCCTCTCAAACTGATTTTAATGAAATTTAAAACATAGGTAGATCCATATCTATATGGACACATAAGCTATACAGTTTTTCAAAACTAGGACCACAAGGGGATGTAGGGGGCAATTTCTGCCTCTCACAAACTTTCAAACCGATTTTAATGAAGTTTTTAAACATAGAGAAATCCATATTTATATGGACACATATACACATATTTTTAAGTAATATTTTTAAGTACTGTGGTGCTGGGTATCATATGGTCGGGCTTGACCGACTATACTTTCTTACTTGTTTTTGGTATTTTTTTCGATACCTGATCATTCTCAAGAAACTAAAATTACAAAATTAATCACAGAAACAACAATAAACAACTGTGCTGGATTCATACGTACAAAAGACAACAAAATAAACTATAAAAAAAATATAAACACTTAAAGTGAGTAAGAATGAGGACGTACTGATTATTTTAATTAATTTTTTTTTCCTAATTATATGCCCATAACTAACTGCTGGCGCAATTATCTGTATTTGTTTTATAATTAACTCTCCTCCCGCTTGGTATACGCAGCAGCTTCAAAGTGTACCGCTTGTTATATTTCTCCTGTACATTATTTAAGTGATGCCAACTCTTCGAGGACTAAACACGTAAAGACATTTGAAAAACGGGCTAAAAAGAGGTAAATAGAAAAAATCACAGTTTTTGCATAATGGAATTTTATTTTTCAAAATAGCGTAAGAAGGGTTAAAAAATTTGTTTTAAACAAATAAATTAAGATGCAATTAAAGCTAAATTTATGTTTAACATTATTTTTTACAATTTGTCATTGTTGTATACAATTTTCAGTTCTGGTCATCTTCATTCCATAAATAAGAATTAGTTTTCAGCATAACTGATCAAGTATTTAGTAGCTTGAGCAACAACTATTAATTTGTTTAAGACTATATTAAATATAATGTTAAATAAGCACTTGGACGTTGGTAATGTCACACCTGATCCAATCTTTGATCCTGTCTTCACCGTAAGCATTTTGGATTACATCGCTCACTACGATTACCTACAAATTTCCACGAACACGATCCAGATATTCACTGACGGGTCACTGTATGGTGTCGGTTCTCCAGAGTACACACAGAGGTGAAAAGTGACATGCGAATAGGGCCCAAATCAGTTTGGAAGATCAAGACAGAAAGGGTTTTTCGGTAGTGAAGTGGCAATGTGTAAAAACAGCCGCTACAATCAACATAAATTTATTTAGTAATATTGTTTTGTTTTGTAATGTTATTTACTTCCTTAAATATTATTTACTTGCGTTGTGGTAAACTTAAAAGTTAATTTTGACAACAGTGTTGGAAATTAATCTTGGAAAAATTTGTGTTCATTGTATTGCGGCATAAAAGAAGGTGCAAAGAGAGCAGCTTTCGAAGAAAGATAGAGAAAATAAAAGAATGTCTTCCGTCGTGCCACCTTTGTGCGTACTCTGTCCGACAGTAAATCGGCCATAAGTTCCTCGGAGAATGTATTTATCACATCGAAAATTGTTCCAGAATGCCGGTTGTCTCTGGAGGAGATAGGAAGACATTAATTTGTAGCCCTTAAATGGGCCCCTTGACACAGGGACTTACATGGAAACTTTATGACTAACTCGTTGGTGCATGCAGGCACCACCTTGGTATAGAACGTTTCCTCATATGATATAGTAGGGGTCTTACTCCCGAGGAGTAAGCAGCTTATTGCACACAAGTTTCATCTTATTGCCAGTCAGAGTTGGTTTGATGAAACTACCTGTGTGGAAGCCAGAAAAACCTGGCCCATTACAGATGAAGGTAGGACTAAGCGGACTTTTAAGCTGTGCAGGCTATATCTTAGGCAACTTATTGCAATTGTAACTAGACACCGGCTCATTGAAAGACATGTTCAAAGGTTGGGACTCCCCTACGATGATTTATGTAGTAGTTGCGATGACGAAGATGAGGAAGAGTCTACGGAACATCCTGTCTATCATGGCGTGATAGAGCGTGATAGCAGCCGAGTAACAAAGGACAATATATATATCGCTAGAAAACGTATAGAAACGCAACTAATATTAATTATAATTAATTAGAACTGTGTTGCCACAATGTAAATGTTAAATAACTCTTTTTCCTTAGAACCCAGTTTGCCTGAATTTAAATCCGAAACTTCTTAAGAAAGTTCAAAGTTATTCTTCTGTGTCAAGTCGTTCGGAACAGGTTTTAAACTTACGGACACGACTAGTTCGATGTATTAAAGGACCAAGAGTACATATATTCTGCGGGTCTTAGATTTATATTTCTTAGTGTTACACACGGCATGACATAGAGTATAATAATATATTGCAAGAAGAGGTCTGTTTGTTGTCTTATAGTGTTACATAAGACTGTCTTAAAACCAATTAACTGATACATATAATTTTACATAAAAAGTAAATACATCGTCATCTTCTCATATTTGTTATTAAAAACACTCTTCCTATTTAAAACTAATCTGACTTAAGAACTATTAACACTTAGAAACTATAGATTTTTATACAAATATTATTTATTATTTATTATTTATTATATAATAATATGTTTAAAGCCATACATGACCCCCGTTGATTCAGTCGATTTGTTATAACGAGTAGTTAGAACTACGAAAAAAATAAAAAGTAAAAATATAATTAAGAATAACACAATCAATTAAAGCAAAAAATATGAATCTTAACAAAAAAAAAAAAAAAAAAAAAAAAAAAAAAAAAAAAACTGAATACACGATTTACTCAAACACAAATTGACCGCAGCTAAAGAAAAAACTAAGAAATAATTGTTGAAAAAAACCGAAAAATTTAATTTTATTTTGGATAAATAATAACAAAAATTATAAAAAAAAAAAAAACAAATGCAGAAGATTAATCTTTTAAAGAATTTTTCAAAATCTTAACTCTACTATAAATTATAAACATTTTTGTACAATTCAATTATTCCAACATTCAGAGCCATTTGAAGTGGATACATCAAACTAAATTTGAATAATTTAAAAAAAAAAAAAAATGAAGGTATTTATTAGAAATTTAGCAACATTTTAGTGGTTGTTTTCCTACTAAACAGAAACTTTTCAGGCTTTTGTTGTCGTCTTATCGTCCTTGGCTGTTGTCAGTGCTGGTGGCGGTGGATATTTGCCTGGCGGTAGGCATGGCGGTGGCGGAGGATTCGGTGGTAGTTTTGCTGGAGCTGTAAGCAGTGCTCATGGCAGTGGTTTTGGAGGATCTGTCTCTCGGCATGCTAGTGCCGGCCATGGTTCTTATGCTGCCCCAGCAGCTGTATATGCTGCACCTAAAGTTTCCTATGGTGGAGTATTGGGTGGAGGGGGTTATACTGGTGGCTATGGCGGTGGCTATGGCGGTGGCTATGGCGGTGGCTATGGTGGTCGCAGTTCTGGTGGTGGTTGGGCTGGCAAATCTTCTAGTGTAGGTGGTGGTTATAGTTCTGGCAGAAGTATCGGTGGTGGTTTCGGTGGTGGTCATGGTGTTGGCGTTGTTAGGGGCTATGGTGGTAATGGAGCTTTGGGAAGTTTTGGAGGACGTGGAGTTTATGGCTCCGGTGGAGCTGGTGGTTATGGCTCTGGTGGAGCTGCTGGTTATGGCTCTGGTGGCGCAGGTGCATGGGCTGGAAAATCTTCTGGAAGCTTTGGTGGCATTAGTGGTTACGGTTCTGGTGGAGCTGGTGGCTGGGCTGGTAAATCTGCTGGAGGTTTTGGTGGTTTGGGCAGTTATGGTGGCTCTGGAATCGGTGGTGCTGGAGGCTATGGCTATGGTGGTGCTTCTTCAGCTGCCTCGTCTTCTGCTGGCTGGTGGAAACAATGAGAAAAGTATTAAAGTCTTTTAAAAGAAAATGGATTATTGAAATGTATTGTAGTGAATCGACTGTGATCTTTATGAAGTAAAATTAAATGGCACAACTAAAATCTGTTTTATTTATTTTGTGTTTAACTGAAGTTTGGCTTAAGTTATGAAATTTTTGGGCTTGTTGGTGACTTTGCAGCATTACTGAAGATTTTCTCAAAAGTCGCGCGCGCCCTTGTAAATGTATGTTAATAGTGCCTGTGTCTTAAATCTTTTGTTTTTTGCAGTATTAACTTAAACGCATAATTGTTTTTTAATAGTTTTCCGTTATAAAAACTATGTTCATGCATGTACTTTACAATTTGTTTTTATTAATTTTTGTTTTCAACTTTCAAATCTAATACCATGTTTATGTCAAAACGTACTCTTGTAACAACAATTAGATGCTGCCACGATTTTACATAACTTTGTATAATTTAACATACTAAATGTTAATTTAATAAAGGTAAAACTACTATCCGGTATTTGTATTAGGAAGCCTGTACTAAGTGCACCTATTAAAAATTGATTAGGGAATTAAAATTTTTACTTTTGTAGTGTACCTTATAAGCGTCCACTGCTTACCCAATAACCAATCTAAAATGCATACATGCCACCCCAATTACTGTAGGGTAAATGCCATACATAAAAGATCAAATAACGGCATTTACCCAAATGACTCAATGTGTTCGAACATGAGTCAATATAATGGTAAAGCAGATCAATCAGAATGTGAGTGACATGAATTTGGATTGTCTAACAAAAATGAGTACATTCCTTACTCATGCATTCTGATTGGTCATAGCATTGTGCATAAGGAAAAAACCATATTAATTCCATGGTACTGAAAGAGAAGTATAGATTGTAAGAATTAATATTAAAAGTTAGAATAAGTAAGCAATATTGTAAAATTAGTATAAAAAGGGCAGTAGCCCACAAATAAAGCAGACTTTAGATTTGAAAACATAAAGTGGCACTTGTTGCCTAGTTGAATTATTTTTAGTCTCCTAATTTGGCAGTTCGCTAAGAACGCCTGACCATCGAGCTGGTACCCTACAGCTGCATAAAATTATATTGGGCTATAGGGAAAACATCCTGTCAACATCATACTCTACATGGCGATCCTGCCATCATACACTACATGGCGATCCTGCCAACTCGGACCATATTTTTTAGATCCTGCCCTAATCTAGGACCAATAATTTTGCCAATCTAGGACCGATAATTCTAAGAAGATTAAATGATGCGTTTCCTGTCAAGCATTAAATGGCACGAGAAGAAAAAGAGAGGTCGTCAAAAATAAATTAAATTACCAATGGACTTTTATTTCACAGCATTTGTATAATTTAATACAGAAGAGGCTGAAGCTGAAATCTAAATGTCACCAGAAGAATAAGTTTATATAAAAAGATAGATTAATTTAAGACAATAAGAAAAGTTCAGACTAATCAATAATTGAAGAGACGAATATCAATTATAGAAAAATAAATAGAATAATAAATATACTTTTCCTTTATTACAACAACAATAAATATTAATGGACGTTTATCCAAGTTTTTGGTTTTTGAATCCTACAATGAGCAAACCTAAAAATAATGTAGAAATGAATACAGTAAAATATTATGAACAATGTAAATGCAAAAATCACAGAAGAGTTAGTGCCGGAATATGTTAAAACTTTATTTGTAGTTATATTAATACTATACGCAGCATATAGAATTAATGAATATTTTAAAATATAGAAATAGTAATAGCAGTAAAAGTACAACTAATGTATAAATTATAAAGAAAATAATAAATCAATTAATGTTTACTTATAAATAAATCTAGAATATACATATATGGAAGAGAAGTTAGGTAGCTTAAAGGAATTTTGGAGGAACTTAAAGAAAAGTCCAGGGAGAACCTATACCGAGTCAACGGTATTAAATAAGTTAGAATACATAGAAAATTTAAAAAGTGAATTTCAACTAATAGAGTTAGAAGAGGAAAATACAGAAAAATTAGCGTTAAAGTTAGAGTTTCATAGTCTTTACAAACTCGTAGAAGAATACATAAGTAACAGTATAAAGAAACCATTAGAAACGAAACATATAAACATGGCATCGTTTAGTTTAGAAACAGTTGCAAAAGCATTACCTTTGTTTACAGGTAATTACATTGAGTTAGAAAGTTTTATAATAACAGCAGAATTAATAAATAAGACCCTATCAGACACAGCAAAAATAGATTTTCTTCAGTATGTTTATCATGCTAAATTATCCTCACAAGTCAGAACAGCAATTGGAAGCTATGCAAAACCTGAAAATTTCGAAGCGCTCAAGAAGCTATTAGAGCAAAGATATAGAAGCAATAAAACAATTCCAGAGTTACAAACTAAACTTAATACATTATTCCAAGGGAAAATGTCTATTAATTCGTATAAGGAGAAAATAATGAGTATAATTGACAATCTAAATAAGTTAGGCATAGAAGAGTTAGGAAATCAAGCTTCAGAAGCTGAGAAAAACGTAATAGTTCGATTAAATAATAAACTTGCTTTAGATACATTCAAGAAAGGTTTAAATGAGTGTTTCAAGTCGACCATATACGCGGCCCGACCGACTACATTACAAGAAGCATCCGACCTTGCAATTGAAATTGAAAATGAAAAGAAGGCAACGCATAACGAAATTCTGCATATCAGAAGAGAGGAACCACGGTATCAACCTCAAAATAACAATAGAAATAACAACACATTTTCTAACTACAGCAATAACAGGCAATATAACAATCAAAACTTTAACAGAAACAATAATTTTAATAGAAACAATAGCAACAATGCAAATTCCAACAGAGTCAATAATTACAACAATAATCACGCTAGAAATAATAATTATGATAATCATAATACACGGAGAAATACAAACTTCTCTAGGAATAACCATTCTAACGGACAAAATAACAACTACCAAAACAACAGAGGTAACAACAATAATGGTAGAAATAATAACAGCAGTTCTAACAGAAACAATGATAACAGAAACAATGATAACAGAAACAATAACAATGAAAACAGAAGGTACATACGCACGGTACAAGATGAGGGAAACGAGGAAGGCCCGGAATACAGGGATATTCCGGAAAGCCAAAATTAAAGATATACAAAGTTTCAAACAATAATACAAATTTCATAATCGCTAAGTACAAAAATAAAGAATTAACATTTCTTGTCGACACAGGAGCCGACGTATCATTATGTCGCACTAGAGAAATTTTTGATGATGAGCCATTAAATGTGGAGAACAGATGTAAATTATCAGGCATCACTAAGGAAGAGATACATTCATTAGGGACAAGCGAACTTAAACTATCGCTAGCAGACCAGATATGTAAATACAAATTCCATATAGTAGATGATGATTTCCCAATAGAAACAGACGGGATAATAGGAAGAGACTTTTTAAAAGAATACCTTTGCAAAATAGATTACGAGACATTTACAATTTCTTTGTTTGCAAACAATGAAACCATAATTCTTCCTATGCAAACAAAAGCATTCGACACCTTAAAATTACTATACCAGCGCGAACAGAAATAATACAACCACTAAAATTGAACCTCACTGAAGATTGCGTCATATTTAATACCGAATTAAAAGACGGAGTTTTTTTAAGTAATTCAATAGCACCTAAAAACGGTATGACACACGTCAAAATTTTAAACACAACAAATGAAACAACAACTTTACAGGGCATTAAACTACATACTGACCCACTTAAAAACTACGACATATTAAATTACAAAAATATAAACGGCGACGAACGTTTTTACAAAATTTTGAATGACTTGCAATTAGACCATGATGACGAATATGCAAAAACACAATTAAAAGAAATATTTAAAAAATATCAAAACGTTTTTCATTTAGAAGACGAAAAATTAAGTGTCAACAATTTTTATGAACAGAATATCACGACCTCAGACAATACAGCTGTGTATATAAAAAACTATAGATTACCACATTCACATACAGACGTAATAAATGAACAGGTACAGAAAATGCTTGATGACGAGATAATAGAACCATCCGTTAGTCCATACAATGCTCCACTCCTTTTAGTACCAAAGAAAAACATGGAAGATAAAAAGAAATGGAGACTTGTTGTAGATTTTAGAAAACTTAATGATAAAATCGTTAACGACAAATTTCCTCTAACTAGACTAGAAGATATTTTGGACAAATTAGGTAGAGCAAAATGGTTTTCTACACTCGATATGACGAGTTCTTTTCATCAAATTGAACTAAATAAAGACTCGAGACCACTAACTGCATTTTCAACACCACAAGGACACTTTCAATTTAAAAGACTTCCATTCGGACTCAAAATTTCATCTAACAGCTTTCAAAGAATGCTTACAATAGCATTATCCGGACTAGAATCCGAAGCATTTCTCTATGTAGATGATATAATTGTATACGGTTGCAGTTTAAATCATCACAATCAAAACTTAATAAAAGTTCTTGATAGGCTACAAAAATACAATCTTAAATTGAATCCAAAGAAATGTTGTTTTCTAAGACCTGAAGTAGTTTACTTAGGACATTTAATAACAAAAGACGGTGTGAAAACAGACCCATCAAAATATGAAGTAATAAAAAACTATCCAATACCAAGAAACGCTGACGATGTACGACGATTTGTTGCATTCTGCAATTATTATAGGAAATTTATACCAAATTTTGCAGACATTGCGAAACACTTAAATATGTTATTAAGAAAATCAGTAAAATTCCTATGGACAAATGACTGCCAAAATGCTTTTGACACTTTAAAAGAAAAACTAATGAAACCCCCAATTTTGCAATACCCAAATTTTGACAAACCTTTTATTTTAACGACTGATGCTTCAAACTACGCACTGGGAGCAGTCCTGTCTCAAGGTGAAATTGGACAAGACCTACCAATTTCTTATGCAAGTAAATCTCTACAGAAACACGACTTAAACAAGCCAATAATTGAAAAGGAATTGCTCGCAATTCATTGGGGAATAAACTTTTTCAAACCATATTTATACGGTCGAAAGTTCATAGTGGTAACAGACCACAGACCACTAATTTCCCTGTTCTCACACAAAAATCCATCATCAAAAATGACAAGAATTAGGTTAGATCTAAGCGATTACGATTTTACAATAATCTATAAGAAAGGAAAAATTAACACGAATGCGGACGCATTGTCAAGAATTGAAATAGACTCGGAAATACTTAAGCAAATGATACCATTGGAAAATGATGAAACAGAAATGAAAATATTAATAACCACAAGGGCAATGAAAAAGAAGAATGAAGATAATATAAAGTTACAAGAGGCAAATAAAATAGCAAATAAAGAGGCAAATAAAGTTAATGGCAATGAGGAAATAGATATGAATGAAGCACGTGTAAACAGAAGTAATATGGGAAGATGCATTTCTCAGGAGTCTGATCAACTTCTAATATGGGAATGCACATCCATAAATGATATTAAGAATATGAAAAAATTGCAATTTAATAAGTTTGAAAATATAGAAGACGTCGACATAAGAATTGAAGATAATATTGTGCACATAGGACGTGATGATAATTCATCGA
Organism: Pollenia griseotomentosa; assembly: GCA_963931875.1. Lineage (NCBI taxonomy): Eukaryota > Metazoa > Arthropoda > Insecta > Diptera > Polleniidae > Pollenia > Pollenia griseotomentosa. Next base: position 79,349,131 of record OZ007563.1, read on the forward strand.
AACAAGATTCGATCATGAAGAAATCACGTACCCAAAATAATAGTTATGTGAAGAAAGGATGTAATGATAATTCATCGAAACAAGATTCGATTATGAAGAAGTTACATGCCCAGAACGTACAAGATGATAATAATATGCATGCAAGATTCAGCGATAACTCAGCGAAACTAGATTCGATTCTGAGGAAACTGATATCTAAAATGAAGAAAGAAAATATAAAGGAATTAGCGCTAGCAAAGAATGATAAAATATTTAAGACGTATACAATGAAAGAATTAAAAGAAGCATATGCAAAGATAAGAATAAACAACAAAAGTCCTCTACTAAAAATATTAATTTACAATGCCCCAACAAGAATAACAGATGACATTCTGAAATATAAACTCATCGATGAATTCCACAATGCCACACACGCAGGCCACTTAGGAATTAGAAAAACGGTAATTAAGTTGAAACAGCGGTACATTTGGAAAAACATGAACAAGATGGTTAAACAATTTGTAAGATATTGTGACAAGTGTAATATAAACAAACAGACAAAGAACATTAAGGAACCACTTACGTTAACAAACACCCCAAACAACAGTTTTGAGATAATATCAATTGATACTGTAGGACCTCTTCGTATTTCAAACGGATACCGATACATATTAACAATGCAATGCGAACTAACAAAATTCGTTATTGCGCACCCAATGTCAACAAAAGATGCACTTACAACTGCCAAAACATTAGTAGAACAATTAATTTTAAAATACGGAAAATTTAAAGTGCTCAAATCGGACAACGGGACTGAATTTAAAAACGAACTGATGCGTAACATATGCTCGTTACTTGAAATCAAGCAGACATTTTCAACCCCTTACCATCATGAAACAATAGGTTCGGTAGAAAGAAATCATAGAGTTCTCAATGAATTCTTGCTAACAACAGCAAATGATTATGAATGGGATAAGTGGATAAACTATTTTACTTTCGCCTATAACACGGCACCACACATAGACACTGGTTACACACCATTCGAACTAGTTTATGGTAAATTACCATGTTTACCATCAGAAATAAGTAACAATGAGGAAATTAAAATCTATAATTACGATGATTATGCAAAAGAGCTGAAACAAAAACTAAAGTTTTCTTTAGAAAGAGCCAAGGAACTGACAATAAAGACAAAAGAAAAAAGAATACTAGACAATAAATATAATAATAGATTAAATTTAAACATAGGAGATTTAGTTTTAATAAAAGTAGAGAATAGAAAGAAAAGCCAAAGCCCGTACAAAGGCCCATATAGGATAATTAGGAGAAATAATGTAAATACTATTATAGATTATAACGGAATAGAAAAAGAAATGCACAATAACCAATTAAAACCATACCTAGGATTAAGAACTAATGATTAAAATAAAACTATATAAAAACAAAAATATATAACCATACTTATGATTAAGGACTAATAAATAAAACAAACTATGTAAAAATAAAAGTATAGAGATATAAGAATTAATTATGTAAATAGATTTTAAGAATCATTAATTAAAATAACAGATTATAATTATTACAATATTTTTACAGTACTATGAAAATATGAAGAAAAATTACTCCCCTAATTTTTCTCTTAACGGTGAGGGTGTAGTGTACCTTATAAGCGTCCACTGCTTACCCAATAACCAATCTAAAATGCATACATGCCACCCCAATTACTGTAGGGTAAATGCCATACATAAAAGATCAAATAACGGCATTTACCCAAATGACTCAATGTGTTCGAACATGAGTCAATATAATGGTAAAGCAGATCAATCAGAATGTGAGTGACATGAATTTGGATTGTCTAACAAAAATGAGTACATTCCTTACTCATGCATTCTGATTGGTCATAGCATTGTGCATAAGGAAAAAACCATATTAATTCCATGGTACTGAAAGAGAAGTATAGATTGTAAGAATTAATATTAAAAGTTAGAATAAGTAAGCAATATTGTAAAATTAGTATAAAAAGGGCAGTAGCCCACAAATAAAGCAGACTTTAGATTTGAAAACATAAAGTGGCACTTGTTGCCTAGTTGAATTATTTTTAGTCTCCTAATTTGGCAGTTCGCTAAGAACGCCTGACCATCGAGCTGGTACCCTACAGCTGCATAAAATTATATTGGGCTATAGGGAAAACATCCTGTCAACATCATACTCTACACTTTAATATGCCTTTTTTCAAAATTGTTAAAAATAAGATTTTTTTTTTTTGAAAATTAAAAAAAAAAACAAACAAAATTTGTGTAATGCTCCAGTCAAAAATTTTGTTTTTTTTTTAGTCCATTTACATTACAACGAAATTTAGTAGATTTCATTTGAAATCTTCCTCAGAATCTAGTGCGTTTACATTATACTTTTTTGACATTAGCGAGATTTTGTTTTTATAACAGAAGAACTTTATAAGAACTGTCTAAAAGTTTTTTGCGTAACACATACAAACACAAAAAGAAATAGACATGAAAAAATTTGCATTCCCTTTTATTTATAAGTCTGCTTTCACACGTTCTATCTTTTGATGCTAAGTTCTTATATTTTTAGGTGAGTGAAGAAAGAAGAAAGGGGGTTGATACGGAGATGCCTGCACTCGGTCAGTAAGCTTTGTGTTTTTATTCGTTGGTGTATGCACAACGATGGCTGCATTTAATTTTTATCTTTTCTTTCTCTCTTTGAATCGCTGTTAATAAAATTGTTGTTGTTTTGAACCGAATGAAGTTGAAACCGATTGCTGCGTGTGATTATATTTGGATCTTTAAAAGGGAATTGAAAAGAAGTTGAGCATCAAAAGATGAAATGTGTAAATTCAGACTAATCAACATCACTTTTTCCTCCGTTATTATTTGTCTTTTTTTCTTGTGCACTTTTTTCTTGTGCAGGGAAGTATTTTTTAGTGCTATTTGGAAAAAACCATAGTTGCTTCACTAAATACTACTAGATTTTGAGTGGATTTCGTCAAAATCTAGTCACAAAGTAGATTTTGTTTTGTGTGGGAATCTTGTCAAAAACAACTGGAAATCTCGTAAGTAGTAGATTTCGTAATAGTGTAAATTGGCTATCAGGTATAATTTAATGAATTACTTTTTTGTTTCTTTTTAATAATTTAGCATTTATTAAAATTAATCTGATAGTTTGGAAAAACATATGTTCACATTATGCTTTAAATATAGCAGCTTTTAAATGGTGCCCACTGTTTTCTTTGACCTGTCGTGTATTGTTTCCGAAAAAAACAAGACTTTTTGAATCGATCTAACGATATGCCCCCGTCCATCCGTCTGGCTGGCAGGTTGGAATAGAGATGTAAACACTCTACGCAAAGTAGAGCCTTTTGGAAATGGTGACAATTTGTCCATAATTTCAAGTAGCCCCCATACAAGTTTATTTCCGTGGAAGAGCCTTTTTGCCTATAAACCATACAAAAACCACTCCCGAAAATAGTTTTTAATGACATAACTCCTCATACATGGTGGTATTGACAAAAAATTTAATGAAAATAACTTAAAGAGTAGCTACTATACTCACCATATTCTGTACGTAAAATTAACTGAAATTGTAATATAAAATAAATGAAAATATTATTATTTACTTACCCCTTTACACACTTTTGTTTTACTTTTGTTGTATTGACCCCGTTGTTTACAGAAGAACTCTCAACTATTAGACACCAGCAGCATGACAGAATATGGTTTCGTAAATATTTTACTTTAAAAATCTGATGTATTTAACTAAACTAGTGTTCGTTCGCCTAATGTTCAAAATTCGACCATTAATGTTTATGTACATTAGGTCTATAACTTTTTCACACTTTTTGCGAATATCAAAAACGGCATAGTATAGACGTGTAGAACATTAAAAGTTATTAATAAAAATATGATAATTTTTTCGGATTGTTAAAAAAGTTCTCGCAGGGATCGGGTTGAAGTTTGAAACAACCATTTTTATTTCACGGAAATTGTAAAAAGTATACACCTGATATTTAAATATATTCCTATACGTATCACTTAAATTCTATTGTGGAATTTATCCACTGCTTTAGATTTAAAAATGTTTCTACGGTTAACAATTTATCGCGGCTTAAAATTTCTTGGAAGGTTTTAGAAATTTGCTTCCCTGCGTGAGGTTTTTTTTCGCAAAACGACGGGAGACAGGTGTTTTCAGTACTAAAACATTCTTGGCCACTCCGTGATACTATGCCAAAAGTTTGGTTATAGCCCGAATGTACATGTGTAGAAAACATAGTACATCTAAGTAAATATGAATTTACATGTTTCGGGCATTTATTTTTTCCATATTAGTGGATCGATTTGATCAGGGACCAACCTCCGACTTATATTATATCTTCCACGTGAGTTAATTTAATTTTGTAAGTTCTCCTTTATAAATTGTCATCCACTCAGGACATTGCATGTTTAATTTTATTTTTCTATCTCCAATATTAACAAAAATTAATCAAAGTACCAGATGTTGAACGAAGAAGTACCAAAAAGCTCCCCTTACATGTTCTAATTCACCCAGTTTAATGTATAATTTATCTTTATAGATCGAATATTAACAAAAATTCAAAAAGTACCAGATGAAAAGAAAGAGTACCAAAATTTTTCATCGTATAGGTTTTCATTCACTCGAAATATTCGAAAACCAGTTCCTTAAAAAACAGAAACGTCGGCAAAAAAGTCGGAATCGTATACGAATTCTGTCATATTCCTGACCCAAAAATGTATGATGTGGTTGACACGAATTCTGTCAGACATGTCGTGGGAAATTCTGGGTTTTTTGCCAGCATTTCTGATACACACAAAAAAAAAAATATTGTGATGCCAAATAATTTGAGCATTTGACGATTATGCTGTTGGGGTAAACAAAAACTTGTTGTCGTAAATGAAAACCTTTTGTCGCAAGAAAATTTTCAACAAAATTTTTTTTACCGCAACAACATGAAAGTATTTGAAGTTTTTCAACAGCAAAATTATTTGTTGCGAATGAAATATCTTTTGTCGTTAAAGGTTTTCCTCTGAAATAAAAGCACATTGAAAATTGCTGTTGACGTAAATGATTTGCATTTGCAGGAAATAACAATTTTTGTTGCCATAAAATATTTATTTTTTAAATCAAATAGTTTTACTGTTGTCGTAAAAAAAATTGTATTTGAACAATGAATTTACACTTTGGGACAAAAGAAACAGACTTGTTGCCACAAATGCAAAATCTTGTTGGGCACAATCCGAATGTAAATTCTATTTGAATCAAAATCAATTTCTTTTGGCACTATAGTCTTTTTTTAGTGTGTAGATATCTGACAGAAATCTAATAAAAAAGGCATGGGAAATTCAGATATATTAGACGACATTCTTAATGTTTTCTGACAGATAACTGATCGACTATACGCATAGATTTCTTACAGAAATCTAAGGCATGTCTTGTAGAAATGTGATCGAAAGTTAAACGAGACTTTTATATATTTTTTTTTTTTATTAAGTTTTTTCTTTAAAAGTACAGACGTTATACTTTGATACATAGTAAAAGGTTGAAAAATTTGTTGTCGATGTCGTCCACGGAGCAGCTTCTTGTTCTTGATTTATCTCCAAACCAATATTAAGTATTCATAAATACTCTAAAAAGTATGTTAAAGTTGCATTAAAAAAGGTGATTTTAGAACACAGATAATTTGTATTACCTTATTTAAGGATACTAGCTCTAATTTGATGTGTTTATTTAAAGTTGCAAAGCAAAAAAAAAAAATATATATCCGTGTCCCATTAGTTTTTTTTTTGTGTCTTAGACAATCCGATAGATCTGATCTATTAAAAAAATTTCGAAGGCTATAATTTTATTGCAAAATAAAAGAGTTTAATTGAAAATTAAATTTTAAAATTTTTTTTTTAACAATAAAATAAAATTTAAATATTTTCAACTTAATGACAATTGTTATTTATAAAAAAGTACCATTAGACACATCTTTATGAATTCCGCCAGAAATCTATTAGACATATCGATACATAAATTCCCCCTGATATATCCATGCGAAATCGATCAGAAAGCGACCAGACAGTACGTATATTCAATGTCTGATGGAAATCTGAACGAAGTCTCTAAGAATGAAGTCAGACATTTGCAAGAAATGTCTGTTTCAGACAAAGTAGGAGTATTTTGCTGGCTGGGTTATTACTCCGAAAATATTGTAGAGATTTTAATATATTGTGCACTTCTGTAAGTAAAATGGTGTATATTTTGTTCAAATCGGTTGACATACAGAGGAGGAAAGTGTTCTTAACTGTTTTGCCTTTGCCGATTTATATAACTAAATAATTTTAACAAATAGAAAATGGGAATTGCTTACACAAAACAAGCAAATCGTTTTTATAGATAAGTAAAAATGAATTTTTGTTAGTTAAATTATAAAAAATAACTGAATATTCATTTCTTTTTACGGAACATGGGGTTGAATTTTTGACAGTAAAAATTAAATGAACTTTTCGTTATTTTCAATAACATTTTCATTTAATTTTACATAATAAAGAATTAAACTTTATCAACAGACAGAATATTAACTGCAACTGAAAATCCGTATTGAAATGCACTTAGTTTTTTGAATAAATGTTAGAATCAGTTAAAAACAAATTTGCTTGGAATTTTAAATGTTTATTTATTTAAAAATGACTAAACGGAATACTTCTTAAATATACTACAGTCGGTTACTGTAGTAATATTGTGAGTGTACTACTGTGTGTGAAAACTAAAATTTAACTCAAGGCGGTAATTATGCTCTATTCGTTAATTATATTTTGATTAAAAAAAAAACAGTTTACTACAATTTTCATAATAACCCATTCAACATCCAAACCTTTATATTTGTTTTCTTTAATTATTTGAACGGAATTAAAGTGTGATTTCAAACTATAACAAGTATCTACTGATGCTGCTGAAATAAGAAATATCATTTAACGAACTTTGCTCAAACAATTTATTTTATAATAAGAAATTTGAAAAATGATTAATGATTTTAATTTTGTTTTTTTTTTTTTTCTTATATTTGTTTTTTACCAAACTGTTTATTAAAAGTGTTGAGTGGCTATAAACAAGGAAATAAAGTCGATTTTATAACTTCCAGCACAAATAAGAAATAAGGGTATATTTAGTCTGCCCTTCAGTGTATTACACAAAGAAATATTTAGCAAAGCTTCCAAAAAGTATTCATATTTTGGTTCTTTTAGTAATTCTAAGTCGATCTAGCCGTGTATTTTCAAAGTACGCTCAGTTCCAGATGACTCAACACAAAATGGTTTCTAGTTTTCTTTAGCAGTTTAAGATTAAAAACCAGAAAATTTTTCTTTTTTTTTTAAATAGAAATAAAAGTTAAAAGGAAAATAAGTAAGAGTGCCGAATCTCCACCGACATTTGGAATATTTCAGGCGTGGCCCCTATATAGGTCTATAAATTATTAATTAATCTTTATAAAAACAGACTTTATTGTTAACATTGGTTGCGGTTTAGACCTACATATGTTAAATTAATGACCGACAGTCAGAAACCTTCACGTTTTTATTTCTAATCATATTAAACTTAATTTGAACAAATAAGAGTAAAAGAACATGATTCGTAACAGTTTTTGCCAAACAAAGATAATTTTCGAGAGGGGTATTTATATTGGACCCATTGTAAATTATGGACCAATTATCACAAAATTCTATGGAGTTATTTTTGGTATTTAAAAACCTAAATAAAAACAGATTTCAATATAGTAGTGGAATTATTAATTATTAAAATGGGACATACGGTAAATTATGGAACGTTTTTTACAAAATTGCTTGGCATTATTTCTGGCCATATTAAGCTAGTTTGGACCAAATTTTGACACAATGTCTATATCTGCTACGGTTTAAGGCGAAATATGGGAAATATAAAAGAACAGTATCACTTTTTTACTTTAAATTCCGGACAGTAAATTTTGTTTTTTCTTTTGTTCATTGTATTATAACGGAACATTTTTCACTAATATGCGTCTGCGTTTGGAATTTTTGTAAATTTGCTTTATTTAGTTTGACTATATTTGCTAATATGTTATTTGCTACTTATCAAAGTATAACATTTATTCATACATATCTATAATTTTCTTGATATTCTTAGACATTGTAGGACAATGAAAAGTTCAAGCAAAATATCACATAAAAACTAAACATCTTTTATCCGGACACTCTAGTACACAGAACAAATTCTCACCATTTTTTTTTTTTTTTTTAATTAAACCATTAATCAAAAATCAAATCAGTTTAAATTAAAGATTTTATCAAGCGAATTAAACTTTTACTTATAGTAATCAACAATACTACTGCAAAAAAAATGTTGTTAATATCAAAAATGGTGCAAATTGAATAAATTTTTTTTATTAATATTACAAATTTTTTTATTGAAGCAATGGCTTAAACACCCAGGGCTGCCAGGTACTTTTTTCCTTCTCCACAAAAAATTAAAAAATATCCCCAAAAATCCCCAAATTAGAAAACAAATTCTTAAAAAGTCAATACAATTTTTTGTTTTTTTTTTCAGATCAAATTTTAAATTTTTTTTTAAAAAATAGTAAAAATAGAAGGAAAAATTTTAATAAGAAATCCCCAAAAATTACCAAATAAAAATTTTTAATAAAAAAAAATTAATTCATTTTGCGACTGGTTTCGGCATGTTTTTTTAAATCCTTTTTATGCGATTCCAGTGAGGAATTACAAGCAGGACAATATGCTGTTATTGACGGCGACTGAGCCAATTTATAAGAATTTGGGGCTTGTTCAATCGGTATTAGTCATCCTTATAATCAACAATAAAAATACATATATACGTCATTTATTTAATAGTTCGTTGCATCATAACTACTAACCAATAGCCCAGCATTCTTTTTCCCAAACTTTATTATATTCTCTTTCATTTTTAATTATTTTTGGGGAAGACATACGTATATGCTTGAAAATTGCCTTTTAAAAACTCAAAAATTTTATGTTTGACAACACATAATTTAGATTCTATTTTTAAACACTTAAGCTTTGTTCAAAATCAGAGAAACAATTTCGTTTTTTCTTCTATCTTATTTCTTCCCAAAGTATTTCATATATTTTCCTTTCATTTTATAAACAAAAATGTAACTAAAGTTTTTTTAAAAATTTGATTCAACTAGAACTTCAGCAACAATTTGTATGAAATTGTTGACGTTTAAAATAATTTTATTTAGTTTTGAATAAAAATTTCAACAAAATGTTGAACAAAATAATAATAAATGCTTAATATTGTTGTAGCTAAAATTTGCAAACGGTTTCTTAATGCAAAATGTGTGTGGTTGCAAAAGAAATTGTTACTCTATTATGAACACCAAGTGAAAATGTTTTTTTGATTGTGAACGAAGCTTTACTCAAGAAAAATAATATAAGTTTATATTTATTATACAGCTAACAAAAATGGTAATCTTAATTAGGACCTTTTACACCGTATAAGTTGTTGGTAAGAGTAAGATAAAAGTTTTGATAGTTTTTTTTCATATTTTATATACGAAACAAATAAAAATAATAGTAAATAATAAAAGAAGGGAAAATATATTAAAAAAGTGTAAAATCCCCAAAAAATCCCCGAATTTTTTTTTTAATCCCCAAAAAATCCCCAATCCCCAAATGACTTTCTTTGTCCTTTTTTCTCGCATGAAATCCCCAACTTTGGGGATTAATCCCCAAGTCTGACAGCCCTGTAAACACCAACAAATAATATCTACACTCAAAAGAAAAATCAATCCATGCATACTCAAATCAATCCGAAGCGGTATTAGTAGTACGGTGAGTACGGATTTTCTTGCATCAAGTAGAAAAGATTGATTCAAGTATGGATTTTCAATCGCAAAATACTTTAATGATCCATATTCAATCCCGTTTCGTACTTGAAATAATCCGAAAATGAGATTGAGTTAAGTTAAACTAAGATTGAATCAATCTTTAAATACGCTTGATTAAGAATTATAAAATGGTTTTAATCCGAATTCGTACTTAAAATAATTCGAAAATTAGATTGATTTATGTAAAACTAAGATTAAATCAATCTCAAAATGCGATTGATTCAAGTATTATAAAGTTGATTTTATCAAGAAATTAGAAATTAGAAAGAAAAAGTTATAATGATTGATTTACTTACCCGTATTACACCTTACATAATGATAAAACACCAATATCATGTCCGATATGGTTTTTACTTTAGAAATCTTATGTACATATGTAACTAAAAATATAAACTAAATGAGAAGCAAGAGTTCAAATTCACTTTTTAACCCTTAGTGGTGCACATGAGTCTCGCCAGACCTTTTTTCAATGTGTATTGAAAATTAAAACATGCGTAGACCGGAGGGTTAAACACAACAAAAAGTTTAATCGTTTTTTACTTGATTTAAGAATTTCATGCTTTCTTCAAGAAATTCCGGAATTGATTTTCGAAAGTAATCCCATTTATGGCCATGTCAGATACAACTTTTGCTTCGCGTTGCGTTAGAGATTCGCTTTGACATCCGAGATGAAATATTCATACTTATACGAAACATGTCACATAAAGTACTTTTAAAACAGAGCGAAGCGAAAAGTTAGGCAACTCTCATCTTTTTGCGCGCTTTGACAGTCTGCTTGTATAATTTTTTTTATTTATTTATTTCTGACAAACAATTCGTGTGTGTTGTCAAAGTGTTTATTGTGACATACACCTTTTGCGTTACGCTTTTTTGCCAAAGTTAGAAACGTCACGCAAAGCGATGAAGTTTTATCTGACATGGCCTTTAGGATTGTTTTGAGTACGTTTAAGTGTTTTTCGTACTTGCATTTTTGAGAACGACTCGAACTTAAAGTAATCATAAAAAACTTGATTTATCCCAAGTGTTTTGAATTATGGTGTTGAATTATGGTTCAATTAAGTTTTAAAAGCTTAGAGATAACACTACCAAAGTTTGTGATAATTTACTTTACACTTTTAACGCCAAAAACCGTTATAAAATTTAGAACTTTCATAAAATTTAAAGCATTGTGTTGCCAGATTCTCTTAGGATTAGTTTCTAATTTATAACAGATTCGATATAAAGTCCTTTTTTAGAAAAATTTTAATTTCTTTTGGAGGGTATCAAAGATTCGGCATAGCCGAATATATCATTCTTCCCGGTTTAATGTCTGGCTTTTTTATTTTTTTAATTCTTTAATAAATTTAATAAAATTAATTTACATTATTCTGCGGTTAATTACAATGTGAAAAAAAAAATACAGCTTCAATAGTTGCAAAGCGAAATAAAACTAGACTAAACTCGGGTTTTTGAAAAGTCGTTTGGAGTACGTCAAAAAAAATATACTAAATGTACTTCTGAGCTAAAAAAATATTTCAGATGTCTTCAGTAGAGTTGTATGTCGATTCTTTTCTTAGAATATATTAACCCTCTAACCCTCATGTTAAGGGGTAATTTTTGTCCTTTTTCCAAACTTTCACACAAAATTATACTAAAACGGCACTTTAGGGGCTTAAAATGTTCCAAGAATATTTTTTGCATCAAATTTCACTAGGGGTCTTTCAAGACCAAAAGTTCGTGCAATATATATATGTAAAATACTTAATAAGGGAAAATTGGAAACCAGCATATATTTTTATTTTCAAAAAAGCAGTGGTGATTAAGTCAAAACAATGCAAAGTATTTCTGATCTTAATGGTATATTAGGATTTATAATTAAAAACCTTATGGCAGTTTTTTGAAAAATTTAACCTATTTTCATTTTCCGGGGTATTTTTTTGTCCTGCTTTAAAAAAAATATACTTAACATTATACAATAAATATGCCTAATATTTTGCAAAACATGCTGAATGAAGTACATTTAGTATATTTTTTTGACATATTTTCAAAAAATTCAAGGCCCGAAATTTCGAAAACCTGAGATAACTTTTCAAAACCCTTTGGTAGATTTGCTCTACCAGTATTCTTATCTCATTTCGCGTATAAATCAGTGGAATAACTTTAAACAGGCGTTAAAGCATAATAATTTTTGAGTTTGGAAAATACTCTACACTTGGTCAAGAAGAAAAAAAATACAGAAACTTTTTTTCACATAGGTTCCATATAAATATCCTACTGAAATGTAGACTTGGCGTTCATCAGCGATCTAATTTTGCTGGTTGCTGAACAAAAAAAAATTCAAAGAATAAATAAAGGGTATTTTTTGGACGTATAGTTATTCCGATAGGAATAACTGTAAAACAAGCAGGCATAAAAGTAAAGTGTGCTTGACTTTCCTTCTGTGAACTTTGACAAATCACCCTGTTATCGATCCGACGCCGTTCTAAGCAACTTGGTCTCTGTTCGTCTACTATTTGGAAAGATTTTGGCCAACATTAATATAAGATCCAACTAGTGTAATAATTAAAGCCAGCGGACCATTGATTGCATCGTGTGCTCGGTGAATGGGCTGAGAATCAACCAGAAGTTGAACCCGATTTTTATCCTCAAAACTCTTTTAACGATAAGGCTCATTTCTTGTTAAACGGGTATGTAAATAAGCAGAATTGTCGTTTTTGGAGAGAGAGCACAATCCTCATGAGAATTTATTAGATGCCGAAAAATATTTTTATTTTTGTTTGCTTTTCATGCCGAAGGCTTCATTGACCCATTTGTCCTTGAATTCGAAGCCAAACGCTACAGGCAAATAATTCATGATTTTTTTATTCCTCATATCATTGCAAATCATCAAACGTTTAGTGACCGAATTATTTCAAGCAATGGGCCATTGGCCATCTCGTTCGTCTGATTCGACACCTTTAGACTACTTTTTGTGGGGATACGTCAAATCTTAAGAGGCCAACATTTGACGCACTTTAAAAGAAATAAGACCATGTATGCTCGAAAAAGCGGTAAAAAGTGAATCGACGGATGCCGTTAAAAATTCGCAGTGTATTGGCCATATTTTTAAACATTAAATCCTTTGAAGTTGTGATCAAACAAAGCCAAAACTTTGATCATTGCAGTAAATTTTTTTGTGTTTTCTGTTTACAAAAAGTTATATGTCTTTGAAAAAACACCGTTTACTTTTTGAAACTAAAGACCCCCGTTTGTATATTTTTCTCACGTCTATATCTCGGAAGCCAATTGGAATTTTGTTTTCCTGTCTGCGGACATGGTAATTTGAACTTCTCTTTCCATAAAGATCCAGAATATGGCCCCTATTATAAGTTGTATTCGACAAACGATAAATTTTGTATTAAAAGTTGACAGTACTGTCAAAAATTCGTTGTGCATGAAACTTTTTAACGAAACCAATTTTGCTTTCACTGCTGCAAATCCAATTTCTTCAATTCGGAAAACTTTTAGGGGTGTGCTTGCATTTTAGGTAAAACTTTGAAGTAAGGTTATATACAGTTTTATGATATCCTGTGTAAATAAAACAACCAAATTTTTCTAAAACAACTATAAAACAATTTATTTAACTATCTAAGAAAGGGAGAGAGAGAGGAAAGTACACGTGGTAAGACTTCAAAAATGAAGTGAGATACAAAATTCAATAACTGCAATGAAATTTTTTACAATGCTTTTAACACATTTGTGGTTTTTGAATTGGAAATGAACTGGCTAAATGCTGATTTACCATCCACCGCCTCCACCAGCAGACCAACCTCCTCCACCTCCACCACCACCTCCACCAGCAGACCAACCACCTCCACCTCCACCACTACTATAGCCACCGCCGCCACCACCAGATGAGCCTTCAGAGATTACTTTGATAACTTGAACTTCACCAGCACCGCCATGACCGCCACCTCCACTGTAACCGCCACCACCACCATGGCCGCCACCACCACCATAACCGCCACCACCACCATGGCCGCCACCACCACCATAACCGCCACCACCTCCACTAGATGAGCCCTCAGAGATCACTTTAATTACTTGAACACCGCCACCACCGCCATGACCGCCACCACCACCATGTCCGCCACCACCACCATGACCGCCACCTCCACCATAACCGCCTCCACCACCTCCACCATAACCGCCTCCACCACCAGATGAGCCTCCAGAGATTAATTTGATGACTTGAACGCCACCGCCACCGCCACCTCCGCCATGGCCGCCGCCTCCACTATAACCGCCGCCTCCACTATAACCGCCGCCTCCACCATGGCCGCCACCTCCACTGTAACCCCCACCACCACCGTAGCCGCCACCACCTCCACCACCTGTGTTTATAACTTTTATAATTTTGACAACGCCACCACCTCCACCGTGGCCTCCACCACCACCACCACCGTGGCCACCACCACCACCGTGGCCTCCACCACCTCCACCAGACCAGCCACCACCACCACCACCACCGTGGCCTCCACCACCTCCACCAGACCAGCCACCACCACCACCACCACCACCTCCACCGCCTCCGCCGCCACCTCCTAAGAAGCCAGCATTAGTTACAGCACAGACCGCAAACAAGCAAACGAAAATCTTTAAGAAAAAACAAAACGAACAGATTAGTTACTTCGAAGAGGAAGTTTTTCACTTAAATATAAAAGTTAAGCCGTAATTTAAGTTCACATTTTGATAGTTTTTTTTTTCACATTCCCAACTGATTAACAAGAAGACTTTTGCCTATAATCCCTGGTGTTTGGCAATAGTAATCCTGTTAAATCCTTTTCGGAAATATTTTTTTTCTTTTTATTGTATAATTTTTAAAACACACACCTTCATGTTGAGCTTTGTTAAGTTCAACTGAAATTGATAACAAGATCGTCAATTTGTTGGTTTTATATACAAAAATCTAAAGTAAGTTAATTTGAAGTTAATGCTGCATCTTACAAAATATTTTCATATATATTTTTCTGTTTTTCAACTTCAAATACCGCTTTCAACTCTTCAAACAACTTATTACTAAATCAAGCACATTAAGCATAATTATGTATGCAGGCAGCTTTAAGTATTAAGAGATAAAAACTTTACTAATTTACATTTTACATATTTTTTAGGCTCGTTTTGTTGAACTTGAAATTTTAGATCTCAAAATTTGCCTAAAATTCTGGTCATTATTTTTTTTTTGTCATCATCAAATAGTAAAAATGATTCGTTAATTTGGGTATTTTGCTTTTTAATGTTTTTGATGTTCAATATTTTTACAAGACTGTTTTACGAGGGTTTTGTTGTCTCTATAAATTTTGTAATCGTCATAAACCAATACAAAACTTATTTGCTATCATTTGGATTTACATATTTAAATTAATTTGCATATAATATTTTGTAATGTAACGAAATGATTAATTTTTATTGAAACACAAAAAAAAACTAATATCTTAATATGTTACTTTCTACACCCTCCACCTCGAGTGGTGAATGATGGTGCATTTAGTTTATGATTCCGTGTATCACTCAAAAAAGTACTCATCTTAGATACTTAAAAATACATATTCTGGGTCTTTGACTAAGTCATTTTAGCAATGTCCGTCTGTCTGTATGCCCGTCAATTAAAACACTAATTCTAAACGACTCGATAAAAAAAATACATTTGATGTCAAATTGTTTCTATTCGTAGTTTTTATAATTTACAATAATCGGGCCCATATAAGGCCGCCTTCTGAAGACATCGAAAAACATAAACATACAACTGCCTTGGCACAACATATATTTGAACACAACCACACAGCTGACTTCGACAATATACGAATTTTAGACAAGGAAAAAACAGAAAGGAAAAGATATACATTGGAGAGTCTAAGAATTCAACAAAAGAGAGAAAAAACAATGAACATGAAAGAAGATACAGACAAAATAAGCGCAAGTTACAGGGTAGCAATAGGATAATTTATTAACGACCAAGTTTACTTTACACAAATTAAAATTAAAATAATCCCGATTGCAAATTTAATAATTAAAAATTTATTTCGTTAACTTTTATTTTATTTAATGTAATATATACACACTTTAAAAGTAAGTAAAAATACAATTATATTTAAAATGTTTATAACAATGTTATTAATAAAAATGTTTAAATAGATGTTCCCCTGAAGAAGTCAACAAAAAATTGACGAAACGTTGGGAAAAAAATGTAATTAAATGTGTTTTTAATTTACAATGGAAAAATTAAGGCCCTATTAGCTTACAAAAATCTCTAAAACTTCAAACCAATTTGTTACGCCTAAAACGCTATCAAACGGGCAAATTTAATGGAAACTTTTTTATCGAATGCCACAATTTGCCCCCATTCGGTTTTAGAAATAAACACAGCACAATTGAACAACGTTACAAGAAAAGCCTTCGAAGAAAGAATATATTACTCCGCACTCTTAAGCATTTGGTGAAATCTTGCTTGAAGGCTTATTACATAAATTGGAGCTTAATTTACCAGTAAACACACGCAAGCTGTTAGAAAGCTACTTAGTCGGTCGGAAGTTTATTATTAAAGAAGGCAATTTTTTAAGTTCTCCTCAGCTAATTGAAGCTAGATTCCCATAAGTAGGAATCTTGGGCCTTCTATTATACCGAATACATACTTTGGACATGCCAATAAACATCTACACTCAAATATCAACTTTTGCTGATGATGCAGTTTTTCTAGGCGTACACGCAATTAAGGAGCAAAATGGACTCTTATTAAACTTAAAGCAAATCAAATTAGTTGTTGGCTTATTGGAAGAAATTCTGTGCTTAATCTCGATTGCAAACTTCTACTGCATTATTTAATTATGGGGCACTGCCTCAGCCTCTAATAACGAAAAAATGCAAAGGCACAATAATAAACTTCTTTGAACAATCATAGTAGCCTCCTGGTTTGTATAAAACTCGAATATTAACAAGGATCTTAATGTGTCATTAGTAAAAGCTAGGTTAGGTTACATTGGCAGCCGTGATCAAGCACAGCTCACGCGGGTCCATTAATTAGTTCCCGTTGTGTTACCATTGTGTTACCATAGTAAAAGCTATAGTCGAGAAATATGCGGTAAAATATTTAAATTGCTTTGAACTCCATTTAAGTCCCCTAGGTCGACTACGAATGGCAGTACAACTGAAGTAGTCTTGCCAGTAGCGAAATCCGGCAACGCCGCTTTTATATTTTATATTTTAAAATACAAAAAAATTATATTTAATATTTTAACATCAGCGGCGTTACCTGATTTCGCTGTAATCGACCCAATAAGACCAATATATAAAAATTTTAAATTTATTAGGTCCCCACAAGCCACATTTATTTATTTTTGTCTATAGAACATTGTTCCTTACAGACTATTTGAAAAACTTATTAATCAATGAAAATAGTTATTAAAAAATGTTAAATAAAAACTATATTAATATATAATTTTTTCTCATATTTGGGGTATTCACAAGGTGTGCTATCATTTTGTATTGTTCATAATGTTCTAACATTTTACAATGGTTTAAAAATATTGTTGTTGCTTTGTAAACAAAAAGTGTATTGATAAAACTTTGCTTGTTATGTTTATTGCGCTGTCGTAATTTATCAGAAGAGCCCTGCGCCGAGCAACTGAGCCGAGCGGCTATGATTTTGTAGCTGTCGCCATTGATGGTATAGTTTTATCCGACTTACATCCGAATTTAACCTGCGGTTAGCATTTTTTGCAACAAAACACTTGCGGCTTCAAATTGGATCGGCCTAGGACTCTGATGTTTGGTAAACGAAGAAAATAAAATATTTGTGGCTTGCGTCTGAAAAATGGAAAATAGTCAGGAAAGATCTAATTTAATTTATTAACTCATGGATTAGAATTAAAAAACATTTTGATTTTAGGTAAATATTTATTTTTTTATATTTGTTTTAAATTAGCCGACATAAATTCAAAATAGCACACTTAATTATGAGGGGTTGTTCACAACAGTCGTATTTGTTCATGCTATTATTTTAAGACATATGATTTTAAGACACCTTGTGACCCAATTATAAAAAGTACAGACTTAAAGTTATGTTTCGACTTCTTAAATTCAACAAATCATGAGATCAAAGTTTTTCTTGGGATTCATATAATTAATTAACCAGGTTTCTTTTAAATCTGCTAAATTCCTAATTCATACTATTGATAAACTGAAATTTCCTAATTCTAATTTCCTATTCCTAAGCGCATTTCACTGGTTGCTTAGACCAGATTGTCAGGAAACTTCATCCAAAGATTTCAGAAAAACTAAAGATAGTAAACAAATAAAACTGTTAAGCGAATAAGAATTATAAGCAATAGTTTTACTTGTAACAATATCAAAGCTCAAACAAAAACAACAACGATAAACAGTGAGTTTATCTTTTCTTACAGTCCCGATTACAATTGTTTTTTTTTTGTCAACTCTAAAGGTAATTGTAAGTGGGTAAAAAAAAAACAAAAATAAAAACAAATTACGTTATTTTATTTTGCCAGTTTAGTTTTATTAACACTGCCACATGCATATTAGTTATCAAAGATTGTCTTGGGATTCAAATAATTAATTAACAAGGTTTCTTTTAAATGTGCTAAATACTAAATACTATCGATAAACTGAAATTTGCGCATTTCACCGGTTGCTTAGGCCAGATCGTCATTTTATTTATTTAAAAAAGTGAAGACTCTAGTAAATGGACTATTAAGTACAAATTTGGAACGCTTGATTGAATAAAAAACAAATTTTTGTGACGAAGATATCTGCAACGATTGAGCGTTCCTCAATTTTAGTCAGAAGATCAGGACAATCAATATTTCCATTTATATGTAAAAAGTTTAGATTTTTGCAAGTTAAATGCATTTTACATGGTGCTTTAGAATATATAAATGCAATTTTGTGGTAACTCTAACATGATATCGGATTTAGTTTCTAGATCATGTATGGATGAAAATAGGACTAAAGAAAGAAAAAAAAAAATGATGCACACCTTTTCGGCGGCATATTGGTTAAAAATAACTGAAATAAGTTTAACACTTATAATAGCATGGTTGGTATTCAACCATAGCATGTTGCTCTTGGAAAAGAGGAAAATACTATTGTTATTTTTAAGACAAATTTTTGTCATATTTAACCATAACATGTTTAGAGGCAACCATAATATGATTGAGGCATCTTGATGGAGGATCAATTTAACCATAATATGGTTGTCGCTGACAATAATATGGTTAGACTTAACATAATATGTTTAAAATTTTCTTTAAAAATACTACTGTTGGAGGTGACCATATTTAAACATTTTTTTTCTCTGCGTGTGGAATTTGGTTACAAAAAAAGTTTTCAAAATTTAAACAAATAACTTGGTTATCAATTCTTAACGTCCACTAAAAACGTGGGCTGGATTGAAGGCATGAACGTAGCCTCACCCATAAAAAGACAATATAGTTTTTCTAAGAGGACGTTAATAGTAACAGATTGGTTATCAATAAAAAATATTTGTCATAAGGTTTAGTTTCTGTATATCTTAGGAACAGTAAAACAATTACAGTAAAAGTATTAAAATTTTGTACAAATATCTTGGATATTAATACACAACATGTGCCTAAAATGTGTTTTAATTGGAAAATTAGGCGTTGCACCTCCAATACAAAGATAATATAAATTTCTGTATAACTGGTGAACAGTTACAGAAAAAGTTTCAAAATTAAATATCTATAAAAAAACATTCGTCAAAATGTGAGCTTCCTTAGAAAAGTGGATGTGGCATTTCACATTTAAAGACGATATAAAATTCTGTATATCTTGGGAACGTTATTGCAGAACTTTTTTAATTTGATCTAAATAGCTTGGTTATCAATACACAACATTATCTAAAAAGCGAGCAAGATTGGAGCAGTTGGCATGGTACCTCCTATACAAAGAAAAAAAATTAGTTTAGTTTTCTATACAAAAGATCCGTGAAAAAGTAGGCTAGATTGGAGAAGTGGCTATGGCTGCTGTAATATAAATACAATATAGACTTTTGTATATCTGCGTACGGTAAAAGTATCTTATTTTAGAACAACTTGTTTCGTTATCAATACATAAGATTTGTTTTATAAAAATTTTATTTTGAAAAGGGGAGAGGAGAAGCTCACCGCGTTAAGCTAGAATTCCATATCGTGAGCTTATATACAAATAGTGCTATCTGAAAAATCACAATTTTTCAGGAGAGCGAGAAAACTGTTGTCTTCGATAACTCTAATAGTAATAACTAGGGATGCGATTTCCATGCAAATGCATGTTTTTTGTCGATGGTCTAAGATCGATGTCGACCAATTATCTTAACGAATCATTAAATTTGCGTTAAAATGGCATCGATTTGTTTTTGCATATTGTTGCATATTTTGGTGAAAATGCATATTTTTGCATATTTGGTTTCAAATGCATATTTTTGCATTTTTTAACATTTTTGAGTGAGATATTTTTTAAATTTCCAAATTATAAAAAAAAGTTCTTCCCAAAAATTTCCAAATTGTATACAAAAAAAATATTCCTAAAAAAAAGTTTTAAAATCAATTAAAAATTTTTCTTGGAGCTCTGCGTAAAATACAAGATTTTCAAGATTTCGTCAAAAGATCCTTCAATTTTTAACCGATGCAGCATCTTACATAGTTACGACTGTCAATTGGCCTAAAGCAATTAAACCAAAACTGTAACATGTTACTTCCTTGGCACATGGGTTACACCGAGTTGTAAAGGAGATTAGAAGACTATTCGATAATATTGATTTGTTGGTTTCATACGGGAAAAAAATATTTTTAAAGACTGCTTCATCAGTTGCAATTTTCAATGAAATGTATCCCTTACCACCGGAGCTAGTATTAACAAGAAGGGGAACCTGCTTTAGACTAATCAAAAAAATTTTAAGCAATTTAAGAATTTTATTAAAGAACTTGTTGCTGCCGATGCTTTTTCGATTAAATAAGTAAAAGA
The DNA here is from genome assembly GCA_963931875.1 of Pollenia griseotomentosa. Taxonomy (NCBI): domain Eukaryota; kingdom Metazoa; phylum Arthropoda; class Insecta; order Diptera; family Polleniidae; genus Pollenia; species Pollenia griseotomentosa. Next base: position 79,370,015 of record OZ007563.1, read on the forward strand.
AATATTAAATTTAAATAACAACAAAGGGAATTAGCATTTGTATTTTCCAACTTCGGATATATTGGTGAAACTATAACTAAATTGGATGGACTAAGTTCACTTAATAGTCAACTTAAGTAATTTGATTGGCAGAAAGTAGAATTCATAATATGAAAGGAAGAATAGCAAGACAAATAAAATAAAAATCCAAAACGTTTTGAAAAAATTATAGGGTTTCAAAAAATAAAACAGATTTCAGCTATTTTTGATCTTGAATCAAATGTGGGATCTGAATTAGAAAATTAATATTATCCAAATGAATTGGCATCCTTCAAGTATTCTTCAACTTCGGTTGACGTTGAGAGATCAGTTTTCATGAACAAAAGCTTATAAACAGACAAAGGATTACTTTTCATAATAGTATAAACAAATTTATATTATGTATTTTTTAAATTAAGTTTTAAAAAATATTAAACATTCTAATAACAATAAAATAAAAAAAACAATAGAATTTTTTTTTTGTTTGTTTTAAATAGGGTTGCCATCAGTCCTCTTTTCGCCGGACTCCGTCCTCTTTTTTTGGGTATCCGGGGCAGTCCTACTTCTTTTTCATCAAGTGTCCGGGGTTGTCCGGCTTTTTACACCTTCATTGTAAATTTGTTCCTGGATTTAAATCACAGTTCACAAAATTCATTAAAAAAAAAGATTTAGGTGCTCGGGTTTTTTTTAAGATAGGTATGATTTAATTTTTGGGGACGTAACGTGACAAAAAGAGTACTTTTCTTTGAATGTGCCCAAAATGGAGCTTCCAAAAAAATGGAACAAATAAGCAAAAGCAACCTTATCAATGTCGTTACTTTTGTTCAAATAAATACTTATTGCTAAATGATTATATTAAAATTTTATTTTAAGATTCTTTTTGGAAAGAAAAAAAAAATCATATCTTAAAAAAAGCAAAGTTTTAGGATTTTTAAAAAACAGTTTGAAGTATTATAAAAAAAAAATCAGCAAAAAAAAGGGTTTTGACTTAGTCCATTTTTAAAATTTGATATTTTGCATATACATTTTTTTCAATATATTTATTGTAGCCTCAAGTATTCTCTTTAAATTGACAAAAATCATCTTCGTATGTAACGTAGTTTTCGAGATATTAAAAGAATAAACTCAACACATTCGGCTTATTCGGCGATATTATGACAATTTGAATGACATAACTTTTGAAAAAAAAAAATTAAAAAATTGTTTTTCGTTGATATGTGTTCTTTATGGGATCAAATAAACCCTCTCGCCAAATTGCATTCAAATCGAAAGGGGTCGAGTCCCACTCTTGGTTGACTTGACATGGAATTACCCAAATTAAGTTTGTGTGTGCCGTCGTTAATTTTATTAATATTAAGTTGTTTAAAAAGTGTCCTCTTTTTTCGAACAAATGTCCTACATTTTTTATGCTGACGTCCTCTTTTTCTCAAAATAGAAATGGCAAGCCTAGTTTTAAATAAAATAAAAAAACAAAACCTTATTTATTGAAAATGTTCCAGTTTTTAGTGCATTTTTTTTTATTTTTTAATGCATATTTTGAAATTTCCAGTGCATATTTTATGCGTATATTTTCGATTTTTAAGTGCATGAAAATCTCATCCCTAGTAATAACTAAACTTTATTTAACAATGTTATTTAAAAACAGCGACTTAATCATACATATGTTAATTTTTTTTTTTAATTCAAGATATTCGCACTTATATGTTACAAATTAAAATTTTATCGATTTGAACATTGAAATAACCAGATAGCACTATTTGAACAAAAAAAAAAATGAGCTGTAATTAAAACTATTTGAGACATTAATTTAAGTAACACGAATTTTTATTAACAACACAATAAACCATTGGGAGATTCGGAAGGTGTGCTATCAAGGCATTTCGTCATAATGTCCTAAATAATGTTTTACAAATGTATTAAAAAAATATTGTTGTGTTTTAAACAAAATAAAAATTTTAATACTGTGTTCATTGATTCGTCATAACTGTACATTAGAAATCTAAATTATAAGCTGTTGCCCACATCAGTCATATATATTTCTTGTTATTATGTTAAGACATATGACTTTACAACTTTACGACTACCTTCTGAATCCCCCAAATATATTACGGAAAAGTAAACTATTATGAAACGCGGAATAAAACTTTATCCGCATATTTTAAATTATGATAAAAATTATGATATTCTTTTGAAATAGAGGACTTCAATGCTCTGCAAATGCTACCGTTGGCTTAGTTGCAAAGGACGTGGGCCAGATTGTAAAAGTTTCGCTTCTATTAACTTATAATCCCGCTGCACAGTGTGGGAAGTTTGGAAAAATTTTGAAAACGGTTGGTCCGATTGGAATGCAATTTGAGGTGACAATTAAGTCGTCGTTGTAGTCGAGCTTAAGTTTTGGATTTGAGGTCTATAGACTTATCAGGAGTGACGCCATAGGTTTTCAAATAGGACAAAACTAAAAACGATTCTTAATTTAAGCTCGATGTTAAAAATTATTCTTTAGTGAAATGCGGTTGTCGAGCTCTTCATAATCTATCTCTTAAAGTTTAGGAAATATCCGACTTTAAAAATTTAAACTTTTTATTTTTGACCTACCTCGGTCTAGTATTTTGCAAATATTAGACTCAAATTTAACATCATTTTTTTTAAGTATTTTTTTTTGTGAATTACCAGCAAATTAATTAATATTCTACATTTTGCAAATTGTGATAAAATCATTTTAATTAATTAAATTATATTTTTTATTTATAGAAAAAAATTGTTTAGCAACATATATATTGCTTATACTTTTTTAAAGGCTTTTTCTCGTATAATATTGTTAAAAAATTGTATCACTGCGGACGCAAGGATCTTCCGAAATAGTCTTGTTGTTACAAATTTCCACTCCATTTTCCAATTGCATGACAAGAATCAAAAATTTTAGGTGTTTATAATAATTGTGCTATATGAATCCTGAGACCCGTGCTTGTTATCCATTATATTTCCAAAAAAAAAAAAAAAAAAAAAAAAAAAAATTCGGCTATTTTTTTGCATAGAAAAATACAAGGCCACTAATTTCAGAATAACTCCGAAATAGTTGAAAATATAAACAAATTTATTCGTATGACTTGAAGGAAATTTTATTCCTAATCGTTCCTAAGTTATGATAAAATGTATTAGCAGAACCGCCTCATTATGGGCGAAATATTAGTCAAGCTCATAAAAAATCTGTGCTCGATAAAAAAAAAATAGAACGTGAATTGATTTTCAAGATTTTGTTGTTATTTAGCTAATATTTAAAATTTTATAGTCAGTATATTTTCAAGTAAGGGCTCGAAAATATTTAGTTTTTTGCAGGTAAGTGTAACAAATGAAAAATTTCTATAGAAAACAGCAAGAGGTAGATAGTTGACAATCTAAAAAATGTATCATATTATTTATTAATATTTATTAAACTGGAAACTTTTCTCTATAAAACGATGCCAAAATTATTTGTTTACTCCTTTCATTTTGTTGTTACGAAGCCGTGGTGCCTGCTTTTCGACAACGATTGCAAAACTTACTAGTTTGACTTTCATCTAAAATAAAAACAAATTTTGTTTTGACTTAGCCTTTAAAAAATACGGATTTAGCTAATGTCTTTTCCAGACCTGGCAACACTGATATCAACAAACATTTATTTTCAATACAATGGTAATAAATATGATTTTCCCAATTTGAAACTGCAAACTGTTTCTCCATAGTATTTTTTTATTTTCAAAACGTATTACTCGCTCGCGAGTTTTAATTTTATTACTCGCGAGCAGAAATAATTCTTTGTAATGTGGAAAACAAGACTCGCTCGAATTGAATTCGATCGCAAGCGAGTTTAATTCGAGCACTCCCCGTACTCTGGTTTATGGACCAATGGTTAAATTTGGACTTAGCTATTCTAAGAGTTTTTTGCTGCCAAATTTGATTTCAATACCAACATTTAAATAGAAGTTATAGGATTAAAATCTAATTTCGGGAGTAGTAATTGAATGAGAGCTATGGTCAAATGTATACCGATTCCAATGAAATTTGGTTAGATGATTAAGACTGCTGTAAAATAACTTTGGACCAATCATGGACGCGGCATACAAAATTATGTTATGTGGTTAAGATTCATATAAGAGTCATTTGTGCCGAATATTATCTAGATATCTACATCTATATGAGATTTTTTCTATCTTAAAGAGATTTTAGAGACGGAGTTTATATGGGGTCTTTGGTCAATTCTGCAGCTGCCAGCACAAAATATTGCCAAGACATAGCATCTATAAGAAAAGTTTTCGTCGCCAAATTTAAGAAAGTTGGTGAAATAAAAAGCTATTTTTAAAATATTTGGTAGGATGATTTAGCTTGCAATAAAAAAAGAAGATGGTTTATGGACACAAATAATCTTTTCCGGAAATAAGTTGGTATGAGGGTTACGTAAAACTGTAGACCGAGTCTCTCCATTATTGTAGTGTGGGTATAAAAAGTTCATTGTGTAAAAAAGCATTTTTTTGTTTAGATAAGTTAAAGGTGACCATTAATTACCACGAATTAGAAATTTTCTTAATACATAAAAAGAGGATATTGTATCATATGGCCGCCGGGCTTGTTCAACTTTACTTTCTTACCTGTTGTGTACTATTTTTTTCTTTTTCTTTTTGTTGAGGTTTTCTTTAATATTTTATAAGTACATTTACATGGTTTAATCGAATTATAATCATTGTTTACAGCCTCTAGCCATATAACGTATTGTAATTATAAACTACTCTAAAATCAGTGACAACATTCAAAGTACAAATCACTTTGGCCACATATTTCTAAATATATATATTGTTTTTTATTTTCTGTTTATACTTTTTGTTTTGGGTTAAAAATTTTGTTATTTCACAGCCAACCCAAAATCGTCAAATATCTCTTAACCATGTAACAGTCAAGTTCAGATCGTCTTCTGGCAAAGGTTTTTTTTTGTTTAGTAAATATTTGTAATTTTCCATAACTTTATAGTGTTGTTTACTTAAAATAAAAAGCTGAAGTCTTCTATGATTTTTAATTGTAATTTGTTTAATAAAGCGGATTTTAACTTGAATTCAAAATTTTTCCATTTTTAGTTATTTGTTAAAATAATAAAAAAAAGTGCTTAAAAGCTATTAATTAAAATTGCTTGTCTCATGCCTTTTACGCTTTATATTTTTGCATAAATTAGAAAGATACACGTTCAAATAAAAAAGAAGCTAAATTGGCAAACTGCAAAAGTGGAAAGAGAACGTTGAAACAAAGCTTGAGATATTGTGCAAAACTTATTTTTCTAGATTTTAAGAGATTTTCTCGAACTTCTATTTTAGTAACACCTGTCCGTGAATTTTGGAATAAGAAACTTTAAAAATTCTTGCAAAAACACAATTGTGATCGTAGACACTACAGATTCAAATTTTCCGGACTTTTTCCGTTCCTGGGAGCGCAAATTTTCTCGACAAATTTTTATGAACAGCCGATTTTAAATTGTAATCAATTATAACTAATCAATGACAATTTTATGAAATAAAAAAACAAAACCGTCTGTATTGTAAAAAACGTGTTATAGAGATGAGAGTTCTGTTTTTTTTCAAGTAATTGGCATCGTCTGCAAATAACATTATCGCAGCACAAAAGATTCAAGAAAATAAATCATAATAAACATTTCGAAAATTTATTTTGAAAAACATTTGATCTAATGCTTATCACAGAATCAAAATATGCACCACATGCACTCAAAAAATCATTGGACATTGTATATATAATTACTGTTTATAAATAAAAGTTGTTTTATTTTGAAATATTTTAAATCGTATCAATTACACTGGTTAACAAATTTTTAACTTTTTGCAATATCAAAAGTAGTTTTTGGGAATACAAAATTTTAATTTAAAAAAATTTTGTTATTCGTGCTTAATTCCCAGTTTTTATTCTTGATAAACCTGGGAACCTTAAAAATGAGATGTTTTCTAAGATAAATCGGGCCTGCTGATAACGAATATGGCATTCACTTATTTTTCTCAAGAAGCGTTTTCGAGATATACACGAAAATCGTGTTTTTCTGCAGTTGTTTTAGGAATTTCGAAAAATCTCGAGAACTCTTTTCTCTCCAAACTGTGTCGATCGGATAAAGATTAAATGAGTTACAGGACTTTTGTTTTTTTCAAAATTCACCATTTTAATTCGCTCCAGTAAGGCAATAAAAAATTTTCTTTAACATCCCAATAAAAATTTGAGCTTCGGACGAAGCAGGTTTGTAAGGGAGATACATAAAAGTTTCGCTTATCATCTCGCTTACGGAAGGCATGAATTTAGTATGTCGTTTTCCCACTTGGAAGCAATACATTTTTGACACAAAAAGCACTTATTTCAACGCATATAAGAAGTGGTGAGTGTAACATTTACGAGACGCGCTTTTTGATGTGCCAGTAAGAAACACATTTTTCTTACATGTTAAAAAGCGCTTGTTAATGTGAGTTTCTTATGACTTGGATTAAGCGCTAGTGGTATCTATTTCAGTAAAAGTTTTCAATAATTGCAAAGGTGCCTTCAAAGAAGCATTTACTTCTGAGCACTTTATGTTCTTACCTTAACTTATTGTTATACCCACACCACAATAGTGGAGAGGGTATTATGCATTTGTGCTGATGTGTGTAACGCCTTAAAATATTGGTCCTAGACCCACCCTTAAGTATACCGATCGACTCAGAATCACTTTCTGAGTCGAACTAACGATGTCCGTCCGGCTGTCTGGCTGGCAAAGTACAGGTCGCAATTTAAGAGATAATTTGATAAAATTTGGGACATAGGTTCTTATTGGCACAAGGACCAAGTCTATTGAAAATGGGCCTAATCGTAGGACCACGATAGAAGATAGGGGTAAATTTCCTCCTCTCAGAAACTATCTAACCGATTTTTATGAAATTTTAAACTTAGATAGAACCATATCCATATGGACGCAAAAGGTATGCATTTTTTAAAAAATAGGACCACAAGGGGAGATAGGGGCAATTTATACCTCTCAAACCGATTTTAATGAAATTTAAAACATGGATAGATCCATATCTTTTTCAAAAATAGGACCACAAGGGGAGGTAGGGGGCAATTTCTGCCTATCACAAACTTTCAAACCGATTTTAATGAATTTTATAAACATAGATAAATCCATTCATATGGACACATAAACATGATGTGTTTTTAAATACTGTAGTGTAGGGTATCATATTGTCGGGCTTGACCGACTATACTTTCTTACTTGTTATTAATGAAAAAAAAATTTTTTTTTTAAATTTTTGTTAAAGTTATTTAATATTAGAAAATAATATGTATTTATACATTTAAAAGTTTTAAATTAAAACTAAAATAACATAAAAACATTTCAATTAAAAAAAATAAAAATAATTAGAGTTACACTATAGAATTAAAAGTTATAAAATTTACTATTTTAAAATTTATACATACATATGAATTAATAAATTATTTAAAACTAATTATCTACATAATAACTAATAAATAATATTTCTGGAAGCTTAATTTGGTTATTTTTAATTTATTTCTCTTCTCAATATCTTAAAAAAAATTTAATCACAAAAACCTTATTATTTTTAATTAAAATTGGAAAACTGTTAGAATATTTCGTTAATACGCAAATAAGCAACATGTGTGGTACAATTTACATATTTAAAAAAAAAATCCACAATATGTATTTCTTCCGCACGCACACCTCACTCGAAAAAATCCGTTTAATACTGGATTTTTTGCTCTTTTTTACATCATCTAGCTCAGCATTATTAACCGAAGAACATCGTCGAAACTCGTGTTGATTATCTTTACACACTGATTTTTTTGTTGCTGGAGTTATTCTTTCATATTCCCGCTTACAAACCTGCTTCCAAAAAAGGGAATGCCGAGGCGCTTTAAATGCTATATTTTTTTTAAATATGTTAAGAATTCGTTCGCTTACCTTATTGCTTCTCTGTATGTCTTATTGCGAAGCGCATAAATGAGTGCTTACTTGTAAAATGTACCATTAGTGCAAAATAAGAAAATTTTTTATTGGATGTATCTTAAATAATATTTTGTTTCAAACGTAGTAAGCGTAAAATTGTTATCGTCTGACAAAGAATTAAGAAAAAATGGCATATTTAGTGAAAACATCCGAATTTGAATTTTCATAAACATTTTTTTTAAGAATGCTACTATTACGCTGCGGAACAGTAAGTTTGCGGTCTGGAATTTGATTGCAAATTTTTACTAATTTGAGGTCGCTGATTTCAAATCTAATCTCCATTTTGCTCTTTCAGCTCTAGTTTTCGAGATATACCGTTATGTTCAAAATTAAGGCACTTTCACTACATATATTGGAAAAACTTAAAAACGGTTGACCATATTCAGTACAAACAAATGCGTAACTCGGCAACAATATATCTCGAAAACGCTTCTTGAGAAAAATAAATTAATGCCATATTCGTGATCAGCAGCTCCGATTTATCTTAAAAAATATCAAATTATTTAGGGTAATTTTTTTGTGGCATAGTGTTATTCATAGTTTATATACTGTGATCAGTATTTCTCACCTGTCCAGTTCTTTCTACAAATAGTTTTGAATACTGGTTTATAATTGGCAAAAATAAATAAAAATTAATAATGTGCTTTTGTTTGGATCTCCATTAAAAAATGATTGTTGTTATATTCTCAATAAACTAACAACCTGTTTTGCGTGGTTTGAAATAAATTAGAAATGTTGTGGGCGAAGGTGTTGAAACTTAAGGCTCAGTTATGCGAACGTCGCTGTACCGTATCTGTACTGTATCAATCAGCTGTTCGCTTTTTGTTATATGCAAACCAATACAAAAGCTTACCGAAATGTAATGTACCCTAGTTGCAACGTACCATTCTGTACAAAATAGAATTTCATACCGTTGTTACGTGACATTTGTAAAACAGTGATGGGCGGCTTGTATGTTACATTGAATGCGGGTATTTTTGCTCTTTTTTTTGGTACTTTTTTCAGTATAGCTATGGAATTGCGACAAAACAACTTACAATACAACATATTTCCAAATATACATACATATATACATATGTTAAGATGTATAAAATAAACAAATGCATATGCACATACAATGGAAATGTGAAATATATAAAAGGCTTTAAATGGTATCAAAACCTTGTTTGGTGTATGCAGATTTACTATATGTTTTCTAAAAATATGTATATATGCTGAAATACAAATTTGTTTATTGTAAATCTATATTATAAATATTAAGTTATGAACGTTTTATACATACACAAAATACTGTTTTAATACCATTTAAATCATTTGTACTTTTTCTGCATACCGGTCACCATTTAAAAATTTTTGATTCCCATCACTGTGTGTATTGTTTTATGTAAACTATTGCTTTTTGTTTATGTATGGGAAAATATATGACACGTTTTTAAATTTTCTATAAGTGCACTAACGTGCTTACAGTACGGTGCGGTACATTACGGGTACAGCAACGTTCGCCTAACTGAGCCTTTAAGTATTGGGTGTATAACTTGAATGAGGAATTCACAACGAATGGCGCATTATTTACACATTATTTGTATTTTTTATAACATACTTATATGCCAATTTGTGGGCGTAACATCTGTCTTTTATTTAATTTTTTTTTTTGCTTTGAATTTATACCAAGTAGATACATGCAAATCTACAACAACAGTTAAAACAAGTGTTTATTGGCAAATTTTCGCTAGTGGACCCGCCAAAACTAAATGATGTTATGAGTTTAAGATTCATACAAGAGATCTTTGTGCCGAATATTCTTTAGATGTCAACATCAGTATCAGACTTTTTATCTTGAAGTAATTTTAGGGAGAGGGTTAATTGTCAATTCTGGAGCTACCACACAAAATATTGTCATGACAGATGTAAAAACTGGTAAAGTGGTTGGGAAGTAATGCCATTAAAAGCTTTTTGCGGGAGTGGTGTTTTTATGGGACCCATGGTCAAATATGAACCGATTGAAATTAAATTTGACAAGATGACTTAGATTACAATAAAATTTGTTTGGGCCAAAATTAATCTAAATACCAGCATAATAAGATGGTTTATAGGCACAAAAACTAAATTTCGAAAAGATGTTTGTATAAAGGCTATGCGAAGTGTACCAAGTTGTATTCAAAATTCCAACCTGTGCTTTGCGTACAAAGTTTACATGGACCGTCAGTCAGCCAGCCAGACGTACATCGTCAGATCGACGTAGAAAGTGGTTCTTAGTCGATTGCAATTATAAAATGTGCGTCTTTAGCCAATTTGTTCTGTGCTTCACACAAAAGCACAGACGCATTTTACCCTTTCCACTATTATTGTGTTGGGTATACAGACAATAGGTATTTTGTTTGTGTAAAATATTGTATGTGTAGCGTAAAAATGCTTGTTGCTTTTTTATTTTTGTTGTAGTGATGTATGTACTTGACATAAATATACCCTAAAATAATGGATGATAAATTGGATGCACTTCGCTGTGAAGATTGTTGTCAAAATTAAACATAACTTCAAAAATGATTGGGAGACGTTCTAATACTACTTTTAAAAAAATCTTGCAAGCAGCAGGATTGATCCAAGTGTAGGAACATTTTCAACTTCACCAGCGGAAGCCAAGAGACATTAAATAACATATTGTTTGAACTTCATAAAAGAAAGCCAGCCTTAAATCAAAATTGATTTGTTTGAAGCGAGCGGTGGCCAAAAAATGCCTGAAATATTCGACCGGACATAAGGCCGTGCTATTCCATCATGACAACGTTTGAACAAATGTTAAATACCAGTAAAATTTATTTAAATGCAAGTAAGAAAGCATAGCCGGTCAAGCTCGAACATGTGATACCCTACCTCACAGTATCTAAAAACCAAATTTCGAGACCTTATTCGGCATCTTCACCCGCCCAAACAAAACTATAATATGAGGTTAAGATTCATATCTATCAATATCTATATTTAGATGGAATCTATTGTAAATTTTTTAAAAATAGAATAATTTATATTTCATATATTTTGGTTAAAGATTACGAAAGAAGAGCTAATTGCCTCTAATTTGAAGCCCCTCCCGTTCCGTAATCTTCTTTGGTTCGATTGAAAAAAATCCCTCCCAGATACACCAGCCAAAATTTAAAGAATTTTTTAAAAATAGAAAAATTTATATTTCTTAAATTTTGATTAGAGATTACGAAAGAAGAGCTAATTTCCTATAATTTGAAGCCCCTCCCGTTCCGTCATCTTTTTTGGTTCGGTCGTAATTTAAAAAAATACCTCCCAGATACACTAGCGGAAATTTAAATATTTTTTTAAAAATGGAATAATTTATATTTCATCTATTTTGGTTAAAGATTACGAAATAAGAGCTAATTGCCTCTAATTTGAAGCCCTTCCTGTTCCGTAACCTTCTTTGGTTCGGTCACAAAAATATCTGTTTCAGATACACCGGTCAAAATTTATAACGTAACGTTTTACGTCATAAAACGTATTTAACTCGGCGTATTTATCTTCACCCACTTGCCGAACATCGTAAGACGGATTCAAAATGTGATTCAGAGTCGCTGGGTGTATTAGAAAGTGGAGGTATTTTTATTTTTAAGAAGTTTATTTTCTAAAGTAATCAATTTTGTTTTTTAAAACAAGAAAATCCAAAATTTAAACTAAATTTTTTGATTTTAACTTATTTTGTTCGTATTTAGTTAAATTTTCTTAAATAAAAAACATTTGCTTAAACCAAACCACATATATTGTAGGAATAAGTAAGTTTTGACTTGGACGAGAATCATGCTAATTTTTGTTAGTTCATGCTAATTTTTTTTGGTTCATAGCAAATTTAGTTAATAATTATTTCGGTGTAGTATTTGCCTCAACATAATTATAGTCCAGGCCTGGTACCATCCAACTGCCATTTGCTTTGATCAATACAACACGGTCTCATTAAAATAAGCTCTACTTCACATGGGTATTCGAGTTTATAATCTTTCGTTCTTGGTCTCACAAAGAAAGGCAGTCCTTATGGTGTGAAATAAATATGAAAATTTCCAAACTTTTTTTTTATTAATTTATTTTGTACCAATTTTTAACAAAAACAAGTAAGAGTGCTATATTTGTCTATGCCGAGTCTTATATACCCTTCACCATGATGAGATAAGAACAAAATGTTATATACATAAACAACGTTCTTTAGATAGGTATAAATAAATATTAATTGAGCCACGCCAACTTTTCATTTCGCCATGGCGAAGAATATAAAAAAAAACAAAAAATTTATATATGTACCTAAGCCCGTTTCCTCTTTTGCCAAAGTTGATGTTTGAAATTCGTTTTATAATCTTAAAATCGTTTTTTAGAATATAAAAATTAAATAAAAAAATGAAAAAAAATTCTTTTTGGGATTCGAACTGGCAATATCATTAATCTCAGGAGAGAACTTAACAACTCGGCTAAGAATGCTTTTACTGAAGAAGCGTTAAATTAAAATATATTGAGTCTATGTGTTTGTTTCTTTACATGCATTAATGTGTATGTGTATGCGTAAAATTAAACACATTACAAATAAAATCCACCACTTGTAGTGAAGGGTAAATAAAAAACAACAAAAAAAAACCACATTACCAACACTGTATTACCATAGCCACTGTATGACCGTAGAAACCAAAATTGAATTGGTTTGTATGGTATGTCTATGGTACGTCTAATTGGACCTTTAAAGGAAAAAATTTGAGGCAGTCGTGGTTTTTTACTCATATCTCAGCCATTTGAGGACCGATCTTGCTGAATTTTAATAGCAAACAAATAAATAAATATATATGTATAATAACCTGGCCCCCATCATATATGGGGTCTTCGAAAAACCCATTTCAACGGACAGACACACATCGTTAAATCAACTTCGCTCCTCATAAGGACCCAGAATATATATACTTTATAGGGTCTTACATCAATATTATAGAAATTACAAACGGAATGACAAACTTATATATACCCTATTCACCACCTGTGGTGATGAGTATAAAAAATGCTAAAACTTTCTCCAAAAAATTCCGCATTTTTAGATTATATAACCAATAACTAATAAATAGACTTGATAACTATTCGAACTCAAGCAACATTCTTAAGGCCCATTTACATTGTACCAAGTATAGCGTACCTAGACTTAACACAAATGACTCAATCTTTTCTTCTTCCAAACTAAGACCTACATAAATTTTAAATTCGTAATTTGAAGCAATTTTAAGGTCAATTTAATTAATTAAAATTTTGTTTTTTTTTTAATATTAAGTCGATACTGAGGCTTAACAGTTTTGTGGCCTATTTAAAAATTTTTTCTGTCATGACGTAAAAAACACAAAAGTTGACGACCTTCATATAATTAAAACAAAAGAAAGGCAAGAAAATAAAAGCAGATTTGATGCATCGGCTTCAAGCAAATTGTATTGCATTGTATGCATTTAAAGATTCACACGATTTATCGATGATTATGAATGACTTCTGTTGTAAAAAATTGATTTTAAATTATAAAAATTTTGACTGCAATATTGTTAATATACAGATCTGTTATAATATGTTATTTAAAAATTTTGTAATAACAAGTTTTAATATGCACAAAATAATTTTTTTTAGTTGTTGGCATAATGGGGATAACATTGGGAACGATAGAGGTGGAAATTTTAATTAATAGACATAGATATTTTTAAAAATTCAAATGCTTCATTTAAAAATTATAACAAAAAATATTTTTTTTACAAAGTTTAATAAAAATTATTTTTTAAGAGTTTTATTTTCCGACAAGAAATGAATTGCTATAAAGGTACCTGATATGGCGACTTAATTATTAATTGTGCTCAGTTTTTCAAGTTGCATAGACTGACCTGTAATCAGTACAGTTTGTTTTACTCCTGTATGGTCCAAACAACGCAATTATGCAAATCTGATTGGAAATCTTTTTTCAGTAGGAAAATGTCAGTTCACTTCTTCATGATAATTTTCCGCATTAATCTTTTCTGCATTATTTTTTTCTTTTCTTTAATGCGATCCTGGAACTGGGGCTGGTGGAATGGCGTCTAGGAGAGCTGGCTTAAAAATTGTGTCGCGTTTGTGAAGATAGCCGCTAGCATGGAGAACAGACGCTGGCAGTAGGCTATTGGTATTTAACCCTAGAAAGATAATCTGCGTAAATTTTACGCACGCACTTTCGAAATATTGCTATATCTTTTTATTAAGCTTGAATGAGTTGCTGTGCACTTCAGACATTTCATATACCTATATAAACATGTTTTAAATTTTGTATTTGTATTTTTAAAAATGTAAAAATAAAATTCATATAAGTTTTTTCTTAATTAATCAATTAATACAACCATATAGCAGGTTAAAATAATGCGATATTTTTACGTATGATTATCTTTAACGTTTTTCATGATATGATTATCTTTTTAGGGTTAAAAGGCGCCAATCGCTAGTCTAGATGTTCCAAGTAGCGTAGGAACCAAGAACTTGTTAGATGCCACCCGTAACACCTTCTGAGACCCAACACTTGGAACCGCTGGTTGGCCACGATTGTATTAGCAGCTGTGAACGCTGACTGTGCTTCCTTAAGTTGTAAAGTGAATAAAACACTGGCACAAGACCATAAATCTAATTTTCTTCTGTTGCTTGGTCCAATTCCGATGGCGGAAGGTCTCATGCTTCTTATGAGACGAAAGGAAACAATATTATTGTTTCTGTATTAGCACAGCAAAACTACCACAAAAATTGTACTTAGAAAAGTCCTCAGGTCGTTCACCAGCTCCGCTACATAACAAAGCACTTTGGTACACTTAATTCGAAAGAAATATTTACTGATTGATCCTTTTTTTAAAAAGTCGGCGAGAAAAAGATTTCTGACAACGTTAAGGAGTACCATAAGAAAATGTTTTGGAAAATATTATTTCCCGAAATAGTCTAGTCAATCGAGCGATTCAAAACCTCCGATCAAAATCAATGGTCTATGCAAACAATGTCTTTGTGCACATCATTTCTTTCCGAGGTTGTGAGTCTTTGAGGATTGACTACCTCAAGATATTGTCAACATTGTTGTAGTCATGGAATAAGTTAAAAAAAGTGTAAAAAACTGATTTGAAAAAAGCGCATCAAATGTTTCAAAATCGCAGAAACTTTTGAAACTTACCATTTTTTCTTCTTTTGTAGTAAATTTTTGGCTCAAAGCTAATAGCTAATAGCTTTTTGATCAAACTTTTTAAAAAAGTTTTTTTGTTTTTTTAAATATTTTTTTTTTAAATTTAACACTTGGCTAAAAAAAATAAAAAAAAAGTTTTAAATTTAAAAAAAAAAATTAAAAAATTTTTTAAAAAAAACAAAAAAATATTTTTAAAAAAGATTGATTAAATAGCTATCTAAGCTACTTCGGACAAATTTTGCTAACACCAATAGGTAATATATTACATGGATGAGAAAGAACACCTGTATGGCAAACTTTGACCCCCTCTACCTCTGAAACCTTTTGACCGATCTTGTTGAAAATGTGTGTGTAAACTACTATCTAATAGGACTAACCTTGGTGCAAATTTCATCCAAATCGGAAGACATCGATTTCAAAATTGTGTCACTTGACATTAAATCGCCTTTTTATATATATAAAACGTATATAAAATGTTTTATTTTTTTTTTTTTTTCTTAATTATTTTCTAAGCAAAAAACTTTCTTGGAGGCTTATGTTGTTGACTAGAATAGCTAAAATATTGCCATATATCATACTCTTGTAAAATGTTGTTTTTAGAAGATAGTCATACGCAAACAAATTACATTTGAATAAATGGCTTGATGGCAATATTTGAGGGGCGGACGCCCTCCCTAAAACACAACTTATCGCTACGAAATTTTTTTGTATTTTTTTTACATAAAACTGAACCGATTTGGAGAGGGAGAGTATAAGAAATCAAAAAAAAAAGTTCTCCATACAACTAACGGCCACGCTAATATACACACATTTAAGCGCCCGACATTGTGGTTTTATTCAAGAGCGCAAATTAAGAATCTTGATTTGTAGACCGATTCTCACAAAATCCCATAAAACCCTGTTTTTGACGTAAGTACATTGGTATGTCTTTCTTTTGAAAAGTTTGTCTGTCTTTTTTTCGCTATTAATTATTTTTATAATAATAAAAAAAATATTATCAATAATTTGTTCAAACAAAGTAACTGTTCAACTTTAATTCCAGTCTAGTCGCAATGCTGCATATTTAAACCCGTTTTTTTTCTTCGCTAATTTCATTAATTAAAATTTTAAGATAAGTATTAAATTACTTGAATACATTTTTCATATTAGCTCCATGTATTTCATATTTTCATAAATATTTTTTGTACATACAAGATTGTAATAAAAACAACAAACAAAATATTTATGCACATCAATCTAATAAATATAAATAGAAAAATTAATGTTTTTTTTTTTAATATTTAACAAATTATTGGCTCTTGATAAAGTCGTAACTTAAGATAACATTTAACATTAAAACTTCAGCCAAAAGATATTTACTATTGTTTTTAATGGAATTGAATACCCGGCTTCACTCACTGGCATGATTTCATCGCCTTAGAGTGTAAACCTGCTAACTGACTTTTAGAAAGTTCTACAGGGCAGACAAAAAACCTCTAATGTTGTCTATTTTAACCTAAAAAAGCAAACAAATATACATTTATTTGGCTTATTTTATAACATTGTATTAACTCCTAAATTGAAGCCAATGTTTTTCTTAATTTTTCGAAGGGAATCAAACTGTCATATACTGTTAAAAATAGATTTACACTCTATGCCGACGATTAAAAAAGACAGATAAATAAGCTTTTATACAATCCATTTTTTTTGCCAACTCAAGTGTTTGAAGTGTTATGTCTCTAACTAAAAATAAAAAACTCTTTTATTTGTATGTTTAATGTTAATTAGTTAATAATTAAATTTTTTTAATTTTTCGTTTGACTTATTTTAAATATCTACTTAAACTAGTATAACTAGAAGTCTTTACCAGCCGGAAGTCCAGACACCATGACCGCCATTACCGTAGCCGCCACCACTCCAGCCACCGTGACCGCCACCACCGTAGCCTCCGCCACCACCATTGTAGCCACCACCGTGGGAAGTTGAAATTACTTTGTAAACTGCAACATGACCGCCGCCATGGCCACTACCACCGTAACCGCCGCCATAACTACCACCATGGCCTCCGCCATAGCTGCCACCATGACCGCCACCATAACCGCCATCATAGCCGCCACCATGACCGCCACCATAGCCGCCACCATAGCCGCCACCACCATAGCCGCCACTACCATAGCCGCCACCACCGTAACCGCCGCCACCGTGGGAAGATACAACCTTGTAGACTTCGACATGGCCGCCACCACCGTGACCACCGCCGCCATAGCCGCCATAACCACCACCATAACCAGCACCGTGGCCATTGCCGTAACCGTAGCCGCTGGCATAATTGCCACCGCCGTAGCCGCCACCACCACCTACAAGGCCTTCTTTTAGTCCGCCTAATAAGCCTAAAAAGCCAGCATTAGCTGTGGCCAATAGACATGCTACAGCCAAAACAACGAAAACCTAAGAATTTAAATTAAAAAAAAAATTACTCTCACAAAACTCCACATAATTTTTAAAATTTTTTTTAATCTTTTTTCATACTTCAAGCACTTTTCTTGAGACTCCTCTTAACTTTTTAAACACTACCGCTGCTTACCTTCATTTTGACTCTAGTTTTGTTCTAATTTTGAAACTAAGGTTTATTTTAGCTTTGAGTATTCCTTTTATAGTAGCGTTGAGTTTCTAGTGTTCACCTTCGGTTTTGTAGAACTTGCATTTTTTTCTTTTATGTTCTTCCTCAATTTCTTGGTGGAATTATTAAATAATCGCATAACAAACCGAGAAACTGACTTGTTTTTTTTTGCGTTATCTTCTTTGGTTCGTCTTCATAATTTTGGCTTAAAACTTGTTTCTGATAATTTTGTTTTATTAAAATTTCTTTTATTTGTGGTATTTGTTTAAATTTGCCAAAAAAAAAGTAATCTGCATAATAAAACCTTAAATAATTTGGCTTAAACATTTGTTTTAAATTAACTATGTATACCTACTAAATATGCAAAACGTGGCTTAAGCTTTTCATATTAATGAATTTGTACTATTTTTTTTTTTAATAAATAACAACTAAACTGTAGTATAGTTTTAGGACGGAATAAATAAGCATACCGTTTTAGCGATTTTCTTTGTCTACTAAATAAGTGCTTTTTTGTTAAATGAAATTAGAGTTTTTCTTTTCCTGGACGTCTTAATTTCCCGAGAAAGCGTGATTGGTTTTTCCTGGAATATCCTGAAAATTCCCGCCCAATACAAACCAATTTATTTGAACAAAAAACAAATAACAATTCATAAGCTCTATTAAATAAGTTTATCAATGCATAAAACGTTTATACTTAATGCAAAGACAACAGCATTGATACAAAGACAAAAAAGGTAAAATTATTTAAAAAAAAATACAAAATCTTTCTTTGAAAATATTATTTTAGTACAGAATTAGCTTTTACAGAGTCGTTTGTCAACCTATTTCAAACTTTATTTAAGAAGACTCGGAGAGAAACACCCCAGTAAAAACTTCGCTTACTTTTGCAAAATGAATAGCTTCTTTAACTCATTATTTAGTAGCTTTGTTCTATAATTACATCTATAACAACTTCTATAACTACTTTTTTCTGGATATATGTAGGTAAAATGGCAATGACTTACTTTTGAATGCGTTCATTTTGGGACATCTCTTGTAAAATTCATTGGTTCTTTCAGTAGAATTGTAGGTACGGGTGTTAACCTCACAGTCTAAAGACCATAACATAATCTCTGAGACTTTCACTTTTTTCACCACTTCCTTTAAAACATTTTAAAGAAAGTGATTTTCTTTAAATCGAATTAGCGTTAACTATTTGCTGCATTAAAATTTCCTCAAATTTTAGTTTTTTACTTTTGTCAAAATCTCCTACAAAAATAGTGTTTACTATATTTTCAGAATCAAAAAGTATTTTATGCAACTTGAATAATTTGATAAAAGGATTTTCGGGAATTATCGCACAAATTTCCCGAGGGATTTTTTTTCGGGAAATCCCGTATGAAAAACACTAAGTACAACGAGAAAAAGCTGAATTATCATTAAATATTCTTAATTATTCAAAATACTTCACAGCAGGATAATTAGATAGAGACTGAATTGGCGCAGTTAAGATTTATTATAAATTAAAGTAAATTTTAAATAAAAAACATAATTTATAAAAAATTAAAATGCAGCTAGAACTAAAAATTTTGTTAAAATGCAAAAATTATGCTGCACATATTTTCAAGTTTTCCTTTAAAATAGAAAATTTATAAAAAAAAACCTTGTGTTCCCGATGGTGAAGTTTAATTCGGAAGTTTTTTTTGGCGAGAAAGTAAAAGGTGTTAAGAGATTTTAACGTGCCATGTAATATTTATATATCGTCATCTAAAATGCAAAAGGTCGTAACAACGCTTTTAATTTTTTTTTAAATTGTAGGGACAGTCTCCCGATTTTGAATTTGTCTTGTTACTCCCTTTGGCATTTAGGTAACGATATATTTATTTCTTATTTAAAATTCTTTAAAGGAGGTTATCATGCTTGCCGACCTCTAATAAGAAAATACATTTTGTCATACAAATATTAATCTTCTTACTAAAACTTAAAGCTGTATGAAAACTTAAATCAGAGCCGCTTCCTTTAATAACGCCCATTTTATATAAAAAGTATATTTTTTATATAAAAAGTATGTTTTTGCACATGTATATTACATATATTTAACTAACCACAGCTTAGTCTATCTTTATTTCATACGCCGAAAGAAATATTGAAGTGAGCATAAAATTAGGAATAATGTGGGTTTAAGATATGTCCTCGTCTATATTTTCCTTTTATAAAGACGCGTGTTTTGTTGGCAATTGGGATAATCTTGCGTAACCATTTTAAAAATTATTTTGAGAAAATTATTTTTAAACAAAAAGTAACTAGAGAACAAAATTTAACCCATTTTGTCACACGAATTAAAAATTTTCCAAATTTATGCTTCTAAATTAACTTTTCAAATTTCGATTCTGTTAATTGTTTCATTTAAAAAACTTTCCGTTTTTCTTATATGATTATTAGGTACTTTTTTATACCCTTCACCGATGGTAAAAGGGGTTTGTAACTTCCACAATATTGATACTAGACCCTATTTAAGTTCAAATCCGGTTGACCGTCTGTCCGTCCGTCTTTAAAAATTAGTTTCCCAAATACCTCAGATGTGATAGGGACTTGGTTGGTATATATTTATATCAGATATGCTCATTTAAATTTTGCTATTGAGATCGGAACAAAAATTTAACCCATAAATCCCTTGTTGTTGTTGTTTTTTTATTTCTTTTTCTGTATTTCTGGAGAACGAAAAAAACAAAAATTTCCAAACTAGATACAAATATCTCGGTTATTAATACACAATATTGGCGGGATTAAAGAAGTGAGCATGGCACAAAATAGTTTTTTATATCTAAAGAATGGCCAAAGAAATATTGACCAAATTTGGTGCACACAAAACTTTAATTAAGCCATGAACAACGATATGCGATATGATGCGATCGGACTTTAAATGACATCGATATATATAGAAAACCAAAAGCGCTGTATTTTGGAGCGTGGCAAAAACAAATTTCTGTTTAAGAAACTTCATTGATTCACTTTTCATTCCAGGGGGTGACTGGCACAACTATTTTTTCGACCCAGCTAATAAACACAACTTCCTGTTTTTGGTTTATTTTTGTTCCAAAAAGTGAGAATATAAAAATTTCGATTTAATACCATCTTAATGATCAAGTGCAATATATGTTTGTCTTGGGTTTTAAAGATGACAAAATAACATGCAAGCACCACACTGTGGGGAAACTAGAAAATGTGGACTGACTGGCTACTGGCCTATTCGTAATCACGTGAAGAGGCTTAGCTCTCCTACAATGACCTTTGTAGAAGTTGTAACGACGCAGAAGAAGAGGCGTGAACCGATCATCTTATATGTCATTATCTGGCATTCGGAAACCTACCCAGCAAAAACTTGGTAATGACTTGCAATTACTGAACAACCTACTTTTCCATGACTACTTCATACCATCTGCATTACATATTTAGAAGAAGTTTAGTAACGGCTGGCATTTAATCTGATACATAAGTACTTGTTTATGAATGGATTAACGAAATTTATAATTAATTAATATTTGAATGCATCTTAAACGCCAGGGAGACTATCAAATAAATACATCAATCACATAGTTGTGTGCGTGCAGTCGTTCTTTTTCGGGTACACATACGCGTTGTCGGCAATGCTTGATAAAAATCAAAAAGTTTTGATTTTTTTATTTGATGGCTGATTATTTGATAGTCTCCAGTTGTGATTGACAAAAAAATTTTATTTGCTTTGTGTATGTTGTCATGTACGGAAGAAAAAAATAAAATATATATATCAATTTATATTTTTGTTCGATTAAACGATTAATCGATAATTGGCATTTTAACCTTATTCGATTAAGCGAATAAAATTTTAATATTATGTGATTAATCGAATAATTCTAAATCCAGAAATTTTATTAATTACGAGATTTTTTTCGATAATTTTAGAAAAAAGTAGTACTTGAGTAAATAAACATTCTTTTTTTTAAATATAACTTATCAATGTAGCTCCAAATTGTATTTGGATTTTTTGAAACTTTTCACGGACATTCCATTCTCTGCTATGCTTCTGCAAATAATTTCCTCTAGAGAATCAATCGATGTATCTTGTTTAAAATATTTATTCATTGGACCACTTGCAGCCCTGTTTGATTTTGTTGGTGGAGCAACTTCTTCAAGTACTATGTTATAGTCACTGTAAATGGTAAATTAGTGAAGTTGTTGGTGAACATTTACGTTAATACATTTTTGAACACCTGTTACATCGAGCATTATTAGATTTATCCTTCGTACAATATTTTTGAACCAAACTCATTCTAAAGAGAGAAACGCATGAACTATTTTAAGTATCTATTATTTTTGCAAGAACAACACTTAAAACCACGAAAAACTACAGGTATTTTGTAAATAATTAAATTTAAATTATCGTTCGATTGCAATCTTACTTCATTTCGATAAATTAATATAAATCTTTGAGTTAACATACCTTTGTCGTTTTTTTTTTTTTGGGAAATGAATTATTAAATTGTGTTGAAAAAATTTAACAAAAATATAAGCTAAATAAACATGACTGTTTTTTTTTTTAATTCCAACGGACACATACATTTAGTTTGTTTATTCGACTTAAAACTTAAAAAAAATTATAAATTTAACAGAAATATTATATATTATTATTATTAGATTAATCGGTATTAATTCTTCGATTAATCTTTTAAAATGTTTAATCGTCTAAAATTGTTCGATTAATCGAACAAGAATTAATCGGCTGAACACTCTAGTTGATACCAATGCTAGCTACCTATTTGTTAGCGAATACGGTAATGACTTATTTAATTCCCTATTTGTAAGCGAGGGTGGTAAGTACTTGCCTCCAATGACATCACCCGTTTAAAATAATCTGCTTGGTCAAAGCCACGGTCACACTTGTCAAATGTTTGACGAAAAAAACTAGACCAAAAAGCAAACTAAAATATAATTTCCTTCAACTCCAAAATTTATTTTGTTTATTATAACACATCTTATATTTAACAGGTTTTTGCTATGTCTAGCAGTATAATAATGTTTCTTTTGTGATATTAAGACCATGTTAAATCTCATTAACTATTAACAAAAGTAGTGGTTATGCTTATTTGGTCAAATATCTAATAAGTGTGGCCGTAGCTTTTAGAGCTATTGTACGGACGACATTTCTTATATGTATTTTGACATCTTTCCTTTTGAGATAGAGAATTTTTTTCGAACAACTCTCAGTTTGAATTTATTTGTTTTTATATTTCGTCCGGGCAAACTTGAACTGAGTTGCCAATACGTTCAGTTTTTTAATACAAACTTTGTATGTATTTGTGAAATTAAAATGTGGGTGGTAATATTCCTCCATCTATTATTAACCGACAATCTTTAAAAATAATTAAAAATATGTAGTTAAACACCAAAAAACAAAGCAAAATTTAATCCGTCGCTCAAGTAAAACTAATAGGTTTTGTGTCCAACTGGCAGCTTTGATTTTCCGGAAAAATTTTCCGAAATTAATGAAACGTGCTGCAGAAAATTCTCAGTTAAAAACATTTTGCCCGAACAACATAGAGGAATCCATCGAAGACTAATTTTTATTTTATAACCGATGTTTATATATACTCCTCTAGCTCCCACTGGAGCATAGGCCTCCAAGGAGATTCGTTAGCAAATTGTATTTCGGAAAAGTGGGTTGCTGGCCCTCCTTTCTTAGATTGATGATAGGGCTGATATCTTCGTGTCCAATCCCACGATGCAGTCATGCTTAAGCAAATATTCATGTAATTTGCCTACTCGCCTGAGATGTTTAGATGTACTTTAACCATTCAGGCTATATGACTGGGAGCCTTCTCACTTTAGCTAGTTTTCAGAGGTATCTGCATAGCCATTGCCCGTGAAATACTTGGTCTAGAACCAGAAGTAGTGAGCTGCTTGGACAGTCAAACAGAGGAATCGTAACTGGTCACTCTCAAGTGAATGACAGTCAGAAAACATTCCGCACTATGTGCACCTATGCTGAAAGTCCCAAGTCGCTATGTTTAGCTTTTTAAATTTTCATAAAATCAAGAAATGTGGGTGATCTTATTTGAAGATTTTTTTTCCAATTTGGTCTATTTTTTAAAATGTTTTTTTATCATCGGATTAAAATGCAAAACTTGCTAAATCCACTTTTTAAGTATATTGAGACATTGTTGCCGTGTGGTAGAGAAAGGTACGCTTCGGCGACCAGCGTGTTAAACCAACTATATTTTTGGTTTTTCTCTCAAGCTTCACATATGAAATATAAACATTTTCTGTCTCTCTTGTAAAATTCACTGAACGGGAGTGAGCAGGTTTGCATATTAAGCCGACGATATATCGCACCCTAAATACTAAAGGGTATTAACTCAAAATTTTAAAATTTTCAGTAGAAGCATGACCATTTTTAATTTGACATTACAGACATATGAAAAAGAACTTTTAAACCAAACTTTTCATTACCAAAAAGTAGACAAAATAGCATGATATTTTTGCAGCGGGTAGATATGAATACTATGTGTCGATTTCTTACAAAAAGTGAAAAAATAAAAATTTTGAGTTAATACCCTTTAGTATTTAGGGTGCGATATGTACATTAAATCAATATGAAAAAATTTCTTGAAAATAATGAGTAAATTTTTTGTTTTTTAAAACATTGTCTTTTGGTGGTTATTCAATTAAAGTGCAATAATATTGTTTTAATTTTTTTTTTATTTTAATATTTTTGGCCAACAATAAAATTATTAGTTGATAACAACATTAACAATGTCTACACTTTGAAACTTAAAAAATCTAACAACAAAAATGATCGGCTTAAATGCCAAATGTCTAACTTGATTTGAGGTGAATGACTAAGGAACAGGAAAAGTAAGGAAATATATCACAACAGATTTAGGATAAGATTAGTTTAACAAATAAATGGCAGATGTGTTTTAAAGTCTTAAGAGGTAGACTTTAGGGTGATTTTTTACCAACCACCACTTCCTCCAGCGGCCCAACCGCCACCAATGCTGCCACCGCCATAGCCAGCATCACCTTGGCTAATGACTTTAACAATTTTTACTTCACCACCAGCACCATGACCATCAGAGAAACCACCATGACCGCTACCAAGTCCATAAGAGTATCCAGCATCACCACCATGACCACCTGCAGCGAAGCCTCCATGACCACCAGCAGCGAAACCACCATCTTCATGAACTACCTTAATGATTTTCACATCACTGCCAGCATGACCACCGGAAAAACCACCATGGCCGCCAGAGAAACCCCCATGACCACCGGAGTAGCCACCATGACCGCCAGAGTAGCCACCATGACCACCAGAGTAACCACCAGCAGAACCATGAGAGATAACTTTGACGATTTTAACATCTTCTGCACCACCATGTCCACCGTGGCCACCGCCATAGCCGCCATCGAAACCACCGCCGTAGCCGCCATCAAAGCCACCACCGTGACCACCGCCGTAGCCGCCATCAAAGCCACCACCGTGACCACCGCCAATACCACCGTCACTGACAACCTTAACAATAGTAGCAGCACTGCTGCCACCTGAGTAACCGCCAGAGTGGCCACCAGAGTAACCACCTGAGAACCCACCGGAATGACCACCGGAGTAACCGCTAGAGTGACCACCAGAGTAACTGCCACCACCGTGGCCGTAACCACCAGAGCTACCACCGCTAAGACCTAAAAATCCGGCATGTGCAACGGCCATCAAAGCAAACAGGCATACGAAAACCTGCAATTCAAAAACAACAAATTTTCAATTATTTCACATTTGTATTCCCGTATCCAAATTGTATTCCAAGCTGTGTTTGCGCTTTAATAATATCTATAACTCACCTTCATTTTGTTGTAAGTTTTGCTTAATTTATAATCAAACTGTGTAGACGAAGCTAACCGAACTGTAGTTCCAAACTGTGTTTTGATAACTAACGATATTTCAAAAAATTGCTCCAACTTTTATACTTCGAACCGCACAACATAACACACGACATCAACAGCGTTTATCATCAAGATTATGCAGAGAGATACAATATTTTATGTGCCAGTGAGTGTATGTTGACTTGCAAACAAAAAAAAAAAAAAAACATAAAAGCATCATCATCAGCGTCGCTGTCGTCGTTATCAAAATCATCATTATGTGCTAAAATAAAACAGCATATTTGCAGCATTTAAGTGCAGGTGACCCAAATGAAAACGAAAGTCTTCATAATATAATCGTACATCATCCCGTTAAACCAAAACAATTTCTGAGAGTGTGTTACATTTCAAAAGTAGTTATTTCCTTTTTTCGTAACCAAAAACAAAAAAAAAGGAATTTCCGAAGTACCCTGAATTATTTTTTGGTTGTTTATATTTATCCATAATTTGGAGTTCTGTTTTAAGGTAACTTTTTTGTAAAAAAGCCATATTATAAAGGTTGGAATAAAAAAAAAAAAAATAAAATAACTGAAGTTAAATAACATGACTTCTGTACACACTATTAAAAATAATCCCGTTAACGGTTAATTTTCTTGCCTGCGGGGAATGTACAACAAATCTCATTTTCAGTTTGAATTTGCCTGTCATGTCATCAGCAGTAAAATTAGAAAAAAAACCTAAAGAAAATGTTTAAAATAATTTTACAAAATTCTACCCTTTCCTATGCAAGTACCGGAAGACTATCTGGTACGCCCCGGGCAATCTCTAGAAATGTTATAACTCGATTTCAGAAGAACCAGCCTATCGATAGAAAACCTGGATCTGGCCGACCTGCACAATTTTTAGATTTAAAATTAGCGCAAAACCTAAAAGGAAAATGATTTGAAAAGAAATGCGTCTCTGAGGGAATTATCATGTTTCTCATTCGTATGTGCAAAAAGTGAAAAAGAAATGAAAGCTGAGATCTGATGGTGTTATAAAAGTTCCAAACAGACTCTATACACAAAATACAAAAGCCAAAGGAAGGGCAAGAAAACTTCTTTGAACAGTGCTGGCCGATTTTAAAGGATGCGTAATAATGGACGATGAAACTTACGTGAAAGCAGATTTTATACAAACTCCAGGCAAACAACAACATACAGCATATGTAAAGGGAAGTGTTAAGACGATATTTAAATTTATAAATAAATGGATAGATATGCAAATAAATATTTAGTTTGGCAAGTAATATGTAGTTGTGGTTGAATGACAAAACCACTTGTTACTAAGGGTACATTAAATCAAGAACTTTGTATAAAAGAATGCCTTCAGAAAAGACTGCTGCCATATTTTACTTTATTAAGACAGTGGATTGGAATCAAAGTAAAAGAATATATTTTGTCAATTATCATTAATTGCCCAAGATAGAAAAGTTTTGGGAAATTATCAAACAAATACTTAGAAAAACATCACAAAAAGCTTCGACAACAAAAATTTGTATGTACGTTGGAATAATGCTGCAAAAAAAAGTTGAAAGAGTAGTTGTCCAGAAGCTGACGCCGGGTCTGAAGGCAAAAACTCACTTTATACAAAAATTAATTGCAATGATTTTTTAATTTTTGACATCTTTGAAGTAAATAAAATAATTTTTTGTATATAGTGTTTTCATACGGGATTTCCCAAATTTCCCCAAAATCCAGGTATAACGCACATTTTTTGGAAAAAAACCCCGGGAAATTTGTGCGCGAATTTCCGGGATTTTATTTAATTTAAAATGCCAACTTTACTGCTGATATTATTGTAAATATGTTGTGCCATGAAATAGACCTTAGCCGTTAGGCAAAAAGGTCTCAAGTCACAAAAGCGCATTTTAAGTTTTTGATTGGCTTTTATTCAAAAATCCCGGGATCCCGCACATTATTTGGGAAAAAAAATCTCGGGAAATTTTCGCGGGAATTCATGGGATTTTTATTATTTAATAATGGCAATTATACTGCTGATATGTATAGTTGTAAATAAGTTGTGTCTTGAAATAGATCTTAGCCGTTAGGCAAAAATGGGTTAAGTCAAGAAAATGCATTTTGAGTCTTTGATTGGCTTTAATTCTATTTTTTTACTTTTGTGTGGTTCAAAACACTTTAGAGCTGCTTCTAATCGTTATCATCACCTCTTAGAAAAAAGTCTATGAAATATATTAAATAAATAGTTTTCAATTTAACATAACGAAAAACTGCAGTTTCTGACTTATACACATTTTTGCCAAAAGCCAAAGAGATGTCAATTCATATCTGATAAGTAAGGCAATGTGTAATGCTTTGAAATTTTGAAAGAAAAAGAGTAAAAATGTACAGAATATTAAATTTGTTTAAAGACCCAGATTTATATTATAAAAAATTCAAAAAATTTTATAAATTTTTATGCAGACCATCTGCATAAAAAATTTTCGAATTAGATTCTGTAAGAAATGATGACAAAAGTTATTAATAAATTAAACGCTTATTCGATTTGGAGAAAATAATTTAAAAAAAAAGAATAACAAGTTTTGAAGGAAGTGCTAAGAAAACTGAAAGTGTCTAGAGATTATATAATGTTCCTTTGGCTATAAAGATAAACATCCGTAGAAAGGAAACGTGTTTTATCATTGTAATCTTCTTGATAAAAATTAGAAAAAAGCTTTCAAACGATTCTGTAGATGCTTGTTCTGAACTAAAATCCTATTTTAACAGAAATATTTTGTAATAATTTGTTTGAATAATTTATCTTTTTTGGTTTCATATAAATACTGTTGGCTTTGAATTTATTCTGTGGCAATAAGTGCTTACCATTTAAAACTTTAAAGGTGGCTTGTGAAAATTTACTCCGAATTTAATATAATCATCAGTTCTCTACGGCCATAGATAAGTTTTTATTTTTAAACACTCCTAATGTCACAGATCGGAAGATTTTAATATTTCAAATGTTATTGCACATTGAAAAAAGATAACCAAAAAGTTATTTTACTATAACTGCCTCAAAAATCCTACAAAATAATTGAAAATCTGCCCTTGTGTACTTTTGAAACATATAGATCTTAAGGTGACATTAAGACCTTTTTCCTTTTTGCCACAGAAATAAAAAATTTGAATGCATTTATAAACTTATTGAAATGGTCTCAGAAAATGTTATTTGTTCAAGTAAATTAAATTAAATAATATTTTGCATCGATTTGTATTGAGTCCGGGAAGAGAAAAACTCTAAAATATAAATTTTTTTCGCTTCCAACCTTTAGGTATAAGTTTTGCAAAATTCATAACAAGTTTTGCTATCTTTAGGTATTTCCCAAAAATTATTTTTTGATTAACAAGTCAGATCGGTATATAAATAATTTGCTGTTTTAAACGATTTTTGTCAAGTCCTCATCCATATTATGAAACATTTGCTGCAAAAACTTTTGAAACTGCATTCGTGTCCATAGAATAAAAATTTTGTTTAACCGCATTGAGTCATTTTCTATGCCTTCTCTTTTTCTTTCAATAACAAACTTACAAAAACTGCTTGTACGTGAAACAAATTACACTTTCATTCGTCTATCCTCTTTAATCAACAAACTCAAATGTTTCCGAATATGTATTTGTAAATTTTGACAAACATGTGCAATTACATATGGATTTTAAATCTGACAAATCCACTGCTTCACCCGATTGTTTCTTGTGGAATTATTGCTAACAGAAAGTTTTCATAACCTGTTTAAGAGCAATTTATTAAAACAACAAAACAGGTTATTTTTTCTAAAACTTCTAAGGATGCACTGAATAATTTTTCGATAAGATGACACACATGCGTTACCCAGAAAAGTTAGTCTTCTTTCACAACTTTTTTTCTACTGAAAAAATGGCAAACTTAATATACCCTTATTATTAATAAGATTTCGCTATGACGTGCTAAATTCCCAATTTTTTATTTTTGATAAATACACTGAAATTTATTGTTGAGGGAAAGCCAGTTTCTATGCGCATTTCACTGGTTGCTCAGGCCAGATCATCAGGAAACCTTTTCCCAAAGATTTTAGAAAAGCTAAAAATATTATACAAATAAAACTGTAAAGCGAATACGAATTATAAACACTTAAAATTCTACTTGTAACAATATCAATGCTTAAACAAAACATCATCAATTAACTCTTTTACAACTCGTAATGGTGAAGGGTATAGAAATAAGTCAGATATAATCCAACCAACCAACCTGATATGATACCATAATCAAATTCAAATAATTCATCTTGGTTCACCGTTAACGACTTTAAAACAATTTTTAGCACTTCTTCATAAAAAGTGTATGTATAATCCGACCTATATTTTTTTTTTCTTTTTTTTTAATTCAGGTTAACTAAATTTTGTCCAATCTCACAATTGTTTCTTTATACTTCACACATTTTTTTTTTGAGTGCGTGATCGGTTATTTAAGTTAACATGGCAAGAAAAAAACAAGTTCCCTTTAAAACAGAAGATTTATCTAAGTTAAAGCTTGCCAGCTTAAAAAAATTGTATTCATATAAAAATTTATTTGTTTGCTTGTATTGATTTTAGTTACCCCTTCAACAGCAAATCCACTGAAAGCAATTATTTGACTATTACAAACGAAGGCGTCACCCGCTAAGACGCCTTCAGAATCTATCAAAGGAATTACACCAAAACATGTCGAAACTGCCAAAGTCAACTCCTTATAAATATTCCAAAAAACTCTTTGGTTAAAGCGAATGGGTAAGTGTTTGAACCAGTGTTCGAAAATAAACATTAAAAACTGTTCTTCCGTATTATGTTCGGTAGATATGTGGTAAATTTGTGTAGTAAATATAGAACATTAAAATTAAAATAACGAAGACAGAACACTATATATTATATTTAGTATATTATATACAGTATATAATGTTCGTTACTTTCTTGAAAATAGTTGTGTAGGTTATAAATGATTTTTTTCGTATACACAAACACTAAACAAAAAAGATATCGTTTAACATTGGACCATGTTGTAAGTAGTAATTGCTTTCTTATGATGTAACCCACACCAATTAAGGCAAGTAAAAAAAAAAACGAAAAACGCAAAAAACATTGCCTCATTGCAGTGTGATTGCCCGTTGTCTCAAGACAAAAAATTGATAAGACGTTTTTATTTGGTGTGTCTTAGCATTAAACAAGTGTCTTTGACTTAAAAGACAAAAACCTTTTGCATTTTTTTGCGTGGTCTTAGCCTAAAGCTTCAGCGGCAAATCAAAAGATTTTAGGAGAAGGTATCCAGGTAATTAAACCAAATTTTGCATTAAGGTTTTGCGTTGTTCAGTGCATGAAATGGATTTAACTTTTTCAGACATTAGCAGTATAGTTGCTCTTTTTGGCGCTTAAGCTTTTTTTGCCGTTACTCTTATAAAATTGTCAATAATATTGTGTAAGTTGCGATGAAATACTGTTACACTTTAGAACGTCTTAAAACGTAACGAATAATGCAATTGTAGTAAAATTTGGTCTGTCATTGGTATCCATAGGCAACCAAGGACTTGCCAGAATAACGTAATGTTATGAGGTTTAGAATCACGAAAAAGTTCTTTGTGCCGACTTTTTTTTAACGGTTTCATGGCTTGAATATAATTTCGAGAGTAGTATTTGTGTTTAAGCTATGGTGAAATATAGACCGACTCTATTCCGGAAAGAAGCTTGTATGGGGCCCATGTAAAATTATGGACTGACCGTCACCATTTTAAATAGGCTTAATGTTTGTTGCAACTATCATTGTACCAAATTTCATCAAACTTGCAACCTGTACTTTGCGCTCAAGGCAGCCGGACAGACGGACATCGCTAGATCGATTCGAAAAGTGATTCTAAATCGATCGGTATACAAAAACGATTTATAAAATGTTTTAAACATCACTACAAACGCATAATACCTTTTCCGCTATTGTAGTGTGAACAGAAATATGCACTTATTAAATCAAAGCGTTCTTTACGAACCACCCTTTTTATATCTCCTTGCAATAGTTAAATATGTTTATCCAAGAAATTGTTAAAATAAAAATGGTTTTGTTATGAAAGTCTTCAAATAAGCGCTAATCCTTGCGTAAATAAATGTCTGTAAGTCATGGTCAAATCAATAAATGCTTTCAAAGATTTTATATTCCCATGATTTTTTTGCCAATTTCATGATTTGAATATATTAAAAAGAAAACTACGCATAAAACTAGTAATGTGGGACGTTGCTGAAATAACTTCTTTGAAATACAAATTATCTGATTTTTTTATTAAAATCATTTCAACATTGTAAACTATTTTCAACTTAAATATATTTTAATAGTTCGCAAAAAAATTTAAATGATTAAACAGAAAAAATAACGAGCTCCCATTAAGAGATTTAAAATCCTCCATCTGTTCACCCAACAAACGCAAAGTCAAACATTTGATATAAAATGATTTTTATTAACAAGGTTTTGTTTAAATGTGCTAAATTCCCGTTTCATACTATTGATACACTGAAACTTATTTTTGATGGGATAAGCTATTCCTATGCGCATTTCACTGGTTGCTTAGGCCAGATCATCAGGAAACTTTATCCAGAGATTTTAGAAAAACTAAGGATATTATACAAATACAATTGTTAAGCGAATAAGAGTTATAAACACCAGTTTTGCTTGTAACAATATCAAAGCTTAAACAACAACAATAAACAGTGAGTTTATCTCTTCTTACAGTCCCGACTACAATTGGTTGATTTTTTGTCAACTCTAAATGTAGTTGTAAGTGGGTTGTAAATTATTTTCTTATTTGAAATCAGGCAAAATTCTTATATTTTTCAATTGCTTGATTTTGACATTTGAATTAAAGTTGATAATGATTTGAATATAAACATTTAACAAACGATATTTTATCAATTTGTTATCAAATTGCTACCGAGTGTGATTGGCCAAAAAGAAATGCAGATATTTAAAAATGGGGACCATACGAACTCTTTTTAGAGAATAATCTATTTTAACTGGCTGTCATCTATAAAATTTGTGTCCTCTTTATGTCATGTTTTTCATAATCTGTCATCTTTATTTTAAAAGCACGATCAATTTTTATTTTTATAAGTTAAAATAAATTTTATGAAAAATGTCATGTCGTGCTTGATATGTTCATACTCCAACTAAACTCTCATACACTTGCAGTATGCAATTTTGAATATTAGTGCAAAGAATTTTAAGTTTCGTTATTTTTTTAAACTAATTTTAAATATTTAAAGGTGAATGTAAATGTTTATTTTTATGTACGAATAGCGCTGCAAGCTGTCAAAAGTTAAAAACACCAGTTTCAAAGTAGTGTCAACAGAATACGTAGTTGTAGTAGTCGTTGCAGTTGAAGTTAAAGCGAAAAATTCGAAATTTTAAACTTTGTTGCGCTACAGAGCATTCGTCAGCTTCAGCTACTACTACAACTTCTTTATTCTGTTCCTTAAGTTTGTCCGAGTTTAGACGAGCGAACATTTGGTAGGAAAATATCTGCGATTCTCTTTTGTTTTTTAACTTGCGGTCACATAGACGAACATGTTGCCGGCAACATTCTATTACAACAAAGAAAATGTGAACAAAGCGTGTCGCCGAGTACCAAACACAAAAACTATACTCTCTTCCCCACCCGTAATATGCTGATAAACTAAATGTTTCCCTGTCTAAATGGTGATTTTGTAACTGGAGAAAAAAACTATTAAGCGCGCTGTCAAAATCTGATTTTCAAATTGCAAAGCGTTGACGCCGCGCTGTTAAGGGATGCTTCAAACAAATTGTATGGGCGCAATAATTTTTGAAAGCTTGAAAACGTTTTACGCTCTTGTTTAGGTATGGCTTTTAAGGGCGGGGAGAAGGTTATTTCAGCTTTCATGGTGCCAACTGCTCAGCAGACTGTTCATTTTAGTAAATAATGGATTTAAATTAAACAAAATTAAAAGAAATATAAATTTACAAAACAAAATTCATTTTTCATTAATGTTCCACTTTGTATTACGATCTACAACGTTTGATAGCAGGTAGAAAATGAATGCATATCGTAGTTTGAAAATAATTCCCCCTTTTTGTTGAGAATGCTATGTTTTCAAAATTATTTTCAAGTCGTCTGAGAAAGGGTTTGATTTCAAATCATTTTGAATCTGCGTATTTGTTGTGTATCGGCTTCATAAATCCCATATACTGAAGATACATTTGTATCTATTTAAAGCAAAGAAGTTGTACCGGTAACAAAAATTAACATTATGTGTTCCCTGTAAGAGTTTTTGCATAAACTTCTTATATTTTTTATAAACTGGTTTTAATATTTATGGTTTTCTTTTGTTGGTTGGAAACAAAAAGACAATAATCAGAGAGAGATGTTGAAGATGACTTCAAAATATTTTGATATTGGCAGATATTTTTACTTATTTTTGTGCGCTTAAGTGTGTTTTTTTTTGCTTTTTTTCGGTTGCTGTGATTGACCTCTTATTTCGGTTACAAATAAGGCGTTTACTTTCATTAAAAACACAATTTTTTTTATGCAAACAGTCGGGGAAAAAATGATTATCAATTTAAAACACGCAGTACGTTTTGTGGTCTCTTTTTTGGCTATTGAGTTTTATTGAGTAAGTCTATCCGCCACTTGGCCAGTTGGTCAAGAGTCGATGTTGTAATTGTATCTCTAAAACTTTAAATGTATGTACATCATTGTGGTCTTTTTTTAAAAGCATGTTTTTAGTCGTAGTATGTGTTAAAAATTATAAGATTTTTTTTTAGCATGACAAAATTTTTTGTTGAACCTTTTTATTATAACTTTAACTGGAGATTAATGAGGTTTTGACTTGATGGTGTTTTCTCACTTAAGTGAAGTATAATAAATCAATTTGCAATTAGTTTTAATTACACAGCAAATTTTTTCATCAATTTAATTTAAAATATCTATTTTTCTGTATGAATTTGTTGATTATTTGTAACATGTGCGTGGGATTTTCAGAAAGGTAAAGACATTTTTCCCCTTCCCTACTTCTTCTACAGATCGAACTTGTTAAGCATTTTTCTATCGCCATAAATTTAGCATAATTATGCAAATTATTAATTATTTCCTTAACCAAAAAAAGTATTTAATATCAAATAAACTCTTGCGTTAGTTTATCACTAAAAAATTAATTTCAAAGCAACACAACATTGAATAATAGTTTCATTGAAAATTTGCAATAAATTTGAATAACAAAAATAAAAAAAAAATAAAAAATAGCAAACACGAGTTTCTTTTTAATTTATAACAAATGGAAGAGATCTACAAGTGGAAGGAATTTGCAAAATTTTGTTAGACATTGATGTGATTTTAGGAGTGCATTTTAATGATAGTTTAGCATTTTATACATATATATCCATATGTACTTCTTTATATGTGCTTAAATTTCAATTTGTACGTAATTTAATTTTATTTTCATATCGCACTTAATCAACAAGTGGGTATTAACTCAAAATTATTATATGTTTCACTTTTTCGAAAAAAATCGACACATTAAATTTATATCTATCCGCTGCAAAAATATCGTGCTTTTTTGTGCGCTTTTTGGTAAACAAAATAGTTTTGCTTTAACTTAAAATGTTAAAAATTTGTTGATTAAAGGCCCAACTACATATAAAATGCATAAGCTTGCTTAAGCTTCTGTCAAAAATTAACAAAAAGCCTCTTAAATGCATTTAACAACACAAAAACCAAATCAGCCAACAATTGGTTCCGTATGGAAAGTGCGATCAGTTTCGCACTTTGCTTAAGCAAATGACTGATTCATAAAACTTAACGAAAAGTTTCTTTAAGTACAACATGGGTTTTCCCATATGATTTATATGTATTCGCACAGTTGCTTAAGCCAACTTAAGCATTTTAAATACACCGATAGTCTAACAAATTATAAAAAATCCACAAATTTAAGATGAGAATTAAAAAGTCTTATCCCATATTTAACATGAATTTCTGGATCATATTTCTAGCTGTCTAAGCTACACTAGCGCCTATTAAATCGGGTTAACATAACGCTATATTACGGTAAAAAATTATCCCTACGCAGGCATCATTAAAATCTCCCTTTATGGGAATTTGAGTATTAATTACAGCTAGCAGATGATTGATTGCCGAAGTGATCTCTGACCAACAAGCATACATGTGATTACACCACAGGCTTATTTCAGAGCATGTATTAAACTTACGAATTTGGAAAAATAAATAAAAAAGGTTTTTGGTATAAAAAAAAAAATTAAATAGTCCTTTTTATACATATCGTTTGCTAAAATGCAAGAAGGCGTAACTTACAAAAAATCGAGTATTTGAATAATTATTATGAATGTCTTTAAACTACATGCCTTGAGAAAATTTTACACTTCTGGGATTCAAAATTACGCTTTTATAAACTAAAAACAAAGGGCCGTAATAACAAGTCTGTTTATTTTATTAATGAAATTAGAGGGATGTAAGAAAAGATAAACTCACTGCTTATTGTTAGTGTTTTGTTTAAGCTATGATATTGTTACTTACAAGTAAGACTTTGAGTGTTTAAAATTCTTATTCGCTTTAGGGTTTTATTCGTATAATATTTTTAGCTTTTCTAAAATCTTAGGAAAAGGTTTCCTGATGAGCTGGCCTAAGCAACCAGTGAAATGCGCATAGAAGCTAGCTTTCCCTCAACAATAAATTCCAGTGTATTTATCAAATATGGAAAATTGGGAATTTAGCACGTCATACAGAAATCGTATTAATGATAAATTTTGTATTCCCGTAAATAACTTTGATAAAAACGACGTAATGACACATTTTTTTCTAACAAAATATAATGAAATGGTTTCCTTTGAAACTTGTTTTAAGAATTTCGCGGACGACTTATCAATGCAAAGTTTTCTGCTATGTTTATAGTTTTCATTTTATTAGTTACGTCTTTTTGCATTTTAGCAATCGATATGTGCCTACCATAAAATAGCTAATGTATATATTACGCGATAAAGTTTATACCTTCCACATCATTGTGAAGCTCTAAAAAGTTCCGTCCGTTTGGTCGAAATTCATACCTTTAATATAAGTTATTCTTAGACGCCAGATTTGTTTGAGTATTGACTTTAAGAATAATAACGGCCAAAAAGGTAGAGCTAAAGCAGAAAAACACTTACTTTTTACAGTAAATGCTCGGGAGTAATTCGGTCCACTATTTCAATTAGAGCCCATACATTTCACATACATTTCGCATTCTCACTTGTTTAATTTATGTACTGTATTATATGTTCTAAGGGCTAAAAAATCAGAGCTAAAAAATCTCTTTTTGGTTTAAAATGTGTTTAAACCAACAAATCTTTAACTCACTAAACATTTAAAC
Source organism: Pollenia griseotomentosa (assembly GCA_963931875.1). Lineage (NCBI taxonomy): Eukaryota > Metazoa > Arthropoda > Insecta > Diptera > Polleniidae > Pollenia > Pollenia griseotomentosa. The sequence goes on from OZ007563.1 coordinate 79,407,106, forward strand.
CATCTTTAAACGCTTAAAATTGGGCGTTTAAACTACCAATACAGACCATATGAATTTGATAAGATTTATCGAAGTGCTGCCACATTCTATTTTTTTTAACAACATGGCACCCTGATTTATAGTTGTTGAGTTTAAACAACATATAAATTCAGGTTTAGTTTAACTAAACCAAAGCTTAAACCATCAGGGATTTATTAGCCATAAGTAAGACCAGCGTTGCCAGAAAACTTGGAAGGAAAATCTCCATTTGCCGAAAAATAAATCTTATTTTGAAAAGAAAAATCTTAAAATTTTTAATAACAATTGCAAAGAAGTAAAAATTATTATTTTTTTTAAAGGAAATACTTCTTATAATGGAAACTATTTAAATTGAAAAACATTATTGCGGTATTTATACAAAATTAGATTGTAGGTTTAAATTGTGTTTTTTAGGTCTATTTTCCAAGAAATTCTTTCTAAAAATATATTTTAAATCTATTGGTTTTCTAATAAATAAGAACGTTAAAAAGTCCATCTAAATAAAGAAGACTCTTTGGAAGTAATTAAATTCTAAAATTATAGATATATAAATTTTGGGCAAGAAGATTTTAGTTTGGGAGCTATGAAGGTCATACATCTTATGAAATCTTAAGGGTTCTCAATTTAGTATCATATTTTTTGATACCGTTCTTATATCGAAGCCATTTTAAGAAAATTGCATTTTAAAAAAGCTCATTGAAAATATATGAATTTTCCTAAATGTATTCCTAATGAAATTGTTATTAAAATAATGTTGGTACACCTTTTAAAAGACATTGTAAACCACTAATGTATATAAACTAAACAAGGTTTCGTTTATATGTGCTACATTCCCATTTCATACTATTGATAAACTGAAATTTATTGTTGAAGGGATAAGCTATTCCTATGCGCATTTCATTGGTTGCTTAGGCCAGATCGTCAGGAAACTTCATCCAAAGATTTTAGAAAAACTAAAGATATTACACATATAAAACTGTTAAGCAAATACGAATTGTAAGCCACAGTTTTAACAAACAAAGCTTAAACAAAAACAACAACAATAAACAGTAAGTTTTTCTTATATATACTTTGTTTAAAAATTACACTATGCAACAAATGGGAAGTTTTTTTTTACCTGAATAACCACTATATTTTTTTGATCCGCTGTAGTCACCTAACTGCAAAAAACATCATTTTTTAAAATTCTATGGCAAGGTTTTTTTTAAAAATTTTTTTCTAAAATTTGAGATTTTTTAAGATCCTGCTCCATACATCTTATCGTAGCTTTGGAACGCCGTACCTGATTTTGTTATGCAATCCGTCAAAGCATTTTAAAGTACGCCAGATTTAAGTTTTTTTGACAAAAAAAATATTATTTTTGGTTATTTTATAAAATTTTTGAATTCAAAAAATTCATAAAAAATTAAAATCAACAAATACTTACCAGTTTTAGTACTTAAGCTCAAAGCTGTATGTATTAGAAGTAAAATAAATTTTATTTCATGAAAATCCATGCACAAATTCCTGTTTTATTCCTGATAAACTGAAAGTACCTAGTTTTGACCTTTTTTATCGCAAATTTGTGTAGAGCTAAAAATCTCGAAAGTTTTACCTTTTTATTACACAATATTTTTTTTAATCCTTTACTTTAATTTTTTTTCATAAAGCTGCATATAATAGAAATAAAATAAATTTGTTTTCATGAAAGTCCATGGATAAATGCGTTTTTTATTCCCGATAAACTGAAAGTACTTCGTTTTAACGTTTTAACGCAAACTTGTATATAGCAACATGCTTAAAATTTTTATGTAACATGTTGCCTCACACAATATTGTGATAAAAAAATGTCAAACTAGGTACTTTCAGTTTATCGGGAATAAAATACCAATTTACCCATGGATTTTAATGAAACAAAATTTATTTTATTTCTATTATATGCAGCTTTATGAAAAAATAATTAAAGTAAACGATTAAAAAAATATTGGGTAATAAAAAGGTACAACTTTGTGATTTTTAGCTCTACACAAATTTGCGATAAAAAAGGTCAAAACTAGGTAATTTCAGTAAAACAGGTAAAACAGGAATTTGTCCATGGATTTTCATGAAATAAAATGTATTTTACTTCTTATACATGCAGCTTTGAGCTTAAGTACTGAGACTGGTAAGTATTTGTTGATTTAAATTTTTTATGAATTTTTGGAATTCAAAAATTTTATAAAAAAACAAAAAAAAAATATTTTTTTGCCACTTTGGCCTGAATAACTCCTAAAATAATGGCTAACTTAAAAAATGATATTAAATAAACTTAAATCTGGCGTAATTTAGAATGTTTTGACGGATTGCATAACAAAATCGGGTACGTCGTTCCAAAGTTACGATAAGATGTATGGAGCAGCCTCTTCAAAAATCTCAAATTTTAGAAAAAATTTTTTTACAAAAAAACCTTGCCATAGAATTTTAAAAAATGATGTTTTTTGCAGTTAGGTGGCTACAGCGGATCAAAAACTTATAGTGGTTATTCAGGTAATTTTTGCTTGTAGCATAGTGTTATCATAAACATGAAATGTGGAATTTTCAAACCAAAAGCTTCTTAACCCTAAGTAACTTTTTACCACTAAGTTCTCCTCTTGGTCAGGCCAGACCCTAATTAAAACCGCTAAAAAACCCAATTAATTTAAAAGTAAATAAATATATTTTTTATTGTATCCCTATTATTTTAGATTATACGAATTTATTATACAGTAATTCTAACTTAGTTGCACAATCTCCTTTGCACGATTTTTTGTGCAGATAAATCAAAAGTGATGTTATCTTAAATGTATTTATCTGCCTTAATGTGCAGGTACACAATTGTGGTTACCTGATTAAAAGTGTAGCTAAGGTAAAGTGTTAAAAAAAAAGAATTAAGATCGTTTTTGTTAATAAATTGATATTTTATTACAATTTGATAAAATTGGATATTTATATGAAAAAGTGGCCACCATATTTTTTTGATGTGTGCACCTAACTCTGATGTTTTTTTTATAAAAGAGTTTTACAGCTGCCCAAATATATGATAAATATACAGGTATACAAAATGCAATTAAGTAAGGATTTTAAAGAATAATTACGGAAAATATGTATTTTGGACAGTTAAGTCAAAGTGCAGCTAACTTTGATTTTTTGTATGAAAATAATTTTAAAATGCCAAAAATTTTGGGCATTTATCTCAAATGTGCAGGTATAGAAAGTGCACGAAAAAAAAGAAATTTGTATGGGATATAAAGAATAATGACAAAAATTATTAATTTTGTGCAGTTCAGTCAAAAGTGCACTTAAACAAAAGGCAGTTAAGTCAAAACTGCTGTATAATTTACTGTATAAGTCATCGAATATGTAGTCCCTTATTTTTCACATTGCTTTTTCGCATCTAAGTGAAACGAGTTTTCCGCTTGGTCAAACTGAACATTGAACATAACGGGTCGTGGTTTTCTGATTTGATTCAATTTGATTCATTCAATTCAGAACATATCATTTATAGAATTTAAAATTTGGTCTGGCCAAGAGAGAATTTCATAGAATTTTACATAAAAATAGATTTTCACCCCACTAATTTGCTGCAATCGAATCCAAATTAGTTTCGTTCGATTCAGCACACATCATTTATAAAATTCACGCCCTTGATTTTTTGTTATATTCGAAAAATATTGAAAGCAAAACACAAATTTGGTCTGGCGACACCAAAACGGTAATCCTTCAGTTAAGTTCCATAAGTTTTACCTTTTGGTACTAAATTCATAAACTTTTTTGTGCTTTAATATATTAAACTTTTTAAAAATACGGTTTTTCTTTTTACAAATAATTTTTTTTTATCAATATTCCCAAAATGAACAACCGCTTTTCTAAGATGCAATTTTAAAATTTTGTATGCCCAGAAATAATGATGCATTTTTGTGTATGCTAGACAATGGGTACAAAAGTGTGCAAAAGCAATAGACAACAAGCTGAAACAACACCTCATTATTTTAAAAATTTACTGTTTAAAAAATTGCAAAAAAGTATGTTTGTTGTACAAATTTAAAGTTAAGAATTTTTATTTCTAAAAATAAAATATCTTAATTTTTTTGTTTTTTTTTTTTTTTTTTTTAAATTTGCTAAGCTAATCCCGCGAAGCTCTATGCTTGTCTGCAGGAAAGAAACCAGAGTCTCTGGCGGGAATCGAACCCGCAACCTCGGCGCTGATAGACTAGCTCGCTACCAGCTAGCCTACCGAGGCACAAAAAAGATCATCAAGTCTTATCTTGGTCTAAAAATCTTTAAAAATAAGATAAAATCTTCATTCTGGCAACGCTGAGACACAACAATGACAAATACCTATCTGCAGAAAGCAAATTGAATTGCAATCAGCGTTGCCGTCTTGGTTACTTTTAACCAATATTGGTTACTTTTTTTTAAAGTGTACTTGTGTACTTTTTTCCATTTTGGTTACTTTTTTTTAACCCTTAAAATTGTGCATCTACAACCAATTCTTTTTTCATCTACCTAAAAATTATTTCTTTAAGAAGCTTAAACTTTAACATTGATAGTCTGTTAACCATATTAACAAACACTATTCCTTCTTTAGACACACAATTTTTAAGCCTAAGTGCGCATAAAATAGTAATTTTGATACAAAATAATTTTGGTTACTTTTTTCGCTTTTGGTTACTTTATTTTATTTATTTATTTTATTTATTTATTTCATCGATTTTCTAATACAACAAGACAAAAATATCTTATAAATTACAGTATTAGAATAAGACAAGTTACGTATACAAATGATAACAATGTGACAAATTATTTATATATCAAAAAAGAAAATACTAATACTAATACTTTAAGTTCTATTTAAGGTACTCAAAAAGTAATCTCCTAAATTTCATTGCGTTGTCGGTGCACTGTATATAATTTGGGAGTTGATTCCAGAGACGTATGCTTGAAATAAAGAATTGACATTCAGAAAAATGAGTGCGGTGTCGCAATTGTATGATATATCTCCCCCTTCTTGATCTTGCAAATCCTAAACGCTCATACAGATACCCTGGTTCTTTTGTGACAATGATTTTGTGAAGAAAAATTAAACTTCTCAACTTTAAAATGTTAATAAAAGAAATGCAAGTAAACCGACGAGAATATGATGATATTCTGTCAAACCTCCTTAGGCTATAAGTATAACGGACAATGTTATTGTAAGTTGTTTTAAGTTTTCTTACATCTTACATTTTACATTTTAGTTACAAATTTTTTTTTGGTCGTGGCAACGCTGACTGAATTTGTTTCTCTTCTTATCTCTTTATATCCTACGATTATTTAAAGCCTGTTAGGGTTTTGCCACAACAATTTCGTAGCATTTAATAAAGATTGTTTAGATGATTATGAGAAAAAAATTATGCAAAAGAAACATATTTTGAATTTGTGGTCTATCACTACATCTATACTAATATTGTAAAAAGTTTGTATGTTTCTAAGAGGTAACTTCCGGAACTGCCGGTCCGATTTTAACCCTAAAGTGCTAAAGGGTCCCGGGGCGCCGAGCCTTCTCAGAAAAATTCGTTTTAGAGATCTCTTATTACTCATATCTACAAGAAAAAAAAAAGTATTACCTACTTATCGTTGTCTTCAGAAAAATAAGCAGACAGCTGTTTGGTACTTTTTTTTAAATTCGGCCCTCTTAGCGTTTAAAACCTGTATTTTTGTTCTTCATTGTCACCCCATCTATCTTTTCAACCAATAAACATAAAAATAAAGGTTATATTACATTTGAAACGTATCTAAAAATACAGATAAGAATTTGGTACTTTTTCGAAATTCGAAAGTTTTAAGGAGTGATAATCTTAACTATTTTTGTTTTTTACAAAACATTTTTCTCTATTCTTTTGAATATACTACGTATAAAATTATGTGCTTCCACTACAAAATTGAATTGTTAAATACTTCAATGGGGAGAAAAAAGTACCAAAAAGGGGAAATACGGGAAATTAAATTTCTTTCTTTTGCTTTTCGGTTCCACAACTGGTATTTTGTTTAATTACCGTGAATATTGAACCTAAAAACATAAAATTAAACATGCAATTCCCTGAGTGTAAAAATCTATGAGGGAATTCTTTGGTGCTTTTTTGTTCTTTAACTGGAAACGTAAACTTAAACGTGCAAAGTCCTGAGTGAATATCAATCTTTAAAAAGAATTTTTTTGGTACTTTTTCGTTCTTCAACTGGTACTTTTTTAATTTAATTATTATTAGACCTAAAAGCATTAAATAAAACATGCAATGTCCTAAGTCAATGAGAATCCGTTAGAGGGGCTTTTTGGTATTTTTTTGTTTTTTAACTGGTATTTTTAGAATTTCCGTTAATATTGGACCTAGAAGCATTATATTAAACGAGCATTTAACCCGCTACTTCGTTAGCGTCTCCTTTTATTCGTTGACATATTTGTATGCCAAAGTTTACTTTTCTAGGCTTAAACTTGTTTAAATTCAAGCATTTAACCCGCTACTTTTTAATCGGGCTTTTTCTTTCATGAACTTATTTATATGCCAAAGAATATGTATCTATGTTTAAGCAAAAAAGTTCTAAAATTTTTATCTCATAGGTTGATATTTACACAGGACTTTGCACCTATTATTTTGTGTTTCTAAGTTCAATATTATAGAAAATTCAAAAAGTACCACTCGTATAACACAAAAGCAAATGAAAGTAAGTAAATTTCCCGTATTATCTGTTTTGATACTTGTTTCACCCCATTTATGTATGAAACATTTCAGTGTTGTGGTGGGAGCCCATAATTAGGTACGAATATGCCAATTAATGGAGACAAATATTTTGTAAAAAAGGACCACATGACCTTGCATGTTGAATTTTATGTTTCTAGGTCCAATACTAACGGAAATTCAAAAAGTACCGATTGATGAACAAAAAAGTACCTAAAAGCCCTCTTTCAGGTTCTTATCCACTCAGGACCTTGCATGTTTAATTTTATGTTTCTAGGTCAAATATTAACGGAAATTAAAAAAGTACCAATCAAAGAATAAAAAAGTACCAAAAAGTTCCCTCTTATAAATTCTTATCCACTCAGGGCGTTGCATGTTGAATCTTATGCTTTAAGGTTCAATATTAACGACAATAAAAAAATACCAGTTGCAGAAACAAAAAGCTAAAGAAAAACATAAATTTCCCGTATCTCCCCTTTTTGGTACTATTTTTTCTCCCCATTTAGTTATCAAAAATTTCAGTATTGTAGTGAGAGCTCATAATTAAGTACGAATATGTCAATGAATGAAGAAAAATGTTTCGTATAAAAAAAGTACCAAAAATAGTTACGATTTTTACCCTTTAAATGTTCGAAATTCGAAAAAGTACCAAAATTATATTCGTATTTTTTTGATAAGTTTCGAATGCTGTATAAACTATGTTCCTATGTTGATTGGTTCAAAAGAAATATGGGGTGCCAAAAAAGTACCAAAATTAAGGTTTTACCCGTTTGCTTCCTAATTTTAAAAAAGTACCAGACACCTGTCCGCTTATTTTTCTTAAGAACAACGATAAGTATTACGTTTTTACCCTTTTTTACCCCTAAACATTCGAATTTCCAAAAATCCGGTCTTAATGGATCGATTTGGGGAGTCACCTATCTCTGCTCCAAATGTCAAGTTTTTAGCTACAGGAGTTTAGGCTGTGCGATGATGAATTAGTGAGTCAGTCATTCAGTAACGTTACAATTTTATATATATATATAGATAGATGAAGAAAAATTTTGTGAAAAAATAACAAAATTTGGAACGATTTTTACACCTTAAACATTTGAATAAAAAAAAAATCCAAATCTTTTGTATTTTTTAAGATAAGGTACGAATGTGATATAATTTGTATTTACCCTTTTACTCCACAAAAAGGCCATACTTCAAAAAAGTACCAAACACCAGTCTGTTAATTTTTTTAATTTTGAATCTCTTTTAGTTTAGGAGATATGAGGTTAGCGAATTTTTCTAATGAACAACAATAAATCTTAATGTTTTCCTTTAGCTTAGGAGGTATGAGGCTAGCAGGATCGATTTAGCGAGAGGACAGACCCCGGTCCAAATGTCAACCTTTTAGCTTCAGACGTTTAGGCTCTGCGATGAAAGATAAATCGATGGAGAAAAAATCTTTTGTAAAAAGTAACAAACATATGTTGGTACAATTTTGACCCCTTAAACGTTCGAATTTCCATAAAGTACCAAATATGCATTTGTCTTTTTTAGATAAGTTACAAATGTTTTATAATTTTTATTTCTACGTGTATTAATTTAAAAGCTAGATGGTGGAAAAAGACCAAAAATACAGGTTTTACCCGTTTGCTACCTAAAAGGGCCGAATTTCGTAAAAGTACCAGACAGCTATTAGCTTTTTTTTATTTAATGCACAAAAATTAATATTAAATTAAATAAAAGTACCAGTTTATTTAAAACAATTACCAGTTAGAGAACGAAAAAGAACCAAAATATCCTTTTTACAGATTTTCATTCACTCAGGAACTTGCATGTTTAATTTTATGTTTCTAGGTCCAATACTAACGAAAACTCAAAAAGTACCAGTTATTGAATAAAAAAGTACCAAAAATTTCCCTCCTATAGATTCTCAACCACTCAGGACATTGCATGTTGAATTTAATTATTCTAGGTTCAACATTAACGTAAATTCAAAAAATTCCAGTTAATGAACAAAAAACAGTACCAAAAAGATTCTTATTCACTCGGGATCTTGCATGTTTAATTTTATGTTTCTAAGTCCAATAAAAACGGATATTCAAAAAGTACCAGTTAAAGAACAACAAAGTAGGTACTAAAAAGCCTATCTTACAGATTCCCATTCACTCAGGACCTTGCATGTTTAATTTTATCTTTCTAAGTCTAGTACTAACGGATATTAAAAAGGCACCAGCTAAAGAACAAAAAAGTACCAAAAACTTCCCTCTTATAGATTCCTATCCACTCATTTGCATATTAAATTTTATGTTTCTAGTTCCAATAATAACGGAAATTCAAAAAGTACCAGTTAAAGAACAAAAAAGTACCAAAAAGCTGTTTTACAGATTCTCATTCACTAAGGACCTTGCATGTTTAATTTTATCTTTCTAGGTCTAATAACAACGGAAATTTAGAAAGTACCAGTCAAAGAATAAAAAAGTAAAAAGTTCACTCTTATAGATTTTCATCCTAGGTGCAATACTAACGGAAATTCAAAAAGTACCAGTTGAAGAACAAAAAAGTACCAAAAAGTTCCATCATAGATTCTTATCCACTCAGCACATTACATGTTGAATTTAATGTTTCTAGGTCCAATAATGACGGATATTCAAAAAGTATGAGTTAAAGAACAAAAAAGTACCACAAAGCCCTCTTACAGATTCTTTTTCACTCAGGACCTTGCATGTTAAATTTTATCTCTCTAGGTCCAATACCAACTGAAATTCAAAAAGTACCAGTCATAAAATAAAAAAGTACCAAAAAAATTCCTCTTACAGATTCTCGTTCACTCAGGACATTGCATTTTAAATTTTATGTTTCTAGGTCCAATATTAAGGGAAATTCAAAAAGTACCAGTTATAGAACAAAAAAGTACCAAAAAGTTCCGCAATTTCAGTATTGTAGTGGGAGCCCATAATTTGGTACGAATATCTCAATGAATGTAGAAAAATGTTTTGTAAAAAAAGTACCAAAAATAGTTACGATTTTTACCCCTTAAAGGTTCGAATTTCGAGAAAGTACCAAATTTATATTCGTATTTTTTGATAAGTTTCAAATGTGGTATAAACTTTGTTTCTATGTTAATTGGATCAAAAGATAGATGGGGTGTCAAAAAAGTACCAAAAGTCAGGTTTTACCCGTTTACTCCCTAAAAGGGTGAAATTTCAAAAAAGTACCAGACACCTGTCAGCTAATTTTTTTAAAGAACACCGATAAGTATTACATTTTTTTTGTATCTCTTTTAGTTTTGGAGATATAAGATTACCGAATTTTCCCGTTTTTACCCTTTTTACCCCCTAAGCATTCGAATTTCCAAAAATCCCGTCTTAGTGGATCGATTTGTGGTGTGACCAATCTTTGGTCCAAATTTTAAGTGTTTAGCTTCAGGCGTTTAGGCTGTGCGATGATGAATCAGTGAGTCAGTCAGTCAGTAACGTTACAATTTTATATATATAGATTATAATACTACATATATAACATTTTGCAAGGCTTTAAGAAATAAAGTTAACTTCGACTACGAAATTTTAAACTGCATAATAAAATTTACTCCAGAAAATGTGATTTCAATAAAAACCAGTATAGTGCAGCTTTCATTAAAAATATTTCTAATGAAAGTGCAAATTATAATACTTTTAATAACGAGTTTCGAGCTTTGTCGGATATACATAGATGCATAACAAGACTTAAAAAACGAAAATATTTCTTTTTTTTTCTATTCCAGACTCTTCTGCGAATTTGAAAACAAAATTTCATGTTAAATATTATAAAAACAAAGGATCAAAAAAGACTATCACCCGTTTTCACAACTTACCGATAGCTAAAGGTAGGAATTTACCGGTCGTATATAAAGTGTTCAACCTTCCTTCAACTTAGTGCTCACTTTAATTTAAAGAAAAGTTTTAATAATGAAATACTTTTTATAATGCGGGTTAAAGTCTACTTTTACCTATAAGTGCCAACGGTTTCAAGTCTAATCGAAATAAAAGACTTTTTTAAAAAAAAAAAAAAATGATAAAACATGATTTATTTATTTATTTATTCACATATAATCGTAAGCCAATATAGGCCAAATTGATTAAGTTACATTATTTGACAATTTAATTATAAAATTTTAACTTAACTTATTTTACTAACACAGTGGCATCAACAAAACATAGCCAATTCTCTTTTTAACATCAATTGATAGATTACAAGGAACACTATAAAGTCTACGTAATGTAATTATAACCCGATGAATCATAAAGCTAATGTGTTGGCTAAAAGACAAGTCCTTATCAATAAAAAATCCAAGAGTCTTTAAATATGAAACGAATTGTAGAGGCATGTCACCATGTACAATATTAAAAAGGTTCTCGTTCATATTGCTAAAGTTAACCGCTTTCGACTTAGAAATATTTAAGGTAATAAAATTCGTATTACACCACCTTTGAATATTCTCCAAATCACGATTAACATTATTAATTAAATCATTCCCAGATTTTTCTATACCCAACAACTGAAAGTCATCAGCATATAGGTAACCTTTTAATGAAACTAAAGATGAAAAGATATCATTTACATAAATTAAAAATAACAATGGTCCCAAAATTATACCTTGGGGTACACCTCCAGAGATGCATTTAGTAGATGATCTAACTAGACCAAGTTGAACAAATTGCGTCCTATGCTTTAAAAAGGCTTCAATCAACCGACAAGCAGTTTTTGTAAACCTGAATTCGTTAAACAATTTATTTAGAAGCACCTCATGTGAAATCGACTCAAATGCTCTACTAAAATCTAAACTGATTAAAGTTACAAAGTAATGTTCATCTAGATGTGAGTTATGTGACGAATAATTTTCGGTAAAATTAATTTCATAAACTTCAACGAAAGGCCATCTGGCCCAATACTATTTGAACTAATTTTCATAAATGCATAAAAAACTTCATATTCTTCTACATTAATAAACGAAAACCTATACGTACCAATTTCGGTATGCCTATGGTGCAAAATCAAAGGAGGATTTAGAATTGGTGGTAACACATAAAAGTCATTACATTCTTCAACATCTATAGAAGACAAATTATTTTTATTTTCCACCTTCGCAATACCAATTTTCCTAAGATTGGTCCATAGTTTCTGTGAAGAAGAGTAGTCAAATAATTCACTGTAGAACTTCGCTCTTTCTTTCCTTATTAACTTTTTAACACGATTTCGGTACATACAATATTCGTGCCATTTAATTTAGTACTATTGGGGTCGAAAAAGTACGATTTTAAAGGTTCTTTAGTACGATATTGGTTTTCTACGATGGAGGTTGTGTTGATCTTGTTTCAAATTCAGTGTGTAAGGTAAGTAATATTAAAAAAATATTTTAATGCTTTTACAAAACTGTCATAAAAGCATAAATGTAGAAGATTTTAGTAGAGTTTTTTAGATATAATTCTTACTTTTAATTTACAAACATGCTCGCAGTTCGCACTGAATTTTTTTAATAGTAAAATTGAAAAATTTCCAATAATTATTGTTTTTTAAAGATTTTTAAAAGTCAAAATTTTAAAGTCAATTCAAAAAAAAAAAAAGAAAATGTAGTTTGGACTGTATTTATTATATGTTTTACAACCAAAACAAATTTCTTGCAATTAAATTTAACAAAAATTGTGCGGGTTAGTTTTGCGTGTCTGTAGTACAGACTCTGCTGTACTTTAAAAAAATTCTCTCGCAATAAAAATACAATGATTTTTGAAATTTTTGAACACCAATGGACTAGGCTATCAGAAATTTAGTTATGCTAAATTAATTTTTTTTTTTGTTCTATTCTCTCACTTAATTTCTTATACCCTACGGCGGGTAATAATAATCATTTGCATATTTTTTGTTGGAACAATATTTTATTTCTTCTGTAAATATTTTTTTTTTTTGGCAGGAAAACAACCATCCTTGCAGAAATTTTACACCTTCAGACTATTTTTTTGTGAGAAAACGAAAGTGTACAGCAATAATCCCACAACAGTGGGATATTTAAGTATGTATGTACCAACCATGGACTACAGTTTATTAAGAAACGTGATTGAGAATTTTGGTAAAAGATTAGCGCCTGCCGATCCATATAAAAATAAAAAGTATTTTTAATGTCTCAAAAAACCTTTTTTTTTTATTACATTCAAAATGATACTTCAATTTTTGGTCACCCTTTATAAAAAAATTATAGCGATTTAAAAAATGTATTTTTTTATTTTTATCCATCATTATTCTTCCTTCCTTCCCTTCCTTATTTTTTATTTACAACAAACACATACTTTGTTTTTCTATAACTCTGCAAAAATAATAGGCGATCAGAAATCTTAGAATCAACACTTATGATCTTTAAATTGTGAACCCTATAGCTAGTAAAAGTAGCAATTCCAGTCATATGTAAGTAGAAGTAGTAAGTAGTAATAAGTAAAGTAAAAATAAAGTAGCAAGCAAGCAAAAAAAAGCAGGTTAAAAAAATAATAATTTTTAAAAATACTAGGCGAATATAATTTGTAAGAAAGTATTTTTTTTTTTTGATATAAAAAAAATATTTTTTTACTTTCCGAAATTATTATTAAATATAAATACAATACAAATACAAGAAAGAAGAAGGATGATGATGATCGATGGAAATTAATTTCTTACATTTTTTATACACTTTAACTAACTTAGTATACCAAGCAAACTGAAAAATGATAAGAACAAACAATTAGTGAAAAAATAATTAAATAATAACTGTTGTTAGTTACTCTTTCTCACTACTTACTTAATTTGCTTTATTTATTTGTGTCATTTTTTTCAATATTGAAATTTATACAGCAGGCTATCAGAAATTTCAGTCAGTCTAAATTTGTAAGTTTTTTTTGTTCTATTCTCTCTCAATTTCTTGTACCCTAATACGGGTAATAATAAGTGTTTGCATATTTTTGTTAGTTATATCAGGGAAACCAAAAATATGCACTTTCATGGTTTTCCTTGTGCGACCAATGAAGGCAAAAACAATATATTTATCCATTTTAGAGCTTTTTATGAATTTTGGCATCGATTTGTTGGTGCACATTTTAGCATATTTTACCGTTTGGTGCATTTTTTTGCATAATTTGGTTAAAAGAGCTTTTTTGCAGCATTTTTTAAGTTTTTAGCGCATATTTTGCCTTCTTGAGGCATATTTTGGTATATGTTAAATTTGTTTAGATGTCTACAAGAGCTTTCGCAACATATAAAAATTTTTTTTTGCAGTATTTTGGATTTTCTGTCTATCTGTATACCCAACGTGTTGCTTCAATTTCACCATCTACAAATAATTTGTAAGACAAATCAGGTTGTCATTAAGTATAAATGTTATTTTAAGCTTTAAAATTTCATATATAAACACAAATTAAGAAAAATCAATTTTATGCGATGTGTGTAATTCATAGAAATCTGGACCAATCTATTCAAGTGTTCTAACGATGTCCATCCCTCCGTCTGGCTGGTTGTCCGTCCAAATTAACCTTGTGCGCAAAGTACAACTTACAATCATGAAGATTATTTGATAAAATTTGTTGAATACATTTTAACTGTATTTAGGACGAATTCTATCTAAAAGGTGAGAATCGGTATATAATTCAACATATTCCCCATAAAAACTTCTTTCCAAATTAGACTCTTTGTGTCCATAAACCATTTACTTAATAATGTTGTTACTTATATTGCAATCTGCAAATTAAATTATTTTAGAATCGGTTCATATTTGCCCAAAGCTCCCATATATAAATAGCTTAAACTTCCTTTTAAATGTTAACATTAATAAGCAACTTAGCGACCGTCTCCACAATCTCTTTAAGACAAAAAATCTCATATGTATGTTAACGTCTGATTAATATTCAGCACAAATAACTCTTATATGAGTTTAAACCTCTTAATATGACTTTGTTTTTGTGAGCACATGACTGGTCATCGTTTGCAAATAGGGTAAAATCTCGAAAATTCGTCTGTAAATACTTTGGTGTATGGTTTATTGTTTAATATTTTGGGGGCATATTTTTAACACTTTTTGTGCATATTTTCAAGTTTTTACTGCATATTTAATGCGCATAAAACGTGTTTTATAGAGCATATTTCTGGTTTCCCTGGTTATTATTATTATATTAATTATTTGTTTTTTTTTTTTCTTCTGTAAAAATTGTAACTCAATTTGCAAGAAAGTAACATACTTGCAGAAATTTTACATCTTTAGACTATTTTTCTGTGGGGTTTTTGAAATCGAAAGTATCCCACAACAGTTCAAGGGCTTACACAACATTATCGAGCAGATATCAACCATTGACAACAGTTTATTGAGAAACTTGACTGAGACCTTTGGCCTACATAATTTTTCATTTTTAACCGGAATCTTTTTCTAGTAAACCGAAATAAAAATATTTTTTTTTTTTTGAAACTGAAACTGAAATAAAAATATTTTTTTTAATGCCTCAAAAAAAAAAGTTTTTATTAACCCTAGAATCATAACGATATTTTTTAAAATTTTAATACTAACGCCAGGTACATAAATTTTAAGAGCTAAAGAATCTTCTCCTAAAACGGCTAAATTAATGCTGTTTTTATGTCCAATTTGTTTTTTTACATGTTGTTTATTTTTATTAAAAATAAACTAAAAAAAATATATAAATTATTTTATAGAGCAAGAAAAACAAAGAAAACAACAACCGCTACAAACTTGCTTAGGAACAATTAAAAAAAACTGCACGTAAAATTTAAATACGTACGTTAGTATTCTAGGGTTAAATTTTAAAAATAATTCAATTTGGGTCACCCTTAATAAAAAAAATTATAGCGATTGAAAAATAAAATGTATTTTTTTCATTTCATTCACATTCTTCCTTCTTCCTTCCAGGACTGTCATATATGGCGCTTTCTCGCCAAACGTGGCGATTTTGAATTGTGTTTGGCGGTGGGATATTCCATTTGGCGACTGGCGACTTTTTTTTTGGCGATTTACTTGGCTATTTTCCCCATTTATATTATTTCAGCGACTTTTTTAACAGTTTGTCGTTTTTTGTTATCATTACTAACTTAAAAAAATCTGGCAACTTTTTTTCACATGATTATTGTTTTGTTGTCATTTTTAGTGAATTCTATATTTAGTAACTATTTTATTCTAATAAAATGTATACAGGTCAAAACACCAGGAATAAAATCGATGTGGCTGAAGTGTACGATCTTATAGACTTGTGTTCTAAATTTTAATTTTTTTTAACTGAATAATATATATATAATTATGTTATTTAATAAAAAAAAAATAACAGAAACTGACTTTTTTGTATTTTTTCTCAGTTTTTGGCGATTTTTGACTAAAATATTAATACTAGCTTTTTTTGTATGCAAAATTTACTGCCGGTTTGTAGAACGCGAGTGCAAAAGTGACTCGTCTAACTAACATTTAAAACAAAAATTCAAAATTTGTTTTTGTTTCAAAGGTTACTTAAACGAATCACTTTTGCGCTCGCGTTCTACAAACAGGCTGTTAATTAAAAAAATATGTTACGAAAACTGAACAAAATATACGTTTGGCGATTTTTGGCGATTTCTGACATCGGGTTTGGCGATGGAGCTAAAAAAAATCTGACAACCCTGCTTTTTTTCCTTCCTTCCCTTCTTCCTTCATTCATTTGGGTAACAATTTCTCTAAAACTTTGCAAAAGTAATAGGCGATCAGAGATTTTAGTAACAACACTTATGAACTTTTAATTGTTTACCACCCTATAGCTAGTAAAAGTAGACAATTAAAATCATATGTAAGAACCAAATATATAAAAAGATTCTTTTTAATATTGATTTTTGGCGATTATAATTTATTTATAAGGAAAAAAAGTAAGTAGGGAGGGAATTTTTTTATTTAAAAAATAATTTAAATTTTTTTTTTTTTATTCCGCGTTTTTGATTGTCTCAAGCTTTTGTTTTAAATATCAGGCGAACAGAATTTAATGAAACCGAAAGTATTACATACCTTTTTTCTGTATTTATTTTTTCATTTCTTCGTTTTAACTTATTGCTCTACTTTCGGTAATGAAAATGCAAGCATCGTTTGTAACTTACAAAAAATAATTTCCTACATGTTTACTATTTTAACTAACTAAGGCCGGGTTTTTGAGATGTGGATTAAGTTTAAACTTAGTTTAACGTGGTCTTAAGCTCGGAATTTTCGGTGAAATGTGATTTTTTATTATTTCATTAGAGACCAACATTTTAAGCTGTTCCGTCAAAATTTTGTATACAAACTTGGTAATTAATTAATTATTTTAATGGCGGCTCAAATAAAAAAAATAATTAATTAATTAATTCTGTTTTCAAAAAAAGCCTCGTTTAACTGAGATCTTAAAAACCTAGCCTTCGATACCAGGCAAACAGAAAAATAAACAAGAAGTGAAAAAATAAATAAATATTATTATTATGTATTTTTTCACTAATTGTTTTTTTTTTCTTTATTTATTTTTTTTTTGGTAGAGTCGTCATTCATTCTTTTACGGCCAATTTCACCAAGTTCGGTTATAATTAATTACCGGTTATAGCTGTCAAAACATATTGGTAACTGGAACTTTAATTGAAAGTTAGTTTTAACCGAACTTGGTGGAATTGGCCGATAGTATTGAAATTTATACACCAGAAATTTAGTCATGCTAAATTTATTTTGTTTTGTTCTATTCTCTCACTTAATTTTTTGTACCCTATTATTATTAATTATTTGCATATCTTTTGTTAGAACAAAATTTTTTTCCTTCTGTAAAAACTATATTTTTTTTGCATGAAAACAATCATTCTTGAAGAAATTTTACACCTTCAGACTATTTTTGTGGGGTTTCGAAATTTTGGCAGGGAATCGAAAGTGTACAGCAAAAATCCCACAACAGTTCAAGATCTTAAAGACAACATTATCGAGCAGATAAGTACATATGTACCAAAAATGGACGACAGTTTATTAACCCTTTTACGGTCATAGCGATCGGAATAGGATAAATAAAATCTGGTTTTGATTTAGGGTTACTATTGATGACTAAAAATATAAAATAAAAAAAAATTATTTTTTTTTTAGTTTTTGATTGGTGGTAAATATATTCCCTCTGCCTCCGCCGGGTAAAGTAATACCATGTCCACTTTTTATATATTGTTCAATTTCTTCCTCGTCCGATTCCTTATCGTCTTCGGACTGCTCTGGATCTGATGGTAAACCGTATAACTCATTTAGCACCAACTCTATTTCATATTCTTTTAGTACTTTCTTGCTCATTTTCAGACAACCTTTAGTATAAAAAAAAACAAACATGGTTAGAGGGAATATTCTTCCCACCAAAAAAAATCCCACAAGGAAAGCAATGTAGAAGAAAAGTAAAAGATATGTCTCTTTTCTAAGATATTACATATAAATCTATAAAACGTAGAAGAACTTACCATATATCACCACGAGATTTCGAAGATATATACCGATTTCGTTCGCAGTTGCAAAAACACCTGTTTTCAATTTACAGAAGACCCGTCTCGAAAAAAATATTTATAATCTGTCACATACAATGTTAAGAAAACATACTTTATTTCTTTCAATTAATGTTGCCAAATCAAAAAAAAAACAACTGCGACTGATCAGTTACCTTACCAATGAAGAAAAAAAAGTTGGTGGGAAAATTATTCCCTCTACATGTAAAAGGGTTAAAAAACGTGATTGAGAATTTTGGTAAAAAGATTAGCGCCTGCCGAGCCAGTAGGGGTTTCTGAAACAAAACATTCTTCCTTTATTTTGTTAATTTACAATAAACATACAAACAACGACGGCCTTCGGTAACAATTTCTCTATATAACTCTATAAAACTTGGTATACCAGGCAAACAGAAAAATAATAAGTGAAAATATAAATATAAATAAATAAAATTACAAACAACTAAAAAAAAAACTCTAATTTTTTTGCACACATTTCAATATTGAAATTTATACACCAGGCTTTCAGAAATTTCAGTCAGGCTAAGTTTTTAATTTTATTTTTGTTCTATTCTCTCTCAATTTCTTGTACCCTACTGCGAGTAATATGCATTCCTCCTTTATTTTGTTAATTTACAACAAACGACGGCCTTCGGTAACAATTTCTCTATATAACTCTGCAAAAAAAATAGGCGATCAGAAATTTTAGAAACAATACATTTAATCTCTTAATTGTGTACCCTACAGCTAGTAAAATTATGAATTCAAGTCATATTGTAAGTAGGTACATAAGTAAGAAAGAGTAAGTAGCTAGCAAAAAAAACAGGTTAAAAAAAATTTTAATTAAATTAAATTAATTTTAAATAAGTAATTTTCAAAAATACTAGGCGAATATAATTTGTAAGAAAGTAATTTTTTTTATTATATAAAATAATTAATTAATTTTTCTTCTTTCTGTTTTTCATGAGTCTTAAGCTTCTTTTTGGAATATCAGGCGAGCAGAATTTAATGAAGCCGAAAGTATTAAACTGTATGTAATACAAGCAAGAATGCAAGAAGGAAGAAGGATCGATCGATCGATCATTTATTTTTTTTTTGTTTACTTGAAAAAATTAATTTCTGTTTTACAACGCTTTAACTTACTTGGTATACCAGGCAAACAGAAAAATAATAAGTGAAAATATAAATAATTATAAAAAATAAATTAAAAAAAAAAAATACCAACCCTAAAAAAAAACTCGAATTTTTTTGCACACATCTTTTATTAAAATTTATACACCAGGCTTTCAGAAATTTCAGCCAGGCTTAGTTTTTAATTTTATTTTTGTTCTATTCTCTCTCAATTTCTTGTACCCTACTGCGAGTAATATGCATTTTTATATTTTTGTGAAAACAAAATTGGTTTTTCCTCTGTAAAAATGTTCTCAAAAGAAAACTTCCAGCCCTGCAGAAAATAGAGAGCCTTCTAATGAAAAAATGCTCTCACTATTTATCACTTTTAATAAGTACCCTATGATAGGCATTGATAAATACTTACAATCGTTTAATAAGTTATCCTTAATAATTTTAAAAAAATTACATGATTTTTATGGAAATGATTTTTTTATTTATTGTATATCTTTTGTTAGAACAAAATTTTTTTCCTTCTGTAAAAACTATATTTTTTTTGCATCAAAACAACCATTCTTGAAGAAATTTAACACCTTCAGACTATTTTTGTGGGGTTTCGAAATTTTGTGCAGGAAATCGAGTGTACAGCAATAATCCCACAACAGTTCAAGAGGTTAAAAACAACATTATTAAAAAACGCCGAGCCAGTAGGGGTTTCTGAAACAAAATATTTTTAATAACTCTTTATTAAGTAAGTTTCAAATGATATCTCAATTTTTGGACACCCTTTATAAAAAAAATTATAGCGATTGATAAAGATTATTTCTTTCTATTTTCTTCCTTTTTATTATTTATCATCATATCTTTTTTATTAATTCATTCTTCCTTTATTTTGTTAATTTACAACAAACATAAAAACAACGACGGCCTTCGGTAACAATTTCTCTATATATGTAACTCTGCAAAAATAATAGGCGATCAGAAATTTTAGAAACAATAAATACATTTAATCTCTTAATTGTGTACCCTACAGCTAGTAAAAGTATCAAATTCAAGTCATATTGTAAGTAGGTAAGCAAGAAAGAGTAATAAATAGCTAGCAAAAAAAGCAGGTGAAAAAATTTTAATTAAATTAAATTAATTAATATATTTTGGAATATCAGGCGAGTAGAATTTAATGAAGCCAAAAGCATTAAACTGTATGTATGTAATCGATCGATCGATCGATTTATTTTATTTTTTTTTTTTACTTGAAAATATTAATTTCTTGTTTTACAACACTTTAACTTACTTGGTATACCAGGCAAACAGAAAAATAATAAGTGAAAATATAAATTTAATAATATATATATAATAAAAAATAACAACTAAAAAAAAACTAATTTTTTTGCACACATTTCAATATTGAAATTTATACACCAGGCTTTCAGAAATTTCAGCCAAGCTTTTAATTTTTTTTTTTAATTTTATTTTTGTTCTATTCTCTCTCTCAATTTATTGTACCCTACTGCGAGTAATATGCATTTTTATATTTTTGTGAAAACAAAATTGGTTTTTCCGCTGTAAAAATGTTCTCAAAAGAAAACTTCCAGCCCTGCAGAAAATAGAGAGCCTTCTAATGAAAAAATGCTCTCACTATTTATCACTTTTAATAAGTACCCTATGATAGGCATTGATAAATACTTACAATCGTTTAATAAGTTATCCTTAATAATTTTAAAACAATTACATGATTTTTATGGAAATGATTTTTTTTATTTATTGTATATTTTTGTTAGAACAAAATTTTTTTCCTTCTGTAAAAACTATATTTTTTTTGCATGAAAACAACCATTCTTGAAGAAATTTTACACCTTCAGACTATTTTTGTGGGGTTTCGAAATTTTGTGCAGGAAATCGAAAGTGTACAGCAATAATCCCACAACAGTTCAAGAGGTTTAAAACAACATTATTAAAAAACGCCGAGCCAGTAGGGGTTTCTGAAACAAAATATTTTTAATAACTCTTTATTAAGTAAGTTTAAAATTATATCTCAATTTTTGGACACCCTTTATAAAAAAATTATAGCGATTGATATTCTATTTTCTTCCTTTTTATTATTTATCATCATATCGTTTTTATTAATTCATTCTTCTTATTTTGTTAATTTACAACAAACATACAAACAACGGGTGCGTTCGTAAATGCATCACTGCGCTGCATCAGTGATTTCAAATGCTTATAAATTTATCAGTGAAGTTAATGTGTACCAAAAAGTTGTGAAAAACTCCACAAAAATAATAGTCACACAATAAAAAAAATTATAATTTTTTTTTTATCGGCTTTAAAAAAAGTTTGCTTTTCTGATGCAGCGCAGTGATGCATTTACGAACGCACCCAACGACGGCCTTCGGGTAACAAAAATAATAGGCGATCAGAAATTTTAGAAACAATACATTTAATCTCTTAATTGTGTACCCTACAGCTAGTAAAAGTAACAATTCAAGTCATATTGTAAGTAGGTAAGTAAGAAAGAGTAGCTAGCAAAAAAAAAGCAGGTAAAAAAAAATTATAATTAAATTAAATTAATTAATATTAAATAAAAATAATTTTCAAAAATACTAGGCGAATATAAGTAATTTTTTTTATTATATAAATATTATTTTTCTTCTGTTTTTGAGTCTTAAACTTTTTTTTGGAAAATCAGGCGAGCAGAATTTAATGAAGCCGAAAGTAAATAAACTGTATGTAATACAAGCAAGAATGCAAGAAGGCAGATCGTTCATCATTTATTTTATTTTTTTTTTTACTTGAAAATTAATTTCTTGTTTTACAACGCTTTAACTTACTTGGTATACCAGGCAAACAGAAAAATAATAAGTGAAAATATAAATTTAATAATATATATATAATAAAAAATAACAACTAAAAAAAAACTAATTTTTTTGCACACATTTCAATATTGAAATTTATACACCAGGCTTTCAGAAATTTCAGCCAAGCTTTTAATTTTTTTTTTTAATTTTTTTTTTGTTCTATTCTCTCTCTCAATTTCTTGTACCCTACTGCGAGTAATATGCATTTTAATATTTTTGTGAAAACAAAATTGGTTTTTCCTCTGTAAAAATGTTAACTCAAATTGTAAGAAAACTTCCAGCCCTGCAAAAAATAGAGAGCCTTCTAATGAAAAAATGCTCTCACTAGTTATCACTTTTAATAAGTACCCTATGATAGGCATTGATAAATACATACAACCGTTTAATAAGTAATCCTTAATAATTTTAAAACAAATTAATTACATGATTTTTATGGAAATGATTTTTTTTATTTATTGTTTTTTTTTTTTTGTTCATTAATTTTTTTTATTACAAATGAAATAAATAAAATGTATCAGGAAAACATAAATTTCAGCTGGTCAAATTACCAGCAGGTTGTCGTTACATTTAGCGCACCCTACATGAGGTAATGCTTTACTTGAAGTCCTCAGCCATCACAAACATCTGCAAGAAAGAAAAAAAATTTTAAATTTGAAAAATGAGTTAAAATGAATTTAAACTACATATTAAAAAATATTGTACATACAAACATATATTCTGGCCTAATATGTATGTTCTAATCTAATAGTTAATAAAGAAACATTGTAATCCGTGTTTTATTTCGGAGTTGAGGTTCTTGTACCGGAGCCGTAGTCGGATTACCCACAAAAACTTGCGACGTCGACTCCAACATTTTTCTTCAGAAAAAAATTTTCTAAGATTTTCCAAAATAACATTTTTTGAAATAGGCGTTGTTATATTTAAAATATTGATTTAAAATATTTACAAAATCATTTTCTTGCTATATTAAACAAGGTACAGCAAAAGTAGTTTAAAGTCAAATAAGGAGTTGCAGTCGGAGTCGGACTTAAAAAATTTCAGCGGTCAGAGTCGGAGTAACTATTTTTTGACGAATCCATAGCCCTGATACTCAAAAATTCGGCTTTATTTATTTACAAATTTATTCTTATTTTTTTTCATATACATATGTAAATATATTTATTGGTTCCTCGTATGTAAAATATGAACTAAAAATATTTAATCAAATCCTTGGCTAATTGTTACTTTATGTCCTACAGTGCCGGATGAAAAATGTCCCCATCAGGGCCTTTGCGCTCATATCGCACACCTAGTTCAACTCAAAAAACTTAATTTTTCAGAAATCGAAAAATATTGTATTGGACCTTAAAAACAATAGTTAAAAATAAATCTTTGGATCATTTAGTAGAAAATCCATTTAGATTATGATCTAAAAAGTTTGTTTATTAAATATTTATACACTAGATAATTAAAATTTTTTAGTTGTGACATTTTTGATGATGTATTATTTGCAAAAGTTACCGAATTATTTTAAGTTATGTCACTTTAGCTGAATGCTTTTCAAGTTTTGACACTCTTGCCAAATTCTAAACTGACACAAGTCTAATTAATAAAAATTTCAACAAAGATTTATTATATAAACAGTGTCACAATTTGAATTAAGAGTATTTAGTACTTAACAGTTGGGATCTACTACCATTACATATATTTTTTGACACAACTAAAAGTCACTTTTATGAATTGAAACTTTTTACCAACTTAAACATACAGAAATATATCACTGTTTTTTAGCAACAGTTAACAACAGCAAAATACACTGATTTTTTTTATTGAAAAACAAGTGTATTGTGCATACGTTAAGCAAACAACCCCGAATTGGATGAGTCCTGCAGTATCTGATCTCGTTAAGCGAGTTTGGCCGCCATTATTGAAAATATTTCAAGCTTTCAAGCTAGATGGTTTGGGTTGAGTTCGAGCTTTTTTAATATTTTACCGAATATTTCGTGGTCATATAATTATAGTTTTTACTAGTGGCAATTGATCCTTGCGAATATTCGAGTTTTTAACATACCAGTGCCGATGTTCTTTAACTCTCGAGTACTAGCTGTCACGTTAGGAAATTACTCCCCAATTTACAGAAAAAGTGGGCCTGTAACATTTTTGTGAGAATAGTTTCCGCTGTCAAATAAACTCACGAATGAAAATGGGGCGGGAAAAAATTTTAACACTTAAAAATAATTAAAATCGCAAAGAATAATAATATTATTATTTTGTTCTTGGCACATTTTTTCATTGTTTAATAATTTTGCTATAACATTTTTATAAAATTTTTTCAAAGCTTGTTTGCAAACAATAAGCATTAAAGTCGCACTTTACATTTTTTGGTTTAGCCTAGAGTTGTATTTTCGCCGCCGGCGTTGAACGACGTCAACGATATGTGTGACTGGCGTTCTGAACGTCTGCAATGTCACATCGGCTTCGAGTGCAATGTTATGACATTTATAACGTCACGACTTAATCTCTTTTGATAATTTTCGACATAAGTTAAAGACACACTTTTTCTCACTTTTCGAGAAACGATGGAGTATTTTGTTTTACATATTTTCTTTGCGAGAAGTTCTCACTTAAGTTACTGAACATGGGTACAGGGGTTCGACTGTGATTATTCGCTGAAGTTTATTTTGGCACTTGAATTTTTTTGTTATAAGTGGCCGAGGCAGTGATTCATATTGGAATACCAGATTGGCTTAAAGGTAGAGTCGTAAAGTAGAAGCTTGCTTGATTTAAGTAAAGGGTGGTTAAATTTTAAGGGCCGATGTTGAATGTGAACCACACCTAAACTTCAAGTTTTTTTCTGCATTTCATTTAACATTTCTCCACTTCAGACTAACTAAATTTCAACCGTGGAAAGATACACAATCGAGAAACGCGTTAAAATTATTCAGGTTATTCGTGCACTTCGTGATTTTTTCGGTCACATATCAGGGGATTCGTCAATAAGCAGAATTGCCGCATTTGGGCGAATGATTATCCAAGAGTGATTGTCGAAAAACCAATGCGGTTTATGGGCTGGCGGCATCATCGGGCCGTATTTTTTTCCAAAATGAGGCGGGTCAGGCAGTTACTGTGAATGGTGTTCGATATTGTGAGTTGATAACGAACTTCTTATGGCCCGAATCGGAAGACATGGATGTGGACGTTATGTCGTTCCACCACATGGCCGCCAAGACCATGTGGTTTGACACCGTTGGACTTCTTTCTTTGGGGTTATTTGAAAGAAAAGGTGTACGTCTATAAGCCAGCAACAATTCACGAGCTAAAGATGAGACAATTCGGCACATTAACGGCATAGAACCTCAATTATGGATCGAGGTGTGCCGCCGAGGTCGAGGCGGACATTTGTCCGATATTTTGTTCCATACATAATTGAGCCATACCAATATTATTATAATAAAAAGAAATGACAATTTCCTAAATAATTTGTGTTTTATTCAAAATCAACATCGACCCTTAAAATTTAACCACCCTTTACATACGAATTGATTTTTCTTTTCAGTGTAGAGAACAATTCAGAATTGTGGTTCCAACGAGATGGAGCCACAGCTTACACAGCTCGCCTCCGCAAAGTTTCTGGAGATCGAATAGTGTCTCGTTTTTCTGATTTTAACTGGCCACCTCATTCGCCGAATTCAACGGTTCCAGATTTCTTTCTTTGAGGATATCTAAGGGATAATTCGTATTCGAAAAAGCCAAGAACGATCCAAACGCTTAGCAATAATATGCGAGAAGAAGTGAGGTTTTTGGGATCTTTAACTAAAGAAATGATGGCTTTGAAAAAAGGTAAAGCAAGCATCATTTAAAATATATTTTACTTAAAAACCCTGTTTTTTATTTTAATAATCGTTTCCTAATACGGGGCATTGTCTACAAAATATACTAGAAAGATATTTTCAAGCTATGGTCTCCATTTTAATCAGTAAAGTTCTGGAAACCGAATTTAAGTGAATTTTAAATCGACTTACGGTATGTAAATCTAACAAATATTTGACGAAAATTTCCAAAAATGCGTGACCAGTAAATTGATTAAACTTTAGCCTTATATTTAGTAGTTTTTCTTGACTTAATTAACTTTATTTATAAGAAGATAATTGTGTTGTGTCATTTAGAAACTGTTAAATGATGTTTGATCCAGTAAACTTTTGCAAAAGCAAATAATTTTCTGATAAAACTTGTGGTTACTTGTAGGACGTCAAATATTAAATAGATGTGAATAAAGCTTAAGTTTTGAAAACTTTCCTGTGCTTAAAGTTCATAAAAATATTCCCTTATAAATACCTCATATTTTGAGGGCCACTTAGTGTTACCAAAACTACTTTTGATATCGGGAAAAGCTACGTTTATTTAAAAAACAAATTAAATTGAAAATCTCTACCGATTTCAACTAAACGTGAATTTTATTTCCAGAGCATGGCTGAATAAATATCGAACTTTAATAAAATAAAGTTATTTTAAATAAATTATAGCTTTATTAATGGTCCACCCTGTATTTTTCTCTTTAATCCAAAGTAAATTATTGTTTGATTTTTTATAGTATTAAAAAGTTTATTTATTTCTGTTTAGGATGGGTTAATTATTAATTATCTTTTTATATGGGTTAACCATCTTCTTTTTTATGTATTTATTGTATCTTTGTATGTGGATCTGCAAATGCCGGTTAAAACATGATTATGCAAGCATGTCAAAATAGTATAATTCAACTTGTTGTGGTTCAAAACAAAAACAATTTAAGCTAAAAATAAAAAAAATTATTATGAATATGATAAAATGCAAGAAATTAAAGTCAAATGAATACACCAAAGTACTCAAACATTAATCTTCTTTCTGGTACTTTGAAATTTTTTTGTTTGCTTTTTTTCCAAATGCTGTCAAAAATTACAAATCTTATACAAGTTTGTATTTAAGGAAAAATTTTGAATTATTTTCCTGTATGTACATAAAAAGAAATGTATAAAGTAGCTTATTAGTTCATAGTCATAGAAGACAGGCCTGCCAGATATGGCGTTTTCTAGCCAAACGTGGCGACTTTGAAACGTGTTTTGGAGGCGAGATTTTTCATTTAGCGAAATGGCAATAATTTTTGGCTATTTTTGATGAGCCTTGAAATTGTTTTGAGAATCTTTAAAGTCAATAAGAAAAAATAAATTATTTCAATTCTGGTATTTTTATGTACATATGAAATTGGAGGATTCCCTTAAACAAAAGTATAGGTACCTTTTCAAAGTTTACGAACTTCTTCCATTATAAAATGTTGAAATTTAATCTCACCAACAAAATTCCATGTTTTCTTTTTTGTTTTCTCACTCAGGGGATGACCCCTACTAATGCATTGCATTGTGTTGGAACTAGGCAAATAGATTATGGAAAGGAGCTTAGAGGGAGTTAAAAGTAAAAGGGATGACTTCAGCAGGAAGGTTATTCCACATACTAATGCTTTAAACACATTCGAGACAGCAAGCTACCGACTTCAATATGTCAAAACTAGAATTCATGTGTGCGTATGGAAATGATTATTTTCACGACGACACGGATACAGGGCTGCTGGTTGTTGTCTGTGCTTATTTTGTCGTTGTAGTCAAATTAAACTAATTTCTATTTTTGTCCACTACAAAACAGAAAAAGTGCTGCTAATATAAAAAAATATTTTAAAAATAAGTGCTTAATTTTTTTTTTTTTTTTTGTTTAACAGAAAAGAATCGGCATGAAACAAGAATATTAACTCGGCTCAACACCAAATTGTTATTTATATATTTTTTTATATCCTTGAAAGAAGTTCTATAGGAAGATGTTTTTCGCGCCAACGCTTCTTGTTCAGGAGTTATAGGTCGTTATAGATTCAAAATATTTTATCCATATCACTTTAGGTATAAAATGAATCTTTAAAATATGGGAAACATTGGAAAATTCTTTAAAGTGTGTTCCACATAGCGTTTATGGCACACCGATTAACCAATTAAGAGCCAATTTTATATATTTATACTCCGTGGCTGACTTTTTTTTACAAAATTGTCTTTATCTTTAAATCATGTCGATATAACAATAATTATTAAACCCTAAGATATTTGCTTAATAAAGTTTTTCTGAATTGCGGTTTTTCGGCGTTGCAGAACACTTATTTTTTATGTACATATTACAATAATTCAACCAGCCCCGGGAGTTTTTTCCCTTTTCCTACTTTTACAATTGAATTAACATAGGAAAAATGAGAGAAGGGAAAAACTCCCGGGGAATTTTTATTCATAATTGGGATGAATATGTAAGAAGTACATAAATGATTACCAGATATATATTTTTAATCAAACTTTTAAATAAATTGACTAATTTTCCAAAATAAAATTTTTTAAAGCTTAACAAATTTAAAATTTTATATGATGAAGTAACTAATAATATGGTATATAAAAGATTAAGGCCCGTTTTCACAACTTACCGATAGCTAAGGGTAGGATTTTATCGGCCGTATAAAAAGTGTTCCATTATTACTACTTTACTTTAACCTACCAGGTAGGATGAACCTTAATTTACTTTATCGCTCACTATACGTTAAAGTAAAGTTTTAATAATGAAACACTTTTTATAAAGCCGGTTAAAGTCTACTTTAAGCTATCGGTAAGTTGTGAAAACCGGCGTAAGTGTTCTTCCCTAAAGATATTCAGCTCAATTACGAATAAAAATTCCCCGAGAGTTTTTTCCCTTTTCCCATTTTTACAATTGAATTTACATAGGAAAAATGGGAGAAGGAAGAAAACTCCCGGGGAATTTTTATTCATAATTGGGCTGATTATGTTTTAATAAATATGTATATTGACAAAATTTTAAGTTTTGTAGAAAAATCTTTCAAGAAATATTTATTTTTAAAATTGGCCCTTAACGGGCTAATAAATCGGAATTTTTTAAAGATCAAGTGAAAGCCATTTCGAAGTAGTTTCTAATAATACCACTACTTCTTAGATCCAGATTTTACCTAAAAAGTTATTGATGAAGGGTACGTTCGTAAATGCAGTTGTTGGGTATCACTTGCGCAGAAGTACAGTTTAATGTTCGTAAAAGCATCACTTGTAAGAAACTTGGCATCACTCTCATATGTCAAAAGTTTTTATGCAGTAATGCCGCAGCTCTGCAGCAAACTTTGGCAATTATTGCTTCAGTTAATTTTCTGAAGCAATAACTTTTGACAAAAAAGAAATCGTTTAATCGTCATTTATAAGAAAACTGTTACTTTTTGGTTCAATATTTTCAATTAAATTTGTCATCTTTATTGCAAAAAGCATTTTTATTATTATTTAATTTTTGCTTATTAAACTTTTGAAATTTCAAAAATTCAAACTTTGCACAGCTGTTGTGCAAAGTATCAGCAACACAACTGCAACTGGTAATCACGCATCAGCAACAACATTTTGCATCACTGCAGTAATACATAGTTTTTATGCATTTACGTACGTACCCAAAGTGTTCTGAAACTTTTACGAACTATACCACGTGTGTTGAAGGAACAAATTTTCTTATTTTAAAAGCATTTTATATGTATTTTTTGTTTAATCTGCCGTTAAAATTATATTGTTTATTAGTAACAAAAATAACAAAATTAAAATATTTTATTTATTTATTTTTTGGCCAAGGTGTTATATATATTTTATTTATTTATTTTATTTTATATTTTAATTTTTTTTTAAATAAATTCATTTGTTGATAATCTTAAATTAAGTTTGAATAAGAGTCTGCAATTATGCATGTTTTTCCATTTTATAAAAGAAAAAAAAATGATAGTGGCACCACTGAAATATAAAGACATAGTAAACAAAAACAGCTGTTTGTATTTTTTCAATTGTAGCTGCCGTCTTCAACATAATTTAGTAGCTGACTACACGACTAAAATTCTAGCCAGCAGCATTTGTAGTATTGTGTTCGTGTAGCCTGCTGTGGTGAATGTGTTTAATGCATAACAGTCCGGTCAAAAAAAAAACCAATTTCCATGTAATGCGTTGTACGATTTACCGGACAATCGACCACAAAAGGATAGGCTCTGGAGGAAAAACGTGTATTACGAACAAACGTATATGTGACGCGCAAAGTAGAAAGGGACCTAAGGGTTTTGTTCAGGAGAGCCATTTTAAAGATTTAAATACGTGTATCTTTGGTGTACCATCACTGAGCGAGTTGGTATTGGTCTCATTTAAAAGCGACACATCTCATGACGCGTTGGTCAACCTTAAAAACGCGCGTAGGTCGTCCCTACCTCTTGTTTTGTGTAGTTGGTTTGTACTGTTCCCTTTACCTTACTGGTCCCTTTCTCTATGCGCTGTCACATTTACATATTACATTTTATTATTATTTTAGCGATTTTTTTTCTCAGTTTTTGGCAATTTTTGACTAACAATTTATGCAAGCTTTTTTTGTGTAAACAAAATTAAAATTAAAAAAAAACAAATTAACAAAAACTGAACAAAATTGACTTTGGCGATTTATGGCGATTTTTGACTTCGACGATGAAGCTCAACAAAATCTGACAACACTGAGTGAAGAAGGAAAGAAATGTTTTGTTTTTTATTCTTCTTGCTTCACTGATTTTTGTCTGAAGTTAAAATATTTTAAATAAATCACCTTAAAAGTGTCTGCTTAATCATGCCTCATCATGGCATTTTTAATATTTTTAAAATGATTTTAAGATGGTTTTGATAATTATTATGTGTTTCTGTCTTTAACTTTAAAAGTATATTTATAATTTAATTTAAAACTTGCATTTGAAATACAAAATTGTATTGAGTGTAGTATATAAACGACTGAATATTTATTGTTGTTCATAATGACGGCTTGTTTTAAAAGCCGTTAGAGATGAATAGATTAAAGGAGTTAGTTATGCAATTAAATACAAATGTCTGTCTGTGTTTTGACGAAAATTTCATAATATTATATATTTTATTGAATTTAACCAACATGTTTGACCGTTGACTTTGACTATGCACAAAACACTTGTTTTTCAATAAAAAAAAATTAGTGTATTTTGCTGTTGTTAACTGTTGCTAAAAAACAGTTATATCTCTCTTTATGTTTTCATTGGTAAAAAGTTTGAATGCATAAAAGAGACTTTTGGTTGTGTAAAAAATGTAATGTTAGTAGATCCCTACTGTCAAGTGCTAAATACTCTTAATTCAAATTGTAACACTGTTCATATAATAAATCTTGTGTCAGTTTAAAATTTGGCAAAAGTGTCAAAACTTGAAAAGAATTCAGCTAAAGTGACATAACTTAAAATAATTCGGTAACTTTTGCAAATAACATATCATCAAAAATGTCACAACTAAAAATTTTTAATAATTTAGTGTATAAATATGTATTTAAAAAACAAACTTTTTAGATCATAAACTATATAGATGTTCTACTAAATGGGCCAAAAATTTGTTTTTAACTATTTTTTTAGGTCAAAGCCAGGTTTTTTTCGATTTCTGAAAAATTAATGTGTTGTTTCCAGGCCTTGTCGCTTTTAATTGATTGTGTAGAAAACTTTATATGGAAATCACTCAGTTTTGAGTGCAGCCCATAAGTTTTTTGAGTTGAGTCACATTTGAACTAGATATGCGATATGTAACATACATTTTAGCATTTTGTGTTGAATTCAATCACAAAACAAAAAAGTGGATGATATATGTAACTATATGGGTCAGTTGCAAACCAAATAAAATTTTTTTATCCCCGCTGTTTTAGCACTGTTTTTATGTGAAAAACAGCAAAATATAAAATAAAAATCAAGTTGAAGTGATTTTTTGCCTGTGCCGCACCTTAAACCCTCCACTGAGAGATAGAATATTTCAGGAAACGACTTTATACGGCATATTTAAATTAAAGTGATTTTCAGTAATTATCTTTCGTAAATTGGGGATTACTATTCTTATGAAACTTTGACAGATAGAATTTTGCTCCAATATTGTTATTCGTTACAGTTTTAGGGGTACTAAATTTTTTTCCGAATGTGGGCTTTATAGAGTGTCTTTGGTTAATTGTGGACCGCTCTCCTAACAGTTTAATTTGGTTTAATATCTTTAGTTTTTCTAAAAAATTTTTGGATTAAGTTTCCTTGCGATCTGGCCTAAGCAACCAGTGAAATGCGCATAGGAATAGCTTATCCCATCAACAATAAATTTCAGTGTTTTTATCAAGAATAAAAATTGGGAATTAAGCATTAATAACAAGATTTTATAAAACTTTTGATGTTTTCTGTACGGGAGGTACCAAGGCCACTTCTCCATAACCGAGATGTTTTTACCAAATTTGGAAACTTTGGCTCTTGTCGTTCTCTAGAAATGCAAAAAAACACATATAAAAAACAACAACAACA
The DNA here is from genome assembly GCA_963931875.1 of Pollenia griseotomentosa. Lineage (NCBI taxonomy): Eukaryota > Metazoa > Arthropoda > Insecta > Diptera > Polleniidae > Pollenia > Pollenia griseotomentosa. Next base: position 79,439,622 of record OZ007563.1, read on the forward strand.
AAGGATTTTTGGGTAAAATTAGAGGCAGTCGTGGTTTTTTGCAAAACCCATTTCAACATATACACGAACAGACGGATAACCGGATTTGAACTTCGCTTCTCATAAGGAACCAGAATAAATATACTTTATAGGGTGTAGGATCAATACTGTGGAACTTACAAACGGAATGACAAAGTTATATATACCCTTTTACCTTCTGTGAAGGGTATAAAAAGCAAAATGGAATTTGTATTTTTAACTTAGATTTTTGTGTTACACAGTAACATGACTTTTTATAGAAATGCTAAAAAATTGAAAAGAGGTGAAAAAAAATTGCCTACATTTTGATTAGAAGTTTCCCATATAAATAGTTTTGTTATGGAACTCCTCATCTAATCTTACAAAAATTATTTGTAAAATGGAATAAAACGTTTTTTGGTGATAATTTTTGGTTTTAGTTTGTAGTAATTTATTATATTATATCACTATTTTAATCTTTATTCCCAAATTTTTTGTGTCAAATTGCAACTAAACAAGTAGCAACTTTTTAAAGCCGCTGCATTGTTTATCGACATCAACATTTCACTCTGTAATTAAGTTTTAATTTATTAAGCTGTATTTCTATTTTTCACTCTATTTTTCATTTTTTTGTTGTATATTTTATTGTTTTAGTTTTGTTAATATAACAAAACAACATAAATAAATTGCTTTATGGTAATATTTTTTTAACTGAATACGTTGGCTGGGAAAAACTGTCGCAACAGCCAAAGAGCCGCCTTAACATTTATTAATTTAGGCATGATTCAAAACGTGTCAAAGACAAACACCCTTTAAATTTAATTTTGAATGGTTAAAACGAATTTTAATTAAACACAATTTTTTGACTAATTTGATAGGCTTTTAAGTTTTTGATTCGGATATAATTTATCAGAATGCAAAGAAAATCAAAACAGAGGCTTTACAAAAAGGTTATCTTGATTAACAAAACTGTCATTCGCATAATAGTAAGAAAGACGTTTGTTATATATTCCGATTAGCCCCAATTAAAAGCAATAAAATGTTTCGTAGTACTTTTGTATGCACATTTGTTTTAAAGCATTAGTTTGTGTGATGAAAAATTAAAAGTCGCAACTAATCACACTAAATAGTATAATTAATAAAAGCGTTCAAAATCAAAAAACTGTGATAAAAATTTGTTAAGATTAATTTAAGTATTTAATTTTTTTTTAAATTTGCCTACTTTTTGTTATTAAATTCCGTTTTAATGACCACCGTTTTTATTAAAAAATTGAGCGTCAAACGATGCAGGTTTGTAAGAGAGAAATGTCAGAGTTTCGCTTACCATCTCGCTTACGGAAGGCTTGAATTTTATATAGTGAGTTCCCATTTTGAAGCAATACATTTTTAACACAAAAAGCGCTTTATTCATCAGATTTACACCCTGAATGTTTTGTAAAAATTATTTTTTAGTATTCTTCCTTACAACCCTGCTTCGTAGTAATGGAATGCCGCGTTCAGATTTCGTTTACTTACTTAACTGCATCTCTGTATGTCTTATTGCGTAGCGCATATTGGTGGACTTATTTTATAAATGTACCATTAGTGTAATCCGAACCTTAAAAGTTTATAATACAGTTGAGGAGTTTTGTAATAAAACAATATAATTCCACATAAGAAATTTATTTAGATAAATTAATATATTCAATTATTTTAAGAAGATATACAGTACCCGCTCGGTTATATGAATACCCAGTTATATAAACATCCAGAATAGTGAACAACAAAATTTTTACACATGAGGTTCTTAAGAGTAAACACAACCTATCTCTATTATGTAAACAACTTGCAACCGTTGATTTTTTGTAACTGTTTGTTTTAAAGGGTGTTTTTTTAGAGTGTCACAACTTTGAGTTGACATCGCTGCTTTATTTGAGAACCCATTTAACAGCTAATAGTTGCTTTTCGATTTCATTATGAATTGACTTACGACTCATTATGAATTGAGCAACGCGCAAATTGCTGAAACTTAAATCAAAATAATTTGGCGAATGTCCTGAAGCACAAATTGATTTTGAATTTCCTTTTAAAATTTTATTTTACGATGAAGCCCTTTTCTGGTTGAATGGGTACACGCCAGCTGTAAAATTTTCTTTGCAATAAAGCCCGTTTCATTAATATTTAAAATATATTTCCTTGTTTTATTATGATTTAAACTAGTGTCACTCTTTAAAAAACCCCCTTTATTAGAAATCTGTTCTTCCCCGAAATAAGTTAACTAGTAAATGTGTATATACGAACGCAAAGGAAAATTTATAAGATTTTTGGTGTTTGTAAATGTTTTGCTTGGAGTAAAGATAATATATCTGATATTAATCATATGTAGGCATTGCGAAAATGCAGGGACACGGAATTTCAGAAAACCCTTAAAGCAAAAAATATAACAGACTACTTTCATGTACATTAATTATTTATAATCTAATTTTAAATAAAAACATAATATAGGTTACGTATGTACACATATTAAAAATTATTTGAAATACTTATGTATTTTATATTGTCTCGATTATGTGAACATTTCCATTTAGTGAACAGGCCCTGTCTGAATTAGTTCATATAAGCGAGTGGCTACTGTACATTGTATATGTATGTATCAAAAGGTCCCGCCTTTTAACTGAAAGGGAAACATTACTATGGTCAACGGACATTTGTCAGTTATCTGCTGCTTAAATTTAAACAAGCTGCGTCATTTAGTTTGAGTAGAAAAAATCAATTTCTTGTTTCCGAACCTGAAGAAATGTCTCGGCGGCAAGAGATTTTACTCCAATTTTGAAATCATCGCACAAACAAATAACTATTTTGATGCCCTGACAAATCTTATTTTTTAGAAGGGATAGCAAAATTTGAGGAACGTTAAATATATGGGGTATTCACAAGGTGTGCTATCATGTTATATTGTCATAATGTTCTAACATTTTACAATGGTTTAAAAATATTGTTGTTGCTTTGTTAATAAATCGTAATTAATCAGAAGAGACCTGCGCTGAGCGGCTGAGCCGAGCCGCATTAGTTTCTGTAGCCGTCGCCGTTGATGGCATAGTTTTATCCGGCTAGTATCCGAATTTAACCTGCAGCTAGCAATTTTTGCAACAAAAAGCTTGCGGCGTCAAATTATATCGGCTTAGGACTCTGATGTTTGGTAAACAAACAAAATAAAATTTATTTGTGATTTGCGTCTAAAAAATGGAAAATAGTCAGATAAGATCTAATATAATTTATTAATTCATGGATTAGAATTAAAAAATATATTTTGATGTTAGGTAAATATTTATTTTTTATATTTGTTTTAAATCAGCTGATTTAAATTCAAAATAGCACATTAATTTATGAGGGGTTGTTCACAACAGTCGTATTTTTTCATGTTATTATTTTAAGACTTATGACTTTATGACACCTTGTGAATCCCCCAATAGTGTATTAAGCTCAAAGAGACCATTTAAAAAAATTAACTTTTATCCAAAAGCCTATGTTTCACAAAAAAAGTTATAGACTCATTGGCCCACCCTCTTAGTTTTTGATTTTACATAACATAATTTAGTTGTCTAGGAATTGTACAGGTAAACAAAATAAGATCATTAATCACGAGGTCAGCCTCGAAGTTATAAAAAAAACAATATTGGAAATATGTATTGCATATGATCCGATTCATTTTATTTATTCGATTTTGAGATAAACATCTACGAAAGTGTTTTGCTTTGATCACTGTTTCTAGCCAAAATTATGGTGAATTGCATTAGTTTTTGTAGACTAATGACTATCGGCCTTTTTACAACTGTCATTGAAAAAACACTAAAATCTTCTAAGTATGTTTTGTATGTTGGTAAACAAACAGTCGTTGACGTAGTCTTTTGAAATTTTTGGCTATAAAATAAAAATTTAAGACAATGAAAATGTAATACACAATGACAGCTTGTCATTTTTGTGACGTTAACGACAATCATAATACAAATATGTATAATAAACCGAATATATTACTTTAATATACATAAATTAAAATATGTCCACAGAATTTGATAGCGGTAAGATCCCCCATTTCATTCCATTAATCTTAGTGACATAAATGTCATAAGACATTGTTATCATAACATAGATTAATTTTATCTACTAATTTAATTTTATGTGCAGCATACTGCAACATTTTCTGAGTTACAAAGCAACTCGCTTATTTAAATTTTATATTACAGTTTTATCTATCCTAAAGTGCTCCAAAAAAGTTATCGATACGTACACAATAAGCAAACTGTGCATCGCTAAGCTTGATGCTTTTTAAATTTTACTGCAAATTATTATGACGTTTTGTAAATCAACCATTCTGGTACGGGTGGTCCATATGTTCCCTTTTAATTTCTTAACCATTAAATCACATTATGTTTATAATAATTTGGACACAAATGTCTTTATCGTTATATAAAATATGTGTTTTTGTGTTAGAAGGTCCGTTATTGACTACAGGCACTATTTAAATTAAAGTTTTATTGTTGTTGTTAATGTATTTCAAAAACTCTGTATTATTTTATGGGATATTTTACTTGTTTCTAGAGGCTTTTCACTGATATCTTTTAGTTGTTAATTTTATAAATTTGGAAATGTTTTATTTTAATCAAAATTGAGAGAGTCTCTCAAACAACACGGTATTCTGATAGCACTGTGGAAAATACGTGTTAAAATTAAAAAGTTAAGAACACTTTCCTGCTCTGTATGTCAACCGATTTGATCAAAATATACACCATTTGAAAGGTATTTACTTACAGAAGTGTTCAATAATTTCAGAGTTATAAGCATTCAAATTTTCTACTAACACATACATATGCAGAACACATAAGTAAAATTTTAATTATTAAATAATAAAAAAATATGGTTGTCGATCATTCGCCATTTTTCAGAAACCGATTTTCAAATATTTTGGCGAAACAGTTTAGAACGCTTTCTTCCTTTGTTTGTCAACCGAATCTCTATGGGCAGAAAAAGTATCAAAAAGGGGAAATACGGGAAATAAAATTTCTTTCATTTACTTTTCTGTGCTTCATGTAAAATTTTCTAATATATCGAACAAAATGCTTATACTTTTTGTTTTTCATCTGGTACTTTTTGAATTTTTGTTAATTTTCGACCTATAGTGATAAAATTAAAAATGCATGGTCCTGAGTGAATAAGAATGAGCTTTTTGGTACCTTTTCGTTCTAAATCTGGTACTTTGATTAATTTTCGTTAATATTAGACATAGAAACATAAAATTAAACATGCAATGTCCTGAGTGAATGACAATGTATAAAGGAGACTTTTTGATAATTTTTTGTTATTTAATTGATTTTTTGTGAAATTATTTACAATGAACTAACAAAATTAAATTAATTAATAAACAGAAATAATTAAGATATAATTTAAGGCAAATGTGTACAAACATTGAGCTGAAGGCCTTCGCTGCCATTGCCATAATTATTATTAGCTGATAATTTTTAATTATAAGCCTAATACGTTAAATAAATAAATTAATTAAATCGGTGCACTAAGCCAGAAACAATAAATGCTCGTAACATACAAATTCATATATGTATACTTAGATGAATTATGTTTTCTGCATATTAACAAAAAAAATTATGGTCGAATTTTGACCATTAGGCGAACACTAGTTATAAAAATAACACATATCTATCAGAATCAAAATTATTTTAGATTTTTGACTCATTATAAAACATGGAACAAAGTATAGTCGGTCAAGCCAGACCATATGATATCCTACAACACAGCATTTAAAAACAAATTTTCGAGAGTGTACCTTATTTGGGACCCGGCAGAACAAAGTTAAGTTATGAGGTTAAGATTTATGTAAAAGATCTTTGTGCGAAATATTATTTAGATATCTTCATCTGTATGATCTTTGTTTGCCTTTAAGTGATTTTTGGATGGTAGTTTATATGGGACCTTTGGTTTATTTTGGACCTACCAGCAAAATATTTTGTAATGACATAGTAGCTATCGTAAAATTTATAGTCGGCAATTTGTATATTGAAACCAACATTAATAAGGAATTGATAACATTAAAAGCCATTTCCGGGGGTAGTATTTGTATAGATAGGAGCTATCGCCAAAGTAAAGTTATTCTTAGTCGATTGCTCTAGGACTAATATTTTACGGTGACACAAACATCAGTACAAACGCGTAATACCCTGTCCACTATTGTGGTGTGGTTTTAGGTCTTTATACAGGGTTATCTATTTAGTAGTTTAAGCCCGTCGGTCGGGCAAGGCTCTCAGCTATTAAATATCTGTCATCTAAAGTATTATTTAACAAGTGAAAGGTTTGCCTTTTATGATATGGATCGTTTAATCACCGATTAACGCCTAAAAAAACTAAGAGTTACTATAAAAGTGGTGGCTACTTTTTGGAGGGGGTGCTTTAATACCATGGGAGATAAGGCCATGATGGCTTTATCTCTCATTCAAAAGGGAGATAAAGTCTTTTATTTTTTTTGTTCATTTGAATGGGAGATAAAGCCATCATGGCCTTAGCTCACATAAGTAATTTTATGAAATGGCTTTATCTCTCATTTCAGTTTTGAAGAACTTTTGCATTTTACATTGATTAATAGTTTTCTTATTTTTATAATTAAAAGGTAATGATTTTCCCTTTTACTAAAGTTAAGTATTGAAATCTGGCTTCGCATACTAAAGTTTTTCTGCGCTTACGGGTTCTCGCCTCCAGAAGGACACGGCAGGTGGCTTCGCTGAATAAAGTTTTCCTGCGTGCGTCACAAGAATAAAAAAATGACTTTTCCCGGAAACACTAAAGTTAAGTATTGGAATCTGGCTTCGCTTACTAAAGTTTTTCTGCGTGGCGGCCTGCGGCCGAGCTTACGGGTTTTCTCCTCCAGTAGGACACGGCAGGTGGCTTCGCTGAATAAAGTTTTCCTGCGTGCGTCACAAGAAAAAATAACTTTTCCAGGAAACACTTAAGTAAAGTAACAATATTCTGGAAAAATATGACTTTATCTCACATTTGCGGAAAAAAATATGCCTATATCTCTCATTTCGCAAGATTTTAAATATGACCTTATTTCTCAATGATTGTCCAATAAGGCCATTATGGCTTTATCTCCCATTTAATTGAGCAATAAAGTCATCATGGCCTTACTTCGCATGACTTTAAAGCACCCCCCCCACTTTTTGGGGGGATTATGGTAGTCAAAATCGTTCTACTGTGCAAGACATTGGCAAGATTAAAAAGAAACTGGAAGCGTTACAGATGTGGTCAGACCTGTGCTTTATTGCAATGTGCGCATTGCCAAAAATATCGCTTCTGTTATTGAAAGTGTGGTGGATAATCCAAATTGCATCCGGAAAGATAATAATGCTGCGCATAATGGTCGGGAGGTGTATTTGTTCGAAAATTACGCTGAAAGAGCCGAAACCGTCAATGGCCGTATGATAACCGATATTTTCTTGACCTGCAATTGAAGATTATGTACTGTAGGAAACATGGTTTCAACAAGACGGTGCCACGAGCTACACACTGCGAACGATTTTGGCTTTATAGCATGGGAAGTTTCAGGAATGCGTATTTTACGTTTTGGTGACGACAATAAGCCACTAAGATCATGCGATTTGACGCCTTTAGATGTTTTTTGTAGAGCTACGTCAAATATCGTGTCTACGCGGATAATCGCCTAAACTTATACCATTCGAAAACTGACATTCGTCAAGTTATCAAATTGGCGAAAAAGTGGTCGAAGACTACCTTAAAATAATCGACAGCTGCAAAGCAAAGCTTTGTGTGTGTTTTATATAACTTTTCTTTTGAAACAGAAAAAATGGATATTTGTAATTTTAATATATTCTTAATATGTCCTGTCAATATTAAAAAAAGATGAAAACCCGATTTGTCAGTTTTATTTTATTAAGTTTAGGATTTTAATTCCTATTATATTATTATATTTTGTTGTGATGTTTCAAGTCCAAAAAATTCAATATTTTTGTAATATTAAGTGATGTATCGAACTGTTCGACTAAACAATATGCTATTTATTTTAAAACCATTAAAAATTGTATTTTCTATGTTTTTAGAGAATAATAGAAAAAGATTAATTAATTATTCCATAAAGTTTTTTTTGCAAGTTCTTTTGTTTTTTGTACTTAAAATTTGTTGTTCATATAAAATCTTGACCCTGGTTATAAAAACAAATGGACTTAGTATCGCAAAAAAAGTGGCATATCTTCAGCGTTGCCAATTCCTGTTTATTTATTCAAAAATGGGATTAAAAATTTTTTCTGGGACTATTTTTGTATTATAATATGCTTGCGTAGTTTTTGTGTTATTTCTCCTAAAAATTATTTCATAAGCAAGTAAAATGTTCAAGCAAACATTGTCACTTAATTTAGAAATCATTGTAGAATGAGCTTTATGGTTTGAATACGTTTGCCCATTTCCTATTAAATTCCTACGTCAACAAGCAAAACGGAAAGATTTGGGCAACGGAGAATCAAAGAGCAGTTCATTAGCTTACATGCATCATTAGCCTTTTCACACTTGTCAACATCTACCATTAATTTGCGAAGATGTTGAAATATTCCCATAAAAAATACATAGAACTAATCTTAACAAGATATTCCTAACTCATTTTATTCCATTCTACATCTTCCGACTATTTTAGTGTCATCGCTAGAAAAGTGGCTATAAATTCTATTATTTTTGTGGCATCACTGACAAAATGGCATATGTCAAGTTTTTCCTTGTTTGCATGGCCTTTTTTTACAGTAATTTCGACTTAGCTGCACAATTTCCGTTGCACGATATTTTGTGCAGATAATTCAAAAATCCAGCTATCTTAAATGCATTAAAGTGCAGTAACAATGTTTTTATTAATAAATTAATAAAACAATGACGTTCAAACAACCTGTAGTCATTTGTTATGCCTTTTTATAATGAACGAGGTAGCCAAATTGTTACCAAAGTGGGGAACAGAATAGTCTCTGCAGTACAACGTTAAGAATAGCGCTGCAAACTGTCAAAAGTTAAAAACGGCAGTCTCAAAGTAGTGTCAGCAGAATACGTAGTTGTAGTAGTCGCTGAAGTTGAAGCGCAAAAATCGAAATTTGGAACTTTATTGCGCTACAGAGCATTCGTTATCTTCAAATACTTCTACAACTACTTTATTCTGTTCCAGGACTAAGATTTGCTCTTTCTTTCATACAATGGTGGTAAATCTGCTGTAACCACAACCCATATGCATAAATGTAGGAACATACATGCAAACAAAATAAATGAATTATAATGATGCCAATTTAACTTGTTTGCGATTTTTTTTTATAAACAGCTAAAATTGGATATTTATGTGAAAAAGTGGACACCATACTTTTTTATGTGTGCAGCTAACTTTGATGTTTTATTTGAAAATATTTTTAAACTGCCCAAAATATAATAAATATGCAGGTATACAAAAGGCACGTAAGCAAGGATTTTGAAGAATAATTACAGAAAATATTTTTTTTGCGCTGTTAAGTCAAAGTGCAGCTAACTTTGAATTTTAAAATGCCAAAAATTTTGGGCATTTATCTCAAATGTGCAGGTATAGAAAGTGCACTTAAAACAGGAATTTGTATGGTATTTTAAACAATAATGACAAAAAAATATTAATTTTGTGCAGTTAAGTCAAAAGTGCACTTAAACAAAAGGCAGTTAAATCAAAACTACTGTATTAAAAAAAATGAATTCTAAATACATTTTGACTTTTTCTTCTGGCACTTTTGTAGAAAAAAAGTATTTAAAGAAAAAAAAAAATTTTTGATTGATATTGTTAGATGTTTTAAGTGTGAATGCATGTTTCATTATTTCAAAATCTTCCATGCGTTCCTCCGAAATGTATGCAAGTGTACAAAGGGTATTAAGTTTGAAACGGTGTTTCGTAGAAAGGGATTACTAGCCCATATTTTTTTTTTAATGACATAGGTGTTTGAATCTCTGTCAACGCTGTTGGAAAATTTTGTTATGTCAGCTGTGGAAAACCATCCAATCATGTGGTTTCACAGCAAATAGCGCAGATGCTGTGATAAAATACTTTTAACTCATTTTTCGCCGACCGGTGATTATAATCACCAGCACTCATAGTCTTGTTTTTTATTGCAATGTTTTTATATTCTGTCAGTTACTTAAAATCTTATTTCGTTATTACATTGTCAGTTTACTTGGTGCGGCGAAAAATGGGTTAAGGAAAAGGTAATTTTTTGCGCACAAGCAATTTTAACTGGCCTCAACGTTTACCAAAATTAAAAAAATATTTTATGCTAACAAGCCAAGAAATAGTCTTCAACGTAAAACCAGCTAGTAAAACAAGTAAAAAGAGCACGTATGTATATGAGAAGAAGATAAGGACCACACAATTTTTTAAAACTAATCGGCTATTTCCGATGAATTCTTTCTTTCGAACAATTACATTTAAAACAAATACCAATTCTAAAAATTTTTTTGTTTTAAATGTATTTGTACGAAAGAAAGAATCGCACATCAGAAATATGTAGTAAGCAAAACAAATTCCCCGGTTAAAAAAATTAATAATAATTGTATAAGCAAAAAAGTAATAAACAATTTAAGCTATTTAGCTCATACTGCGCCACCCAGTATATATTTGTAAACAAAACGGGTTACGTATTATCAACACATAATTTTTTTGTTTAATTAATAAAATTTTGGATAATTTGTAGCCTTGTCTGTGTACAATTAAATTCAGATTCCCGGAACACTGTATAACTTGTAAACTATTATAGATAAACGGCTTTTAAGGAGAGCCTTTCTCAAAAAAAAACATTCTTTTAAGACCGTATCGGAATTTAGTACCACTGATTTAATTAATCTTTTCTGCAAATATATTACAACTTAAAAATCGAAATCCATAGTTAAAAAATATAAGCCTGATTTAACTATAAATTTGTTTGAGAGTAAAATGTTTTAATTTAGTTTCAATACAACACTGCTTCCGCTAAAACTGTACTGGTTGTTGTCTTAACTAAATTTAACGTTCAACCCCGTTATTTCCAGCTGTGTTTTAATATACTTCGAATCACTCTGTCGCAACAGCTGTCCGTTAATTTTGTCTAATTCTTCGTTTCTTTTTTCACGTTCATTCATCGCGTATTTGACACACTTCACAACCCAAACAATATTATGGCGTTACAACAAAAAACACGTTGTTGTGTTTTTGTTTTTATGTTTTAGAGTTTAGAGTGGATTTCTATAACAACAATTTGACAGTTTAACATTTTCTACGTTACCTTAAGGTTCATTCATAAAATACTTGAACGAATCAAAGCGAAAATTTCTTTTTCACTTTTTATTTTTGTATACATTTTCAATGCGATAGTATTTTTGTTATTGTTTTTTTCCAACTTTTTCTTCGTGTTATTTCCTCTGGCCTTTTTAACAGTGGTTGCGCGTGTATGTGTGTTTTTTCCTTTTTCGTCCTTTTTTAATTTTTCTATCTAAAAAATGGAGTAACGCGTTTTACGGAAGTTTTTTATTTTTTTTTTTTGTAGACTAATAATACAGAGTTTTTGTAAAAACTTATTAAAAAAATGTTTAATTTGTAAATAGTTTATGCTGTTTTCGTTAATTAACTCTGTTAGTCAGTGTATTTTTTTCTTCTTCCATTAAGTAAATAGCTACATAATTATTAAAATAATATAAAGAAGCCAAGAAATAATAAAAATTATCATGAAATTTGTGAATTTTTTTGTAAAATGATGTCATTTGTTTGTTGTGTGTGAATGTACAAGTAAAATTAAATATAAAAAAAAGGAATTATGAATAAAGTAAAGAATGAAAAAATTAGCTGAATACAAAATAAGTCATGTCAAATATTCGGAAAGAAAATCTTAAATACAAATTCTATACAAAACAAAAAATCTTCTAAGAAGAAACAACAACAAACAGCCGATGTCGGTTGGGACATCTGTAAATTCATTTGTTGAGTGTTCGTGTGCGAGTATCTGTGTTAATGTTTCTCCGCGTTTGTGTGTGTTTTTGTTAAGAGTGGCTTGTACTTTGTATGTCAAGATTAAATTGAAGTGTTTTTCCTCCGGGCTACACCAGCCCATTAACAGCAACAACAGCAGCGTCTAACATCTGCACCTCTTTATAGTTTTGAATTTTTTTAACTTCATCGACCTTTCAGAATTGAAAATAATTGTCGTCTTTTGTTGTTGTAGTCGCCTTACTAAGGTTGTTGCTAGCAATTAAAGAAATATGTAGTTGAAAGTCAACTACGAAGGTACCACATACATACATTGCAAAGGGTGGAGCCCATTCCACTAGCATACATGCAACGTATTTACGCATTGTTTGAAATTGTGTGAAATGTTTTATTAAGACAACAAAAATAAAGAATTTTATTAAAACCAATTTATAATAATAAAAATCTTAACTTATAAAACGAAAACAAATTAAAAAAACCAGCAATACAATAAATTTTACATAGGTATTTTTAAAAAATAAACAACTGAACAGCGAAAAAGAAACAAATAAAAAAAAATTAAGAAACTTTCAAGTATAAAATAAATTAATAAAAAATCATAAAAAAAGTGTTATAATATAACAACAATTTTAATTAAAAATAATAAAAAGTAAAGAATTTTGTAAAACAACAAGTCAAATTATTGCCAAAATTTTTTCCTTAAAAAATCGCATTTTTAAAAATACACACGGTTTAAAAATCGAATTCAAATAAGTTTTTTTTTCATCTTTAATTTCAAATCTTTAAGTTTTTGTTCTGAAAACAAATTGTAAGTTTATTTTTTAATTTTTTTAATTTTTTTTTTTAACAAATAAATCAACTAACATTTAAAACAAATAATAAATGCAGTATTTACATACATACATACATAGTATGTATTATATTATAATAAAGATTAACTAACTATTAGAAAAATGTGCTAAATGCTTGTGGGTTTTAATTAATAAAATACAAATAATGATTTTAACCTGACTCATCTTCTTTAACCATAATTTAGTTAACAAAAAATATTAACAAAACTAATAAATAACATGTCATTTTTCATGGCAAATATTTGTGTATAAATATTTATTTAAATTTTAATTCAAAAACAAAAATTAAATAAATATAATAATATTCTAATTGTAAATAAACGATTCAATGTCGAAATGGAAAAGTGTTGCCTGAGTCTTGCAAGAAACAAAATGTTTTTAAGAATTAAAAGAAACAAAATATTCTGACAATGCTAAAAGTTAAACTATAAACTATATTTTCCAACAAAGTAATTTTACAGCAAATTCGAAAATTTGTTTTTGTTTTAAATGTAATTTTCTATACGAACGTTAACGTTCGTAATCGACGAGCAGGCTGTTAATTTATTCAGAATATATATATACGGATGTTACGGCTGCATTTTCTAGGGGTCCTATTATTTTCAAGAATTCTTTGGCCGTAAATGTTTTCTTTTAAGTCACTCAAAGTCGCCAGACTTTTCTAGTGGCTTAACTAGGGAAGATTTTTTTTAGAAATTCCTAGCAAAAATGTTTCTAAATTTCGAAAAATTTCGGTAATTTTTTGTAACTTAATATATGTACAGACGCTTGTCAGATCTAACAATACTGTAAAAGCTGGCAATTAGCGGATAATATAATGACAAAGAAAAATTGCCACTAAAGTAAATTGTCAATTCAGAAGATTGTAAGAAAACCTAACAATTTTATTGCCAGTCAATTGTCTGACAATAAATTTATCTGTCGACAAGAACTTTCAGTTCACACGGTTGTTAGATAATTGTATGGCAAAAATGCCAGATCTTTTGTTAGATAATTGTCAGCAAATTTGTCAGGAAGTGTTAATTGTCGATTGTTTGTATGTATTTATATTAATTTTCAAAGTAAAATTGCTATTGTGGGACGGAAAAATCAATAGCAAAGATTTTATTTTAACTTGTAATTTATTCATTTATTTTTATTTTTATCAAAACAAACAAACAAATTTGAATTTTTGTTTATTCACTTTTCACTGATACATATCAGGGATGGAAATTATGGTAAAATTGTACTTCTTTGTATAAATTATGAAGTTTACTAGTACCGTGGTACTATCGCCACTTATTTGGTACAATTCTTAATTTTTTTAACATTTACTAATCTTTAAAATGAATCCAAAAATATCTAAAACTTCAAATTTATCACCTTGGCCAAAAAATAAATAAATAAAAAAATAAATATAAAGACTCACATTTATTTAACAAAAATTTATTTGCTTAAATTTAGTACGAGTTTTTTCTTTCTGTGTACACAACAAATTAAGAACCATACATACTCAAAACACACAACGAAAAATCATATTCTTTAGTAAAATCTGAATGTACTAATATATGCACAAAAAAATATTAAATAAGTACCGTTATAGTCTAAAATGTATGATTGAAGTTTTTACAAATCCGAAATCGATTTTCCATCCCTGATTCATATGTATTTGCAGCGCAGCCAATAAAAAATAAGCTTTCAATGAAAGTTATTCACGCTTTTGTCAGATGTCTGTCAACATTGTTTTCTTACAATTAACTGGCAATTCTTTTTCTATAACTATAACTTGTTATTTGACTTAGGTATCTATATAATTACCATAACTACAAACAAATTTATAAGGTTCCTCAGAAAGTTTCAAGTAGCATACATTTTGTATATATTTGGTCACAAGCAATAACCGCCTAAGTCGAAAAAGTTTTTCAGGACAGCCACTTTATATTTATGCTTGCGTTTCTGAAAAAACTAATTGCAATAAAAAAAAAATAATTCAGAATCAAAGATTCTTACCCCCACAATGCTAAAATAAAAAAATTTTAACGAAAGTAGTATTTATTCCAGAAATATTTAATAAAAACAAATATAAACTCAATTGTTTCTTAAGTCGACTAAGGCGGTTATCGCTTGTGACCACAGATATATTTCGTAAGCAATGTTTTCTTTTTTGAGCTAAATTTTTTTTTGTAATGTATCTAGTCACAAAAAAGAAAAACTAAAATGATAGTCATGTAGTAAGTAAAATTACTAAAATGTTACTCAAAATTAGAAAAAATCCAAAAAGAAATACAATAAACTAAAGTTTTTAAATAATTTGAGATTCACAAGGTGTGGTATCAAATCATATCGTCATAATATCCAAATATTTTACAATAGCTTGAACAAATTACTGTTGTTCCATACAAAAAAAGACCTTTTATGCTGTATTAATTGTGTTGTCAAAACTACTCAGTAGAAATCTAAATTATGAGAGTTTTTTTTTATTATTTTAAGACATATGTCATTATGTTAACGTTGTGAATAACACAAATGATTCAGAAAGTGGCAACGCATATGACTTCGAGAACATTTGGCTCGAAATTTTGAAGCACCGATTTTAGAAGATTTTTTTTTTTTAAATTATTCATTTTTAAAAAACACAAACAAAAAATCAATAAATTTAAAACTCCAAAAAATTTACATTTTTGAACTATGGAACAGGGTACATAAGGTTTGACAAAGCCGAGTACAGCACTTTTATTTTTTTTCTCCCAGTTTAGATGAAGATCTCTGCTTTAATGGCGATTTCTTTTCTAAGAAATATGATGCATATTTGTTACATGTTCTAAACTTTTGCATTTTTTGTACAAGACATACAACTATGGGAGAAATTTTCAATTTCTTTTATGAATATATCGCATGAAACCCACGTTAACTTGTTGCTAGAGTTTTTTTCCCCGGACTTTTCCGTTTCCCGGGAAAGCGGGAAATTTTTTTAAATTTCCCGGGATCCCGGGATCCCGCTTTATATAAATAATACAAAGTAAATTTTGTTATTAATAAATGAAAAAAACTTTTATAAAAAAACGCAAGGGAACTTGTTGACAAAGAAACTAAAATAAATGGTTCAATACTAAAAACCCAGAAAAAAATTCGCTTACTTTTTCAAAATGAATAGCTTCTTTAACTAATTATTTAGCAGCTTTCTTCTATAACTACATCTATAACAGCTTCTATAACTACTTTTTTCTGAATGTATTAAAATAAAAAAATAATGACTTGCTTTTGAATGCATTCATTTTGGGACATCCCTTGTAAAACTCATTAGTTCTTTCAGTAGAAATGTAAGTAGTGCTCCTATATTTTTCTGATTACCTCAACACATTATTTTGTAGGCGCAGTTTTTACTGGGAAATTAATTGAAGATTGAAATAGGAACTTGAATTCTTATTACCTCACGCCTTTATTCCCTATTATCATGCTTTTATTCAGTATTATTATGCTCTGGATACAAGATAAAAAGATAACATACACATAACAATTTAATTCATAAAACAATAATAAAAACAAAATAAAAATTTAGGTACTCAAGATATGAGATCAAAAAATTAATTAATAAAATAGATAAAATATTTTAAAGAAATATATAACATTTTTTAACGGCTTAGGAAATAACTATATGACACACTCAAAGCGCTTAGTAAGTCGTCAAAAAGTATATTCCTGATTTTATTTACTAATTATCATGTTTCCGAAAAATTTCGTTCATTTTTTACCGAGGTTGGACATATAGTTAAAAGTGCACCGTTGTAGCATGCTTCGGATTCACAATCAGAAGCAATTTTTTCTTTTTTATAAGCAACGTCTATATCAGTCAAATGTATGTCAAAGTTTGTGCAAAAAAAGCATCAGCCGGACTGCTTCTTATAAACCTTTTCATTTCAATAGGTCCATTTGTAATCTTTAGGACAATGTGTTTTTCAAGTTGTATGTTGTAGTATCTTACACGAGTTTCCAAAATGTTATTTTATTTCTGTTTCCCCGCACTTCACGGGTATATAAACCAACAAATTGAAATTAAAAATTTGTGTTTATCACCTAATAAACATATCGCTCCTTCATTGCATCTTAGTCATATCTCAAACTGAACCGAAGTTATAGCAAAATATATCTTTAAGTCGGTACATTTTGAAAACTTTAATCGCATTTTGCCAAGATCGTTTGTTTTTGTAGATATGACTATGTTGCAATAAAGGAGCGATATGTTTAGTTATCTCCTATTTTAAAGACTTGTTCATGAACAATGAAACTTTACTGCCTGCATCTTATTTTGAATTAATGTGCTTTATTAACTCTTCACTTCACTAAATGTAATAATTATCAACTGTTGCACTGCCCATTCTGCTTTTAGTAGATTTATTGCATCAGGAGACATTGATTTACGTATGTACTCACTTCTTGTAATTGATCTAATCCACAACCCATCCACAGATGCTAATTTTTAGAGAATAGAAAACTAAATTTCAAAGTTTAAATAGCTATTTTCTGAAATTATGAGGAATTTTTTATTTCACTTCTTGTAATTGATCTAATCCACAACCCATCCACAGATGCTAATTTTTAGAGAATAGAAAACTAAATTTCAAAGTTTAAATAGCTATTTTCTGAAATTATGAGGAATTTTTTATTTCACTTCTTGTAATTGATCTAATCCACAACCCATCCACAGATGCTAATTTTTAGAGAATAGAAAACTAAATTTCAAAGTTTAAATAGCTACTTTCTGAAATTATGAGGAATTTTTTATTTCCCGGGATCCCGCAAGAAAAATCCCGGGAAAACGGGAAATAAAATAATAATTGGAATCCCGGGAATTCCCCGGAAAAACCCCTACTTGTTGCATATTTTACCCTAACTGTTATTTAAGGTTTGCGATGATAAATGCGCTTATAATTTGGGAAAAGATTGCTTTAACACAAAATTATTACATATTAAAATGGAAATGCAATTAAATAAAAAAATTTGCACGTATTCAAATGATTTTAAAAATCGCTTATGAAGTACAAAAATCATAAATTGTAAAAATAGTTAATAAAAGCAGCTAGTTTTGTTCGACTAAAATTGTACAACATGTAACATTTCAATTGATTAAAGGTAACATTAAATAGTACTATATGTATATAATGTAAAATATTTTTTATCAGAAAAGAAATCGTCATAAATAACAAAAATGTTGCCTTCTGAATGCGATAATGTTGTTTTGCGAAATTCAAACCTTTACAATTAGACTTTTTGCCGAAAAATTGTATGGATGGGCCCAATGTGCATTATAAGTTTAGTCTGCAGTTAATATATACGCATTGTTTATAGTGGGTTAAAAAAAGTTGAACGTGAATTCAGATTCAAAGATATGTGTGTATTTGCTTTTATCATACGATACTAAAATAATAAATATTTGAAAATAAATGTTTTTTATTTACTATAATCTTTATATGGTAAAGTATTTTAAATGCTTTTAAACTTAAGTAGTAAAGATCGTTTTACACTATAATACAAGTCTTAAGTATTTTGACTAAAATGCTACCCTGATCTAATTACTGATTGAAAACAATAACTATTTATCATGACATGGTTGTATTTTTCTCAAAATACGAAAGACTTCTATGATAGTGTAAAAAACTCTTTAACAGTGATTAAGAGCGCACAACATGCTAAATTGGCCTATATATGTATGTATGCATATCAAGATGGGTATACAGCTGCTTTTTGACCGCAGGATATAGAAAAAAGTTCTTCGTTAGATATTTATAAATAGGCCAAACTGATTTCATTGATTACTTGTCATAAGATACTTACAGGACTGTCAATAAATATTTAATAAAAAGCAATTACTGCCTGTTTTTAGAAAACGTAAACAAGTGAGTGAGTGAGAAATTATATTGAAAACAACAATAAAAAACGAAAATTTGTTTTTGTTTTCAATATAATTTCTCACTCACTCACTTGTTTACGTTTTCTAAAAACAGGCAGTTAATTTGGTTTTTTATTTGATATACAATTTTTAACTTTTTTAAAACAACTTAAAAAACACTCAGTCAAAAAAATAGCACTACAGCTCTTATTCTATTAAAAATTAATACTTAAACTAAAAATAAATTAAAAATTTTGAATTCTGTTTTTTATGATGTCTTCTCATATTGAAATTAATATTTTGTTGCGTGCCCATTATTGGCAATAACCTCTGCACAACGTTTTTGCGTCGATTTTACCAGATTTTGGCACCTCTTCTTCGAAATTCGTTCCAGATTTGCTGAACTGCCACCCAAAGGCCTTCGTTACTTGTTGGTTGTATTTGGGATACTCCCTTCTTTATATCTGTCCATAAGTTCTCGATTGGACTTAGATCTGGGGAATGGGCTGGCCATTCCATAACGTTTATTTAATTGTCCTGAAACCACTTTTTGGCAAGTTTGCTGGTTATTGTCTTGCTGAAACACACAACCAAGCGGCATTTTCTTAGGAACATATGGTAGCATTACTTCCTGGAGGATACTAAAGTATAGTGTCTTATCCATGATTGTTCTGATCCAATATATGGGTCCTAGTCCATAGTAGGAAAATCACCCCCATACCATAATTCTTGAACCACCATGTTTAACGATTTTCGTTGAGAATTTTGGATTGAATTCAGCGTTAGGAGGTCTTCTGACGTAAGAACGCGATCCTTTACCTCCAAATAAAACAACCTTGGATTCAACTGTCCAAATAGCATTGCTCCACTTTTCAGTTGGTCATTCCATATGAGTTCTAGCAAACTCCAAACGTTTTGCATCATGCTAACGTGAGAGCAGGGGCACTTTTCGGGGACTACAGGCATTCAAGTTGTTGTCTCTCAACCTCCGATGAATAGTTTCAACACTTGCGGTCACACTTAGCTCCTTTTTTAGCTCTTAAGTGTTATAAACGGGCTCTTCTTGCATTGCCTGACCAAAACGCTTAACCATTCATTTATGGTGGCAAAACTTTCTTGCGACCACGTGTTTGCGACTTTTTACTAAATTTTATTGCATTCACAATCATTTTCATGGAGCACCCAATCAAGTTTCTTATTTCAGAATATGATTCATGCTCAAAAACCATATTATTTATAAAAGCACGTTTTGCAGATGTACAATGCTTTCCACGTCCCATTTCTATGAAAATAAATAATGGCAACATTTTTTGGAAAAAATAAAGACGTTCAGAGAGAATATCGTTACCTTAATATAAAAAGGCCCCAACTCATTATTTTTGGAAATCTGTTTTTTTATTGATTCTTGTAGAATGGTTGCTAATACACATTCTATTAAAATTTCAAGCAAATTAGATTAAAAATAAAGAAGTTATAAGCAGAACATCATATTATCATATCAGAACACCATATTATCATTTATTCCGACGGCTGTTTTTACCAGAACCGAAACAGTACGTTAGGCAATGCTTTATATATACTATAAAAATTACAAATATATACATATGTGTTTCAATCTGAATTCCTCGTTAAATTTTAATAAAGATGTTTTTTGACAATGTTTGTGTAGCTATATTATTTCAGCTTTTATTAAGTTTTTTCCTTCTCCTGTAAAAAGTGTTTTTGATGAGTCGGGGCCTTTTTATATTAAGGTAACGATATACATATTACAACAGTATTGCATACTTAATTTAAAATAATTAGCACAAAATATTTTTTTTCACTAGAATGAACATTGAATAGGCTATTGGTGCTATTTTTTGGCCGGCACTGTATGTGTTGCTTTATCACCCTCTCTTCTACCTAGCCAAAATTAAAGTGATAGTAAAACACCATACTAAATTTTATTTCGTATGTAACAAAATCTACCAACATTTGATCAAGCTTTGTAATTTCTTAACAATTTACTACTTGCAAGTTGACAAATTAACTCTTGTTCAATTTGATGCAAATATTTGCAGTTTTTTTTTCGTGCTGGTTTTATTATTTTCTGTAGGCTTATTATTCAATTAATGTTGCTATTCTGCTTCAATTACATTTTGGTAACACACTAACCCACTGCAATTAATTCTTATCGAAATTAACAAATCTACAATTTAATCTACTCTCACTTTGGCAAATATTTTTATGGAACACCCACTTCTGTCGCAATAAAACTTGATAAAGGTATTATCAAATAGTAAATAAAGTAAAATAAAAATTCTTAATATTGTTGTAGAGGGGTGCCATGTAGGGTGTAAACGAATTATAGATACACCTTTTATGTAAAAAATAATTTTCTGTCTGAAATACTTTTTAAAAAGCTTTTTTTGCAAAAATTTTTGTTTTATCCCTTAAAATTTTTGAATAGCTTTTCTAAAACATTTTTGGTCTTGTTTTTCAATAAGAAATGGGTCTTGTTAAATATTTTTGAAAGTAATTTTTTTTTTTGAGATTTGCGGTAAAGCCTTAAAATCAATTCATTTACTTAAAGCTCTTTTGAACAGTAGGCAGTTTGGAATAAAAATGTTTCTAACGGATACCTATAGGCAACTTAAACGCCTTCAAAGTTAATTGAAAAAGAAAAATTATTTGGAATTATTTTCCTTGTGGAAAATCTTTATTATTGTTAAGTTTTGTTGTAAAACAAGGTCTTCGTTTTAAATAAGAAAGGGCTTTTGTTAAAGATTTTTTGGAATAAAATTTTCTTTTGAGATTTGCGAAAAAGCTTTAAAAGCAATTCATTTTTTTAAAGCACCTTGGGGCGAAAAGCTTTTTTAAAATAAGCAGAAATGACAGAAATCAAGTTTTCTGTCATTTCTTTCTAAATATCATTTTCTTAACACCAACTTGAAAAAAGTGACTACTTGCTCATTCACTTCTTGTAGGGTTTGTTAGAGTAAAATGTTCCTTTGATTAACGAATATATTTTTAGAGTCTTGCGAACAAGCTTTTAAAGCTATTAACTTCTTTAAAGTTTCTTGAAAGAGAAAGGCTTTTTTCACAAAAAATTTGTGCATAGCTTTATTAAAAAGCTTATAATGCAAAAGAAAACTTTTTCTTAAATGAGGAACAATTTAAAATCAAAATATTTTTTTAAGGCCTTTAAAACATATTTTTTTTAAAAGCTTCGTACTTAAATTTTTTTTATTATTTTGTTCACTATACTTATGTATGTATTTATGTATCTGGGCTGTTCGTTTACGTTTTAAAACAAGTAAGAGTGCTATATTCGGCTATGCCGAATTTTATATACCCTTCACCATGGTTTGGAAAGAACAGAAGTTTATATATTTGTATCTAAATATATGTTTATATACATGTACATATATTTATATAATATAAATCCCTTAATTTTATTTAATTATTTGCACATGTTTGCGTGCTATTAAATATATTAAAAGTATAATTAATATATAGTAAGTTTAGTTTTGATCGAATTTCAGTATTTGGTCATAACACGGCCATTTTGTAACCGATATGACAGATTTTTATACCGACATCTTTAAGAATAATTATCGAAAATGGCTATTTTTGAAAACCATTTATATTTTAGTCATAACTTTTTTGTATCTGAACCGATTTTTCCGGGTTTTTCAGAATATATTTTCTACTAAGGATTCCTGATGTTTTGATATATAAGTCGTATTCATAGGTCATATGACAGGCCTAAAATTTAGGTTTTTATTAAAATTTTGATGTTTTTTAGCCTATTTTAGGAGTTTTTTACTCATAACTTGCCCATTTTTTAACCAATTTGACAGATTTACATACCGTCGTGTTTAAGAAGAAATTTGCCAGTTAGTTGGGTTATAAAACTTGGATTCAGGAGGATCTAGGGTTCCCGAAAGTATTTTGGTCATAACTTCTTTGTATCTGAACCGATTTTTCCGAAATTTTCAGAATATTTTCTGTTGATATATAGGTCATATGACAGACCCAAAATTCAGATTTTTATACAATTTTTGATATTTTTTGTACGGAAGGTACCACGCCTACTTCTTCAATCCCGCCCACATTTTGTGGGATGCTGTATATTGATAATCGCAATGTTTGTACTTAATTTGGAGGCTTTGGCTCTTGCCGTTTTCCTGATATACAGAAAAAAGGAAAAAAAATAACAACAACAAGGGATTTTTGGAAAAAATTAGAGGTAGTCGTGGTTTTTTGGTCATATCTCAGCTATTTATGGACCGATATTGCTGAATTTCAATAGCAAGAAATGGTGGACTATATGTGACATAAATGTTAAACAACCTAGCCGTTATCATGTCTGGAGTCTCCGGAAAACACATATCAAACGTAAGACAGACAGACGGACGGATATCGTTGAAACAACTTCTCTCCTCATAAGGACCCAGAATATATATACTTTATAGGGTCTAAGATCAATATTGTAAAAATTACAAACGGAATGACAAACTTATATATACCCTTTTCCACCTGTGGTGAAGGGTATAATAAGAAAAAAATATACATAAATAATACATAAATTCAAATTTATGTTCATCCTTCTTAAACTAATAAAACTCTAATATCAAGAACTTTTTTTTAATCCTCCTGTAGAGGTGCGGTCGCATACAGAAATAAATACCAGAAACAATTCAATTTGCCTTTAATGAAGTCAAGATAAGTCATTTCATACTTCCGCTTGATGTCTTCGTTTTTGTGTCTTTATTGTTCTTTGAGAAATGAAATGTAATAAATATTGAAAATGTGGCACAATAAAATAGCTAATGTTCTACAACACTTGCTATTGCCACTTTTTTTTCTATTCGCTACTGCTGCTGGCATTTGATGTTTTACAAACCTCTTCTAAGTTTTGTAAGTAGTAATTGTTGTTGCTAAACTTTCTTTTCAAATTGACATTTGTCACGTTAAAGAAATCTGGTGGCACTTGTGGTTTAATTCACAACCTTTACATGCACAACTTATTTCAGTTAACACACATACGCATGTACATATGTATGAATGTATGTGTTTTTTAAGCAGACATTTACTCTTAATAGTGTTAGTGAGAATTTACCCTGCAAATAATATTGAACTACCTGATCCATTTTGATAAAATGGACTGCTCCATGGATTGGTCCAATTAATGCAAGCATGGGCCAAGTCATTGGTAAAAAGTGTTTGTAGTGAGACCACATGTCTTTGTTTTTTACCGATATGTTTTCGTTTTTAAACGACTTCAAAACTAATCCTCTTGAGTATACCATGGAGTACTTTTAAGACTACTCCCTTGTAGACCAAAGCTGAGTTATATGGTCCTGCCCTAGGACATCGTAATGTTAAATAGACCATGTTTTTTCCATATGTTTGGGCTACTTTTGGACTAGTCCTAGTCCCTTGCGGGCTACATTTTACACGCGTGTTTGGACTAGTCCTATTATTTGCAGGGTAGGAAATAAAGGTTAACTTGATAGTGTGTAGTGTGTGTGTTCGTATGTGATTTGGGAATTCTTGATTTTAATGTGTTCTTTGACTTTTGTCGAAAGAATGTTTTGAAGGTTTTGTCTTTACACATTTTTTTTGCTCACTGAATTTTTTGCGGTTAGTTTGTGGCAAATATTTGTTTGAAATGTTGTTCCAGTTGTTGTAGAATTCGTAACTTACATTATTTTCCGTGGTTAGTGCTGTTTGTGCCTGATTAAATTTCATTATTTTATGTGTATTATTTTACTTGTGAGAAAATCGTAATACTGCTTAAAGTATGAACAAAAAAAAATTGTAGTTGAATTACTTCCTTATATCTTTTTTAATTAAATACAAGGGCCTAATTGGGCATCATTTGACTAGATTCAATATGTTTAATTTTTTTTTTTAAATAAAAAAAAAATCACATAAAAAATTAAAATTTTTAAACTGAAGGATTTACGGATCTCTATTTTTTTTAAGCTTACTAAACAAGTTTTCAAGTATCGGCAAACATTCTTTCTTGGTAACCTTAACGCGAAGATGTGTGTGAAGTTAAATTTTAAAATTTATGATAGGGTCATACATTAAAAAATTAAACTTCACACATTCTGTTATGTTAACAGTTAATACTAACCACTTAACCGAACTTATGTTAACGCTGTTATGATGAATGAGTCCAGATTTCTGGAAAAGGAATCAACGTGGGCAAACAAAAATGATTAGGATTTGTGGACAGTACTATTCTCCATCGTATTCCATTACCTGAATTTTTAACAGAGCGAGTTGGAGCGACTTATGGCCAAATCTGGACTCAACCCCCACAAATGCATAATACCTTCTCCACTATTGTGGTGTGGGTATAAAAACAACAACAAGGAGTTTATCGGTAAAATTAGACGCAGTCGTGGTTTTTTCTTACAGCTCAGCCATTTTTGAGCTGAATTTCAATATTCCATGCAAGTCGCCATCATATTTGGGGTTTTCGGACAACCCATTTCAACAGACAGATTGACAGGCGGATATCGTTAAATCAACTTCGCTGCTCATAGGGACCCAGAGAACGGAATATATATACGCAGAACGGAAGAAGCAATAGTATCCAAATTTGGTACAAGCATCTTAGTTAACAATAAACAACATCCGACAAAATGTGGGCGGTATTGGAGAAGTGGGCGTGGCAAACGGTAAGAGAATAATTTTCCAAATTTGGTGCAGCTGGATTGTCAAAACACAACCTCTTTAAAAATATAGGTTGGATTGGAGAAGTGGACGCGGCACAAAATAGATTAATTTATATCTTAAGAACAATATTTATATTACTTTCTGTTCTGCAGCCGTATTCTGTAATTCGCTTAGCTAAAGCTAAATCTCGAACGCTAAAATGTCTTAGAGAATACAAAATTTAAAAATTTTAGCGATGACATTAAAAGAAAAAGTTGCGGCGGTTTAAATTTTTATTGCATTGCCAAATTTAACAATGCAAGTTACAGAATTGCATTCGTAGCCAAAAATCGCTAAATCAACTTTATAGATTTTTAGCGATAGAGATTTAGCTTCAGCGAATTACAGAATACGGCTGCTGATCTAACAATCCAAGGATTATGAAACTGATTTATTAGTTGAAGCAGCAGCAATGTCGGCTCGTAAGCGAGGTAAAAATGATTTAGCAACTGTTCCTTAAGAAAACTATTGAAAGCCCTACGAGTCCATCAAAAAATAAGTATAAATATGGCTTTAAAATAATTTTGGCTAAATATTTGTCCTAGCGAGCCCTATGTGCATAGTGAAGGGTATTTTAGGCAAGGGCTGCCATTATCCGATTGATGACAAATTTTACAGTGAGCAACAAAGTTTCAATTTCTAACAAACAAAATTAAATCTAAGAATTTTTTTTTTTTATTGGGCTAGACTAATGTACATGTATGTCTGAATGTTCACCATTTGTTGTTGTTGCATATAATTTATAGCCATGTAAATTAATAAACTCTCAACGTACCTTATGCTACAGATAATGACTCAATGTATCGCCACAAATAGCTTTAGCTCGTTTTGTTTGTAAAAAATAACAAAAAATATATTTGATCTTGATCTTACCACAAAACACTTGTAAATCGAATACAAGAGAATTGTTTTAAAAAATAAAGAGAAAATATATGGAACACACCAGTGTTGCAAAATAGAAATTTTGAACAGGGTACTTTTTCCCACCAAATGGTACTTTTTGTTAAAAAATAAAACAATTATTCTTAAAAATAAAAGGAACAAAAAATATTTTATTGGAATTCATTTATCTATGTATAAAACTTGGGGTATTTTCTTGAAAGTAAAGTATACGTTAAATCAACAAAAAATTGAAGACACAGCCGATTGGCTGAAAGTGCAAAAATTGTGTGAATGTTGGTGAAAATGTTTGAGTGTATTGCGACTTTCAAGAAACTACTTTCCCGTGTAAATGCAAGCTAGGTAAGAACATACAGTTTTTATATTAAAGGTACACAGGTAAATAATCCGCCTGTTTTTAAAAAAGAAAACAAAATTTCTTGTAAGAAATTTTCTTGAAAACTAAAACAAATTTTCGTATTTTATTGTCTTTTTGAATATAATTTCTCACACAAAATCTTGTTTTCATTTTTTAGAAACAGGCAGAATATGACTTTCCGTTAGGTAAATTTTTACAAAATTTTTAATAAATAAGATTTTGTTTGTAGTGCTTTATTCCCAATTTTTATTCTTGATAAGTACACTGAAATTTATTGTCGGAGGATAAGCTAGTTTCTATGAACATTTCACTGGTTGCTTAGGCCAGATCATGAGGAAACATTCTCCAAAAAAATTTTAGAAAAGCCAAAGATATTAGCAAACAAAACTACAGAGCAAATGGGAATTGCAAACACTCACAAAGTTTTATTTACAACGATATCAAAGCTTTAACAAATTTTTATGAATTCAAATAATAAATTCAAAATTTGATTTTTGTACACCTAAATTTACACTGGTTTACTTCACATTTATATAACTGCCCAATTATGAATGCAAATTCATTTTCATGCTAAATGTTGTAAGAAGTCAAAGAAGAAATCGTTTACACGTATTAACTGCTTAAACTGCTTTTATTCTTTTAATAATTCTAACTATGTGTCTCTTGAAGTAAATATGTTTTATCTTAACAATTCTGAAGTAAAATCTTTATTTTTAAACATAAATGTTTTAAACTTTATTTAAGAATTAAGTTCTAAGAATGTAATAATATCTGTAAAAGTCTGAATAATTTAAATTTGCAACATTTGCCCAATTATGAATAAAAATTCCCCGGGAGTTTTCTCCCTTCTCCCATTTTTCCTAGGTAAATTCAATTGTGAAAATGGGAAAAGGGAGAAAACTCCCGGGGAACTTTTGCAAATTTAAATTATTCAAAAGATAAAAAAGTACTAAAAAAAACGCGGGGGTACTGAGGTATTTTTAATTTGAAAAAGTACTAAGCAACTGAATTTTTCAACACTGGAACACACACTTGATTCCAAAAAAAGTAAAAGCAAACAAGTGCTACAAGTTGCTGATCAAACTATAGACAATACGTGAGCACAAGCTCACACACGTAGAAAAGCAATGAAAATGTTTATGGGTGTGGGTATACAATGAATTTGATATACCCTAATAACAACCTTTTTAAAGTATTTTTCAACAAATATTTTTTAACTGAATTGTGGTAAAAAGTCTTTTATATTAGAAAAAATTAATCATTTATACGTTATTAATTACAACCACCAAAATGGCTGACGCTATAGAAACTCTTATTTAAGTCCCTTGTAAAATTATAAAACGATCAGACAATTGTCATTTATCTGTTTCAAGGAAGATTTGTTTCATGCGAAAATATATGATTCAATAATGGTCGTGGATAGCTTAATAATTTTAAATAATTCTTTAACATGCTTGCGTTATACATAATTAACACTGGTATTATTAAAATATTTTAGAGTTGTAGTGAAACCTCCCATGACCGGCACTCACCGTCGCACACTGGAAAATGAAGCCAATTTAGCTGCGGAAAAACCATATCTTCTTAACTAATAGTCTGATCTACAAAGAATGCGTAAATTAATTATAGGCAAGGATGTAGGGTATAAGCTCCTTGAAAAACGAGGCAGCCTTTTAATACAGTGGGCGCTATATGTTGTTATATAAGAGCAATTAATTTGAAAAAATTCTTTATTCGGCGGAAAACTCATATCTTCCAAACTAATAATCTGATCCACAAAAAACAAAACGCATGGATGAATTATAGGGATTGATCTCGTTAAAACTTAGCCAGCTATTTTTACACAGTGGGTGCTATCTGCTGTTAGATAACAACTCTTTTGACGATAAAATTGTTTAGTCGACATCTGTATCAGTTTGATTTCTTAAATTATCTTTTTATTGCTATTACAAAATATGTGAGTGCTAGAAAAGGTACCCTACATACAGTATAAGTCCAATGTAAGTTTTAAATGAAATACAAATTAGCCAAAATTTATTGTTGAGGGAAAGCTAGCTTTTATGCGCATTTCACTGGTTGCTTAGGCCAGCTCATCAGGAAACCTTTTCCAAAGATTTTAGAAAAGTCAAAAATATTATACAAATAAAACCCTAAAGCGAATAAGAATTATAAACACTCAAAGTCTTACTTGTAACAATATCAAAGCTTAAACAAAACACCAACAATAAACAGTACGCTTATTCCATACAATTGGTTGGGTTTTTTCTGACTCGAATTGTAGTTGTAAGTGGGCAAAAAGAAGAAAAAACCAATTGCTCCATTTTATTGTCTTCGTAACAAAACAACAACAAAAAAAAAAAAAAAAAAACATTTTGCCAGTTCAGTTTTCTGCACGGGCACATGCAAGTATATTATCAAAATTATTTTCGGGAATACCAAATTTATTATTAAATTTTCCGTATGACGTGCTAAATTCCCAATTTTTCATATTTAATAAATACACTGAAATTTATTGTTGAGGGAAAGCTACACAGATATTAATATTGTACAACCATACAAAGAAAAAAAATTTGCACCAGTAAAAGCATTAATCAAAAATAAAATCAGTTTTAATTAAAAATTTAATCAAGTGAATTAAAAGTTTAATCAAGTGAATTAAACGTTTAATGAAGTGAATTTAACGTATATTTGATATTAATTATTTGTTAACTGGTGCAAATTAATATTGTCAATTTAACGTTTAATGCACTTGATTAAACGCTTAATTCACTTGATTAAACGTTTAATTCACTTGATTAAACATTTAATTCACTTGATTAAATTCATTTTTTTTTTCTGTGTACTCGTTTAGTCACTTTGAGATTCTGATTCTTCTTGGATACTAGATTTTAGCAACAAATTTTGTACGGTTTGAAGAAGACCATCAATGTGTATATGTATATATGATGTCTTTGACGATATCGATTATACAACGGGGTCTGAAGAATAGAATTACATATTTAATATATCCCTCATTGCTGTCGTGAGATATTTTTTAGGGTGAATTTCCCTAAAATTTCTGAAAAACTTTATTTTTTGACTCCATTGGTTCCTATAAAAACATTCCAATGGTCGAAGATAATGATTTTTTTTATTCAGCACCATTAATTACGATTTTATATAGGCTGGAAGCCATGCGGTACCAAATAAACTGCATTTAAAAGCAACATTGTATTTCAAAGCATTAAAAATGACTTTTTAATTGGTATTTTAATTTAATAACAAGTTGTTTTGGAAGAAAATTGCAACAAATTCATACAGAAGTACAAACAAGTAAGAACATTTTAACAGATGTGTAGTTAGAAAACTGATGTAAAAGTTGAATCCTCAAGTCTGTGCAGCTTATTGTTCACAACAATATAAGTCAATAATATCTTATTAAGAATTCGCAAAAATTTCAGAGTTACTCGGGTATACTTTTGTAACTCTATAAAGATTAAGAAAAGTTTTCAATACAAGACCAGCATTACCGATTCAATATGCTTACAAATCTGGCATACAAATCCATACAAAATTACTCAAATTCTTTCACATCAGTGATATTTAAATTTTTTTTCAAATACACTGATTTGTCCACTTTGATTCTACGCTTAAATTATTTTAAAATTTAGTAATTCTTTTTTCTGCCGCTAGATTTGCTTTATTTCCCAGTGTGCGTCGCGGTGTTTTTGTGTGGTTATGAGCTATGTCCGCTTAACAAAGAGATACACCTTTGTTATTTAAAATTTTTTATTTCATAATGATACTTGCTGTTAAGACCCGGCGCTACCCGGGGTCAAACCATTATTAATATATATTCATAAATCATTTTCTAACTTTCAACACTTTGTTAAAATATTATAGCAAAAAAACAAATTATTTGCACAATGTTACGAATTTTGTTAATAACTTGACTCCAGCGTTGTCTACCGGGTCAAAATATTATCACGAAACTTATGTTTGTTTTATAGGTATGTATATTTTTTGAATTACAGCCAAATCATTCCAGCGGTTCTTTAGTTTTAATAGCACGTGCCCGGAACAAACGTTTTTATATATACAGATATTTCATTTAAGCAATGGAAGGCTAGTTATTGTGATTGAAAAATTGTATGTAGAGTAGACTTTGACTTAGATCGGTTTAATTTGAACTGTTGATTTTCAAATGACGTTTAATATTTTTGATGCGTTGAAATGCGACAAAGTCGCCTCTGGCAAAATTCTTCAAACGGGCAGTTTGTGTGAAGCGTTCATCATAAGAATTTATGGAATCACATATTAATACATGTATGTATCTCGTCTTTATAATCTTCAGACTGACTAATACTGTCATCTTCAGTGTAGACGCTTTCATCTAACCTTGAAAATGCGCCAAAGCCATTCGATTGGCCAAACAGTTTTTTTTTAATTTGCAAACGTTGCCAGTGCGATA
This sequence comes from Pollenia griseotomentosa, assembly GCA_963931875.1. Taxonomy (NCBI): domain Eukaryota; kingdom Metazoa; phylum Arthropoda; class Insecta; order Diptera; family Polleniidae; genus Pollenia; species Pollenia griseotomentosa. Next base: position 79,470,756 of record OZ007563.1, read on the forward strand.
TAAAAATCCGGAAGACTTTAACAAGCTGAGAAGAATCTAGCTTTCCGAAAGCCATTTTTGGTTGTAAAGCAGACAACAGGAGCTTAACAACTAACTTTTCCAAAAAGAGAACAGCCGCGAATAAAAGTTACTTTTTGCAAAAACGTTTTTTTTTTGCAGATTACCGTTAACATTACTCTCTTACACTGTATAAACATCATATCACCCAAAATTATACATACAAAGAGTCAGCCAGGAGAAGAAGGTTGTAAGTTACTAACAAAATTTTGCAAAGTGGAATGGCGCTTTAAAAGCCTTTTTCTTAAAAGTTCTTATTATTATTATTATTTTTAAAAATTAAAAAATAAATAATCCTGCATGTTAAAAACGTTTTTTTGCTCCACTAAAAAATAATTATTTTGTAACTTTAAACGTTATTCGCGGCTGTGCTTCAATTCTTTGTCATTGTTTGTGTTAACAGGGGAATCACCAATTTTATTCGCATTAAAACAAATATGTATCAAATTTGCAAACAGAAGAACTTCTAATAAAATGCAAGTCTTGTTCATATATTTCAACGCTTCTGTCCGTTTATGAAAGATATTTTGTAAAAAAAATTCTAAATTAAGTGTTCGGTTATGAAAATATCCGGTGAAGGGAATATAAGTATTTTGTATGGAAAAAGTAATGAACAACTTGGATCAACAAAATAAAGCCGGTTATGCGAGGTGTCCATTTAAGGAGGTTTCACTGTATTTGCAACTATTCTACACTAGTTGTCTTGAAGTGGGTGAAATTAGGTACCGTTTGAAAATTTTACTTGTATTAAAAATTATTTTTTAAAACATGAGTTTTGGAATATTTAAGGCCACAAAACGAAGGCACAATTTCTAAACTCCCTTCGCTATCCTTGATCCAGATTGTTTGTCAAATAAGAAACCGTTTCTTTAATCTAAAACTTAAAATTATTAAATTTGCATAGCTGGAAATCTTACTTTATTAACTGTTAGTTAATGCAAAAAGAGGTTGTAGGGTATACAAATATTCTCAGACAAAACCAAAATTTCAGCCGGCACTCATAAAACGCTGCGATGACGTTATCATTAACAATATGATTAAGCTTTAGGCGCTCCCCAGTAACTCAAACACAAAAAAAAAAAAACTAAAGAGAAAAGGAGAGGCAGAGAGGCAGAGCTAAACCAACTATAAATACTGGATGGATCATTAAGAATTACAATTGACTGAAGGCCGGTATAAAAATTTACTCCCGTTTTTTTTTTGCTGTTTTATAATAAAACCATACAAATTTATTCAGAATTTAAGAAAAAATGTTGCAATAGAAAATCATAAACAGCCAAAAGAGCTATACGTTGAGCAGTTAAACGATTTTTTGTTTGTTTATTTTTTTCATTTTTTCGTAATAATATTTAGTCTAATTCTAAACGCGAACGTGTGAACGCACTTTTCAAACGATAAGTGGCTAAACGAGAAACTTGTTTTTTTTTTGCAAAATATAAAACAAATTATTATCGAATAAAAATTATAATCAACTTGTATGAAAACGACAGAAGAAATAAAAATTTGATAACGTGGGAGAGCAGGAAATTTAGTGATGAAACAAATAAAACAAGATATTTAAAAAACCAAAAAAAGAAAAAAAAAAAATTGTCCAAAAAAAGGTTAAAGCTTGTGGTAAAAAAAATATATTGTTAAAATAAATTGCTTAAACAAATAAGTGAAAATGTGTTTATTAGGTCATGTGTTTTGTGAAAGTTCAAACCAACTGACATCTGTTACAATTAAATAACGGTATAGATTTCAAAACACCCACACAAACGCTTTGTCTAAACATACACACAGATGCTGCTCAAATACAGCAACGAATGCTGTAACACTGTGTAAATTGTATGTTTAAAATTTTACATCCGCTCAAATTGTTTCGGGTATAAAAAAAAAAAAAAACAAAAAGAGAGCAGTAACATCAATTGTGTTGCATGATGATTACAAAAATTAGTGATTCTTAATGGCAAATAATATCAAACACATAACAAACAAAAAAAGTAACTCCAACAAAGAACATCAAGAATCAACAGCAGTAAACAACGAATTTTAGTACATTTTTTAATCAAATTGTCTTTTTTGTTGTTGTTGTTTTTCTTTTCTAGTCTTCAACAGTACGTTCTATCAAAAAAAGCTAAAAAATAATTGTAATTTAAAAATTAAAGTTCAACATAAATATTTCACAGTACTTAAGTTTCAGTTTTAATTATTTAGCTAATTTATTTTTTTTACCAAAATTCTACCACCAAAAAAAAAAACACTGCTTTATATAAATACTTGACTACATCATCACCACTCCAAAAATCTACTACCAAAAAAGCCAAAAAATATTTAAAGAAAATAAATTTAAAACAGCCGTTATATTTGAAAAAATACAATTAAACCAAACATGTATTCAGCCGGTAATTAATTCATAAATATAAATATTTTATTTAAAATTCTTTGTTTTAATATTGCTGTATTTATTCTAATATTAAATTGAATATTTGTACGAAGAGTGTGTGTGTCTGTTTGTATTTAATACTTTTGGATGTTTAAATTTGTTTTGTGCCACAAAACACTTTATTTTTTGCAATTTTTTAATTAATTATTTATGACTTTTTTTTAAATAATCAATTGATTTTTTTTGTTGCTTATATGTTAAAATATATTGCGATGTCATAGGCAGTTGTGGAGAGAAGAGTAGCACATTTATTTTTTTTAAACATTTTTATGAAAACAAGTACGATCTTTTTTGCCGGGAATAATTTTTATTTGCTGGTTTATAATATAAACTTTATATATATACATTAGCGTGGCCGTTAGTTGTATGGAGAATTTTATTTTTTTATTTCTTATATTCTCCCCCCCAAATCGGTTCAGTTTTATGTAAAAAAAAATACAAAAAAATTTCATAGCGATAAGTTGCGTTTTAGGGGACGTCCGCCCCTCGAAGTTTGCCTTCAAGCACATTCATTCAAATGTAATTTGTTGCATATGACTATCTCTTTAGTCAACAACATTAGCCTCAAAGAAAGAAATTTTTTAGAAAATAATGAAGAAAATAACAAACAAAATACCAAACATTTTATATAAGTTCTATATATATAAAAGGGGGACTTCAAGTCAAGTGACCCAATTTTGAAATCGATGTCTTCTGATTTGGATGACCAAGGTTAGTCCTATTGGAAAGTAGTTAAGACACAAATTTTTAACAATATCGGTAAAAAAGTTTCTGAGTTAGAGGGGGTCAAGATTTGAAATTTAAAGAGATAGTCATATGCAAAAAAATTACATTTGAATTAATGGGCTTCAAGGCAAACTTATACACAACTTCTCGCTATGAAATATTTTTTTTATTTTTTTTAACATAAAACTGAATCGATTTGGGGGAGGAAAATATAAGAAATAAAAAAAAAAAAAAAAAAAAAAAGTAAGGGTCACCCTTATATACATAGTATATATATATTAGGGTGGCCGTTATTTTTTTTATTTTGATTTCTTATATTCTCCCCCCCTAAATCGGTTCAGTTTTATGTAAAAAAAAATACAAAAAAATTTCGTAGCGATAAGTTGTGTTTTAGGGGGGCGTCCGTCCCTCAAAGTTTGCCATCAAGCCATTTATTCAAATGTAATTTGTTTGCGTATGACTATCTTCTAACAACAACATTTTACAAGAATATGATATATGGCAATATTTTCGCTCTTCTAGTCAACAACATAAACCTTTTAAGAAAGTTTTTTGCTAAAATCAATATTTTAGAAAATAATTAAGAAAATAAAAACAAAATACCAAACATTTTATATACGTTTTATATATATAAAAGGGGGATTTAATGTCAAGTGACCCAATTTTGAAATAGATGTCTTTCGATTTAAATGAAATTTACACCAATTTTAGTACTGTTAGATAGTAGCTTAGACACAAATTTTCAACAAGATCGGTCAAAAAGTTTCTGAGTTAGAGGGGGTCAAAGTTTGACATTTTGGCCAAACAGGTGTTCTTTCTCATCCATGTAACTTATTACCTATTGGTGTAAGCAAAATTTGTCCCAAGTAGCTTAGATAGCTTTTTGATCAAACTTTTTAAAAAAATTTTTTTTGTTTTTTTAAAAAATTTTTTAATTTTTTTTTTTAAATTTAACACTTGTCTAAAAAAAATAAAAAAAAAGTTTTAAATTTAAAAAAAAAATTAAAAAATTTTTAAAAAAAAACAAAAAAATATTTTTAAAAAAGATTGATTAAATAGCTATCTAAGCTACTTGGGACAAATTTTGCTTACACCAATAGGTAATAAGTTACATGGATGAGAAAGAACACCTGTATGGTCAAAATGTCAAACTTTGACCCCCTCTAACTCAGAAACTTTTTGACCGATCTTGTTGAAAATTTGTGTCTAAGCTACTATCTAACAGTACTAAAATTGGTGTAAATTTCATTTAAATCGAAAGACATCTATTTTAAAATTGGGTCACTTGACATTAAATCCCCCTTTTATATATATAAAACGTATATAAAATGTTTGGTATTTTGTTTTTAATTTCTTAATTATTTTCTAAAATATTGATTTTAGCAAAAAACTTTCTTAGAGGCTTATGTTGTTGACTACACCTTTTCAAGTTGAAATTGAGAAAATACAAATTAATATTCAGAAAAACGAATTGATGTTGAGAAAATACAAATTGATATTAAGAAATCCAAATTGATGTTGAGAAAATACAAATTGTTATTAAGAATTCCAATTTGATGTTGAGAAAATACAAATTGATATTAAGAAATCCAAATTAATATTGAGAAATTACAAATTAATATTAAGAAATCCAAATTGATATTGAGAAAATACAAATTGAAATTAAGAAATCCAAATTGATGTTGAGAAAATACAAATTGATATTAAGAAATCCAAATTGATATTGAGAAAATACAAATTGGAATTGAGAAAACCCAATTTAATATTAAGAAAAACCAAATTAATATTGAGATATAAATTCATAGTTTTATTGATATTAGGATGTAGAAGATGGTTACATGGAAATAGCTTGATAATGTCTCCTCTTATCATTGATATCTGACAAACGCAGCAATTGTCTTTAAATTCCATTTTATGTAGAAATAAAAACTTATCTTAATATTTTTTTGACAGATATGTCAATGACAATATTGATGCAACGCAATATATATTGCAATTTGTAATGTTTATTATGTATACATAATAAAAGGACAAGGTATTTTTTTATGTAAACAATACATATTCAAAATATAATAATGAAAAAAATCTCAATATTAATTTGTTTTATCTCAATTTCAATTTGTATTTTCTCAATATCAATTTGGATTTCTTAATATCAGTTTGTATTTTCTCAATATCAATTTGGAATTCTTAATATCAATTTGTATTTTCTCAACTTCAATTTGGATTTCTTAATTTCAATTTGTATTTTCTCAATATCAATTTGGATTTCTTAATATCAATTTGTATTTTCTCAATATAAATTTGGATTTCTTAATATCAATTTGTATTTTCTCAATATCAATTTGGATTTCTTAATATCAATTTGTATTTTCTCAACATCAATTCGTTTTTCTGAATATTAATTTGTATTTTCTCAACATCAATTCGTTTTTCTGAACATTAATTTGTATTTTCTCAATATTAATTTGGATTGTCTCAATTTCAACTTAAAAAGGTGTAGAAGAGCTAAAATATTGCCAAATATCATATTCTTGTAAAATGTTGTTTTTAGAAGATAGTCATACGCAAACAAATTACATTTGATTAAATGGCTTGATGGCAAACTTTGAGGGGCGGACGCCCTCCCTAAAACACAACTTATCGCTACGAAATTTTTGTGTATTTTTTTTTACATAAAACTGAACCGATTTGGAGGGGGAGAGTATAAGAAATCAAAAAAAAAAAGTTCTCCATACAACTAACGGCCACGCTAATATATATATGTATATGTTTTTGGCTGTTTTCTGATTTTAATGATTACACCGCCATAGTGCCATTATGCGTTTGTGCTGATGTTTCTAACACCTTAAAATATTGGTCCTAGCTAGACCCACCTTTTAGTATAACGATCGACTCAGAAGGTTATTGTTACTATGTCGTACCGTCTACACCTTTTTAAGTTGAAATTGAGAAAATACAAATTAATATTCAGAAAAACGAATTGATGTTGAGAAAATACAAATTGATATTAAGAAATTTAAATTGATGTTGAGAAAATACAAATTGTTATTAAGAATTCCAATTTGATGTTGAGAAAATACAAATTGATATTAAGAAATCCAAATTAATATTGAGAAAATACAAATTAATATTAAGAAATCCAAATTGATACTGAGAAAATACAAATTGAAATTAAGAAATCCAAACTGATGTTGAGAAAATACAAATTGAAATTAAGAATTCCAAATTGATGTTGAGAAAATACAAATTGATATTAAGAAATCCAAATTGATATTGAGAAAATACAAATTGGAATTGAGAAAACCCAATTTAATATTAAGAAAAACCAAATTAATATTGAGATATAAATTCATAGTTTTATTGATATTAGGATGTAGAAGATGGTTACATGGAATTAGCTTGATAATATCTCCTCTTATCATTGATATCCGACAAACGCAGCAATTGTCTTTAAATTCCATTTTAGTAGAAATAAAAACTTATCTTAATATTTTTTTGACAGATATGTCAATGACAATATTGATGCAACACAATATATATTGCAATTTGTAATGTTTATTATACATAATAAAAGGACAAGATATTTTTTTATGTAAACAATACATATTCAAAATATAATAATGAAAAAAATCTCAATATTAATTTGTTTTATCTCAATTTCAATTTGTATTTTCTCAATAACAATTTGGATTTCTTAATATCAATTTGTATTTTCTCAATATCAATTTTTAATTCTTAATTTCAATTTGTATTTTCTCAACTTCAATTTGGATTTCTTAATTTCAATTTGTATTTTCTCAATATCAATTTGAATTTCTTAATATCAATTTGTATTTTCTCAATATAAATTTGGATTTCTTAATATCAATTTGTATTTTCTCAATATCAATTTGGATTTCTTAATATCAATTTGTATTTTCTCAACATCAATTCGTTTTTCTGAATATTAATTTGTTTTTTCTCAACATCAATTCGTTTTTCTGAATATTGATTTGTATTTTCTCAATATTAATTTGGATTGTCTCAATTTCAACTTAAAAAGGTGTAGCTGCCCAAGTTAAACTTGTGCGCAAATTACAGGTCGCTGTTTTGGAGATAATGTAATGGAAGGTGGTACATAGGATGTAATTGTAAGAGTCGTTTAATAATTTCACATACTTCATTCCGGAAAAGAGACTTTGTGGCCATAAACCATCTTGTTGTGTGAATATTAAGACTAAATAGGGACTACACGTATTTTATTACAGCCTAAATAACTTATTACTTATAGGCTTTTTACACTGAACAACATCTAACATCTACCATAAATTTGAGAAGATGTTAACATCTTCCTATAAGAAATATATATGGCCAAAAATCAACATCTTCTCATTTTATTCCATTTTACATCTTTCGATTTTTTTAACGTCATCACTCGAAAAGTTGTAATAAGTTCTATTAGTCATCGTCCAGACTTGCAATTTTTGTAGCAGGGGTAAGAAGAAGGGGAGAAAAACTCAGTTACATGTACTCTGCAATTCTGTTTTGTAATTCTGACACTTTTTAACTTAAAGTTGGCTCTAGGTGTATTTGCATTTATATATAAAATACAACGAGGAAAAGAAGAAACACCGGATGAAAATTCAAAACTAGAATTTCATAATCTTAATACTAATGCAATGTCAAAACAGAATTTTAAAAAATTGCAGCAACACAAATTACAAATCGGGACGATGACTTATTATTGTGGCATCACTACCGTGACCATATTTTTCAAACGAAAAAAAGGACATTTCGAAATGTAGTAAAAATCAGGGTTTAACAAACTGCAGTCAAAAAGTGCTAAGCAGAGAAAATACATCTAGTGAGATAAAGCAAATTATTTTCCCCTCTCTTTCTGCTTTTGCTTTCGCTGTGTTCTAAGTTATTTGTAAAACGTTGAATCTTTTATTTATAGAAAGATATGTATATTAGGGTGGGTTGAAAAAAAAGTTATGCCAGTCCCCCCTAGAATGAAAGATATGTCAATGAAGTTTCTAAAATAGGAAACATTTGTTTAGCCACGCCCCAAAATACAACCCTTTTGGTTTTTTATATGTAGCGCTGCCATTTAAAGTCCGATCTTATCATATCGCAAATCGTTGTTGATGGCTTGACAGTGGCTTCATGTTTGCCTTTGGTGACTTTTCAATCCGACATCGAACTCTGGGCGCCATCTCGGATCCTTCCCCCAAATGTAAATTTTTTCAAACGTGCCAAGAAAGTCCTTATAAAACTAAGTATGTCTAGCTTTTATTATACTCACTTTTATGCCACGCCTCGAAATTGAGCCCCTTTTTTCTTTTTCACATACATATTACATTAAACCAGATAGAACCCAATACAAAAAAAAATAAATCCACTAGCGACTTCATAGAATAAAAGAGAGCTTTCAAGAGCTTACAAAATTTTTTGCCATGCCATAAAATGCAGCCATTTCTGTTTTTTACATATATATAGCATCGCCAATTGAAGTCCATTCTTATTGTATCGTATATCACTGTTAATGGCTAGAATATGGCTTCATTTTTGTTTTTCGACCGGTCAACCCGGTCTAATGTATGTGTATATAGAACATAGAATTTAAAATTTAAATAGTGGAAAATAAAAGTTATACTATATTTCGTATTTTTAACAATATTTTAATATGTTTAAATATGATTTGTAATGGGTGGATTGCGGATGACGACTGAACCGATATTGAAATCAGACAACGCCGTTAATATTAAAATATAATTAAAAAAAAAAAATTTTGTATATTTTAACATGAGCTGCGTTGCCTATTTTCGCTGCTGGCAACTCAACCCCAGTTGTGTTGCTATCCGTAATTGACTCATAAGACTTCTAAAAGGATTTAGTTGTTAAACTTAATGGATTAATAAATTATGCCAACGGTTTGTCAAACAAACTTTTTTCGTATGCAAATGATCGAAAAAAAACACCAATTATTAATTAAAAAAAAAAAATAACTATAAAATTTTGTTATCATCGTCCGTTTATTATTATTTTTTAATCTGCAAAGTTTTTAATAAATAGATTTAAAAAAGATTCAATATGTTTGTCCAAGTCAGCAATGACCCTAATTAACGATGGGAAATATTTGTACAAACGTGATGTTGTGTCTTGTTTGTCAAAAATTTGTGTAGTTTATTTAGCCCTTTGATTTTTAATAGTGAGTTCGATAAACATTTTTTACAACGTCAGTTCAGATCTCGCATTGCAAGTTTAGTGAATTATTGACATACCCTTACACATTTGCTACTTTTTTCCACACATCTGTATCACAACAATTTAGATATAAGGCTTGAAATTCTATAAATCACGTCATCCCATTCGCTATTGCAATCTATTATTTTTTTAGATTTTAAATTCAATGCGTATTTATTACACTTTGGGTTTTGTTTAAAATTAAAAATTAATTAAAAGATAATAGATAAAAGATAAATAAAAGATAATCAAACGTAATTCAACGACTCAAAAAAAATTATACAAAACGTATTTTCATTAATGCATGTAAATGTATATTAACACAGTAGTTTTTACAGCGAAATCTATTAAATATATATTTAAGATTTATTTTAGGACTATTTCGAAAAGTCATTTAAGTCTTTTTATACATATTTTTTTTAAGTCGTAGAAAAGTTTTCATTTAATTCAAATATATTTACACACAAGTCCACTTTTTCGCAAATACCAGTGTAGAATAAACTTTGTACTTTTAATTCTAAAAGCAACTTGTTATTATTTTCATTTTTAGCAATTTCTAGGTAAATATTTGTTTTATAAAAAGTGTTTCTATGTTTGTTTATGGAAAATATTCTAAAAGCTTGTTATCACCAATGTTTTGCCATATTTGTCAAGGAGAAGTTTTACTTTTAGTCATTAATTAGACTTAACTAAATTCATTATCAACTCACAAAGTTTTAAATTACACTGCACAACAATTTTGGACTTTTTCCAAAATAACGGGGTTTTGACAGTGGATTTGGTGAAGCAAATTTGGGGATTACATGGAGATTGTGGTTTAAACCCAGATCACAGGCAGGGAGATCTTAGCAATGCCATATAGAAGCCCATGTGTGATGTTTTTATACAACAGAAACTGCTATGAAGTAAAGGCTAGATATATGCAGCTGCTATACAAGTAATTCAAGGTTACTAAAGCTTACAGTCATAATTAAATTGCTACCTGTGTGTAGGTATTAATACACGGTGTCGTTGAAAGACGCTTTGTATTTACTTTGCGTTTATTTAAAATAATTATTAACTAAACTAATATTCATAGTTTATATGTAAACATAATTTTGAACAAGTCGGATAAAATATTGTGCATACAGTTGTGTATTTACTTACCTTGTATCAAACGTCATTTCGAACTTTCTTGACTGTCGTATACCAGTACATATGATCGGATAACAGAGAGACAAATCGGAAGCCTGTTTATAGAAGTCAAGAAACGATGGTCCTAAAATAAAAGTGTTTATCAATAGATTTCTAAAAGAGAATAAAATGTATCATAAGTAAATGTAGTTTTTAAATATTTTTATACATTAAATAAAGTCTCTAGAAAAGTATTTCAATGCTTAATTTAAACGTTTTTATTTGTGTCAATAACAAAAGTTTGTTTTATCTTTTGTATTGACTTTATTTTCTTTACAATTCTCTGAGCCATTAAAAGCCAATAATTATGCTATCAATACAATAAATAAATATTTACATTAACAAATATCACCTGTTTCAATAATCAAATAATTCCTACATTTATAAAAATAAATATTTTGTAAAATCTGAAAACAGAAGTTAATTTTTTTTATTGTTTTACAATTCAATGTTTTTTTATGTATAAAATACAATTGTAATGCGCTGATCACAAACGTAATACAATTTTTTAACCGTTCGATTAGTTTCGGAGATAGTATAATATTATTTTTGGCTAATATATTGATTCTACAGAGTTTTGACAAAAGATGCTGGTCAGCGAGACATCAAAGTCTCAATTTACTTAAAAAGTGGATTTAGCAAGTTTGCATATTAAGCGAACGAAATACTTTTTATAACTTTATGTGACAAATGTAATAGATTCGATGGTATTACTAACCGTTGGCGATTTTGGTGACCAATTTTTTTATGGGGAGGTGATAAAATTTTAATTTCTTGCATTAAACCAAATAAATTTCCTTTTTAATCCGTAATATAAAAACAAGATTTTTTTTTTGGATGGTTTTATTATGAACAAAATTTAATACCTTACGTGACAGATTTCTCACTTATAGTATTTTTAAGATATGAAATATATGTTTTGTTGATATATGTATACAAAAACTTGAAACATACAATTGAGAAAGTGTAGCCGGTTAAGCACGACCCTAAACCACAAAAATTGAAAACAAATTTTTGAGAATTTACTCTATGTAAAACCCATTGACAGCTATGGGCAAATATGGACCGATTCCAATAAAATTTAGTAAGATCCGACCAATATCAATCTTAATACGAACGTAATAAGATGGTTTACTTACACAGAGACTTTATTCCGAAAAGAGCTATGTCCTTGCGATAATTAATATGTGTGTTACATCAAATCAAGTTTAAAAAAATTAAACAAGTTTTTAATTGTATATTAAAAGAGATGCCATATATTTACTTTCTTCATATTATAGAGGTGTTACCAGACTTACGAATTTATTAAATTAAATTAATTTTAAAGTTTACAATTGGAAATTTTTACAAAAAAACCTGCAGTTGAACAAAAAAATTGCTACAATTCAACAGAAGTAGAAAATATTTCCCTTTTTCCCTACACGTCAAAATTTACAATAAATCCCTACAAAAAGGGAAAAATCCCTACACTCCTACCTTGTATATTTTATAGATATAGACTGTTTGACGATCAGCTCAGAGCTAAATTTTAAGTCTATCTAACGATGTCCGTCCGTCTACTGTCTGTGAGTTCTTGTAAAATGTAGGATTATAAAATCTAACATGTACAAATTATTAGGAGCATTTTTTTATATTTTCTGAAAATCGGTAATATATTTCCCTTTGTCTTCTTGGAAATTATATGTTTAAATTAAATATTCCAGGTACAACTACAAATTATTTTCTCTCTTTATTTACCCAGTAATAGTAACGTAAATCTTCAGCCGGTTACAGTAAAATAGACCAGGGTTTTTAGCAGAACCCACAACCCTGGCACTTACAACCATTTGCTATTTACAAATCACCTTTTTAAGCAAAAAATCCATTTCATTTGCCAAAAACAAGTAAAATTTGAATACTGATCATCACTCCAAGCTTAATATCGTTTTCAGTTATTTAAATATTTTTTATGACCGCTTTTAAATAACCAATGTTCATAAATTAATTTTACTTAATAAGAATTATCTTCTTTGTTTTGTTTTTAAGTAACAATTACTTTATTAAATTTTAATTAAATGTATTTATTTGCATTTTAAAGTTATAAAAAATTACTAACAGCTTATAGTTCTAACAAATTTGTTGAAATTGCTCATAAATTAAGTTTATTATTACTACACATTGATCTCCATAATTTATACAACTTATTTTCTTCTCTTACATTACAGTACGAACTCACGATTACGATTATCCCGAATCCGAAATGGACGATCGCGAAAGCTTATATTTTGATACAATATCACTAGCCGACTCTGAAGCGGCAGCCGCTGCTGCTGCCCATCGTAAATCACTATCACAGTCCCGCAATACAATTTATCATTCTGCAGTGGATCTGGCAGGTGATGAAACACCGTCTCGCCGAACGGGTAGTATGCGTGAAAATGGCCATAAAGCAAGGTCAACCTGGAATCCAAATTATCGCCATTCAACACCTTTAGATCAATATCTGCCACCAAATATAAATGGCACAGTGGGCGGTGTTGTGATGGGTGGTGATTATACGGATGGTGTTTTAGCTGCACAGGTAATGGCTCTACAAAATGGCCGTGCTAATTATAGTGCTGGTATTGTTGCTGGTGATACATCACTACAAATGGCCAATGATATGGAAGTCTCTAGGCGTCTCTTACAGAATAACACGCAAACTAGTAAAGATAAGAAATTGCCAATTACGTACTCCCAGTGGAAATTTAGGGTAAAGATTTTCTTCAAAATAGAATTTCACAATTCAATTTAACTCTTTCTTAATGCATTTATTGGGCTTCTTTTTAAAGTTCATAAAGCCAAAATTAAAAAAAAATGCTTAAAACAAAAAGAAATTCACAAATTTACATACACATGAATTACACACACTTACAAGAATTATCACTTAAATAAATTGGAATTTCAAAAAATTATTCCTTTACTGACTCAATTCTATAACTGCACTATTATTTAATTTACAAAAATAAACAGCAGTGCTGTCAAAAATAGCACTTTTAATATTTATTACAAAAAAAAAAAAAAAAAAAATTTTTGTTTGCTTTTATAAAAATGTAAAAATAGTTTAAAGGCCTTTTTTCATATGTTCTTGTTTTGCTAACACTGCTGTTTTAATTTTGTTTTACTACATATCTGTGGCATTTTGACAAAACATCTTAAGTCAAATTTAAAAAGTTAATAAAAAATATTGTTTGTTAATCGTACGAATTTTCATTCAAAAAACAGTTTTGTTTACTTTTTTAAATTTTTGTATTATAAAATAAATTTTGCTGTAATTTTGGTTTTTAATAAAAATGATGACCGAGTTTTTTTTAAACTTTTTTGCTATCTTATCTCGACTTAAGATGTTTTGTCAAAATGCCACCGATATTTATCTGTCTTGATTATTTTAATATTTTTCCCTATTTATTCATTTAAAATTTTTTTCTTATTCTTGAAATGAAATTGTGTTGTAAAAAATCAAGAGAATTAATTAAATAAAACTGCTTGCGGGAACGGGTAATGGCAATTTTTTTCCAAATAAATAGATAAGCTTACTTTTGTACTTAATACTATATTGTTTTATATAATTTAGCTTAATTATATTTTAATTTGTATGGCTTTAAAGAGTTATTTTGTTAGATGGATTTTGATATCTATTAACGCTTGAATGCATGTTGGTTTGTTTTTCACATTTGAAATGCGTATTTTTTTTAATTTTACACCAAAGATCATGTTACCGGAACTGTTTGACATTTTGATTTAAATAAACATTGCTTTTGTTTAATAATAAAGTAGGAAAGAAGTTGTAGGATGATTTAAAAAAAGAAGAAGTTAATACGTACAACACCATATGGGTAAAATAAGGGTGTATTTGAGTTAGAATATAGAAATCAAAACCTGTATGTATATTAGAGGTGCCCTACTTTGGGACTTTCTCTAAAAGATAAAAAAAAAATTGTTGTGAATCCCAAATGCCACCGTTTTAAGGTCAATTATGTAACTGTTTTTAATTTGACTCACATTCAGAAATAAACTTTACGTTCAACGAGCTTTTTTTTTTTAAATCAGACTTATTAGATAGAGAGTGGTAGTGACATGCACACTATTATTTGAACACACATTTAAACTACTGAAAATTTTTTAAATTCTATACTGTAGTGCCAAACAAATACTGAAGAGAATTGTGGACGATTAAGGTAAATGTGTGAACATATGGAAGCTAAGATGTAATTTTACAAGGGAATGAAAAAAACACATATCAATGAGAGTGGAAACAAAAAATACACACATTCTTTATTTAATATGATTTTAAAATACATATTGTGATGGATCATAAAAACTTTTTGTTGTTCTTTTGTTTTACTTCTATCAAAAATTTTTTTTTTTTTTTTTGGCGCAAAATTTTGAGCAGCAGCTGACTTAATTTATTGAAAATCAGTGTTGTTAACGCTTATTGAAATTCAAAGAAAATTTTATGTTGAAAATTGCTACAACAGCGGTGAATATCGCTTATTAGTACAAATGTTGCATTCAATATTTAACACAATACACATTAGTGTTGAGTGCAAAACGAAGCTATATTTTGTTCCATTGTATTCAGAAAAAAGTATCACTTTATATGGGTGCGTGTAACCTGATAAATATATTACACAATTATAATGCATTATTATTTTTAAAAAAAGAAAACAACATTAATGTTGACTATTTCCATTTCATTTTGCACCATCTTTTATGGCGCTAAATACAATCAACACAAATTTGTTTAATTCAAGTTTATTTACAAATAATGAGCTTAAAAGTTAATAAAAAAAATCTAGTTAATAACATCCAAGTAGTAAATATTATCTCAATTTTTATTAAGTAAATATTTTTGATTAATTTGGTTTGTTTTTGTTTTTTTTTTATCAAAGATGAAATAAGTAAAGTTTAAAATAAAAAAACCCAAAATCAATTTCCGGGGCAGCTCTCGAAGAAACAGAAAGAGAGAGAGAGAGAGAGAAGATTTTATGGCGGCAAAATGTTAATGTGTAAATGCCAGCAGCTACGTTCCATTAATTTATAAAAATATTATTCACAATAGCTTTAGAAATAAATGTTAATTTTTAATATCTGTGTTGATTGTATTGAGCCGTAAAGGGGTCTGTACACGTCAAGCATTTCGCATCAGTGGTGGTATTAGTTAAATTGTGTTTGTATGTGTCACACCGACGATGCTGGATGGAAATAAAAAAATTTTGATATGACGGCGAATATTACGTCTAGCACACGTACACGAGTGAATTCGCCTGCTGGACAAGCATTTGACAAGTGTATTTGGCCCTCAATAATATTATGCGAAATAAAGAGATTTGGATTAAATATATAAATATTGCTATAATAATATCATATGCATTTTTTTAATTCATCGGCAAGCATGATTAGGCAGCAAAATATTGCATTTGCGAAGTCGATGCCTCTTTGTGTCTTTCAAAAATTACCGTAGAACACGATTCGAATAGAAAGGAAGACAAAGAATCAAATATTGAAAATTCCTTTGCTGGAAAATAACTTTGCTGGCAAAAAAGCTAACTCTATGATGGTCTAAGTAAGATTGTTTCTCTAGGAATGGAAAATTTTACTTAAAAATAAAGATCTCAGTTAAACTTGGTTTAGTTAGTCTGAAAATACCCAGTAAAAAAATTTGTGTTTTTTGAAGCACTTAAGAGAAAAAGCGCATAATCTCTTGTTGAGAGCTCTTATACAGCAGTAAATGATAAAGAATAAAATATACAAAAAAGCTGCTATTTTAGTGCTGAAAACGAAGGACGTTTTAGAGCGAAAAAAATAAAAATATATTCTGGTTTGCGAAAATGATCGAAAACGGTCTTTAAACAAGCAACAGCAAAACACTAATGAATATGTTAATATAGTTAGCCATTAAAAAAGCACTTTAGGAGTGCTTTGTTTGCATGATAAAATAAGCGCCTATTGTCAGCAGAAAATAGTCCTCCAAACCGGGAACACCCCATACGAAAATCAGGCATCTCATCAGCAGGTTTGAAGCGATTTGAGGTGTGAATTCATACATAAAACCTGCTCCTTTTGGAGCACATTTTTGACTGGGTAGATTTGTGCCGCCATTACAAAGTTTGTATACAAAACTTTGACGGAAGTGCTAAGTTTTGCTTAAAATTTTGGTCTTTAAGGAAATAACAAAAAAAGCAACATTTTCGTTATGGCTACATAAAATCTGTAATGAGTCAAATTATTTCCCTATTTTGTAACTTAAAAAAAATCTTAACATGCACTCTTTGAGAACTGTCTAGTAGTCGATCACTAAACTTCGCATCTTTTATATTGATATATATTTAAATTTAGTTAAAGTTAACTTAAATAAACAAATTGAACATAAAAGTTTTTTTTTTAAATTATAAATAAACAAAAACATCATAATTGTAATTTTTTTTTAAACATTTGTTTGTTTATAATAGACTTTGTAGCCTTTTAACACGTTTTTGAATATATAAATATTTTTCGCAAGTACATTAAACATGTTTATTTTCTAGCTAAATTAAACAAAACTGTAGAATACAATCGAGCATTCACTAAAATGACTCTTACTCATAATTCAGTCCATCAAATTCTACTTGTTGTTCATTTTATCAGATACATTCCACACACTGTTTTGAGTGGCCGGCAAGAGAATGACTATAATTTTCAAGGCATTTTAAACAATGGGTGAATGTTTTTTTTTTTCTTTTTTTGCGATATTGTAGGGAGAAATTTCTGCTCAGATATAGAGTTAAACTAAAGAGATGGATCGAGAATTGCAAAAAGTTACTTAACAGATGAATTGTGGGGAGGAATTTGCTCAACTTTAGATGTCAGTAAGACATTAAACAAGAAACACATTTTAACGATTTATGTGGAGTTTTTATTATATATTTTTTTTTTTTTTTAATTTTGCTGATCTGTGAATTTCATTTTTTCAAATACAATAATAAACAAAAACAATAAACAAACAAATCACATAAAAATGCTTGCTAATTTGAGTTAATTATTTATTATAATTTTTTACAACCTTTTTTTAAAAAAAAAAACATGGGAAATTGTATAAAAAGATTTTTTGATACAGAGTTAAAAGAGAAAGATATAAAAGTATAAAATTCTATTTTAAATAGATTAAAATTAAATGAATTATTACAAAAATTTGGTTTCAATTTGCATAAATTTTTTTTATTTAAATCTCAGACAAGACGCCGTTTCCAAGATGGCCAACGCACTGTTGACTTTGTTTTGGCCTTTAGTGGTGCCGATCACAAACTGGACAACATAAAGAAACGTGAAATTTTTGAGGCCAATTTGGAAAAGGAAGGCCTGCATCTGGAACGTGATAATACCCAACGTATACATTTTTTAAAAATTCATGCCCCCCATGAAGTGTTGTGTCGTTATGCTGAAATTCTTAGAATCAAATTGCCAATGAAAAAGGTGAGTAAAGTGTCATTGCTAACAATAACAAAATTTAATTTTTCTCATGTGTGTTACTTTTTTTTTTATTTATATTATAATTTTTAATTAGATACCCGGTCAAGATCAAATCTACGATGACGAATTTGAATTGTGTGAAAGTGTGCGTTCTTGTTGTGCTAAAATATTTAAATCGGTTCAATTGAATCCAGAGAAATTTCCACCTAAACCAAAACGTATTTATTTTGAATTTCAACGTAACTATGAGCATTTGTAAGTATTTATTTTTAATTTTTTTTCCTTTTGCTAATTACACTACAAGAATTGTATGCGATGGGTTATAAAATATATTTTTACATAAATCTCTGATTTTATTCAGTAAATCAAGTTAATTTTATATTTAAGCATCATTCTTCTTCGGCTTTATATACAGTTCAGATGTTTTTATAAAATGTTTTATTTCATTGTAAACATGTATAAATACATATATATAAAAAACATGTAATAACAAACTTTTTTTGATTTAAAAATAAAACATGCGATAAGAAGCTGTTGCACAATGGGTCATATTTCTAATCGAAATACATGAACGTTTTTTTTTTGTTGGCATTTTAGTAGTGTAATTATTTTAGAATTACGGTGAATTCTTGTTAAACGAACACCTTCCTTATGCGGCAAATCCTTTAAGTGGGCACAGGTGTCTGGTCCCCTCAGCGATTTACTAAGAAAGCATTAAATTTTTTCTAAAGAACATTTCTGTTTTACGGACACATTTGAATGGGAACTACGGTGTCCGGCCAGAAGAGATTTAACTTTGTTATATTCTGAATTTCAATAAAATTTTAGTTTAAAATTTGACAAGATTTGTAAACTTTTCCAAGTAAACATTTTTAATTATCAAGCCTTCTACACAAAATGGTTCCCTAGAGGAAAGCGAACTGACACCGAAGTAGTCCCGTGATAGGTATTTGCTGGTAGAGACCGGTTCTAGTTCTAACACTTTATGTGAATAAGACTTATCACTTTTACATGGGGTTGTCATTGGAGGGGGTCAATTGACACCATTTGACCAGTCACAGGTCTATTCTCCATGAACGTACTTAGTGTCAGTTACTAAAATGTAGTATTATTTCAATACAATTAAGTAGTATTTCAGTAAAACAAGTCCTAGAACTAAATTCAAGAACCAAATTTTAGGAAGTACCCTAAAATGTGTCACAGCACCGGTAAAGACTGTACTGAAATTCATTACTTTTTCTACTTTTTTGTTCTTCATAAACCAGTTAAGGGATTGGTTCTTCTTTTACTGGTCATGAGTCCTTTCTTTTTGTACTTTTTCTATTTTCACAAATCCCAGGACTAGTCAGTTGGACCAATTGACACAAATTTCCCGCAGGGTTATTATGCGTTTGTGCTGATGTGTTGTTGAGGAATCAACAAAAACTTATTGCATTAATTAAAAGAAGCAAAAATTAAGAATCATTCCTAGGAAGTTCAAATGTTCTAAAAAGTTAGGTACATTTTTGTAGTTGATTGTTTCCTTGAATTTTTAACGGTTTGCTACCTATGGACCTGAACAGGGGAAAAAAGGTAAAAAAATTTTTAAGTTTCTTGCGATTTTGATCTTGAAGATAAAGTTTTTTTGATTTTATAAGCTTACAATTTTTTTCTTTGTCTCAGAGGGTAATTCAAAATTCCGAACGGCTTGCAAGACATGAGCCTGAGAAAATTATAACTTTTTTGCAAAAATGATACCGAGGCCCCAAATCTTTGGGGGCCCATAAAAAAACTGCATGACTTTGGGCAAAACTGGGACACGTGTTTTTTTTTTTTGTATTTATCACTTAGAGTTGTCCGTATATGGTTATTTTTTGTGTTGCACTGTGTTAATTTAAATATGTAACTATTGGTGTTTTCTTTTCTACAAAAAAAATACCACATTTTAAAAGGTGCATTTATAAAATGTCTTGCCTTACATGTAATAATGCAATTTTTTATTTGACGAGAACAAAACACAAAATTGGATCGCCCTGTTTTTAACAGCTGACAAAAAGTTTGTTCTTCAATATATAAAAAAATATGTACATAAATCAAAAAGGATGTTCTTCAAAATATAAAAAAAAAAAATACACATAAACCCAAATTTGTTAATATATTAATATTAAATAAATAAATAAATGAACAAAATGAATGACCAAATTCCAATTTCTTTAGTTTGTTTTTCATTAAATATGTAAACAAGAAAATACCTTTGCCAGATTGCGAATTTATTAACATCAAGTTTTTACGATTTCTTGATTTGACGTTTTTTTTCAAAAACAATTTTTTAACACCGAATCCATTTAAATTTTATGTCACTGACAACCTACCATTAATAATGTTATGCTTTCTTTTGTTTTTACTTTAAAATAATAGACAAAATTTCTATTAAAACTTAAAAATTTTACTGTCCTGATTAGAGGCGATTTTTTTCCAACTTCGTCTGGTAACCCTATATATAAACAGAAGCCATCTTTTTACAGGGCATTATCAACACTCTCGATTTATACGGGGCGTAAAGTGCAATGCCTTATGCCATTTAAGGGTGAATTTTTTTAGAATAAAACACGCTGCCCTCTTAGAGAGCAAAGCATTTTTAAGAAACGAACACCAAATTGCATTTTTTTAAATAAAATGTGACATTTTTTGTAGAAAAGAAAACACCATATGTTTATGTGCATGCATACATTAAACCAATTAATTTTCTTCAATTTTTATAGATTCGATTTCGAACAACCAAATTTCTTTGATGCGGGTACCCGAAATTATATTATTAATTTTATATTGGAGCGGCAACATTTCATAGAGGGCGAGGAGACTCCCGATAATTTAGGCATAGAGAAATTATTAGCCGATAGAGTCTATGAATCTGCATATACATTGCATGATGTAAGTAGCGTTTTTAAACAAGTTAAAAGTTTTTGAGAACAAATTTATATATTTATAACTTACAGGATACAGATCGTGATTTACTGTTAAGTGAGTGGGCCAATTTAAAGAAATGGAAACAGTGAGTATAAATTTTGTTTTCTAAGCCTTCAACCAAAAATAATTTCTCATTTTGTTTGCAGTTTACAACCTTTGGATAGTATAAAAGAGTATTTTGGTGCCAAAGTTGCTTTATATTTTGCCTGGCTGGGTTTCTACACACACATGCTGATACCGGTCAGCATAATTGGAATTTTATTTTTTATTTACGGTTTTGTAACATGGAACTCAGATCCTATAAGGTGTTTAAAACTTCAATATTTGTCTAAAGCATTGTGTATTTAAGTTTTTATTTCTAAATTTTTTAGTCGTGAAATTTGCAATGATAATAGGACAACATTAATGTGTCCCCAATGCGATCGGAAATGTGATTACTGGCAGTTGCAGGACACATGTAATTCATCTAAAATGAACTATTTAATAGACAACAATGGGACTGTGGTGTTTGCCTTTGTAATGTCAGTGTGGGGTAAGTTAAATTTGGTTTATTTCAAATGAGAAAAAATATTTCTTGAAGTTCTTGAAGCAATTTATACAGTAAAGTTACAGAAAATTAAAATTTTTTTATTTTCGCATGCATAATTCAAATCAAATACGGGTCCACACTGACCTCTCTTATCATTTCGTTGCTGGAACAACTTTGAACAAATACGTTTAGAACAAAATTATCACCCCTATTATATAACTATTTGTCGATTTAGACATAAATTTTAAGTTGTCACATCGAGTCAACGAATACATCACTTCGCCGTTAGTTTGGTATTTTCTAAAAATGTTGTGTGGATGCCGACTTTTAATCGAAAATTCAAAAAAAAAATTCTTATCTCTAATTATTTGTTTCTTTTTAAGTTCAGTGTTTTTTTTTAATTTATATTTAAATAAATTAACTTAAAAAGTGTGTGTTTGGAAAACAAGCTGCCTGTCCCACCATTTCGAACGATAATTTCGTTCGCTTTACAACAATATTTTAAAAAAAAAGTTTTTGTCCTGACGGATTTTGTTATTTAAGTGTTACTCCATAGTGGGCATTTGGCCGAAGTCTAAACTTTATTTTTTTGATAAACTTTTGGAGAAGTCATTAAACTTTAATAAGAACAATTTTGATTTTTAATTGAACTGTTAATTTTTAATTTTTTGGATATTCTTTAATTAGGCTCGAGTTCATCAAATTTAATTTTCATTAAATTATTTTCACTGAGGAAGGAATATTACAACTTGGTATTTGTATTAAAATTAATTGATAATTTTTCCTTGGCTGAGCTGGGATTTGAACCCGGGTTGAATTTTATATACATGTTTCAAGAATCACCACATTCTATCTTCAGAAAATCTTTGAGTTCTAACCACTGCACCACTGCGGTGCCCGCCAGCCAACTGTAGTCAAACATCAATCTTATCGATATATTTTAATAAAAATTCCAAGTTGTAAAATTCCTTCCTCAGTGAAAATAATTTAATGAAAATTTAATTTGATGTACTAGAGCCTTATTAAAGAATATCAAAAAATTAAACTTTAATTTTATTAATTAATTCTTAAGTTTATGTGCATAAGATCTTTTTAATATGCGTTTTTTTTTTTTTTATTGTCATTTGAGTCGTCACAAAATGTCCTGTCGGCCAAAAAAAGAGTCAATTCGAGTCGTCGTCAACTTACAGCGCCGTAAACAAACCAATTGACTATCAATATCCATAACGATTGAGAAGATATTAATATTGTTATGTTGCCTTCGACTTGCATCTACTTTCATAATAGTGGTGATTATGTTGCTTTTATTTACCATAATTTGCACCATGTTATGGTTGTACATTTAGTCATTTTTTTACAACCAAATAACTCCTTGTGTTAAACAATTAAAATTAAAATATAAGATACTCTGATTTAAGCATAATATGTCTAAAGAAACAAAAATATGGTTTCAATCACAATAAGGACCATGAAAATGTCCTTTTAAAAATATTTCTCTTGAAAATATTAATTACTTTTATTGAGAAATTTTATAAATACGAGTGTTTGCCTAATGGTCAAAATTCGACCATAAATTTGAAGATACTACATCTAAGTACATATGAATTTACATGTTTTGAGCATTCATTTTTTCCATCATAGTGGACCGATTTGGCAAGGGACCAACCTCTGGTTCATATTCTATCTTCTACTATAAAAAATATCAGAAAATATCAATTGAAAAACAAAAAATTATCATAAAATCTCCTTTGTAAACTGTATTCCCCTCAGGACATTATTTTATTTTTTTTTATTTCTACGTCTAATATTAATGAAAATTAATCAAAAAACCAGATGTTGAACGAAAAAGTACCAAAAAGCTCCCCTTACATGTTCTTATTCGTTTTTCACCTAATAGGTTTTAATTCACTCAGGACCCTGCACCTATAATATTATGTTTCTAAGTTAAATAAATCACCACATGCAGCACGGAAAAGTTAAATAAAGAAATTTAATTTCCCGTCTGTATATAGCCGATATATATATTTGAAAACCGGTTTCTTAAAAATGTCGAATAATCGAGCACCCTATTTTTTTATTATTTGATAATTGAAAAAAAAACAAATTTTGTACATAATAGTAGCCAATTTGAACGCTTATTACTCCGAAAATATTGAACAGATTTTAATAAAATTTATATTGTGCACTTCTGTAAGTAAAAATCTTTCAAATGGTGTGTGTTTTTTTCAAATCGGTTGACATGCAGAGGAGGAACGTGTTCTTAACTGTTTTGCCTTAGCCGATTTATATATAGATATTGTTCTGTTTTCTAGCCGTCTTATATCTCGAACTTTGGAAACGTTATTCTGCTAGACTGATACATAGATGGGGTCTTACTGGCTACACTCAAGACGTAGAGCATCCACGACCTCAGTACTTGGCAAAGATTAGAAAAAATAAAAAACTAGCAGAGAAACTGGAAAATGCCAATGAGAATAGTGTGTTTGAGCCAGAGGTGCCCTTTTGGACCACGAAATTCCTGCCCAGCTTTACCAGCTACAGCATCATGGTTTTATTTGTAAGACTTGAAAGCAAACATTTTTTTATGTTTTTTTTTAATGTTTTGTTTTCCTTTTCCCAGATATGCATATCAATTATAGCCATTTTCTCCATGGTGGTCTATCGCATGGCCCAGCGTGCGTCGCACAGTATCTTCGGCAATGAGGATTCTATGACTTATAAAATTATGTTCCTGCCCATGACAGCTGGTGTTATTGATCTGATAGTCATTTCCATACTCGACTATGCTTATAGTTCCTTAGCGGTCACCCTGACCAATTGGGAATATTGTCGCACTAAAACGGAATATGATGAAAGTTTAACCATCAAAAATTATGTCTTTCAATTTGTGAATTATTACTCGTCCTTATTTTACATAGCCTTTCTGAAAGGCAAATTTGTCGGTTATCCGGCCAAGTACAATCGTGTTTTGGGCTTCCGGCAGGAAGAGTGCAATCCAGGTGGCTGTCTAATGGAGTTGTGCATGCAATTGGTCATTATTATGGTGGGTAAACAGGCTGTGAATGCAATTGTGGAAATGTTGATACCATATCTGACCAGAAATATTAAGAAATTCGGCACTCGCTGTGGTATGCGTAAGAAGAATAGTGAGGAAAAATTGGTATCGTGCAATCAATGGACTGAGGATTATCATTTGATACCGTGGACGAGTAACTCAATGTTTTTGGAGTACTTGGAAATGGGTAAGTTATTGGTATTTGAAATGTTTTTAATAGTTTTTTCTTCGGACGAATACGGAAAACCATTTTTGTTTATGTTTTGCGTTTTGATAGTGTTGTTTAAAAAGAGTGGTGGGCAACACGCAAACAACAAAAGAGCGAACAAATTGATGTTTTCATAAAAAAAATTTTAGAAACAAGGAGAACTTAGAAAGAATTCTAAAGTGTAGGTCTATAAGCAACCAAGCAATTGTGAACATGTTTATCAATGGTTTAAGGACACGGTTGATATCGTGTAGACAAAAACCTTGGCAAAAAAATATCGCACACTAACAGCCGTATTTATAATGGAAATTTGGCATGAAGTTAGCACAAAGTTTATTTATAATACACTTACCAAACTCTGGCTAACGATTTGCTAATCTCTTTTTAACCAGCTGCCAAAAAAATGACAAAACCAGCGATGATTAATTCAAACGTGTTGCATTTTTCAGTAATATAATGTGGCATTATTAAAATTCAGAGTTGATTTTTTTTTAGTTAGCATATGGACAAAAGTTTGTTATAAATAAACTCTGTGCTTACAAGCTGCTAGGCTTAATCGGCATTCTCGTTAGCAGCTCGTTGTACGTAGTGTACAAACTGTGGCTAACTTTTTGTTATAAATACGGCTGTAAATCATTAATGGCCAATTTTCATGATTGATATTAAAACACATTTATGTTTAAAATCGTTTTAAATACAAAATTCTCTTCTTCACTAAATACTTAAATCAAACTTAATTCACCGATGTGGTACACTTAATTTCAACTTAAGTTTCTATTGTAATATTTTAGCAAGGTGGCCTCAATATCACGACAATACAACAACAAGAGGCAAAGCAATAACAATCAGCTGTTTTTTGAGATCACCTTGTAAATAATTATACTTTTTTATGATATTTTTTTGTATTTAGTAGTGCTACCATACTTTTATCTTATTTAAATAAGACTTTTAAAATAAAACTCAAAAAATCAATCTGTATTTAAATACGATTTAAGTTTTTATGAAAATCCACTTAATTCAAATTTAATTACTATCCTGAAAATTGAGCATAACAGGCACAACTCCAAATTTACCAAAAACTTTTTATTCATAAACCAGTTCATAAATTAAATCTATACCTATCGCGAAAAGTTCGTTTGCTTCACGGTTTTCTTTAACATCTGTGGAACTAAATTTAATTCAAAATTTGCAGCCATGTTTTTGAAGCCAGTTTTCTGCCTTTGCTAAAGATTTTTGAATTTTGAGTTGTCCCTCTTTGTGATTTAGTGTACGATATGTATGTATATTTAAATGCATAGTTAAAATTTAAAAATTGTTTTTACAACAATTTCTAGATGGAAAAATGTTTTCGATTTCCGTTTTCGATAAAATCGATAATGATTTCCAAAAAAAATACAGTAGTTTTTCCTGAGTTTAAGGCCCGTTTTCACAACTTACCGATAGCTAAAGGTAGGATTTTATCGGCCGTATAAAAAGTGTTTCATTATTACAACTTAACTTTACCCTGCCAGGTAGAATAAACCTTAATTCACATTATCGCTCCTTCTAATTTAATGTAAAGTTTTTATTATGAAACAGTTTAACTAAGGCCGGTTAAAGTCTACTTTTAGCTATCGGTAAGTTGTGAAAACGGGCCTAAGAGTCGTTTTGGTAAAAATAAAAAACTTAAAATTTAAAGTATATAAAAGGAAATAGTTTTATGAACTTTCACTCGAACTCGATTTCAAGAACAAGGCTGATTTATGGTATAAACACAACTGGGACGAACTTCGCATTAATTCGAAACAATAAGTGCGTGAAGAACAGCCCTTAAAATTTTTTTAAATTTAGAAAAAAGAGCTTCCTTGTCCTTAAACGCCACATTATATAAGCATACGTTTTCTTCAACTTCTACAATTGCTATTAACTTTCTAATTTTTTAATATCACCAATTTTCATTAAAATTTCTTTGTAAATTAATTTTTATAGTTTTCAACAAAAAAGCTACTAATAAAAAAATAAATATTTACAAAAAAAAAAAAAAAAAAAAACTTAAAACAATATTATATGTATAGAGATATAATTAAAAAAGTGGTAATTAAATTCATATGGTATAAATAAAAATAAAAACAATTTTTAAAGAAAAATTAACAATATTTACTAAAACACTAAGGAAACTCTAACAAACCTCCCAATTTATTCGTCATTCGTCTGCGTAAGAAATATAATTAAACCTATCGTAGAGTTCGTTACGCACGACAAATTTTGATCTACGTAGCAATTGTGTGTATTTTTATAAATATCAATGGTTTTTATTTAGAAAAATTTTTCTTAATTTAAAAAAAAACTTAAGTATTTTACGAAAATGCTTCCTTGATTTAATTACACTGTGCAAGTTGTAAAAATAGACACGCCGGGCTTGTCTAAAAAAGTGTAAATTTTTAGCATAGTGTTATCATTTGAAAATTTTCAAAAAACAGTAACAACTTATCAAGACACATTAGGGTGTAACATTTTTTTTTTTTGTAAATATCAACTTGAACATGTCATAGCCAAAGTGTCAATAAAAAATTTTAACTAACGTCATCTTTCTTTTTCGCTGCTTAAAAAAAATGTTCCCGCAATAAACGATTTAAAATTTGTTCTATATAATAAAAAAAAAAAATAAATAATTAAATA
Organism: Pollenia griseotomentosa; assembly: GCA_963931875.1. Classification (NCBI taxonomy): domain Eukaryota; kingdom Metazoa; phylum Arthropoda; class Insecta; order Diptera; family Polleniidae; genus Pollenia; species Pollenia griseotomentosa. Next base: position 79,498,228 of record OZ007563.1, read on the forward strand.
TACCATATGAATCTTTAAATTCTTTAGCCCATCGTTTGATAAAACCAAGAATATACCGTGCTTTATTAACAGTTATAGAAATATGCTTAATAAAGTTCAACTTAGCGTCCAACAAAACTCCTAGATTCCAAATTGTACCAACATTTTCTAGCTGATAGTTCCCCAAAGTGTAATTTACATTTATATGATTTCCGCTGTAGAAAGACATATGTTTACATTTTTTCAAGTAAATCTTCATTAAGTATAAATTACACCATGATTGAAATGAGTCCAAGTCTTGTTGAAGTAGACTGTGATCTGCATATTTATTAAAACTGAGAAAAATTTTTACATCATCCGCATATATTAAAACTTTAGAGAATTTAATCACGTTAGGAAGATCATTGATAAAAAGGGTAAACAGCAATGGTCCAAGATGACTACCTTGTGGTACACCAGATAAAACATCTATCGATTTAGATATGACATTTTTAAAACGGACACATTGTTTTTTTGATTGTGCGCGAACATTTTAAAATTTTTTTCATTTTAGTGTACAACAAAACGTCAGATTGCATATATTTACCCTAAAATCAACCTAAAAAAACTTACGTTAGTTACTCTCGTGTGTGGTTTTTCACACATATGCAACGTCTGTCCACTTTGTTGTGGCGCCATAGTTTGTTTGTAATCAAAATCATGATTTACATAACATTAATGATGTATTAATCCCATTTGTGATCAACAACAAACCATACAAAGCTTACACAAAGCGAAAAAAGACAATAAAAAATTGTCAACCAATCGTTATAAATTGATAACAAAGTGTTGTCAATATTTTGACAACATTTGCTTTCAAATTTTCAACAAAATGTTGTCAAATTCGGTCAAAAGATAAAAAAAACGTACCATTGTTGTCAAGTTTACAACACCAATGCAAGTGCATAAGATTTATGACGATGAAAAGGACAAACAATCGGAAAAATTTATATTAAATCTAATATTTAACAAAAGTTCCTGTGTTTTTTTATTGTACATTTTATTAAAATTAAACAGGTGAATTTCTTTAATTTTTATTTTAAAAATTTTAAATACAGTCAAATCCCGATAATTCGTACCCCGATAAATCGTAATTCCCGATAATTCGTAATAAACTGTCGGTCCCTTGAAAAAATATCGTTAATTCATAAAATTTCATACATTTTGGTCCCCTCGCTAATTCGTAATTTTTTTTTTCAAATAAAATCTTTACCTCTTGTAAATCGTAATTGTTTGCTAACTACCACTTATAATTTGTAATAAAAACAACAGAAACATGGAAAGAATGATTTGTAGTTTACCGCTATTTTTTTGCGTGGGTTTTTGCTTGTGTGTGTGTTTATTTTCTTAAGATCAGTTTGTTACATGAATAATTTTTATGTATAATTTTTATATATTTTATTTTTATTTTATCTTTTATGTTTTTTTTATCGTTTTAGTAAATAAATTGAAAAACCCCGTTAATTCGTATTTATTTTAACCCCGTTAAATCGAAACCCCGCTAAATCGAAAACCCCTATAATTCGTAAGAAATGGCCGGTCCCTTGCAACTACGAATTATCGGGATTCTACTGTAAATGAATAAAAATGCATCATATATTTTTATCGATTGGGTTCAGAAAGGGTTATTAACTACTACACTCAGAACAATGTGTTATCGAAGTGACAACAACAATATACCAACGGTGTGTTGTCAAAAATGATAACAGAATGCATGCTGTCGGCATGACACCATTATGGTGATAATATATTAACATTTTGTTGACAGAATGAGTCGAGGTGGTTAAAAGATATTGATACCATCTGTAACCAAATTCAACACAAACGTAGTTGGCTCACTTTTGACAACGAATGGTGTCAATTTTAGTATTTTTATACCGGATTTTCCCCTCTGTGTACGTGTATTTTATATAAGCGCTCACTTTATAAAACATACATTGCATGCGGTTTGCAACAATATAATAATAAAAATTTTCACACTTGCCGACAGAAAATTTAGTCTCTAGTGCAAATTACATAGAAACTACATATGTGTGGAAAACCACACACGAGGGTAACTTAAGTAAATACTGAACTAATTTTTATTAAAAAAAGTGTTTTCAGTACTTAATTGATATTGCTAACAAAGTCAAGAAGTTTCTTAAGTGTACCTAAACAATTTTTTTGTTTATCGTGTAAAGATGATTCCATTTGTGGGGTTTTTCACACAAGGGTGATTTAAAGGAGTTGTTTTATTCTTTTTTTATTTATGCTTTTTTTGTTGTCTACACAAATAAATTATCAAAAGTGCAATTGCATCATCCGCTTCACAATTCATGATGTCTTTTTGACGTTGAAATTATTGTGATTTGTTCGTCGTGTGGAGAAATGGAAGGCTATGAAAAATTGTATCTTTACCTTTTTAGTTAATACTATAAAAATCTGGTTTGCTGGTCATTTTGGCAGAAAAACTTTGCACACCAAAAGCAATTTCTTAAAACTTATGAAAAGCCAAATGAAAAATCGTAGCTCTTCTGTTAAATCTTACAAAAAAAAAAAAAAAAGATTATGTTCTAAAATCTGAGTACTTATATAATATTAATTTCCAATTTGTTTCCAGTTCTCCAGTACGGCTTCATTACTCTCTTCGGCTTAGCGTTTCCTTTGGCTCCGCTACTGGCCCTCATCAACAATATCATTGAAGTTCGCTTGGATGCCATAAAAATGTTGAAATTCATACGGAGACCAATTGCTCAAAGGGCTCGAAATATCAGCGTATGGTTTGGTATTATGACGGTGATAACAAAAATTGCTGTAGCATCATGTGCCATGATTATTGCCTTCTCAACAAATCTTATACCAAAACTAGTCTACAAAACTGCCACACATGATGAGACCCTGGATGGCTATCTAAATTTTACGCTGGCCTATTTTAATACCAAAGATTTTCAAATGTCACCGATATTAATGGGATCGCCCTATGCAAATGTGACCTCGTGTCGTTATACTGAATTCAGAAATCCACCATGGCATGAGCATCCCTATAAAAGACCCATGATTTATTGGAAAATATTAACCGCCCGACTAGCTTTTATAGTGGTATTTCAGGTATGTTTTCTTTAATAATACATTTTTCCCCTTTCATTCTATTCTTTATTTTCAGAATATAATCAGCGTTTTACAAACAGTCATAGCTTGGGCCATACCAGATGTCTCTGGTAAACTTTTGAAACGTATTAAACGTGAAAACTTCTTACTACGCGAACACATTATTGAGTACGAGAAAATGATGGCCCAAAAAGCTGCTGCCAAAAAAATTGTAGATAAAGCTCACACTGTGGCTTCCAATATAATCAAAGGTGTCAATAATGCTTTAAGTAGTAATAGTGGATTTTCGGATCCCATCGAGGAGGAAGAGGATGAAGGTGTTCAATTACGTAAACGCAATGCCAATCCAAACTCCAATTCAAGTGGTCATGTGCTCGAGCATGATCACATAACACCAGTGTAGTTTTAGTGTTGTAGTGAAAAATAGTTTTAGGTAAAATGATTTTTGTAATTTCTTTTTGGATATTGTTTCACTAAGTTTCTCAAATATGTTTAAAAATATGCAATTTTTTTTTTTTTTTTTTTTTTGTAAACTTAACTCAAATGTTTTGTAAGCGTAACAAATTCTAAATGTTTTTTTTAATCTTAATTTAAGTTTAATTTTAAGGTTTATACAGTCTTAACTATTTATTTTGTATATGAATTAAAGTACTTAAAGTACAAATTGCAATGAAAAAAAAAACAAAAACTTGTTATTTAATTATAAAGAAAAATGTTAAATACACGATTAAATTTTAATTTGCCTTGAAATACAGTAAAACAAACAAATCATACACACAATTTGCCTTATTTATGTATTGAACACAACTAATAATACGATAAAAATATTTAACAGAGTAACTAATTAACAAAAGAAAACAGTCCATTTTAAAATAGTTTTAGTGCAATAATTTTTTATAAATTTCAGAAAAGTTTTTTGTAGAAAGTAAGACGGGTTTATTTAATAAAAAATTAAAAGCTATAATGCTATTTAGAATGAATATTTAAAATTAGTTTCGAATAGCAAGTAAAATTTTTTAAATAATTTTAAGCTCCATTTTGTATTCGATCGTTTTAATGTTCGAAATGTTCTGAAAATTTTGCAATCAAAAGTAAAATGTAAAAGTTTTATAACTGGACAAATAACCCGATTTTCTAAATATTCAAATATATGATGAAAATCGACCGATTTTTAAACGAACGTTTTTAAAAAGGTGTGATGAATTACGAATAATTTTAAAATCCATTTCTAAGTTTAAGTCTTAAGACCCAACTATAACATGCTTTAGTTAGCTTAAGCAACTGGGCGAATACATTTACAGTAATTTTGACTTAGCTGCACAATCTCCTTTGCACGATTTTTTGTGCAGGTAAATCAAAAATGCAGCTATCTTAAATGCATTTACCTGCCTTAATGTGCAGGTACACAATTGTGGCTACCTGCACAAAAGTGCACCTAAAGTAAAGTGTTTGATTAAAAACTAGAATATAAAAATCTTTTTATTCTACAAACACACGACGTTTAACGCAATTAAACGGGAACTCAATGAATCGCCGACGCAATTAAAACGAAAATCGCTTAATTGAGCAAGGTGTGCAATAAAGCGAAACACCTATGTGTAGATGGAAAATAAAACTCATTTCTTTATTTATTAAGTTAAAAAATGGTTTATTAAGTTAAAAAATGGTTTAGGTTTTTTAAAACAAAATAAAAATCAGGTACGTCCATCGTACAATCTTTCTTGCCGCAAAATAATTTTTTTACGTTTGAGAAGCAAAAACACATAAAGTAGACGGAAACAATTAACCGAAACATTTGCTTTTGTTTTTCGCAATGCGGTCTTATTTTGCGAAATAATTAAGCGGGTGACGCAATTCAACGGAACTCAACTAAACGGACTTTTACATTGACAGTTATACTGGATGATTTTGTTCCATAATTTTTAGTGCAATTAAACGGGAAACTCAACTAAGCGGGGCTTAATTAACCGAAAACAACGTACATAATTTTATATTTTATTAAAATTTTATTTCAAATAACATATCATTTTATACATGTATGTACATTAACAAAAACAATGACAATTCACAAAGAACAAAGAAAATTTATGAAAAAAAAAAACAAAATAATCACGATTTATATTTTTACAAACAGCTTAAATTTGCTATTTATGTGAAAAAGTGGCCACCATATTTTTTCATGTGTGCAGCTAACTTTGATGTTTTGTATGAAAATATTTTGAAGCTGCCCAAAAATATGAAAAATATGCAGGTATACAAAATGCACGTAAAAAAGGATTTTGAAGAATAATTCCAGAAAATATGTATTTTGGGCAGTTAAGTCAAAGTGCAGTTAACTTAAATTTTTTGTATGAAAATAATTTTAAAATGCCAAAAATTTTGTGCATTTATCTTAAATGTGCAGGTATAAAAAGTGCACTTAAAAAAGGAATTTGTAGGGGATAATAAAGAATAATGACAAAAATTATTAATTTTGTGCAGTTCAGTCAAAAGTGCACGTATATATAAGGCAGTTAAGTCAAAACTACTGTATATCTTATTAAATTGAACTTTAGGAAACCTTTTCCTTAGTTTTATGAATCTGTCATTTGCTTTAGCAAAGTGCGAAACTAATTGCACTTTCCGTACGGAATCAAATGTTTTTTATTTTGCTTTAGTATTATTTTGTGTTTTAAAATACAGTATAAAAAACTAAAGACAGGAAAACTAAGGAAAAATGTATAAGAAATCATTCGTTAAAAAATGCAGCAAACAAAATTTTTGGTCTGAAATTGTTTCGTGTTTGAAATCGAATACCATCAAATACCTGATTGCTTTTTTAATACACATTGCTTGGTACTTTATAAAAAATGCATAATTCCTACTTAACTTAAAAGTTACACTTTGTAACACCGTGCATCAAAATTGCAACAGAAAAGTTACGAGCATTTAATGAAAAATATTTTTTGCAAGATATTTTACAAAACTTAATTATGCTGTCGGGCCAAATGTAAGTTTAACTCAAACTAAGGCACAGATTATACCCTTTTTTAATACCATCCTCATTATGAATAAAAGTATTATTTTAAGAAAAAAATTTAGCTTGCTAACTTAAAATAAAACCTTAGCAATCATTTAATTTGTTCTACTTTAAAATACCATATTGCGGTTCTAAGTGATTATGTGGGATTATGCATTAATATTTGAATTTCTTTTTTATTCATGTGTTAAGTTTTTGATTAAGACTTTCAAGAAACTATGGTTTTTTCATGCTTAACATCTAGTCTCGGTAGGACACTTGCAGCTTTTCTAAGCAAAATTTAAAACCGATTTGACCGATTTATCATAAAAAATGATGATGAACAGAAGAGTGGAGTAATGGAGTAAATATTCCGATTCCAAAAGAATAGAAAACTGGCATATGCATATAATATTCTTAAAAGATCTCTGATAATTATCATTATAGTTTTTTTAAATAAAAAACAAAAACTGTTCCAACTAGGGATGTGCGATTAATAAAAAATATTGATTATTCAAAATTTTGAGGCCCTATGTTCCACCCAGGATATTACGGGAATTAAATAATTAAAAAAAAATTTTGATTAGCCAATCATTTGATTAATGATAGGAGCACAATTGGGCCGTTCGTCCTAATGACGATAGATGTATCGCCATAACATTCTAAAGGCACGCTCCGTTTACCCATAATTCCTTCGTAAATGTACATATTTTGTTTTCTTTAGAAGATTATATAAAAAATTCTAAACTAATTGAAATTGTTTTTCTCGGTTCTGTTCTCCTTTTATTTTACGATAAAAAAAAAATGTTGTATCTTTAATTTCGGTTTATTTTGTAATTTGATAAAAATCATTTTTTCACCGAGTTTTTTTAAAACCTTTTTTTCTATAATATCTCGACTTAAGATGTTTTGTCAAAATGCCACAGAATTATAATAATATAAAAGTTTTGTCTTTATAATTTTTTATTATCAAATTTTAAAAACAAGAAATACCAGGGACGTTCTGGAAATTGAAAACGCAAATCGCAAGAATTTGGAAGTTGTTTTTAATACACTTTTAATCTAGCTTTTTGTTGTTTTGAAAAACAGTAGATGACGCCACTAGCTTTGGCTTTTATTATTTAAAAAATATATTAATGTAATACAAATTTGTTTCTTTTTACTACGAATCCCCTTAAGAAGTGAACATACAATTCACGAAACGTTGGGAAAAATGAAATAACAAATTTTGCATTTTTATTTTCACAAATGAAGTTAGGCCTCACCAGCTCAGTATATATCGTTAGCTAAAATTCAAAATCGACTTTTTGATTGATTACTATGAACGCCATTAAACTACATGTCTTGACAAAATTTTACAGTTCTGCGATAAAAAATTACGCTTTTATTAAAAGAAAAACAAAAGGACGAAAGTGTGTTTATTTTATCAATGCAAAACGACGTAACTACACATTTTTTTCTAACAAAATATAATGAAATGGTTTTCTTTCAAAATTGTTTAAAGAATTCCATGGACGAGTTATCAACGCATGTTTTTCTGACGTTGGTTGGTACAATATTATTTCCACATTAAGAAACTTTGGCTTAAACGACTTTAATGTCAAATTGAGTAGTTAAATTTCTTTGTACTACTAGTATCCCATTGAGACCGAAGTGACTAGCAAAAATTGCATGCTTTTTCAACTTAAAAGAAAATCATGGGCATAATCCTGAGTGTCATTGTCGTCTTCGAAAAAAAAACGTTTTCAATCGAATGTCAACTCCGCTTATTATAAAATTAAATAACAAATTCATTACTTCACAGTGCCCCGGTAGCTTAGGGAATTTAAAAAAATAAAACCATTTATAATGTTATAAATCATGACTCCGATAATTACATTTGGGATGAAACTGGAGACAATCTGGTATCATCGACATTTGCAACAATTATCGTAAAATATTTAAGAAATGATTTTAATTATTTCCCTGACATGCACCACATTATTCTCAATTCTGATGATTGTTTTTACCAAAATAGAAATGTGGTTCTGTGGACTTTACTTTCTTTATGCGTAGAAGCAAACATCGCAATAGAGCACAAATACTTGGAAGATGGTCACACTCAAATGGAATGTGATTCAACCAAATTTTGATTGAAAGGAAAATTTGAAATAAGCAATTGTTGTACCATTCGAACTTGGAAGAGCCCGAAACCTTTCATAGTGAATCATATAAATCATAATTACTTTTTCAATTATTAGTCTATTCCTAAGCGATAAGCTTCTATTAGAACAGGTAAAAAATTATAAATTTAAAACCACAAAAAATTACTACCTGCAGACTGTTATTATTTTTATGAAAAATAATTTTAAAACGCATTTACATAGATGTGTATGTATAAAATATTTTTTATTAAAAAATTTTAATAAAAATATATAACTTATTTAGCTTGATTTCTTCGACCTTCTGAATATTATTTCCTTCCAATAATTTCTCAAGCTCAAGGTCCGTTTTATATAAAGAATATTTATTTAAAAATTATCTAATATTTCCCTGAAGAAGCTATCCATTGAGATAGCGAAATATTGGATAATTTTTAAATAAATATTCTTTATATAAAACGGACCTTGAGCTTGAGAAATTATTGGAAGGAAAAAATATATAACCCAATTAACAAACTCAAATTAACAATAAAAAACGTTTAATTTTAAATCCTTATGTTGAATTTTATAAAATCAATAAACTAAATTTTTTTACAATCAATTATTAATTCGTTTACCTTCTTTAAGCCGAAAATAGACATTTTTAATATTTTATAAAGTACTTCAACTATATGCTTGAACTTATTTGTTGCAGATACGTCTTTTTGCAATTCAGGAAAATAGAAGTCAAAAAGGCGTATCTAACATATATCTACAAATAATAAAAAAAAAAAATTTTTGGTTTAAAAATAAATTTGTCGTTGTGTTTAAGGTAATATTAAAAAAAAAAACTTCGTTAAAAATCTTTATAGTTTTAATTTTACAAAGTTTTTTGCTTCTCCTGTAAAATTATATTTTTGTTAGTTACTCTTTTTTGCATTTAAGCTAACGATATGTATAAACAAATAGTATATAAATATTAACAAAAGAAAGTGGCCAAAAATAAAGAAAAACAAATAGCTTTTATAATTTTTGTTATAAAATTCTGTTTAATATAGAAATATTTATACATATAATATTTGTCATTAAATTCTTTTACTACAGAAATCTCATTAAAAAAACGACGTTTAAAATTCTTGCGTTTTCGGTTTCCAGAATACCCCTGTATGCCTTAAATTTGCTTCAAAAGGATCGCCAATAACTTCTGAATAACTCCGAAGCTGTTGTAAATATGAAAAATTTTGTTTGGATGGCTTAAAGCAAATTTTGTTCCCAATCATTTGTTCGTTGGTTTTGATCCAAATAGGAGAAATCGTTCTCAAATTATAAAGCATAACTGCCTTAGTTTCGGAGAAATTTTAATCAAACCCATAAAAAACCCGCGCATGATGGATATTGAAAGCGGACTTGAATTAAGCGCTTCAAAGTCTTTATATTCCATGAATCGCTACTTTAATTTAAAAGCGAATTTACGATATAAATACGCTTTCAGGTTTGCGCCAGTTTTTAAGTGCCTTTGTATACAATTTTACACATTTTGACAACGTACATATCTACGTCGTACGCTACGAAGTTCATACGGTACAATTGCGTTCCTACAGAAATAAATAGTCTGACTAACTAAATTCATTATTAGGCAATAATTTTTATTTAGATCAATCAAATTCATTATTAAACAATTATCCAAAAATTTTAATAATTAACGGGCAATTTCACCAAGTTCAGTCAAAGCTTACTATTACTTAAACTTCCAGTTAACAATATGTTTTTGGCAGCTATAACAGATGGTTAACTATAACTGAACTTGGTAAAATTGGCCGTTAAAAATGTTTCTGTTTGCTTAATAAAGTTATTTCCATTCTGCACTTTGTTTACATAATTATCATAGTGTGCCATATGGCACGACATTACATTAGATTCGAATGGCTTGACATTCACTTTATGTGGTAAACCATTATTTTGTTAACTACAGTAGTTTTAGTTTTTTTATTTTTCATTATTTTTTGCTCCATTTCTGAGCATTAGGGATCTAATTTAAAAGCACTACCAATATAATTAATTAAAAAAACATTTTTTTTAGGCTTTGTATATGTTAAGGCTCAGTTAGCAGGGAGTAACAGTAACTTAACCTTACCGTAAAAAAGTAAGAGCAATCTATTTGTTACAGATTCGAGACGTACCATCTTACTGCTAACTATAATCGTTCGAATTGCTTTACATACAACAAAATTAAGCAGCTGATTAGCAACGTTACTGTTACTCCCGGCTAACTTAGCCTTTACACTCCACTGAAAGAATTTTCTTCAGAATACTAATGAATTTTGACATTAATCCCATGAAAAATTGCATTAAAAAGGAACCTATGCAGCGCTTCGTTGGATCAATGAAACCTGTTTCATTAAAATGTATATAATGAAACATTACATTAGATCTATGAAAGTTATTCATTGGATGAATACTTTCAAAAAAGTGAAAAAAAATTTTTTTAATTTTTTTGATTTTTTTTCGCTGGCGGGAATCGATCTCGTAACCTCGGCGCTGATAGACTTTTTTATTTTTTTTAATTTTTTGGATTTTTTTTTTTTTTTAAATCAACTTTGTGATTAAACTTTTTTTTTTTTTTAACCGGAGTCGCTGGCGGGAATCAATCGATCCCGCAACCTCGGCGCTGATAGACTAGCTCACTACCAGCTAGCCTACTGAGGCAGTGTAGTTTTTGAATAAAAAAACTATGTTTTTTGCCATTACTCAATTAAGAGCGTAAGTATGAGATTAAATTTTCTATAACAACAATAACAACGTTGATTTTTTTGCTAATGCATAATAAAAAAAGACCACATAAAGAAAGAACAAGCTTTTTCGTATACATCATTTGGTTGAAAACAGTTTAAAATAACGGTGGTTTTTTTTTAAAGGAGAACATTTGTTTGTTCATTACTTATTACATACTATTTGTAGGTGGGTATGTACTTATTAAAGAAAACTAAAAACATACATATTAATGGATTGAAAGCTTTTGTTTCATTACTATAATCACATTTTTCATTGTCATAATGAAAATTTTGTTTATGAAGGCATGCTTTTTCGAAATATTTTAATACTTTTAATTATTGAGACTATAGAGTTATTTGATTGTTAAAAATAATTTTTTTCTTTCAATTATTGAAATATGTTGCTTTTATAAAAAAATTTGTATTTCATAAATTTAATGGCATATTACATTAAATGTATGAAATAATTTAATCTTACATCTTTTAATTAACAATTAAGCATATTTTTAAGGAAACTATAATTTTGTATTAATTTATGAATATAGTTATGTTTGTACATTGTTTTTTATATTCCCAATTAAAATTTTTTTGTTTAACTTAGACAAACTTTAGTTTTCATATATCCAATGAAAATTTTTAACGTAATTACGAAATCTAAGGAATTGATTTAAACGAAAATACTTCATTATAACTACGAAATTCCATTTGGACAATGAAAATTTTTATTTAACCAGTGAAATTTTTTTTATGAAAACGATTCATTAAATAAATGAAGCATTTTTCTTTCAGTGTCCGTATTTAACCCTTTTGGTACGGGAGGCAATTAGTTAGTTTCAAGCTTTTATAATGGGCTATTTTTACAATTATTTGCATATTAAACTAATATATATCTTTTTTTTGTGCCCCTACCTGGGGAAGGGACTTGAGGTGGGACATATATGTCCCGTCAGGAGTTTGGCATGGGACATATAAGTCCCATTAGTCGTAAACATATAAAAAAGGGTGTACAAAATCAAGAAATTGGTTTCTTTTTACGATGTAAATTTACATATATGATCCACGAATTTACAGCTAACATCACCAATCTATAAAAACTGACATCACCAATCTATAAAAACTTTATCGACATAAAGCCCATTTATATTATGAAAGTTCCAACCAGGTAAGATTTACCTGCTGGGTACCAACATACCTTTTTTAAATCTTAAAGTCGAGATAAAAAATGGTCAGTTTTATGTAATTGATAATCCGTAGACAATTTTTGTTATATATATATATCTTGCATTCTAGAAAACTTTTTTAAAATGGCTCGTGTAAATATAGTAGGAAAGCAAATTTTTATTGGAATCGACCACTATTTTACTTACAAATAAGACCACTATAATCCTCAAATTTTCGCACAATGGATTTATATTTTTAAGTGCGATATTAAAACTCGCGTAGTAACACTTTTATTTGGATACAGCTCTTATAAAATATCTTTTTTTAAAAATTTCTCCCACTCAGTTGTGTTTGTTCAACTGATTCTTGAATTACTCCTACTCGGCCTACTTCTATTCCGGTAATATTGCAATAAAGATTAAATTCTTGATGAAATATAGTTATTCTTCACTAGTTCTGAATAGCATTATTTTGAATACAATAAACCAACTTGCTTTAAAACGAAACTCAATAAACTCGTTTACAATTAAAATGTATCTTCTTCTAACAAAAAATACAGTATATGCCATTTAAATTGAAAACTAACCAAAATTTTAAGAAGATTGTGAAATGTAACTGAAAAAACTGGAATTTAATAAAAAATAATTTCGATAAAAATTTTAATACACGTCACTAAAAAACTAATAAATTTAAACACTAAACAAAAAAAAATACATCTCACAATAAATACAATCTTTTAAGTACCTTAAAAACAATCTTTTTTTATATAAAAAAAAAAAAATAATTAGAAATAGAAATTAGAGTTTAATTAATTAAGTAAACTGTTAAATAGACGCTTTTCAAACAAAAATAAAAAGTAATTTAAATTTAATAACTGCAACAAATTAGATTGAATTAAAAATTGATTTCAAATTTAAGACCTAAAAATTTATAAGTAAGTTGAAAACTTTTGCTATAATTTGCATTTAAAATGTGTTGTTAAAGTCTTGTTAAAGGTATAAATGAATTTTACTGTAAAATACAGTTAAATATTAAAATAACGCAAAAAAACATACAAACATACATACACACATATATTTTTTATAAGTAGTATAAATAAATTTAATAGAATAAAACTAAAATAATTGTAATTATTAATAAACTAAACAAAAAAAATTGTTATCATGTAAAAAAAATAAAAGAACTGGTTTTGTTTCACTCATTTTGTAATATTACAAGTTTTAAATACAGCAAACATAAGCCTCTTTCAGACTATGCGACATACATTGAAAGAATTTTCCTCACGGATCTAGTGGATTTTAACATTAATCCAATGAAGAATTACATTAAAATGCAAACTTCATTGGATAAATGAAGAATGTTTCATTAGCACCCAGTTAAAAAAATGTTTTTTTAAATCGATGAAAATTTTGCAATAACTTAATTCAAGAAATTTTATTAACACTCTCAACATTTGTTAACACATTAATGAAACATTTCGTTAGCTTAATGATGGAGAGTAAAACGTTTAAAGAAATTTTTTCATTTTTTTTAATGAAAAGGTTTTAGTATTTCAATGAAATTTTTTATTTGTTCAATGACATTAATTCATTTAATTAATTGCTAAATTTCGTAGTTTTAATTTAATTTAATTTTATTCCTGTTACAAATCATACAGTTATATTTATATTACAGTAGTTTTGACTTAGCTGCCTTTTATTTACGTGCACTTTTGACTTTACTGCACAAAATTGATAATTTTTGGCATTATTCTTTATAATCCCATACAAATTCCTTTTTTAAGTGCACTTTCTTTACCTGCACATTTAAGATAAGAGCCCAAAATGTTTGGCATTTTAAAATTATTTTCATACAAAAAATTCAACTTAGCTGCACTTTGACTTAACTGCCCAAAATACATATTGTCTGTAATTATTCTTTAAAATCCTTGTTTACGTGCATTTTGTATACATGCACATTTTTCATAATTTTGGGCAGCTTTAAAATATATTCATATAAAACATCAAAGTTAGATGCACACATGACAAAATGTGGTGGCCACTTTTTTACATTAATATCCAATTTTAGGTGTTTATAGAAACAAAAATCGCAAACAAGTCAAGTTGGTATCATTATAATTCATTTATTTTGTTTGCATGTACCTAAATTTCTGCATATGGTTTGTAGTTACAGCAAATTTACCACGATTATATGAAAGGAATAGCAAATCTTAGGTCTGGAAAAGAATAAAGTAGTTTTAGTAGTATTTGAAGCTGACAAATGCTCTGTAGCGCAACAAAGTTCAAAATTTCGAATTTTGCGCTTCAACGGCAACGACTACTACGTATTCTATTGACACTACTTTGAAACTGCCGTTTTTAACTTTTGACAGCTTGCAGCGCTATTCTTAAAGTTGTACTACAGCGACTTTTCTGTCTCACACTTTATTATTAACAATTTGGTTATCTCGTTCTTTATAAAAATGCATAACAAATGACTACCGGTTGTTTGAACATTTGATACTCCTTTTTCAAACACTTTACTTTAGCTGCACTTTTATGCAGGTTACCACAATTGCGTACCTGCACATTTAGGCAGCTAAATACATTTAAGATAGCTGCTTTTTTGATTTACGTGCACAAAAAATCGTGCAAATTACTGTATTTCGTTTTTATATTCCTGTTACATCATGTTATGTTTTACTTTTGAAAGCATAAGCCCGCGACGACCTTCATCAGTGGACTTTTTTTTTAAATAAGCATAATTTTTTTTCCCAAAAAAAAATAATTTTACTATCAAAATTTCGAAATTTTGGTTTTTTATAAATTCACAAAAAAATTGGAAAATTCAGACATATATTTCTTACATTTGACCCATCTAGAAGCATCCTAGGCGCTGCAGGCGCAAAATTTAAGAATTTAAAAAAAACGCCATATGTGTATGGTTTGTCTAATTTTGCAACTAGCACAGTGTTATTTAACGTTTGTTTTATAACAATGATGGCAACTCTCAAGATTCATCATAAACTTATAATCCTAGATTTTTTAGAATAATCGATATATTTTGAGTTAGAACGAAAGTATTTGATATTTTTGATCAAAAACTTTATACGGCTCTACAGAATATAAGTATTTTTTGAATTATCATACCATTTTAGTATTTCAGTAATACAGTCATAGCCATATACATATACACCCCCATCGTGAATAATTTTTCCCTCGTAATTATTCCCCTTTTCACATATTTGCGATCATGAAAAACTCTAATGGAAAAAAGGTAATTTTAATGAGAATAATAACGTAAAAAAATGTTCACGGAAAATAATTCGCCTTATCGTAAAAAGATTTTTCCCTAGTAATTTGTTCACATTTCCCTTAGATTTTCTCACTTAATTTTTGCTAGGGAACAGAACATGTATGTAAGTAGTTCCTCCTAAAAATCGAATAGTAAGGGCTAGATCCGTTAATATGGCACAAACCGATATATTGGTTAACAAAATGCAAAACAACAAGTCGATTGTTTGCGGATTTGTGAAGCTTTCGAAAGACGTAGTGGAAAAATTTTGGAAAATATTTTACTATGTACATAAAATTTAAAAATTGCAAAAAACTAACGTTGTAATCAAACTATCCCTCCAATACTAAATATTTTGCTTTGTTATTTTAACTTTTCTTTAAAATATATCGTGCACATTTTGAACAAAAATTTCATTGATTTTAATTTTTTTAATCTTTCTTCATTTTTACATTTACTGGAACTGGAATAGCGTGAAAAATTTTTTACATGAGATTTACGATTGCTTTTTTCCCTTCGAGGGGATTGAGAGTTTCGTGGGAAGAAAAATGTCACTTGTCATTCACGATAGGGGTGATGATAGTATTTACACAAATAAAAAGTTTACACCAGCTACGAAATAAACATAATTTTGATACTTTTTGAACAAAGTTTGCAATTAAAGGCGTTTGAGTGTTAATTCTTAAAACGCATGGACGATGTAAGTTAAAATTTATTAAAATTAGTTAGTTAAAATTATTTATTTTCAAAATTATTTATACAGAAGAATTACAATCAATGTTGCTCGATATTATATGCGGTGTTTAGACCCAATAATTATTACAATATAATTACCAATATTACGAGCTTATTCCTTTACATTTTTATTAATTGACAATCAGTTGTAATAATATAATTGTAACTTTCTGTTTGTTGAATATATATCCATATTTACTCGGCCAAACATCCAAACATGCCTGCGTTTATGCCTAATTTTCTAATCTTCCTTATACACATACTGAAAAACATGAAAAATCATATAAGCAAAATTAAAAACTCGTTTCGTGTCAGTTTAGCAACCCCTCCGTCTGCCCCCTTGGATTGTCTAAAAAGACATCGTATAAATGCCGCCTATTTCAAGTTTATTTTATTAAAAAAAAAATACTCCAGAAAATTATTTAATTTTTAATTGTAAATTTGTATGTCAATAGTTTCAAAAAGAAGTTTTCAATAGTACACAAAGATTTTTAAAAATTAAAAAAAAAAATATATTTTTTTTGGTTTTTATGTTTTTTAAAGAAAGAAAATAAAAATAAACTCAATCTGTTGTTCTAAAAGTTCTACTAGTACTTTTAAACCTAAATAATTGTTTATTAGGAAATTTTTGCAAAATATCAAATTAAATGGAAGTACGAAACAAGGCAAGTTTTAAAAAATTTCCGGCAAGAACTTCAGCGAACGTGACAGTTACATTCGATATCTATTACCATCAATTCATATGAAATGATGAACAAATTTAAAGCATATATAAATAAATTTGGTACATTCATAGCGCTGAATGAAAATTCTATATAATCGGGCATGTTCTAGAAATCTAGATGAAGTGGAATTGAAATCGAACGAGATTTTGATTTGAATTATTTACAAAACGTTCTTGTGCTTGCAAAGATAATTGGTACTCAAAGTTAAAAGAATGCAAAAAGGCATATTTTTATAAACTTCCTTTACAGTCTCGTTTTCAAAATTTGTTAAATTTTAACTCCACTTCATTTCGTTATATAAAATATGCCCGAATATATAATTATATCTTCTTATCTCCTATGATCACTTAACTTATCTGTAGTTTCAGAATTAAGAGAGAACTTGTAACATTTATACAGTTAAGATTTTGTTTTGATTTTATTCGGCTACCAGATTTTGATTTTGGACATATGGAGGGTTAAGATCTGAAGCGAACCAAACCACGAAAAATTTAAAATATTTTCAGTTTGAGTAAGTGAACTGCCATTTATTTCTGAAGCCACTGACTTGGGCTTACTATTGTTACTTTTGGAATGAAACACTTTTTAACTTAGACCGTAACATAACTGGATAGAGTTAAACTTTATATTTATGACTTGATTCGCTTCAGCTCTGAACCCTCAGTATCTTATTTATTTTTTACGCAGGTAGTCATTGGAAGCAAGCCCTTTCATACTGCCTTTAGTATCAACTTCGATCAAGTAAGGAAGGTCACTAAAAATAAAAAGGAAATAAAACTGAACAACTTCCTTTCTCCCTTCTTAAAGAAGGGAGTAGCGAATGTGTACTTAATATTTCAGAAGGTCTTTTAGGAAGAAGTTCATACCTTCCAAAAGGCATACTTCTGGAGGCAGGATATCATGTGAAGAGAATCTTTTAAAAATGAGTACAGAGGCCTTAAAGAAGGTCTGCCTCTTTAGGTCTTTTCAATATTTACCACTAGGACATTTTAATTTATTATATATTTTAATTTGTGTTTTTGGGAATAAAAATCGCTTTGGTTGAAAATTTAGGGCTACATCGAAGAGCCAAGAAAATCCATAAGCAAAACCACTGCTTCATTACCTGACGCTACTCCGCTAGTTAACAGGCTTCGAGTATTATAAGAAAACATAAAAATGGAATCAGCGGATATTGAGAATAGTTATTTCCAAGTCCCAAAAATTTGCGACCAACTGAGCATTAGTTCTGAATAAAAGATTTAAGAGTTTAGAGAATAACGAAACCTATTATTTATTCACAATTTCTGACCTTCGATACAAAGTTCGAATATTTCAAGGACAATTGACTCCAATTGTATGAATGGAATGTCTTATTTTGATGCTTAACATGACTCTGCAGTCCAAAGATGTTGAAGACACGGTCACCCCTACACTTAGTAAAAGTTCTGATAAGAGTTTACAAGAACTGGCCTTAAAGGCGTTTGTGGAAAACGTATAGCAGAATCCGAGTAGTAGTGGAGACGCAAACACTTGTTACTGGCACGAAGACATGTTATTCCCAAACTTGAAGAATATGGCGCAGAAATACTGAATTTTTCAAATAAGATCTCACATTTGCTCTGATTTACAAATTGACTTGATTTGTTCGATTCAGAAAGGGCTTGAAAAAATAATTACCAGCATCTTGATTGTAGGCTATAGGAGAGTTGACATTACAAATGAAGTACTGATAATGAAATCAGTATTTCTATAAACTTTTTGTATCCCATTTTAAATTTGTTTTTTCATTTCAATACGAATTTTGCAATTTAAATAAGCGTTTATCTTTTTAGCATCTACGTCATTTTGAGGACGGCGTGCGAGAAGTGGATTTCGTTTTGGGTTTTAATCCTTCCGAAATTCAAAGCGATCATGTCAATAAACGCCGTATATTTGAGAGAAATCTGGTGAAAGAAGGTTTGCAATTGGAACCCGATTTTAGCCAGAGTATACACTTTTTAAAAATTCATGCCCCTAAAAAGGTCTTGCATCGTTATGCTGAAATACTTAAAATTAAAATGCCATTGAAAAAGGTTCGTAAATACTTTTACTTTTTAATATCTGTTATTAATTTTTATTATACAAATGATTAAGTATTTTTTATAATTGATAAATCTAAATAAAAAAATCTCTAAAAGCTTCCTGGCCAAGAACAACTTTATGATGATCCCATCGAAACTTCCTTAAGTTTTTGGCAAATTTATATGCAAAAAGATGCTAAAATTTCCACATTTTGCGGCAAATTATTTGGCTCATTATTAAGATCAATTAGATTAAATCAGGAAAAATTCCCGCCCAAGGAAAAACGCATATTTTCAGAATTTCAAGTTAGTCACGAGAATTTGTAAGACTTTTCCGATTTTGTTTCGCCATAAAATCCATCCAAAAACTGTTTGCCTTTCTTTTGTTGAAGATATGATACCAAACAATCGAGTTTCTTTGATGCTGGAACCAGAAACAGTATCGTGTATTTTATATTGGAACGTTCGCATTTCAGCAACGATGAAGATACATTGGAAAATGTGGGTATAGAGAAATTACTGGCAGATGGAGCTTATGTTTGTGCCTATACACTGCATGATGTAAGTTTTAGATTTTATTTTGAACAAATTAGTTTTTAATAATTTTTTTTAAATAACAAAAGCAAACAAACCGTAATTTGTTGTTAACGGAGTGGGCTAATATTAGGCGATTGTTACAGTAAGACATTTTCATAGAATTTTTCGAATTTTCCTGATACTTCTTAAATTTTAGTAATCAACCCCTGGATCACATTAAAGAGTATTTTGGTGCGAGAGTGGCAATTTATTTTGCCTGGTTAGGTTTCTACACAGTAATGCTTTTACCTCTTAGTATTTTCGGCTTATTGTATTTATTGTTTGGATATCTTACACGTTCCTTGGATACAGTTAGGTGAGTTTTCTAAAAATTTTGTTTTTTAAATGATAGTTTTTTTTTTTTAATTTCAGTAAAGAAATTTGTGATCAAAAGTCAAACATCATAATGTGTCCTTCTTGCGATCGCCATTGTGGTTATAGGGAGTTAAGTGAGACATGCGAGGCAGCAAAAGTGAACTATTTAATTGATAATTATGGAACAGTTGTGTATGCTTTCATAACATCTATATGGGGTAGGTTCGAAAAATTCTTTGATTGTGTAATGTTCTGAAAATCACACCGTTGTGTTTTGCAGTGTGATTTTGGAAATTAAAGATCACACCGTAAAATGAAAAAACGGAATATCAAACGTGTGATTTTAAAATCACGTGATTTGAGATAAAGTGATTTTCAGAACAGGCCTGAAAGTTATTTAATAATTATATTTTCCACAATTGTTTGTAACGGACACATTTATTTTTTCTAAAACTACCGATCGATTAACGATCACTTTCCGTCCGTACAATCAGCTAGCTGTTTGTATGTCCGTTACATAAGTTCTTATTTGTATGGCTAAATTTAAAAGTGTTTTGATTCCAGCTCGCCGGTCAGATTTTTGTAAAGTAAAGAGGTAGGATTTGGAGCGAATAGTGGACGGAAACGACTGAAATTTATTCATTTTAATCTATTTATTCGTATTGAGGCATATTGAAGTCGTTTCCGGGTCCACTTAACGTTATCGGTTTCCGTCCAAATTTTTCTTCTTTACTTTTTTAATATAAAGGAAAACAAATCTGCCCGCCAAACTGGAATCAAACAAATAAGAACACATTAAATGTCCATGTTAAGAGTTTTAATATTTCTTTTTTATCGTTAATTTTATTAAGCCTAAAAATTATAAAAAGTTGAAGATCAACAAAAAAAACAGTGCCAAACTTAACACAAAGAGAACAACACAAAGCACTTTTTCTCTTTCTACATACCAATAAAAATATGTACAGAGTCTTTTTACCGTTTATATATGTGCGTGCATGAGTGTTTGCAACTATTTGCCAATAAAAAAAGAACAAAGGTTTTGTGTTACTTTAATCTATTTCAAAAACCAACTCAGGCGTATACGTCAATGCCAACCGAAATCAGGCTGATTGTCTTCCAGCAAACTCTATAGAGGACATTGTCTTAGGAGTTGTATTCTATCAAACTTTATGTGCCCCTGTTTAAGCGACACTTTTTTAGTTGTCCTCCATTAAAATCTATGCGGGACAATATAAACGACATTGTCTTCTATCAAACTCTAGGTGAGGCATTGTCTTAAAGGTTGTTTTATAGAAACAGCTATTGACGACAATAAGAAATACAAAGTCATAAAAACTGTATTCTATAAAAAAGTGTAAAAGCTATATGCATCGAGTTATAAATATATAATAAATCGAATAATAATCGAACAATTTAATATTATTCGGTTATTTGAATAATATTAATTTTTTCTGGTTTAGAAGTTTAAAGATAAGACAAAAAATTATATTTTTTAACATAAAAATTTTATTAAAAAGGTAACAACAAATGAACAAAAGGTTCTTCATGTAATAAAAGGGAAAAATTTTTTAAATAACAATTGAATTGAAATTTAAGCTAATCTTGTAAAATAATCTTTCAAAAAGAGTAAACTGTTTAAATGTTTATGTTTCAAACGATTTCTTTCTTTTGTTTTGATGAAACTTAATTTAGAGAAGATTCTTTCACGTATTGTTGACGTTGGAAAGATTGAAAGTTAAGCGTTATAAATCATATTCAATTTGTCTGTTCTTTCATTATACCACTTGAATTTCTTTTCGATTTTTTAACAATTTTGATACTTTTAATAGTCTTGTTAAAGTCAAGTGGAAGGTGGTTTTCATTTGTCTTAAAAAAATCATCTTCATTTGAATCAATGTGGTAAAAGTCTGTGCTGTTTCATTCTTTTTACTATACTATATTTAAAAAAATTGTTACTCGAAGGGAATGTTCCTGAGTTGAGAAACAATAAAAGGGTATTTAACACGTACCGGCTTTTTTTACATTAAAGAAAAAAACTAATACTGTGAAAAAAACAAATTTTCGATTAATCGGTTACACTATCCTAGTTGAAAAAACAGACAAGCCGGGCACATGGCGTTTTAACATAATTTGGGTACGCTGAATCCAGTGGTGCCCGTCGTTTTTTTAGATTGGCTCTGGTTTTCGAGATATACCGTTATTTCGAAAATGGAGGAGGTTGCACAACATATGTTCGCGTAACTTAAAAACGGTTAAGTTAATTAAAATAACTAAAAAAAAACCCAAAATCCGCAATAAAATTTCCTTGTTTCTAATATGAGCAGTCGTTTTTGAAACATAATTTAAAAAAAAAAAAAAAAAATTAATTTGTTAATCAAAATTTCGAAATTTTTGTTATTTAAAAATTCATAAAAAATTCAAAAATGCAGCTAGGCTTCTAATTTTTTGCAGACAAATAAAAAACGAAGCTGCAAACAGAATAAGCCATAAATGATTACAATTTGTAACCAGCTTTTTATTCACAAAATTCGAAAAATTTTAATTAATTTAAGAATTTCATAAAACGCAATATTTGCTTGGGAGCCCCCCTAAAAAGTGGAGATATTGGGCAAGTATGTCTCGAGAAAATATTAAGGACAAAAAACTAATTGAGGTCGGCCATACATTTTATTTTACTAGGGGCGACCCCTGGGCCTTTATGGGGCTTTTTTCAATATATTTCTAGTCTGCATTGAACATTTTGTATGGGAGCCACCTTAAAGAATGGAGATAGCTGGTAGGTATGTTAGAAATAAATGATTGAGATAAAAAATAAAGTGGGGTCGGTCATACATTTGACCTATATAGAGGCATCATAGGCGCTGCAGGGGCCAAATTCAAGAATTTCATTAAACGGCCATGGGAGCCCCCTAAGTGGTGGTGATATATGGCAAGTATGTTTTAAGAAAATGTTCAAAACAAAAAACTAATGGTGGTCGGTCATACATTTTATCCCCCTAGGGGCGATTCCTTGGCAGTTATGGGGCCTTTTCTTCAATGTATTTCTAATCTGTATTGACTATTTTGTATGGGAGCTCCCTTAAGGAATAGAGATAGCGGGTAAAAAAATCTAAATAGTAAAATAATTGCGAAATATTTTTGCAAAATTCAATTTACCACTTTTTAAGATATTTATTTTAAAACACTAAGGGCCATTGTTACAACTTGAGGTTAGCTAAAGTTAGGATTAAGTTGACAAATAGTAATGTGTTATCTGTCAAAAAGCATCTGTTATCTGACGGATAGCAGCTAACGTCAAGTTGTAATAATGACCCTTAGGGCCACTATTTCTACTTGTCGTTAGCTAAAGCTAAGATTAAGTTGACAGATGGTAATGTTTTGTTATCCGTCAAAGAGCGTCTATTATCTGCGCGATACCAGCTTACGCCAAGTTATCCGTTCTGCTTCTCCGCTGGGAGTGCCATACACAAACAAGTTTTATACAAACATATTTTCGATACTTTAATAACATAAAACTATTTTATAATTTTGTGCGAAATGTAACAAAAAACGATATTTCATTATTTTCGTTAGCTATATAATAAAAATGAAATGTTGTATGTTGCTGTTCGCATAACTTGAGAACGGCTTGACCGATTTGAACGATTATTTAAAATGATCGCCATGGTCCAACTTAGGTTTATACGTAAAGAAAATTTTGCCCCGCCCACTTTTACGCCCACTTTTTTCGAATTACCTAAAATCAGAAAACGGCTCCTTCGATTTGACAAATTTTTCTTTCAAATGGTCGTATTAATCCATTTAAAGTTTTCATCGAAAGAAAAATTTACCACGCCTACTTTTACGCCCACTTTTTCTATTAAGCGCATAACTTGAGAACGGCTTGACAGTTTTGGACGATTTTTCCTTTAAAATTATCGCCATGGTCCAACTTAAGCTTGTACGAAAAGAAAGTTTTGCCCCGACCACTTTTACGCCCACTTTTTTAGATTTACCTAAAATCAGAAAACGGCTCCATCGATTTAACTAATTTTTTTTTCAAATGTTCGTGTTAATCCATTTTAAGTTTTCATCGAAAGAAAAATTTACCACGCCTACTTTTACGCCCACTTTTTCTATTTATTTGACCGATTTGGACTAATTTTTCTTTAAAATGGTCGCCATGGTCCAACTTAGGTTTTTAAGGAAAGAAAATATTTCCCCGCCCACTTGTAAGCCGACTTTTTTCGATTTACCTAAAATAAGAAAACGGCTCCATCGATCATTAGTAATTAGCTACCGAGCGAAGCCGGGACGGCCATTGAAAAAAATCAAAAACTACCAAAAAAAATTTTAAATCGTTTTTTTTATATCAGAATTAAAAAAAATTTTTTTTTAAAGTGGGGTAGCTGGGATTTGAACCACCAGTCGCTGTGTAAAAAACGCTGTCTCAGGCAGCCACTAAGACAACTCAGCCACAAACGAAAGAGGAATTTTTCGTGCTTCGCAAGTAGATTCAATATAATATGATAATAAAGAAAAATGAAACTTTGTAGAAATTTTAGTACGATTAAAGCAAAATTGAAAGTCAAGTTAAGTACAGCCTTGACCACTTTAGCATATACAATAAAAATTACATGCCTTAGTGCCGGTTCACACACATCAAGTTTGACTCGTCAAGTCTTGAGTTTTAAGGAGAGAGGTGACAAGAAATGGCATTCTCTTTTCCTTTTCATCTAAAAGCTCAAGACTTGACGAGTCAAACTTGACTTTATATTGACATCTGTAATTCATTAACGCAATAAAAGTCGGAACGAATTAATGTTTACATATGAAAAGTTCTAAAATTCAGGTTTGCAAATGTTTCAGACAATATTTTTTTTACAGATTGATAAGAAATGCGAATGGATTTTTTGGCGTTTGTCATCTATTCAGGATTGCTAAAAGTCTCGGAATTTTGACATTTGTCTTAATTATTTTTAACATTTTCTGTTTTGTTTTGTGAAAACCACATAGAATTGCAAAAAATATGTAAAATTTTTTCAGCTTAATATTTAAACGTGACTTAAAATTAAAATCTATCTAAAAATTTTTTAAATGAAAATGAAAAATTCATTTCCAATATTTTGCTCGCAATTGCTACAAAGTTATATGTAGATATTTTAGAAAACAAATAAAGTGTGCGCGTATTTTAAATTAAATATATTTACCAAAAATTTTAGCGTTCATTTTAAAAATTTTTTTTTTTTTTTTTTTTTTTTTTTTTCTCATTATTTTTTATTGAATCTTCATATTTTAAATATGAACTAACAATAATTAATCAAATCTTAACCTAATACGTTATTTTACGTCCTGCCAGTGCCAGACAAAAATTTTCTTCATCACGGGTTCTGTTCACTTATATAGGTGTTTATCGCTCATCTAATTGGGTAAGTGCTGCAGTGTCTCTTCTTCTTAAGCGAGTGTGGCCGCCATGGTTTAAAATATTTCGAGCTAGTGGATTTGGGTGTTGTTCAAGCCTTTTTAAATATTTAACTGCATATTTTGTAATCATTGTTTTTACTAAAGTAACATTGAGATCCTTGTGAATATTTGAGTTTTTAACATACCAAGGGGCAGCTGTGATTATTCGAAGAAGTTTATTTTGGCGCCTTTGAATTTTTTCGATATTAGAGGCCGAGGCAGTGCCCCATAGTTGAATACCGTAGCACCAGATTGGCTTTAAGATGGAGTTGTAAAGTAAAAGTTTGCAGTCGAGACTTAGGACAGAGTTTCTTCCAATAAGCCAATGAATTTGGATGGCTTTTAGTTTCATTTGAGATAATTTTGCCTCTATATGGCTTTTCCACGTTAAACGGCGATCTAGATGAATACCGAGGTATTTTACATGCGAATTTTGAGGCACTACATGATTATTGATTTTAATAGGGGGGCATGTTTCCCGACGCAAGGTAAATGTTACATGTACGCATTTTTGCTCATTGACCTTTATCCTCCATTGCTTCAGCCACAGTTCGAGTTGAAATATATGATCCTGTAGGTATCGAGATGCTTCTTGACTGTTTTCGTGCACGCTTAGAAAACCTGTGTTATCAGCAAATGTTGGAGTTTGGGTGTAGTTGTTTATTGGCATATCCGAAGTATATATTAAGTATAAAAGTGGGCCTAGGATGCTTCCCTGAGGGACTCCAGCTTCAATTGGTTGAGGAGAGCTTAAATAATCACCTTCTTTAATAATAAACTTTCGACCGACTAAGTAGCTTTCTAACAGCTTGTGTGTGTTTACTGGTAAGTTTAGCTTCAATTTATGTAATAAGCCTTCATGCCAGACTTTGTCAAAAGCTTGAGAAACATCGATGAAGAGAGCGGAACAATATTTTCTTTCTTCAAAGGCTTTTCTTATTGCGTTTACTATACGATGGGTTTGCTCAATTGTGCTGTGTTTTCTTCTAAAGCCGAATTGGTGGTTAGGAATACATCTGTTTTCATTTAGAATTGGGGTTAATTTTGACGCTAACAGCTTCTCAAACAGCTTTGATATATTTGAAAGTAAACTTATAGGCCTATATGACTCAACTTTTGTGTGATCCTTTCCTGGTTTAGGTATCATGATGACTAAGGAAACCTTCCACTTTTGAGGATAGTATTCCAGGCGTAAAATAGCATTAAAAATTAAAAGAATAATTCTCCTTGCTATGCTGGGTAGCTCCAAAAGCATTTTGTTGCTGATCTTATCAAAACCAGGAGACTTCTTGGGGTTTAAATCACAAATAGCCTTTTCGATTTCTCTTATCTCAAATCTTAGGGGAACAGCTGCTCTAGCAGCAACAGGTGGTAACTCGACCGCCATATCGTGAGATATGTTAGGGGTAAATACGTGTTTTAAATGATTAACAAACAGATTTCCTTTTTCAACATAATTTCTTGCCCAACTTCCATTCAAGTTTCTTAATGGCGGATTAGCGACAACTGGCCTTTTGAGGTTTCTAGCTGCACGCCATAATGAGTAGTCTGATTGTGGAGTTGCATCAAGTTCCTTAAGATATTTTTCCAGAGAAGCCGTTTTCTGAGTCTGCAGTAACTTTCTCAGCCTTTTTGTACAGTCTTTTAGTAAGTTCTTAAGTTGAGGGGATCTGTACAATTGCCACTCTCTACGAGCTCTCCTTTTTTCAGACAAGAGACGCTCGACATCTGAGGAATATATTTTATTATTTTTGGTTTTTTTGGGGGCAATGCTGGAATGTTGAACAGCTAGTTTTAGAAAACTGTCAAAATTGACAATAGAGCGATCTATATACTCCGGTGTGCTAAGCGGAATATTTTCTGTGCAATGGGTACTGAGATATTTTTTATATTTTATCCAATTTATATGTGTAGCTGACGTCGCTATGTGACCAGAGGGAGATTCAATTCTATTGGTGTTTTTTATAGTAACAATTGTAGGTGTGTGATCAGAGGATAATTCTATGGAAGCTTCAACGTAAATCGTTTCTGTGGGGATGTTTTTAACCACGCCAAAATCGATGACATCTGGAATTTTTTGCGGATCAGCAGGCCAATATGTTGGTTGGCCGCTCGCGACAACATTTAAATTCATTTTAGAGATTGTATTAAACAAAACACGACCCTTTGGTGTTATAAGTCGTGACCCCCAGAAGGTATGTTTTGCGTTGTAATCGCCAGCAGCCAGGAAACAGGGCCCCAGTGACTTATAATATTTGTAATATTGGCTTTCTGATATTGCAAATCTAGGTGGTGAATATAGAGATGAAATAACTATGCTTCGATTTAGCTCTTCGACACAAATGTTCGTAGCTTGGAGATAATCTTCACGATGATCACACATTGGGTAGTGTTTAATTCGGTTTTTTATTAATATAGCAGAACCTCCACAAGCTCTATCTCGAGGGTCCTTGGTATCATATAGAGTATAACCATTAATTTTAAACGTATTTCTTGAGGTCAAATGAGTTTCAGAAACCATCATGACATCAATTTGTTTATTTTTAAGAAAGTATTCTAATTCATTTTTATGTTGGCGGATGCCGTTTGCGTTCCAAAAACAAATTTTTAAACAGTTCATGGCTTGTTAAGAATAGCTTGCAATAACATCGATTGCATTCTAAGAATTTCCTGCATCATATTACCCATTGTGTTTGTAAAATTATTTACTGTTTGCACTAATGTTTCCATGGTTTTTTCTAGACGACTTAGATTAGAAACTGGAGTTTCGTCATTACATGACGAAGCGCCTTGCATTGGTACATTGTTTGATTTTAAAACGTTAGCATAAGAGGTTCTGTTACTACTAGGCTGCGGAGCCTGAAGATCATTACTGTTTACTTGATTCGTTACCTGCATTTGAGGGGGATTAGTTTTCGGTCCAACCGACTGCTTGACGATAGTATATACAGGGCATCCTCTATAATTGGCAGTGTGATTACCACCACAGTTGCTGCATTTTTTTACGTTGGGGTCGGTTTTAGACTTATCGCAAAGAACTGTACCGTGTAGCTCACCACATACTACGCAAACAGGGGGTAAATAGCAGTATGCCTTAGTATGGCCAAATTCTTGGCAGTTCAAACATTGAACGGGACCACCTCTTTTGTGCGGCTCCTCTATAGTTACCTTTGTGTACAGAATGTATTTTAAATCATAGATGGGATGCGTTTCATTTTTTTTAAGCTTAACGTCGCCGGGTTCAAACTCTACTCGAAAAAGTGATTGGGGAATTTTTTCTCTATTTTTAATGTTTACTACATGTTTTACCTTGAAGCCTTTTTCTTCTAGGAATGTTTTGACCTCTTCTGGGTCCACACATGAGTCAATACCCTTAATCACTACCTGAAGACCTTTACTGCTTTTCAGTTGGTATGTATAAAAGTTTTTTTTTAGTGCTTCAAAGTTGTTTATTACTTTGCGAAAGTCATTCTCATGATTGACTTGTATTTTAGTCTCGTTTATACTACCACGCTTGATAGCCGCTACGTAAAACGAATTTTCACCTATCACTGATATCAAACTCTTTATGAGCTCATTTGAATTTAATTCCCTAAGATAGATCGGGGGAGGCTTTGACGATTTTATGACGTTTGGTGCTTCAGAGGATTCATCCTCCAGAATTGCAAAACGATTTTGAGTATTTATTTTATCAAAAGTTGGTACTTTTGAGGCCGAAGCAACTGCTGCAGAGGTAGGACTGCGTCCCCGTTTGAGCACTGTTATGTACCTGTCCATACCAACTTGTACTGTAGGCTTTTGAGAAATTTTTCCTTGAGTTACTGAGTTGTCCATAGCGGCTGTTTTGGGGTTAACCGTATCATCACTTATTAAAGTTTTTTTTGGCTCTGCGGCAGCGCCTGCAGTTAACAAACTTGTTATTGTAATACGATCGACCGTATTTGTAAACAAAGAAGGTGAAAGGGAACGCGTTCGAGTAATAGGTTTAGCCGTTAGGTAATTGCTATCATCGATTCTTTTTTTTGTTTCTACTTTTGTTTCGTCAACACTCACTGTAACATATGCATTTCTTTCATTATGTTTAATTGTTTTTGCATTGTACGCATTCATAAGTTTTTTTTTTTTTATTTTACAGTTTGTTTAATTGTGCTCTTCTTGTTATTTGTTGTTAAAAACCCCGATAATAAAAAAGAAGAATAAACAAAAACAAGAAATGTTTTTGCTTACAATGTATGTTTGTATGTTTATGTATGTATGTTCATACATACATTTTTTTATTAAATTATAACTTTTATTATTTTAATTATTGACGTTTATGTTCACAAATTAAAAATTATTTTTAAGCGTCCAATTCGCTGATATTATATTATTTATTTAATAAATAATATTATGATTTTATAACAACTTATTTAAGTATGTTAAAAGAAAACAAAAACCGTATGCCGAGTTAAAAAAAAACACGTCTGCATTCAACGAGCACTGTGATGCTAAAAAATGAATCGAATTATGAAAAAAATAAAAATAAACCTTACAATTAACAAAAAAAAAAGAAATAAATTTATCAAGGTATTTGATGGAAGTTAAATATTAGAAATTGGTGTTACCTAACCAGTGTTGCCAATTTAGCCATTTAGTGGCTAGATTTAGCCATTTTTCACCCTGTTTATAAGAGTAAAATAAACAAGTTTAACAATTAAAACGCCTTGAATTTAAATCACAACTTTTACAAATGTTGAAAATCGCTATAAAGGATGATGATGATGAAACATCTTTCAAAATAAAGTAACAGTATTCTTATATTAAATTTATAAAATGGATCAACACAAACATCGGTGTTTCTTTCTGGTTGCGAGTATTTCAATAAAGAAATGCAGGCGGCAATAAAATTTTTTTAGAAATTTTAGAATTGACTATAAAGTTGCTCCCACTTCCATGGTAAACATCGCTAAAAGTAATTTGAGAAATAGGTTACATTTAGCAACCGTTGTTATCAATTAGGAAAATATTTTCGTATAATTCGAATTAACGATGTTTGTCAAAAATTTGCAGATAATTTAATAAAATTTTTAATGTGGTGTAGGGTATCATATAGTCGGGGTTGACCGACTATACTTTTTTACTTGTTTTTTATTGTAGATTTGGTCTCAAAAGGTTGGGTAAATGTTGTCGTGATTTTGATTTACCTTCAAATTATTTAAAACTAATAGGCACGAGTGATTCCTAATGAAATGAAAAATAACGACATCGTATTTATCGATGATTTAATTTTTTTTAATAGCTATAAAAATATTAATTTACTATCAAAAAGTAATTTCAATTTTTGGGAATACAAAATTTTAATTTCAAAAGATTTTGTTATTCGTGCTTAATTCCCAGTTTTTATTATTGATAAAAACACTTGAAATTTATTGTTGATGGGATAAGCTATTCCTATGCGCATTTCACTGGTTGCTTAGGCCAGATCATCAGGAAACTTCATCCATAAAGATTTTGGAAAAACTAAAGATATTAAACCAAATAAAACTGTTAAGCGTATGAGACTTAAAGCAACAGTTCTACTTGTAACAATATCAAAGTTTAAACAAAACACATCAACAATAAACAGTGGGTTTATCTCATCTTACATTCCCCACTACAATTAGTTGAAATTCTCTCAACATTAACTGTAGTTGTAAGTAGGTTAAGAAAAACAAAATAAAAACAAACAACAACTTACAAAAGATGTTGTCAATTAAGTGTTTTTTAGACCGTGCACTTGTCTGTTTATTATCAAAAAGTAATTTCAATTTTTGGGAATACAAAATTTTAATTTCAAAAGATTTTGTTATTCGTGCTTAATTCCCAGTTTTTATTATTGATAAAAACACTTGAAATTTATTGTTGATGGGATAAGCTATTCCTATGCGCATTTCACTGGTTGCTTAGGCCAGATCATCAGGAAACTTCATCCATAAAGATTTTGGAAAAACTAAAGATATTAAACCAAATAAAACTGTTAAGCGTATGAGACTTAAAGCAACAGTTCTACTTGTAACAATATCAAAGTTTAAACAAAACACATCAACAATAAACAGTGGGTTTATCTCATCTTACATTCCCCACTACAATTAGTTGAAATTCTCTCAACATTAACTGTAGTTGTAAGTAGGTTAAGAAAAACAAAATAAAAACAAACAACAACTTACAAAAGATGTTGTCAATTAAGTGTTTTTTAGACCGTGCACTTGTCTGTTTATTATCAAAAAGTAATTTCAATTTTTGGGAATACAAAATTTTAATTTCAAAAGATTTTGTTATTCGTGCTTAATTCCCAGTTTTTATTATTGATAAAAACACTTGAAATTTATTGTTGATGGGATAAGCTATTCCTATGCGCATTTCACTGGTTGCTTAGGCCAGATCATCAGGAAACTTCATCCATAAAGATTTTGGAAAAACTAAAGATATTAAACCAAATAAAACTGTTAAGCGTATGAGACTTAAAGCAACAGTTCTACTTGTAACAATATCAAAGTTTAAACAAAACACATCAACAATAAACAGTGGGTTTATCTCATCTTACATTCCCCACTACAATTAGTTGAAATTCTCTCAACATTAACTGTAGTTGTAAGTAGGTTAAGAAAAACAAAATAAAAACAAACAACAACTTACAAAAGATGTTGTCAATTAAGTGTTTTTTAGACCGTGCACTTGTCTGTTTATTATCAAAAAGTAATTTCAATTTTTGGGAATACAAAATTTTAATTTCAAAAGATTTTGTTATTCGTGCTTAATTCCCAGTTTTTATTATTGATAAAAACACTTGAAATTTATTGTTGATGGGATAAGCTATTCCTATGCGCATTTCACTGGTTGCTTAGGCCAGATCATCAGGAAACTTCATCCATAAAGATTTTGGAAAAACTAAAGATATTAAACCAAATAAAACTGTTAAGCGTATGAGACTTAAAGCAACAGTTCTACTTGTAACAATATCAAAGTTTAAACAAAACACATCAACAATAAACAGTGGGTTTATCTCATCTTACATTCCCCACTACAATTATCAATAATAAAAACTGGGAATTAAGCACGAATAACAAAATCTTTTGAAATTAAAATTTTGTATTCCCAAAAATTGAAATTACTTTTTGATAATAAACAGACAAGTGCACGGTCTAAAAAACACTTAATTGACAACATCTTTTGTAAGTTGTTGTTTGTTTTTATTTTGTTTTTCTTAACCTACTTACAACTACAGTTAATGTTGAGAGAATTTCAACTAATTGTAGTGGGGAATGTAAGATGAGATAAACCCACTGTTTATTGTTGATGTGTTTTGTTTAAACTTTGATATTGTTACAAGTAGAACTGTTGCTTTAAGTCTCATACGCTTAACAGTTTTATTTGGTTTAATATCTTTAGTTTTTCCAAAATCTTTATGGATGAAGTTTCCTGATGATCTGGCCTAAGCAACCAGTGAAATGCGCATAGGAATAGCTTATCCCATCAACAATAAATTTCAAGTGTTTTTATCAATAATAAAAACTGGGAATTAAGCACGAATAACAAAATCTTTTGAAATTAAAATTTTGTATTCCCAAAAATTGAAATTACTTTTTGATAATAAACAGACAAGTGCACGGTCTAAAAAACACTTAATTGACAACATCTTTTGTAAGTTGTTGTTTGTTTTTATTTTGTTTTTCTTAACCTACTTACAACTACAGTTAATGTTGAGAGAATTTCAACTAATTGTAGTGGGGAATGTAAGATGAGATAAACCCACTGTTTATTGTTGATGTGTTTTGTTTAAACTTTGATATTGTTACAAGTAGAACTGTTGCTTTAAGTCTCATACGCTTAACAGTTTTATTTGGTTTAATATCTTTAGTTTTTCCAAAATCTTTATGGATGAAGTTTCCTGATGATCTGGCCTAAGCAACCAGTGAAATGCGCATAGGAATAGCTTATCCCATCAACAATAAATTTCAAGTGTTTTTATCAATAATAAAAACTGGGAATTAAGCACGAATAACAAAATCTTTTGAAATTAAAATTTTGTATTCCCAAAAATTGAAATTACTTTTTGATAATAAACAGACAAGTGCACGGTCTAAAAAACACTTAATTGACAACATCTTTTGTAAGTTGTTGTTTGTTTTTATTTTGTTTTTCTTAACCTACTTACAACTACAGTTAATGTTGAGAGAATTTCAACTAATTGTAGTGGGGAATGTAAGATGAGATAAACCCACTGTTTATTGTTGATGTGTTTTGTTTAAACTTTGATATTGTTACAAGTAGAACTGTTGCTTTAAGTCTCATACGCTTAACAGTTTTATTTGGTTTAATATCTTTAGTTTTTCCAAAATCTTTATGGATGAAGTTTCCTGATGATCTGGCCTAAGCAACCAGTGAAATGCGCATAGGAATAGCTTATCCCATCAACAATAAATTTCAAGTGTTTTTATCAATAATAAAAACTGGGAATTAAGCACGAATAACAAAATCTTTTGAAATTAAAATTTTGTATTCCCAAAAATTGAAATTACTTTTTGATAATAAACAGACAAGTGCACGGTCTAAAAAACACTTAATTGACAACATCTTTTGTAAGTTGTTGTTTGTTTTTATTTTGTTTTTCTTAACCTACTTACAACTACAGTTAATGTTGAGAGAATTTCAACTAATTGTAGTGGGGAATGTAAGATGAGATAAACCCACTGTTTATTGTTGATGTGTTTTGTTTAAACTTTGATATTGTTACAAGTAGAACTGTTGCTTTAAGTCTCATACGCTTAACAGTTTTATTTGGTTTAATATCTTTAGTTTTTCCAAAATCTTTATGGATGAAGTTTCCTGATGATCTGGCCTAAGCAACCAGTGAAATGCGCATAGGAATAGCTTATCCCATCAACAATAAATTTCAAGTGTTTTTATCAATAATAAAAACTGGGAATTAAGCACGAATAACAAAATCTTTTGAAATTAAAATTTTGTATTCCCAAAAATTGAAATTACTTTTTGATAATAAACAGACAAGTGCACGGTCTAAAAAACACTTAATTGACAACATCTTTTGTAAGTTGTTGTTTGTTTTTATTTTGTTTTTCTTAACCTACTTACAACTACAGTTAATGTTGAGAGAATTTCAACTAATTGTAGTGGGGAATGTAAGATGAGATAAACCCACTGTTTATTGTTGATGTGTTTTGTTTAAACTTTGATATTGTTACAAGTAGAACTGTTGCTTTAAGT
Organism: Pollenia griseotomentosa; assembly: GCA_963931875.1. Classification (NCBI taxonomy): domain Eukaryota; kingdom Metazoa; phylum Arthropoda; class Insecta; order Diptera; family Polleniidae; genus Pollenia; species Pollenia griseotomentosa. The sequence goes on from OZ007563.1 coordinate 79,532,734, forward strand.
CTCATACGCTTAACAGTTTTATTTGGTTTAATATCTTTAGTTTTTCCAAAATCTTTATGGATGAAGTTTCCTGATGATCTGGCCTAAGCAACCAGTGAAATGCGCATAGGAATAGCTTATCCCATCAACAATAAATTTCAAGTGTTTTTATCAATAATAAAAACTGGGAATTAAGCACGAATAACAAAATCTTTTGAAATTAAAATTTTGTATTCCCAAAAATTGAAATTACTTTTTGATAATAAACAGACAAGTGCACGGTCTAAAAAACACTTAATTGACAACATCTTTTGTAAGTTGTTGTTTGTTTTTATTTTGTTTTTCTTAACCTACTTACAACTACAGTTAATGTTGAGAGAATTTCAACTAATTGTAGTGGGGAATGTAAGATGAGATAAACCCACTGTTTATTGTTGATGTGTTTTGTTTAAACTTTGATATTGTTACAAGTAGAACTGTTGCTTTAAGTCTCATACGCTTAACAGTTTTATTTGGTTTAATATCTTTAGTTTTTCCAAAATCTTTATGGATGAAGTTTCCTGATGATCTGGCCTAAGCAACCAGTGAAATGCGCATAGGAATAGCTTATCCCATCAACAATAAATTTCAAGTGTTTTTATCAATAATAAAAACTGGGAATTAAGCACGAATAACAAAATCTTTTGAAATTAATATTAATTTACGTTTATTCTTATTTAATAAATTGATCTTAACTTACAATTTCATCGTAAACAACTTTAAATGAATCATTTCTGTTTTGTTATTAAATTGTTGTGTTTTTATTTAAAAAGGTTTTAGCCATTTTTGAGCCCATTTTTAACCATTTTTTGGCCATTTTTCCCCGTAAATTTAGCCATTTTTGGTCACCAAGTTTTGGCAACACTGTACATAACATTCACTTAAAAGTTTTTATAAATGCATTTATGTTATTAATATTGTCACCAACGACTTCATTGGAATTTTCTTACACAAAAATTAATTTTATACTAACACAACTATGTAATATTTACAAAAGCTTTAGCTGGCTTTAAACGACATGTAAGTTGCAGTGGAGTTAACTATTCTGAAATTCATATGTAATTGCGCATGTCCGTCAAGATTGACAAATCAAGAAGGGTTTATAGTATTATCTGCCATAACGAAAAATCGTATACAATGCAACATTAAATTATATGCTGATTTATATTTCTATATACATACTTTAAATTGTATTTCAGTAAAATAAAAACTTGTTTTTTAAAGAATAAACATTTACAGAAGTTATTACTGACTGTTTTTTTAGAACGCAAGCGTTAAAGTGACTCGTTTAACTTACATTTAAATTTGTTTTGCCTTAAGCAGTTGGGAATTTGGCTTTACTACAATTTTTGACTTTACGACCATATAAAATATGTAAGCAGTTTGACAACAACAATAAGATATTTGTGTAAATATTAAACATTTTCAATATTTACCGAAACTTGCTAAATACTTTTTTATTTTTGTTTGTTTCACTGCTGGTGTGGTTCTTTTAACACTTTAAGATGATAAAAATCTGCGAGTCTGAACAGATAATTTCAAGGTTTATTCATCTTTGAATAAAATTGGGAACAGAAAAGTCGCTGTAGTACAACGATACGAATAGCGCAGCAAACGGCAGTTTAAAAGTAGTGTCAACAGAATACGTAGTTTGTAGTGGTAGTTGCAGCTGAAGTTGAAGCGCAAAATTCGAAATTTTGAACTCTGTTAACCTATAGAGCATTCGTCAGCTTCAGCTACTACTACAACTTCTTTATTCTGTTTCAGGCCTAATTCCATAAATGAAGTTTAAAATTGTTAAATTAACCCAAGCAAAATTATTAATTACTCACCGATTACAACAGCATATTAGGTATTTATTATCCTTGCAATTTTTAAAATTTGTGTTAATGCATAGGTACTTTCTTCTTCCAAAATAGGTATTTAAAGTTTTCTTAAGAATAAAAAAAAACTAACGCACAAGCTTTTAAAAACTACAAAAGTGGCTTTTAAATTTAAATACCTATGCATAATAATTCGCAGTAAAATTGTATACGTAAATATCAAATAATACACGCACGTAAAAAATATATGTAAAAGTAATAATAAGCAAACGTAACTTATTTACATTACGTTTCGACTAATTGAGCCATAATACATTTTTAAACACTTTTGAAATAAACGACCGAACAAACGAAAAACAAAAAAAAAAACCCGAAAAGCAAAATATGAATTTTCAAAAGGTTTTTGTAACACTTTTTTAACTTAATATTTAAACACTTTTTCAACCTAATAAATTAACACTTTTTACAAATATTTTTATACCAAACTATTAAGCAACACTTTATTTATATTTTAATGCAAAAATATTTTAATAAACTTGATTAAATAAGACAAAACATTAGTTTTAAAATAACAATTAATCACTTGTATTAAATTACGCACAAATTTATCAATGGCCATCGGCAAACTAAAAGAGAATAAAAGTAAATTCTGATTGTTGTTGTTGTTGTTTTTTTTTAGTACATTACTAAACAGAAACAGGGACGTCAAAATGATAATGCAAGACAAATTACTCTTTTTGTTGTTGTTGTTTTTATAAGCATATGTAATCAGCGTTGCCGTTGTGACCGTAGTGGCAATTTGAACCTTTTTGAGGCCCTTGACACTTTTTATGCCCCTGTATTTAATATTCCCTTTTGTATAATTTAAAATCAAGTCATGATGCTTTTTTACCCTTTTTAACATTGTCACCAAATCGTATTAAAATAAATAAAAATACAAGACTGAACTCTTTAAGATTTTTATTCCTAGTATTTATAGAATCCAAATGTATGCATTATTTTAATATTGTTTTTTAATTTAAAGACATTATTGTAGAAGCAGAGGCTTTTGTCAAAGCGATTAAGTTATTAGAAAGTTGTGCAAATAACAACACGTAAAACAACGTATTTATAGTTACTTACGCATAAAAGTTTTAGTTTTGGGTCGAAAATTGTAAAAATAGATTATCGGCCATGTTCTGGAAATCAAAAGCACGTGATAAGGCAACAAAATAAATTGCAATTAATTTGTATTTTGGTTTTGGTTTTGTACAGACGGACAGAAACACATCGTTAAATCAACTTCGCTCCTCATAAGGACCCAGAATATATATACTTTATAGGGTCTTACATCAATATTATAGAAATTACAAACGGAATGACAAACTTATATATACCCTATTCACCACCTGTGGTGATGGGTATAAAAAACGCTAAAACTTTCTCCAAAAATTCCGCATTTTTAGATTATATAACCAATAACTAATAAATAGACTTGATAACTATTCGAACTCAAGCAACATTCTTAAGGCCCATTTACATTGTACCAAGTATAGCGTACCTTGACTTAATACAAATGACTCAATCTTTTCTTCTTCCAAACAAAGACCTACATAAATTTTAAATTCGTAATTTGAAGCAATTTTAAGGTCAATTTAATGAATTAAAATTTTGTTTTTTTTTTTAATATTAAGTCGATACTGAGGCTTAACAGTTTTGTGGCCTATTTAAAAATTTTTTCTGTCATGACGTAAAAAACACAAAAGTTGACGACCTTCATATAATTAAAACAAAAGAAAGGCAAGAAAATAAAAGCAGATTTGATGCATCGGCTTCAAGCAAATTGTATTGCATTGTATGCATTTAAAGATTCACACGATTTATCGATGATTATGAATGACTTCTGTTGTAAAAAATTGATTTTAAATTTTAAAAATTTTGACTGCAATATAGTTAATATACAGATCTGTTATAATATGTTATTTAAAAATTTTGTAATAACAAGTTTTAATATGCACAAAATAATTTTTTTTAGTTGTTGGCATAATGGGGATAACATTGGGAATGATAGAGGTGGAAATTTGAATTAATAGACATAGATATTTTTAAAAATTCAAATGCTTCATTTAAAAATTATAACAAAAAATATTTTTTTTACAAAGTTTAATAAAAATTATTTTTTAAGAGTTTTATTTTCCGACAAGAAATGAATTGCTATAAAGGTACCTGATATGGCGACTTAATTATTAATTGCGCTCAGTTTTTCAAGTTGTATAGACTGACCTGTAATCAGTACAGTTTGTTTTACTCCTGTATGGTCTAAACAAATGCAAATCTGATTGGAAATCTTTTTTCAGTAGGAAAATGTCAGTTCACTTCTTCATGATAATTTTCCGCATTAATCTTTTCTGCATTATTTTTTTCTTTTCTTTAATGCGATCCTGGAACTGGGGCTAGTGGAATGGCGTCTAGGAGAGCTGGCTTCAAAATTGTGTCACGTTTGTGAAGATAGCCGCTAGCATGGAGAACAGACGCTGGCAGTAGGCTATTGGTTTTTAAAAGGCGCCAATCGCTAGTCTAGATGTTCCAAGTAGCGTAGGTAACAAGAACTTGTTAGATGCCACCCGTAACACCTTCTGAGACCCTACACTTGGAACCGCTGGTTGGCCACGATTGTATTAGCAGCTGCTCCACATATCTATGGAGATTTTCACTATCCGCAACATGTGAACGCTGACTGTGCTTCCTTAAGTTGTAAAGTGAATAAAACACTGGACCAAGACCATAAATCTAATTTTCTTCTGTTGCTTAATCCAACTCCGATGGCGGAAGGTCTTATGCTTCTTATGAGACGAAAGGAAACAATATTATTGTTTCTGTATTAGCACAGCAAAACTACCACAAAAATTGTACTTAGAAAAGTCCTCAGGACGTTCACCAGCTCCGCTACATAACAAAGCACTTTGGTACACTTAATTCGAAAGAAATATTTACTGATTGATCCTTTTGTAAAAAGTCGGCGAGAAAAAGATTTCTGACAACGTTAAGGAGTACTTAACCATAAAAACCAGTTCTTTGAGGCGAAAGTACACAACCATAAGAAAATGTTTTGGAAAATATTATTTCACCAAATAGTCTAGTCAATCGAGCGATTCAAAACCTCCGATCAAAATCAATGGTCTATGCAAACAATGTCTTTGTGCACATCATTTCTTTTCGAGGTTGTGAGTCTTTGAGGATAGACTACCTCAAGATATTGTCAACATTGTTGTAGGCATGGAATAAGTTAAAAAAAGTGTAAAAAACTGATTTGAGAAAAGCGCATCAAATGTTTCAAAATCGCAGAAACTTTTGAAACTTACCATTTTTTCTTCTTTTGTAGTAAATTTTTGGCTCAAAGCTCACCGAGGCTAAGCCAGAAAACCGCAAACGGATTTTTGTTAGTTTCGAAACTGAAGTTAAAATGTAGTGCACATTTTATGTATTGCACTGTATTATCCATATGGGAATGGGAAATAGCACCAAACTTGTCACGAGACAGTTCTAAAGGGACCGGTTCAAGTTCGAAAACTTAAGATGAAGGGGTCTTGTCACTTTAACATGGTGATGTCCTAGGAGGGGTTTATTTGCACCTTTTTGATACTTTGTAACAGGTCATAGAAATAATTTAAATGGACACATTAAAATTCGATTTAAATAGTATCTGTCGCAGATATTGTCCCGAGCGATAGATCCCCTTCATATAAAGTAAAAGAACCAGAGAGAATCAGTTACTACCCGAACAAAATCCACAACTAAACTTTAAGCACATTATCACCAGTTAAGTGATATGTCTGGTTTTTACTTATCACAATTCAATTCTTTTTATTATAATATTGTGTTCACAGGTCACAGGATAAGTGCTTTAAGAATAATTGAAACAAATTCCGTGCAGGGATGCCAAACTTTTAATAAAGTTCCATCGGACAATAAGTCAAAAATATCGACCTCGAATTTGTAATAGGGAATTGAAAGGCCGCAGGTTGCATGTGGAATAAAAAGAGTTCAATAATGGTACTAACATGAAATATTTGACTCTTTAAATGTTTAAGCTAATGAGTTTGTTGCCATACCACTGTAACCAAAACGCTATTTTTACTTGACCCTTATGATCCTCAATAATTGCTATAATTACACTGTGCTAGTTAAAAAATAGACAAGCCGGGCACAAGCCTAAGAAGTAGAGATAAAGGGCAAGTATGTCTCGAGAAAATGTTAAGGAAAAAAACTAATTAAGGTCGGTGATACATTATATCGCACTAGCGGGGACTTTTGGGCATTTATGGGACTTTTTCTTAAATATATTTCTAGTTTGCATTGAACATTTTATAAAGGAGCTCCCTTAAGGAATGGTGATAGCGGGTAGGTATGTTAGAAATAAATAATTTAGATGAAAAATAAAGTGGGCTTGGTCATATATTTGATCCATCTAGTGGCATTCTAGGCGCTGCAGTGGCCAAATTCAAGAATTTTATTAAGCCGCCATATATGTATGGTTGAAATTCTTATTATTTATTATTGCGGAATTTCGTTTTTTTTTTTTTGTTATTTCAATGAACTAAATTGTTTTTGAGTTAGGCAAACATATGTCGTGCAACCTCCTCCATTTTCGAAATAACGGCATATCTCGAAAACCAGAGCCAATCTAAAAAAACTGCGGGCACCACTGGATTCAGCGCACCCGAGTAATGTTAAAACGCTATGTGCCCAGCTTGTCATAAAAAAGTGTCAATTTCTTGCACAGTGTTATTAGACATAAATTATTCGAATTATTCGTTAATCGAAAATAAACAAGTTTAAATTATTCGAACAGTTAATCGCCAAAAAATAATCGATTAACCGAACAACGGTTAATTGTTTGAATACGCTAATAATAACGATATGAAAAAACAGATAACAATATTTTGTGGGAATCGGTTCTTATTTAAACACAGCTTCCATCACAATAGTCTTAAGGTGTTGGGTTAAGTAAAAACGTTGGAAAAAAAACTTCAGTAAAAAAAAAAACAATACCAAAATTATAATCGGTAAAGCCCAAACACCATAGTATTTAAAGACCAATTCTTACAAAGAGTCTTATTTGGAAAAAACTTTTTATGCGGAATATATTTAATTAAACACCGATTCTCACCATTTACATGATTTGATCAAAATATGTACAAAATTGCAACTTGTACTTTGCGCACAAGGTTAACATGGACAAACAACCAGCCAAACGGACGGATGGGTGTCGTTAAATCACTTTAAAAAGTGATTCTTAGTCGATCGGTGTCCTAAAAGATTGGTTCAGATTTTTATATTTTGCACAAATCGCCAAAAACGCATGTTTATAATTGCTTTTTCCTTAATTTTTGCTTTTATGTAAAATTTGAAAGTTTTAAATAACATTATCTTTAATGACAACCGGCTTTATCTTAATTTTAGAGTAAACATGAAATGTGGATGGCGAAATTAAAGCACCACGTTGGGTATACAGATAGATATTTAAAACAGAAAAGCCATGTTTTAACTAGAACTTTGAAAAAAAAATTTTTATTTGCTGCGAAAGCTTACAAATCGAATATGTATCAAAATATGAGCTTAAAACTTAAAAAATGCTGCAAAAAGGCTATTTTAACTAAATTATGCAAAAATATGCACTAACAAATCGATGCCAAATTTCATAAAAAGCTCTAAAACGGATAAATATATTATTTCTGCCTTCATTGGTCCCACAAGGAAAAACATGCAATTGCCTATTTGTGGTTTGTGTGTTTTGACGATAGATGCAAAATTTACCATAAGTCCTGTATCGGACCGCCCTCAAAAATCGCAATTAAAATAATAAATATTTACCATTTAGATTTTGGTATTTACACACATAAAACTTGGCATAAAAAACTCTTATACATGTTGGTCTTAACGTCGTAGAAAAATTAATAATTGCCCACAGGTTCCAAGTGAAGATTAGTAAGTAGAGTAGGATATCAAATAGTTGGGCTTACCAGACTTCACTTTGTACTTGTTAGGATTTTTTTCTACTTAATAAATAACAAAACTATTCAGTAATATGACATAAAAAATTGTTTCTAGCGGTGTTATTTTTAGAACTCTGGAAACGTTATGCTGCTAAACTGGTTCACAAATGGGGTCTTACCGGCTGCACACAAGAACTAGAACATCCACGACCACAATATTTGGCCAAGTTGAAAAAACTTAAGAAAATAGCTGCAAAAATGGACCAGCCCAATTATTTCTTTGAGCCAGATGTGCCTTTTTGTTTTACAAAGTGTTTGCCAAATGTGACCACTTATAGCATATTGTTGTTATTTGTAAGTAAATTGTTTAGAAATTTAAGTTTTTTAAAGAATCCAAATTTTTAATATTTTAATTAGGCTTAAGTTCATTAAATTTAATTTTCATTAAATTATTTTTTTTTTTTTTATAAAGAAAAGAATTTTACAACATGAAAATTAATTAAAATTGTTATTGATAATCTTTCATTCTTGACCGTGGCCGGGATTCGAACCGCGGCCGGCAGGTTACCATCACATGTTTCGATCGCAACCACTCGATCTTCTCAAATGGATTTGCCGTTTTACACTCGCAAAAGTAAGGAAGAACATGTAAAATCAATTAAAAATGGATAATCATTAAAGAAAAGCAAACTTCGATCTACCAAAGGTTAAAATACAATTTGGTTTAAGGATTGATGTTTGACTATTGACGTCAGCAGTCGTCGATGGCTGCGAGTGTAAAACGGCAAATCCATCTGCGGAGATCGAGTGGTTGCGATCGAAACATGTCATGGTAATCTGCCGGCCGCGGTTCGAATCCCGGCCACGGTCAAGAATGAAAGATTATCAATAACAATTTTTATTAATTTTTATGTTGTAAAATTCCTTTCTTCATAAAAAAAAAAAAATAATAGTTTAATGATAATTAAATTTAATGAAATTAAGCCTAATTAAAATATTAAAAATTTGGATTAAAAACCATAAATAGTTCAACAAAATAACCACAATACTAATTAGTTTTTTAAAGATCTAATTATAAAACAAAAGTTTGATTGCGCCCAACTAACGAAATTTTCTTTCGAAATTGTGGAACAGTGAAGAAATTATTGGCAAAATCAGGATTAGTAAACAAAAGCGTTTTTTTTCTGGAATATGGAATATTTATTTATTTAAGGAATTACTAACTTTTAAAACATTTCCTTAAAACTCGTTCATATATCGGAGATTTGCTGAGAAACCATTTTGTTTGATGTTTAATGGGGAGAGACAAATGAAAGAGTATACTCTGTTTCTTGTTCGTTTAGTTTTTGTGTTATTAAGAGGAAGAAAACGAAATACAAAAAAAAATCCAAATTACTTAAAATGCTGCAAAACATAAGATTCATTTTATGGATACAAACGTAGTTTTAAAACAGAATTAAAAAAATGTTTGCAGCAAATGTTTCATTATATGGACGAGGACTTATAGTGACATCTAGCTAATAAGCAAACCATGTTTTTATAGATTATTCTTAAAAAAATAGCCTTTTCCATACTTTGCTTTGTTTGCATATAAATGCATATTTTGCAATTAATTTCTTACAATATATGAGTTTTTACCAATAACGACTATCAGCCCAATTATGAATAAAAATTCCCCGGGAATAATTTCTCTTCTTAAATTTTTGCTATCTAAATTAAATTGTAAAAATGGGAAAAGAGAAAAAACTCCCGGGGAATTTTTATTCATAATTGGATTGCATATCTTTGGATAGTGTAGGTGGGCAATCTTTTATATTTAAAATAATAGATTGCCAAAATTTTGATATATTAATCTATTCAATTTAGAAACTATAGGGGAATAACATTTATTGAAAAAGTGTGAGTCGGTTCATTATAATACGTAGTTTGCAATTAGCTAGATAGCGGCAACTCTGTTTACGTTCAGGAAATTAAAATAAGCTCAGATATTCCTTACAAATCATTATTTCGCCTTTCCTTAATAAAGAGTGGTCCGACCATAATAAACGATGTTAATTGCGAGTCACACCTTAACGTCAAGTTTTTTGCAAAACTTAATTTGACATTTCTTTGTTTCAGTGTTTGACAAATTCAACCATGAAGAGGTACACAACTGAGCAGCGCGTTAAGATTGTTGAAGCTTTTTTCAAAAATGTGTGCAAATCAAAATGCATTTCGTGCACTTCTTGATTTTTTTTGTCGTCATAATCGACCAAATGTTTCCAAAATTGGGAGAATCGAAAATGAGTCGGCCAATCAGTTGCAGTGCAATGTGTTCGCTATCGCGAGATAATAGCAGACTGATTGTGGCCAGAAATTGAGAATATGGAACTGGGCGATATGTGGCTCTGAAAGGATGGTGAAAGAAATTTAATGGCCATGTTATCTCTCGTCGTGGCGACGGTAATTGGCCGCCACGATCATGTGATTTGACAACGTTGCACTTGGGGATATTTAAAAGAAAAAGTGTACGACAATAAGCCAAGAATAATTCAAAAGATAAACGATGAGATAGTTTGCCACATTAACGACTTTGAATTATGTCTCAGAGTTATTGAAAATTTGGACCATCGGACAGAGGTATGTGACTGAAGCCGTGGCGAGCATTTGGCCAATATTGACACAAGACTGTCCATTGCTATCATAATAAAAAATAATAAGATAATTCTTTGCAAACTTTTTGTTTTATTTACAATTAACATCATGCGGTTTGGTTGGATCACCCTTTACAAATGTCCTTCCTAAATAAATAGTAGAGATATACAAATTTTTTTTTTTGCTATTTTTTTAAAAAGCACATTTCCCGATCATCCTAAATTTCCCTTAATTCAATATTATTTAAAATATTTATTTCTTTCAGATTTGCATTTCCCTAATGGTAACGATATCTATGGTGGTTTACCGCATGGCCCAACGTGCCGCTCAAAACATTATAGGTAGTGAAACATCAGTGGCATACACCATATTTTATTTTCCCATGGCCTCAACAGTCATAGAGCTTTCCCTGATGACATTATTAGCCAAAATTTACAATAGCTTAGCTCGTATCACAACCAAGTGGGAATACTGCCGCACTCAAAAAGAATTCGATGCGAGTGCTACCACGAAAAATTATATATTTCATTTTATACTCTACTATTCTTCACTTTTCTATATTGCCTTCGTTAAAGGCAGGCTTGTGGGTTATCCTGGAAAATATTATAGATTTTTTGGCTTACGAAGAGAAGAATGTCATCATGGTGGCTGTTTATTGGAATTGGGTATACAGTTGGTTATTATAATGTTGGGAAAACAAATATTTTTTGGTTTATTGGAAATGTTAATGCCTCCCATAAAAATTTTTATTCGTGCACGAAAAGACGAGAGATTTCAAAAATATAACCAATGGACAATGGATAAACATTTAATACCATGGACACCTAATCTGTTGTATTTGGAGTATTTGGAAATGGGTGAGCTTTTTGACTTTTTCGACCATGAATCATGTAGTCAAAGAATGTAGAAAACTTACGCCTGTTCCCCTAAGCAAAAAAGTAAAACAATTCAGTCTAAGGCCCGTTTTCACGACTTAACGATAGCTAAATGTAGGAAGTTATCAAACAGATAATTAGTTTTTAATTATCACAAGTTCCCTTTAATCTAGAAGTGTTGGATAAGCTAAAGAGAGGAACGTTCTACCTTTAACTTTTGTTGTAAGGTTTAGATTTGAGATTGCCATATTATATTCAAATATACTTTATATATGGCAACTCCAATTATATTTTTATTTTGTATATGTAAAAATAAGTATGTAGTTGCCAGTTCGTATTTTTATTTTGTCAAAAATAATCGGTATTTTCTTTAGCATTGCCACATTTTCAAAAATGTTAAGTTTATTTTATACAGAAGTTGTGAAAATGAAAAATAGTTGAAGGTAACTTTATTCCTCACTAGTGCTAAAGGTACCGTTAACTATTTCGAACTTTATAGGTAAGTCGTGAAAACGGGCCTAAGTCTCTAAACGGAACAATGTCGTTTAAGGAGCATTTTGCCTGTTATAAAAAATATTATTATTATTTCAGAGAGCTCCTAGATGCGCAATAGGATCCAAAGAGAAAAAAGAATAAAGTTTTAAATCTGATATTTTTTATATAATTTTTTTCAGTCATTCAATACGGATTTGTTACTCTATTTGGTTTGGCTTTCCCTTTGGCTCCTCTCTTGGCTTTACTCAACAATCTCTTTGAGATCCGTTTGGATGCTTACAAAATGCTTACGTTTATACAAAGACCTGTAGCTCGGCGAGCTTGTGATATCGGCGTATGGCTTGGATTTTTAAATATGGTCACCAAACTAGCAGTGACTTCGTGTGCTTTTTTAATAGCTTTTTCCAGCAATTTTATAACCAAACTTGTGTACGTTTTCAGTGTCAGCAAAGACAGCAGTTTAAATGGTTACACAGATTTTGTTTTATCATACTTTAATACCAACGAATTTGAGTTGAAACCCACCTTTACTAATCAATCGAAACACTCAAATGTAGAGGTTTGTAGATATTGGGATTTTCGTAATCCACCTGGGTCGGAGAGCGCTTTTGAAAGGCCTATGATATATTGGAAGATATTAGTGGCTAAGCTTGTATTTGTTGTTGTTTATCAGGTAAATCTTTCGACCGTTTCTTGGGTGCTTTTAATATATTTTCTTGTTGTTTTAGAATTTAATAGGCTTAATTCAATCCATAATATCGTGGTACATACCAGTTGTATCAAAGGCTTTACAAAAACGTATATATCGGGAGAACTATTTGTTAAGAGAATTTATTATTGACTATGAAAAATTTTTAGCATTGTTACAAAACTCTGAGCATTAGATTTAAAAATAAACAGATAAATTATAATAAATGTAATTTTCCACGTAAGGAGCTTTGGACTATAATTTTTAATTTTGTTTTGAGAAAGTTTCTACTCTCGTCGTTTCCCACACCAATTTCGAGTATAGACAGAATTATTTTCGTGAGTATGTTTTAAATAGGATTTATAGCAACGTGTGAAATCGACATTTGTGTGAATTTTTATATATTTATTTTTAAAGTTTGCGCTCTGTACTGTGTACTAGTGATGTAATAAATATCAATATTAGCTAATACGATTATCTGGGCCAATGTTCGCCGAATACGAATACAAATATATTGAAATCATCGGGCATGTACTAGAAATCGAAATGAAGTGAAATCAAAATGGATCTAGATTTCAAATTAAGTGACTAACATTACGATCGCTGTTTTTCCCTCTTTTAGAGCGGGTTTTTTACTTAAGAGTTTAAAGCAGGATCAATAGTAAGATTTGTTAATCTTATAATAAAACTAATCTAGCCTTAATCCTTTTTGGCGTTTTTGAGTGAAAGATTAAAGCTTAAAGTATTGCCATATGAATTTACAATACTTTTATGTATAAGTGTGTCAGTTTAAAACAAATGCCAAAAATTGTCATCAAATTACTGTTCTTAACGTGAAAAAGAAGAAGAAAAGGCGAGAATTTTGTATTGTGTTATATAATATTATATATTTATAAATAAAAATAAATGAAATCGAAAAAGAAGCAAAACAAACAAGCAATATTTTACCTACCAGAAAATGGTTTTTTCGGAATAACTCCGAAATTTGAGGGTGTTTCCGAACTTTTTAAAATTAAATATGATCAGCTCAATAAGGTCTACAACCTACACTAGGTCGCTTTTCAAGTCTTTATAAATATATCTATTTTATGTCACGCACACTTATCCAATCCCGCTCATATTTTGTCAGATGGTGTGTACTGATAACCAAGATTCTTGTAATAAATTTTGTCAAACTTAAGGCCTTTCCGTTCTCCAGATATACAGAAATGTATATTGTCTTTGTATGGGAGCTGCAACGCCCACATAAAATTTCTAAAAAATATAAAGCTTCACTTCAACGTTAATTTGGTATTTTTTATGAATTTGTATTAAAGCAACAAAAATTATTCATACTATTTATTTTTAAGGGTTCTCCGGTAGCATTATATGTGTGTAGCCAGTCTATCATTGTGGGAGTTTCGGGTTTAAATCCCTCGAAAGACTCTGATCGTTTTACTACAAAAGGCTGAAGATCTATGTTAATCAGGTATGTGATGGAAATCGATTATAAAAACGAAACGATCTGAAACCGAAAATATCGTTTTCAGTGTCTTTTAAAATGGGTTTTAAAATCATTTTCCTTTTTTATTCAGTCTTTAATCTTTTAAATTTTATATTATATACGTTAACTGAACAAAAATTTAAGACTATTATTCAGAAATGGATTTTAAAATCCCTCGAAATTCGTCACAGCTTTCTAAAACGTTCGTTTTGAAATCGATTGATTTTCATTACATACCTGAATATTGCACAGTAGATTCAGTTTTAATACATTTGACCAAAATTTTCTATAAGAATTTTATAGTATGTTCACATTTGGCTTCTTAAACGCGCTTAAGCAGTTCGAACGTGATTAAGCTCTAATCACTTCAAAATCGAGATGATTACCCATACATTGAAGTGATTTGTTAATCACTTCAAATTGACATGATTACAACTAAATCACTTCATAAATTACATAGAATCCACTGAACATACCTCAAATGTAGAATCGCCAACATGATCGTGTACAACCGGCGAAGATTTCTGCTTAATGTTTTTATTTTTTTCCTTAAATAATTCAAAAATTTTCACAATTTCATCATTAAAATGGTTAAAATAATCTTCTGACAACTTTATAAAAGTGTTTTTATCCATTTTTAATACTTTAAAGAAATATAAATTTGTTTGTTGTTTTTTGTGTGTTTGTTGTGTGTTTTTTTCTTAACATCTGTCATCTTAATCATCTCAAATGTAATGTTAACGCGTTTAAAAACCTAAGTGTGAACTAAGCATTAACTGCGAACCCCCTTATATTATGCTGAAAACCTTAAGGGGTCTGTAAAGCTACATTTTGGTTCTGTAGTTTTTAAAATTATCTTGAATACATTTTCAGATGTCATTAAACTGTATAGCTTTATTTTATTTAGCCATTTCGGAAAAAATCTGACGAAATTAATATGTTCACTTCTGTTTTTATGACCAGACAAAACAAACTTTAATTTGGTCACAGATATTTCAACAAAAGTTAATAATAAAGTCTCTATATCACTAGCTTATTTGCTTAAAGTGCGTGTGTAAAATACGATGAAAAATAAGAAAAGCTTTATCAACACGATAAAAATAATCTGTCGCTGAATATTTTGAATTTTTTCTCATATTAATACCGATATTCATATCTTGCTGTTAAATACAAAATGTTTTGTATTTATTTATACTTTTTTTCAGATTAGGTGTCACTTAACAAGATCATTGTCAAGATTTTCAATTTCTTGTTTGGTCTAGTTGAACTGTGTCTGTTTCCCAGCTGAACCACATAATTATTTATTTGACGAAAAGCGCACAGTGGACTGAAAAACTGTAGCAGTACATATTGAAATTAAAAAAAATTAAAAAGCTACTAAGTAAGATAGTGCTAAAAGTTAAACTTTTATTTTATCTCTATAAATCCATAGGCTTTTAGAAAACTTTAGGTTCCATTTATGGTTTTAGGAGTAAATAAGGTAAAAATAAGTTAGTAGTAAAGAAAGTAAAACACCTTTTAGGTTTTTTCGTTTTTTGGTTAAAATTATTTAAAATCTAAATTAAAAAACAGGTTAAATGGGAACAATGGTTCATTAACACGTTAACAGTCCAGAGCAGAGACTTAGGAATGCCTCGCACGTCCGTCTTTAATAATCGGTATATTTTGTGTAAACCTCGTTTCCAGGACATATTTTCTTTTATATGGTCTGTCCTGTGAAGTCCAAGTCAAATAAACGTTCACAATTCTAGAGCTCTTGAAAATTGTATGGATGAAAAGTTCACATATGGGCTGTGGACTGCAGACACTTTCCGTTCACAGCCCATATGTGGGTTGTGGATTGTTAACGTGCTAAGGATCCCCCGTAGATTCTTAAAGCATTCTCTTTTTTGATTTATGCTTAACTCAGCATCAGAGCTGTAAATGAATCATTAATTTTTGAATTAATTTACGAATCATTCATGCAAGAATTAGCAAGTTTTGAATTGATTCTTTTTACACAAAAAAATGATTTGAATGAAACTTGAGACAATTCAAATGGATCTGGTAAAAATGAATTGCAATTCCTTTCTAATCCCAATGAATTTGTCAAAGTACATTGCAATTCATCTGAATTGAATTGATTTTGAATTAATTCGAATGAGTTAGAAAAAAGAATTAGCAATTCATTTCCAACACATTTGAATTGATTGAAATTTGAAATGATTTTGTAAGAAAATCTACAATAAGCATCACTGTCGTTTTGTTATTCAACTTAGTGTAGTCCAAAGACAAAAAATTCCCATTAGGAATTAAATTATTAGGTATCAGCGAAAATGCTATCAAAATGGAAAAATTTTGTTTATTTGCTAAAAGAAACTTAAATTTTTATTTTTATCAAATAGTGTAAAAATATTATTAAACTCAAAAGATTTTGTTATTCGTGCTTAATTCCCAGTTTTTATTATTGATAAAAACACTTGAAATTTATTGTTGATGGGATAAGCTATTCCTATGCGCATTTCACTGGTTGCTTAGGCCAGATCATCAGGAAACTTCATCCATAAAGATTTTGGAAAAACTAAAGATATTAAACCAAATAAAACTGTTAAGCGTATAAGACTTATAGCAACAGTTCTACTTGTAACAATATCAAAGTTTAAACAAAACACATCAACAATAAACAGTGGGTTTATCTCATCTTACATTCCCCACTACAATTAGTTGAAATTCTCTCAACATTAACTGTAGTTGTAAGTAGGTTAAGAAAAACAAAATAAAAACAAACAACAACTTACAAAAGATGTTGTCAATTAAGTGTTTTTTAGACCGTGCACTTGTCTGTTTATTATCAAAAAGTAATTTCAATTTTTGGGAATACAAAATTTTAATTTCAAAAGATTTTGTTATTCGTGCTTAATTCCCAGTTTTTATTATTGATAAAAACACTTGAAATTTATTGTTGATGGGATAAGCTATTCCTATGCGCATTTCACTGGTTGCTTAGGCCAGATCATCAGGAAACTTCATCCATAAAGATTTTGGAAAAACTAAAGATATTAAACCAAATAAAACTGTTAAGCGTATAAGACTTATAGCAACAGTTCTACTTGTAACAATATCAAAGTTTAAACAAAACACATCAACAATAAACAGTGGGTTTATCTCATCTTACATTCCCCACTACAATTAGTTGAAATTCTCTCAACATTAACTGTAGTTGTAAGTAGGTTAAGAAAAACAAAATAAAAACAAACAACAACTTACAAAAGATGTTGTCAATTAAGTGTTTTTTTAGGCGGTGCACTTGCCTGTTTATTATCAAAAAGTAATTTCAATTTTTGGGAATACAAAATTTTAATTTCAAAAGATTTTGTTATTATATTTGGTTTAATATCTTTAGTTTTTCCAAAATCTTTATGGATGAAGTTTCCTGATGATCTGGCCTAAGCAACCAGTGAAATGCGCATAGGAATAGCTTATCCCATCAACAATAAATTTCAAGTGTTTTTATCAATAATAAAAACTGGGAATTAAGCACGAATAACAAAATCTTTTGAAATTAAAATTTTGTATTCCCAAAAATTGAAATTACTTTTTGATATTATTAAACGTGTGTTGAACAATCATTTTTTGGTTAATCTCATATTTGCATATTGTGGAAAATTTCTTTTTTTAAATTCTTCAATCGAACTTTAAAGGTTCTGGCAACTTTGAATCTTAGCAAAACAGCGTTCGTTTACTCGAAATTCTTACTACTTTTACTAAAATTGGAAAAATTGTTTGTATAGAATTTTCTATGGAAAATATTTTTAAAACTGAGTGTTTTTCATATAAATTTTCTATGAGAACGTTAACGTTCGAAATCGTTGAACAGGCACTTACTTTTTGTATTGAAAACTTTCAGCTGTAGTATAAATAGCAAATTGTAGTAATCCCCCCTAGATTTGCTCTTGAATTTGATAGATTGGAACTCATTTTTCATTCATTTAAATTGCAATTCATTGTTTTAATTCATTTGAATGAACTCAAAATCAATTCAATTCAAACGAATTGGAAATTAATTGCAATTCACTTTAACAAATTAATTTGAATTGAAAACGAATTGCAATTTATTCTTCAAATTCTTTTTAATTGGAAACGAATTGAAATTTATTTCTGCCTAGTCCGTTTAAATTGATTCAAATTTCATTCATTCTTATTTTTTTTTTTTTTTGTTAAAAGAATTAATTAAAAATTTAGCTAAACCGTAACGAATTAAAATCAAAAAATAATGCTTAATTTTCAACTCTGCAAAGCATATTGGTTCAAAATTGGATTAATGGCTTTAGCTATAAGTTACCTTATAAATTATAGTTTTATGTCGTATCAAAATTGTTATGACCTCCACCGAATGGAACTTTCTAGTAATTGTAATTGTAGACTTTAGATTTAGATCAATTAACTGAAATGGTTCTTGAATCTACTAGAATGGTTGTGAACTAAAAATGCAGACTAACTCATAAATGTTTATTTAAGTTTGATTTGAGCCATTAAACGGTTCAGTTCGTTACTAACAATTGTGGATAAATTTTGTGGACATTTTAGTTAATTTTGATAAAGTTTGTTAAGTTGAACAAGTGTGAGTAACAATATGTTTTCATTTAAGCGATTTTGTGTATTTGTATGGTTAAATGATGGATGGTTTGCAATTTAACCATTTTTATATCCTCTACCTCTAATAATAAATAAGTGTATTTAAAGATAGTCGATCCGTGTATCACACAATGAAATATTTATTGAAGCGGTGTTACACAAAGCAGGGAAAAATCCCTACATGTTTTTTGGTGCTAAAATGGCAGCGTAAGGAAAATTGGACTGATTTTTTATATTCACCAAAATTTAGGTACTATTTGTACTCATGTTGCGTTATTTATGAAACAAATGCCAAGCAAATTATTTTCAATAACGATTTAATATTTTAAGAATTAAGATTCCTAAGCGCAGAACATGTTTTTGCTAAAAAAAAATTAATACAAATTTGAACTATTGTCTTAAAAATGTAACTTAAATTAAATCATGTATGAACAATCGAATACAATTATTTTTTGATATTGTAAAATCAATGTGACATGACTTTATGGAAAAATCATGACTTGATTAATTTTAGTTAATGCGACTTTAATTTCACGTTAGTCCCAAATCAATAACTATGTTGATTATGGTAACCTGTAGTAGAAACACAATTAAACTTATTTTCTACCTCAACAGCAAGTGGCGAGATCACTGTTTCATGAAACTTTTAATTCTGTTTCTACGAGTCTATTCTTTAAATAAACAAATGACGAAATAAAAATTCTAAAAAAGAAAAAAAAATAATAAGAAACTATTTATACAGATAATGTAAATACCGTTCTTCTTCTTTATTTATGTTGGTCTTGCTTTTCATTGTTTTTACTTTGCTTTTAATTTTTGCATTTCACAGTTTTTACCCAGAAGTTATTTAAAATGCTCGCGGCTTGAGACTTGGATAAATGCTCACGTGCTTGATTTTTATGTCAATATTCTCAAAAAAATAAAAGTATTATTTTGCATTATGAACAATAAATTTTTTTAATATCGGCCGTTATAAGTACATATTTGATGAAGTAAAATAATTAGGGTACCAGTAATACAATATACTTACTTAAAATCTGTCTCATCGTTCATCTAATGTCATGACATTAAAACAATGTATAGTACATGTAATAATATGTACTATACAACAACGGCAATTGTAAATAGCTATTAGTGAATACATTTTTCTTTTTGTTTTCGCAATTTATCCAATCTTGTTTATATTTTCATAACTGCCTAGGAATCGCCCCTGGGGGGATAAAATGTATGACCGACCTCAATTAATTTTTTGTCCATAATATTTTCTTAAAGCAAATTGACCTTTCTCACCACCCCATAGGAGGGCGCCCATACAAATATGACGTTTCATGAAACTCTTAAGCTTAATTAACATTTTTCATTTTGTGAATAAAATCGAAAGTTGTAGGCAGATTTTTTTATTCGTGGCTTGCAGCGCCTCTGATAAAATCCCCGACTGCCGACTGTTCTGCAGGAATTGTAGAAATACTTCCTTAGCAAAACTATAATGACTTTTTGCGAGCTTTAATTTTGTTTCTGCTGGAATTATCGAATTACTTCCTTTGTAAAAGTTTAATAGTTTCTTGCGAGCTTTAATTTTCTGCCATCAGTGATGTACATTACGGTTGTACGAAGTTTGGAAAAATTATGGACCGATTCCTACCCTGCTCAATTGTTCATACATCGTTTATGAGTTTGCGTTAAATGAAAATGCCGGTTTTTAGAGGCATAAGCAGAAGTAAAACCAAATGTAATAAAACTAATTGCAATTGCAGCTGTTGAATGCTCTTAAAATGTATGTATATATTCATTTCATATTTGTAATACGTAAACGCTGTAATAAAAAAACTAAGTGCCCATTTACATTATACGATTTTTGTCGTTGCGATTATTACCTTATTGGCGAGAGGAGAGAGAGAGGAATTAAAAGGGGTACACAGGCGAGTGTACCTTTTAACTCGTTTTGTTCATTCATTCATAACATAAAGTTAGCTGCTAAGTTGCAACGACAAAAATCGCACAATGTAAATGGGCACTTATAGAAATGAAATAAAAAACAAAAAAAAAAAACAAAATAAATAAAATATAAAAGCACAAAATTTTGTAATTTGCAAAATGAAGAAAATAGAACGCACAGTGGTGCAGATACTTTTCAATTATCGTATTATAGTTATTGGAACAAAATTTTTTTTGCTAAACATTTTTTATTATGTATTTTTTTTTTTTTGTTTTTAAAATCATTTCCTTCTTTATCTCTTCATATACATAATGTTCAATTAAATTTACTTTTAAGACCAATCATTCTTTTCAAGAGATACTCGAACAGTTTAAAACTGTAAAGTTAAAGAATTAATTATTGTTTTAATTTAAGGTATAACGGTTGTTTTACTCAGAATTACTTTTACGATATGCGTCCGCCCGGCTTCCTACAATATGGCTTAAAAACCATATTATGGTCCCGAAATGGGCACAAACAAACTATTGTTGTTTTTATACCTTTGCCACAGGTGGAAAGGGTATAATATATGTTTGTCATTTCGTTTGTAATTTCTACAATCTTAATGTTAGACGTTTTCAAGAATATATATTCTGGGTTCTTTTAAGTGGTAAAGTAGATTTAGCTATGTCCGTCTGTCCGTTTAGCTGGGTAAACGTAAAATGTTTTACTCCTTTAAAACTTTAAATATTGTTGAATTTAACAATATACCCCCATATTAGAGGTTCTACGCGGGAAAGCATTCCCGGGAATCCCGGGACACTTTTTAAAATTAATCCCGGGAAATTTTTTCCGGGAATTTTTGGGAATTTCAAATTAAAATTTCTTAAATTTTAAATTTTTAGCATCGTCGAAATCAAAAACAAGCAATAAAAATATAATCTTTACTAAAATTACTAAAAACTTCCTTCAAATCGAATTTTTTTCCTACGCCAATAAATCAAGGGTCATTTTAATTGGTGATGAAATGTCTAAAAAACTTCTTGAAGTAGAAAATGAAAATGTACACGATACACCAACACCAGAACCATCTATAAATTCTAAAAAAATAAATGTAAAGAAAATACAAAAGCCTGAAAAAATTAAAAAAAAATAATTTGAAGTCTATGAAATCACGGGCAACAGGCCAACAAATTTATAATCTTTTTATGTTGCGCTTCTTGCATCGTTTTCTGTAGCAGGTAATATACATATCAACAAGGATTATAAATAGAATCTCTGATGAGCTTTTTAATGCTTTAATAATAATTAAAAAAATGGTTCTTAAAGAAAATTAATTATACCAAGTTGCTATTAATAATAACTACTAAATATTAATAAGTTTTAATAGTTCGTGATTAAAAAATGTATATATATTAGAGCGACTCAAGTTGTATGGAAGCAAAATTCGTGCTCGATGTACCCTCCTAAAAATGAACCTTGGACTTTTTTAAGATGACATTTTAAATATTTCGGCTCCAGCTTTAACCTCTCGTGAGCTGGACCATTTTGAAAAAGGGTCTATTTTTGCATGTTTTGTTAATTTGGGAATCTGTTTCCTTACCAACATATACAAATAGGGTATCGTAAGAAAGTTTTTTTTAAGGCGCGTCCAACTGTAAATGCAATTTGTCCAAGGACGAGCATCCATGTCCTTTTTTTAAGGATTTTCTGTTAAAAAAACGGTTTTTGAATTTTTTGTTCGGGGTTGTTTGTAATAAAAATGCCAAATTAACATATTTTAATCTTAAGTCGATTTAATTAAATACGTGTCTCAGCTTTTTTTGAAATTCGTGCTAGTTCGCGTTTTGACAAAAATGCAATGGGGTGGTAACCCTTCGTTTAAATAGGGCAATATGGGTATCAAATTTCTTCTTTTGACAAGTACATAATCTAGGTATGTAAATAGTTGAGATTTTTGCAAATTAGATGCATTTCACATGGTGCTCTGGAATATATATAAATGCAATTTTGTAGTAACTCTAATATGAAAGCGGATTTAGTTTCTAGATCATGTATGGATGAAAATAGGACTAAAGAAAATAAAAAAGGAAATGATTAACGACTTAAATTTTTTTTAATTTGCGAAAAAAATATGCCGCCAAAAAGTCGTGGATCATTTCTTTTTTTCATTCTTTAGTCCTATTTTTATCCATACATGATCTAGAAACTAAATTCGCTATCATATTAGAGTTACCACAAAATTGCATTTATATATATTCCAGAGCACCGTGTAAAATGCATCTAACTTGCAAAAAATCTAAACTATTTACATACAACGATGATGTACTTGGCAAAAGAAAAAATTTGATACCCATATTGCCCTATTTAAAACGAAGGGTTACCACCCCATTGCATTTTTGTCAAAACGCGAACTAGCACGAATTTCAAAAAAAGCTGAGACACGTATTTAATTAAATCGACTAAAGATTAAAATATGTTAAATTGGCATTTTTATTACAAACAACCCCGAACAAAAAATTCAAAAAGCGTTTTTTTACAGAAAATCCTTAAAAAAAAGGACATGAATGATCGTCCTTGGACAAATTGTATATACAGTTGGACGCGCCTTAAAAAACCCTTTCTTACGATACCCTATTTGTATATGTTGGAAAGGAAACAGATTCTCAAATTAACAAAACATGCAAAAATAGACCATTTTTCAAAATGGTCCAGCTCACGAGAGGTCAAAGCTGGAGCCGAAATATTTAAAATGTCATCTTAAAAAAGTCCAAGGTTCATTTTTAGGAGGGTACATCGAGCACTTTTTTTGGTGAGTCGCTCTAATATATATACATACAAATGAATGTTTTATTCAAAAAATCCCGGGATTCCCGGGAAACGAAACAGAAAAAATCTTATTTCCGGGAATCCCGGCATTTTTTGAATAAAACATTCATTACAAATAGCCCGGGAATTTAGAAACCCTACCCCATATTCATAAACTTTTATTAAATTAAGGAAATTTTTCATAGAAAATTTGTTTGGTAAACCTTTATTAAATTTAAAATATTTTTTATGAATACGGGGGATAATGTTCAAATTCAAGTACAACTATAGGAATTATAAAATTCAATAAATGCAGGGTGTCTGGTAGCAGATTTATATTTTCAAACTTAAATAAAAAACGTACTAATTGAAACAAAGTTTTTTTAAGAGCATTGAACGATAGAATGGAAATGCGGATTGTATTTTTTAAAGAGTATGACATCCAGATGTCTTCCGTCGAGTTAAACACACTGTTCAAAACGGAGCCTTGTTTTTCGAGAATTTTCGAAAAAAATGGTCCAATTATCTAATGCGTGGATAAAGCACACCAAATAGTAACCCTGGGGCAATACAATGGTTTTTGATGTTTCAATCGAAGGTTGCGGGTTCTTGGAGACCAGTAACGGCAGTTTTGCTTGTTGACGTGGCCGTTTAAGTGAAAATAAACTTTGAACAAAATTGTCGACGAGCATTTACGTAAGAATCATTACTCTTAAAAAATGTCTTCACAGCAAACGGCGCCAACCTCCCTTCGCACCGTTTATTACTTTTTGAAATAATCGTATTTAAAAATATAAATTTGCCACCAGACATCCTGTATAATATTTTTTTAGGATTGCATGTTTAGTTTTTTAAATAATTTGTTTGAAAATTACAAAATTATGGTGGTTCTATTGTAGTTGAATGCTTTTTACTTTTACTTGCTTCCTTTGCTTAAAATTCTCTCATTCTCTTTTTTTTAATTATTGTTTTAAATGCATACATATCGCCTTATGTATAAAAAATATAACAGGTTTATAAAGGGTTTATAAAACAAATTTTTCATTTTTCCTGTATTATTTTTATAAATAAGGCTGATAATATTTATGTAGTAGTATAAACCAGAAAAGGAGAATTAGGATGAAGGTCCTCGCTGGCTGGAAAATTAATTACGTGCTATTTACATTACTGTCAATTTAAAGCCCTTATGACACTACATTTTTTATTCATTAATTGATATAGAATTGAAAGAAACAGTAAATGTAAGAAAGAGCAAACTATACAAAATGTAAACAAAGTTTTTTATTTTTTTTTTCTCTTGTTATGGTTTTTTTCAGGGATGGCGTTAAGAATTTTTAAAATTGTACCAACAACCTTTAAAAATTGTACTTTTTTACCCTAATTGTAAGTTAAAATTTAATTGTTAGTTAAAATTAATTTTATTTATGTTCATAAAAAAACACCACAAAATGGTATTATAAATCTAAGTTAAAAAAGTACCTATCAACAAAAAAGTACAATTGAAACAACTTAGCCGTCTCTGTTTTGTTTATTTTATTAAATGCTGCCAACTTTTTGTTAATGAGAAACCTAAAAACAAAAAGCGGTAAATCGCTGAATTTGCCCATAAACCGCTGATTCAGCAACACTTTTAATATTTCAAGCTTGAAATGTCAATTTTAAGTTAAACAATTTTACATTTTTTTTGACATAACTTCATTTTTTATCGATAACTTTGATAAAATTTTTGACAGTTTGCCATTTATCTTAATACAGCTTAATACACTTGGTAAATTTTTGTATTACATTATATTTGTACTGTTCACCAAAACTTGAACAATGCATTAAAAATGTAGTGTCATAAGGGCTTAAGGATAGCTTATAGTTGTGTAAAACTTAATTTGTAGCAGGAATAAAAAAATTAAATGAAATTATAACTTGTCGCAACAAGCATATTAAAAATATTTTTAAATAAATAACCATATTATTATTAATATTTAATATATTTTTGTTCCTTTTTAATCATAATATGGTTCCCTGGTAACATTAGCATTCTTAAAATCCAGCCATAGAATGTTGCTCTTAAAATTTGGTTACCTTCAACCATATATTTTTTGCGTGCGGCTCGGCTCGTTGGCTGCCTGTTAACTTTGACTACAAGATGCAGCGTGCATTTATTAAGATATATTTAAATAAATGTTGGTACAGGGAAAGATAATTTATTGCAAACTTAATCACGTTAGCAAACTTTTTTGATCCACAATCGTCCCTACCTCCTATAGAAATATCACTCACGAAAGCCTACTTTTTTAGAAATTCACCAGTTTTTTAATTTCTATTAAAACCAATTCATTTCTGCTACAATATTTTGTATGAAAACTAAATTGTTACGCTATCAGAATTATTTAAAAAACAATATGCATTATTTGAACACGTGAAGCAGTGGAAATAATTTTTATTTTCTATTATTTAAAACAAAGTAATTTATTTTAAATTAATCAACTATCAACATCATGCTTGTTGATGATGGCAATGGACAAGATAAAAATTTTATGCGAATTTTATGGACCATAGAGAGACATTTGAGAATTTTACCAATTTCTTTTTAGTATAAAAACACAGTCCAAATATTGTTAATAAAATAAATACAATGTAAGCCAGCGTAATTATGGCCAACAGTTATGGTCTAAAAATGTATGAACCCTAAAAATTAAACAAAATTCTAAACAGTAATTTTTTTTAATTTAAACTGTAATTGATTTCATCATTACAGAAAATATTAAATACACAGTACAAAAAAAAAAAAAAAAAAAAAAAAAATTGTCGCTACTATAGAAATTGTCTTAAAATATATTGCGTGTTAATAAATTAGTAAAAATGCTATATTCTGCTGTGCCAAATCATGTAAAATACTACAGGAGTGGAATATATGGAATATATAAGTCATGAACGAATTTTATAAAAAAAAATGTAACAGTATTAAAACTTCTTACAATTTTGGGCGCACTTCAAAAGTAAGTTTTTTATGAACTGACTTTATATGACGCATATGCTAAATTATTGACCGATATACACAAAATTTGATCATATTTTTTCAGTCTTAAAAAACTATGGCATACCTTTATTGACCACAATAGAATTATTTGTTAAGTATTTAGGCGTACTTAAGTGTTTTCCGAAAGTAAGCCTTATATGAGGCATGGTAAATTAAGCACCGATCTTCACATATTTTTAGTCTTATGAAACTATGATAGACGAAATTTTTCTACAATAGCGTTGTTCGTTGCTGTTTTGGCGTACTACAGTGTTTTCCCAAACGGGTTAGAATAAATATAGCTTTTTAGGAACAATTTTACAACAAATTGTTTTTTTCTGTTGAGTCTTTTAAAAGCGAGCATGTTTTCAACCGGCAGATAGACAGACGGACATGGCTAAATCGACTGAGGGCCTTTTTTTCAGCAATACACAACCCTATCATGATTAGTTGTTATTGTTTTTGAAAATTTTGAAAAACAATAATTAGATTAGGGAAGCATTTTCGTTAAAATACGCCGTATAAAAAGTGTTTCATTATTACAACTTTACTTAAACCTACTAGGTAGAATGAACCTTCCTTCAACTTATCACTCACTTTAGGTTAAAGCAAAGATGTAATAATGAAACACTTTTTATACGACCGATAAAATCCTACCTTGATCTGTCGGTAAGTTGTAAAAACGGGCCTAGAATAACTCAAGGACACAGAATTTGTACATAACGTTAACTTAATATAGAAATGGCTACCATAAAAATTTTTTTAAGTTTGAGACACAACACTTGATACAAAAAAGAAGATATGTATATAAAAGCTAAAGCATAGTTTAAGAACTATAAGAAACGTATCACGTTTTTTACTCTTTTTATTAGTTTTATGTTTCAAACAACAACAAAAATTTATACGTTAGATAGTCCTTTTCTAAATTAAAGTAACGATATATATTTTATGGGTTTTTAGATGAATATTAAAAAAGTTTTACACGGAATGACAAACTTAGTATACCCTCATTCACCGCTAGTGGTGAATCTCAAAAGTTTTTAGCAAGTATAAAAATGCACACAAGAATAGCTCCAAATCGAGCCCTAACCGCGAAAATAACGTAAGCTCCAAAAATCAAATTTTACAGGAGAAAGTTTTTTTTTTTATTTTATTCATATAAATTTTGTCGCTTACGATAAAATAGTTTTTGCTATAAAATCGTAACGGTACTTTATGTGACCATGACATTTTAGGAGATAATGCAAGTGTTGCCAATAAAGTAATTGCTTTAAAAAAACGAAAATTGAAAATGATGTCGCTTACGTTATTTTCGCGGTTAGGGCTTGATATTTTGATTCTACGCGACGCTCAACAATTTTCAGTTTTTTCATATAAATTTCATGTAAACAACAATGCAGCAAATTAAATTTTCCACAAAAATCCTCTTTTTTCTAAACTTAATGATTAATCAGTCATTAGACTTTGAATACAAGCAAAAAGGGGGAATGTTGTATGAAGTATTTTCTTTTAGTAATTGTTTTGTTTTTGTTAATAAATATGTAATCAAATTTGTATTATTAAAAAAACAATATTAGGTTTAAAGTACATTTAATACTTACAATTAATTTTTTGTTAATAGCAAATTATTTGTTTATAACAAATATTGCTTTTTTTCTAGTTTTTGCTAGTATTCAAGATTTGATACCTTAATTTCCTACAAGAATATGCCCATCAACATTTAATAGTTTTAAATTCGGCTATGCCGAATCTTCACTATGGTGCGATATGAACCTGCTGTTTAAGCTGGGATCACACTATTGCCGTAAATGCACCAATATGACACACTTTGTATTGTGCTTTATTGACGCACAATCATGAAATTGGACCAATAAAATATTCTGAAATAACACGATTGGCCTGTTTTAAACAAATTTAATTGCCGCTAGTTGGTACAAAGCGAAATGGTTACAACAATTGCCGCAGCACAGTCACACGATGTTCTTACTTGACAACTGCGAAAACAGCTGTTGTGGTAGTTTTTTTATTTGTTTGAAAGTTCTTGTTGGTTTGTTCATTAAATAAAATCAAATATGTATCATATACGTATGTATGTACTTAAACAAATTTTTGTTGAATATTTTTATTTAAATTTTTTAAGAAATTCCAAAAATTAACTGCCTGTTTTTAGAAAACGTAAACAAGTGAGTGAGTGAGAAATTATATTGAAAACAACAATAAAAAACGAAAATTTGTTTTTGTTTTCAGTATAATTTCTCACTCACTCACTTATTTACGTTTTCTAAAAACAGGCAGTAAGTCTGTTCAACATTTTCGTATGTTAAGTTTCGCTTATAAACTAAAAATTTTAAAAGTTTCAGTAGAGGTAAAAACTGTTTGTGGTTAGATTTTAAAGGAATTTGAAAATCCGAAAATCTCATAGTAAGCTAATTTCATTTGAAAATATATTTACATGGTTTTTCTTTTAAATTTTTGTAATTATTGTAAAAAAAATCTATTTTTTGAGTTAATACCATTTTTTTTTTAAACTTCCCGATATCTTTTTTTTTATTATTTTGAGTTGTGGCGCTTTAGTTGAAAATTTAAATTAAGTTTCCAAATGTTTGTTCTATCAACAAAACAGTATCGACGCAAAATACAACCAAGTTTAAATAAAAAATTTGATTATTTTAAATTAAATAAAGGCTCAAATCAAAACAATACCATTTTTATGAAAATACAGTAGTTTTCGGTTAATTGATCCCCGCTTAATTGAGTTTCCCGTTTTATTGCACTAAAAACCATGGAACGAAATCATTCAGTATAACAGTCTATGTAAAAATACCCGTTTAGTTGAGTTTCGTTTAATTGCGTCACCCGCTTAATTATTTCGCAAAAGAAGACCACATTGCGAAAAACAAAAGCAAATGTTTCGGTTAATTGTTTCCCTCTACTTAATGTGTTTTTGCTCCACAAAAATCAAGAAAGTCATGTTTCATGTTTCAGTTTTAAAAATAAATGTTATATAAAATAAATAAAGAAATGAGTTACATTTTCTATCTACACATGGGTGTTTCGCTTTATTGCACATCTTGCTCAATTAAGCGATTTTCGTTTTAATTGCGTCGGCGACTCAATTAACCGAGTACTGCTTAATTGAGTTCCCGTTTAATTGCGTCAAAAGTCGTGCATTTTTAGAAACTCAATTAAGCGGAAATAACTGTATAGGATGCATTTTTATTTAGTTACTGTTTTTAGAAAACGTAAACAAGTGAGTGAGTGAGAAATTATATTGAAAACAACAATAAAAAACGAAAATTTGTTTTTGTTTTCAATATAATTTTTCACTCACTCACTTGTTTACGTTTTCTAAAAACAGGCAGTTAAACTTTTGTATTAACTCAAAATACTACCTTTTTCTTAATACAAAGGGTGTCACAACACTTTCACGAAAATGGCCTCAAATGTGGTTGTCGAGATGAAAGATAAATATTGATATTGTTATCTTGTTGATCAAGCGCCATATATATGAATAATTAAAAAAATATATGTGGGGTATTCCACGTCAAATTAATTTTTTTTTTTTTAATTTCCCCAACTTTGTGATATTCTTAAGCAGTGTTACCAATTTAGCCATTTAGTGGCTAGATTTAGCCATTTTTCACCCTGTTAAGCCATTAAAAAATGAGTTTAGCAATTAGCCATTTTTTTTAGGCATTTTTCAACTTGTTTAGCCATACAATTTTTTTGTCGTTTTTCTTTTAAAAGAATAATTTTCATTTTATTATAAAAATTTTAAAAGTAAAATAAGAATTTTTAACAATTAAAACGCCTTTTATTTAAATCACAACTTTTACAAATGTTGCAAATCGCTATAAACTATGATGATGAAACATCTTTTAAAATAAAGGAATAGTATTCCAATATTAAATTTATAAAATGGATCAACACAAACATCGGTGTTTCTTTCTTGTTGCAAGTATTTCAATAAAGAGATACAGACGGCAACAAAATTTTTTTAGAAATTTCAGAATTGCCTATAAAGTAGCTCTCACTTCCATGGTCTAATGCTGAAGTAGAAAAGGTATTTAGCCAAGTAAACATCGTTAAAAGCAATTTAAGAAATAGGTTACTTTTAGCAACCGGTAATTCGATTTTATCAGTTAGGTAGATATTTTTAACATAACAATAAAATATAAACTATGCGGGTGTGCTGATGTTTGTAAGACCTTAAAATATTGGTCCTAAGCCCACCTTTAAGTATACCGATTGACTCAGAATCACTTTCTGAGCCGAATAAATGTTTGTCCGGCTGGATGGCTGTCCATGTAAACCTTGTGCGTAAAGTACAGGTCGCCATTTTGGAGATTATTTGATAAAATTTGGTACAAAGGTTCTAATGTGGTGTAGGGTATCATATTGTCGGGGTAGTTTCTTACGTGTTTTTTATTGTAGATCTGGACTCAAAAGTTTGGGTGAATGTTGTCGTGATTATGATTAAATTCAAATTATTTAAAACGAGTGATTCCTTTGAAATGAACAATAACGACATCGAATTTATCGATGATTTCATTTTTTAAATATCTATTAAAATATTAATTTACGTTTATTCTTATTCAACAACCTTAACTTACAATTTCATCGAAAACAACTTTAAATGAATTATTTCTGTTTTGTTATTGAATTTTAATGTGTTTTTATTTAAAAAGCTTTTAGCCATTTTTTAGCCCATTTTTAGCCATTTTTTTCCGTAAATTTTGCCACTTTTGGTCACCAAGTTTTGGCAACACTGTTCTTAAGTGTACTTGTTAACGGCTCTCTTCGTAAATTATGAAATTTTTTTTGATTACTAAGCCATATTTGATGTTTTTTCACAGAAAAAAAAAATATTCCAAAAGTTTTTGATTACGTTTTTTAGATTTAAGATTTTAGATTGTGTTTTTGAAAATGAGAGTATCCTTCGATAATTTTGAAAATGCATAATTTTTAACTCCGGTAGTGGGCTTAATTTCTAATGTTTGTTTTTGTTTTTTTTTTTTTTTTTTTGAATATTTTAAAACTCAAAAATTGGTATTTAAAATAAAAAAAATTTTCATGTCTATTTTCTAAGATTTTTATGTGCATACAAATCAATTGGCCATAGCCAAACCCAACTGTAAAGGCAAGCAATTGAGTCATTCAATCAAAAAAGTTTTTTTTCTGTTCCTAACAACAACATGTTGTTTACAAGAGGTTTAGAGGTCGAATAAGTTATACGCTACAAAACTGATATGGTTATTGTGCGGAAGATTTTTTTGTAATAAAAAATTTTAAAAATTTTAGAGCTGAAAAGAACGATAGAAGTTGAAAATGTTAAAAGTTGCTACTTAAATAAAGAGAACACAAATATAAATATATTTTCAGAAACCTTTGTACTATTTTTAGAGGAATATTTTCTAGACTTTTACAACTACTGGATCAAAATATGATTTATTTAAAGGCTTGATGAGGTTGTTTTATAATTGTAGTAGAAAACTGTTTCTATTATGATGGCAGTAAAAATATTTCCTCAACCATGCCATGTCGATAACTTGCTCGTGATCATATCAAAAAACGTTTTTTTTTTTTTTAAATGATTTTTGCTAGATTTTATTCCGCAGCCTTTTTTTCAAAACGCTTTACTAAATCTATCACACCTTCCTTTTAAAAATAGTGCACTTTACAAACATTTAAATCTAAAATTTTGTGTGCTCATTCATTTAGTTACAGTGAATTCATTCAATGTGCCGGTTGTTCTCTCTCAAAAACTTACAGTTTTAAAAAACCACATAAAAGCACAAACAAATCAGTTTTGTATATAAAAACAAATTTATTATTGCAATAAAAAATTTTAAGTTACCAACAAGAAAATCTTTTAATTATTTTATTTGAAATGCCGATTCAAGTCATAAAACCCAGACATATTTTGGAATTAACAGCACAGGAAAAACAAAAATTTTTGGAATCCTTTGACACCGTTTTATCAGATTGCGATGGTGAGTGACTGGAAAAACTAACACAAATTGCTATCTTTTTTTCAATAAAATAACGAATATGTTAAGAAATGTGTAAATGTGCAGCAGCTATAAGAAACCACTTTTGGAATTTTCCATTAGAGAATTTATAGCCGTAAATAAAACTACCGACTTAGTAATTAAATCAATTTATTTATACTAAATATATTCTCTATAAATGTAACACTGTGCAACCTTTTTGAAGTCATCAAGTGCAAACTCTTTTTAGTGTAGAATTTCTCGAAGTACTTATCGAAGTTAACAACCCCTTGTTGCGTTTTCCTAGCTTTGCTGCCGCTTGGACATTATTGCCTAATGCACATTTTGGCTCAAACCGGGAGAAAGAAAGTGTAGAGCAAACCAATGCAAAAAACTGAATTTAGTGCATTCAAATTGCTAAAATGTCGAAATATTTAAAATTGTTGTACCTTTTTCAAAATTTTTGGCCCATAGCTCATATTTGTTAAGTCATCGAATTTACATAAACTCTTTTCCCGTGCCACTAACAAATCACTTTGTAGGGTTTTTTACGGAAACTTATTGAAACTTGTTTTTTTTTTTGTCTTAAGCTCAATTGTAGCTATAGACTTGGAGAAAAAAGTGTGCAACAAACTAACGGGAAAAAAAGCATTTTATGTGTTGCAGAGCCTAATTGAGCAAATAAGCAAAAGTGATAATTAAATTTCCTTACTGCCAAAAAAAAAAAAGAAATAATTAAAATTTATCATCAATTAATAACGTGGAAATATTAAGTGAAATCTATTTATTGAAATCAAATATTTCTTATAATTATTCACAATATGTTCGCCAAATAATGTTGGCCGCATTTGTTATTACCAGGGAAACCGTAAATATGCAATTTCATGTTTTTCCTTGTGCGACCAATAAAGGCAGAAACTGGATATTTGTTCAAGTTTTTCTTGGGTTTCAAAAAACTAATTAACAAGGTTTCGTTTAAATGTGCTAAATTCTTATTTCATACTATTGATAAACTGATATTTATTGTTGATGGAATAAGCTATTTCTATGCGCATTTCACTGGTTGCTTAGGCCAGATCGTCAGGAAACTTCATCCAAAGATATTATACAAATAAAACTGTTAAGCGAATAAGAATTATAAGCAACAGTTTTACTAGTATCAATATCAAAGCTTAAACAAAAACAATAAACAGTGAGTTTATCTTTTCTTGTGTAGTAGTAGGGAAATGGGGAGGCAGCAAAAATGCTGCCTCCCCATTCGTTTTTTTCCCATATACCACAGAGGGAGCATTTTGCTTTTCATTGAAAGCAGCAAAAATTCTGCTTCCCCATTCGTTTTTTCCCATATACCACAGAGGGAGCATTTTGCTTTTTTTGATTTAAAGCAGCAAAAAATTCTGCCTGTTTTTGTTCCCAATGTATTTTCCATAAGGAGGAATTTTGAATAAAAACAAAATTAAAAAAATTGTTGAGTATTTTTTAAATATAAAAGAGAGTAATATTAATGTGATCGCGTTATATTTTCTTCAATAAAGAGAAATTTGCGAAGTTCTACGTATAAGTTCTATGTATAAAGAAATTGTTTGAGTATTTTAAAATAAGAGAGAGTAATATGTAATAAAGTTTAAATATTCAACATAAAATTACAAGTTAATAAACTTTACGTTAGAGTAAAAATAAAAGAAAAAAAAAAAAATGCAACCGTATGCATTTTTTTTTTTTTTTTTTTCTTAAGTTAAAAAATTAACCTTGAATTTTTTGTTTCGCATTAAATTATGAGTCAATAAACTTTTTGTTAGGGTAAAAAAAAAAAAAATAAAAATGCAATTAACAATATTATCATTTAAATATATTTATTTAATTAGTCTATAGACTACTTTCAAAGTGCATAAACATTAATTAAAAAGAAAAAAATTATATACTTTAAAATGGCATCATTCAATTGTAAATACTGTAAATCGGTTTTCGAGGAAAAGGACATGCTCGACACTCATGAAGTCCTTCACTGTCGTGAATGCTTCAAATGGTTTTCAAAGCTAAATCATCTGAGGGAGCATGAAAAGTCGCATGCTACTACATCGCATGCTACTACATCGCTTAGATGTAATAGTGGAGAACCGGGTATTGAAATATCCAATTTAAAAAACCTTAAATGTGTGAAAAGGGCATTTAAGGATAGAATCGTCACCTATCTTTATGAAAATCAAAAAGAAGAGATTCTACATCCTCTTGAGTTTTTCAATGGAATTCTTTTGGATCTTTTAAAAATTCTTAATGGAAGCCTAAAAAAACTTGTAACTATAAAGTATAATCTAGAGCTGGAATGTGAATACATACAAATAAAAAATGAGGATATATACATTCGCTCTATTACACACAGATCAAAAATGCAATTCCTGACTTTAAGTGATGACGTGGAGGACTCCCTCAAAAATCATTTTTTTAATATATGTACAAAAATGTCCGAATTTCAGGAGAGGGACAGTGGATGGTCTCTATTAAAAATAAAAATACTGGAAATAAATATAAATAAATCATCGTTTATTAAAGGTTCCAAATATATTCCAACACCACAGTGGATCAGAAAAAAACAGGGAGTTTTTAATATCCAAAATGATGATGACTACTGCTTTAAATGGAGTATTATTGCTTCATTTTTAGGCAATAATCAAAATTTAAAGCAGTAGTCATCATCATTTTGGATATTAAAAACTCCCAAGTTGTGTTCTTTACACGGGTTGGCACTGATATTTTAGAATATTTCAAAGGGGTTGTTTCTCTATTTTCGTCTGAGTCCTCTAATATGTCAGGTAAATCATCCAAAGAAACAAAATCTACAATTGGTGGTACAGGAACTGCTTTATGTGGAGAGCTAAGGCCTATAGGTTTTACTGGTAAACCTTCAACAGAAGCTTTCTTGCCTATTAAATTATATATAGCTTCTTCTATTGGAGAAAACTTCTGTTCTTTGCATGGACCACCTCCAGTGCATTTCTTATCTCTCAAGTTCTGCGAAGCTTTCTGACGCACATATTTCTTTTGAGCAGCCCACACCTGCATACATACAAGTACATGCAAACAAAATTTAAAAAGTCTATCCCATTACTAAATAAACAAACCAACCTTTTTCCATTCAGCAATGCACTTGATTGGAGGACCCATAGCATTGAGTTCAACCTCAGCTTTGCTCCAAAATCGACCGAGTATCTCCTTGCCTCCTTTAAAAAACCCACAAGCAATGTCTGGGTTGGCTTCCATTAATGACAGCAAATGTTGGCTTTGTTGCTTATTTGTGCTTTTCGACCTTTCAAGAATAATTTTTAGTTATTTTATTTATATTTCAATAAAAATACTTACAAAATTATTTAATTATTTTAATTTATATTACAATGATATTTTAGTTTTAAGTTTATTTAAATATATTTTTAAGAATTTTTAAGAATAAATTAAAAAAAAAAATAAAATAATATTAGAAAATATAATTATAGTTTTTCTTCCCAATTCCTTATCGTTTCCAAGAGAATGGTATCCATGTCGTCATAAAGTAGCCATATCGGTGGTATGGACCTGAAAACGTCGTCCTGCCCGTCATACATCGCCAGGAATATCGTCATATCTATCGGCGGTAATATAATGACTTCCGTTACATCAACTCTTTCTCTTATGTTTTGGTTATTTTGTTGATTGTCCATTGCGGCTTTGCTTATAGATAGTTACCAAATAAAAGATTTGTTTTTTAATCATAAGTTTTTAATTTAAACTTAGATATTCTAGATTAATTTTTCAACTTAAAAAAAAAAAAAAAAAAAAAAAAAAACGTATATTTTTGCATTCACTAACGAAAAGTTTATTGACTCATAATTTAATGCGAAACAAAAATTCAAGGTTAATTTTTTAACTTAAAAAATGCATACGATTGCATTTTTCACTTATGAAAAGTTTATTAACTCATAATTAAATATGAAGCAAACATTCAAGGTTAATGTTTAAACTTTAAAAATGCATACGATTGCACTTTTTAGCATAACGAAAAGTTTATTGACTTTTAATTTCCACAATAACAATTGTATATTTACTTTTTACGAGAATGTTCTTAAAAGTTCAATAATCATAGATCAGTTTTTCAAAATATGCTTTGATAAACATTAAATATATGTACCAAAATAAAAACAAAATAGTGCATAAGTCATAAATATATGTTTTACGAGGTATTTTCAAAAGATTTTTTTACTGTTTTATTTAATTAAAAAATGGAAAGTGTTAAACTAACTTGTGAATTTTGTGAGCACATAAGTTTTGCAAACAAATTTAATAAGAAAAGGCACTTTATGCGCCTGCATAATTTCAGTGCCAAGAAATCGAAATTTTATAAAAGTCCTTCAGATATCAAGGAAAAAAGGCGGGAGGATGACTTATTTTTATCAGAAATAAAGGTGGAGGACGATTTAATAAGACAATTTATGGAGGAGGATGACCTATTTTTATCAGAAATAAAGGAGGAGGACTTTTAATTTTTTTTTTATGTAAAATTATTTGTTAATAAAAATATAATAATATAAAATATATATAATAAAAAGGAATATAAAAAAAAAAAAAAAATCTTGTTTTTGTTTTATTATATTTATATTTATTGTAATGATTTTTTTTTTTGCAGAGTTTAGGTATAATTTAAATCAAATATTGCAGGTCCATTTGGTAATTGACGCCCCTTGTAAATAATTGTCCAAACTTTATCATTCATTTGAGTTAAGTATGGATCCTCCTTGTTTAAAAATTTCATCATTCTATTGGGGAGATAAAACCATTTATTGTCATCTAAATTGGCAATGACTTTTAGTCCATATTGTGTTTCTTTCCATTCAAAATTCACAACTTTCAAAGATTGGTTTAAAGGTATGTCATCTATTCTAATATACTCGGGCTTAATACCTTGGGCAATATTTACAATTTTTTTATACATCTGAAAACGAACAAGAAAAAAAATAATAATAATGAATAATTAAATAAACCTGTATTATAAAGAAAATACTTACCATTTTTATTAAGTTTCCTTTAAAGTGACAATTAGAATAATGATGTGGAATATACCCCCGAAAGCCTTTTTATATTAATGCTTGCTTAGGTTAGAGTACAAATTGAGTTAATTTATATACTTATATATATATATATATATATATATATATATATATGCACAGCGCTTATTTAGCGAACAGAGTTTGAAGCTAGCAGATAAATAGCGGACAGTTGCATACTTAGCGAACAGTCCGCCAAATGATCACATGCCTAGAGCATATTCACCGGACACGTCAATTTTGCCAAAAATTTTTAAATATTTTTTTGGTTCCGTTTTTTTTACTTTATTTGATTGCACTGTGGTTATATATCGAGCAATTACTATTAAAACTTCTATATATACGGTTTAAATGCGATATTTTTGTATTTTTTAACAAATTTTGTTGCGTAGTATTGCCAAGTACTCTTATATACTTTCCCGTTTTTTACTCCGTAAAAAATATATACATGTGATTTCGAGGACACAGAGAATTGCATTTGATCAGCGTTGCCATTGTAAAAAATTTTGATTTTAGCTATTTATAAATTAATATACTTTCTAGTTTTTATTGTGTTTGTTTTATAATATTTCAAAAAGGGTGGATTTATCGATTTATAGCTAAATATACTTTCTATTTAAAATATTGAGCTTTTTTTTTTATTGTGTTTGTTTTATAATATTTCAATAATTTTATTTCAAAATAGTGTGGTTTTTAGCGATTTATTTATAAATATACTTTCTACTTAAAATATTAAACTATTTTTTTGTTGTGTTTGTTTTTCAATATTTCAAAAAGTGTGGTTTTTAGCGATTTATAACTAAATGTACTTTCTATTGAAAATATTGAGCAATTTTTTATTTTGTTTGTGTTACAATAATCTAATAATATTTTTCAAAAAGGGTAGTTTTAGCAGTTTATAACTTAATAAACTTTCTATTTAAAATATTGAGCAATTTTTTGTTGTGTTTTATTATAATATTTCAATAATTTTAATTCAAGAAGGGTGGTTGTTAGCGATTTATAACTAAATATACTTTCTATTTAAAATATTGAGCAATTTTTTGTTGTGTTTAATTATAATATTTCAATAATTTTAATTCAAGAAGGGTGGTTGTAAGCGATTTATAACTAAATATACTTTCTATTTAAAATATTGAGCTGTTTTTATTGTTTGTTTTGATATATTTCAAAAAGGTAGTTTTTTTGCGATTTATAACTAAATAAACTTTCTATTTAAAATATTGAGCAACTTTTTGTTGTGTTTGTTTTATAATATTTCAATAACTTTAATTCAAGAAGGATTGTTTTTAGCAATTTATAACTAAATATACTTTCTATTTAAAATATTGAGCAATTTTTTATTGTGTTTGTTTTATAATAATTCAATAAATTTAATTCAAGAAGGGTGGTTTTTAGCGATTTATAACCAAATATACTTTCTATTAAATATATTGAGCAATTTTTTATTGTGTATGTTTTATAATATTTCAATAATTTTAATTCAAGAAGGGTGGTTTTTAGCGATTTATAACGAAATATACTTTATATTTAAAATATTGAGCAATTCTTTATTGTGTATGTTTTATAATATTTCAATAATTTTAATTCAAGAAGGGCGGTTTTTAGCGATTTATAACTAAATATACTTTCTATTTAAAATATTGAGCTATTTTTGATTGTATCTGTTTTGCAATATTGCAAAATGGGTGGTTTTTAGCGATTTATAACTAAATATACTTTTAATTTCAAATATTGAGCAATTTTTTATTGTGTTTGTTTTATAAAATTTTAATAATTTTAATTCAAGAAGGGTTTAATTGTATTTGTTTTACAATAATTCCTTAAATGTACTTCAAGAAGTGTGGTTTTTAGCGATTAATAACTAAATATACTTTCTATTTCAAATATTGAGCAATTTTTTAATGTGTTTGTTTTATAACATTTCAATAATTTTAATTCAAGAAGGGTGGTTTTTAACGATTTATAACTAAATATACTTTCTATTTAAAATATTGAGCTGTTTTTATTGTTTGTTTTGATATATTTCAAAAAGGTAGGTTTTTTGCGATTTTTAACTAAATAAACTTTCTATTTAAAA
The DNA here is from genome assembly GCA_963931875.1 of Pollenia griseotomentosa. Lineage (NCBI taxonomy): Eukaryota > Metazoa > Arthropoda > Insecta > Diptera > Polleniidae > Pollenia > Pollenia griseotomentosa. Next base: position 79,572,217 of record OZ007563.1, read on the forward strand.
TATTGAGCAACTTTTTGTTGTGTTTGTTTTATAATATTTCAATAACTTTAATTCAAGAAGAATTGTTTTTAGCAATTTATAACTAAATATACTTTCTATTTAAAATATTGAGCAATTTTTTATTGTGTTTGTTTTATAATAATTCAATAAATTTAATTCAAGAAGGGTGGTTTTTAGCGATTTATAACCAAATATACTTTCTATTAAATATATTGAGCAATTTTTTATTGTGTATGTTTTATAATATTTCAATAATTTTAATTCAAGAAGGGTGGTTTTTAGCGATTTATAACGAAATATACTTTCTATTTAAAATATTGAGCTAGTTTTGATTGTATCTGTTTTGCAATATTGCAAAATGGGTGGTTTTTAGCGATTTATAACTAAATATACTTTCAATTTCAAATATTGAGCAATTTTTTATTGTGTTTGTTTTATAATATTTCAATAATTTTAATTCAAGAAGGGTGGTTTTAAGCGATTTATAACTAAATATACTCGCTATTTTAAATATTGAGCAATTTTTTATTGTGTTTGTTTTATAATAATTCAATAAATTTAATTCAAGAAGGGTGGTTTTTAGCGATTTATAACCAAATATACTTTCTATTAAATATATTGAGCAATTTTTTATTGTGTATGTTTTATAATATTTCAATAATTTTAATTCAAGAAGGGTGGTTTTTAGCGATTTATAACGAAATATACTTTCTATTTAAAATATTGAGCTAGTTTTGATTGTATCTGTTTTGCAATATTGCAAAATGGGTGGTTTTTACCGATTTATAACTAAATATACTTTCAATTTCAAATATTGAGCAATTTTTTATTGTGTTTGTTTTATAATATTTCAATAATTTTAATTCAAGAATGGTGATTTTAAGCGCTTTATAGCTAAATAAACTTTCTTTTTAAAATATTGAGCAATTTTTTATTGTGTATGTTTTATAATATTTCAATAATTTAAATTCAAGGGTGGTTTTAAGCGATTTATAACCAGATATACTTTCTATTTAAAATATTTAGCAATTATTTTTTATGTTTCTGTTACAGTGGTTTTAAGCGATTTATAACTAAATATACTCGCTATTTAAAATATTGAGCAATTTTTTATTGTGTTTGTTTTATAATAATTCAATAAATTCAATTCAAAAAGGGTGGTTTTTAGCGATTTATAACTAAATATACTTTCTATTTCAAATATTGGGCAATTTTTTGTTGTGTTTGTTTTTCAATATTTCAAAATGGGTGGTTTTTAGCGATTTATAACTAAATATACTTTCTATTTCAAATATTGGGCAATTTTTTGTTGTGTTTGTTTTATGATATTTCAATAAATTTAATTCAAGAAGGGTGGTTTTTAGCGATTTATAACTAAATATACTTTCTATTTCAAATATTGGGCAATTTTTTGTTGTGTTTGTTTTATGATATTTTAATAAATTTAATTCAAGAAGGGTGGTTTTTAGCGATTTATAACTAAATATACTTTCTATTTAAATTATTGAGCTATTTTTGATTGTGTTTGTTTTGCAATATTTCAAAATGGGTGGTTTTTAGCGATTTATAACTAAATATACTTTCTATTTCAAATATTGGGCAATTTTTTGTTGTGTTTGTTTTATGATATTTCAATAAATTTAATTCAAGAAGGGTGGTTGTTAGCGATTTATAACTAAATATACTTTCTATTTAAAATATTGAGCAATTTTTTATTGTGTTTGTTTTATAATATTTCACTAACTTTAATTCAAGAAGGGTGGATTTAAGCGATTTATAACTAAATATACTCTCTATTTAAAATATTGAGCAATTTTTTATTGTGTTTGTTTTATAATAATTCAATAATTTTAATTCAAGAAGGGTGGTTTTTAGCGATTTATAACCAGATATACTTTCTATTTAAAATATTGAGCAATTTTTTATTGTGTTTGTTTTATAATATTTCAATAATTTTAACTCAAGAAGGGTGGTTTTAAGCGATTTATAACTAAATATACTCTCTATTTAAAATATTGAGCAATTTTTTATTGTGTTTGTTTTATAATAATTCAATAATTTTAATTCAAGAAGGGTGGTTTTTAGCGATTTATAACCAGATATACTTTCTATTTAAAATATTGAGCAATTTTTTATTGTGTTTGTTTTATAATATTTCAATAATTTTAACTCAAGAAGGGTGGTTTTAAGCGATTTATAACTAAATATACTCTCTATTTAAAATATTGAGCAATTTTTTATTGTGTTTGTTTTATAATATTTCAATAATTTTAATTCAAGAAGGGTGGTTTTTAGCGATTTATAACTAAATATACTTTCTATTCAAAATATTGGGCAATTTTTTGTTGTGTTTGTTTTTCAATATTTCATAATGGGTGGTTTTTAGCGATTTATAACTAAATATACTTTCTATTTCAAATATTGGGCAATTTTTTGTTGTGTTTGTTTTATGATATTTCAATAAATTTAATTCAAGAAGGGTGGTTTTTAGCGATTTATAACTAAATATACTTTCTATTTCAAATATTGGGCAATTTTTTGTTGTGTTTGTTTTATGATATTTTAATAAATTTAATTCAAGAAGGGTGGTTTTTAGCGATTTATAACTAAATATACTTTCTATTTAAATTATTGAGCTATTTTTGATTGTGTTTGTTTTGCAATATTTCAAAATGGGTGGTTTTTAGCGATTTATAACTAAATATACTTTCTATTTCAAATATTGGGCAATTTTTTGTTGTGTTTGTTTTATGATATTTCAATAAATTTAATTCAAGAAGGGTGGTTTTTAGCGATTTATAACTAAATATACTTCCTATTTCAAATATTGGGCAATTTTTTGTTGTGTTTGTTTTATGATATTTCAATAAATTTAATTCAAGAAGGGTGGTTTTTAGCGATTTATAACTAAATATACTTTCTATTTAAATTATTGAGCTATTTTTGATTGTGTTTGTTTTGCAATATTTCAAAATGGGTGGTTTTTAGCGATTTATAACTAAATATACTTTCTATTTCAAATATTGGGCAATTTTTTGTTGTGTTTGTTTTATGATATTTCAATAAATTAAATTCAAGAAGGGTGGTTTTTAGCGATTTATAACTAAATATACTTTCTATTATAAATATTGGGCAATTTTTTGTTGTGTTTGTTTTATGATATTTCAATAAATTTAATTCAAGAAGGGTTGTTTTTAGCGATTTATAACTAAATATACTTTCTATTTAAATTATTGAGCTATTTTTAATTGTGTTTGTTTTTCAATATTTCAAAATGGGTGGTTTTTAGCGATTTATAACTAAATATACTTTCTATTTCAAATACTGGGCAATTTTTTGTTGTGTTTGTTTTATGATATTTCAATAAATTTAATTCAAGAAGGGTGGTTTTTAGCGATTTATAACTAAATATACTTTCTATTTAAAATATTGAGCAATTTTTTATTGTGTTTGTTTTATAATATTTCACTAATTTTAATTCAAGAAGGGTGGATTTAAGCGATTTATAACTAAATATACTCTCTATTTAAAATATTGAGCAATTTTTTATTGTGTTTGTTTTATAATAATTCAATAATTTTAATTCAAGAAGGGTGGTTTTTAGCGATTTATAACCAGATATACTTTCTATTTAAAATATTGAGCAATTTTTTATTGTGTTTGTTTTATAATATTTCAATAATTTTAACTCAAGAAGGGTGGTTTTAAGCGATTTATAACTAAATATACTTTCTATTATAAATATTGGGCAATTTTTTGTTGTGTTTGTTTTATGATATTTCAATAAATTTAATTCAAGAAGGGTTGTTTTTAGCGATTTATAACTAAATATACTTTCTATTTAAATTATTGAGCTATTTTTAATTGTGTTTGTTTTTCAATATTTCAAAATGGGTGGTTTTTAGCGATTTATAACTAAATATACTTTCTATTTCAAATATTGGGCAATTTTTTGTTGTGTTTGTTTTATGATATTTCAATAAATTTAATTCAAGAAGGGTGGTTTTTAGCGATTTATAACTAAATATACTTTCTATTTCAAATATTGGGCAATTTTTTGTTGTGTTTGTTTTATGATATTTCAATAAATTTAATTCAAGAAGGGTGGTTTTTAGCGATTTATAACTAAATATACTTTCTATTTAAATTATTGAGCTATTTTTGATTGTGTTTGTTTTGCAATATTTCAAAATGGGTGGTTTTAAGCGATTTATAACTAAATATACTTTCTATTTCAAATATTGGGAAATTTTTTGTTGTGTTTGTTTTATGATATTTCAATAAATTTAATTCAAGAAAGGTGGTTTTTAGCGATTTATAACTAAATATACTTTCTATTTCAAATATTGGGCAATTTTTTGTTGTGTTTGTTTTATGATATTTCAATAAATTTAATTCAAGAAGGGTTGTTTTTAGCGATTTATAACTAAATATACTTTCTATTTAAAATATTGAGCACTTTTTTATTGTGTTTGTTTTATAATATTTCACTCATTTTAATTCAAGAAGGGTGGATTTAAGCGATTTATTACTAAATATACTCTCTATTTAAAATATTGAGCAATTTTTTATTGTGTTTGTGTTACAATATTTCAATAATTTTAATTCAAGAAGGGTGGTTTTAAGCGATTAATAACTAAATATACTCTCTATTTAAAATATTGAGCAATTTTTTGTTGTGTTTGTTTTATAATAATTCAATAATTTTAATTCAAGAAGGGTGGTTTTTAGCGATTTATAACCAGATATACTTTCTATTTAAAATATTGAGCAATTTTTTATTGTGTTTGTTTTATAATATTTCAATAATTTTAATTCAAGAAGGGTGGTTTTTAGCGATTTATAACTAAATATACTTTCTATTCAAAATATTGAGCAATTTTTTTATTGTGTTTGTGTTACAATATTTCAATAATTTTAATTCAAGAAGGGTGGTTTTAAGCGATTTATAACTAAATATACTCTCTATTTAAAATATTGAGCAATTTTTTATTGTGTTTGTTTTATAATAATTCAATAATTTAAATTCAAGAAGGGTGGTTTTTAGCGATTTATAACCAGATATACTTTCTATTTAAAATATTGAGCAATTTTTTATTGTGTTTGTTTTATAATATTTCAATAATTTTAATTCAAGAAGGGTGGTTTTTAGCGATTTATAACTAAATATACTTTCTATTCAAAATATTGAGCAATTTTTTATTGTGTTTGTTTTATAATAATTCAATAAATTTAATTCAAGAAGGGTGGTTTTTGCGGTTTTTAGGTAATTCACTTTTTGTTTCAAAAATTTAGCTATTTTGTATTGTGTTTGTTTATAATATTTCAAAAATATTATTTCAAAAATAAAATTATTAAAATATTAAAAAACAAACCCAATAAAAATAGCTCAATTAAGTTATAAACCGCTTAAAAATATTATTAGAATATTGTAACACACACACAATAAAAAATTGATCAATATTTTAATTAGAAAGTATATTTGGTTATAAATCGCTAAAAACCACACATCTTGAATTAAAATTATTGAAATATTATAAAACAAGCACAATAAAAATTTGCTCAATATTTTAAATAGAGAGTATATTTAGTTATAAATCGCTAAAAACCACCCTTCTTGAATTAAAATTAGTGAAATATTATAAAACAAACACAATTAAAAATAGCTCAATATTTTAAATAGAAAATATATTAAGTTATAAACTGCTAAAACTACCCTTTTTGAAAAATATTATTAGAATATTGTAAAACAAACACAATAAAAAATTACTCAATATTTTAAATAGAAAGCTAATTAAGTTATAAACTGCTAAAACCACCCTTATTGAAAAATATTATTAGAATATTGTAACACAAACACAATAAAAAAATTGCTCAATATTTTAATTAGAAAGTATATTTGGTTATAAATCGCTAAAAACCACCCTTCTTGAATTAAAATTATTGAAATATTATAAAACAAACACAATACAAATTTGCTCGATATTTTAAATAGAAAGTATATTTAGTTATAAATCGCTAAAAACCACCCTTCTTGAATTAAAATTATTAAAATATTATAAAACAAACACAATAAAAAATTGCTCAATATTTTCAATAGAAAATATATTAAGTTATAAACTGCTAAAACTACCCTTTTTGAAAAATATTATTAGAATATTGTAACACAAACAAAATAAAAAATTGCTCAATATTTTAAATAGAAAGTAGAAAGTAGTTTAGTTATAAATCGCTAAAAACCACCACCTTAAACGCACTAAATTCAGTTTTTAAGGCTTATTTTATTTATAGCTAAGATTATGACGAAGACAAGAAAACAAAATTCTAGTTTGTTTCCGTGACGAAGAGTATGTTACGGTTGTATAAGAAAACCATTGGTACATTTTTTATAAATAATTCATTATTGAATAAAAAGTGCTTAAAGTAGTAAAAAATAAAACTACAACGCGTTTCATAAGGTCGTTATCAAAATCGAACTTTTGAACAGAACATTACATAATTCAACATAAGACTTTGAACAGTTAACTCTAAAATCGATTTCATCATCTTTAGATACTTTAGCACCTAAAGAAATATACGTATTTGGGATCTTTAAGGTATGAAGTATTTAAGGAGTAAACAAAATTAACCAACTTTACAGTAATAAAGGAAAGATTCTATCTAAGATTGCTTTATTGCATTAACACTTCACTAAATCTTTTCATCTAATATACTGCAAATCTTAGATTATTATTATTTATCAAAATCTTTATAAAAATTTTAAATATTTTTACGTCCAAAAATACTTTTAAAAAAGGTATGACATGACAAATGGTAACGCTGGTCAAGTACAACTCTGCGTGTTTCTTTCTACACTGCTGCCAATTTAGCTATTTTCTCGTCAAATCCAGCGATTTTTAATAAAATTTTACAGGAAAAAATCATTTTATTTTAAAAAGTGTGATTTTTAGCGATTTATAGCTAAATTAACTTATTATTTAAAAAATTGAGCTATTTCTAATTGTCTTTGTCTCAAAATATTTCAATAATTTTATATAAAAAGGGTGGTTTTTTGCGATTTATAGGCAATTCACAAATTTTGATTGTGTTTGTTTTATAATATTTTAATAATTTTATTTCAGGAAGAGTAGTTTTTAGTGATTTTAAACTAAATATACTTTCTTTTGAAAATATTGAGCAATTTTTTATTGTGTTTGTGTTACAATATTCTAATAATATTTTTCAAAAAGGGTGGTTTTAGCGGTTTATAACTTAATACTCTCTATTTAAAATATTGAGCTATTTTTTTATTGTGTTTGTTTTATAATATTTCTCAATTTTTTAAATAATAAGTTAATTTAGCTATAAATCGCTAAAAACCACCCTTTTTTAAATAAAATTATTAAAATATTATAAAACAAACACAATAAAAAATTGCTCAATTTTTTAAATAATAAGTCAGTTTAGATATATATTAAGTTATAAACAGCTAAAACCACACTTTTTGAAAAATATTATTAGAATATTGTAACACAAACACAATAAAAAATTGCTCAATATTTTAAATAGAAAGTATATTTGGTTATAAATCGCTAAGAACCACCCTTCTTGAATTAAAATTATTCAAATATTATAAAACAAACACAATTAAAAATAGCTCAATATTTTAAATAGAAAGTATATTAAGTTATAAACCGCTAAAACCACCCTTTTTGAAAAATATTATTAGAATACTGTAAAACAAACACAATAAAAAATTACTCAATATTTTAAATTGAAAGTATATTTAGTTATAAATCGCTTAAAACCACCCTTCTTGAATTAAAATTATTGAAATATTATAAAACAAACACAATAAAAATTGCTCAATATTTTCAATAGAAAGTATATTTAGTTATAAATCGCTCAAAACCACCCTTTTTTAAATAACATTATTGAAATATTATAAAACGAACACAATTAAAAATAGCGCAATATTATAAACCGCTAAAACCACCCTTTTTTAAAAATATTATTAGAATATTTTAAAACAAATAAAAAATTGCTCAATATTTTAAATACAAAGCTTATAAAGTTATAAACTGCTAAAACCACCCTTATTGAAAAATATTATTAGAAAATTGTAACACAAACACAATAAAAAATTGCTCAATATTTTAATTAGATTGTGTATTTGGTTATAAATCGCTAAAAACCACACTTCTTGAATTAAAATTATTGAAATATTATAAAACAAACACAATAAAAAATTGCTCAATATTTTAAATAGAAAGTATATTTAAATGTTATTATCTTTGTTCGGCCTTTAAATTTCCAATCCTATGTGGTGGCCTCGAGCTTGTTTTATTAACATAGGAAAGTATATTTAGTTATAAATCGCTTAAAACCACCCATCTTGAATTAAAATTATTGAAATATTATAAAACAAACACAATAAATATTGCTCAATATTTTCAATAGAAAGTATATTTAGTTATAAATCGCTCAAAACCACCCTTTTTTAAATAACATTATTGAAATATTATAAAACGAACACAATTAAAAATAGCGCAATATTATAAACCGCTAAAACCACCCTTATTGAAAAATATTATTAGAATATTGTAACACAACCACAATAAAAAATTGCTCAATATTTTAAATAGAAAGTATATTTAAATGTTATTATCTTTGTTCGGCCTTTAAATTTCCAATCCTATGTGGTGGCCTCGAGCTTGTTTTATTAACATAGGAAAGTATATTTGGTTATAAATCGCTTAAAACCACCCTTCTTGAATTAAAATTATTGAAATATTATAAAACAAACACAATAAAAATTGCTCAATATTTTCAATAGAAAGTATATTTAGTTATAAATCGCTCAAAACCACCCTTTTTGAAAAATACTATTAGAATATTTTAAAAAACAAATATTTTAAATAGAAAGTATATTTAGTTATAAATCGCTAAAAACCACCCTTCTTGAATTAAAATTATTGAAATATTATAAAACAAACACAATAAAAAATTGCTGAATATTTTCAATAGAAAGTATATTTAGTTATAAATCGCTTAAAACCACCCTCCTTGAATTAAAATTATTGAAATATTATAAAACAAACACAATAAACATTGCTCAATATTTTAAAAACAAAGTATATTTAGTTATAAATCGCTTAAAACCACCGTTTTAAAAAAAAAATTATTGAAATTTACTTTTTGAAATTTACTTATTGAAATTAATTAAATATTATAAAACAAACACAATTAAAAATAGCTCAATATTTTAAATAGAAAATATATTAAGTTATAAACCGCTAAAACCAAACTTCTTGAAAAATATTATTACAATATTGTAACACAAGCACAATAAAAAATTGCTCAATATTTTAAATAGAGAGTATATTTAGTTATAAATCGCTTAAAACTACCCTTCTTGAATTAAAATTATTGAAATATTATAAAACAAACACAATAAAAATTGCTCAATATTTTCAATAGAAAGTATATTTAGTTATAAATCGCTCAAAACCACCCTTTTTTAAATAACATTATTGAAATATTATAAAACAAACACAATTAAAAATTGCTCAATATTTTAAATAGAAAGTGTATTAAGTTATAAACCGCTAAAACCACCCTTTTTCAAAAATACTATTAGAATATTTTAAAACAAACACAATAAAAAATTGCTCAATATTTTAAGTTGAAAGTTTATTAAGTTATAAACTGCTAAGACCACCCTTTTGAAAAAATATTATTAGAATATTGTAACACAAACACAATAAAAGATTGCTTAATATTTTAAATAGAAAGTATATTTAGTTATAAATCGCTAAAAACCACCCTTCTTGAATTAAAATTATTGAAATATTATAAAACAAACACAATAAAAAATTGCTGAATATTTTAAATAGAAAGTATATTTAGTTATAAATCGCTCAAAACCACCGTTTTAAAAAAAAAATTATTGAAATTTACTTTTTGAAATTTACTTATTGAAATTAATTAAATATTATAAAACAAACACAATTAAAAATAGCTCAATATTTTAAATAGAAAATATATTAAGTTATAAACCGCTAAAACCGACCTTCTTGAAAAATATTATTACAATATTGTAACACAAGCACAATAAAAAATTGCTCAATATTTTAAATAGAGAGTATATTAAGTTATAAATCGCTAAAAACCACCCTTCTTGAATTAAAATTATTGAAATATTATAAAACAAACACAATAAAAATTGCTCAATATTTTAAGTTGAAAGTTTATTAAGTTATAAACTGCTAAAACCACCCTTTTGTAAAAATATTATTAGAATATTGTAACACAACCACAATAAAAATTTGCTGAATATTTTAAATAGAAAGTATATTTGGTTATAAATCGCTTAAAACCACCCTCCTTGAATTAAAATTATTGAGATATTATAAAACAAACACAATAAAAATTTGCTCAATATTTTAAAAAGAAAGTATATTTAGTTATAAATCGCTCAAAACCACCGTTTAAAAAAAAAAATTATTGAAAAATTATAAAACAAACACAATTAAAAATAGCTCAATATTTTAAATAGAAAATATATTAAGTTATAAACCGCTAAAACCACCCTTATTGACGAATATTATTAGAATATTGTAACACAAACACAATAAAAAATTGCTCAATATTTTAAATAGAAAGTATATTCAGTTATAAATCGCTTAAAACCACCCTTCTTGAATTAAAATTATTGAAATATTATAAAACAAACACAATAAAAATTGCTCAATATTTTAAGTTGAAAGTTTATTAAGTTATAAACTGCTAAAACCACCCTTATTGAAAAATATTATTAGAATATTGTAAAACAAACACAATAAAAAATTACTCAATATTTTAAATAGAAAGCTTATTAAGTTATAAACTGCTAAAACAACCCTTATTGAAAAATATTATTAGAATATTGTAACACAAACACAATAAAAAATTGCTCAATATTTTAATTAGAAAGTATATTTGGTTATAAATCGCTAAAAACCACCCTTCTTGAATTAAAATTGTTGAAATATTATAAAACAAGCACAATAAAAAATTGCTCAATATTTTAAATAGAAAGTATATTAAGTTATAAACCGCTAAACCCACCCTTTTTGAAAAATCTTTTTAGAATATTGTAAAACAAACACAATAAAAAATTACTCAATATTTTAAATAGAAAGCTTATTAAGTTATAAACTGCGAAAAACAACCTTATTGAAAAATATTATTAGAATATTGTAACACAAACACAATAAAAAATTGCTCAATATTTTAATTAGAAAGTATATTTGGTTATAAATCGCTAAAAACCACCCTTCTTGAATTAAAATTGTTGAAATATTATAAAACAAACACAATAAAAAATTGCGTAATATTTTAAATAGAAAGTATATTAAGTTATAAACCGCTAAAACCACCCTTTTTGAAAAATCTTATTAGAATATTGTAAAACAAACACAATAAAAAATTACTCAATATTTTAAATAGAAAGCTTATTAAGTTATAAACTGCTAAAACCACCCTTATTGAAAAATATTATTAGAATATTGTAACACAAACACAATAAAAAATTGCTCAATATTTTAATTAGAAAGTATATTTGGTTATAAATCGCTAAAAACCACCCTTCTTGAATTAAAATTGTTGAAATATTATAAAACAAACACAATAAAAAATTGATCAATATTTTAAATAGAAAGTATATTAAGTTATAAACCGCTAAAACCACCCTTTTTGAAAAATCTTATTAGAATATTGTAAAACAAACACAATAAAAAATTACTCAATATTTTAAATAGAAAGCTTATTAAGTTATAAACTGCTAAAACCACCCTTATTGAAAAATATTATTGGAATATTGTAACACAAACACAATAAAAAATTGCTCAATATTTTAATTAGAAAGTATATTTGGTTATAAATCGCTAAAAACCACCCTTCTTGAATTAAAATTGTTGAAATATTATAAAACAAACACAATAAAAAATTGATCAATATTTTAAATAGAAAGTATATTAAGTTATAAACCGCTAAAACCACCCTTTTTGAAAAATCTTATTAGAATATTGTAAAACAAACACAATAAAAAATTACTCAATATTTTAAATAGAAAGCTTATTAAGTTATAAACTGCTAAAACCACCCTTATTGAAAAATATTATTGGAATATTGTAACACAAACACAATAAAAAATTGCTCAATATTTTAATTAGAAAGTATATTTGGTTATAAATCGCTAAAAACCACCCTTCTTGAATTAAAATTGTTGAAATATTATGAAACAAACACAATAAAAAATTGCCTAATATTTTCAATAGAAAGTATATTTAGTTATAAGTCGCTCAAAACCACACTTTTTTAAATAACATTATTGAAATATTATAAAACAAACACAATTAAAAATAGTTCAATATTTTAAATAGAAAGTATATTAAGTTATAAATCGCTAAAAACCTCCCTTTTTGAAATAAAGGAAAATATTATAAGAAAATAGCTTAATTTTTTAAATAATAAGAATATTAAGTAATAAATCGCTAAAAAATAAACTTTTTGAAAAAAAATTATTGAAATATTATGAAAAACGTTTTGACAGCACTAATTGAAATTAATCCCCTATAAGAATTTGGGAATAATAATGTGGAAACATGGCAACAAAAAATGTCATATACAAGGAATATATTTTGCAGACAGTCTCGGCAATTAAACGCAACGTATGCAGCTGTTCGTCATATGTGCGCTGCCCAAAAAAATCGATTTTTAAACGACTTCTAGAAAGTTTAGAAGAAAAATATTGAATTTATATTTCGAAAATATTGCAATTTGTAATATTTCATCAAAAAAAGTTATGATTTTTGCTGTTCGCATAATATGCCCTGTGCATACATATATATATATATATATATATATATATATGTATGCACAGCGCGTAGTTTGAATCCATTTTTTGTATGTACCTTATATTTTGAGGACATTTGCATACTATGAGGTCTGTCCTCAAAGTTTTATATGCCTTGCGTGTAATATGAAGACATTGTAGATTGAAGACATTTTTTACGGATTTTTTTTTTTTTTGTTCAATTTATTCCGCTGTGTATATATATTGATATATTATTGTAAAATTTTCGATATATGCGCTTTAAATGCATTAATTTAACATTTTTTTAAAAATTTAGATTTTTATAGTTGCCATACTTGCTACAAAAATTTTAATTTTAACGTCATTTAAATACATATTTGTATATATGTGAGTTTGAAGTCAGCCATATGCTACTTGCAAGAGTGAAAGAAACAACGCCATTTAAATACATATTTGTATATATGTGAGTTTGAAGTCAGCCATATGCTACTTGCAAGGGTGAAAGAAACAACGCCATTTAAATACATATTTGTATATATGTGAGTTTGAAGTCAGCCATATGCTACTTGCAAGAGTGAAAGAAACAACGCCATTTAAATACATATTTGTATATATGTGAGTTTGAAGTCAGCCATATGCTACTTGCAAGGGTGAAAGAAACAACGCCATTTAAATACATATTTGTATATATGTGAGTTTGAAGTCAGCTATTTGCTACTTTTTTACCAGAAGCTTAAAGGTGTTGCGTCTTTATACGTGTTTGTTTTATTATATTTCAAAAATTTTATTTTAAAAAGGGTGGTTTTTAGCGAATTATAGCTAAATTCACCTATTATTTAAAAACTTTAGCTATTTTTTATTGTTTGTTTTATAATATTTTAATAATTTTATTTCAAAAAGGGTGGTTTTTAGCGATTAATAGCTAAATTCACCTATTATTTAAAAACTTTAGCTTTATTTTATTGTTTGTTTTATAATATTTCAATAATTTTATTTCAAAAAGGGTGGTTTTTAGCGATTAATAGCTAAATTCACCTATTATTTAAAAACTTTAGCTATATTTTATTGTTTGTTTTATAATATTTCAATAATTTTATTTCAAAAAGGGTGGTGTTTAGCGATTAATAGCTAAATTCATTTATTATTTAAAAACTTTAGCTATATTTTATTGTTTGTTTTATAATATTTCAATAATTTTATTTCAAAAAGGGTGGTTTTTAGCGATTAATAGCTAAATTCACCTATTATTTAAAAACTTTAGCTATATTTTATTGTTTGTTTTATAATATTTCAATAATTTTATTTCAAAAAGGGTGGTTTTTAGCGATTAATAGCTAAATTCATTTATTATTTAAAAACTTTAGCTATATTTTATTGTTTGTTTTATAATATTTCAATAATTTTATTTCAAAAAGGGTGGTTTTTAGCGATTAATAGCTAAATTCATTTATTATTTAAAAACTTTAGCTATATTTTATTGTTTGTTTTATAGTATTTCAATAATTTTATTTCAAAAAGGGTGGTTTTTAGCGATTAATAGCTAAATTCACCTATTATTTAAAAACTTTAGCTATATTTTATTGTTTGTTTTATAATATTTCAATAATTTTATTTCAAAAAGGGTGGTTTTTAGCGATTAATAGCTAAATTCATTTATTATTTAAAAACTTTAGCTATATTTTATTGTTTGTTTTATAATATTTCAATAATTTTATTTCAAAAAGGGTGGTTTTTAGCGATTAATAGCAAAATTCACCTATTATTTAAAAACTTTAGCTATATTTTATTGTTTGTTTTATAATATTTCAATAATTTTATTTCAAAAAGGGTGGTTTTTAGCGATTAATAGCTAAATTCATTTATTATTTAAAAACTTTAGCTATATTTTATTGTTTGTTTTATAATATTTCAATAATTTTATTTCAAAAAGGTGGTTTTTAGCGATTAATAGCTAAATTCACCTATTATTTAAAAACTTTAGCTATATTTTATTGTTTGTTTTATAATATTTCAATAATTTTATTTCAAAAAGGGTGGTTTTTAGCGATTAATAGCTAAATTCACCTATTATTTAAAAACTTTAGCTATATTTTATTGTTTGTTTTATAATATTTCAATAATTTTATTTCAAAAAGGGTGGTTTTTAGCGATTAATAGCTAAATTCACCTATTATTTAAAAACTTTAGCTATATTTTATTGTTTGTTTTATAATATTTCAATAATTTTATTTTAAAAAGGGTGGTTTTTAGCGATTAATAGCTAAATTCATTTATTATTTAAAAACTTTAGCTATATTTTATTGTTTGTTTTATAATATTTCAATAATTTTATTTCAAAAAGGGTGGTTTTTAGCGATTAATAGCTAAATTCATTTATTATTTAAAAACTTTAGCTATATTTTATTGTTTGTTTTATAATATTTCAATAATTTTATTTCAAAAAGGGTGGTTTTTAGCGATTAATAGCTAAATTCACCTATTATTTAAAAACTTTAGCTATATTTTATTGTTTGTTTTATAATATTTCAATAATTTTATTTCAAAAAGGGTGGTTTTTAGCGATTAATAGCTAAATTCACCTATTATTTAAAAACTTTAGCTATATTTTATTGTTTGTTTTATAATATTTCAATAATTTTATTTCAAAAAGGGTGGTTTTTAGCGATTAATAGCTAAATTCATTTATTATTTAAAAACTTTAGCTATATTTTATTGTTTGTTTTATAATATTTCAATAATTTTATTTCAAAAAGGGTGGTTTTTAGCGATTAATAGCTAAATTCACCTATTATTTAAAAACTTTAGCTATATTTTATTGTTTGTTTTATAATATTTCAATAATTTTATTTCAAAAAGGGTGGTTTTTAGCGATTAATAGCTAAATTCACCTATTATTTAAAAACTTTAGCTATTTTTTATTGTTCGTTTTATAATATTTCATTAATTTAATATGAAGCAGTTTGGGTTTTTATCAAGTAATAGCTAAAGACACCTATTATTTAAAAAATGTAGCTATTTTTTATTGTTTGTTTTATAATATTTCATTAATTTAGTATCAAAAAGTGTGGGTTTTTAGCGATTAATAGCTAAATTCATTTATTATTTAAAAACTTTAGCTATATTTTATTGTTTGTTTTATAATATTTCAATAATTTTATTTCAAAAAGGGTGGTTTTTAGCGATTAATAGCTAAATTCATTTATTATTTAAAAACTTTAGCTATATTTTATTGTTTGTTTTATAATATTTCAATAATTTTATTTCAAAAAGGGTGGTTTTTAGCGATTAATAGCTAAATTCATTTATTATTTAAAAACTTTAGCTATATTTTATTGTTTGTTTTATTATATTTCAATAATTTTATTTCAAAAAGGGTGGTTTTTAGCGATTAATAGCTAAATTCATTTATTATTTAAAAACTTTAGCTATATTTTATTGTTTGTTTTATAATATTTCAATAATTTTATTTCAAAAAGGGTGGTTTTTAGCGATTAATAGCTAAATTCACCTATTATTTAAAAACTTTAGCTATATTTTATTGTTTGTTTTATAATATTTCAATAATTTTATTTCAAAAAGGGTGGTTTTTAGCGATTAATAGCTAAATTCACCTATTATTTAAAAACTTTAGCTATATTTTATTGTTTGTTTTATAATATTTCAATAATTTTATTTCAAAAAGGGTGGTTTTTAGCGATTAATAGCTAAATTCACCTATTATTTAAAAACTTTAGCTATATTTTATTGTTTGTTTTATAATATTTCTATAATTTTATTTCAAAAAGGGTGGTTTTTAGCGATTAATAGCTAAATTCATTTATTATTTAAAAACTTTAGCTATATTTTATTGTTTGTTTTATAATATTTCAATAATTTTATTTCAAAAAGGGTGGTTTTTAGCGATTAATAGCTAAATTCACCTATTATTTAAAAACTTTAGCTATTTTTTATTGTTCGTTTTATAATATTTCATTAATTTAATATGAAGCAGTTTGGGTTTTTATCAAGTAATAGCTAAAGACACCTATTATTTAAAAAATGTAGCTATTTTTTATTGTTTGTTTTATAATATTTCATTAATTTAGTATCAAAAAGTGTGGGTTTTTAGCGATTAATAGCTAAATTCATTTATTATTTAAAAACTTTAGCTATATTTTATTGTTTGTTTTATAATATTTCTATAATTTTATTTCAAAAAGGGTGGTTTTTAGCGATTAATAGCTAAATTCATTTATTATTTAAAAACTTTAGCTATATTTTATTGTTTGTTTTATAATATTTCAATAATTTTATTTCAAAAAGGGTGGTTTTTAGCGATTAATAGCTAAATTCACCTATTATTTAAAAACTTTAGCTATTTTTTATTGTTCGTTTTATAATATTTCATTAATTTAATATGAAGCAGTTTGGGTTTTTATCAAGTAATAGCTAAAGACACCTATTATTTAAAAAATGTAGCTATTTTTTATTGTTTGTTTTATAATATTTCATTAATTTAGTATCAAAAAGTGTGGGTTTTTAGCGATTAATAGCTAAATTCATTTATTATTTAAAAACTTTAGCTATATTTTATTGTTTGTTTTATAATATTTCAATAATTTTATTTCAAAAAGGGTGGTTTTTAGCGATTAATAGCTAAATTCATTTATTATTTAAAAACTTTAGCTATATTTTATTGTTTGTTTTATAATATTTCAATAATTTTATTTCAAAAAGGGTGGTTTTTAGCGATTAATAGCTAAATTCATTTATTATTTAAAAACTTTAGCTATATTTTATTGTTTGTTTTATTATATTTCAATAATTTTATTTCAAAAAGGGTGGTTTTTAGCGATTAATAGCTAAATTCATTTATTATTTAAAAACTTTAGCTATATTTTATTGTTTGTTTTATAATATTTCAATAATTTTATTTCAAAAAGGGTGGTTTTTAGCGATTAATAGCTAAATTCACCTATTATTTAAAAACTTTAGCTATATTTTATTGTTTGTTTTATAATATTTCAATAATTTTATTTCAAAAAGGGTGGTTTTTAGCGATTAATAGCTAAATTCACCTATTATTTAAAAACTTTAGCTATATTTTATTGTTTGTTTTATAATATTTCAATAATTTTATTTCAAAAAGGGTGGTTTTTAGCGATTAATAGCTAAATTCACCTATTATTTAAAAACTTTAGCTATATTTTATTGTTTGTTTTATAATATTTCTATAATTTTATTTCAAAAAGGGTGGTTTTTAGCGATTAATAGCTAAATTCATTTATTATTTAAAAACTTTAGCTATATTTTATTGTTTGTTTTATAATATTTCAATAATTTTATTTCAAAAAGGGTGGTTTTTAGCGATTAATAGCTAAATTCACCTATTATTTAAAAAATTTAGCTATTTTAAAAACCTTTTCTTTAGCTTCACTGCGGAAAATCAAATCTTGTAACGTTAATTTAACCGCCTTATACTCAATGCAAATGGATAAAACTTTCCAGGCATACATATTCCCGATGACAATACACGAATACATGGGCTAGCCGGGATAAAATCTAGGGGTGGAGGGGCAAATTTTTTTTTTTTTTTGCTAAAATGCTTTTTTGACCGCCTTTTACTCAATGCAAATGGATGAAACTTTGCAGGCATGCATATTCCCGATGACAATACACGAATACATGGGCGTAGCCGGGATAAAATCTAGGTGGGTGCAAAATTTTTTTTAAATGTTCTTTTTTAAGAAAAGCGTTTCTTAAAAAATTTTTTTTTTAATGTTCTTATTTATTTATTGTTTGTTTTATAAAAGTTCAATAATTTTATTTAAAAATGTGTCGGTTTTAGCGATTAATAGCTAAATTCACCTATTATTTTTTTTAAAATTTAGCAATTTTTTTTGTTTATTTTATAATATTTCAATAATTTTATTTTAAAAAGTGTGGATTTTAGCGATTAATAGCTAAATTCACCTATTATTTAAAAAATTTAGCTATTTTTTATTTTTTGTTTTATAATCACCCCTATCGTGAATAACAAGTGGAATTTTTGTTCCCATGAAATTTTCATTCCCCTCGAAGGGAAAAAAGCAATCGTGAATCTCGTGTGAAAAATTTTTCACGCTATCAGTTCCAGTGAATGTAAAAAAAAGAAGAAAGTTTAAAAAATATTAAAAATCCATGAAATTTTTGTTCAAAAATATACAAGTATATATTTCAAAGAAAAGGTAAAATAATAAAGCAAAATATTTAGTATTGGAGGGATAGTTTGATTACAACGTTAGTTTTTTGCACATTTTAAATTTTATGTAGTAAAATATTTTCCAAAATTCTGCCACCAAGTCAATTGAAAGTAGAGTTTTTCGATTCCCGGGAAAACGGGAATTTTTTTTAAATTTCCCGGGATCCCGGGATCCCGCTCCATATAAATAATACAAAGCAAATTTGTTTTAAATTAATGAAAAAAACTTTTTTTTAAAAAAGCGCAAGGGAACTTGTTTACAAAAAAAGTAAAAGAACGCACTTCCCGGGTATATAAGCCGTCCCAAAATGAAACAAATTTGTGTTTATCACCTTAAAAACTATAGCTGCTTTATTGTAAAATAGTCATATCTAAAAAAATTTAAAATTTTAAGTTAATTAAGCATAGTGTTCCCTCATACTTTCTCGTAACAAAAAATCAGTATTATATCTCAAACTGAACCGAAATTATAGCAAAATATATCTTGTAGATATGACTTTGCTGCAATAAAGGAGCGATATTTTTGGATACCTCCTATTTTTAAGACTTGTCCATGGACAATTAAAATTTACTGCCTGCGTCTTGTTTGGAATTTATGTTCTTTAATAACTCTTCACTTCACTAAATTTATTAATTATCAACTGTTGCACTGCCCATTCTGCTTTTGGTAGATTTATTGCGTTAGTAGACATTGATCTACGAATGTACTCACTTCTTGGAATTGATCTAATCGACAAGCCATCAACAGATGCTAATTTTTAGAGAATAGCAAACTACATTTTTAAGTATAAATATCTGTTTTCCGAAACAATTAGGACCTTTTTATTTCCCGGGATCCCGCAACAAAAATCCCGGGAAATCGGGAAATAAAAATATTGGAATTCCCGGGAAAAAACCCTAATTGAAAGCTTCACAAATCCGCAGGCAATCGACCTGTTTTTTTGCATTTTGTTGAGCAATATATCGGTTTGTGTCTTATTAACTTATTAACCCTTAATATTCGATTTATAGGAGGAGCTACTAACATACATGATCTGTTCCCTAGCAAAAATAAAGTGAGAAAATCTAAGGGAAATGTGAACAAATTGCGAGGGAAAAATTATTCACGATAGGGGTGAATATTTCAATAATTTTATTTAAAAAAGGGTTGTTTTGAGCGATTAATACCTAAATTCACCTATTATTTAAAAAATTTAGCTATTTTTTATTGTTTGTTTTATAATATTTCAATAATTTTATTTCAAAAGGGCGGCTATAGCGATTTATAGCTAAATTCACTTTTTATTTAAAAAATGTAGTTATTTTTTATTGTTTGTTTTATAATATTTCCTCTCGTTTTCCTGGAATTCATCTAACAGTGAGTTTCAAAATTTGAAAATAAGGACAAATTGCAAAATTCGTATAAAGACGCGACACCTTTAAGCTTCTGGTAATAAATGTTCATAGAAGTCCAATTTGTTCACAATTTACATCAAATTTCATTCGCCCATCACCTCCCGTTTTCCTAGAATTCGTCTAACAATGAATTTCAAAATTTGAAAATATGGACAAATTGAAAAATTTGTATTAAGACGCAACTCCTTTAAGCTTCTGTATGAACTTTTATGTATTAATAATAATAATTTTTATGTGCTATATATTTGTTTCTTTCTCTCTAGCAAGTAGTATAGGGCTGACTTCAAACTAACATATATACAAATATTTAAATGGCGCTAAAAACAAAAAATTCGTAAAAAATGTCTTCATATTACACGTAAAGCATGTTAAACTTTGAGGACAGGCCTCATAGTATGCAACTGTCCTCAAAATATAAGGAACATACAAAAAAATGTATGCAAACTACACGCTGTGCATGCATATATATTCAGATTTTACCCGTTTACTTCTTATAAGGGCCGAATTTCAGATAGTTAATTACCTATTGCCCAGCAACATTCTCATTGATTTGCTTTACTTGTGTTATTACTTATGTTGTGTACTGATGTTTATTTAAATTATTATTTTAAATTTTTAAATAAACAAACTAAAATTGTTTGTTTTATTTAAAGCACGTGTAATTAAATTTATATATGGTTGGTCACTCTAACTAATGGTTTTTGATATGACGACTTTTTCTTTTAAGATATTATTTTAGTGTTGTAGTATTTTATTTATTTATAAATCACTAAAAACCGCCCTTTTGATATAAAAATATTGAAATATAATAAAACAAACAATAAAAAATACCTAATTTTTTAAAATAATAGGTGAATATAGATAGGTATTAATCGCTAAAAACCACACTCTTTGATATGAAATTAATGAAATATTATTAAACAAACAATAAAAAATAGTTAAATGTTTAAATAATAGGTGAATTTAGCTATTAATCGCTAAAAACCCAGACTTTTTGATACTAAATTAATGAAATATTATAAAACAAACAATAAAAAATAGCTAAATTGTTTAAATAATAGGTGAATTTAGGTATTAATCGCTAAAAACCACACTTTTTGATATTAAATTAATGAAATATTATAAAACAAACAATAAAAAATAGCTAAATTTTTAAAATAATAGGTGAATTTAGCTATTAATCGGTATAAACCACCCTTTTTGAAATAAAATAATAAAAATATTATAAATTAAACAATAAAAAATAGCTAAGATTTTTAAATAATAAGTGAATTTTGCTATAAATCGCTACAAACCACTTTTTTTAAATAAAATTATTGAAATCTTTTAAACAAACAATAAAAAATAGCTGAATTTTTTAAATAATAGGTGAATTTAGCTATTAATCGCTAAAAACCACCCTTTTTGAAATAAAATTATTGAAATATTATAAAACAAACAATAAAATATAGCTAAAGTTTTTAAATAATAAATGAATTTAGCTATTAATCGCTAAAAACCCACACTTTTTGATACTAAATTAATGAAATATTATAAAACAAACAATAAAAAATAGCTACATTTTTTAAATAATAAACTGCAAACTGCTTCATATTAAATTAATGAAATATTATAAAACAAACAATAAAAAATAGCTACATTTTTTAAATAATAGGTGAATTTAGCTATTAATCGCTAAAAACCCACACTGTTTGATATTAAATTAATGAAATATTATAAAACAAACAATAAAAAATAGCTACATTTTTTAAATAATAAACTGCAAACTGCTTCATATTAAATTAATGAAATATTATAAAACAAACAATAAAAAATAGCTACATTTTTTAAATAATAGGTGAATTTAGCTATAAATCGCTAAAAACCCACACTGTTGGATATTAAATTAATGAAATATTATAAAACAAACAATAAAAAATAGCTAAATTTTTTAAATAATAGGTGTCTTTAGCTATTACTCGCTAAAAACCCAAACTGCTTCATATTAAATTAATGAAATATTATAAAACGAACAATAAAAAATAGCTACATTTTTTAAATAATAGGTGAATTTAGCTATAAATCGCTAAAAACCCACACTGTTTGATATTAAATTCATGAAATATTATAAAACAAGCAATAAAAAATAGCTAAATTTTTTAAATAATAGGTGTCTTTAGCTATTACTCGCTAAAAACCCAAACTGCTTCATATTAAATTAATGAAATATTATTAAACGAACAATAAAAAATAGCTAAATTTTTTAAATAATAGGTGAATTTAGCTATTAATCGCTAAAAACCCACACTTTTTGATACTAAATTCATGAAATATTATAAAACAAACAATAAAAAATAGCTACATTTTTTAAATAATAAACTGCAAACTGCTTCATATTAAATTAATGAAATATTATAAAACAAACAATAAAAAATAGCTACATTTTTTAAATAATAGGTGAATTTAGCTATTAATCGCTAAAAACCCACACTGTTTGATATTAAATTAATGAAATATTATAAAACAAACAATAAAAAATAGCTACATTTTTTAAATAATAAACTGCAAACTGCTTCATATTAAATTAATGAAATATTATAAAACAAACAATAAAAAATAGCTACATTTTTTAAATAATAGGTGAATTTAGCTATTAATCGCTAAAAACCCACACTGTTTGATATTAAATTAATGAAATATTATAAAACAAACAATAAAAAATAGCTACATTTTTTAAATAATAAACTGCAAACTGCTTCATATTAAATTAATGAAATATTATAAAACAAACAATAAAAAATAGCTACATTTTTTAAATAATAGGTGAATTTAGCTATAAATCGCTAAAAACCCACACTGTTGGATATTAAATTAATGAAATATTATAAAACAAACAATAAAAAATAGCTAAATTTTTTAAATAATAGGTGTCTTTAGCTATTACTCGCTAAAAACCCAAACTGCTTCATATTAAATTAATGAAATATTATAAAACGAACAATAAAAAATAGCTACATTTTTTAAATAATAGGTGAATTTAGCTATAAATCGCTAAAAACCCACACTGTTTGATATTAAATTCATGAAATATTATAAAACAAACAATAAAAAATAGCTAAATTTTTTAAATAATAGGTGTCTTTAGCTATTACTCGCTAAAAACCCAAACTGCTTCATATTAAATTAATGAAATATTATTAAACGAACAATAAAAAATAGCTAAATTTTTTAAATAATAGGTGAATTTAGCTATTAATCGCTAAAAACCCACACTTTTTGATACTAAATTCATGAAATATTATAAAACAAACAATAAAAAATAGCTACATTTTTTAAATAATAAACTGCAAACTGCTTCATATTAAATTAATGAAATATTATAAAACAAACAATAAAATATAGCTAAAGTTTTTAAATAATAGGTGAATTTAGCTATTAATCGCTAAAAACCACCCTTTTTGAAATAAAATTATTGAAATATTATAAAACAAACAATAAAATATAGCTAAAGTTTTTAAAAAATAAATGAATTTAGCTATTAATCGCTAAAAACCACCCTTTTTGAAATAAAATTATTGAAATATTATAAAACAAACAATAAAAAATAGCTAAAGTTTTTAAAGAATAGGTGAATTTAGCTATTAATCGCTAAAAACCACCCTTTTTGAAATAAAATTATTGAAATATTATAAAACAAACAATAAAATATAGCTAAAGTTTTTAAATAATAAATGAATTTAGCTATTAATCGCTAAAAACCACCCTTTTTGAAATAAAATTATTGAAATATTATAAAACAAACAATAAAAAATAGCTAAAGTTTTTAAAGAATAGGTGAATTTAGCTATTAATCGCTAAAAACCACCCTTTTTGAAATAAAATTATTGAAATATTATAAAACAAACAATAAAATATAGCTAAAGTTTTTAAATAATAGGTGAATTTAGCTATTAATCGCTAAAAACCACCCTTTTTGAAATAAAATTATTGAAATATTATAAAACAAACAATAAAATATAGCTAAAGTTTTTAAATAATAGGTGAATTTAGCTATTAATCGCTAAAAACCACCCTTTTTGAAATAAAATTATTGAAATATTATAAAACAAACAATAAAATATAGCTAAAGTTTTTAAATAATAGGTGAATTTAGCTATTAATCGCTAAAAACCACCCTTTTTGAAATAAAATTATTGAAATATTATAAAACAAACAATAAAATATAGCTAAAGTTTTTAAAGAATAGGTGAATTTAGCTATTAATCGCTAAAAACCACCCTTTTTGAAATAAAATTATTGAAATATTATAAAACAAACAATAAAATATAGCTAAAGTTTTTAAAGAATAGGTGAATTTAGCTATTAATCGCTAAAAACCACCCTTTTTGAAATAAAATTATTGAAATATTATAAAACAAACAATAAAATATAGCTAAAGTTTTTAAAGAATAGGTGAATTTAGCTATTAATCGCTAAAAACCACCCTTTTTGAAATAAAATTATTGAAATATTATAAAACAAACAATAAAATATAGCTAAAGTTTTTAAAGAATAGGTGAATTTAGCTATTAATCGCTAAAAACCACCCTTTTTGAAATAAAATTATTGAAATATTATAAAACAAACAATAAAATATAGCTAAAGTTTTTAAAGAATAGGTGAATTTAGCTATTAATCGCTAAAAACCACCCTTTTTGAAATAAAATTATTGAAATATTATAAAACAAACAATAAAATATAGCTAAAGTTTTTAAAGAATAGGTGAATTTAGCTATTAATCGCTAAAAACCACCCTTTTTGAAATAAAATTATTGAAATATTATAAAACAAACAATAAAATATAGCTAAAGTTTTTAAAGAATAGGTGAATTTAGCTATTAATCGCTAAAAACCACCCTTTTTGAAATAAAATTATTGAAATATTATAAAACAAACAATAAAATATAGCTAAAGTTTTTAAAGAATAGGTGAATTTAGCTATTAATCGCTAAAAACCACCCTTTTTGAAATAAAATTATTGAAATATTATAAAACAAACAATAAAATATAGCTAAAGTTTTTAAATAATAGGTGAATTTAGCTATTAATCGCTAAAAACCACCCTTTTTGAAATAAAATTATTGAAATATTATAAAACAAACAATAAAATATAGCTAAAGTTTTTAAAGAATAGGTGAATTTAGCTATTAATCGCTAAAAACCACCCTTTTTGAAATAAAATTATTGAAATATTATAAAACAAACAATAAAATATAGCTAAAGTTTTTAAATAATAGGTGAATTTAGCTATTAATCGCTAAAAACCACCCTTTTTGAAATAAAATTATTGAAATATTATAAAACAAACAATAAAATATAGCTAAAGTTTTTAAAGAATAGGTGAATTTAGCTATTAATCGCTAAAAACCACCCTTTTTGAAATAAAATTATTGAAATATTATAAAACAAACAATAAAATATAGCTAAAGTTTTTAAAGAATAGGTGAATTTAGCTATTAATCGCTAAAAACCACCCTTTTTGAAATAAAATTATTGAAATATTATAAAACAAACAATAAAATATAGCTAAAGTTTTTAAAGAATAGGTGAATTTAGCTATTAATCGCTAAAAACCACCCTTTTTGAAATAAAATTATTGAAATATTATAAAACAAACAATAAAATATAGCTAAAGTTTTTAAATAATAGGTGAATTTAGCTATTAATCGCTAAAAACCACCCTTTTTGAAATAAAATTATTGAAATATTATAAAACAAACAATAAAATATAGCTAAAGTTTTTAAAGAATAGGTGAATTTAGCTATTAATCGCTAAAAACCACCCTTTTTGAAATAAAATTATTGAAATATTATAAAACAAACAATAAAATATAGCTAAAGTTTTTAAAGAATAGGTGAATTTAGCTATTAATCGCTAAAAACCACCCTTTTTGAAATAAAATTATTGAA
The DNA here is from genome assembly GCA_963931875.1 of Pollenia griseotomentosa. Lineage (NCBI taxonomy): Eukaryota > Metazoa > Arthropoda > Insecta > Diptera > Polleniidae > Pollenia > Pollenia griseotomentosa. Next base: position 79,598,598 of record OZ007563.1, read on the forward strand.
ATATTATAAAACAAACAATAAAATATAGCTAAAGTTTTTAAAGAATAGGTGAATTTAGCTATTAATCGCTAAAAACCACCCTTTTTGAAATAAAATTATTGAAATATTATAAAACAAACAATAAAATATAGCTAAAGTTTTTAAAGAATAGGTGAATTTAGCTATTAATCGCTAAAAACCACCCTTTTTGAAATAAAATTATTGAAATATTATAAAACAAACAATAAAATATAGCTAAAGTTTTTAAATAATAGGTGAATTTAGCTATTAATCGCTAAAAACCACCCTTTTTGAAATAAAATTATTGAAATATTATAAAACAAACAATAAAATATAGCTAAAGTTTTTAAAGAATAGGTGAATTTAGCTATTAATCGCTAAAAACCACCCTTTTTGAAATAAAATTATTGAAATATTATAAAACAAACAATAAAATATAGCTAAAGTTTTTAAATAATAGGTGAATTTAGCTATTAATCGCTAAAAACCACCCTTTTTGAAATAAAATTATTGAAATATTATAAAACAAACAATAAAATATAGCTAAAGTTTTTAAAGAATAGGTGAATTTAGCTATTAATCGCTAAAAACCACCCTTTTTGAAATAAAATTATTGAAATATTATAAAACAAACAATAAAATATAGCTAAAGTTTTTAAATAATAGGTGAATTTAGCTATTAATCGCTAAAAACCACCCTTTTTGAAATAAAATTATTGAAATATTATAAAACAAACAATAAAATATAGCTAAAGTTTTTAAAGAATAGGTGAATTTAGCTATTAATCGCTAAAAACCACCCTTTTTGAAATAAAATTATTGAAATATTATAAAACAAACAATAAAATATAGCTAAAGTTTTTAAAGAATAGGTGAATTTAGCTATTAATCGCTAAAAACCACCCTTTTTGAAATAAAATTATTGAAATATTATAAAACAAACAATAAAATATAGCTAAAGTTTTTAAAGAATAGGTGAATTTAGCTATTAATCGCTAAAAACCACCCTTTTTGAAATAAAATTATTGAAATATTATAAAACAAACAATAAAATATAGCTAAAGTTTTTAAATAATAGGTGAATTTAGCTATTAATCGCTAAAAACCACCCTTTTTGAAATAAAATTATTGAAATATTATAAAACAAACAATAAAATATAGCTAAAGTTTTTAAATAATAGGTGAATTTAGCTATTAATCGCTAAAAACCACCCTTTTTGAAATAAAATTATTGAAATATTATAAAACAAACAATAAAATATAGCTAAAGTTTTTAAAGAATAGGTGAATTTAGCTATTAATCGCTAAAAACCACCCTTTTTGAAATAAAATTATTGAAATATTATAAAACAAACAATAAAATATAGCTAAAGTTTTTAAAGAATAGGTGAATTTAGCTATTAATCGCTAAAAACCACCCTTTTTGAAATAAAATTATTGAAATATTATAAAACAAACAATAAAATATAGCTAAAGTTTTTAAATAATAGGTGAATTTAGCTATTAATCGCTAAAAACCACCCTTTTTGAAATAAAATTATTGAAATATTATAAAACAAACAATAAAATATAGCTAAAGTTTTTAAATAATAGGTGAATTTAGCTATTAATCGCTAAAAACCACCCTTTTTGAAATAAAATTATTGAAATATTATAAAACAAACAATAAAATATAGCTAAAGTTTTTAAAGAATAGGTGAATTTAGCTATTAATCGCTAAAAACCACCCTTTTTGAAATAAAATTATTGAAATATTATAAAACAAACAATAAAATATAGCTAAAGTTTTTAAAGAATAGGTGAATTTAGCTATTAATCGCTAAAAACCACCCTTTTTGAAATAAAATTATTGAAATATTATAAAACAAACAATAAAATATAGCTAAAGTTTTTAAATAATAGGTGAATTTAGCTATTAATCGCTAAAAACCACCCTTTTTGAAATAAAATTATTGAAATATTATAAAACAAACAATAAAATATAGCTAAAGTTTTTAAAGAATAGGTGAATTTAGCTATTAATCGCTAAAAACCACCCTTTTTGAAATAAAATTATTGAAATATTATAAAACAAACAATAAAATATAGCTAAAGTTTTTAAAGAATAGGTGAATTTAGCTATTAATCGCTAAAAACCACCCTTTTTGAAATAAAATTATTGAAATATTATAAAACAAACAATAAAATATAGCTAAAGTTTTTAAAGAATAGGTGAATTTAGCTATTAATCGCTAAAAACCACCCTTTTTGAAATAAAATTATTGAAATATTATAAAACAAACAATAAAATATAGCTAAAGTTTTTAAATAATAGGTGAATTTAGCTATTAATCGCTAAAAACCACCCTTTTTGAAATAAAATTATTGAAATATTATAAAACAAACAATAAAATATAGCTAAAGTTTTTAAAGAATAGGTGAATTTAGCTATTAATCGCTAAAAACCACCCTTTTTGAAATAAAATTATTGAAATATTATAAAACAAACAATAAAATATAGCTAAAGTTTTTAAATAATAGGTGAATTTAGCTATTAATCGCTAAAAACCACCCTTTTTGAAATAAAATTATTGAAATATTATAAAACAAACAATAAAATATAGCTAAAGTTTTTAAAGAATAGGTGAATTTAGCTATTAATCGCTAAAAACCACCCTTTTTGAAATAAAATTATTGAAATATTATAAAACAAACAATAAAATATAGCTAAAGTTTTTAAATAATAGGTGAATTTAGCTATTAATCGCTAAAAACCACCCTTTTTGAAATAAAATTATTGAAATATTATAAAACAAACAATAAAATATAGCTAAAGTTTTTAAAGAATAGGTGAATTTAGCTATTAATCGCTAAAAACCACCCTTTTTGAAATAAAATTATTGAAATATTATAAAACAAACAATAAAATATAGCTAAAGTTTTTAAAGAATAGGTGAATTTAGCTATTAATCGCTAAAAACCACCCTTTTTGAAATAAAATTATTGAAATATTATAAAACAAACAATAAAATATAGCTAAAGTTTTTAAAGAATAGGTGAATTTAGCTATTAATCGCTAAAAACCACCCTTTTTGAAATAAAATTATTGAAATATTATAAAACAAACAATAAAATATAGCTAAAGTTTTTAAATAATAGGTGAATTTAGCTATTAATCGCTAAAAACCACCCTTTTTGAAATAAAATTATTGAAATATTATAAAACAAACAATAAAATATAGCTAAAGTTTTTAAAGAATAGGTGAATTTAGCTATTAATCGCTAAAAACCACCCTTTTTGAAATAAAATTATTGAAATATTATAAAACAAACAATAAAATATAGCTAAAGTTTTTAAAGAATAGGTGAATTTAGCTATTAATCGCTAAAAACCACCCTTTTTGAAATAAAATTATTGAAATATTATAAAACAAACAATAAAATATAGCTAAAGTTTTTAAAGAATAGGTGAATTTAGCTATTAATCGCTAAAAACCACCCTTTTTGAAATAAAATTATTGAAATATTATAAAACAAACAATAAAATATAGCTAAAGTTTTTAAAGAATAGGTGAATTTAGCTATTAATCGCTAAAAACCACCCTTTTTGAAATAAAATTATTGAAATATTATAAAACAAACAATAAAATATAGCTAAAGTTTTTAAATAATAGGTGAATTTAGCTATTAATCGCTAAAAACCACCCTTTTTGAAATAAAATTATTGAAATATTATAAAACAAACAATAAAATATAGCTAAAGTTTTTAAAGAATAGGTGAATTTAGCTATTAATCGCTAAAAACCACCCTTTTTGAAATAAAATTATTGAAATATTATAAAACAAACAATAAAATATAGCTAAAGTTTTTAAATAATAGGTGAATTTAGCTATTAATCGCTAAAAACCACCCTTTTTGAAATAAAATTATTGAAATATTATAAAACAAACAATAAAATATAGCTAAAGTTTTTAAAGAATAGGTGAATTTAGCTATTAATCGCTAAAAACCACCCTTTTTGAAATAAAATTATTGAAATATTATAAAACAAACAATAAAATATAGCTAAAGTTTTTAAATAATAGGTGAATTTAGCTATTAATCGCTAAAAACCACCCTTTTTGAAATAAAATTATTGAAATATTATAAAACAAACAATAAAATATAGCTAAAGTTTTTAAAGAATAGGTGAATTTAGCTATTAATCGCTAAAAACCACCCTTTTTGAAATAAAATTATTGAAATATTATAAAACAAACAATAAAATATAGCTAAAGTTTTTAAAGAATAGGTGAATTTAGCTATTAATCGCTAAAAACCACCCTTTTTGAAATAAAATTATTGAAATATTATAAAACAAACAATAAAATATAGCTAAAGTTTTTAAAGAATAGGTGAATTTAGCTATTAATCGCTAAAAACCACCCTTTTTGAAATAAAATTATTGAAATATTATAAAACAAACAATAAAATATAGCTAAAGTTTTTAAATAATAGGTGAATTTAGCTATTAATCGCTAAAAACCACCCTTTTTGAAATAAAATTATTGAAATATTATAAAACAAACAATAAAATATAGCTAAAGTTTTTAAAGAATAGGTGAATTTAGCTATTAATCGCTAAAAACCACCCTTTTTGAAATAAAATTATTGAAATATTATAAAACAAACAATAAAATATAGCTAAAGTTTTTAAAGAATAGGTGAATTTAGCTATTAATCGCTAAAAACCACCCTTTTTGAAATAAAATTATTGAAATATTATAAAACAAACAATAAAATATAGCTAAAGTTTTTAAAGAATAGGTGAATTTAGCTATTAATCGCTAAAAACCACCCTTTTTGAAATAAAATTATTGAAATATTATAAAACAAACAATAAAATATAGCTAAAGTTTTTAAAGAATAGGTGAATTTAGCTATTAATCGCTAAAAACCACCCTTTTTGAAATAAAATTATTGAAATATTATAAAACAAACAATAAAATATAGCTAAAGTTTTTAAATAATAGGTGAATTTAGCTATTAATCGCTAAAAACCACCCTTTTTGAAATAAAATTATTGAAATATTATAAAACAAACAATAAAATATAGCTAAAGTTTTTAAAGAATAGGTGAATTTAGCTATTAATCGCTAAAAACCACCCTTTTTGAAATAAAATTATTGAAATATTATAAAACAAACAATAAAATATAGCTAAAGTTTTTAAAGAATAGGTGAATTTAGCTATTAATCGCTAAAAACCACCCTTTTTGAAATAAAATTATTGAAATATTATAAAACAAACAATAAAATATAGCTAAAGTTTTTAAAGAATAGGTGAATTTAGCTATTAATCGCTAAAAACCACCCTTTTTGAAATAAAATTATTGAAATATTATAAAACAAACAATAAAATATAGCTTAAGTTTTTAAATAATAGGTGAATTTAGCTATTAATCGCTAAAAACCACCCTTTTTGAAATAAAATTATTGAAATATTATAAAACAAACAATAAAAAATAGCTAAAGTTTTTAAAGAATAGGTGAATTTAGCTATTAATCGCTAAAAACCACCCTTTTTGAAATAAAATTATTGAAATATTATAAAACAAACAATAAAATATAGCTAAAGTTTTTAAATAATAGGTGAATTTAGCTATTAATCGCTAAAAACCACCCTTTTTGAAATAAAATTATTGAAATATTATAAAACAAACAATAAAATATAGCTAAAGTTTTTAAATAATAAATGAATTTAGCTATTAATCGCTAAAAACCACCCTTTTTGAAATAAAATTATTGAAATATTATAAAACAAACAATAAAATATAGCTAAAGTTTTTAAATAATAGGTGAATTTAGCTATTAATCGCTAAAAACCACCCTTTTTGAAATAAAATTATTGAAATATTATAAAACAAACAATAAAATATAGCTAAAGTTTTTAAATAATAGGTGAATTTAGCTATTAATCGCTAAAAACCACCCTTTTTGAAATAAAATTATTGAAATATTATAAAACAAACAATAAAATATAGCTAAAGTTTTTAAATAATAGGTGAATTTAGCTATTAATCGCTAAAAACCACCCTTTTTGAAATAAAATTATTGAAATATTATAAAACAAACAATAAAATATAGCTAAAGTTTTTAAAGAATAGGTGAATTTAGCTATTAATCGCTAAAAACCACCCTTTTTGAAATAAAATTATTGAAATATTATAAAACAAACAATAAAATATAGCTAAAGTTTTTAAATAATAGGTGAATTTAGCTATTAATCGCTAAAAACCACCCTTTTTGAAATAAAATTATTGAAATATTATAAAACAAACAATAAAATATAGCTAAAGTTTTTAAATAATAGGTGAATTTAGCTATTAATCGCTAAAAACCACCCTTTTTGAAATAAAATTATTGAAATATTATAAAACAAACAATAAAATATAGCTAAAGTTTTTAAATAATAGGTGAATTTAGCTATTAATCGCTAAAAACCACCCTTTTTGAAATAAAATTATTGAAATATTATAAAACAAACAATAAAATATAGCTAAAGTTTTTAAATAATAGGTGAATTTAGCTATTAATCGCTAAAAACCACCCTTTTTGAAATAAAATTATTGAAATATTATAAAACAAACAATAAAATATAGCTAAAGTTTTTAAATAATAGGTGAATTTAGCTATTAATCGCTTAAAACCACCCTTTTTGAAATAAAATTATTGAAATATTATAAAACAAACAATAAAATATAGCTAAAGTTTTTAAATAATAAATTAATTTAGCTATTAATCGCTAAAAACCACCCTTTTTGAAATAAAATTATTGAAATATTATAAAACAAACAATAAAATATAGCTAAAGTTTTTAAATAATAGGTGAATTTAGCTATTAATCGCTAAAAACCGCCCTTTTTGAAATAAAATTATTGAAATATTATAAAACAAACAATAAAATATAGCTAAAGTTTTTAAATAATAAGTGAATTTAGCTATTAATCGCTAAAAACCACCCTTTTTGAAATAAAATTATTAAAATATTATAAAACAAACAAACAAAAATTAGCTAAAGTTTTTAAATAATAGGTGAATTTAGCTATTAATCGCTAAAAACCACCCTTTTTGAAATAAAATTATTGAAATATTATAAAACAAAAACGTATAAAGACGCAACACCTTTAAGCTTCTGATAATAACTTTTCATAAAAGTCCAATTGTTTGCATAGAAACAATTTTATGAAATTGAAAACGACGTGTGCAAGGTGATTTTATGTACATGGTGGCGGGAAATACTACAACAAAAACCACTGTTTTTTGTATTGGATTGTTAGTGCTTACAGTTTGAAATGTCAACCATTTATAATAAAACATTGTAAAGCTAAAAAAAATCTGTTTGAACTGTCAAAATCGCTGCCACCTCATATAAATGTGCCCTGGACATGTATAATAATTTTTATGTGCTATATATTTGTTTCTTTCACTCTTGCATGTAGCATAGGGCTGACTTCAAACTCACATATATACAAATATTTAAATGGCGTTAAAAATAAAAAAATCTATAAAAAATGTCTTCAATCTACAATGTCTTCATATTACATGTAAGGCATACATACATATAAAACTTTGAGGATAGTCCTCATAGTATATAAATGTCCTCAAAATATAAGGTACATACAAAAAATGTATGCAAACTACATGCTGTGCATACATATATATTCATTTTTTACCCGTTTACTTCTTATAAGGGCCGAATTTCAAATAGGTAATTACCTATTGCCCAGCAACATTCCCATTGATTTGCTTTACTTGTGTTATTACTTATGCTGTTTACTGATGTTTATTTAAATTATTATTTTAAATTTTTAAATAAACAAACTAAAATTGTTTGTTTTATTTTTCTTTTTGTTTAAAATCATATGTAATTAGGCTAGTATATAGTTTGTCACTCTAACTAATGGTTTTTGATATCACGACTCGTTTTATTAAGATTTATAGTTGTAGTATATAGTTGATCACTCTAACTAATGGTTTTTGATATCACGACTTTTTTTTTAAGATATTATTTAAGTGTTGTAGTATTTTACTATGTAGAATTCTTTTAGCGGGTTTTCTAGCAAAAAATCACTATAATGCTCAATGTAAGCGTTTCAATAAGTAATTTTTTGTGTTGGTAACACCAACAAACTAAAACGCTAATTTTCTGAAATAAATGTCAAAGTATGGCAACATTAATTTTCGTATACGCAGCATGTTTTTTGAGTGCATGGTCTTACACATTACGCTGCGACTATATATGTCCTCAATTGTTGCGATACATACTTAATTCGATATTTGCGGCTTTTTAATTGGCCATTTTATAAACTATGCTTATAGACAGTTAAAGTAATCAGGTATTTATCAAAAAAAGGTATAAAACATTCGATTTTTTTGTGTCCTCATCCTATCCGCTGTGCATACATATATATATATACACATATATATATGTTGAATATTTAAACTATATTAAATACTACTCTCTCTTATTTTAAAATACTCAAACAATTTCTTTATACATAGAACTTATACGTAGAACTTCGCAAATTTCTCTTTATTGAAGAAAATATAACGTGATCAACTTAATATTACTCTCTTTTATATTTAAAAAATACTCAACAATTTTTTTAATTTTGTTTTTATTCAAAATTCCTCCTTATGGAAAATACATTGGGAACAAAAACAGGCAGAATTTTTTGCTGCTTTAAATGAAAAAAGCATTTTTGCTGCCTCCCCATTTCCCTACTACTGTATTTATATATTAATATATATTTATATATACTTTTAGAGCTTTTTATGAATTTTGGCATCGATTTGTTTGTGCCTATTTTTGCATTATTTTTTATTTTTGCAAATTTTGGTTAAACGAGAATTTTTTCAGCATTTTTGAATTCAAAGCGCATATTTTTCTCCTTTTAAGAGCATATTTTGATATATCGAACAAGTTCCTCTAAAGGGGACTATCCGAAAATTTATAAATTTTCAGTAGAAACAAAATCTGGTTTCTTTTTATACTCTTATATCACAAAGGGGATACAATTGTATTTTTTTTTTTACAGTGGGTGAATATGACGATTGTTTATCGTTTTCTTGCAAAAAATCAAAATGAGTAAATTTTGAGTTGACTCCCTCTAGAGGAACCAGTGCGATATGTAAAATTTTTTAAAATACTTTTTTGAGTGCTTTCGCAGCGAATAAAAAAAAAAAAATGTTGGAAATTCTGGTTAATAGGCTTTTCAGTTTTAAATATCTATCTGTATTCCAAACGTCATGCTTAAAAGTTTTCATGTATACAATTGTAAGCCAACGCAGGTTTTCATTAAAGATAAATATTATTTCAACCTGTCAATTTAAAGTATTAGGAAAAATTCAGGAAAAAGAAATTATGTATGTTATACATAAAAATCTACAACCATCTTTTAGTATACCGATCGACTTATAATTACTTTATAAAGAGAACTAACTTGGTCCATCCGTATGTACGGCTTAGAAGTAAATATATCGCCGATACCGACATATCGGCAAATCTAAAGTATCGCTGGTATATCGTAATCGGCTACATCCCTACTTTAAATACTAGATAGTTTTCAGCTCCTACTCATTTACCAGTGGAGTAAATTTTGTTAAAAAAATCAATTGTTACTCTTATTATTCTCGAGATAGAGCTTTGTAAAATTAAAACTAATATTGTTAACTAGTGTTTATTATAGCTAAAGTTTTTTAAATTGTGTATAAATAAACGTTAAACAAAACAAGCAGAGCTGCGTCTCTATAAGCAGATCTAAGGTATCTCTCGACTTCTTCTTTAGCGGAACCTCAGATCAAAATGGACTGGTTGTCTGTCCATATACACATTGTGCGCAAATTACAAGTTGCAATGTAGAAGTAAAAATCGTTTTAAAATTTTACATAGTCCCCATACTAACTTCTTTCCAAAATAGAGACTTTGTACCCATAAACCATCCAATTAAATTCTTTTTGGAAACGGTTTACATGTAACCAAAGCTATCATTAAAATTTCAATTTATTGGTCTGATTTTCAGTCCTATAAAACTGTGAAGTATTAAATTTTATTATAATAGCATTATTTATTACGGCTTAAGGGGGCATTAGAACCACGAGGGGAGGTAGGGGGCCTTTTTGCCGCTCCGAAATAATCTGATCTATTTCAGTGACATTTTAAATACAGCTATGATTTTTTTTAACGTGGGAATACGAGGGTAGGGGATCGTAGTAGCACACGCCGGGCTTCCGCTAGTATACAAATATATCTCCGCAAAGTAAGAATGCTTTGCTTCTCTTAACATTAATCTTTTTAGTGTCCATTCCAAATATTTATAATCTCTTACACTCATTCTAATTGGCTTTTTTGTTTTATTCTCTGTTAATCACAAAATGAAGCGATTGCAAACGTTTCGTTTTGTTTATTTCCGAACTCTGGTTTAAAGTCTTTTAAGTGTAATGCAGTTTTTTAGCTTTTTTAAGCTTAAAAAGTATTCTATTGCAACAGTTTTTATTCCTATAATTGTAGGTGGCCTTTCTTATTTAAAATTTCTAATCGTTAAAGTCTTGTTACCAAAAAATTACTAATTAACAACGAATGTTCTAAAAATTTTTGAACGAAGTTAACACTTGTTAAGTTTGCATTCAATTAAAGTTATATCTTTTATTTTCAGGCGTAGTTTGGTTACTACTCGAGGCTATACCTAGTGCAGGAGAAGCTATTAATTTACTTAAAAATGCCGGCAAAAACTACAAATTTATTTCAAACAATAGTATGCGCACAGATGAACAATACTTACAGAAATTCGAAGAAACTGGAGTACAAGATGTTAGCAAGGTAAAAGACACATGTATAACAAAATTTGGATGGTATATATAAAAAATTATTTTTCTTCTCCTATAATATTCACATATGAAGGAAGACTTAGTATATCCTGTTAAGGCCATAATCAAACATATCAATCAACACATTCCACAACAGCCGTGTTTTGTATTGGGCTCCAAAATTTTTTCTAACACACTTAGAGAAAATGGTGTCAATGTTAAAACCATGGTTAGTAAAAACAAATAAATTTATTTCTTTTGTAAATTTAGTAGCATAAAAATAAAAAAAACACAATTTTCTTATATTATTTCAGATTACTCCGCCCAACATTGAGTTAGAAGACCTACCCAGACTCATCAGACCTACCGATAAAGTAGCTGCTGTCATTTTCGATATTCACATTAATTTGACTTTTGTAGAACTGGCTTTGGCCCAACAATATCTAATGCATAACGACTGCCAGCTTATAGTGGGTGCTTTCGATGGCACTATTCCCATATCAAAGAACTTTTTTACTATGGGACCAGCAAGTATTATAAGAACTTTGTCAGACACTTGCCACAAGAAGATTGATTTATTCGGAAAACCTGGCCACATCTTGGGGGAATATCTTATGCAGCACTTCCAAATCACTCAACCAAACGGAGTTTTATTTGTGGGTGATAACTTGGAAATGGATATTAAATTTGGTCTCAATTTGGGTTTCCAGACTCTGTTGGTATTGAGCGGTGCTCATTCAATCGAAGATATGTTAGCAACATCTTTAGGCTCACAGCCAGATTATTATGCGGATAGTATGGGGGATTTTCTTGAATTTTTCAATGATATAAAATAAAACATTTAAATCAAGGCGAATTCATGTATAGGGTGGTGGCGATACTACGACAATTAACAACACCAAAAAAACAACATTGTATTTTCTCGTTGGTCGATATGTCAAAAACACAAGTAATTTTTTACATTCCTCTCTCTAATTTAGAATAAAAGTAGCACACCTGTGCTTTACACGCCAGCTGAAAAATGAATACGCCTTAATATGAATGTATGTGAAAGTGTGTATGCTTATTTGTGTATAATACTGAGTTAAAAAATAAAAACAAATATTTTAATCAATATCATTGATTAGTTGCAGAAATAGTACGAGTATTTTATTTCAGAGTTCGAAAATAACCATTAGATGTAATATTTGAGTGTTCTGTACGGTAGAAATAAGGAAAACACAAATGCTAATAGTGTTTGTGTAGTAAATACATTGAAAAAACGTGTCTCTACTTGTGATCTTCGTACACAATAGGAATACTTTTCCAAACCAACTCACCAGTCTTGCCAGTGAAATTTCGAGAAAGATACATTTTAGTTTCCAAAGAGATAAACTTTTTCCATTTTTAACGTTTAACATTTACTAACATAACATTTTAATTTCATATTAAATAAATATTGTAAAGAAAATGATATCATATAAATTCATTTTTATATTTATTTAAGTCATAAATATTAGGTATGTAATTTAAAAAAAAAGTAAGAAAACTTTAAAATTAATTATATGTAAAACCCCTCGGCAAGTTACTTGCGCAACTCTTGGTTTGTAGACGTCAGCGGTAAGGTCGGGGTAAGGAAAACAAATTAGTACAGACTTTGTTGTACTCGGCAAGTAACTTGCGCAATTCACCACCAAACAAATTCATTTTTGTAAAATTTAACACATACACAAGACTAAGCAGACGACAGGAGAACTTAGAAAACCTAACAACAAAGTACATGTTATTTTGTCAGGATTGTACATGGTACCTGAAGTCATCAAAAGATATGAAAAATGTATTTTTCGTATCCTAACGGCATCACTGCAACTCACCATTAAAATAAAAATATTTTATTGTGTTCTGTTTTCTTCGTAGTGTTCTCTTCTATCATTTGACAACGCAGCTGAAGTTCGGCTTATTTTACTTTACTTAATTAACCGAGCAATTAAATTTAGACCTTCAGACCGGTCCACAGTAGACAATTTCGGCCATTATCGCATCAAAAAAAACTTTTTTGAACGGATAATCTTAAATATATTTGCTTTTATTTACTTAAATTAATTTAAACGAGAGATTATTTCAGAAAATAGGTACTAAGTTTACTGTTAGCATATAGTCATGATTTGTACATGCATTTGGTACAAAATAGTTTAATAACTTTAATTTTGAGTGAAAAAAGTTAAGAGTACGATATTCGCCTTTGCCAAATCTTAGATACCCTCCACCATATTGCACAAAATTTTTTTTTCTAAAATAATGCAGCTTCGACGTACGAATGTGTACCACGAACCGATAAAGCTAAATCGACTTAGGAGTCGCAAGGACCAAAAATATATCATAACCTTAAATAAAAACGGACGTCAATACACTAGAATTCAAAATGGAGTTTTTAATTGATTGTGGCTCGTTTTATCAAACTACATACTGATGCAAATTTTTAGACCACTGCGATAAAAAAATTGCGACTTTATTAAAGAAATGCAAACTCCAAGAATACTTTATTGTTGTTAATTTTGTAATGTGTTTTGCTTCTCCTATAAAAAAAATTACGTTAAGTTACGTCCGTTTGCATTCCAGGTGAAGGTATATTCGTTGCTGTGTCTCAGATGAACATTTCTTGGTGTTACAAAGTGAATACCAAACTTATATTTATGTTATTACTAATGCACCATTTACCTTAATAACAAATAAATACTAATTACACAAGTAGATATTTTTAAACCTTTAAAACGTCTTTTCCACGTAATTCTTATGTTTTTGGCAAGCTTAAGTCTAACATGAGTCTTACACAACTACCTAAACCAGAGCGGCAAGCATTTTTAAATTTTTAGTTCATTAAAAAAAAATTTTTTTTGAGACAGGTGCTGTTAAATTCGTGTTCTAAAGCTTCGTTTCGTATAAACGGTATAACAATTAAAAGTTAGTAAGTTAGTTCAGAAATATAATATTTTATATAAAACAAAATACGTTTACGACGGCATTTGTGGATAAATTAAACATGTTTTCAAAAAATGTACGGCGTTATGTCCTACGTTCTCACTAATTGTGTTTCTTGCATAAGTCGACATCAACATTACCTCGACGTAAAATTGGTATTTTTGTTTGAATATGAATTAAAATCAATGAAAATTATAGCTTTATTGTACCCAAGTTGTATTGTTTGTAGGAAGCCAGACTTTCATTGTGATAGTTCCCTCCAGAGACTCTGGTGTGTTTTACTACAACAGGCAGAAGACGTTAACATTGATCAGTAATTATTTAAACATAATTTTCTATTAATAAGATGAAGCAGGGACCGTAACTGTTATGACTTTTATCAAAAAAATCAAGAAATAAGAGTTATTTTTGATTTTTATATTTTTAGATAGAAAATAAGAGTTATTTTTGATATTTATTATTTTAAATGAAAAATAAAAGTTATATTTGATTTTTATATTTTTAAATGAAAAATGAAAGTTATTTCCGATTTTTATATATTTATATCAATAATAAAAGTTATTTTTGATTTTTATATCAATAATAAAAATCAATTCAAAATTTGTGACATAGGTAATATGTTTATTAATCTTTGTTACGTATTAAAGTAAAAATAAAGTACACAGTTATAATAACAACAAAATGTGTGTAACAAAGTTTCTAAATTACGCTGTGCATTGCCCTTGAACTTGAAATAACGCTATTACAGTTATTTCCGCTTAATTGAGTTTCTAAAAAAGCACGTCTTTTGACGCAATTAAACGGGAACTCAATTAAGCAGTAGTCGGTTAATTGAGTCGCCGACGCAATTAAAACGAAAATTGCTTAATTGAGCAAGATGTGCAATAAAGCGAAACACCAATGTGTAAATAGAAAATATAACTCATTTCTTTATTTATTTTATACAGGGCTGCCAGGTACTTTTTGTCCTTGTCCCCAAAAAATTAAAAAAATATCCCCAAAAATCCCCAGATTCCCAAATCCCCAAAAAACAAAACCTTAAAAAATTAATATTTTTTGTTTGTTTTTTTTTCTGACCAAATTTAAAATTTTTTTAAAAAAAAGGTAAGAAAAATGTTAATAAGAAATCCCCAAAAATCCCCAAATAAAAATTTTTAGTCAAAAAAATCATTTTATTTTGTTTGTAGGGACTGGTTTCTGTATGTTTTCTTAAATCCTTTTTATGCGATTCCAGTGAGGAATTACAAGCAGAACAATATGCTGTTTTTGAAGGCGAATGAGCCAGTTTATAAGAATTTGGAGCTTGTTCAATCGGTTAAAGTCATCCTTATAATCAACAATAAAAATACATATATCCAAATTTATTTAGTACCTCGATCCATCACATTGTATTGTATATAATGCATCATAACTACTAACCAATAGCCTAGCATTTTTCCCCCAATCTTTATTATATGATTTTTCATATTTACTTTTTTTTGGGGAACACATTCATATTTGCTTCAAAATTGTCTTTAAAAAATCAAAAATTTTATGTGTTTTCAACGATTTTAGATTCTATTTTAAAATTCTTTTTTTTAAACACTCACTCAAGAAAAATAACAAGTTTATAAAGTACCTTTTACACACTTAATAAAAATGACAATGTTAATTAGGACCCTTTACACTATATAAGAGTAAGATAAAAGTTTTGCTATTTTTATTCATATAAATATAATAAAAAATAATAAAAAAGTGTAAAATCCCCAAAAAATCCCCGAAATCTTTTTTGAAATCCCAAAAAAATCCCCAATCCCCAAATGACTTTCCTTGTCCTTTTTGTACACATGAAATCCCCAACTTTGGGGATAAATCCCCAAGTCTGACAACCCTGATTTTATATAACATTTATTTATAAAACAGAAACATGAAACATGACTTTCTTGCCGCAAAATAATTTTTGTGGAGCAAAAACACATTAATTAGAGAGAAACAATTAACCGAAACATTTTCTCTTGTTTTTCGTAATGTGGTCTTATTTTGCGAAATAATTAAGCGGGTGACGCAATTAAACGGAACTCAACTAAACGGGTATTTTTATATAGACAGTTATACTGAATGATTTCGTTCCATGATTTTTAGTGCAATAAAACGGGATACTCAATAAAGCGGGGCTCAATTAACCGAAAACAACTGTATTTGTTCTTTCATTTTTATTGTTGTTATTATTAGCGTAATCTTATTGTTGTTTTTAATTTATTAATTGCAATGCAAATTGTATATTAAGTGAATTGATTTTTATTATTGATATAAAAATATAAAAATCAAAAATAACTTTTGTTGTTCATTTAAAAATATAAAAATCAAAAATAACTTTTATTTTTCATTTAAAAATATAAAAATCAAAAATAACTTTTATTTTTCATTTAAAAAAATAAAAATCAAAAATAACTCTTATTTTTGATTGTTAAAATAAAAATCAAAAATTTAAATATCATGCAATATGTTGGATGCATTTCGCCTAAAAATCATGATGGTGTAATTAAAAGTTTTCTACGATGTTCATTTATGTATGATTTATTTCTTCAAAAATTGAAAAATAACTCTTATTTCCGGTCCCTGAGATGAAGTTTTAATGTGCTAAATTCCCAATTCTTACTATTGATAAACTGAAATTTATTGTTGGTGGGATAAGCTATTCGTATGCGCATTTCGCTGGTTGCTTAGGCCAGATCATCTGGAAACTTCATCCAAAGATTTTAGAAAAGCTAAATTTATTCAAATAAAACTGTTAAGCGAATAGGAATTATAAACACCAGTTTTACTTGTAACAACCAACAACAAACAGTGAGTTGATTTTTCTTATCTTTTTTTCTTTTCTATTACCATCTTTTCTGAGAGCCCCTTAAAATTATGTAAACTACCTCAAGGGGTCTGTTGCTCTATTTTGGAGCCGTTGGTGTAGTTCTTAAAACAAACGTTGGGTACATTTTCAGGTGCCATTTAACCTTAACACTTTATCAAGGCGAATTAGTTTTTCAGGTGGCGTTGAAAACAGCTGTACTACTTTTTTTTTAATTAGAGAGAGAAATGTCAAAAGTTGCTTGTGTTTTTGACATACCGATCAACGAAAGCAACAAAAAAATACATTGTTATGTTTTTGGTGTTGTTGCTTGTTGTAGTATCGACAGCACCGTTTACATGAATTCGCCTTGTACTTTATTTTAATTTCCCAACCCGGAAAAAACCATACAGAATTCGTATTTTCTCATCATCGTTTTATTACCACACAAAACAAATTTTAATTTGGTCACAGACATTTCAGTAAAAGTCAATAATAAAATCTCAATTATAATAAAATTTCAATTATTTTATTTCCCGTTTTCACGGGATTTTTCTTGCGTGATCCCGGGAAATATAAAATTCCTCATAATTTCAGAAAATAGCTATTTATACTTTGAAATTTAGTTTTCTATTCTCTAAAAATTAGAATCTGTGGATGGGTTGTGGATTAGATCAATTACAAGAAGTGAGTACATTTATTTTAATCAATGTCTCCGGATGCAATAAATCTACTAAAAGCAGAATGGGCAGTGCAACCGTTGATAATTATTACATTTAGTGAAGTGAAGAGTTAATAAAGTACATTAATTTAAAATACGATGCAGGCAGTAAAGTTTCATTGTCCATGAACAAGTCTTAAAAATAGGAGATACCTAAACATATCGCTCCTTTATTGCAACATAGTCATATCTACAAAAACAAACGATCTTGGCAAAATGCGATTAAAGTTTTCAAAATGTACCGATTTAAAGACATATTTTGCTATAACTTCGGTTCAGTTGGAGATATATTACGAGAAGGCATGAAGGAAAACTTTGCTAAAGTTACTTAAAATTTTGAGATATGCCTATGATGCAATGAAGGAGCGATATGTTTATTAGGTGATAAACAAAAATTTTCAATTTCAATTTGTGTTGGTTTATATACTCGTGAAGGGCGGGGAAACCGAAATAAAATAACATTTTGGAAACTCGTATAGGATACTACAACATACAACTTGAAAAACACATTGTCCTAAAGATTACAAGTGGATCTATTAAAATGAAAAGGTTTGTAAGAAGCTATTGATGCTATTTTTGCATCAACCTTGACAAACATTTGACTGATATAGACGTTGTTTATAAAAAAGAAAAAATTGCTTCTGATTGTGAATCCGAAGCATGCTACAACGGTGCACTTTTAACTATTTGTCCAACCTCGGTAAAAAATGAACGAAATTTTTCGGAAACATGATAATTAGTAAAAAAAATCAGGAATATACTTTTTGACGACTTACCAAGCGCTTTGAGTGTGTCAGAAAGTTATTTCCTAAGCCGTTAAAAAATGTTATATATTTCTTTAAAATATTTTATCTATTTTATTAATTAACTTTTTGATCTCATAACTTGAGTACCTTAATTTTTATTTTGTTTTTATTATTGTTTTATGAATTAAATTGTTATGTTTATGTTATCTTTTTATCTTGTATCCAGAGCATAATAATACTGAATAAAAGCATAATAATAGGGAATAAAGGCGTGAGGTGATAATAATTCAAGTTCCTATTTCAATCTTCAATTAATTTTTTAGTATTGAACCATTTCTTTTACTTTCTTAGTAAACAAGTTCCCTTACGTTATTTTATAAAAGTTTTTTTCATTAATTAATAACAACATTTACTTTGTATTATTTATATGGAGCGGGATCCCGGGATCCCGGGAAATTTAAAAAAATTTCCCGTTTTCCCGGGAATTGAAAAAGTCCGGGAAAAAAAAACTCTACTTAAAATGCATGTGTAAAATAAGATGAAAAATAACAAAATGCTTTTTACAAATTCTTTATCAACACGAACAGTTTGCATATATTCCTCATATCGGTATTCGGTGTATTGTGTTTATTTACACTTTTTTTAGATTAAGTGTCATTTAACAAGATCATTGTCAAGATTTTCAATGACTTGTTTGGTCTAAAAACTGTGAATGTTTCTCAGCTGAATCATATAATTGTTTGTTTGATTTATTTGACAATCAGCGCCCAATGGAAAAATTTAAAAGGTTACTAAGTAAGATAGTGCTAAAAGATAAACTTTTATTTATAGTTTTAGTAGTAAATAAGATAAACTGAGGAGTTACATAACAAAATGATTAATTCTAACTTTAAAGCTTTTTTTTTAATTATTTCTAAATTCTAAAATGAGAATTATGGTTTTTTAAGGTCCACCCGTAGGTTGAATGGGAAGCCGATGACGGGTTACATGGGCCCTTGTAGCATTCCTTATGTGATAGCTTAAGCCAGTGTCCCGAGTTAAGCCAGTGTCCAAAAGATTATTCTACAGACAGCAACAACGGGTTTAATCCTCAAATTGTCCAAAACTGACTTAATAAATCTTAATCGTCAAGTTGAAAGTTAGATCAAACAACATCCTCAACCAATATTTGAATATTCCCATTAATTCCACAAATACCATCATCAACACCTGACTACCTCAAAGATTGCAAGATAGAATCTAATATGACGTTATGAAATACCCCTTTTATTTCCAGAGAGGCTACGAGTAAAAGTTCCCGAAATTCGTGGAATTTCTCAATGTAACCCACTAGTAAATGATGAGCCGTCTCTTCAGACCTACCTTTGGAGTAGGCAGGCTGTGAGTTGGAGAGTAAGTGTCTAGGAATAGACATCCGCAGCTGAATATCAACGATTCTCTCTTCAGAGTCTGGTTGGCCTGAAGACCTTTGGTTGAGCATGAGATGCCTGCCTTCCCTTTGGGTAAAAACATATGAAATCAACCGAAAATATTGACATTTCTGACCTCAGCACCTCCAAATTTGATAAGATTTTGTACACATGATCTATGGATCGGCACAATAATATTTGCCAACTTTCAGACATACAGCCTTCCAACTTTCAGAATTATGGCCATTCCAAGTTGGCAAAAATCAATAAAAATGCACTCAGATGCCTTAACACAATTTTTAATATCTCGAAAAGTATTCATTGTACGTTAATAATAAAGGGCTAATTTTACAGACAAAAACATGCGCCATTCCAAAAAAATTTTTTTTTTTAATTTTCGATCAAGGATAATGTAAATAAAAAAGGACTAAAATTTCCAAAGGATATATCTCGAAAATCAATATTTTTAAAAATTTCAAAAAAATATATGTTAATTCTTATTATGTTTTGTACAAGTCTGCCAAATTTCAATGTGGAGTCTTTATTACAACATGAGTTATTAAGAAAAAAGCAGGCGAAGGTTTATGTATTTCATGAAATGTACCAAAATACAAAAAGGTGACAAATTACAAAAAGAAGGACAAATCAAATGTAACGGAACTTTTTCGACTTTTCTTTGCTTAAATTCTTTTTCTCCATTGCTAAACCTGTAATAAAAAGTACAACATAATGTATTATCATTATTAAACACTTTATTACAGCATATTTATTTATTTCTGAAGGATTCCTATTAAAAAATCTGCATCTGCCGAGTAACGCTTGACTTTATTTTTTTTTTTTATCTACAGGTTCAATAGAATGCAGCTTTTGAGTGCCAGGAATAGTACGCAAATCTTTAAAACGAATTTGAAGGAACCGTGCATCTTCTTCGTGGTCTTTTAGAGTTAAAAACTCGAAATTACAGTTCAAAAGATTTTGCAGGCACCATTCATATAATTGTTTTGGAGTAGTTATTTGACCTTGTAATGAACGCTGTAAACTAGCTCGACGTGGCTCTCTCTTTACGGTACCTCCAAGACCGTCACTTGGGCCTTTTCCATGGCTTGTTGCAAAAAAATGCCACTCAGCATTACATCCAAAATCTTCCATTTGATAACATAAATTGATAGTTCTTTTTATTTTTAAACTGGGCAGCACTACCGTCTGAAAAATACGTGATTTTCTTCGGGGTTGTTTTAAACTTTTTTCTCAAAAATACATTCAGGTGGCGATGGAACAGGTGAACAGCTACAGGATCGTGTACAAGACAATCAGATATTATTATGAAGTTTGTATGTTGTGTTTTTCCATCTGATTTAAAATAAATAGCAATTGGGTATAAAGTGGCCTGAGAGTTGTTCCAGTGAAATCCCTGAACTGCATCCTGAATAGTAAAAGAAGCATTTTCTGAAAAATCGCAAACTGCTATATACTCATTTTCTTCCAAATTTGATTTTCTTTCGCTCAGATATGCTGCCTGCTGTTTTGCAATAAATGAATTAGGTAATAGAATTTGAAGCTTTTCACACAGGGAATCCACAAAAACGTCGGCTTGGCCAATCATGGTCTCCAAATTATCCCTATCTACACTAACCCATTGTTTATATGTTATTTCATCTATAACATTTTGCTCTAGTAATTGATTTAGTTTTGCTTTTAAATTTTCAATTCCTGGACACTTGTTACATTTACGTAGGTGACACTTTGAAGAAGATGGAATGTATGTCATTTGTTTCAAACAATCTTTGTAACATTCAAGCTGATAATTCGGAACACCAGCAGTTAATTTTTTTAAATTTATAACATCAATCATCAGCTTCACATTTTGATGCTTTGTATAAACACACACGTTATGAGATCCACTCGCATTTGCTAGAATTATATTCCTCGGACGAAGTTGGCAAAACTTGGAAATACCTATTTTTATTCCATCATGTCGTTCCTTGAATAAGGCGTACATTTCTCTTAAGTTTCCAAGCAAAAGTCTTTTATTTTTCCTGACTTTTGTACCATTTTCAAAAACAGACACGAAATCTTTCTGTCCGGGCATACACCTGCTGACGTCATCGGATTCATAAAATGATTTTACTCAACTGCTTGTCACTGGTGAAATTTGACTTCCCAGTTTTGCGTTAGGCGTACTCATCACACCCTTTGTTTCAACCAAATGCTTAACTTTTCGCGCGATATAGTTTGTAACCAGGAATTCTTCCTCAATTTTATGTATTGTCCAGCTTTTTGGTAGAATTGTTAGCAGTTGGATTTTCTCACTATTTTTTGTTAATGTTTTAAACTTTTCTTTTAATTGTTCTATTATTTCGGATTGTGGGCACATATGCGAAGTTGATTGTGCTGAACCGTGGAAAATTTTGTCTTGAATCGAATCACTTATTTTCCTGAATTTTGCATCTCTGTACCGTTTTTCATGTAACTTCTTCTTTATTATCGGAGATTGTTCCAGATAACGTAAAGATTGATTTAATTTTGAAATAGCAACTTCTTCCGTGCCTGACGCAATGTCATCTTCTTCCGTGCCTGACGCAATGTCATCGAAAGTATCTACATTTTCGTTTATGTCTGAACCTTCTTCCAAATTAGATTTCTTCACATGCGAAAATTTTATTCTACATGTCCCACAAATTTTATTTGAGATCGTAATGTTTTTATCCGAATGAATTGTGCACGACTTTTTTGTATTGACAATAATTATAATTTATTTAAATATTTAGTCTCTTTTTTTTGCCTTTTCAAACGATCAAGTCACTTTAACACTATAACACTTTGACGTTTAGCACATATGAAATCTAGTATTCAACTGAAGTTTGACTCTGAACTATTTATACTGTTTTTTTTTTTGGTACAAAAAAATAGATTTCAGGTAAAAAAATAAACGCCTTGCTTTTCTTGAATTGGAAAATTTGCGTGAACTACGGGTCATAAAATGTTTTTTAAATAGGGACTGAATTTGCTACTGCCAATAAGCCGGCCGCAGGTCATAAAATATTTTTACATTTTTTGTGTGAACAGGCAATAAATATTTCGCCTAGGTTATAAAGTCGAAAAAGTTCCGTTACATTTGATTTGTCCTTTTTTTGTAATTTGTCACCTTTTTGTATTTTGGTACATTTCATGAAATACCTGTTTTTTTCTTAATAACTCATGTTGTAATAAAGACTCCACATTGAAATTTGGCAGACTTGTACAAAACATAATAAGAATTAACATATATTTTTTTGAAATTTTTAAAAATATTGATTTTCGAGATATATCCTTTGGAAATTTTAGTCCTTTTTTATTGACATTATCCTTGATCGAAAATTTAAAAAAAAAATTTTTTTGGAATGGCGCATGTTTTTGTCTGTAAAATGAGCCCTTTATTATTAACGTACAATGAATACTTTTCGAGATATTAAAAATTGTGTTAAGGCATCTGAGTGCATTTTTATTGATTTTTGCCAACTTGGAATGGCCATAATTCTGAAAGTAGGAGAGCTAAGACACTGAAAGTTGGCAAACGCTATTATTATGTTTAACTTTCCCATCGTACCAAATTTCATCCAATTCGAAATCGGTGCGGTCAACTCATTGGTTGATTTCATATGTTTTTACCCCTTTGCAATGCTAACCAAATTATATAAAATTTGCAAACGTAGTTAAATTTAATTTTTGGCCATCAATATCAATATGAATAGTATGTGCGTGAGAGTAAATGAATGAAAGAAGGTCGAGGTAAATTTTGGATCTACTACCATCTAATTCTGTGATCGTATTTCGATTTTATATAACAGCAATATATTTTTGAAATAACAAAAAAAAAAAAGCTATTCAATGATTTTTTAAAAAAAATTTTAGAGTTTATTATTTTGTTATTATTTTGTTAAAAAGTCCGCTGTCGAACTTTTCCTAAGAATTTTATTTTTATTGTAATTACAAAAAAAAAGTTTATGAATATTTATTATGATAATTTTGTTTATCTACGCCAACTAAACCAGTTCATTATTTCAACACGTGAAACACTCGGATAATATTGTGTTCTTCTTAATCTAAGAACTTTTGCTTATTTTTGCAAAAATTTAATCAGTTTCTAGCAACATCGATTGTTGCAAAAACCTTTGGGGGGTATGCTTATCAATACATATATTTTCTATTGAGCGATTTTGTCAATTTGTATGTTAAAATGATAGATTGTTTCCAACTTAAGCGTTTTTATACCCGCCACCACGAGTGGTGATTAAGTATACACAATGTTTTGTAACACAACGAAATATTTATTGAAGACCCATAAAGTTTATATCGGGTGTGTTTTGCTGCATAAGAACTTTCGATATCGATAACTATGGTTTGACAGTAGAATATGTCAAACTGTGTTGACATTTCTGTTCATTATGCTTTGGCAAGTCATCATGAATCGTTTAACGCTACAACAACGCTTCCAGTACCCATTTTTTGTAACTTTAGTAAGAACTTCTCGCTTCGAAAATATGTGAAACAAAATATTCCGTCGTTTCTCGAAAAGCGAGAAAAAAGTGTGTCTGTAACTCATGTCGAAAACTATCAAAAGAGATTGGTTACGTTATAAATGTTAAAACATTGCACACGAAGCCGATGGGACATAGCAAGCGTCGCTGACGGCGGACAAAATTCACTAAAATTTAAATATTTTCAACGACGCGACGGCGGCGAAAATACAAACGTCGGCAACATCAAATAATGTATAGTGCGACTTTAATGTTTGTTGTTTGCAAACGAGCTTTGATAAATTCGTATTATTTTATAAAAATGTTTAAAGCAAAATAATTAAACATTGATTAATGTGCCAAGAACAAAATATTATTATAATTATTCTTCGCATTTTGCATTTTTAATTGTTTTTAACTGTTAAAATTTTTTCTCGCCCCATTTTTATACCCACACCACAATAGTGGAGAGGGTATTATGCATTTATGCTCATGTGTGTAACGCCTTAAAATATTGGTCCTAGACCCACCTTAAAGTATACCGATCGACTCAGAATCACTTTCTGAGTCGAACTAACCATGTCCGTCCGGCTGGCTGGCTGTCCATGTAACCTTGTGCGCAAAGTACAGGTTGCAATTTTGGAGATAATTTGATTAAATTTGGGGCATAGGTTCTTATTGGCGCAAGGACCGAGCCTATTGATAATGAGCCGAATCGTAGAACCACGAGGGAAATAAGAGGGAAATTTTTTCCTCTCAGAAACTATTAAGCCGATTTTAATGAAATTTAAAACATAGATAAAACCATATCTATATGGACACAAAAGTTATGAATTTTTTAAAAAATAGGACCACAAGGGGAGGTAGGGGGCACTTTCTGCCTTTCACAAACTTTCAAACCGATTTTAATGAAGTTTATAAAAATAGATAAATCCATATTTATATGGACACATAAGCATGATGTGTTTTTAAATACTGTGGTGTAAGGTATCATATGGTCGAACTTGACCGACTATACTTTCTTACTTGTTATTCGTGTGTTTATTTGGCTGTTTAAAGCGGAAACTTTATCAAAGAAATTTTATACAATATAATAGTCTGGTAGTGTATAAAGTCATTCCTGAAAAATTGAAGGAATAAGACTATAACAAAAAAGCTTTATAAAATACATAACTGAAATTTAACTCATAGAATAAATTCGAAAAATAAAAATGGTTGAATGAAATATATTAACCTAAGAATTATCATTTTAAATTATTATTTGGACTGAAGGAAAACTATTAACAAAAACCTCGAAAAGTTTCTCGACGCGAGAGTTACAGAACGTGGGCACAGGTTGTGAAAATCAGCTCTGAAAATAAATCCTCATTTTATTTCTGTTAAATGGCCAAGACAATAAGCAAAATTGCTATTACATGCAATTAAATTGACTGTTTGGTGTGGCTTATATGCTCCTTTCAATTGAGCAAGGAGCTGTTTTATATTATCATTTTAAGTTCTCGTGCAGCTTGAGTAAATTTAAATCGACTTTTATTTCAAGATAGTCTGTCTAAACGTCTGTTAAAACGCAGTTGTTTTCGATTGACTGAACATAACGATTTCGGGTTTAAATTGTTTTTATGCAACTCTCCCAAGCAATTTTAAATTAAATTGCAGCACAATCGATTAAGTAGTAAAACTGTTAAGGAATGTAGTGTCAACTTGATAATATCAAGAGCCAACATTGATTTTTTTTATTTTTATATATATTGACTAAATCGCTTAGGTGTGCACTACATGACAAAAGCCTTGCGGTTTTGCATTTAAGCATCAAAATGGGAGTATCTAGTTATACAGAAGAATATATAAGGAAGAAGAGACGACAACCGGATTTGAACTTCGCTTTTAATAAGGACCCAGAATATATATACTTTATAGGGTGTAGGACCTTCGGTGAAGGGTAAAAAAACAAACTTAATTATAAAAAGAGTAATTTTTGGGATTTCAGTATTTTGGTCATAACTCTCCTATTTCTTAACCGATTTGACAGATTTATATACTGACGTGTTAAAGAAAAAATTTGCCAGTACTTGTGGTTATAAAACTTGGTCTCGGGAAGATCTATGGTTCCCGAAAATGGGAATTTTTCAAAAAAAAATTAATATTTTGGTCATAACTTTTTCGCATCTGAACCGATTTTCCCGACTTTTTCAGAAAATATTTTCTACTTTGATATATAAGGCGTAACCATAGGTCATATTACATTCAAAAAATTCAGGTTTTGATACGATTTTTGATATTTTTTTTATGGGAGGTACCACGCCCACTTCTCCAATCTCTCCCACATTTTGTGGGATGGTGTGTATTTATAACCTTAATGTTTGTACCTAATTTGGAAACTTTAGCTCTTGCCGTTCTCTAGATATACAGAAAAAAGTTATAAAAATACAACAACAACAAGGGATTTTTGGAAAAAAATAGAGGCAGTCGTTGTTTTTTGGTCATATCTCAGCCATTTGTGGACCGATCTAGCTGAATTTCAATAGCAAGATATGGTGGACTATATGTGACATAAATGTAAAACAACCTAGCCGCTGTCATGTCTGGAGTCTCCGGAAAACACATATCAAACGTAAGACGGACAGATGGACAGACGGACGGACATCGTTAAATCAACTTCGCTCCTAATAAGGACCCAGAATATAAATACTTTATAGGGTCTAAGATCAATATTGTAGAAATTACAAACGGAATGACAAACTTATATATACCCTTTTCCACTTGTGGTGAAGGGTATAAAAAGCAATCATTAGTTTATTGCAACTTTTTTCTCTTCACTCTTTTGAGTGCAACTAAAAATGTTGCACTAAATTTAAAATCAAAGACTTGTTTTTTATGATTAAAGCCAATAGTTATATTATTATTGACAAATTTTCATTTTGTATCCTCAAAAAAATCAAAAACCCATATTTTTATGCAGCTTTTTTGTTTGCAATTTCAAATTTTGCACTATTTAATTGATTGCAGATTTTATTTAGTGCACTAAATAATATAATATTTAGTGCACTACCCTTAACTATGTTATTAGGAATTTTTTTCAGGTGACGACCCGGTGTTAGATATGGGCATTTCCAGCGAAAAGTCTACTTTCTGTAACGTTACTCCAGAAGTATTTTAAATTGTTTCTCAAAAAATGTTATATGTATAGTTTACTTTTTTATATGTTGGTGTAAAGCCAACCAGCTCTACATTTAGTAACAAACATGGTCCTAAAATACGACCTTATTTGCATTCTGGCGTTACATTAAATTTAATAGCTTAAAAAATAAATCTATCTAAGTTCAAAGCTTACTTAAAACACTGCGGAACAGTCATTTTGCGGTCTGGAATTTGATTGCAAAGTTTTACTAGTTTAAGGTCGCCGATCTCCATTTTTCTCTATCAGCTCTCCTTTTCGAAATATACCGTTAAGGCATTTTTCCTACATATATTGGAATAACTTGAAAACGGTTGACCATATTCGGTTTGTAGCGCATAAAAACAGTGTTCCTTTTTTACTCAATTTTAAATGCATCCGTCAGGCAGGCTACCATCCATTTTATGGTCCCCGCAAAGGTTACTAACAAATGAAATCAGTGGTGTCGGTCAATACAGGTCACTGGTTAATAGAAACTTATGCAATAATAATGTACGGGAAAAATAATGATGCAGAAGTGTAAAAGACGCTTTATTTGCTTACAATTCTCACATTCTTTTTTATAATTTTTTATTTAAATACATAATAAAATGTATGTAATAGTAACCAGTAAAACCAAAAGAGTGCGGCGTATGACGACTGGAAAATTAATTACATGCAAATAACTTCACTGTCATGTTGTAGAAATAAAAAAAAAAACAAACCAAAACTACAACTTGAATTAAAAAGCATATTAAAAATGTCTAAGATAAATAACTATTTTATGGTTATTGTTAATTTTGCCTATAATTTTGACCAAATTTTTTATGATTTTTAATATATTATGGTTATTTTAAATCTTAATATGATTACCTGGATGCTGCTCTTAGAATATGGTCACCTCCAACCAATTTTATAGCCCCATCACAATAGTGGAGAGGGTATTATGCTGATGTTTGCAATACATTTTAATATTGGTAAATATACCGTTCGATCAAAATCTCTTTCTGAGTCGATCTAACGATATCCATCCGTGCGTCCGACTGGAAGTCCATGAAAACATTGAACGCAGAGTATATAGGTCGTAATTTTTAAATGAAATTTTACGAATTTTGGTACAAAAGTTCTAATTGTCACAAGGAACATGTCTATTGCAAATGGTGACAAACGCTTTATAATTTCACAAAGCCCACATACAAGCTTCTTTCTTTGTGATCAAAAACCAACTTATTATGCTGGTATTCAGATAATATTTGGTCCAAATTTAATATTTAGCAATCTGAATTATACATATTTGAAAATAACTTTTTGTATAGCAATTATTTCATAAAACTCATAAACTCATTCATTTGATTTCTTGTAGCTCTTGTCAAATGACTTTTAAAGGTCGAAATAAGATTTAAGAGATTGATGGGAAATTTATTGATTTTTTTTCTCAACATGTTTATTTGTCTGTGCGAATTTTATTTGTTAAGAGAAAGTCATTTAATGTAAGAACGTTTTTATAGCTTTTTTACACTCAAAAAAGTTTTACATTAACTGTTTGTAGTTTATTTTAAAAGTTTTCCATTTAGTTAAAATTAAACCAAAATATAGTCATTTGAGTACGAAAATTATTTTTTTAACTTTTTAGGCACGTTGTTTGTTATTTTAAAAAAAAGTTCGTACGTTTTAATTTTTCGACACTGTGTCAAAAATGTTCAACAAAGTCGTGACCAAATGAATCACTTTTTTTAAAACACAAATAACGGTTATTTGGAAAATCTCGAAAACTGTTCTACTCTTTACAATTTTGATTCAGCGGGCAATTTTATATAAAGATTAGGTGTCAAATACTTTTGGTCAAAAAACTTCCACATAGTGTAATTAGTGAGTTATTTATTAACAGTTAAAAATAAACTGATTTTTTGTCTGATTTAAATGAAAAACGAGTTGACCTGGTTTTAAATGAATTTACATTTTTATATTTCATTTTACTTTGATTTTACCTACATAATATTTTGAGTGTATTTTGAGTTTCGCCCACGTATTTTAAAATATGGAAAAAGGATATTACCCTTTTTATACCCACCAGGAGCGGATTCAGGGGGGGGGGAATAAGGAAATCCCCCCCCCTAAATTATAAAAATATGTTTTATTTATTGTGATAATACAAGAACTCCCAATAATAATAATTTTTTTAAATTCACAAAAACTTTGGAAATCCCAGCAGAGTTTTTTTATGTTTTTTCTTTATTAAATCTCTAACGAAATTTTCAATAACGATCCAAATCTTAATCCTAATAGTTATTTTTTAGATATTTCCAATGAAACATCTAGTTTACTGTATTCAAATACTTATTATTCTACATTCAATCCCAGCAGGTGCCACCTATTTCCAAAACATTTGACTTGAAAATGCGTGCGGTTGAATTATTAATAAGCCTTAGTATGTGCAATATTTATGTATGTATGTGTTATATGATTCAAAATACTATTCGATAATTTTTGACGAAAGGACGGATTTGTCGGGGAAACCCCAGATTTCCTTATCTTTAAGATATGGGCATTTCCGTCAAAAGGTCCACCGTGACCGAAAATTTAAAAGTTATTAAGAGCTTATTATTTTAAGATATTGTTATTGAGAAATATTTAGATTTTACTAATATTATTAATTAACCCATAAATTTGTTCACTTAGATAAACAATCAGACTGCAAAGTTGTGCAAACGTAATTTCTTATTTGTGAGAATGTTTTTTTGCATGTTTTCTTTAATATTATCTTCCTTAAAAAAGGTGATATTTGATAAAAATTATTCCAAAAAAATTTTCTTACATGGTCTGTAATAAAAGGATGAGTTCGAAGAATAATATGTTATTCGGATTAACGGTAAATTTTTATTTTTTTTTATCCTTATTTAGTTAAGTTATTATGGAAAAAATGTCACGTTCGAAATGTCACGTATCGAACCAGAATTTGGCTTAAACAAAGAAAAATACAGAAGATTTTGGAATCAAACCAAAGACATTATAATGTTACATTGCTACGTAAAATTCTGAAAGTAGTTTGACTAAAAAATTGCGACAGGTTTCGTTGAATTACGCCTTTTTATACATGACCATAAAAACTACTTCTATTTTTTTCACGTTCGAACCGCTACTTCTTTTGCCATTATCTTTGACCTAGAATCGCGCCCCCCATAAACTTTAGCATAGATAATAGTGCTTTCTAAGTGCTATAATTTAAGGGTTGAAAGAACGTAGAAATATTTGTTGTTTAAAATGTTATTGCATTTTTGATGCGTACGACTGTCACGTTCAACACTTTGGAATTACCCATATGTAAACATACAACAAAAAGTTATTAGGGAAGAATTTAATGGCTTTGTTGTAAACGCATTTAAAGAGGCTTCAAAGGATATTGATGACGGTGATGTGTCAACTGATGCGAAGGTACTATGATCAATAGTTCTTAAAGCTTTGACAAATGTTGGTCTTGACCTAAAAAATTGTGTAGGAGTTGGAACAGATGGGTGTCCTCTGATGTCAGCAGAAAATTGACCTATTAAAAAATTTTGGATACCGCGACAAATGCGAAACAAACGCCTTGCTATTCCCATAAATCAAACAGCTCAATTTCTAAATGCAATAAAGTGCCGTTTATACAAAAAGTTGTATAATTTGTTAAAGAAACGACAACATTTTTTAAATAAAATCATCCCAAGCGAAACGCAGCTTTTGCAAAGTACATTTTGCGAGACAAGATGTGTTGGGGTATAGACGGGGCTGGTTACCTGTTGCTTGGGGACGTAAAGGCGCAAGGGCTTGTTATCCGGGAAACGTCTGGAAGCTCACAAGGCGGCTCGTGACCGCAACACTCGTCGGATTGAGGCCGGTGGAAAGTCTTTCGTACATACTTGTTGGTTGGGGCAGGTCGTGTTGCTGTGTCTTGTCTCAGAACAGCTTATTATATTACTTTTACAAATTTGGTTAACAGAAACCCCAGTTTTCTGGCAAGAAGGAAGCACTTTAAGAGTAACACAACCACTTGTTTCACAGTGATAAAAAACCGTTTTATTTTTACGGCTCAACGGATCTTTGCGGCCCTTAAAAATTGTGTAGTGCCATTAATACAAAAAGTTGTATCATTTGTTAAAAAAATCATCCCAAGCGGAAGGCAGTTTTAGCAAAGTATTATGGAGCCAAACTCTCTACATTATGCGAGACAAGATGAGTGGACCATCACAACTCAATTTTACTCTTTGCAACAAGTGTACATCATATAGTAGAAGCTTTGAAAAAATATGTGAGTGGAAAGGTAGAGAGACTTCATCAAAAGCCTTATATTAAGGAACTCACTTAGTACTTTTGAATTTATTTGCGGAATATACATATTAAGTGTGATTCTTATTGTAACACAGCCGCTTAGTATCATTTTACAAAAGCACGAAAAGATCAAGCTTTATCAAAACTTTAATCACGTGCCTTGAAGAGAAAAGAAATAAAGCCGAAGAATAATTTAAAGCGATTTTTGAAAAAGTTAAAGTTATTTGCGTTCAAATCGAGGTTCCAATTGAAAAGACAAGATTTGAACGAAATAATCACATCCCAAATGTTGAAGATTAGTTCCGAGTTGTAGGTTACATTTCTCTTATTGAATTTATTTTAGAAGATCTCAAAACACTTTTCCCAATAGATATCCTAAATGTATTGAACATACATAAACTTCTACCTCAAAGTGTAATCAAGTCATATACAGATACAACACTTTAAAACCACAACTAGCTGATTATGTTTAATAAAAGAGATAAACACTTACTTGGGGGATGGGGCATTTCGCAGAGGTGCACTTGTGCGGAAAGCTATCTGCCTGTCATCCACTTGGGGATGACAAGAAGCGATTCCTCTGTTCGAAATTCCCAAGCAGCTCACTACTTCCAGTCTTATACCAAGTATCCCCTGGTAATGTCTCTCAGGCACCCGTCTGTCGACAGCTAGAGTGAGAAGGCACACAGTTGAGTAACCTGAATGGCATGCTAAAACCGATGCGTCTCAGGTCACTAGGTGGCCACCGAAATGAACAGGCACTCAAACTCTACTGTTCGACCTGCTTAGAGGTTGTTGGCAGCCCCAACACTAGGATCGGATGGGAGGCCTAATCAGTCCCTCAATCTTAAACTGAAATGATTACTGAAACCGCAACAAATAATAGCGGCCCTTTGTTCCTACTAGGAACCACAGGACATAATATATATATATATATAACATCTAAACTTGAGCCTGAACTGTTGCATTCGCAACAAACATGGAAAATATCTGAAAATTTATCAGATAACGTTGTAGATGCTTTAATAAACTGTGATGAAGATATCTAGCCTCTAAGAAAAATATTTCAAATTTTCGTTTCAATGCTCGTCAGTAATGCTACGAGCGAGAGGTCATTTCCTACCCTTCGTCGAATAAGACATGGCTCAGATCAACAATGACAGAAGATAGACTGTACTGTCTGAATTTGCCTCACAAGGAAATCATAAATTGCTTATTTAAAAAGATTAATTTATTTTAATTTATATTGAACTGATCTTACATTTTATTTAACCTTATTATGGATTTTTTTTTTTATATAAAATACACATATTCAGCCTGATTATGGTTAGCGTTGGCGTTTTTGAGTCGTTTTTTGCAGTAGATTAAAGTTACACACAACCTGTGTTCTTTAATCTACTACAAAAAACGACTAAGGCGTATACGCCAACGCCAACCGTAATCAGGCTGATTGTTTTTAATAAACCGTTAAAACAAATTTTTTACTTTTTGTATCATAAAAAGTTTCCCCTCCCTAAGACTCAAGCTGGATCCACGCCTGATACCCACACCACAATAGTGGAGAGCGTATTATGCATTCGGGCTTATGTTTGTTACATGTTAAAATATTGGTCCCAGGCCAATATAAATACCGATGCCAAGTATACAGATTGACTTGGATTTTTTTTTATATTTATCTAATGATGTCCATCTGCCAGGCAGCTTGCCATTAAAACTTTTTCTGTAGAGTACAGGTCGCAATTTTAGAAATAATGAAATTTGGTACATGCGTTCCAATTGTCACAAGAACTCAGCCTGTAGAAAATAGTGGCAATCGGTTCTAAATTTAACATGGCCCCCATACAAGCTTATTTCTTGCTGATCATATTACCATATTAAGTTACAAATCTACAACTAAAATATTTTTGAAACAAAAACACAAATTGTAAAATTGTTGCTTTTTTAAATGTATTTTACTTGTAGATTTGTAAGTTGAAGTTTTGAGAACCAGGGCCCTGGTCCGAACTATTTTTTTGCATTCTTAATCATCTTATGAAATGTTTTTGAAATCAGTACACATTTGGCCATAGCTCCCATACAAAAACAACTCCCGAAAACTTCTAAAATTTGGCGACAACAACTTTTAGGATAGCTCCTATATCATGAGAAAAGGTTGTGCTGGTAGGTCCAAAAACTTCCTCAAATCACTTAAAATCAAACAAATCTCATGTAGAGGAAGTTATCTAAATAGTGTGTGGCACAAAAAACTTTTACTTAAAAATTAACCTCATAATAAATTTTGTACTGGCAGATCCACTTTTGCTTATGAGTCCAAAATATCGTACACTTTTAGAGAATTTCTTTTAATTTTGCAGTGTAGGGTACCATATGGTCAAGCTTTTTACTTGTTCAATTCTGCGTATGGCTAATTAGCTGCTTGTTTCTATTTGTTAAAATAGTGTAGTTAAATACATTCAATTTATAGAGTATCACTATCCAGTGTGACACAAAGAATGCTGACGAAGGCCGTAGCGGGCCAGAAAATGCATTACATTCTGCTGGTGTCTAATAATTGTAAATTTTTCTGTGCATACAATATACTTCATTGCTATCCAAAGGATAGCGTAGGTAAAATGTAACAAGAAGATACAATATAATAGTCTGGTAGTGTATAAAGTCATTCCTGAAAAATTGAAGGAATAAGACTATAACAAAAAAGCTTTATAAAATACATAACTGAAATTTAACTCATAGAATAAATTCGAAAAATAAAAAATGTTGAATATAATATAAAGTAACCTACGAAAGGAAATAATTCCCAGTTTCTATTTGTAAATTTTTTAAGATATTTAAATTAATTTTGGTGCAGGCAAAAATATTTATTGAAACCTTGATGACGTAACCAAACTTTCCCTACAAATATCACTCTATCTCTAATATCACTCTATCTACTTTTTTTAGAATTTCACCAGTTTTAAAATTGTATTAAATTAACTGTTTTTAATTCTGCTACACTATTTTCTATGAAATCTAAATTGTAACGCTATCAGAGTTATTTAAAAAACAATATGCATTATTTGTACACGTGAAGCAGTGGAAATTATTTTTATTTTCTATTATTAAAACAAAGTCATTTATTTTAAATTAAACCACTATCAACATCACGCTTGTTGATGATGGCAATGAACAAGATAAAAATTTTGCGAGTTTTATGGTCTAAGTAACGACTTTTGAGATATATTTTATTATTTTACCAAAATTTCTTTTGTTTATAAAAGCTCAGCCAAAATATGGATAATAAAGTTAATGCAAAGTTAACATAGGTGCTTTTGGCCAACAGTTATGGTCAAAAATATATGTACCTTAAAAAGAAAACAAAATTATAATTTGTTTAAATTTAATATAAGAGAAAATATTAAAGCCTAGTGATAGTGCAAATTTTTGCATTTGGACCTATTTCCATTTGATTTTTTTGATTTTAAACTCATAAAATTTTTTAAATAGTTTAATTTGACTTTTTCAATTTGAACTCCTAATTTTCTGCTTGTCAGGAATTTAGTTAGTTGTGTCAAAAATTTGAAATTTAATTCACCTCAAAAATGTCAAAAATATTTCCACAATAGTACTTTATTACCGTTTAATACACGCCCTATATATGTAGCTGAACTTTTAAAAAAATAACTAAAAAATTGACTGCTGGGAGCAACTCCTCATAATTTATTCTGCTATTTCAAATTTTAGTCAGCTGATAAAAAAAAAATAATTAAAAATATTTGATCTCATGGTCCAATTTGTACGTCTGCTCGAAACGTCTGCTGATTTTTTTCAGAGTTGTGTTTTTTACATGCATTTTTTTGTAGCAATCGTTTTTGATATTTCTACCATTTTTTACACAAACAAATGCTTGTTCTTGGCATATTTATAATTTTTTACACAAACACAAAAAAACTGTGATTACAAATATGCATGTGGCAGTGTAAATAAAACTGAACTGGCAATATTAAATAAAGTGATTTGTTTTAATTGTTTTACCTACTTGAAACCAAAAACAACCAATTGTAGTCGGGACTGTAAAATAAGATAAACTCACTGTTTATTGTTGTTGTTTTCGTTTTTTGTTTAAGCTTAGATATTGTTACAAGTAAAACTGGGGCTTATAATTCTTATTCGCTTAACAGTTTTATTTCTACAATATCTTTAGGTTTTCTAAAATCTTTAGATGAAGTTTCCTGATGAACTGGCCTAAGCAAATTGTGAAATGCACATAGAAATAGCTTATCCCAACAACAATAAATTTTAGTTTACAGTAATTTTTACTTAGCTGCACAATCTCCTTTGCACTATTTTTTGTGCAGGTAAATCAAAAATGCAGCTATTTTAAATTTATTTAGCTGCCTAAAAGTGCAGCTAAAGTAAACTGTTTGAAAGAGGAGTAACAACGTTTTTATTAATAAATTAATAATAACAATGACGTTCAAACAACCTTTAGTCATTCGTTATGCATTTTTATAAAGAACGAGATAGCCAAATTGATAACAATAAAGTGTGGAACAGAAAAGTCGCTGTAGTACAACGTTAAGAATAGCTCTGCAAGCTGTCAAAAGTTACAAATGGCAGTTTTAAAGTAGTGTCAACAGAATACGTAGTTGTAGTAGTCGTTGCCGTTGAAGCGCAAAATTCGAAATTTTGAACTTTGATGCGCTACAGAGCATTCGTCAGCTTCAAATACTACTACAACTACTTTATTCTGTTCAAGACCTAAAGCTGCCAAAAAAATATAAAAAATGTGCAGGTATACAAAATGCACGTAAACAAGGATTTTGAAGAATAATTACAGAAAATATGTATTTTGGGCAGTTAAATCAAAGTGCAGCTAACTTGAATTTTTTGTATGAAAATAATTTTAAAATGCCAAAAATTTTTGGCACTTATCTTAAATGTGCAGGTAATGAAAGTGCACTTAAAAAAGGAAATTGTATGGGATTATAAAGAATTATCAGTTTTGTGCAGTTAAGTCAAAAGTGCACGAAAATAAGAGGCAGTTAAGTCAAAACTACTGTATCAATAGTATGAAATGGGAAGTAAGCACATTTAAACGAAACCTTGTAAAATGCGTGTTGTTTTTTTAATTGGGCCATGATTAGAAGATGTCTGAATGCCAAGAAAAATCTAAAATCATAACCGGATTGTGGGAAAATTACATGTTGAACGTTGTTACGGCTAACTCAGCAGACGCATTCACCTTGGAGTCCCAAAATCTGATAAGTGCCGGTTTGGTATATAATAAGCTTTATAAAAGACGACGCTTTGTTTAGCTAAAGTGTAAACTCATCAGAGCTTCCAATAGATATATAGCTAAAAATCTTACTTTATCGGTTATGCTCCTTTGGTGATGGACTTTAAATACGTAAATTGGCTACCCTCTTTGGTATAGGTGAATGTGGGTAAATGTCAAAAAACATATTTTCAAATTTCAAAATAAATTTTAAAGGCTAATTTTAATATTGGCCTAATGCAAGAGAACACCAAGAAATTTTTTCCAAAAAAATAGGAAAGAAATGTCTGGCTGCGTAGGGTATACAGACGGACCAGATTTCTGCTATGAAATTATGACAACAGAGCAAAAAAGGTATTTGAGGATATTACGACAATATGACTTGATAACATACCTTGTGAATTCCCCAAATATATAGTTAAACTAATTAAAAAAATAGATACATACGTACATAATTAAAAAAAATGTAATATCTAGTTTTTAAGAATTTCGTGTGCATACAAATGAATTGGCTCTAGCCAAACCCAACTGTAAAGATATTCAATAAACATTCAAACAAAAAGCATTTTTCTGTTCCAAACAACAACAAGTTGCTTATAAGAGGTTAAGAAATCGAATAAGTTATACCCTACAAAACTACGCGTGCGCGATAGATATGGGTATTGTATGAAAAATTTTTTTTTGTTGTAGAAATGTTACTAAAATAATAATAATACTATATATTGAACCTAAATATAACACAAATATAAATATTTTTTTCAGAATTTTATAAACCATTTTTAGTGTAATATTTTTAAGAGTATGTATTATAATAACTAGACCAAATTTAAGTAGAACCCTTCATTCCCACTGACTGGGGTAAAACAATTTTATCAACCATACCATGTCGATAAGTTGCTCACTAATATACATATAAAATAATGTTTTTTTCAGTAATGTTTGTTAGATTTTATTCCAAACGTTTTACGATATCTATCACACCCTCTTTCTAATAATAGCGCACCCTACGAACATTTAAATCTCAAATTTTGTCTGCTCATACATTTAGTTCAATTGAATTCATTCAATGTGCCGGTTGGTCTCCGCCAAGAACTTACAATTTTAAAAGCACAAATAAGTTTTGCATATTAAAAAATATTTAACTATTGTAATAAAAAAATTTTACTTACCATAAGAAAATCTTTTAAATTATTTTATTTAAAATGTCGATGAAAGCCACAAAACCCAGGCATATTTTGGAATTAACAGCACAGGAAAAACAAAAATTTTTAGATTCATTCGACACCGTGTTATCAGATTGCGATGGTGAGTGTCTGGGTAAACAAAACTACAAAAAAGAAAAAAAAAATGTGTAAATAATTATGGATTATTTCTCTTATGTTAACAAAATTAAATTAAAATTAATATCTATTAATTAAGTTTTGGAATTCTCCATTAGAATATTCATTTCCATAAATGAAACTACCAGGTTGGTAATAACAATCAATTCATTGATATTCTCTATAAATATAAAAAACAAACAAGCAAAACTGTTAATAACATACCCTTACTGCCACAATAAGAAATAATTAAAATAATTAGAATTGTTCTTAATTGATGATAAGAACGTGGAAATATTAATTGAAATCTTCTTATTGAAACAAAACAATTCTAATAATTATACACAATATGTTCGTTAAACATATGGCTGCATTTTTTACTACACTTACACTTTAAATAGTTGCCCTTTTTATTGCAGTGGGTTCCTTTAAACTCATATACTCATTCATTTAATTTATTGTATCAAACGACATTTAAAGGTCAAAATAAGATTTAAGCAGTTGGCGGGAAATTTATTGATTTTTTTCTCAACTTGTTTATTTGTCCTTGCTAATTTTATTTGTAAAGAGAAAAGCATGTAAAGTAAGTACATTTTTATTGCTTTTTTATGTAATGGCGGCAACATAAGATACACCAACGCATTTGAATATAAGGAATAGGGATGTAACCCTTTTTATAACCACACCACAATGGTCGAGAGAGTACTATGCGTTTGGGCTAATGTTTATAACACCTAAAAATATTGGATCTAGATACACCTTTAAGCATACTGATTGACTTAGAATCCCTTTTTGAATCGATGCCCGTCTTGCTGTCTATGTAAACTATGTGATTTTGAAGATAATTTTATGAAATTTGGTACACAGGTTCTAATTGCCGCAGAGACCAAATGATTAGAATCTATCTACAATCTCAAATAGCTCCCATATATGCTTCTTTTCGGAATAGAGTCCTTGTGCCCATAAATAACTTTGTTGGTAATTAAGTTAAGGTTTAAATAACTATGTTGGTATTTAGGCTAAATTTGCTCCAAACTAATTCTATTCCAAACTAAATTTATCTACAAAAATTTTTTTTGGGATCGGTTTATATTTTACCATATTTCCCATACAAACACTACTCCCGAAAATAGCTTTTAGTATTCAAAAATAAACAGAACATTATTTAGCGTTCGGCTCACACACCCAGGAATGATATCTATTTTTTTAGTGCTTGTGTAGACGAACACAACCCTTAATACCGACCGTAACTATTTTCCAGACAGAGCCGAACATGATATAGTGTTCTGTTCTTCGTTAAAAAACAGAACAATTGTAGTGATACTGTAGACAAACATTATATTTTAATGTTCTTTAATGTTTCTTTTTTTATATTGAAGAAGAAGTTAACAAATAAAACAAATTTTGAAACGACCGCAGCACGAACAGCTTATGTGT
The DNA here is from genome assembly GCA_963931875.1 of Pollenia griseotomentosa. NCBI lineage: Eukaryota > Metazoa > Arthropoda > Insecta > Diptera > Polleniidae > Pollenia > Pollenia griseotomentosa. The sequence continues at coordinate 79,638,045 of OZ007563.1, forward strand.
GTATTGTGTATATGTATCGTTTGTGTAAAATTATTTTGCTGGCTTTTTGTTTTTTTCGTATGTGTATTTTGTTTTTGTAAAAAATGTTTGTTTTGTTTTACCAGCCAAAAGAGCGCTACGCACAACAGGAACGAACGAACGTTTATGAGCTGAACCGAACACAATGAAGTTTGTGGTTTAAAAAAAACCAACCGGAATTAAATGCTCTCATCTTTTTGTTGAGTTGGATAAGCACAGTATTATTTTTGTGTTCGAAAGATGACAACGGGGAAACGTTATTTTGTATTGATTTACTACACAAACACTATTAACGTTTGTGTTTTCCCCAAATCTATCGAACCGAACACTAAGGAGCGATATGTTAATCTTTTTTTTGGAGCACTGGTTTTAACTTTTTACTTCACTCTTAGTTTTTTTTTTATTTTATCTTCTTCTTTAATAAAATTTGCCATTCACATTGGTTGATACCTTGAAATTAAACCATGGTTGGGAGTTTAAAAAAGCGATGAAATGGTAATATATATTAATTGATAAGAGATTTGAGTTAAAATAGTTAAAAAAAAAAATTGAAGTGAATCAAGCATATCGTAGGCTTAATATGAAAACCTGCTTAATCCACTTTTTAAGTAAATTGAGATTTTGCTGCTGTGGTAGATATGAAAAGATATGAAAAGATATGCCTCGTCAACTAGCATGAAGTTTTTTTCAATTTGAGTCTTGAAGTGTGTAAAACCAACTATATTTTCCTCTCAAGCTGCAAATATGAAATATAAAAAGTTTTTTGTCTCTCCTGTAAAATGTGCTGAAAGGGAGTTAGTAGGTTTGCATATTAAGCCGACGATATATTTATCATTCAGAAGAATAAAATTTGTGGTGGTAGTTATCATGTTCTAAAAAGATTTTTACAAACTAACCAAAAAATCGAAAATTTCCAGGCCTGGCATAAATGCAGCATTAATCAAAACACAAATCAATCGTATAATGGGACAACAGTTTCTTAAGAAAATTACCAACAACAAATGTACAATATTGTATAATTAGACGATTATACAACGAATACGATTATATTACGATCTTTTGAATTGGACAATTGTGTTGGTAGGTCCAAAGTTAATAATAGGTCCCCTATAAGCCTCCTTTCAAAGATCACTTAAATGCAAAGAAATTTCATATAGTCTTAACATTAATTGGCACAAATAAACTTTACTTGAATAATAATCTCATAACATGGGTCCCAAATAGGGTAACTATCGAAAGTTGGTTTTTAAGTAATGTGTTGTAGGCTATCACTAAGTCGGGCTTGACAGCATACACTTTCTTACTTGTTTAAAATGGTTTGGAATTTCGGTCATGTCTTGTAAGAACTTTGAGATTAATCTTTTAATAATTTTTACAAATACTTGTAAGTTTTTTTTTTAAATACAATAGTACGAGTATTCTTCCTCAATTCTCCCTACCCAATAGTCGTGCGTTCCCAGATTCCATTCTTGTCAGAGATTTAGTTTTTTGCGACAACAATTAAATAGTTACACCCATAATGTAAAAATATTGTCACACAAAAAGTGATAAAAGATAGAGTTTATTTTTTTGTAAATATTTGTAAGATATGTAAGACTACGTCACATTGGTTTTGTAAATATTTGTAGGATATGTAAGACTATGTCACATTGGTTTTGTAAATATTTGTAGGATATGTAAGACTACGTCACATTGGTATGCATATTTACATATCATTTACAATAAATAAATTCTATTCAAATGAGACACTTTGAAATATTTTTTATACAGAAATTTGTTTACAAAAATCTGCTTTCAAATGTTTGAATAGGATTTAAATAGATACATATCGTTACCTTAAACGCAAAACGCCCTATCTAACATTTTGAACATTTTACAGGAGAAGCAAATTACTATTCAAAATGTTATTTGATAAATTGCCTAAAACTGCTTATAATTTATTTTCCTTCTATTTTTCTTGTAAAACCTACCAGTTGTTTTGACAATTGACAATGTTGCATATTATGCAAACTGTTAGTAAGGTCTTTAAGCGTGTATCCATATAATCTTTTGTAGATAGGGCCGTTTGTTTTTTGTTAATAAAAGCGCTAATTTTGGTTGAAAGACTCCAAAATTTATTGTGGACATTAGTGTTGATGCAGTTCATCAGATTTCATGAAAAAGTCGATTTTTTATTTTTTGTTAGTTAGGGCCTTTTGCGTTTTAGGTAACGATATGTATGTACGTATGTTTAAGGTCAGGGTATTCATAACCTGTCTGTCAATGCCCCCTTATGCAAGAAATCTTAATACACTAAAGGCTCAGTTAGCCGGGAGTAACAGTAACGTTGCAAATCAGCTGATTCATTTTGTTGTATGTAAAGCAATTAGAACGATTATAGTTAGCAGTAAGATGTAACGACTCAATCTGTAAGAAATAGATTGGTCTTACTTTTTAACGGTAGGGTTACTGTTACTCCCGGCTTACTGAGCCTTAACACAGGTCCGAGTATATTTCCCATACGTAAGACTGGGTTTCGCACCATAAGAGTTTTCTATCATAAAGTCTGAGGTTTATTTGTGAGAGGGAAAAGAAGAATTGCATGTTCTCTATATAAAACTATAAAACGTTGTGTGCAGGGGTGCCAGATAATTTTGATAAAAAAATCGGCATATTTTCAAAAAAAAAAAAAAAAAAAAAATCGGCATTGTCGGCGCTTTAAATTAAAAAAAAAATACCTATTTTAAATACAATAAAACATATTCGTATTAACAAAAAAGAACAATTAAACATTAACTAATGTTTTCACGGTTAATCGAATAACAATTTTGATTATACAGTTTTTTTTTATATTTTTATTATTTAACAAGTGAACATTGGTGTACATTCATATTTACATTAAACAAATTAATTCAAGCAGTTTATGTAAATTTTTAAATTAAATAAGTATTTATACATTAAATTTTCTACTGAAAACATGAAGTAAAAAAAGAACATTAAGCAAAAAAAGAATAAAATTTCTTAGGTAGAAATTTGTAAGCCGATTATGGCCAATAGGCTAGGCTACTGAAATTTAATAAATAAATTAAATTAAATTAAAAAAAGTCGAGTAATGTTGTTTGTCTAATATGTTTCAACTGCCATCATGGATAAAAGAGGTAATCACGATTAATCGAAACAAATAATTTGAAAACATTGCACACAAAACACAATGACTGATCTTTGGCCATCACGGTTAATCGAGGCCCGTCTGTATTCCTTATATGCATGTTTGAGTTTGAGATTTTTATTAAAACTTTTTAATATTAGCATATTTAATTTAATTTTCCAGTGAACATCAAGACTTTTTTTACATTAAAAAACTTTTTCCACATTTGTGGAAGGACCACAAATTGTACAAGATGCTGCCATAAAATATTCCGTTTTAAATATGAAATTTTTTGCCCAAAAGTCTGTAAATTTACTAAATTTTCCTTACATTAGAATTTGCTATCTGACTTATGTACTTATGTACATCGTTTTCAATTGCGTTATAATCGTAAAAGAAAAAATTTTCATTTAATTTATATTCATTGATAGTGAATTTGAATTTAGCTTTATATTCATTGATAGTGAATTTGAATTTAGCTTACCTTTATTCATTTGTACGTATTTTTCTATCCATTTACAAACACAAATAAAAAATGTTCTATATTTTTTTTTAACTGAATAGTTTAAAGCTTAAAAATTATTTATTTTTGACTTTGATCTTTAATTCTTCATAGTGGAATATTTTTCAAATAAAAATTTATTAACCCAACACAAACATTACAAACACTGCATATAATATTGAATAAACATAAACCTTTTGTTCTTTGGTAGAAGCGCTGACTAAATAACAGTTTTCTCTTTTCACTGTTACAACCATTTCCGAATTGCCCAAAACTAGTATATTATTATCAAACAAAGAAAAAGTAATCGGCTATTAAGTGTTAATTAAAAAATCGGCAAAATGCAGATAAATCGGCAAATATGGCAGTCCTGGTTGTGTGATCTTCCATATTTAAATAGAATACTGCGGCATCCTATCTGGGAAAAACCAAAAAAATTCAATTGCATTCAGTACACACATAAAATTATTACAGTAACTAATTGTGGGTTATTAAATTCGTTTTTCGTAGCGTTAAAATTGAATAATTATTTTACGAATAACTTTATTTTTTAACATTAACGTTTGCTATTCATTGCCGTACTTATTTTGTTATGTAGTATAATGTTTGCCGGTTAAAATATATTTTTTTAAGTAACAACTATTAAATTTTACGGAATATGCTGTTTAATAAATAAAAAATTTATGTAAAATTAATTTATTTTAAATGATATGTAAATGATCCATTTTTTAAATAAATTTTTAGCTGTTTAAAATAAATTTTCTGTTGAACTTAGCTAGATAATATTTTGAGTGTACATTCGCCTTCTGAATGGCTGGCCACGGGAACTTTTTGTTCCCACAGAATGATTCGGCTAGTAAGATCGGTAGCGAGTTGTCGTGATGGATAATTTTTTATCGTTATAAAGGATACGATTTCTTCGAGAGGCATTTTAGACATGTTGGGGCCAAATTACGGCATTCGATATCGATCGAAATTGCAATACAATTAAAATGGGAATTTTGATCGATATCGAATGTCGTGATTGCCCCCCTGGTCTTTTAGCGTTTGTCTTCTTCAGGTAGTGTGGTACCCAGTATTATTATTTTGGAAGAAGTCCTGCTGCTTGGGAATATTTTTCAAATTGCTACTTGATTAAATTTCAGTAAGTTTGAGTTTGAAAGCAATTAATTATTTTTGAAAATGTTGTACAAACCAATTCTGTACGTTGAAATCAATAAAACACATTCAGAATAATCTTCGGTGAGCAACGATTTGCTCTAGCTACACTTTTAATTAAAGTTAAGAAGTATAGTAAAATTTTCGTAAAATGTCGAAAAATTGTGTTGTGATATTAAATGACAGATGTTTGCGTTTAAAATGAAATAAAGTTATTAAAGACACAAGCCATGTGAAAATTATATGCGAGCTGTTGTGAATCCCGCATTTTTAATAAATAACTGAGCTGATTTTGTGGGATAGATTTATTTATGCCAACTTAAACTTTTTTTTTTTTGAAGGCACTAACGTGTAGTGATTTTTTTCTTGAAAATTAATGGCCTGTTTTTATAAAATTTAGTTTTTGTTTTACATGTATGTTAAGCGAGTGAAGTGTTCGTTCAAAAACCACGAACAGGCCATAAATCTTAAAGAATTTTTAAATATACCGAGTATATAATACAGCACAACAGAGAAGTGTGTACCTTATCATACTATTTTAAGAAATAAAATCTATGTGTTCACTTTTTGAGAAACGATGGAATATTTCACTATAGTTACAGAACATTGGTTTAGAACAATATTATTATTTTTATTATTTTTGAAAACAAAGTGTTATGGATTATACTCTTACATGGTTTTAATAGAACAAAATGTGTACATGTTTTAATGCAGGGTTGCACTTTTAGGTCCTTTAAAACATCGTTTATTTAAAAATAGAATAGAAAAGTAATATAAAGTTGTATCATTAATTTTCATTCAAAATTAATAAAATTTAGTATAAACGTTCTTTACAATTTCATACAAACTGTTGCTAAGTAGACTTATGCTAAGTTCACACTTAGGTTTTTAAACGCGTTTAAGCAAAATGTTGATTTAGCTAATCAAAGCCGTTCACATTACATTTGAGATGATTAAGATGACAGATGATTAAAAAAAAACACACAACAAACACACACAAAAAAAAAACAAATTTATATTTCTTTAAAATATTAAAAATGGATAAAAACACTTTTATAAAGTTATTAGAAGTTTATTTTAATCATTTTAATGATGAAATTGTGAAAATTTATGAATTATTTAAGGAAAAAAATAAAAACATTAAGCAGAAATCTTGGCCGGTTATACACGATCATGTTGGCGATTCTACATTTGAGGTATGTTCAGTGGGTTCTATGTGATTTATGAAGTGATTTAGTTGTAATCATGTCAATTTGAAGTGATTAACAAATCACTTCAATGTATGGGTAATCATCTCGATTTCGAAGTGATTAGAGCTTAATCGCGTGAGAGTTGCTTAAACGCGTTTAAGAAGCCAAATGTGAACATACTATTAAGCTTCGTTCACAATCCCAGAAACATTTTCGCTTGGTGTTCATAATAGAGCAACAATTTTTTTTCACAACCACACACATTTTGAATTAAGAAACCGTTTGCAAATTTTACCCACAACAATATTATGAATTTACAATTATTTTTTACAACATTATGTTAAAATTTTTATTCAAAACCAAATAAAATTAAACGTTAGAAACAATTTCATACAAAATGTTGCTGAAGTTCTAGTTGGACCAATTTTTTAAAAAAAACTTTAGTTACATTTTGTTTCAAAAATGAAAGGAAAATATATGAAATACTTTGGGAAGATAGAAGAAAAAACGAAATTGTTGCTCTGATTGTGAATGAAGATTTAATTAAAAAAAAACCAAGCTGTAACTAAAGTTTTTTTTTAAAAACAACAATTTGCATGAAATATATATATAAAATATTTAAAAAAAATAATAAACGTACTATTCAAAATGTATTAACAAAGTGACCTCAGTACTACAACAATGAAACAATAAAAAAACAACAGGCATTTTGTTGCTGGAATTGAGACGGCAAATGTCAAAATGCCTTATAAAAAAAAGTAAATAAACAAAAAAATGACGACAAACGCCACACACACAGAAAATCACTGCAAACAGCTGTGCTTGGTAGGTCACTTTATTAGTACATTCTGGTACTATTGTTCTGGGCAAAACTTGCAAACGCTTTCTTGATTGAAAATGTGTGTGCTTGTAAAAAAAATTGTTGCTTTATTGTAAACACCATGTGAAAATGTTGCTGTCACTCTAAATTTAGCCTAATTTTTTAAAAAACTTTAGTTATATTTTTGTTCGAAAAGTAAGAGGCATTTGAAGTACTTCGGAAAAAAGAAATTGCTGCTAACATTGTGAATGAAAATGTCTAAAGGTATGTTCACATTAAACAAACATTTGACGATCAAATCCGAATAATACTTGACCAGTAAATTGTACAACCTTAAGCTTTGTTTTTAAAACCTTTAACTGGTTCCATAAACTTTTATTTGGGAAAAGATCGAAGTATAGTCAAACACCGCTTAAATTAAACAATTATTCAATAATACTAGTGGTTACGTTCACAGAAAAAATTCTCGTAAATTTTTCACCAATTAAAGCATTAATCAAAAATATAATCGGCTTTAATTTAAAATTTAACCAAGTGAATTAAACTTTTAATCAAGTGAATTAAACGTTTAATTAATACTATTAACTGGTTTAATTGATACTATTAATTTGTTTACTGGTGCAAATTTAATAAATTTTTTAATTAATATCACAAATTTTATAATTGAAATTAATTTTTATTTTTTTTCTGTGTTGGGAACATAAAATATTTGTGTATTGTGACCATAGCTTAAGTGAACTTTCTTTTTTAAAATGGCAAGTCATTGAAGTCTAGTCAATAAGAAAGACCTAATTAGGAACGTATTTGGTAGACATTTTTAAGCCAAATTAACACTTCAAAAGTTTACATTTAATTGACATAATTCAAACCATATCTGTAATTTTCAGGCGTAGTTTGGCTACTACTCGAGGCTATACCCAATGCAGGAGAAGCCATTAATTTATTAAAAAATGCCGGCAAAAATTACAAATTTATCTCAAACAACAGTATGCGCACAGATGAACAGTATTTACAGAAATTCGAAGAAACTGGAGTACAAGATGTTAGCAAGGTAAAAAAACACATATAGTTAAACCAACATTTGGATGTTTGATTTAATTAATTATTTTTCTTCTCCTATAATATTCACATATGAAGGAAGACTTAGTATATCCTGTTAAGGCCATAATCAAACATATCAATCAACACATTCCACAACAGCCGTGTTTTGTATTGGGCTCCAAAGTTTTTTCTAATACACTTAGAGAAAATGGTGTCAATGTTAAAACCATGGTTAGCAAAAACAAATAAATTTATTTCTTTAGTAAATTTAGTAGCATAAAAATAAAAAAACACAATTTTCTTATATTATTTCAGATTACTCCGCCCAACATTGAGTTAGAAGACCTGCCCAGACTCATCAGACCTACCGATAAAGTAGCTGCTATCATTTTCGATATTCACATTAATTTGACTTTTGTAGAACTGGCTTTAGCCCAACAATATTTATTGCATAAAGACTGCGAGCTTTTCGTAGGTGCTTTCGATGGCGCTATACCCATATCAAAGAACTTTTTTACTTTGGGACCAGCAAGTATTATAAAAACTCTGGCAGAAACTTGTAATAAAAAAATTCATTTATTCGGAAAACCTGGCCATTTCTTGGGTCAATATCTAATGCAACACTTTCAAATTAGTCAACCAAAGAGAGTTTTATTTGTGGGTGATAACTTGGAAATGGATATAAAATTTGGTCTCAATTTGGATTTCCAGACGCTGTTTGTATTAAGCGGTGCTCATTCTATGGAAGATATGTTAGCAACACCTCTAGAGTCACAACCAGATTATTATGCGGACAGTATGGGTGATTTTCTGGAATTTTTCAATGATTTAAAGTAAAATATATGTATGAGTGTGTAATGGCTAATAAATCAGTAAATGTTTAAACGCTAGTTTAGTTTAACTTGACTGAAATTATATGTAAGTTTAAGCTTCTCAGCTGTAAATTAGTGCTCTATATATTAAATGTTGTTTAAAAAATAAAATCGTGGCAATAATACTATAAGTGTTGTCAAATTCATATGGTCAGTATTGAATGTTTCAACGTTAAATAAATTTTAGACCAAAAATAGAGTTTAACTTGCACCGATTTATTAGCTCAAGTAGTGTGTATGTTTATGTTTAAATTATTTAGTAAAAAATAAAAAAGTATTTTGAATTTCTCATTGCGCACCTGCAGAAATCATACAAGCAGTTTATTGTTTTTTTGAGCGGTAATTTTGAAACGAACAAGGGTAAATGTAAATGTGCAAATAATTCTTATTTTGACCTTAACCCTAGAGTACGAACCATATTTTACGTACGTTGTAACTAATTATCGTCGATTCGACGATGTATTTTTGAACTGCCTATAACTTTGGTTTAAAAGCAAATATACTTTTTCAATAAATCATTATGGCACCTTATAAGTTTATATAAAAAAAAATTTATTTTAATTCATATAGATAAACGAAATATTTAATTTTAGAACTTTTTTATTTTATGTTGCACATATTTTTGGCATCATAGAAAATTACATATAAAATATTGTTAGTAAAACTGAAAAACTAAAAAAGAGTCAAAACTTAAAAAAGACATTTTTGGCTTTAAAAAAAAATAAAAAAATTATTTTTTAAATAAAAATTTGAGCCAGAGCCAAAAAGTTCAACTTTGTGCTCTCCGCATATGGGTTTTTCGCATATATCACATTTTGATTTTGACATTCGTCATTTTTTCGTATGGGCATGATCTACACATACTTCATTTGTGTTCTTTTTTTATTTTCTCCTAAGCTGGACATTGGTGCCACTATTGTTTGAAGTAACAACATTTGCAATATTTGCTAACAAAATTGAAAAATAAAAGTCGCGTTAATACTAACCATCGACGGTTCGACGAGTATAAAACCAATAAAAGCAATGTTCCAGCAACGCAGTTTAAAAAACACAATTACGTACAGCAAAAGTAAATCATCTACTAAGAGCATGCAAAATTTGAGAGTGTTAGGCACACCCATTTAAAAGTAAATTAATTAAAAGGAAGCGATGCTCGTCGAAACGTCCATCATTAGTACTCTAGGGTTAAATATTTATTTAAATGTGTGACCATCATTGGGATTTCATATGCACATTAAAATAAATATTTAAAGTCAACTAAATTAGTATAATACGTACATTTCTTTAGAGCATCACTTTTATTTTTGTTCAAAAAAATAAAAATAAAGAAAAACTGTTATCATCTCACTTTTATCAAAAAAGGAATAACTGTTATAGCCTTTTCACAATTGTCAACATTTAACATTAAACATCAATTTGCGAAGATGTTGGAATTCTCCCATAAGAAATACATAGGGCTAAAAATCAAAATTTTGCAACATCTTTACCGAATGTAACATTCTCATTTTGTTCCCTTTTACATTTTTCGATTCTTTTAGTGTCATCACTAGAAAAGTGGCAATAAATTCTATTATTATTGTGGCATCACTGACAAAATGGAAGCTGCTTTGAAAGCAGCGTTACTATTTCTCAAGTTTTTATTTTCTTGCAAGCCTTATTTTGCTTAAATTATTAAACAAAATGAATTAGAAATACATTTTGGAGTTATCTTTTAAAATGTTGGCACTTTTGTAGAAAAAAAGGTTTTTAAAAAAAATAATTTTTTTTTTCCGAAATGGTGACATTTTTTATTGATAGTAGATGTTAGATGTTTCAAGTGTGAACGCGTATTTTACATTTTCAACATCTTTCATGCCTTCCTCCGAAATGTATGCAAGTGTACAAAGGGTTTTACGGTCCCTGAAAAATTGAATTGAATACAACTTCGGGCTCTTCGTGTTTCATTAAGAAGTACTTTTTTTTGATTAAACTTTCTTGAGAGTGTGCGATTTAAAAAATTATTATAGCTCGTAAGTATAGTTATAGTTATGTGTATTATTTAGAGGAATCTTTCGTGAGTTCTTCAATATGAGATTGCAAAAATTTCCTGTTAACGGAACAGTAAAGCAGATCTTAAGGCATGATACCTACATATATTTTTAAGTTTACTAGTTATATGTCAAACAATACAATTTTCAATTGTTTTTGCAACATTTTAACCGATATATGCTTTAGTATAAAAATCCAGAAATATACATATCAAAACAGGCGCAACACAAATTTGAAAAATGTTTAGATGAGGCAGAAAAATGGCTTCAAAAACATGGTTAAAATTTTTTAATCAAATTGAGTTTCGCAGATGTTAAAGAAGAATATTAAAAGTAGACAGTAACGCAAACTAAGTTTGTTTTGTTTTGATTTGATTTGTGAACTGATTAAAAAAAAACGATTTTTATACATTTTGAGTTGAGCTTGTTTATGATTTAGTGTGCGATATGTGTGCTCTAAAGATGAATATAAATCATTAATTGTATCGATATCGCAGAAGGGAATTTAAAATAAAGATAGGGAGAGATACTTCTTAACAACACTCATAGAAAAATGCATCTTAAAATTGATGATGCACTAACATCAGAATTGCGACATCACTGTATTTAAAATGGCATTAACATCAAAAAGAATGAGACCGAAAAGACTAAATTGTAAAATAGAGCATACACGTTTGTTTGTAAAAGTTTGTTGTAGAAAAAACAGCAACACTACAAATGAAGGTAAAAACGGTTTTCTTGTTTTGTGTAGAATCAACAACAACACTACAAGCAGAAAAATATGCATTATTTTCATGTTTAAAAAGAAAAACAAATCTAAAATTCCCATATTCTATTTGTTTAAATAATTTAGTTAAATACATCAAGTTTTCAAAGAAGTATGACTACGAAAACCATATCGGGCATGCTGATGACGTCTAATAATTGAGAGTTATTCTGTAAAGAAAAGGCGGAATACAACAAAAGTGAAACAAACATGTTTAACGGGCAAGTAAATACAATATTTTTGCCAATACGATTCCGATAGGCATATTGAATTTGAGTTTAAATTAAAATTAACAAAACTCGAGTGAAGTAATTTTTCATTATACAAAATTTCAGTGTAAAGCTAGATTTACACGATTGAAATTTTCTTCAAAGTTGCTATTTCAATCGTGTAAATCTAGCTTAAGACATTAATAATATTTAAAATTGATATTAATAAAATTTAGAAACAACGAATTGAATTTGAATTCATCTTAAAATTAATAAAAATTAAATAATTTTTTTATACAAAACAGTGTTATATAAAAACATTGTAAGAAATTTTCAATATTTTGAATTAGTATTAATACGATTTCTGTTTAAAAAACAAAAAGTTTTCTCAACTTTTGTGGAGGTATACGATTTCGCAAATCGGTTTGAATCAGACCTAAAGTGGAAAAAAGTCCCTCATTTAAGTTTGAGTATATTATGTCATTGTACAGATAATACACAAGCGAATCTGCATCCCTAGAATGATAAGAAGATCTAAGGTATTTCTCGGCTTATACTTTAGCAAAACAACAGCTTAGGATGTTTTATTTGTATAATATCTTTAGTTTTTCTAAAATCTTTGGATGAAGTTTCCTGACGATGTGGCCTAAGCAACCAGTGAAAAGCGCATAGGAATAGCTTATCCCATCAGCAAAAACCTTCAGTTTGTCAATAGTATGAAATGGGAATTTAGCACATTGAAACGAGACTTTTTTGAAAAAAAAAAAATAATTTAGAAATTTAAAAAAATGGGTGAAGTAAATAACCACAATATGGTTAATGTTGACCAAAATATGGCTAATTTTGACCAAATTATGGGTTATTTTTACCATATTATAGTTAATTTCGGTAAAGTTATTGTTAATTGTAACCACATTATGGTCATATACATCCTAATATGATAATATGGCCTGAAAACAAAACATTGTTAAAACCCAACCAAAGATTGTTGCTCTAAAAATATTGCTACCACTAACCATTTTTTTTTTTTTTTGGAGTGTAATGTGTTTATTTTCACATTGCTAGTTTAGTCTCTTACACAATACTTTATAAACAAAAAATGCCAGCACGTGCTAAATACTTTCAACAAATTTTAATTTGTTGCACACAAATGTATCAAACCTAACTCTTTAATTATAATAACGATCAATATGGTGCCAAGTAATTAAAATGCTTCTGGCATCTAAATGTCATAAAGAAAATCTAAATTAATTTATTGCTCTGTTACTGCATCAAATATTTTTCATGTTTAAAAATATCAATTGTTTAAAAAAAATCATACTTAAGCTAGAAACCTAGAAATGTATACATTTTGCAACGAATCTTTAAGTGAAACTTAGAAGCAAAAAAAAAAAATTAAAAGAAAAAACAATATTCGTAGTAAATTGATACAAACATCGATGTAAAATACAGACAGACATTCTTAAAACTAAAACTAAATTTAGTTGCATTTTAGACGCCCATCTAATGAGTACTAACAACGACTGCACATAAAAATTTATTCGACATAAAGCGGAAAGAAATCATAAACCAATTTGAGTTTTTAATTAAATAATTCAACTGTTAAAAATTTAATTGAAATAGCAAAAAATTGTTCTAAAACAAAAATGTCTTGCGAAAATTCATATTTTCTTAATAATTTAACGCTAGAAGAAAAGCATAATTTTCTTGAATCTTTTGATTTGGTATTTTGTGATTGTGATGGTGCGTTTTTTTTTTTTTTTTTTGTTATTTTTTTGATTACACAGCCCGACAAAATTAAAAAAAATGTTTGCTTCTTTGAATTTATCAACTGACTCTAGTTATTTTGGGTGCGCTGAATTCAAATCTGTAATTAGTTTGTCTCTATCAGCTCTAGTTTTCATGATATAGCTTTTTTATACCCTCCACTTATGACCTCCATTTATGACCGTCTGTTAGTTTTTTCAAAAAATTTTTTCATCAAAATTTCTTATTTACAGTTATGGTAGTTGCCATATATCAACACTTTTTTAATAAACTTTGCCAACTGCAATAAATCACTTCTTACAAGCAACTAACTTCCGATATTCAATTGGAGTGCAACAAGAAAAAATAACGTTCTCAATAATATTGTACATATAAAATTCCCGTTAATCAGCTAGCAATTACACAAAAAATTTTTTTACGGAAAAAATGTTTTTTTTGGCAACTACCATAACTGTAAATAAGAAATTTTGATGAAAAAATTTTTTGAAAAAACTAACAGACGGTCATAAATGCAGGTCATAAGTGGAGGGTATAAAAAAGCTATATCATGAAAACTAGAGCTGATAGAGACAAACTAATTACAGATTTGAATTCAGCGCACCCAAATTAACTAGAATCAGTTGATAAATTCAAAGAAGCAAATTGAGTGTTGGCCTGTGTTATTTAACAAAATTAATTTGCAGGGGTCATTTGGCAAAACTTTTACGATGAAATCCCTGGTGCATCGGATGCTATCAAATATTTACGTCATATTGGCAAACAAGTTGCTTTTGTTACGAACAACAGTATTATTCCAATTGAAGATCAATTGAGTAAATTTACCAGCTGCGGCTTAGATATTAATGAGGTACGTTAACAGTTGTAAGTATGTTATTATAGTGTATGCTTTGTAATTTAATTAAAATAAATTTGAAGCGTTTCGAAAAACACGGAATTTAAAAGTAGCGGCTTGTGAACAAATTCTAGTACACAGAAAGAAAAACACTCGGGATAAATCAAGTTTTTGATGATTACTTTAAGTAGGGGTCGCACTCAAAAATTCAAGTACGATTAATACTTAAACGTACTCAAAACAATCCTAAATGGGATTACCTTCGAAAATCAATCTCGGAATTTCTTGAAATAAGTATGAAATTCTTAAATCAAGTAAAAAAAAATTAAACTTTTTGTTGTGTTTAACCCTACGGCCTGCTCATGTTTTAATTTTCTATACACATTGAAAAAAGATTTGGCCAGACTCATGTGCACCACTAAGGGCTAAAAAGTAAATTTGAACTCTTGATTCTCATTTAGTTTATAATTTTCGTTAAATATGCACATAAGATTTCTAAAATAAAAACCATATCGGGCATGATATTGGTGTTTTATCATTCTGTAAGGTGTAATACGGGTAAGCAAATCAATCATTATAACTTTTTCTTTCTAATTTCTTGATAAAATCAACTTTATAATACTTGAATCAATCGCATTTTGATATTAATGCAATCTTAGTTTTACACAAAATCAATCTAAATTTCGGATTATTTTAAGTACGAATTTGAATTAAAACAATTTTATAATTCTTGATCAAGCGCATTTTGAGATTTATTCAATCTTAGTTTTACCTAACTCAATCTCATTTTCGGATTATTTCAAGTACGAAACGGAATTGAATATGGATAATTTAAGTAGTTTGCGATTGAAAATCCGTAATTGAATCAATCTTTCTGTACTTGTACTCACCGTACTATTAATACCGCTTCGGATTGATTTGAGTACGGATGGATTGATTTTTCTTTTGAGTGTAAATTTTCTTCTTTAAAAAAGCTAACATTTTGAAATAAAAAAATGCCAGTTTTGAATATTCACAGAAAAAAATTAAAATTGATTTCAATTAAAAAATTTGTGATATTAATTAAAAAATTAATTAAATTTGCACCAGTAAAGAAATTAATAGTATCAATTAAGCCAGTTAATAGTATTAATTAAACGTTTAATTCACTTGATTAAACTTTTAATTCACTTGATTAAATAATTAATTAAAACTGATTATATTTTTGATTAATGCTTTAATTGGTGAACAAATTTGGAGAATTTTTTCTGTGCTTAAAATCGATCATTTCAGTACACTCTTCGAAATCGAAATCAAAACCAACCAATAATTTACGAATGTAATAACGCCATGAAGAAATCACATTAAATTTATAGTTTTTTGCCTGAGAATACGGCCTGAAAATGAATTCAAGCTTAATTGGTCAGGCTGGGCTAAACAATAATGTTAAATAATCGTCTAATAGATAGATGAAAAGGGGATGCGCGTTGTTATGCTCCATTGGAGAAGTTAGAATAGAAGAATTAAGGGAAGAGAAAGGTTAAATGAAGGTTTTAGTGGGGTTCTTCTACTAAAGTATACATAAATACATACTAGACCGGTCCTTATTTTAATTTTTTTAGAGTTTCTATCACGGCAAGCTAAAAATATAACATTTGGCGTCAAAAAAAATTTTGAGCAGGATTGGAATTCAGTATTTCAGTAACTTTGTGGAGTCCTATAAGCCAAACGCGTAGGCCGATTTTGATAATTTTTACGTAAGTGAAACGCTTGAATGGAACCCACAGGGACTGAGGAGAAGGGGCAGACCAAACACAACATGGAGGCAAACCATTTCAATAGAGACTGAAAAACTCTTTAACGACCTTCGCTTCATTGCAGCGGACAGAGACAACTAGAGATTCTACGTGCACAGTAACAACTCTACTTGTGCCAAATCGTTCATTTCAGTGACCGGTCATTTTCGTTCAATCACTTAAGGTGAACCCCTTCAGGATTCAACTCCTCAGGTCTGGGCAGTCTAAAGGCAATTTTATGATTTTATTGCATCCATTGAATGACAAGTCTGCTTCCGATTTAACGAACCTTCGATTTAGTGAACATCGCATTTAACGAACACCCGAATTTTTTATATATATATAACGAACTAATGTAAAATAAAATAAAAAACATAATGTAGTTTAAAGTCTTGAAATTATAAAATCTGAAAGAAAATACTTGGCTTCGAATGCGTTCTTCAAGAAATGCAAGTCTTTATTACTAATGCCGTTTTAAAACTGATACAATCACAAACTTTATTTTTGCAGATGACACTCTCTCTTATTGAGTTATTGAATATGATAAATAAAATGTCAATATTATGGACTTTGACTTTGTATAATCTTTTTTAGAAAAGAAGAGGATAAAAACCGAGGACGAAAATCTGTCTGTTGCCTTGCTTCTTTATCTACCAATGGTACCAGATTTTTCTTATTCTAGGCCCACTGTATGTTAGTGTAGGCTATAGTCTGTATGTATAACAAATTTATCGGGAAGAGAAAAATAGTAATTTAAGCACGTTTTATCCCTTGAAAAGCAGCAATTTTATCCCTTAAAATGTACCCTATATTTTAAATCCGACCTCATTTATCAAGAAGAGAAAAAGTTCCAATTCTTTCCCGATTTTCCTCTTAAAAAAGGAGCCTATATTTGAATCTGTACCATAAGCTATCCGTCTACCAAATTTCCTCTAACTCTTTAAGGTGGGTTTCGCATGATTGAGCCACAAACTTATAAACATCTAAAAATTCAAACTTTCACATTTATAATATGAGTAGGATGTAAAATGTAAATGTAATGTAAGAAGTTGCCAATTTTTTTAAGTCAATTTACTTATTTTTTGTATTGTAAAATTTAAAAAAACTTTATCAGATTTACAAATCTCATGTTTCAGAATTTTTTAATTACTTCATTATTATTTATTAAAAGCTACACACAAAATGACACATTTACAATACCTTTGTGAGGAAAGATACAACGAATTGAAATCAACAACCGAAAATTATTCCAATAAAATATTTAGTTTGCATTTTTATAAATATTAAATAAATTTTAAACAGTTACTGTTGCATAAAATTGTGTATCAAATCTAAGTTTGCCATTACAATGTCACCGGCAGGCAGAAAAGGACCTTTAAATTTTCTTTCAAAATTAATAGAACTGTATTTAAACATTAAATTCTTAAATTACTTCCTAAAAGTTTATTAAATTTGAGAAAAAAAACTTGTTTAAAAAGAACCATGAGAAATGAAGGAACTTTCTTAGATTTCTTATAGTTCTAAGACAAGATATACATAAGCCTTTTTTATATACATACATATGTATATTAGACCGACTCACCTTGTATGGAGCTGAAAAAGTGTTTTTGTTACCCCTCTGAAAATAAAGTTTGATATGTTTTATGATGATTCCCAAAATATTTTGGTTCTAGAATTTCTTTGTACTTTGCTCCAAGGCGACATAAATAAAATTTGGTATCATCGAAAAGAGCTTTTGAAGCAGCATCCAATGGTATTTAAAACTTGACCACTTGCGACCCACTTGTTGAGATATTTAACTAAATACATATTTTCGTTTCGGGTTATCATACAAATTCTACGAATGTGGAAATAATGTTCTGCTTTTCAAATTGAATCTGTTTTAAAATAATGTGAATTCAACATTTTTTTTGTAATTATTCACACAAAACGCGAAAATCGCGATATAATTTATCTTTTTTCATACATAGGATATGAAATTTTTTAATTTTTCAATTTATCAAATTGTGAAAAAAATTACAGTAAAAAATATAAAATTTATAAGAAACCTTTTCGCGATTCTATCTTTCTATAAAGTTTTTTTATTTATGTCGTTTTGGAGCATAGTACAAAAAAATTCGAAAAACTGAAAAAAGACCTTTTTAAAAATGGTCCAGCTCACGGATGGTCAAAGCTACAACCAAAATATTTTGGGAATCATCAAGCTTTATTTTCAGAGGGGTAAAAATATTACTTTTTTTTTTGAGTCGCACTAATCTACATATGTATTTTTTTTATCAAGTTATATGTCTCAAAGGTCAACAAATTTTTGTATATGTTGGATACACCTTTTCTAAATTTTAGTAATAATAAAACAACTTTTCAAAACAATAATAATAGTAATGAACCGATCTCAATGAAACTTGGCTTCTACATTGGCCGATTTATTGATTCATTGAACACATTCGAAAAATAAAAATGGTTAATGATTTATTTTTATTAATTAAATATTATTTATTTAATGTAACAAACACAAGTTATATTTTAATCGAGGAAAAATAAAACAGACCTTTAGCCCATTGCAGTGAAACAGATCAGATTCGCTGGCGGAAAATGAACTCGAAACTAAAAGCCTAACTAATTATCAACTAGCCTACCTTGACACCCATTTTAAATCAATCATTTAAACTTTAAATTTTAAAGTGTTACACCCGAAATAAACAACTTATTACATTCTTAAAGTGGTGGAGGGTTAATAAATATGATGCATGAGATTATGCCAAATTGAGTAAGTGATTAAAAATGTTCTTGAGAAATACCGCCAGGATTTTTAAAGAGAAGCATCTACCTTTTGGCGTTTTACTTTACATAACTTTCTTAAAATTTAATAAATATATCTGTCATTCGTATTAGTCATGAAATTTTTTTTTTAAAAATTGCTACTGATCAACAACCAAAAAAAGTACTTTATTCAACATATTTTGTACTTTTCATAAAACATATTTTTTATTGAAGAAAAAGTAAAACAAAAACAAAAAAATATAAAACTAAAAAAAAAAAAAAAAAAAAAATAAAAAAAAAAATTAAGTTAACAACTAACAAATAATTTATTTTGATATAAAAATATATAAATAAAATAAACATTAGACCGATTCACTTTATATGGGCAAAAAAAGTTAAAGTTGTACCCCAGTGAAATTAAACTTTGAACTTTTTTATGATGATTCCCAAAATATTTTGGCCCTAGCGAAAATCTCCCGTGAGCTAAACCGCGTCTAAAAAGGGTCCAAAAATGGTATTCATTTTTTAAATGTCCTCTAAAACATGTTGACCATGAACGGGTAAATTTAATAGTTACTAAATATATTAATAAAAATATTAATTATAAAATGGGTTTTTAAATGGAAATGGAAATCGGACAAAAAATGGTTAAGTTATTTAAAATTTTCATTTTAATCGAATTGAAAAGCATCAAAAAACGGATATAAACATCTCGCTATCTCGAGTCTTTGGTTAGATTTTTAAAATGTTTTACTGCGTAATCGAAGAGTTCCTAAATATCTATTATATTTGGCCACTCATTGGACAAAATAGAATTTACCAAACTTTTAATTCATGAAAAAGGCCATTTGCGGAGTCCTTTTTGACGCGGTATAGCTCAGGGGAAATTATCGCTAGAGCCAAAATATTTTTGGTACATCAACAACTTTTTTTTTGAGTCGGTCTTTGTTACATGTAATATGTACATTGTACATATTTGCTTATGATTTATCTTAATACAGTAGTTTTGACTTAGCTGCCTTTTATTTACGTGCACTTTTGACCTAACTGCACAAAATTGATAATTTTTGGCATTATTCTTTATAATCCCATACAAATTCCTTTTTTAAGTACACTTTCTTTACCTGCACATTTAAGATAAGAGCCCAAAATTTTTGGCATTTTAAAATTATTTTCATACAAAAAATTCAACTTAGCTGCACTTTGACTTAACTGCCCAAAATACATATTGTCTGTAATTATTCTCCAAAATCCTTGTTTACGTGCATTTTGTATACCTGCACATTTTTCATAATTTTGGGCAGCTTTAAAATGTTTTCATATAAAACATCAAAGTTAGCTGCACACATGACAAAATGTGGTGGCCACTTTTTCACATTAATATCCAATTTTAGGTGTTTATATTGTTTGCATGTACCTACATTTAAGCATATGGTTTGTGGTTACAGCAACTTTACCACGATTGTATGGAAGGAATAGCAAATCTTAGTCCTGGAACAAAATAAAGTAGTTGTAGTAGTATTTAAAGGTAACGAATGCTCTGTAGCGCAACAAAGTTCAAAATTTAGATTCAACTTCAACGGCTACTACAACTACGTTCTGTTGACACTACTTTGAAACCGCCGTTTTTAACATTTGACAGCTTGCAGCGCTGTTCTTAACGTTGTACTACAGCGACTTTTCTGTCCCACACTTTATTGTTAACAATTTGGTTATCTCGTTCTTTATAAAAATGCATAACAAATGACTACAGGTTGTTTGAACGTTTGATACTCCTTTTTCAAACACTTTACTTTAGCTGCACTTTTATGCAGGTAACCACAATTGCGTAGCTGCACATTTAGGCAGCTAAATACATTTAAGATAGCTGCTTTTTTGATTTACCTGCACAAAAAATCGTGCAAAGGAGATTGTGCAGCTAAGTCAAAATTACTGTATATCTATAATTTTTATCAAATTTAAAAAAAATTTTACTTCCAAACGATTTTTTTGCATTCAACAGCTGCTATTGACAAAATTCCGATAGCAATACGTGAAATATCAAGTCAAGTTCGACCATTTCCTTTTTAATTTCACTTACATTTTTCCAAAAAAATATTTTCCTTTTTTAAATGTTTTATTTCCCCCAATGCACGAAATTGGGAATTGATCGTTTAAAAAATTCTTTTGCTCATTTGGAAACAAGGCGAAATCATTACAGTAATCGCGGTACTAACAACTACAATGTCAAAAACAGAAACAAAACAAAAACAAAGATAAAAAACAAAATTTTGACATCCAACAATTAAGCTACGGTCAGACTTATCAAATATTTGATGAAAAAAACGGGACCAACAACCAAACTAAAAAATCATTTCGCTTAATATCAATATTTATTTTTACTAAAATACCACATCTTACAAAAAACTGTTTTTTGCTACGTCTGGTGGTATAATTAGTTTATTTTGTAATATTAAGACCATTTTAAATCTCACTTACTATTAACAAAAGTAGGGGTTACGCTTATTTGATCAAATATTTAATAAGTGTGACCGTAGCTTTATAAAGCTAAAAAAAGTTATCAGCGGAGCTTTTAAAATCACCTGTCATAAATTCGCCTTGTTTGGAAACATATTTTATAATAATGGCAGTATGCCTTTTTTCTTACCAGCAATAAAATTTCAGGCTAGATTTCTAAACAAGGAAGCATAACAAGAAAAGAGTACTAAAACTGACGTTTGGTAACATGGTTTTTATTAAAATGAAAAAGTACTAAAAATAGTACAATAGCATTGAATTTACCATCACTGAAACATCCCAGTAAAAACTTCCCCTACAAAATAATGTGTTGAGTAATCAGAAAAACATAAAATCACTACTTACAATTCAACTGAAAGAACCAATGAATTTTACAGGGGATGTCCCAAAATGAACGCATTTAAAAGTAAGTCATTATTTTTTTACCAACATGCATCCAGAAAGAAGTAGTTATAGAAGTTGTTGTAGAAGTAGTTAAAGAAGAAAGCTACTTAATAATGAGTGGAAGAAGCTATTCATTTTGAAAAAGTAAGCGAAGTTTTTACTGGGATATAATAATTGTATAACTTACTGCCTGTTTTTATAAAATAAAAACAAGACGAATTCATACAAGGTGGTCTTATTTTGAAAACGTTTACAACACTGTAAAATATTTTAACGCTGTGTCAAAAAAATTACAACAATGTAGTTAATAATTCAAACAAATATTTCATGTTGTTTTTTAATTAAAATTGTGTGTTTTAAATGTAATAACTTAAAAAAAAATTTAAAATTTCATAATTTTAAGCGAAAATTATACAATTTAGTAAAGATTCCCCAGAACCACCGGAACGGTAGAACATTTGCACACAAGGTTAGTTATCGGCTGTTGCTTACGTAGCAAAATAAGGTAACCTGATGTAAATTCGCCTTGATGAAAACCAAATTTCGTATAAAAAATTTTGGAAACAAAAACTAATTTTCGTAATTTGGTTTTAATTTTATTTTCAAATTTCGTTTTCATTTTCTAAAAACAAGCAGTGCACGTCTTGTAATAGTTTCTATACAAAACCGATTAACGGTAATTTCTTTAGTCTATATATTTCTCGCCTAAAATTGGCTCTGTCGAAAAAATATTCGACTAAAGTAACTTTCGTTTATCAGGCCTGTGGGGTAATTCTGTAAATTTTTAAAGACAAAAATTTGTCGTTAAATAGAAAATTTAAGGTAAAAATTCTAAAAAAATGTATGTCGTTAAAATGTTAGAGAATTACCCCACTGTTCTGAAAATAACGTGATTTCAAATCACGTGCTTTTTAAAATCACACGTTTGATTGTGGTGTTATTAAAATCACACCGTTTTTATGTTTCTCACACCGAAAAACAGAAAACGGAACGCAACAAAATCAAACGTATGATTTTAAAAGGCACATGTGATTTGAATAATAGTAATTTTCAGAACAAGCCTGTACATATGTAAAGAAACAAAAGGAATCGAAATGGGAAATTATTTAATATTTCTTCTAGTTTGATCAAGCTTTACATAGGATTTTTGCACTTTGGCTATTCGTAATAGATCCACTTTTCATTGCCAGTAAAAGTTTGATACAAAAAGTAATTTTTTTATTGTATTTTAAGCAGCATTTGAAACATGCAGAATCCCCTAATAACATCTGTCGGCTTAAGTGGCTTCCAATGAAATGCAATTTCTTCTTGAGCTTGTCAACAAATAAAATTAAAACTCGCCTAAACTATCTCTTTCTTGCATAATGAAATTCATGGAGTATAAAAAGAATAATTTTCTTTGAGCAATCGAAGCGCTGCAGTCATACTAAAGTTTGTATTTAGCTTTTTGAAAAAATAAATCTTCGTTGGAGTTTATATTAAATAGACCTGTGTCAGTTTAGAATTTGACAAAAGTGTCAAAACTTGAAAAGAGTTCTGATAAAGTGACATAACTTAAAATAGTTCGGTAACTTGTGCGAATAATAAATTTATCATCAAAAATGACACAACTAAAAATTGTTCATTATCTAGTGTATAGATATTTGAAAAAATAACCATTTTAGATCATAATCTGTATGGTTTTTAACGATTTTTTTTAAGGTCAAAACACGTTTTTTTCGATTTCAGAAGAATTAAGTTTTTTAACGCTTAAAAAACTTGCTTATTTTAGGAGTTTTCCTTTTTTATCAATTCCAGAATGACCTGATACATCCCGCAAAAACAATCTGTGAATATTTGAAAATGGAAAATTTTAATGGACTTATTTTATGTTTTTCCTGTCGCGTATTAAAGGAATATTTGAGTGATAATGGATTTCAATTAGTAGAAGAGGTTTGTAAATTTCAATACTGCCAAAAATATATAATCTAATTTAAACAGGCATGTTCTAGAAATCAAAATGAAGTGAAATTTAAATCGAACGAATTTTTAAATTCAACTATTTACAAAATGACCTTAGATCCTTCCGGTTTTAAGAGTTGTAATAGTAAAAATAATTGGTATTCAAACATAACATAACAGGGTCCTATTTAAAATTAACTCGATTTTAAATCCACTTCAGTTCGATTTCTAGAAAATGCCCGATAATTTTCTTTTTCCAAACTAGAATGAAGTCTTTATAAAAAACGACTCAATATTCGATTTGCATCATGCGATTTATAGCAAAGAACCAGTTAAAGCCGTATTAATTGATGTAGATTTCAATCTAACTGCCTGGAAGTTAATGAGAGCTCAAGTACATTTGAAAAATCCTGAATGTTTATTTTTAGCTGGTGCAGCAGATCCTTACATACCATTTGGTGACCAGAAACTACTGGGACCTGGAGCTTTCATAAAAATAGTTGAGGAAGCAAATAATTGTAAAGCGAAAATTTTTGGAAAACCCGGAAAAGAGTTGGGTGATCAGCTGCTGAAAACTTTTAACATAGAAAATCCTCAAAGAGTTTTAATGGTGGGCGATAGCATGAAAAGCGATATACAGTTTGGTAAAATGTGTGGTTTCCAAACATTGTTGGTGCTTACAGGAGGCACAAAGCATGGTGATTTGGATACTATACTTAAGGCTGAAAATAAACCAGATTTTATATTGGAAAAATTGGCAGATTTGAATGATTTAATCTAGTTTTAAGTTTTGGGGAATATACCATTTATTTTTTCTTATAAAAAAGTTTAAAGTATTACAAAATATAAAAAACATTTACATGCATATATAAAAAAACATGACTTAAACATTAGATTTATTAAGGTCTTTCATAAATTCTACAAAATCTACTATACCCTGGGCAAAGTAATTTGGCATTAAGCTTGGATCCGTTTGTGCCAATAAATCCTCATAGGAACATCCGCCACTTAACACTAGCAAAGATTGAAAACCGCAGGAAGTGGCAAAACCTATATCCTGCTCCAGCATATCACCTATCATTAGGACTCGATCTGGTGACGGCACATGACCACGTTGCATTAATACCTCAGCCAAAGCTTTACCTGGTTTGCCAAAAGTCAACATTTCTTTGCGGCTAGCTTTTTCCAATATCTTGCCAAAGGGGCCGGGACCTAAAATCGACAGTTCTTTTGTTACTGGTAAATGGTAATCGGTAGCACCTCCAAGCAGCAGACAATCGGGTTGACGTAAATAATAATTGGCCTTCATAATTTTTAGAAACGACAAATTAAAATCGAAATCTATAACCACAGCTTTGACAGGTTGCTGATCCACAACGAGTTTCATAGATTCAGAAAAAGACTCGCTAAGGATAACATTGGGCTAGTAGATATAAGATAAGAGTAATAACTTGTTAGTTTCGGAAAAAAGGTACTTACGCCCTCCAATAAGTGAAAGCCTGCTTGGCGTAGCACATTTTTAAATTCCTGAGCCGCTAGAATATAAATTAAACCCTCGAACTTTATGCTTTTTAAATATTCAGCTATACTTTTGGCAGGATGCATAACATTGTCCTAGAAAAAAAATGTTTAAATTTAAAGATAATTTTTATACGATAAACACAATTTACGGCTTCTATTTCAATATTATTTTGACGCAATTTTTCTATACACTGTATCTCAGGTCTGACACTGTTGTTGGTAATGAAGGTTAGATGTTTGCCGGCTTGACGAAGTTCCCTAAAGCCATCACTAGAGCCTTCAATGTTGTGAGACATATTCCAAACAACGCCTGAGCAAAATTGAAGTTTAGTAATTTTAATACAAATTAAGACATTTTCTGCAATACTTACCATCAATATCGGAGAAAACATGATCAAAAGAATTTAAAAATTTACGTTTTTCTTCACTGGTTAGGCTCAAGATGTTTCGAGGTTTCATATTCTACAATAAAAAAAGCGTTAATTTCTTCAATCAAAAAAACATATAGAACCTTCGAAACTAAAATCGTATTTGACAAAAAAACTCTAAAAGTGTCTCACTGAAGAATATAGTGTAACCTTTTATAAATACAGGGAAGTGAAAAGTTATTGCTAAGTGATCAAACTAAAGCTCAACCAATATGAAAATGTTCTGAATTCGCAGTATATATAAATTTGTTCTTTAACCCTTTATTAAATTTAAAACGTTTTTATGACAACCTTCTTTGTCTTAAAATTTGTGAGTAAAAATTAAATTTTTTTTTATTTGCTACGAAAGTTCTAAGCAATTTTAAAATGTATCAAAATATGCCTCAAAAATGCAAAATATGCGCTATGAACTTAAAAAATTCCGCAAAAGACTATTTTAACTAAATTATGCAAAGAAAAGCTGCAAACCAGGTTTCCCTGGTTATAACCTTAAAAAATCGGAATTGGTCCATATTTTTTCAGAAATTTAAAAAACCATGTCAAGAGCGTTTAAAGTTTAGCAATATGGCATCGACATCTCAAAATCTAAAAAAAATGGACATAAGCGGTTACCCATGAAAACTACAGAACTAACAGTTTGCAAAATATGCAACATTGTTAGTTGTCAAGAAATATATATTACGCGAATATATGTTGTGCAACCTCCTCCATTTTCGAAAAAACGGTATATCTCGAAAAACAGAGCTAACATAAAAAAACGGTTAGCACCATTGGATTCAGCGTACCCGAATTATGTTATAACGCCATGTGCCCGGCTTGTCTTTTTTTTCAACTAGCATAGTGTTGTTAGAACAAAAATTTAATATTTTTATAAATTTTTTAATCCAAATTTTTTATATTTTTAATTAGGCTTAAGTTCATTAAATTTAATTTTTATTAAATTATTTTTATTAAGAAAGAAATTTTTACAACATGAAAAATAATTAAAATTGTTATTGATAATCTTTCATTCTTGACCGTGGCCGGGATTCGAACTGCGGTCGGCAGGTTACCATGACATGTTTCGATCGCAACCACTCGATCTCCTCAGATGAATTTGCCGTTTTACACTCGCAGCCATCGACGACTGCCGATTAAAATATGCAGTTTTGATCAAACTACCAACAAATGTTTAGAAATAAAATTTCCTTTTTGTTATCCAATTAAAATTTGTTAATTTGTTCATATTTTCAACAGTTTCGGAGATATTCAGACATAAGTGGCGGTAGGACTTTTTTAATGTAAAATTTATGCTATTTTTTTTTCAAAAATCTTTAAAAAAAATAATAGGCCCAAAAATTTTACAAATTTATAATTTATCGGAAAGTCAGTTAAAATTGTCCTCAAGTTATGGTGACATCTATGTCTATCTATGTACTGTCTTTTTTCGAGTTGAAAAAGCTTATTGTAAATGTAAACAAGTTTCAACCCAATAAAAAAATTTATGATTTTGCGAAGCACTAATGGCACATTTAAAAAAATAAGCGCTCAATTATGCGCTACGCAATAAGACATACAGAAATGCAGTTTTATAAAAATAATATCATTTCAAGTGCTACGGCATTCCCCTACTACGAAGCAGGTTTGTAAGGGAGAATACTAAAAAATAACTGTATCAAAACATTCAGTCTGTAAAGCTGATCGTTACATCCAACAATAATGAGCTTTATGTGTCAAAAATGTATTGCTTCAAAGTGGGAACTCGCCATATAAAATTCATGTCTTCCGTAAGCGTTATGGTAAGCGAAACCTTTTTGTTTCTCCCTTACAGACCTGCTTCGTTGGAAGCTCCATTTTTATTGGGAAAGTTCTTGCTCCCGACTTTTTTATGTTTTTTTGTCGACCAGTGTTATATACATTTTGTTTTTGCTCTTGCTAGAATAAAAACAAAAACTAGCACAACATGTGAACTGTAAATTATTTTTTACGTCTTATCAAGATTTGATAAGAGTTTATTGATTGCAATTATAAGATAAGAATAGTGCTCAATAGTTGTAATGCGAAATGAAACTTGACTACCGGTTAAGCAAATTTGTCAAAGGGTTTAGAAAAGTTAGTGCAGGTTTACGAAACTTCGGCCCATTATTATTTTTATTGAAAACTATGCGGTTTGAGATCTTTAAGATGTTGATGGGAAAAAGGAAATTTTGTCAATTATTACTATCAGCTTATGAGTCCGAATCAAAAGTAATCATTACTTCTGCTTCCATCGCTGATACATATATAGGATACACAACAAATACGCAGGGGTTCTCAACAATTCTGGTTTTTTGAAGTCGATAGACGACGCAAGTACTAATAACTTTTTCGAAGTTTTAGTTTTTTATTTTTTTTTTTTTTAAATAGCGGTATAATTAATGGGGAAATAAACCGATCATAACTTTGAAACAGATATATAAAATTCTTTAAACATTTAAAAGATCTAAGTTTACTTATTTAAAATCCAACAAGTTTTTTTTAAAAAACGGCTGGGAAATGGTTTTACAAGTCATTAAGCTCTAATTTGATCGTTATGCATTTAAACACATTTTTTTTTTTGCATTTATTAAGGAGTACACTAATGCAGCATTTGAAGTAAATTTGTAAGCAACAACAATTTTTATTCGTCCACTTTTGTATCACCGTGTTATTTATTGCTTGCATTTAAGTGACTTACTTTTCGTATTTTAACTTAGTCTTAATATATACAGTTCTAATGTTTTGAACATATAATTTTTATTTCTTAATTCTTTTTATTTCTATTTTTGTGTTTCAACCCTTGATCTATTTAATACTGTGGTGTTGCGAATATTTTCTTTTTTCAAACAATTCTGTCCGAAAATCTAAATTCAACTGAAATCTGAATGCGAGCCTTCATTTATTGGTTTGGAAAAATTAAAGAATATTTATTTATTAAATTTGATATGAAATAAATATTTTGTCATTTATAATCTTATCGCTGACAATGCGCTTAAGATACCTTTTTGTATAGGGTGGTTCGATTAAAGGTATTTTGTTTAATGTGATGGATTAATTAGCATTTTATTAAGAAAATGCTCAGCCTGGTGCATAAAACACACATAAGAGGAAAGATAAAATAAATTTGTAGTTTCTTAAGCAATTTCCCCTTAAAGTCGGTGTTCAGACAATGCGGGTCTTATTAATAAATTTATCAGTTTTTCCCCTTTGAAATATCTTTGCCGTTCACACAAAGCGAGTCTTAATGGGCGATTTCACAAACTTATTTTTACTAGAATCGCCCGGTGGCCGAAATTCGACCACTTGACATTTACTTTCGAGAGAACCTGTGAGTTATACAATAAAAACGTACACATTTGAAGATATTGGCAAAATGCGCTATTCACCCATCTTTAAACGTGTGACTGCAAAATAAATTAAAGCTTTTTTCAAACCCTTTAATCTTAAAAATTTAGAAAAAAGTTTATTTTGTGGACGATAAGATACTTAAAAATCAACCACAAATTGTTCCCGTATTTATATATAAGATATCAATTTATGTTTAAAATTCGTTTTTCATGTCAAATAAAAATAAAATCATATGAAAAACTATATTTAAATATGAATTGAAATTTAAATAGAATTGGTGAAATTGGCCATTGTTGACTTCATGTTTCTGAAGCAAAGATATGTGTATATAACTGTGTGTTTTGGAAGAAAAGGTAAACATTTATTTACAACTAAAATTCCGAGTTTGTAGAGTAGATAAAGTCGAGTACTCATTTCTTTTCCTCTCGTCTCTTTCAACAATAAAGTAGCAATCTTAAAAATATGACTCACATTGTCTGAGCACAGACCTTAGAAAATTTAATATTTAAAAGTAAAACTTGCGAGCTCAAATTTTAAAACAAGATAATTGACTCGAATTGTGTTCGCGAGTAAAATTTTTCCCTTTCCTTCTCAAAACTATTAAAATGAAGATTTTTACTCACCCAGTTCTTATTCATGAGTTTATTTGACAGTTCATAGCGGGAACTTTTTTACAAAAAATTTACAGACACACTTTTTCTGTAAAATGAGGAGTAATTTCCTTACGTGACAGCTATTACTCGCCAAAAATGTTACAGGCACAGTTTAGTGAGAAAAAAAGGAGTTCTTTTCAATTTATGGCATTTTTGTTTAATTTCTCACATTTTAATCGAAAAGTTTCTCGACGTGGGAGTTACACAACATGGAGACAAGATCCTGCATGAATTGAGGAATAACACGGATTTTTAAAAATTTGTAGTATTTTATTTTTCCTTCTGTGACTTATTTTTTATTCACTTCTTGAAAATAACCACTCACACAGCTTTTTATTGCGAGCTTCTGCTGCTTTGTGAAAATTCGTTTGTTAGAACAGCTTGTGCTCTCCTACTCTTGTCCTCAAAGTACTACCATTCGTTTATCGTAGTTGTAATCCTAAACTCTACTCTGTGACCGTCTGATTTCTGGGTGTACGTATACGTAAGAAATCTCTGAGCATAGACCTTTGTCGGTGCTCTATACTTCTTCCAGACTGAATGTTAAACTCAATCAGGATAGTAAATCTTTCTTACTAGACTGGTTGAAAAACCAGTCTCATGTTCTCTACTTTCAAAGGATTGATACTACCAACTCACTCTTATATTAATACTGTTTGTTTTTAAGTAGCCGTAAAAGTGAAAAATGTCCCGACAACGATGTTAAGAATCATTCCTTGGAAGTTCATTTTTGTAGTTGATTGTTTCCTTGAATTTTTAACGGTTTGCAAAGTATGGACCTGAACCAGGGGAAAAATGTAAAGAAAAATCGAATTTTTTAAAGTTTTTTGCGGTTTTTGATCTTGAAGATGAAGTTTTTTTGATTTTATATTTTCACAAGAGGGTAAATCAAAATTCCAAACGATTTGCACGATATGAGCCTGAGAAAGTGATCACTTTTTTGCAAAAATGACTCCGAGGCCCCAAATCTTTGGGGGCCCATAAAAAAGTGCAAGACTTTGGGCAAAACTGGGTCTTTTTTTTTTTGATCTTTTATCACGTAGTGGTGCCCGTATATGGTTATTTTGCCATAACTTAAAAAATTACATACAGTGTAAGTTATTGGTGTAGAAAATTACATTACCTACATAAATTTTTAATAGTTTTTTCATATTTCTTAATATGTACCAATAAAAATTTTTTAGTTTTTCTAAAAAGTACCTCTAAATAAATTACACGCCATAACTTTTGCTTCTGCTTTTGTTATTGTTTTTATTGCAAATGTATTCAAATAGAGAGTAATTTTTAAGCCCTCCTCCACTATTGGTGAATGAGGGTATACTAAGTTTGTCATTCCGTATGTAACTTGTTTAATAGTCATCTAAGACCCCATAAAGTGTATATATATTTTGGGTCCTTGAATTATTCTGAACCGATTTAGCCATGTCCGTCTGTCTGTTTATACACGCTCACTTTCGAACGACTTAAAAGAAAATAGCAATATTGGTGTAAAATTGTTTCTAGTTCTTTTTCTAGGTATCTTAGCCCGGGTTTTTGAGATGTGGATTAAGTTTAAACTTAGTTTAACGTTGTTTGAAACCCGGATTTTCCGCCGAAATGTGATTTTTTTATTATTTCATTAAAGACCAACATTTTTAACAGAACTAAACTGTTCCGTCAAAATTTTGTTTTCAAACTTGGTAATAGCGGCACAAATCTGTTTTAAGATTAACTTAACCTAGTTTAACTGAGAACTCAAAAACCAAGCCTGCAAAATCAAAATGTGAAGCAACCACCCTAAATAATTGATAATTTGTCAAAAAAAATAACATGCACAAATTCATTATATATGACTAGAAGTCATACCACATAATTTCGTGAAGATCTGTCCAAAATTTATCATAGGCCCCATATAAAGCCCACTCTCAAAAAATACTTAGCGCTATTGCCATAAATGTTGGCCTATCAAAGTTTTATATGACTAGAAAATATACTGTTAAATTTAGTGTTGTCGTTCCATTATTTACCATATCGTATATATAGCCCATTCCGGAAATATTCGAACTGTAGGTGGAGGGTATCAAAGATTCGGCACAGCCAGATATATGCACTCTAACTTGTTTTTGTTCATTTGTATTGTTTAGAGTCTGGTTGTATTTACATACATAAATATGTATCTTTTACGGGGGGTCTTATACTTAAATCATAATATTTACCTACTATTTATGAACACAACGCTACTTAGCAAAATCTTGATAATAGATCTGTATTCTATTTGAAATTTAAATAGATTTTTTTTGGAAATGTAGCTCAAAGAAAACAGTACCAATAAAAAGTATAAATTCTTTTAATTTGAAAAAAATATATTTGATACTTCCTGTCATTTTTGTCAAGATCATTTTTTTTAGTGTGCGATCAAAATTTAAGATACATTTTTTTGTTATAAGTTTAAATAGAAAATAAATAATCCGCAATATTTAAAGATTTATAACAAAATTTGGCGAAATTTTATTGCAATTTCCGAAACTTTGTAAAAATGTTTGTATTCAAGAAAACTTATAGGAAAAATTTCTAGTGAACCAAGTCAAAAAAGAAAATTCGAAAAGATTTTAAGTTGGAGTAAGTTAGTTAACTGCCATTAAATTCTGCAGCCATTGCCTTAGGTTTATAATCGTTACTTTAAAAGCAAACACTTTCCGTTTCATAACTTGTTAGAAGATAACTTTGCATTAGTTTTGCAATACATACTACGTGTTTATATTTTGTTTTATGACTTGGTTACGTTCTGCCTCCCATATATTTTATCGATTTAAAGCAGCTGTTGTTAAGAGTTCTTATTTGGAAAATTTATAACTTTATGTAGTATTTTATTTCAATTTGCGGTTTAAGTGCAGTTAATACATGTACAAAATTTTCAATATATATTTCTTCTATTTTATAGATTACGAAATTGAACTGTTTGTGAATATTGTCGCAATAATTAATTTGATTGAATTATCTTTACTTGAATCGATTACACTGTGAAGCAAAAGTGAGGGAAAATATGTAGTGGTTCTAGGGTTTTTGCTTTTCCGCACTTTTTTGATTCCGGGAAGAGGGAATTAAAAATCATTTTTTCGGAATCCCGGGATTCCCGTCAAAAATAATATTAAATATACAGCATTTTATAACATATTTTTGTACAGTCTTACACCATTAACCAATGGGAGAATTTGGAATATAAATGGAAATAATTCTGTATTTTGTAAACGGGCAGTCCGATTGGAATGAAATATCAGGTGACAATTAAGAACTTGCAAGAATACATATATTCAAGACACAAAGCCATATAAAGAGAGGTGCCATAGGTTTCTAAAGTAGAGCCGAGATGCAAAAATTAAACACGATCCAGTATTCTTATAATTATTTTTAAATAAAAAAAAGTTTGTTGTTAGCAAACCTTTCAGTACATTCTTGCCCTAATTTGATTGTTCAACGCTTTTACTTTGAAGAAAAGGCTTAATTTTTAAGCTTTTAAAAAGGCATAAGAACTACATATTTAAAAAAATCTTCATAAAAAATTACGAACAAGAGAGTTTTCACTCACGCAAAAGTTGTACATATTGGAATCAAGTTAGACACGAAAGATTTTTCGAGCATAAGGGTAGTGTTGGTAAAACTGTGTTTGTGTATGTCGTTGCAGATACTTTATCAAAAAAAAAAAAAAAAAAAAAAAAAAAAACAAAAAAAAAAAAAAAAAAAAAAAAAACAAAAAAAAAAACAAATAAATTCTGATCCAGCCACATACACGAATTTGACATCAAGTATTTTGATAGTCTCCAGGCCCCTGCACAATTAAGTTTGTATGTTATCACAAAACGTAGTATAACATTTTTAGTATTTAATCGATTTTAATGCATTTAGATGTTTTGAAAAGCTCTATTAGTTTATTGTTAAATAGGAGGGGAAAAAAGACATTTTTTGGCTTAAAGTTTAAATCGTACTTTATAAATACAAAAATTTTCTTTAAAAAATGTGGTTTTGAATTAAACGCCCATAGCGCAGCAATTTCGGAACGAATTTTCAATAAATTTTGTACTTAACACGATTTTGTCTGTCGTGCTTAATTCCCAATTTTTATTCTTGATAAAGACACTGTAATTTATTGTTGATGAGATAAGCTATTTCTATGCGCATTTCACTGGTTGCTTAGGCCAGTTCATCAGATCAAAGATTTTAGAAAAACTAGATATTAAACAAATAAAACTCTTAAAAGAATAAGAATTATAAGCAACAGTTTTACTTGTAACAATAAACAAAAGCAACAACAAAAAACAGTACGTTTATCTTTTTTTACAATCCCCACTACAAATGGTTGTTCTTTTAAAAAGGGTTTTAAAAATCTGTTTCAAAATAAAAAACTTTGGATACTTTAAATAACAGTTACATATTTTAATTAATTAGTTTTTTTTTGACTCTAAGAAACAAAATTATTATATGCGAACACTTGCACATTTTATGTAGCACTGTGTAATTTTTAAACGTACTCGTACTTAAAAGAAACACATGCAAAAATTATAAATTTAAAATATAACTTCTCGATATTTTTTTAAATTGCAAACAAAGTTTTGCAAATAAATCTAGTACTGACGAGAGTAAAAGCAAAATCTAATCGTTTTCTGTTAGATTTCCCATAATCAATAATTTTGTATTTTATTTGTATTAACTATATGTTATTATTATATTGTTTAACTGTCTGTAAGGATATGATATCTATAGACAGATTTGTAAATAAATAAACAAACAACAAAATCTTCTTCGTGATTAGATTTTGATGAAATCTATTCAAAATCTATTAGTACTTAAGCTACGGTCACACTTATTAAATATTTGATCAAATAAGCGTAACCCCTACTTTTGTTAATAGTTAGTGAGATTTAAAATGGTCTTAATATTATAAAATAAACTAATTATACTACTAGACATAACAAAAAAACAGTTTTTTGTAAGATGTGGTATTTTAATCAAAATAAATATTGATATTAAGCGAAATGATTTTTTAGTTTGATTGTTGGTCCCGTTTTTTTCGTCAATTATTTGATAAGTCTGACCGTAGCTTTAGTGATGGAACAATAGGTTTTTCATAATACTAAAAGCTAGAAAAAAATACATATTATTAAAATAGCAAAATAAAAATGGCGCCACAACACATCTGGTTACACCCTATGTGGGAATGTGTAGTCATTGCACAGGTTTAATTTGAGAACCTGTTCTTTGTGATCCCCGAATGGCTGCAGTTTCTAAATCTTCCTTTATCAATGCCTTGGCTTTAGTCACCTATAATTGCTTGAACGGTTCACAGAAAGAAACATACTCGGGATGAATTAAGTTTTTAGTTCTTACTTTAAGTACGAGTCGTACTCAAAAACTCAATTGCGAATAACACTTAAACGTACTTAAGACATTCCTAAATGGGATTACTTTCGAAAATCAATGCTGGAATTTCTTAAAATAAGTATAAAATTCTTAAGCCAAGTAAAAAAAAAAGATCAAACTTTTCGTTGGTAGTGCCACTCTGAGAGTAAAATTACAAAGTGAGCATTTAATCTCATTTAACTTATCAAAGTTTGTTGCAGACACTACAACAACACCACGCAAATAGTTAAAAAACGATTTGCTTGTTGTGTTTAGAAACAACAAAAACAATAGAATAAGATGAAAACACATTATGTTCGTGTTTAAAGAGTAAAAGAACTATTGCCTCTCACTTTGTTTATATTTTCAGTTATATATGGGAGATTTCATGTCAAGTGACCCAATTTTTAAATCGATTTCTTCCGATTTGGATGAAATTTTCACCAAGGTAAGTCCTATTGGATAGCAGTTTAGACACAAATTTTCAACAAGATCGTTCAAAACGTTTCTGAGTTAGAGATTTGGCCATACAGGTGTTCTTTTTCATCCTTGTAACTTATTACCTATTGGTGTTAGCAAAATTTGTCCCAAGTAGCTTCGATAGCTATTTGATCAATCTTTCGAATAAATTTTTTTTTATTTCATTTTTTTTTAATTTAAAACTTTTTTTTTTTTTTTTTTTTGCTCAAAAGAAAGCTCATGTCTTTTCCTTTAAGGTAGTTTTGGTCGCTTTTTGGGATGCGAATTATTTATAAAAAAAAATAATTTCTAACTCCAGACGAGGGGTTTTCAATTTTTAGCATATGCAGTGTTGTTTCTCATCCATGTAACTTATTACCTATTGGTGTTAGCAAAATTTGTCCCAAGTAGATTCGATAGCTATTTGATCAATCTTTGGAAACAAATTTTTTTTTTTTGTTTTTTAAAAAATTTTTTTTTTAATTTAAAACTTTTTTTTATCCGGAATTTTTTTTTTTGCTCAAAAGAAAGCTTATTTCTTTTTTTTAAGGTAGTTTCGGTTTTTGGGATGCGAATGGCTTATGTATATAAAAAAAAAAATAATTTATTTCTAACTCCAGACTAGGACTTTTTCCATTTTCAGTTGTGACCGATCTTGTTGAAAATTTGTGTCTAAACTACTATCCGATAGGAATAACCTTGGTGCAAATTTCATCCAAATCGGAAGACATCGATTTAAAAATTGGGTCACTTGAAATAAAATCCCCCATATGTATATTATTAAAAACCATATCGGGAATGGTGCTGTTGTTTTATAATTAAAATTCTGTAGAGTATAAAACGGGTAAGTAAATCAATCATAATAATATTCTCCATCTGGTAAGGTTAAAATCACTTTGATTACAGTTTTGAATTTTTTATAACACTTTATAATACTTGAATCAAGCGTATTTTGAGATCGGTTCAATCTTAGTTTTACTTAAATCAATCTTATTTTCGGATTATTTCAAGTACGAATTTGGGAATGAATATGGATAAGTTAGGTATTTCGCGATTGAAAATCCGTACTTGAATTAATCTTTCTTTACTTAATTCAAGAATAGATTGATTTTTATTTTGAGTGTATCTTTTTTCTTTTAAGATCGTAGATCATCTATTTGTTAAGGGCAGCCATCATTATCAAAAAAATTTTTCACCCTTATTGTGTTTGACGAATTAGGAATACGCCTGCGACTGTTTGCTAAAAGATTAACGAGAACATGAACTTATTGCCTTTATTCTATTAACAAACGGTCGCAGACGTATTTTAAATTCGCTAACCACGATAGGGGTGATTTTTTTCCACCACTTGTCCGATTTTCTATCAATGTCATAAAGGTCACTAATATGGCCTGCCAGATCAACAACACCCATTATATTCCGATAAAATTTTATTGCAGTAGGGCATTTTACTTGAATTTTTTGGACAGACTTCGGCAAAAATTTATGAAAAATTGGTAATATCACTTCATCTGCGAGGGATATTTTCTGATATTTGCAGTTGCGAGACGTGGATAAAGATCTCTTCGGAATAGAAACCTTGGTAAGGACTACGCCAATAAAATTGATACTATTTGCTTGGTTGCTTGCAGATATATTTTTAGCTATCTCATTGGAAACCGACAAACGTTCGTTATTCAGGGCGAATAGTTTTTGGGTTTAACCCTAAAGTGTATACCTGGGCGTGGCCAGGCCCTGCCCTATTATATATGTACTGTAGTAAATAGAATCAAACTTGAAATGATATTTAAAAAAATACTGTTTAACACCGAGGACAATCTACACTTCAACTTTTAGGAACGTTTTAAGCTTAGTGATACATATGAGTAGCACTTGCACCGAAAGGGTTAAAATTGTTAAAAAAAAAAATTCAAAAATGTTAAGAAAATAGCAAAAAAAAAAAAAAAAATGGAACAGATAAATAAAATTGATAAAATAAATAAAGTTGATTTTTAATAAAAGATAATGCATGTTTTAATATGCCTATTTCATTATATTTATGTTTTTGTTACACAAAAAAACTCTCAGTCAGCTGTTTTTATTATTAAACCAAAATCTGGCTAGTTTCAAAAAAGTACAAGCCTCCGTTTCCACATGGAAGTGCAAATTCGAAAAACTCAATACAATCCCACTTTTTCACTTATATTCACACAATTTTTGTACTTTCAGCCAATCGGCTGTTTCCTCGATTTTTCGTTGATAATACGTATACCCTACCTGCAAGTAGTTAATTGCATGTGGAAACGTAGGGTAATGTAAAGGCACTAGAGTTTGAGGAAGATTTCGAATCAAATCTACTAGATTTCGTTAAAAATTAAACGGACTAATAGAAAGTTGTTTTTCGAGAATTTATTTGTCTTGTACAGACGGAATTTAATTTAGAATCAAATCAATAATTAGTATTGTGGTTATTTTGTTGAACTATTTATGGTTTTTACTCCAAATTTTTAATATTTTTAATTAGACTTAAGTTCATTAAATTTAATTTTCATTAAATTATTTTAATGAAGAAAGGAATTTTACAACATGAAAATTAATTAAAATTGTTATTGACAATCTTTCATTTTTGACCGTGGCCGGGATTCGAACCGCGGCCGGCAGGTTACCATGACATGTTTCGATCGCAACCACTCGATCTCCTCAGATGGATTTGCCGTTTTACACTCGCAGCCATCGACGACTGCTGACGTCAATAGTCAAACATCAATCCTTAAACCAAATTATATTTTAACCATTGGTAGAAGTTTGCTTTTTTTGAATGATTATCCATTTTAATTGATTTTACATGTTTTTCCTTACTTCTGTTTTTTCGTAGAATTAAATCTGAATGCATGTTGTCTAGTGTTGTGATATGACAGTAGTTTTTAACTTTTTATAACCCTGTGTTTCACCTTGCGGTTTAAATGCAGTTAATAATTTTTATTATTTGTTTTTCTATTTAACTGATGAAATCGATACCGACAATTAATCATAAGCGAATAGTGTCACAATAATTCAATGTTAGTTGCAAATATTATTTTATATACTCTTCTGCCTTAATTTATTGTAAGAGGGTTTTTTTCGGAATTCAGTTATAATCTAATCAAAATAATTAGTATTGTGGTTATTTCGTTGAACTATTTATGGTTTTTAATCCAAATCTTTTATATTTTTAATTAGGCTTAAGTTCATTAAATTTAATTTTCATTAAATTATTTTTATGAAGAAAGGAATTTTACAACATGAAAATTAATCAAAATTGTTATTGATAATCTTTCATTCCTAAATGGATTAAAAAATCAATATATTAAACATTTTACAAATGATAAAGAGTCCATTTTAACGAGAAATTCTTGAACACGTTTATGATCAAAAACAACACAATTACAATTTACAATTTTTCCAATTATGACATTAAACAAGTTTATTCTTGATAATTTACAGAGCATGAGGAACATATTGCTGTTGAAATTGCGCCAGGTTGTTCTATAAGTGGTTAAAGCCGGCCATACACTACACAAATTCAGTGCTGCAAATGCAGCAAAATATTATCGATAAAAACTTTTTAAATAAATTTTTTTTAGCGATTTATCGCAACTTTAATTTAATTTTAAATTTAAGCCATTTTCTAGCTATTTTTTATATATCGTTTTTTTAGCGAATTTAACAAAATGTTCATTCATGACTGGCTTAATTAAAAACGTCCATGGTTGCCAAGCAAAATGTGTTAAGAGTCGTCAAATTTTTGACGAAAAAATCTTTAAGCTGGCTAACTTAAATCGTCAAAAACTCGCCATTGTAACGTAAAACTAATTTTGCTAGCTTTTGAAGATTTAAATCTATTTTCAGTTTGTTTTAATTCTAATAAAGAATAAATTAAAAAAAGTCTTACGGCCTTAATAAAAGGTTTATGAAATGATTTTTCTTTGTTTAACAAACCTTGTGTAAACCTGTTTTATTTTTTATGAATAAGGTGGTTAGTATATATATTTCACCTTATTTTACTTTTTATCTTTTATCACTTTTATCACATATTGTCTGAAAATAAAAAAGTTATTCTCGCTCCCATTAAAGATGTGCATACGCAAGTTTTAACTTCTTTTAAAGTCAAAAAAAATATGGGCGGATAGCGTTTTTCATACGTAAAAAATCCAACAAAAAGGGATATTATTTGATGTATAAATTTATTCTCGAAACTTGTCTCCAGATGACTTTGTTGTGTATTGTTCAGCATGTCATACATCCGAAAAAGCTCTAAAAGTTTGAGAATCTTTTGATTAAAGACTGACTGGATTAAGATCTATGTATAATAATTGCTGTAACACAATCAAAAATATACAAAAGTATTAGCATTCGCAAAAGTGTACGGAATTCGAGTGCCACACGAAATGAGAGACATCGAACGCCGATTTTACACATCAGAAATCCTGGCTTAGTGCTTTAAAAAACAATTTTATAATACATCTTTTACCAGAATTCAAGGCGTAAGCATATTTAAAACACGGACAACGAGCAAAGTGAAAGCCAAAGTCAATAAAAGGAATTTTGTATTATGAACTGCTAATAGCCTGTTCGCACTTGCATACATTTCGGAGGAATGCATGGAAGATGTTGAAAATGCGAAGCATGCATTCACACTTGCAACACCAAACATCTATGTATATCAGTTAAGTTGTTAAACTAACAAGACACAAACAAAAAAGTAATAAGCAGGGGTGTGTTGAAAATCGAAAACGTAAAACGCAAGAACTTTAAAAGTCGTTTTTTAATAAGATTTCTGTAATTCTGTTTGGGTTTTGTAATTCTCACACTTTTCAACGTGAAGTTGGGTGTAGGTGTATTTGTATTTATGTATATATAAAATTTAAAAAGGAGAAGAGGAGAAACAAGATAAAAAAGTTCAAAACTTGTCATTTGAAAAATCGTAAAATTTAGGGAATAAATCGTGATTTCGTCAAATTTAAGTTACAAATCTGGTAGCCGTGGAACTACCTAAAGCAAAGTAAGTTATTGTGCAAGCTAGTGGCAATTTTTGTTTGGCCGAACATTCTGCCGTATTCATCATGTACTCACCAAATAGGAGCACCTTATTATCGACATTGTTATAGTTAGTTCTTAGCAAATGCACAAACCACACCAATGTTTCTATAAATTGACTATAGGGGGTACACCGGAAACCTTTTTTCCCAATATACAGTCGACTCCCAACTTTTGAAGCTCGATGGTTTTAATTTCTCGATAAACAGTTTCTAATTTGAATTTTTCGGCTCTTCCCTTAATAATGAAATAAAAACGAAATACATATTCTTTTTTTTTTTTTAATTTATTTGTATAACATAAATTTTCATATTATTTGAATGTGTATTCTAAGTCAAATTACAATCCTCAAAATCATTTATACTTTAATAGTCTTATCAATATTTTTCCGGAATATTTTCTATGCACTATTACAATTTTCTGGTACGAGGCTTACTTTAGCTATCCTTTGGCTAGCATGAAAATATTCCTGGAAAATATTGAAGGAATAAGACTATTAAAGTGTAAAAGCTTTTGAGGATTGTAATTTGACTTAGAGTACACATTCGAAAAATATGAAAATTTATATAATAAATGTTACTCACCATGAGAAATACATTTTTTTCGAATCTAAAGAGAAAAGGTAATAATTTTAAGCACCGGTTCCATTGAAGGCAGTTAACTCAACATTTAAAAATTTTCACTCTTTGCAAAAAAAAAAAAGATATTCATTAGTCTAGTAGATATGACCAATGAAGTTGAGCGAATGTGAATGCTATTAATTAAATTAAGTTTCTGCGAATGCATAAGTATGCATACAAATAGAACAGAGATAACTAGAAAAATTAACTTAATCCCGTATATAAATTCAAATCAAGTTATATTTTAAAAACAGAAGTTTTGATTATTTATCACTAGAGCTTCTTTTTTCCTGCACTCTTTGGATTCCAGAGAAAGCGGTTAATAAAAATCATATTCCCGGGATCCCGTGATTCCCGCCCTAAACTTTGTATTTATTTATCTCAATTACCGTCTCAATTACCGACAAGATACAGGGAATTGTGCTCATATATACAGACAAATAATAAACAAAAACAGACGATCAAAAAACTAGATTTAGTTAAGAAAATCTTATAGCAAGAGAAACAAGTGCTTTTGTGAAGTTTTGTTATTATTTTTTTAATTGTTTACATGTTATTAATTATCTTTGTTAAATTATGTTTTGTTTTTTTTTTTAATATTAATAATAATTATTTTATGTATTTAAATATTTAGACCCCTGAAGATGGTTTGCGACGCTAACCGAAATATTGGGAATAAAAATAAAAATATAAAAGCAAAAATCACGAGTTTTTAATTTTTATTTGTTTACTAAGACCTGCAGCCAAACAAAAACAACTAATAATTAATTTATTTATAAACTTAATTCTCTTAAATGAAACTAATACTTTTAACTTGGCATTATTTTTCTAGAATATAACAACAACGAAGATATTTAAGATTAAACTTATTTTAAGACAAAAACAACCTCTTATATTTTTGATATCAAGAGGAGAAGAGAAATCAAAACACGTTTTAACGTTGTTAAATTCAGAGCTCATTCTGCGGACAGGATTAAAATTTGCATAATTAGAGGGACAGCATTGATGTCTGAAAACTTTGTATTTCGAAGAAGGAACTCTGAAACAATTTCACCGTTTAACAAATTCAGCATGAAAGCGAAATTAAATTTACCATATTTTATAACATAATTATTGATAGTTTTATTCTCCTTATCAGCAGTGACCAATAAAGGTATTCTAAGTTTTTCATTGCATGTAAAGTTTTTTTTAGCGTCAATCTAAGACCCCATAAAGTAAATACAGGGTGGCCCATATGATCGAAGGGTTTGAGTTCATTATAACTTTTTATTTAAGACATAATTATTAATGTTTTTTAAATACAGTATATTACTGGAGAATATTTTTGTTTTTTAATTCTGAAAAATTATATCTCGCAATGATGCATTCCAATTTTTGATAGTTTTTGTAACAAAAATATCCATTTTATTAGGAGGTCGTTCTACATTTGGGTTCATAACTCTTTTTGCTTTAAAAACGATTGTGCTGGATTTCAACCCCGTTCTACCAAGAGGAGCCTTTCGAAAGTAAGCAAGCTTTCAACAGACAGACAGAGATACGGAAAGGCAAAATCGACTTAGAATTACTCAACAAGACAGAATATATAGATCTACTTTATGGAATCTAAGATGAATATAAAAAAAAGTAAAACAGACCAGAGTCTCTGGCGGAAATCGAACCTGCAACCCACGGACTGATAGACTAGCTCACTACCAACTACCCTACCGGGGCACCCACTACTTACATATTAAAAAAAACTATTTTTTAAGCTATCGCTCTTTAAAAGTACAGTTGCGTTATACGAAACTAAAGGCAGGTTTAAAGTTAAAATAATTCTCCTGTTGATTTGATTTTTTACTATTTTCCCTTCATATTTTTAACCCTAGTTAATTAGAACTCCCAATCTTTTGAACATATTCTCTGGTCGCATGCACTTTAAGTTATTGAGAGACGACTGTGTTTGATATCAAATAGTAAAGTAAAGCATCTTATTTAATTTTCATATAACATAAATAAAGTTTTTAACTAAAACTTCTAAATGAGAGTTTCAAACATAAACAAAATACTACCATAGTTTGTTTTAATAAACATATTTTACTTACATTTTCCATACATTCTATTGGTATGCACTTTTACAAAAAATAATTTTATATCAAAAACTTAAAAAAAAAATTTAATCATTTAAAATCAAAATTACCATAACATAACAATATTTTTTTTAAATATATCTTCACGCAGAGAAAAAATATGTTAAAATATGGTCACTTCCAACTTAACTATTTTTAAAGAAACTTTTAGACATATTTTGAAGTAGCCACAACCAAATCATGGTTTCCTCTAAACATATCGGCCATTACTTTAGTAATACGCTAAGCAAACTTTAAGGCCCGTTTTCACGACTTAACGATAGCTAAATGTAGGAAGTTATCGAACAGGATATGAGTTTTTAATTATCACAAGTTCCTTTTAATCTAAAAGTGAAGGATAAGCTAAAGAGAGGAACGTTCTACCTTTAACTTTTGTCGTAAGGCTTAGATTTGAGATTGCCATATTATATTCACATATTTTTTTTATATGGCAACTCCAATTATACGTATATTTTGTAAATATTAAAAAAGTACGTACTTGCCAGTTCGTATTTTTATTTTGGCAAAGATAATCGGTATTTTCTTTAGTATTGCCACATTTTCAAAAATGTTAAGTTTATTTTAAACAGAAGTTGTGAAAACGAAAAATAGTTGAAGGTAACTTTATTCCTCACTTGTGCTAAAGGTACCGTTAACTATTCCGAACTTTATAAGTAAGTCGTGAAAACGGGCCTAAGAGTTCTAAAGTAAACTTTTATTAAAAATATGCTTTTGATCTACTATAGACAAGCAAAAGCATACTTTACACGTTAAACCGGTGTTAATTTGAAAACTAGCTGAAGTTGTTTTGAACTCATTTAACAACATCCATCAGCTGTTTTTCGCCAAATAAAAAAGTTCTTGCGAAAAGCTAAAATGTTCATGTTACAAGATATTGGTCGATATTTTGCAATTATTAATGATTTGAAGGAAAACTTTTATAAAAAGAAACACAAAATACGTAT
The DNA here is from genome assembly GCA_963931875.1 of Pollenia griseotomentosa. Taxonomy (NCBI): domain Eukaryota; kingdom Metazoa; phylum Arthropoda; class Insecta; order Diptera; family Polleniidae; genus Pollenia; species Pollenia griseotomentosa. The sequence continues at coordinate 79,682,275 of OZ007563.1, forward strand.
GTATAGATTGTCAACGCCAGAAGATATGCAGTGTTTTATTTATATTTTAATTTTCAAAGTCAGCTGCTTAGAGTTGCCACTTGCTTATACATATTTTGTTGTATGTTGTATGAAAAAGTTTTCTACATTTGAGGTGGCACCCAGTTAAAGTCGCTTCAATTTAAAACATACTTTAATTTCGTTTATAGTAGCAAAATAATTTTAAGAATGTTTTTATTTTAAAGTTGTTTCTAAAAAAAACCTACTTTAGCGTTTGACTATGATTATGGGCCATTATGATTAAATATGACAATAATTTCTTTTTGAATTTACAATAGTGTATTCCTCGTTTCCAAGAGCAACATGCTATGGTTAAAAACAAACCATGCTGATATAAGTGTCAAGCATATTTTCGTTATTATTAACCACAAAATGCTCGAAGGCATCCATATTATTGTTCTGGCTTCTTGATAGAGGACTTATTTAACCATAATATGATTGTCGATAAGAAAAGTATGGTTAAATTAACATATGTTTAAATTTTTTTTTTAAATATTTTTCTTGGAGGTGACCATATTTAACCACTGTTTTTCTTTGGGTGTTTGCAAATTTTTGGGCATATTTCTCTAATTTATGGAGATGTAGCTTTTTCTGCTGACACATTTTCAATTTTTTTTGTGCTCATAAAACTTTCCCTAGTTATAACAGAAAATTTAAAGCAATTATTTTCAAAAGTATATACATACTTATATTTAAGCCGAAACTTCTTATCATTAAAATTTAGCCAGACATCGAAACATTTATTTGTCATTTGTTTGTTCTAGTTTCAAAATTGTTTAACTGCTTGTTTATAAACTTTTTTTTGGCTCTTGGTCGCAGTAATAGAGTTGAATGAACAATAAACATGAAACAAAAGTAAAATATTAAATTCGTATGACTATTTGAAACAAAGAATAAAAAAAAAAAAAATAAAACTCATAAGAGCAAAAGTGAAACAAATATTAGTGAGTAATAACTCGAGTACAGAGTTAGATTGGCAATTAAAACTACTAATATCGTTTTAATTCGAGCCTTGTTCTAAATTTTGAATACCGTTTATAAAAGTACAAAAAGTCTTATGGGTTTTTTAAAACATTTATGGCATGTGCATCGATTTTAAACGAAAACCTCGTTCGCTTAACCTACATCCAAAGCAAAAACAATATTTTATAATTTGCTTTAAGTGTAAGTAAATGACCAGTCAATAAGTTTTTTCATTTATAATTTTTTTTAAATTTTATAAAATTTTTTTGTTTTCAAAATGTTCAAATTTGAACCACGATTTAAAGGATAAAGGCCATCTTTCGGTAATAGTAAAAAAATAATTCTAGCTTTTTTACTTAATGATTTCTTCATGTTAATCAAAAGAAAAAATACAAAGGCGTCCAATAGCATGTCCTCGGTGGCAAATATACACTGTATAACCAAACGATACGCTACACGCAAAGAAAAAACATGGTTGAATTATGGTTAAAGGACACATGTTATGGTTCCCGAAATGGCAACAAACAAACTGTTGTTATTTTACACATAATTTTTTTCACGATTAATAATATTTTGTTTCTTTTTAACAATAAAGTGTTTATCTCCCTTAAAAATACAAATATGGTTGAATTTAACAATACAATGTTTTAATCAAATAAAGCTACAACCATACAATAAATCATATTATGGTTACTTTAACCATATTATTGTCTCCGGCAACCATATTATAGTTAATTTCAACCATCCAAAAACCATGACCATATTATGTTTGTCTCCAAACATGTTATGATTAATATGTAATAACAACAATATGTTTGAAATTATAATAGTTTAAAACATTAAATTCTAGATTATATGTTTAAAATAACAATATTATGGTAGTTTTTCTCTCTACAATAGTTGAGTGCGTTTCAAATACATACTTGCTTGGTGTGCTTAAAATTCTGATTCATTTTATTTTAATAATTGAATTAAAAAACAAATTTAGTACCATGAACCAGTAAAACAGCAGCATTAGCAGTCCTAATGAAGGTCGTCAAAGGTTAGAAAATGATTTAAATGGGACACGTAACAGGAAAAAAAACAAAATGTAATTATAACTTATCACTTAATAACAAATGGAAAAAATGGATGAAATAAATAACCATTATATGGTTAACTTTGACCATAATGTGGTTACTTATGTACAAATTGTGGACATTTTTGACCATATCATGGTTAATTTTGAACATAATATGATTAATTTTGATCAAATCATTAATTTTGACCATATTTTGGTTGATTTCGGGAAAATTTTTGTTAATTTTAATCATATTAACCATATTTAAGCATAATATGCTAACGTTAAACATAAACATTGTTAAAATCCAACCATCTTAGAATATGGTTAACTCCAACCATATTTTGTTCTACGTGTAGGTCGTTATTTGGGCATTTCCGTCAAAAGGTCCACCGTGACCGAAAATTTAAAAGTTATTAAAATCTGATTATTTAACGATATTGTTATAATTTTATAAATTTTCCCATAAATTTGTTCACTTAGACAAACATTCAGACTGCAAAGTTGTGCAAACGTAATTTCTTATTTCTGTAATCTTAGGAAGAGTTCGAAGAGAAATATGTTATTCGGATTAACGGTAAATTTTTATTTTTTTTTAATCATTATTCAGTTAAATTATTATGGAAAAAATTTCACGGTCGAAATGTCACGTATCGTACCAGATTTTGGCTTAAACAAAAAAAAAAAAAAAAAAAAATACAGAAGATTTTGGAATCAAGCCTGAGACATTTAAATGTTACATTGCTACTTAAAATTCTGAAAGTAGTTCGACTTCGCTGAATTACGCCTTTTTATACATGGCCACAAAAACTAATTCTATTTTTTTCACGTTCGAACCGCTACTTCTTTTGCTATTATCTTTGACTTTTTTGCTTATTTGGACACAATAATACAAAATTTTATATTACAAAAATTGCGCTTAAGAGTTAAAATCCAGTTAATTTTCAACCTATTGTCTCCTATATATTCCTCATGACCATTCTATACAAAAGATCATAGCGGTAAAAAAAAGATGAAGCATAACATTGAAATTTATTGGTTATGTTTCGTTACTCCGCTGTTTGTTAAGTTAGAGGAAACTTGCATAATTCGTGGTATTTTATTAAGAGCTGATTTGAAACTTTTTTGTTAAATAATAGTGCGTATGAGTGGAAAATTTGATTGTTTTTAGTGTCTAAGTAAAAATCTGCGCATTTATTTTTATTTATTAAGTACTGAGCTTGACAGGCGAATTTGAAATTTCCATTATTCTGTTTTTTAACTATTTTATACTATTTATTTATAATAAAATTTTTTTAATATTTTTTCCTTAATCTAGAGCTTGAATTACATTTCTGTGATTAATTTCACAAAAAAAAAGAAAAAATCATGCAAAGTAGGGTTAAGGTAATATTTCAAAACTTTTATCCAACTGGTTCGTTTATTCCAAAATCCATTTATTGAAGTCCTTTTTAAAACTGAATTTTTTGGAAACACGGTACGACGCGTCGTACGCTCACTTAAGGCTCAGTTAGGCGAACGTTGCTGTACCGTATCTGTACTGTATCAATCAGCTGTTCGCTTTTTGTTATATGAAAACCAATACAAAAGCTTACCGAAATGTAATGTACCCTAGTTGCAACGTACCATTCTGTATAAAATAGAATTTCATACCGTTGTTACGTGACATTTGTAAAACAGTGATGGGCGGCTTGTATGTTACATGAAATGCGGGTATTTTTGCTCTTTTTTTTGGTACTTTTTTCAGTATAGCTATGGAATTGTGACAAAACAATTAACAATACAACATATTTTCATTTATACAAATATACATATGTTTAGATGTACAAAAACAACAAATGCATATACACACACAATGGAAATGTGAAACATACAAAAGGCTTTGTTTGTACAACTTTGTTTGTTGTATGCACATTTACAATACATATATTGAAAATATTATATATAAAATATATATGCAAAAATACAAATTTGTTTATGGTAAATCTATAATATAAATATTAAATTATTAACGTTTTTTACATACACAAAATACTTCTTTAATTAAATCACTTGGTACTTTTTCTGCACAGCGGTCACCATTTAAACATTTTTGATTCCCATCACTGTGTGTATTGTTTTATGGATACTATTGCTTTTTGTTTATGTATGGGAAAAACATATGACACGTTTTTAAATGTTCTGTAAGTGCACCAACCTGCTTACAGTACGGTGCGGTACATTACGGGTACAGCAACGTTCGCCTAACTGGGCACTTACGGTAGAAGCACATAACACGCGTTAATGCGCGAGCGTGCTGTCGACTTTTTTTTCATAGAACAAGATACATAAACAACATTTTGACGCCTTTGCAGCTGAATTAACTTTGATCTTATTAAGGCGTTGTGTATTGAATTTTTTTTTTAATTGAAAACTAATAAAATTAGTGAATCATAACGGAAAAACTTATAAAAAAGGTTAAAATACATACAGTATTATTTACAAATAAGTAAACAAATAAAAAACAGCTGGCAGAAAAGGCTTTTGTAACTTGCCATTTTTCAAACGCTAAAGTTTTAAATACACGATACGTCAAACTAACGAGCTAACGCGTATTATGTACTACTACCTTTAGAGCGAATTTGACATATGGGCATTTCCTGGGGTCACGAACGTACGTTCGTACGCTTTGGTGTGCAAAAAATATAGAAAACAAAACTTTTCCTAGAATTTTTTTTACGCTTCTATAGCATTTGGGTAGCTCTATGTTTAGTGCAAAAGTTGGATTTCATCGAGTTCAAGTATTCATAATGATAGTTATAAAGATGTGGTCACGAACGTACGCAAAATAGAAGTCAACTTTGGCTGACAGTAGTGAAATGTGAAAATCTGCGTAATGGAACGGAATATTCAAAAGTGATGAATTTATTTTAAAAGTGTATTAATGTAGGTCTCCATCCAGTATTTACAAAAAAAATATCTCTCTTGGTTTTTGTTTAATTCGCTTATGCACCGGTCGCGAACGAACGGGTCGCGAACTTACGATTTTTCCATATGTTTTTTTATTATTATCACTATGCAGATTCCCATAAATATCTTCAAATTTCCTTAACAAGCAACTTAATACTCAATTTACAATTGATTGTAATGGAGAGATTATGAAGAAAGAGTGTAAACATTACATATTTTTTGCATGTAAAATAATTATTTAAAAATGTCTTTGGAATTAGAAAATATAAGAAAATATAAAATTTTCCAATACAATTTCCTCAAGTAAAACAGCTGAGATATGCTATGAAACCATTCTTTTATAAAAACAAAGACTTTTTTCTATAATAATAAACAATAAAAGGCGATGATTATCAACATTTTATTTTTTCATCCTGGTAGACCGTTCTGGGGAAATGCCCGTATATGAAAAAGGGAGTTTTAATTTTTTTATGCCACATCTGAAAGCTATAAACCATAGGTAAAATAAAACCTTAAAGAATATTTTACTTACTTTTGCGCTGATTGAAAATTTTAAATTCATTTAAAAAACTGCGACAAAAAAATTGTAGAAACATAGTGTAATAGATTGAATACTTTAAAATAATTTTAAAGGAGTAGCAATGAATGTTAAAAAGTATGATACTGTTTATACCCACACCACAATAGTGGAGAAGGGTATTATGCAGTTGTGCTGATGTGTGTAACGCCTTAAAATATTGGTCCTAGACCCACCTTTAAGTATACCGATCGACTCAGAATCACTTTCTGAGTCGAACTAACGATGTCCGTCCGGCTGGCAGGCTTGCTGGCTGGCTGGCTGTCCATGTAACCTTGTGCGCAAAGTACAGGTCGCAATTTTGGAGATAATTTGATAAAATTTGGGACATAGGTTCTTATTGGTACAAGGACCAAGCCTATTGAAAATGGGCGTAAGACAATGATAGAAGATAGGGGGAAATTTCTTCCTCTCAGAAAATATCAAACCGATTTTAATGAAATTTAAAACTTAGATAGAACCATATCCATATGGACACACAAGGTATGCATCTTTTAAAAAATAGGACCACAAGGGGAGATAGGGGCAATTTATGCCTCTCAAACCGATTTTAATGAAATTTAAAACAAAGATAGATCCATATCTATATGGACGCATAATCTATACAGTTTTTCAAAAATAGGACCACAAGGGGAAGTAGGGGGCAATTTCTGCCTCTCACAAGCTTTCAAACCGATTTTAATGAAGTTTATAAACATAGATAAATCCATATTCATATGGACACATAAGCATGATATGTTTTTAAATACTGTGGTGTAGGGTATCATATGGTCGGCCTTGACCGACTTTACTTTCTTACTTGTTTTGTGTTAATTTAAACATGTTGCAGTTTATGTATTAAACAATATTTCAGCAATTTAAAAGGATTTTAAGGTTTTTTTGCTACTCTGTCTGTCTCTTTAAAAAAAGAGGATTTAAAATTTTAAAAAAAATTCTTCCCTAGGGATTAACATATAAATATGTATACAATTATTTATTTGCATTTAAAACCAGACCGTTGGTAAATAATAATTAAAACAAATAAATACAACAAATATAAATTAAATGCAATAACTAAGCGTGTAATTAATATATAAATTGTCAACATACATAACACTCATACGCATAAGGGGACGAAATTACATGAAGCTCATTTAAAAAAAAGGATTATAATGTTTGCTTTACAACCAGTTGATATTTTAACTTTTTATGGCCAGTTATAGTCCGAGAGAAAACAGAAAAGTAATAAAACTTGTTCGTAGGGTATGCAAAGTTCTGTAAAGATCTTTCGTTGATAAACTTCCTATTAATTATGGAAAGTGTTTTAAGAAAATTATAATTTTGGATTACAAAACGCGTTTTAGTGAATTAAATCACAGAATTTACATCAATCCAATACAGCAAATTGTTTTTTATCAGAAATATTTGTTAACTTTTTTTATTAACCCTAAAAAGATAATCATATCACGACAAACGTTAAAGATAATCATACGTAAAAATAACGCATTATTTTAACCTGATATATGGTTGTATTAATTGATTAATTAATTATTTTTACATTTTTAAAAATACAAATACAAAATTTAAAACATTTTTATATATGAAATGTCTGAAGTGCACAGCAACTTATTCAAGCTTAATAAAAAGATATAGCAATATTTCGAAAGTGCTGCGTAAAATTTACGCAGATTATCTTTCTAGGGTTAATGTCTAAGATCTTTGATACTGTATAGCTATTCCTTGTCTATTTAGCCCAACAGTTTGTAAACATATTGGGCACATTCCTTTTTTACATTATAAAACAATCATGTCTTTAATTTGTATTTATTTAATATCGTTTGTTTTTCTCTGACATTTTTTTATATGTTTCCTCTTATTTGCTAATAGGGCAACTTCCGCTTAATTTATTACCGTAATACCGGAAATCTCTACTTTAAAAACCATCACCGCCAGCAATAGATCTCCATAATCTCTCTACTGCCGATAAAAAAAAAAACAAATACAAAACTGATGCACAATCAATCTATCATCAGTCAAAGTCCGTCCTCTCTAAGAGCCACTCAGCGAATGTAATTTATGCCAGAAGGTTTGAGTTGTGAAACAAAAACATACAACTATATCAGCACACAAAGTATAAATTTTTAAAACAACAAATATTTAACAGACGTGCTTTTTTTGTGTGTAAATAATCCTCTATTATATTTTTGAAAAAGCGCCCACAATATGATGCGACTGAAAATAACAATTTCACATTTGATTTGATAATAAATTATATTTGATTAAAATTAATAATTGACATTTGGTGATTTTTTCAATATTTTTGATTTATTGAAATGCTTTGCAGATTTTTTTAAACATTTAAATTAAAATTTTATATTTTTAAATTTTAAATAATAGTGTTTTTTTTAATATGCTGCACTTGAGGGCAAAAATCTGTAACTTTTAACATCCTTAAAAAAATATTTATAAAAAAATATCTTTAAAAAACAAAAGGAATTGGCAGTATTTTCATACTCAAACCACCATAGGTGGGGGTGTTATGGTGTTTCAAGAAGTAAGGTAGACGAAAACCTCTTTTGTATCCATACGAAGGTTGGATAATAATCTTAAAGACGAATGTAGCGTGACAGACTTTAATGAAATGGTTCCCTACCATTAAAAGCTTTTTAGAGTTTTCAAAATAAATGATTATAAGTATTCTCTTTGTTGGAGGGTTAATTCCCCCCTGCATCTATAGAATCAATTTTTAACCTTGAATGCGGATAAATAGGTTTCTTTAAATAGACAATAATTAAAGGTTGCTTTGTGTGGGAGGTGCAACGCATACTTTATATTAAAGAACAATAATAATATAGTTTACTTTTCCTTCTCGACCATAATTAACTTTCAATCCAAATTTTGATATTTTAATTAGGCTAAAGTTCATCAAATTTAATTTTCATTAAATTATTTTTATAAAAAAGGAATTTTACAACATGAAATTAATAAAAATTTAAGCTTTGTTCACAACATTTTCACTTGGTGTTCATAATAGAGCAACAATTTCTTTTGCAACCACACGCATTTTGCATTAAGCCACAACAATATTATGCATTTATTATTATTTTTACAAGATTTTGTTCAAATTTTCATTCAAAACTAAATTGAATTATAATTAGTATTGTGGTTATTTTGTTGAACTATTTATGGTTTTAATCCAAATTTTTTGAAAAATTTTTTAATTAAAATTTAATTTTCATTAAATTATTTTTATGAAGAAAGGAATTTTACAACATGAAAATTAATTAAAATTGTTATTGATAATCTTTCATTCTTGACCGTGGCCGGGATTCGAACCGCGGCCGGCAGGTTACCATGACTTGTTTCGATCGCAACCACTCGATCTCCTCAGATGGATTTGCCGTTTTACACTCGCAGCCATCGACGACTGCTGGCAGTCAATAGTCAAACATCAATCTTAAAACCAAATTGTGTTTAACCTTTGGTAGATCGAAATTCCCTTTGAATATTTATTTATTTTAATTGATTTACATGTCCTCCATGTTCAATAAATTTTTATTAATTTCATGTTGTAAAATTCCTTTCTTCATTAAAATATTTAAATGCAAATTAAATTTGATGAACTTTAGCCTAATTAAAATATCGAAATTTGGATTAAACCCCATAAACAGTTCAACAAAATAACCACAATACTAATAATTAATAATGTTAGAACTTAACAAGAATTGGTCAATCGGGTTTGGAATTTTAATTTAATATTTAAAGATTTTGTAAAAACTTTCATTACATTTAAGAAGATTTTTTAAAATTTTGTAATATTTTAGGAAACTATCGGAAGATTGTTTTTAAATAGAAGCTGTTATATGGAAAATTTGCTACATAACGAAGTTTTGCAAGTTCGTAATACTCAAATAAAAGTTTTTTTTTTTTTTTTTAATTTGAAAAAAAAGTATTTTATTTACAAGTTTCCATGTTACAATTTAAGTGCCTCAGCGTCATTATGACATTGTTGAGGCGAGTTGGCATTTGCTTATACAAAATTTTTAAACTTGTATTAAAATAAAATTAAAAATATTTGGTATTAATATTTAAATATATACAAATTTACATTATTTACAATGTTATATAAAAAATTTAAAGTGAAAAATTATCTTAGAAGCATCTCTAAATTGTTTAATAAGAATTTTTTAACATTCTTCTTGAAAGCAGATATAGTATTTATATTTTTTAAATATTGAGGCATCTTGTTGTTCTTAAATTGGAACTGTTTCTGGTATTCAGAGTTGTTTGATTCCTTGAGAAGGTTATCGTATTATGACCAATATTGTTGAGAAATTTAAAAACAAACACTAGCAATTGTAGTTTATAGTTTCCTTTAACGGGTAAGATACTTTTACAAACTTCTTTATACAATGTGATCGTAGGGTAGGTTAATGACAGGTTGTATACGGCTTTTAGCGCCTTGTTTTGTACTCTTTGGAGAGACTGCAATTCTGTACTATTTTTGTAGCCATATGTAGTTATTAAATAATTCAAGGGACTTTGAATCAATGTCTGGTAAAGCATTAATTTTGTATTTTCATTAAACTTATATTTAAATTTATATAAAATTCCTATTACTGGATACATTTTTGATTTAATATTTTCAATATGTAGGTTCCATTTTAGGTTGCTTTGCAATATTACACCTAAATATTTTACAGAGTTACACTCCAAAACCTCGTCTCCATTCACAATAACACCAAAGTCATCATTAGTATCTAAATGTGGCTTAAACCGTATAACTTTAGTCTTTGTTGCATTAATGACTAGCTTATTTATCCTAGCGTATTCAAAAATTATATCTGCATCCTTCTGCATGTAGGCTCTTAACGATGTCTCATGTTTATAGGGGTAAAAAATAGAAATATCATCTGCATACAAGTAAATTTTTACATTAAGCTCGAGATTCACAATATCATTTATATAAACAGCGGGCCCAAAACGCTGCCTTGTGGAACACCATGTTGAATATCCCCAATACAGCTTCGACTATTATTTAATTCAACATATTGCTTGCGGTTTGTCAAATAGCTTTTAAACAAATTAAATTCTGTATTTCGAATTCCATAGTATTGGAGTTTTTCAAGCATGATCTCATGATCTACAAGTTCAAAAGCTTTTGAGAAGTCATAGAAAATACCAGCGACTCCTTTATAACCTTGATCTAATCCTTGGCATATGTAATTTACAACATTAACTACAGCATTATCCGTGCCACTACCTTTTCTGAATCCGTATTGACAATTGTACAATATTTGTTTCAAGATAATTTAAAAGTTGTTGGTGTATTAGTTTTTCAAAAATTTTATCAAGAACAGGTAATAAAGCTATAGGCCTGTACATATCTTCTCTATTATCGTTTAAAGTCTTAGGTATTGGAACGATTTTTGATATTTTCAGTATATCTGAGTATTGGGAAGTTGAAATAATGTTACTAAAAATAGTTAATAAATAAGGCAATAGCTCTAAACCACATTTAGTAAATATTTTGGGCAATAAGCCATCTCGTAGATTTCCTCCATTGTTATAATCGTGAAGCTAAAAAGTATTTGTTAAGAAGTTCACACTTATATTTATCATCAGTTATTAGTTCTCCATTCGAATTCTTCAGACTTACTTGCGTTTTTGTATTCCTTCCTAAACTTTCATTTAAGAACCTCCAGCACTTTTTGGGATCTTGCTGAATATTGTTGATATTCTTATGATAATAGTTGTTCATAGGCTCACGATAGGCAACTTTAATAACTTTGCTTAATCTTTACAGTTTGTTCTAAATATTAAAATCACTAGGATTCCTCCTTCTTTGTCTTAATATTCTTCTTTTGAGTATTATTAAACTCTGCAAATGTTCATTCATCCATGGTGTTATTTTATTTTTAAGCAATTCTCTTTTAGCTGTTACACATGTTGAATTTAAATGTGCATTTAACAGACATTGAATAAGATTCGAAGTGTCAATAGATGGATTACCAATTTGCTGAATAGAATTATCATTCAATATGTATTCTTTAAGCTTATTATATACACAATTTTTTTTAACTACTTCTGCATAATTTGGGATTGGAAGTTCCTTTCTAATTATACAAGATATCATGTTGTGATCAGATAACTTGAATTCAACAGCATCAACAAGAACAGAATCAGGGATATTAGTAAAGACATTGTCAATAGATGTTCCTGATATTGGACGTGTGATTAACAAGTGACAATTCCTAAAATCATAGCTTTCCAGTCAATTTAATAACTCAGCGGAAACATTTTGCAAGAGATCAACATTGGAGTCGCCAACAAGAATACAAAAGCATCTACCATACATCTGCATGAAATCTTCAATTATGCCATAGAATTGTTTAAGGTTACATTTTTGAGATCGATAAAAGGATATTATTTTTATTGGTCTACCGTTTATTTTGTAATTTTCCAATGTTAAAACTATTACATCACAAAACATCTTGCTTTCACAAACTTCAACACTATACTGCAAGTTATCTCTTATATAGATTGATGCTCCTCTAAATCCATCTTTCCTACAGCAGTGAATGCAATTGTAACCATATATTTGATAAATTTGAGATAACTCCTCACGAAACCACGTTTCCTGAATTGCAATAATATTGGGCAATTTTGGAAAGTCAGCGACAAACGTTTTAAATTGATTAAACTTATTTATTTATGAAGTTTATGTGTGCTTTTCTCTTTTTTCTCAACCATGCGTTCTTTTTGCTCATAACTGTATGTGTAATAAAAGCGCAGAAAAAAATTAATCCAGTTTTTAATTAAAAACAAACAAATGTAAATAAAGTGTTTATTTTGCAATAAAAATGTAATGCAATAAATACGCACGCAACCCCCTAAAAATTATTATTGTTTGATTATTTTTTTCCTATATTTTTCTATTAAATATTAATTTCAAGTTTAAATAAATTATGTAAACTAAACAAATGTTTTTAATAAATTGAAATATTGTCACTTGCATATGAAACCAGTATTGAAGTTCGAAATTAAAAAAGAATGAAAAGTGACAATTTATAACAGATTGGATTTTCAGTTTTTTTTTTTATTTTTTTTAAATTTAACACCCAGTGATTGAAACTTTAATAAGTTTTTAATTTACATAAAAAAAAAATATAATAATTTTGGTGTTTAAAGCGTAATCAAAAATTACTGTTATTATTTTTACATCATTAGTGTTTCTAACACTCTAGAAAATGATAGTAAACTCTACGGATGCAATATGATTATAACCTTTTGCTACTTAAAGTATCATCTCTCAGAAAATTTATTTTTTTTCGTCCTTTTGAAAAAAAAAACCTAACTTTAAGGTCAGCTCTATGGTAAGTTTATGTTGAAATTGTGTACAAATTTCTTGCATGTGTAATGGTTTATTACAACAATAAAAAAATATTGTTGTATAATCGGTGGTATAACGAGGTGGAATGATAAGATATGACTCTCTTTTTCTAAGAAAACAACGCGATAGGCTTTATACCTCTCGGCAAAACAAGCGATCGTTAATTATTCAAAATCTATCAGAAACACATCTTATCCTTATTAAATTGAGTGACGTAGGGTCGGTGGGACCCGTCTAAGCCGCTAGCTTCAGTAGTTGGGGAGGTTCTTGACCCACGTCAAACAAACCAACCATTACTATCATTATTATTACAGAGTCCCGGTTTAAAGAGTGATGCTTACAATAATGAAAAAGAACAATTAGCTATGGATTCCCCAAATATAAGAAAAAAAAATGAACCTTGTCTATTGCAAAATGAAATTTAATTAACCTTAATTCATGTCGAATCTAATAAATCGGGGCAATGATGTTGCTGCCCAGTGATCTTTACCCTCCCTAACCATTGTTCCTCCAAACACTAAATCAAATCAAAGAAGAACCCGAACGCACAGATTAACTTTTCTTCAACCCCAAAGGATAAGTCCAAAAGGTTTTATTCCAACATTATGTTTATTTTAAAATTCAAATATTAAACATTCTAATAAAATTTACATCGAAAAAAAACTTTTCAAAATTCGCATAAGAAAATTAATCACTAAAAGAGTTGAAAATAAATCTCAAATTATAAATTTTCAACCAATTCCTCCTTAACCTATCATATATTATTTCACAAATCTTATTTACATTCAACATTCAATAAAATTTTGTTTTTTTTTTTTTTTTTTGGGTTACCTAATTTTTCATATCAATTAATAAATTTAAAAAATTTTATGAATAATATCAACCATTTTGTTTAATATTTCGTGATTATAAAATTTGAATCAATTGTTCATAAGAGAAATATAACTTAGTGGTAAACCGGATCAAGAACTAACGATAAGTACCAAAAAATGTAAGGAAATTTAAATTTATTATTTTTCAATTTGTTTTGATTACGTTTGCATAAATCGATTTTAATTTAATATATACATGTTTGTCTCTTTTACGCCTACGAATAATGATTTTGAGTTGTGATTATTTCATTTTATTTAATTATCGATTTTCTTTCTTTTATGTTTAACATTTATTTAGTGATCCTTTTTATTATGTTTTTTATTGTAAAAAAAATTCAATTGTGAAGAAGAAGAAAAAGAAATGATAAAAAGTGATAATTTCAAAAATCAATGTACATATATATATTTTTTTTTTTTTTACAATAAAAAAACTTCGTTATTAAGCTTTATAAAACAAACCACTTTAACTTAGAATATGACATGTTTAAAGTTATATTATTATTAAAAATGAAAAATTTTTAATATTTAATTACACACATTGACTTTTGAAGAAAAAAACAAGGTTCATAAGCGTTGTTGGTTCAATTTTCTCTTTAGATCAACTACTCAAATATATGTATTTTTGGACAAAAATGTCACAAATTTTAACAAAATTGAACCACCAAAGCTGATGCACTCAATTTATGAAAGAGAATATGTATGTATGTAGTACACTTACTTGCAGTGACGTTGAAAAGCTTTCCAAATCCCCGCTCTCTTCGTTGATCTTTGTGGTTCTTAGTTTAATTTTTTTCTTTACTCCGTTATCCTCTTTTTCGCAGTTCTTTAAATGGTTTTTTTTTCACTTTTTTTCTTACTTTTTTTTTATATTTTTTTTTTCCTTTCTTCAAAAATTTAATTCTTTTAATTATCACAGTGATACTAAAATTTTCTTTATGTAATTTCTATTTTAAATTTTTCTTTTCTTAAAAAATTTTACTTTACATAATTATAATTTCTTTTAATTTTAAATATTAACTTTAATTTAAGTTTTGGTTTTTTTTAATTTTTATCCATCTGTGATAATTCTTTTTTTTCTCACACTCAGAATCATTATTTTAAGCAGTCGCCATTTTACCTTTTAACTTTTTGATAAATATATATTTCAACCTTTAAATATTCTTTTAATTTCCAATTTATTATTTTAATTTTTTTTCTTCAAAGAAAATTTTGACAGTATCGTTTATTTTAACCGAAAACTAACTGATTGCGTTGCACTATGCTATAACAACACGGTCAATTGATATTATTCATAATTTTTACTTTGTCAAACATGTAATTAAAATATACGATTTTAAGATTTTTTTAAGGCCACTAAATTGAAAAATTTTCTTTTTTGTTTTTTAATTTAATTATCTGCCTTTTTGCAAAATTTAATTTTTTTCAAAATTTATCTAAGGGAGCAAACACTTTTTAACACCTCTCTATCACTTCACAAAAATAACTGGCTTTTGAACACCTTAGTTGTTATGTTAGAGACTTAGCACAATTCTTCTTTGTGACGATTTTCCATAAATTGGAGACTAGCTGAGAATCCCTCTCCCAAAAAAATATGTGTATCTATCAAAAAAAATAATAGTTTTTGTAATTCCACTGCCTATTTGTTGTAATTAATAATTGTAAATATGCTTTTTACCTGATCTTGAATTTTGAAGGGCTCCAAAGATGAAAGTTAACATTTTCCCTTTTTTTTTTTACTCCAAGGTTCTATAACCTGCAGAAATAGGGGTTAATCTATTCCCTTGACTTAAATGCAGAACCTGGCTTTCTTCTTTTAAGGTAATTGTTCTTTAAATTGAAAAGTTGGAGATTTTTTTTCCCCCAGTTTTACCAAAAATTAATTACGGTGTTCGTGGCAAATTATGTGCTTTTTCGTTTCTTACAAATCTTGTACGTTTGTTCTTTTGAAAGTAAATCAGAGGATTTTTTTTTTTGTTTTCTCCTTATAACCTAAAGATTATTAAAATACAAATTTACAAGGACTCAATGGAGAAAATTGCAATATTTACCTCAAAATTTTATGAGTTTCAATATATCCTTTTACTGGTTAGAAAATTGCAGCGTATTCCTTTAAAATTAGTATGTTGTAAGGTTGGTGGTTGAAAATAAAAAGAAAGATGTCGTCTAATTTTGGCCCTAACTTACTTCTTTGAAATTCAATATGGTAGGTTCTTTAGCTAAATTTATTGGAAATGCTCGAAAGTTCTTAACATTGAAAGAAGTTGGTAGCACCTGCATAAAACTTTAAGTGGTAAGTTTTATTAATGAAATGCAACAGATCCCACTGAACATACTCCTTATACCAGTTGGTGAACCGTTAATAAATAATAATATTTAAAAGTATCTTTACAAAATAAGTATCTCTTCCAGTTAATTTAATAAAACGACAACTGATATAGGTTTTAGCTAATGTTATGGGTGACATTTTGCAAATTTTTAATAAAAATACGAAAAAGGATATTCACATATTACAAAACCGGATAATATGGCAACTTGTTGTACAGATTAGCCGGAAATCAATTATGGTTTAATGTCCTTACCATGGTACGTTCCTACACCTTTCCCTTCTAGGTCCTCTAAAACAAAATAACAGTTTCCCAATTTCTTTTTTACCCTAGCTTTCACAAACATTGGACTTAATTTAGCATTAAATCTTCGATCTGCACTACTTTGAGCAAAGTTTCGTCGGAACACTTCTTGACCTATATTGTATGAAATTGGTCTAGCTCTTAAGTTATACTGCTTAACGTTCGCTTCATATGCCTTCTTAATATTTTCTGATATTTGGTTTCTCAAAATTGCTAATTTATCTTTCCCTTCGACGCTAATATCCGAGCTTCCTAAGCAGTTAATTGATCTAAGCAATGGAAATGTTGCGGCATGGGTCACCATATCAAAGCCATACAATGCTTGATAGGGAGATACCCCAATGGAACTGTGAATTGAATTCCTTAGAGCGCAACTTATCGCTGAAATATTAACGTCCCAATCTCTATGATCCTTTTTTAAATAGGCTCTTATTGCCGCAATAATTGATCTATTCACTCTTTCAGACGCATTACTTTGTGGTGAATAAAAAGCTGTATACGTATGAGTTATGCCAAACTTTGTCAAAAAGGCATTGAATTCATTTCCTTTAAATTGGCTTCCGTTGTCGCTTACTACCACCTCTGGAACACCATATTGATGAAATATCTGTTTCTCCATAAACTCGATTATCACTGAAGCCGTAAATTTTCTTAATGGACACAACCAGTGATATTTAGAAAAATGGTCTAATATAATTAACAACCCAATGTATCCTTTTTTACTCCTTGGATATGGACCTAAGATATCTATGTAAAACCTTTGAAAAGGTCTTTCGGATGAAGCCATTTTTCCCATCTCTGGTGTAAGTTTTTGGTTAGAAGCTTTTGTGGCTTTGCAAGTATCACAACTTCTTACATAATTTCTGACGTCAGTTGCCAACCCAGGCCAATAAAAATATCTCCGAATTAACTCTAACGTTTTTCCTACTCCACCGTGAGCAGCTAAAACCGAGTCATGAAACCTTTTCAATATCTGTGGCTTAAGTTTGTCGGGAATCCATAACTTCCAGGAGTTTGAATCAATAATTTCATCACCTGTAGAGAATTTGGTTCGA
The DNA here is from genome assembly GCA_963931875.1 of Pollenia griseotomentosa. Lineage (NCBI taxonomy): Eukaryota > Metazoa > Arthropoda > Insecta > Diptera > Polleniidae > Pollenia > Pollenia griseotomentosa. Next base: position 79,699,789 of record OZ007563.1, read on the forward strand.
ATGTATATATAACGGTCCATAACTTTGATGTCAGGGAAATAACTTTCTTTTTCCAAGAACTTGTTTTTAAGCATCATATAGTCCTGATCTAAAAAGTGTACTGAATTTAAATCTATCTCAGGGCCTATCAACTCTATAGAGGCTAGTTCACTTTCATACATTCTGCTTAGCGCGTCTGGTACTATATTTTCACTACCTTTTCTATGCCTAATATCAAATTTGTATGCTTGCAACCGCAAAACCCATCGAGCTAATCTTCCCTTCAAATTTGGCTGTCTCATTAGCCACACCAAGCTACTATGGTCAGTGATAACCTCAAAATTTTGTAATTCCACGTAACATCTAAATCTCTCTATGGCCTCTATTGCGGCCAGACATTCTTTTTCCGTGACGGAATAATTTTTTTGCGCTTTATTTAATTTTTTTGACATGAAAGCCACCGGATACTCTTCTTCATTATCACCTAACTGCACTAACACAGCCCCAATACCAAAATCGCTGGCATCACAGTGAATAAAAAACTTTTTGCTAAAATCAGGGTTTCTTAATACGGGTGCTGTAGTTAAAACATTCTTAATTTTCTCAAATGCCTCCGCTGCTTCGCTAGTCCATTCAAATTTTCTCTTTTTCGAAAGAACCTCGGTAATTGGATGAGTAAGATCAGCAAAGTTCGCAATGAAGCGCCTATACCATCCCGTTAAACCGAGAAAGCCTCTCACCTGCTTTAAACTTTTCGGCGTTGGCCAGTTTAAAACGGATTCAATTTTCTGTGGATCAGTTGATACTCCTCCATCACCTATAATGTAACCTAAGTATGGTACCCTTTTCACACAAAATTTACTTTTCTTTACATTCAAAGTTAAGTTCGCTTTCTTGAATTGTTCTGCAAGTTTCATTAATACCGAAAGATGATTTTCAAATGTGTCAGATACAACACAAACATCATCTAAATATCCGAACACTGAGTGCTTTAGCTCTGGTGGAATTATAGAGTCCATAAGACGACACATTGTTTGCGGTGCTGTACATAAGCCGAATGGCATGACTGTAAATTGGTACAGCGGACGTCCGGGAATGGTAAATGCCGTAATGGGTTTTGACTTTTCCTCCAAAGCGATTTGCCAATAAGCGTCCTTTAAGTCTATCTTAGAAATAATATTTGCTTTCGGTAACCTCGCAAAAATGCCTTCTATATTGGGTAGCGGGTATGCATCCTTTACCGTAAACATATTAATTTTTCTTGCATCTAAGCATAAACGTACCTTTCCAGGCTTCACTACCAATCTCATTGGAGAACTCCACGCACTAGTACTTTCCTCAATTACACCCAAACTTAACATTCTATCTATCTCTGCGTACATTAGTTTTTCAACTGCTGGTGACACCGGATAAAATCTCTGCTTCACTGGTTTTGCCGCTCCAATATCAATATTATGTGTAATTAATGTGGTTTTACCGAGACCTTGGACTTCAAAATTTGGGAAAAAAGATTTTACTACTTCTAACTGCTGCCTTTGTAGAATTGTTAAAGGATACTCATCATCATCATTGTTATCTTCTGTGGTATTATCTAATGTAACACCAGATACGATATTCCCAATTAATCCAAAGGACCTCCAAAAATCTAACCCTAAAATTAACCTTTGGTTCAGATTTGGAACAATATACAAGTTGATTTTGTCAATTTTATTTTTGTAATGCATTTGAACTTGAATTAATCCAGTGACAGCATGAGCTTTTCCATCTGCCGTTTTCACCATAGATGTTATTTTTTTAAATCCTGGGTAACACGAGAAATTTTCCAACGCTAAGTCCTTTCCTATACAGCTAATGTTCGCACCTGTATCCAATAATCCTAATTCCTTTTTATCTAAGAAATTCACTTCCGCATACAACCGTCCATCCTTATTCGAATCGATTATTGAAGATACACATAATCGTTGAGCCTTTTTAATTTTCCTATAAAAATTTCTCATACGTACTGTGGACCTTTTATATTTTCTAACTATCTTCGGATCTAATTTACTATCCTTAGAAATTCTAAATCTTGCTCTAATATAATTTTCTAATCTCTCATGCAAGGGCCTTATGTTATATAAGTTATTATTTTTACTATCAAATTCATTCTTCAATTCCGTAATATTACCATAAATCCCTTTCAAAATGCCTATTCTACTATCATCTAACTTTAAATTTTCATTTAATTCATTTTCATTGTCTAACGTCAGGTTGGATTCACTCGGTTGTTGTAAGGGTAGTTTTTTGAGTTGTTTGCCTTACTTAAGCAGTTCACACATTGAGGCTTGTAAACATTTCGGAGACCACACCCATAACAAAAAATTTTACGATCCTTCAAGCACATGTCCCAGTAGTGTCCCTCTTCCTCACAGTTCCAACATTTAATAATTTTATTTGAATTAGATATCGCATTTATTTCTAAATCAGTTCTATCTTCGCTAGACTGGTTTGATATAGCTAAATTTTCGCCGACAATAGGATTTGATTCCACACAAGCAACCCGTCTTTGTTGAACCAAATTATTCTGATTACGAATACGTCGAAAATAATCTTCGGTTAAAAGTAGCTCACGTTTTTGGCATAGTTCCTTTAGATGACCGATAGAACGTACCTTCACGTATAACAGTTCGTGACGTATTTCCGGTCTTAAGTTTCTTGTTATAATTTCTATAAATTCTTCGTCTTCCAATGGAACTGCTAATCTGTCTACAATCTCAGTTATCGCCTCGAAAAAAACTTCAAAAGATTCTGATGGTTTTTGCTTTCTGTTATGCAATTCTTCTCTAATATCAAATGTTGTTCTAAAATCCTGATATTGTTTTTTAAAAGCCAGACAAAATGAATCCCATTGAATGCGGTTAACCATTTTATGGTATCGCCAAAACCAGTCTTTGGCTTTCCCGGTTAATAACACATGCAAATTCTTACACACTGTATCCTCAAAGTTACCGTTAAAATTGTCAACTGTCAAAACATGAATTCTATAAAGAAATTCCTCACACCTCAAACCCTTCGATGATCCATCGAATTTCACGTTCCAACTTTGAATCATTGTCGTTATTCTATCTGGGTTTATACTACCAACATTTGAAATTATTCTATTTCCATGTTCCCGGTTTTCAACAACATTTTGATTTCGAGTTGTGGAGTTATTAACAACCTCATTTTGTTGTTCGTTTATTATTGGTATTTGTGGCAAAGGTAATGCCGGTACATTTTGAATTGGTTGTCTAGGACTTATACTCATGTTCATTAATACACGTTGAACAGTGCTTTCAATCATCTGAGACATACGATTCAATCTATTCGTATTATTGGTATTTCTACGACCACGTATTGAATTCCCTATGGAAGTGCGAGTAGAATTGTGAAGATTTTGCGAAAAATCTTGCGAATTATTTGGATTATTCAGTGAACTATTTAATTCCTGTGGTTTACGTTGAATAGCTGAATCTTCCTCGGCCTCAATAGGCAATGCCTGCGAAGATCCTGTCACTTCATCCTGCAATCTAGAACCTCTAGTGTTATATCTTTTAGCTGCCGACCCACGACCCCTACCGCGCAAATTTGCCATTGACCTAGAACCAATTGAATCTAAATCTTTTTTATGACACAATTTCCTGCAATTTGGACATTCCTGAGAATTGGAAAGCCACTTCGTTATACACTCCTTATGAAAGGTATGTTTGCAACTAGTAGTTACACAATCTAAATTATTTTGCATTTCCGTTTCACACAATGAACATGCTGGTCCTAATGGTGTCTCGGTGACTGACGGAATATCCTCAGTACTACGACAAACAGCCATCGCGAAAACTATTAAAATTCCCCAACGAAATTGTTAAATTTTTTTTTTTTTTATACAGAGACTAAAGTGATCAAAGTGATACACAGAAGCAACTTATGCAACAAAAATCACGAATAAAAAACAAAATTTAAGCGGGGGGAGAAAAAAAAATTTTTACTCTAAAACTATTTATTCACAATTATGAAATTTGAGTTTAGTTTTCAACTAATGAAAATTCGAATCAAGAAATAGAATTTCTTCACCTACTTCTGTTTAAAAAATATATACATATAACTCTTCTAAGTACAACTAGTTATCTACAGACTATCCTTTAAAAGGGGGTTGTAAGAAAAGCAATCGTTCCTTATAATAAAATTATTAAATTTTTACCTAAAAAAAAAATTTTACGAAACTTAAATTCGACACAAATTGTTTACATAAAAATTGAGCTATTGTACGGATATATTAACTCCGGGTTAAAAATTATATTTAAATTACAAATATTTATTCGGATTGAACTTCGCCTAAAGAAACAACAATTCAATATTCCAGAGAAAATATTTGAAACTTTCCCATAAAATTAAACACGATAATTAATCAACTATCCTCTAAATTTCCAAACAAAACATGAGAACAAAACAAGAAATTGCAAAGGAATAATAAACACCCAAAAGGTCGAATCTACTCGTTCCCATTAAACGACAAGTAGTCGAATTCCAAAATGAGTTTAAAATTTATTACAAAATACATGTTTAATTAACTTTTCTATTTAAAAATTCATACCATATATTGTTACCGAATTACTGAAAAAGAATATTCATGACCAAATATTATAAAGGAATCAAATAAGCAATAAAAACAAACAAATCCCTAATATTTGATCTTGAATTGAGACCTAAAACTTCGACAAAATAATCCATCTTACGACACAAAACCTATCGAAATCGTAGGCCCCACGTTGGGCGCCATTTTATGTAATGGTTTATTACAACAATAAAAAAATATTGTTGTATAATCGGTGGTATAACGAGGTGGAATGATAAGATATGACTCTCTTTTTCTAAGAAAACAACGCGATAGGCTTTATACCTCTCGGCAAAACAAGCGATCGTTAATTATTCAAAATCTATCAGAAACACATCTTATCCTTATTAAATTGAGTGACGTAGGGTCGGTGGGACCCGTCTAAGCCGCTAGCTTCAGTAGTTGGGGAGGTTCTTGACCCACGTCAAACAAACCAACCATTACTATCATTATTATTACAGAGTCCCGGTTTAAAGAGTGATGCTTACAATAATGAAAAAGAACAATTAGCTATGGATTCCCCAAATATAAGAAAAAAAAATGAACCTTGTCTATTGCAAAATGAAATTTAATTAACCTTAATTCATGTCGAATCTAATAAATCGGGGCAATGATGTTGCTGCCCAGTGATCTTTACCCTCCCTAACCATTGTTCCTCCAAACACTAAATCAAATCAAAGAAGAACCCGAACGCACAGATTAACTTTTCTTCAACCCCAAAGGATAAGTCCAAAAGGTTTTATTCCAACATTATGTTTATTTTAAAATTCAAATATTAAACATTCTAATAAAATTTACATCGAAAAAAAACTTTTCAAAATTCGCATAAGAAAATTAATCACTAAAAGAGTTGAAAATAAATCTCAAATTATAAATTTTCAACCAATTCCTCCTTAACCTATCATATATTATTTCACAAATCTTATTTACATTCAACATTCAATAAAATTTTGTTTTTTTTTTTTTTTTTGGGTTACCTAATTTTTCATATCAATTAATAAATTTAAAAAATTTTATGAATAATATCAACCATTTTGTTTAATATTTCGTGATTATAAAATTTGAATCAATTGTTCATAAGAGAAATATAACTTAGTGGTAAACCGGATCAAGAACTAACGATAAGTACCAAAAAATGTAAGGAAATTTAAATTTATTATTTTTCAATTTGTTTTGATTACGTTTGCATAAATCGATTTTAATTTAATATATACATGTTTGTCTCTTTTACGCCTACGAATAATGATTTTGAGTTGTGATTATTTCATTTTATTTAATTATCGATTTTCTTTCTTTTATGTTTAACATTTATTTAGTGATCCTTTTTATTATGTTTTTTATTGTAAAAAAAATTCAATTGTGAAGAAGAAGAAAAAGAAATGATAAAAAGTGATAATTTCAAAAATCAATGTACATATATATATTTTTTTTTTTTTTACAATAAAAAAACTTCGTTATTAAGCTTTATAAAACAAACCACTTTAACTTAGAATATGACATGTTTAAAGTTATATTATTATTAAAAATGAAAAATTTTTAATATTTAATTACACACATTGACTTTTGAAGAAAAAAACAAGGTTCATAAGCGTTGTTGGTTCAATTTTCTCTTTAGATCAACTACTCAAATATATGTATTTTTGGACAAAAATGTCACAAATTTTAACAAAATTGAACCACCAAAGCTGATGCACTCAATTTATGAAAGAGAATATGTATGTATGTAGTACACTTACTTGCAGTGACGTTGAAAAGCTTTCCAAATCCCCGCTCTCTTCGTTGATCTTTGTGGTTCTTAGTTTAATTTTTTTCTTTACTCCGTTATCCTCTTTTTCGCAGTTCTTTAAATGGTTTTTTTTTCACTTTTTTTCTTACTTTTTTTTTATATTTTTTTTTTCCTTTCTTCAAAAATTTAATTCTTTTAATTATCACAGTGATACTAAAATTTTCTTTATGTAATTTCTATTTTAAATTTTTCTTTTCTTAAAAAATTTTACTTTACATAATTATAATTTCTTTTAATTTTAAATATTAACTTTAATTTAAGTTTTGGTTTTTTTTAATTTTTATCCATCTGTGATAATTCTTTTTTTTCTCACACTCAGAATCATTATTTTAAGCAGTCGCCATTTTACCTTTTAACTTTTTGATAAATATATATTTCAACCTTTAAATATTCTTTTAATTTCCAATTTATTATTTTAATTTTTTTTCTTCAAAGAAAATTTTGACAGTATCGTTTATTTTAACCGAAAACTAACTGATTGCGTTGCACTATGCTATAACAACACGGTCAATTGATATTATTCATAATTTTTACTTTGTCAAACATGTAATTAAAATATACGATTTTAAGATTTTTTTAAGGCCACTAAATTGAAAAATTTTCTTTTTTGTTTTTTAATTTAATTATCTGCCTTTTTGCAAAATTTAATTTTTTTCAAAATTTATCTAAGGGAGCAAACACTTTTTAACACCTCTCTATCACTTCACAAAAATAACTGGCTTTTGAACACCTTAGTTGTTATGTTAGAGACTTAGCACAATTCTTCTTTGTGACGATTTTCCATAAATTGGAGACTAGCTGAGAATCCCTCTCCCAAAAAAATATGTGTATCTATCAAAAAAAATAATAGTTTTTGTAATTCCACTGCCTATTTGTTGTAATTAATAATTGTAAATATGCTTTTTACCTGATCTTGAATTTTGAAGGGCTCCAAAGATGAAAGTTAACATTTTCCCTTTTTTTTTTTACTCCAAGGTTCTATAACCTGCAGAAATAGGGGTTAATCTATTCCCTTGACTTAAATGCAGAACCTGGCTTTCTTCTTTTAAGGTAATTGTTCTTTAAATTGAAAAGTTGGAGATTTTTTTTCCCCCAGTTTTACCAAAAATTAATTACGGTGTTCGTGGCAAATTATGTGCTTTTTCGTTTCTTACAAATCTTGTACGTTTGTTCTTTTGAAAGTAAATCAGAGGATTTTTTTTTTTGTTTTCTCCTTATAACCTAAAGATTATTAAAATACAAATTTACAAGGACTCAATGGAGAAAATTGCAATATTTACCTCAAAATTTTATGAGTTTCAATATATCCTTTTACTGGTTAGAAAATTGCAGCGTATTCCTTTAAAATTAGTATGTTGTAAGGTTGGTGGTTGAAAATAAAAAGAAAGATGTCGTCTAATTTTGGCCCTAACTTACTTCTTTGAAATTCAATATGGTAGGTTCTTTAGCTAAATTTATTGGAAATGCTCGAAAGTTCTTAACATTGAAAGAAGTTGGTAGCACCTGCATAAAACTTTAAGTGGTAAGTTTTATTAATGAAATGCAACAGATCCCACTGAACATACTCCTTATACCAGTTGGTGAACCGTTAATAAATAATAATATTTAAAAGTATCTTTACAAAATAAGTATCTCTTCCAGTTAATTTAATAAAACGACAACTGATATAGGTTTTAGCTAATGTTATGGGTGACATTTTGCAAATTTTTAATAAAAATACGAAAAAGGATATTCACATATTACACATGTCCATGCAGTTTCTTATTTCTGCTAAGTCGATCATCAGCTACAAAATAAAAAACACAACAGCAATCTGAATCTTTGTGAACTTTAGTTGGTTGAAAATATAAAATTACTTTTTTAATGATTATGCTTTTGGTCTTAATATTGTATAATTTTTTTTGTTGCGCTGCTTAATAATTCTGCTTCCAATGAAAACAGCAAATTTTTGTTTGCCAATTTTTATGAAATTTTCTATCATGTTCCAATAAATAAAATAAAAGTTTAAACTTGTTTAGAATTACTTAAAATATGTTAATAACCAAATTTAAATATTTTTTCTGGCTGATATATTTTTATTGGAATTTTTGTTTTGTTTAAAAGCCAAGAAATCAGTAATTAAATGAATAAGGTAAGGGAAACAGTAAATTCTTAAAAATTCAATTTATTAGTAATCTAAACTGAAGATTCTACAGAGACGGCTACAAATAACAAGAATGAGTATAACGAAGTGTATTCTAGGAGTTCAACCATAATAACATATCGCGTAAACTTTCGGATTACTGTAGTGTTTTCCAGGCAGAATTACTTGCGATCGTGGAAGCTGTTGACTTGCTGTTTCAACGATACTGTCGATACTTATACCGATAGCCGTACCTCCATTATGACTTTGATTTTTCCATATCTGAGAACAAGAACAGCCTTTGACTGCCGCTCATCTTAAAATGAGAAAAAAATACACCTTTTTCAATACCAGCTACTTACAGACCACAATGTTTCATTGAAAATGAGAAAATGCCAAATGAATATGAATAAAATAAAAATTATATAAAAAAGTTGGTGCGTTTTTCTTGAAATGGCAAGTTTTACACCATTTAAGGTTCAATAAGCAGCCGTCACGACGCACAATGGTTGAAGAGCGGCATTAATTAATTGTTTCCATATTCGCCGAGTTGGATAATTTTTTGGTATTTTGTTGTCAGATATCTGAAGATTATGATTCCGTAATATAAGCCAGATATATTTATTATTTGTTTGGACAGACACGCTCAAAGTTCATATATGTTCGCTTGCTTAAAATGGCATGCAAATGTACATGCTTGACTTTGTTGTATATTTTCGTAAATAACAATTGTCATAGATGATATTTGCATTAAAAAAAAAATATGAAAAGTGCCATATAAAAAAAATTTCGTAGAACAAAATATAAACAACATCAAAGTTTCAATGTTCATCAACTTCAGTGGACTGCATCTTTATACACTGAAAGAAAAATGCTTCATATATTTAATGAATCGTTTTCATAAAAAAAATTTCACTGGTTAAATGAAAATTTTCATTGTCCAAATGGAATTTCGTAGTTATAATGAAGTATTTTCGTTAAAATCGATTCATTGGATTTCGTTATTACGTTTAAAGTTTTCATTGGATATATGAAAACTAAAGTTTGTCCAAGTTAAACAAAAAATTTGAATTGGGATCATAAAAAACAATATACAAACATAACTATATTCATAAATTAATACAAAATTATAGTTTCCTTAAAAAATGTTTAATTGTTAATTAAAAAATGTAAGATTTAATTATTTCATACATCTAATCTAATATGCCATTAAATTTATGAAATCAAAATTTTTTTATAAACGCAACATATTTAAATAATTGAAAAAAAAAACAAATTATTTTTAACATTCAAGTAACTCTATAGTCTCAATAATTAAAAGTATAAAAATATTTCGAAAAAGCACGCTTTCATGAATTAAAATTTTCATTATGACAATGAAAATTAACATTATAGTAATGAAACAAAAACTTTCAATGCATAAATAGGTATGTTCTTAGTTTTCTTTGTTCTCTCTTTATGTGGTATTTTTTATTATGCTTAAGCAAACGTTGTTTTTTTTGTTATGGGCAATTTAATCTCATATTTACGCTCTTAATTGAGAAGAGGCAAAAAACATAGTTTTTTTATTCAAAAAATACACTGCCCCGGTAGGCGAGCTGGTAGTGAGCTAGTCTATCAGCGCCGAGGTTGCGGGATCGATTCCCGCCGGCGACTCTGGTTAAAAAAAGGTTGAATAAGAAAAGAAAACTTTGATAAAAAAAAAAAATAAATTTTTTTACTTTTTTGAAAGTATTCATTAAATGAATAACATTCATAGATCTAATGTAATATTTCATTAAATACATTTTTATGAAACAGGTTCCTTTTTAATGCAATTTTTCATGGGATTAATGTCAAAATTCATTGGTATTCTGATGAAAATTCTTTCAGTGTAGCGCTGTGGAGCGTTGTTTAATGAAAGATATCAAATTACAGCTTGAAGTCTCATCGAAAAGTTAAAAAAAAAAATAACTGCTCCTAAATGCTCCTTTCCAAAAAACAAAAAAAAAAAAAAAACACTAAAAACTATAAAATGATTAAAAAAAAAATGAATTTTCCTTCATGCTTGTTGTTGTTGCCATAATTCATTACTGTTTAAAATTATCACATAAGAAAGAAAATTATAAAAAAAATTTAATAAAAATTTCATGTTGTAAAATTCCTTCCTTCAGTAAAAATAATTTAATGAAAATTAAATTTAATGAACTCAAGCCTAACAAAAAATATCAAAATTATTACATAATGTTATATACATATACTAGTCAATAGTGTTAAACGTTATATATTTTATTGTTGAAAAAAGCATAAGCTTCAATTGAATTTGAATTTATTTGTATCAGGTATGCTCTCCGAGGAAGCGAGGAATAAAGACTATAGAACCTATAGATTACATCATTCGCGAAGAATTGGACGTGTGGCCACTAATGAAGGCGTAATGCATAATCTTTTATGGTTTTCAGACCAATCTATTTATAAGATTTCGTTCAAAATGATGTTAAAAACTATGCTTAAATTACTTATTCATGTTTTCTCTATTTGTTTTTTCTATGGGAGGTGGGCGTAAAAGTCGGCGAATCAGGTAAATATTTTCAGGAGCCCATTCTACAATTATAATATTTATTTTTTGTGAAAATTGAGTTGATGCATTAAAAATCAAGGCAGTTATGCTACTTTTTCAATACAAGTTGTATGGGAAGTGGGCGGATATTTTTCAAAATTCACACAAATGATTATGAGTGCTTAAAAATGTAATGTGCCAAAAAACAATGCCGTATATAAAAATTTTATTTTCACTTTGTATGTGAGGTGGGCGTAAAAGTGGGCGGTTAATTTTGATTTTGCCATTTTTTTCTTGATTCAACCAAAAAATGGCTATGTGCCAAATTTCGTTATCCTTCGACAACTTCATCCATTTCATAACCAATGTGCAACGACGGCTCTCTTGGGTCCTTATAGCGGTCTCTTTGTGATTTTTTAACCATTTTGGTGCGTTTTAAAATTTCAAAGTTGACAACTCTGCTCCTGTGACACTGTTCGGCACTGGCAAGAAGTCTACTGGCCAACAATACTCCATTGCAACTGCGTTATGTGAATTACTTGGGCATTCCAGTCTTGAGAAATGAAAGTACATAAATTTTGCCGATTTCATTAAGATAACTGGCTCCATGGGAATAAGTAGGCCACATGCAGAAGAATATGATCTAGGCTGGTTATTTCTAGGTATCCTTTGGAGACCGGGTTCGGTCAGTTAGCTTAACCCAAATTTCGGAAAAGGGTTGGGTTTTACCCGCTGAAAATGGTAAGTGCATTCTCCAGATTACCTAGTTAAACAAAATGGTCGCTTATGTTGGTGCCCACGTACGAGTGATTAGAACACATTGCGATTATGCAACCGATATGATATGTAAGCTGAAAACCCATTTTGGTGCATTTTAAACATGGCTTGAATTGGTTACCTTCCAAAAGTCGACTCATACTCCTACCGCCTAAATCTTATATTTTTATTGGTTATAACCCCTATCTTTATTTGCCAAAATATTTTCTTCTCCCAATTAATACAGCCACTCAAAATAATACCCACATTTTTGGCACAATTTGAGGAAAAAGATTTGTTATGCTAAAAATCCAACACAACACATTTTCTTATTTTCAAATTGCAAAATATTAAATGAACATATTTTTAAATTGTAGCTATATTAAAAAAAAAAAAAAAAAAAAAATAGCAGACGACAAATAAACTTGGCGTTAATATTGGCATTATTATTGGTATTAGCATAAGTATCATGAGCTTTTAAATGTCAACTCTGGGATTAAAAAAAAGAAAATCCTTATGTTGGCAATAAGACTGTCATTCAATTGTTAAATACAACTTGAAAAACAAACACACACACACAAACTTACAAAGAAAAGTCACACTAACTCTTGAACATATGTATGTAAAAATATTTGTGGTGGCAAATGAATGTCAAAATAGAAAAATGTAATTTAATGCATAAAATCTAAGTGGGTGAAATAAGATTAAAAGACATTGTTAATACATCAAATATGTATTGGTATGTGTTTACTAAGTATATGATAATATGTATATCATTTGAATTGTATAATATAACGACATATGTAAATCACCATACATTTACACATATACATATTCGCACCATAACACTACCAACTGTATATATTTTAAATAAAATACAAGTCAAATATTATGGAGGATATAGTGAAAAAAATTATAGTTGCTAAACAATAAAGTCATTGCACCCACACAATGTTCTCTTTTGTATATGTGTGAATGTGTTTGAATGCACACATACTCATGAAGATATAAAACAATACGAGACTTTCTAAATGTTGTTGCTACACTTTAAGTAGACTAAAGAATAAAGTGCTTATATTACTAATATCTGAACATGAGTGCACACATTTCTATACTAATGCAACACATTCAAAATTACAATGTGAGGGGTGACCGGGAAGTTCTTTTTCGATAATTTTTTTTATATAGCAAACGTTTGAGTTTTCTTTAAAAAAATTTTTTTTGGCAACAAATTTTCAGACAATTTTTTATAAAAAAATAATTTAAAAAAAAATTTTGAAAATTTTATGTAAAATATATTATGTGATAAAAGAAACAAATAAGAGAGCAATATTTGGCTGTGCCTAATCTTAACCTAACGTATAGCAGCGTCTTAGACCACTCAACCACTAACGCAGATTATCAAAAATATAAAAAACAAAAAAAAAAAAAATATATGTTGAGTACATTTTTTTTGCTTAAAAACATTTCTCTATAAAAGTGGCATATCATGTTTGTTTCTGTTATGTGCAAAAACTGGTATACATATTAAGGCTTAACTATAATTTTAAAAACACAAAATCAAAACATTTGACTCCGTTCGGAAAGTGCGATCATTTTCGCACTTTGCTTACGCGAATGACAGATTGATAAAATTTAACAAAGAATTTTTTTAAATACAACATGGCTTGACACACATGATTTACATGAGTGCCCCGGTAGGCTAGCTAGTAGTGAGCTAGTCTATAAGCCCCGGGCTTGCGGGTTCGATTCCCGCCTGAGAATCTGGCTTCTTTCCTGCAGACAAGCGTAGAGCTTCGCGGGGATTTGCATAGGGAATTAAAAAAAAAAAAAAAATGTATTCGCACCGTTGCTTAAGCCAACTTAAGCATGTTATAGTTAGGCAAGTAGTGTTCAAACCGATGTAGAATAATTTATATGATTTACTTTCTTGTTATTAAAGGGTAGTATACACGATCACACAAGTCGTACGTATTTTGACGAAAATGCATCTCTGATCTAGTTATTATTTGAAAATTTTCGAAAAACAATACAACGTATCATGACAGTTTTATATTTTTCTCAAAATACGTACAACTTGTGTGATCGTGTAAACTTTCCTAAAACAATTTACTTATTTACTTTATTAAAAAAATTATATTTTTATTGTAAACCAAGCAAATCTATGCTACCCTAATGTATTGGAATTGTAGTTTTAAGCAACAACTACTTAAGCAATAATTGTAGTTTAAGATTACTGTTATTTTTTAATATAAACTAAATTAAATTCAATAAAGAGATCATTGAATACATATAATTTGCGCGGTATAATCTTTTATTAATATATCCTGTTAAGCACTCACCTCGAAAATCTTACACAGAACTCGAGACGTCGAGACCACATTCCCCATAGAATTTAACATAAAACTTTGTCGTAGAAAGCCGTAGTGAAATAAAATCTATTTTATTTTGAAAACGATTTGTCTAGTGCCCTCACTGACACTGATTCTCCCAACATTGCTGCCATACTTTCATTAAATTTCATTCATTTTGTAAACAGAAAATGAAAAACAGAAGAAAATAATAACGAGATTTTATGACAAAAATTAGAGACAATCGTGTATTTCAATAGCAAAATTAAAGAGAGCCTATGTGACGGAAATATTCGGAAATCATATTTCAACAGACAGACGGACATCGTTAAATTAACTTCTCTATTCATAAGGACTCATAATATACATACACACGGAAAAAATTATTAGTAGTTTTTTATCAATTAAAAATTTTTTTAAAACGTTTTTTAATTTAATTAATGTGATAATTGAATCAATTATTTTTTTTGTTGAAATAAATTTTTAATAAAAATATTTATTTAATAACAAAACATTTTTTCGTTTAAAATAAAATAATTTAAACTTCTGGAATTGTTGTTGGAAATTGTCAAAATCAATCAACACATTGTTTGAAACGGCAAAGTTTTTTGATAATTTTTTTGCTTGATTCTATGAATTTGGTAATTAGAGACAATTTCTATTTTTTTCTGTGCAGCGTCTAAGGTCAATATTATAGAGATTAGAAATGGCATGACGAAGTTATATTTACTCTTTCCCCCTGTGATGAAGGGTTAATTATGAGTCACAGCTTAACGTCAAGTTTTTTGCCCAACTTAATTTGACATTTCAGTGATACAAATTCAACCATGGAGAGGTACACAATGGAGCAGCGCGTTAAGATTGTTAAAGCCTTTTACGAAAATGGGCGTTCAAATCAAAATGCATTTTGTAAACTTCGTGATTTTTTTTTTCAGCATAATTGACCAAATGTGTCTACAATCGGGAAAGTTATCCGCAAATTTCCGCAAACCGGCTCTGTAGGATATGTGAAAACACGGATTATGGGCTGGCGGCGCCATTGCGGTCGGCCAAGAAGTTATTGTGAATGGTGTTCTCCATCGCGAGATTATAACAGACTTCATGGGGCCAGAAATTTGGGATATTTACCTGAACGATATGCGGTTCCAGCAGGATTGTGCCACTTGCCACACAGCCAACGAAACAATGGCTCTTTTGCGCGAAATTTGGTTTCACGAAAAGTTGTCATAGATCCTTCTACAATAATCAAAAATATTAACATAATTCGCAGAAAAATTTTTGTTTTATTTACAATTAACATCGTGCGTTTTGGTTGGACTACTCTTTACTAAAAAAAATTTTTAAAGATTTTTGGAAATTGTTCTATAAATATATATAATATCTTTTTTCAATTAATAAAGATTATTCCCTAAATTATTTCTATTTTTTCTCCTTTTTTTTAATTTTAAAACACTTCTCAAAGCACTCTCGTATCTCAGAACAAATATGTACTATTATATATTTACACAATCCTTTTATATTCAACATCTGTACATTGCAAAACATTGCAGATTTTTTATGGTCTTTTTTATTCATTTCGTTTATAATTTTTTTTTCTTTGTTTCTTTCAGGGTTCACTACCGAGTAGAGTACAGAAATACTATGCACATATATATGTATATGGAACATGGTACATAGAATGGTAAGTGGAATACAATTATTATTGTTGCATTCAAATGATGATGATAATGATGCTTGTGTTGGCGCCAAATGCTTGATTAACTAGCAAACCGGAAAGAGGAAACGGAAATTGTTGGCATACGCGTTTATAATTTAAATATTATACAATAAGTATTTTATAAAGATTTGTAAATATACTTATAAAATAGATTGAAATTGGTATAATATTTTGGCTATGGTCTATATCATAAAATAATATTAAGCTTAAAAGTCTTTGAGTTGCTTATTAAAATTTGGCTGGCATTTCCTACAAAATCCTAAAATCTAGACATGTTTGAAAAAGGTTATTGTGGTAGTTTTAATTAAGCTTGTAGCAGTACTAAACATATATTAGTGTTCTAAAGTATATTAAGCTTTAAGTTATAAATAACAACAACGATCGTATCGTACAGTGAGCAATATCTCAAGCGTTATTTGAGAGCTTTAAATCGATTGAAGTATCGTTCCCACGACAACCTGTTCTATGCACTTAAATGACTCGTATTTCAACGCCTTAACATTTCAGGTCTCGCTGCTTTAACAACAACAACAACAGTAATATTATCGTCAAAAACACATCACCAAAAATATAATTGCTAAAAAACTATTCAAAAGTAGTAAAGAGTGAACTAAAGACTCTTTAACGTGGGCGCAAAGATGCTGCTGATGACCCACTAGGCAAAAGAGAATAGAATTTATATGTTTGTAAAATTTTTCGAATTTTTTTTTACTAAATTTTGCAATATGTTTTTGACAGTTATAGTGATAGTTAATTTAAACTAAACTTGGTGAAATCGGCCATACATATTTTAAAATGTTAAAGGCAATTATTTGTGACTATAGTTTTATTTAACATTAAAGAAGTTTGAACTAAACGTTAACTCGAAACCGACATTTGTATGAGATCTGTGACGGTGGGTGTTATGGACCTATCAAAACCAAATTTTAAATATATTAAGGTTCTATTTTAAATGTTCGTTTCTTTGAAATTTGCAATTCTTTAAAATATTCGTTACTATTAAAAGTTTTATCACAAATATTGAATTAAAAGACTATCGATAGTTTTGCACATCTACGTTAAAATATCAGCTTGAAAATAAATTTTTTTTAACAATAATATGTTAATATTTCTCATTTCGACAGCCACCTCCCAATGACATACAGTAGAACAAATAAAATTTGTACATCCCCAACATATACTGCAATATTTACTCAAAAAAAAAAAAAAAAAAAAAAAAAAAAAAAAAAAAAAAAAAAAAAAAAAAAACATTAAAGGTTACCACCCCCTAATTTCGTTTAACTTTATTTTATTCATTAAAACACTCTAATGTTAGCAATGAACCATGAATGTAAAAAGTCCTTAACAATAACTCCCAAAATCTGATATGTATTAATTTGCAGTGTAACCGGATGACAAGCATGAAGAGTTCAATGTAAGTTTTTGACCCATAAAAAAGAAAGAAATAAGCTTAATTTGCAATACAAAACATATTGATTTATGGACGTTCAAATAACTATTGTTATCGACAAGTTGAATTGCTTTTTTTTGGTTGGCATAAATTTTTTTTGTTTAAAAACTTGTGCTAAAAGCATCAAACAAAATGGTAAGAAACAGGCATCAGAAACTTACCAAGTGCCTCGTTTTGATGACATCGGTTTAAGGGATGGCCAGGGAATCAGAGCTGGTGTGTATGTCCAGCCACTGCAAAGGTTATTTTGATTTATTTTAAAGTCAAAGAGAAGTTCCAAATGTTATTCCTAAAATAAAAAAAGAAATATATTATAGTTTTGTCTAAAATTGTTATACAAAATAGAGAAACATTTTGCTTAAATATCATTTAATCAATTTGAAGTAGTTTTGTAAGATTTTATTTCTATCTGTATTTGCTGAAAAGATTTTTTATGCGACAGTTTTTTTTTGTTTGTTTATTAAAGTAACTTGTATAAATTTGTAATGAAGTATTTTATTTAAGTGCACAAGAATTGAACACTTAGTGAACACGAGTGCACTTAAACTACAGTCACAATATTCTGTCAATAATAAAACCCCATATTCCGTAAAAACAAATGAATTTTCAATTATTTTATATAAAATAACTATCAAAGAAGTAACTACATATTCCGTCAATACAAAGGAATATTCAGTTATTGTATAACATTCAGTAATTTTCGTTTACTCCACAAAAGAGCCAAATTTCTAAAAAATAGGCAGACACCTGTCCGCTGGTTTTTCTAATGAAAGAGAGAGAGAGCGAGTTTTATTATTTACTAAACCCGTTACACAAGTTTGTTTTACTTTTGTTGTACTCTCAATTATAAGACACCAGCAGCATGACCGATATGGCTTTGCAATTATTTTACTTTAAAAAGTTGATCTATTTAACTAAATAATTTTAACAAATAGAAAATGGGAATTTTTTACACAAAACAAGCAAATCATTTTTTATAGATAAGTAAAAATTTATTTTTGGTAGTTAAATTATATAAAATAACTTAATGTGCATTTGTTTTTATGAAATATGTATTAAGTTAATTTGTTGAAAGCTAACTTGTATAAAATAACTGCAAATTCATTTGATTTTACGGAATATGGGGTTGAATTTTGACAGTAAAAATTAAATGAACTGTTTTGTTATTTTAAATAACATTTTCATTAAATTTTACATACAGAAGAATAAACTGCAACTGAAAATCCGTATTACTGTGCACTTAGTTTTTTTAATTAATGTTAGAATTAGTTAAAAACTAATTTGCTTGGAATTTTAAATGTTTTCTTCTTCTACTGACGTTTGACACCTGATGGCTTTGTTCACTGAAATGACTTGAGCACTATCGGACAAACTATTTTTGCATTTTTATAATAAGAAATAAATAATGTTTTAGTATCTTTTTCAAAACTCGGCTTTGTATAATAAATACGGTGTATTTAGAATGGTGGTGTGTTAAATACCTTAAATATTTCATTAATAGCTTGGTTTTGTGTTTGAAGATCGTACATTAGGACGCGTTCCCGAAATGACTTTCTCTGCATGTATATTGACTTAATTTAAAAATTACTTCCTTAATTAAATTTATTGTTTGATGTTCACATAAAACAGGTTAGTAGTCGTAATTTATAAATTTTCTTTTTTCAATAAAGTCAAGATCTAATACATTACCACATTTTTTTTTTTTAAATGGAAATCAATTTTTATTTTTTCTGTGTAATTTGAAATATTTTAAACAGTAACGGCCAAAGCGAACTAAGGTGATTTAAGACGACATGTAGTTAGCAATATGCTTGTCAAATTTTCCACTGCAAAATACATACATGTCATCGTTAGGAACCTTACCTGATCATCTGACATCAACTGTTTTTCAAGTAACTCATTTGTGACGGTAAAAATAGATTACACTGGTTTACAGCCAAAAAAGACCAATAACGCTACATGCCTACATAAGTTAATTGGGACCTCCTGAACATGAAAAACGCTGATATATTTTTTCTAAGTACCGGTTTTTAGATAACGGTACTTTTGTGTTTTTCGGTGTAAGGTCCCACTTAAGCCCTTGTCGAGCCCAAACGAAAAGTCCGATCGAGGTGAATGGCATATCGTTGGAAAGGTAATTGAATGCCTTTTCCGTCGATATCTGATAAGAAGTGGCTGAGTTAAAAAACTTAGAAAAAAAAAATTACAGCGTTTTGCGTGTTCAGGAGGTCCCAATTAACTTATCTAGGCGTGTGGCGTTCTTGGTATTTTTCCAAATTAAAAATTTGTAAAGCAGTGTTATCTACGAACGTCTAAATTTTGTAAATTTTGACAAACATGTGCAATTACATATGGATTTAACATCGTACAAAGCAACTGCAAAATACATGTCGTCTTAACTTTAAGGAGAATAGATACTGCAGTACTTGTCCGATCAGAAGGGTGCTAAGCACTTGCATATGTGAACGGGAACCGTGATAAGAAGAATTGGCAGGACGTAAACTTAAGAATTTGAATAAGATTTGAGTAATTAATATAAAGATTCAATAAATGAATTATGAAAAAATCCTAAAATGACCGGTAAGTGAAAGGCAATACCTTTAATAACCCCAAGTTCTTATAATGGCCCTAAAGTGACAACTTTTGAGGCCAAATTTTGCAAATAACTTTTCAGACCTATACTGCTAATGCCTTTCTTTATTTCCTAAGCTTAAAGGGTTATTGTTATTTTAATTATACTGAATTAATAAATAAATAAATTGGGTTGTTTACGGAATGCTGGTTATCGGATTATATGGTTATTTAATTATATTAAGAACAACAAAACACATTTATTTAAATTTTTTTTATATGTATATTTTGTTTATGTTAATATACCAACATTACCTGATAATCCGTATTCCATGAACAACCCAAATATTAAAAGTAATTTGTAAACCGAATGAAGTTATGGAACGCAAAACTTTAAACAACGAAATAATTTTAAAGATCTGTTAAACAGCAATGGTGTTTGGAGTCTGTAACTCTAAAGTTACCACAATTTCATAAAAATAAAGTACTCGATAAAGATTTGAAAGAGTTCTGTAATCAATGGAAGCCCTTTCATTATTGCTTCCTTTACTTTTGTGTCACGTGCATTTACATATAAAAAAATGTATATATTTCTTATTACACAATGCGCTTATTAACCCTCTATGTTGCTGACTTTAAGATCTTGCAATTTAATTAAATATTTAATTGATTAATTTTAGAAACTCAATTACATGCTCCCCTATCTATTGTTTACCTGACATAAATAATTTAAATATTACGTACATCATTACCTAAACTGACACTGACAACTACCGCCCCTCATACTCAACTATTACAACACGTTAAGACCGCAAAACTATTTAACAATTAATACATTATTTTAAATATTTGTAAAGCCAGAAACGTGAGTGAGTAGTTAATAGATAGTAAGCAAAATTGTTAAACGGTTACATTTTGGTTGTGTTTCAGGTGGTGGTTGGTAATAAAAATTGTATTACATGAAACATCTAACCTTAACGAACTTATTTCAACTCTGAAGGGTAGTGGCAATAACAACAAAACCTCTAGTTGCAGCGATAATATGAATGAACTCAAATTATGATTATTTTTTTGCAATTTCATTTTCATAGTTCATAGTTTTGCATTAAAATTGAATTATAAGTGAACGTGTTTTAAATTACAGGTCAATACACCAATAATTTCCAATTACCCACACCAGCAGAAAACGAAACTCCTACACTACACAGGTACACACACACACAAACATTTGCACGTACGTGAAAAGTGTGTATAGGGGTATCTATTGGACGTAATAATTATTGTAGCAAAATGCTTAACATGTATATGTTAGTTTGTATGTTCGGCTGCAATAGACAAGACCAATACTTCGGCAGTATGAACCAACACTATTGCAAAAATTAAAATAACAACATATTAATATATGAACTTTACTATGTTTGTTAGAATATGACTTAACAGTGAAAAAAAATTTGTTTATAAAACTACTGCGATGAATCGGATTGGTTTAAATAAAACGTATCTCATATAAATATAGGAAACTATTAATTTCCTAAAAAAATATTACACAATCTCTTGTAAATTTAGTAATACTTTTACTATATTTGAACTAAATGGCTTACTGCCTATATAGATATAAAAATTGATGCCTTTTGCTTCAGGGTGGAACAAAGAGCCAGACATGGTTACTGTTATCGGAGGCTTTCAGTATGAACTGGTGATTTGCTAATCGCATCTGAGTCTGGTACCAGGGTTACCGGCTGTAGCATCGAGATTATGCTTGTTATTGGGGTTGATTAATTCTATGTATCATTTACTAGCCACAACTCTCCAGGGGTCACTGGCACTCAAACATTTTGTAAGGATAGATAGAAACCTTTTCGAGACTCTCCCCCGGCAAACTGCTGGGACTATTCACGACAGCTTATATAATTCTCAGCTTCCCAATAAATCTAATAGGCATTGAAATATCCGCAAAATGTGAAAACGTTTCGGAGAATTGCAGCTTAATGCTTCCTGTAACAGACGAGCCGGCAAAGAGTGCGCAATAACACACATATGTACAAAACTCATATTCCATGTTTGTTTAAAATTAATTATTTTAAATGAAAAAAATTTTTTTAATCGTATATTTTAGCTAACTAACGTTTGAGCTGTATTATCTAAAATTTTGTATTAATTCAACACAGATTTCGCTGGCTCAATATTACAAGGTTATATGTAACACTATTTTTTTTTATTATTAGATAGCTTATTTTTCTAATACGACAACAGAACACTAGATATTATGTGGCAACCCCCACCAAACAAGACATCCACAAAACTGTCTTTTTTACGTACTGCGACGTAGAAAATACATGTGGTTTGATACAACATACCCACACAGAGTAAGACAAAACATACTGAAACGAATCTCGTTGCAGATGATTGCGTTCTATCTGATGATGTAACCCACACCAATTAAGAAAAAACGAAAAAAGGCAAAGAACATTGTCGCGTGGTTGTGTAAATACCGGTTGTATTTTGAGACAAAAACTGTATATGTATGATAAGGCGTTCTGTTTTTTTGGTTGCGTAAGCATCAAACAAGTGTATTTGACTTAAAAACTAAAACGTTCAGCCCTAGTGTTGTATGGGACAGCTAACAGCTTTAACATTCTGGCCCACTATGTCGACCGATATCGTTTGTTTGCATTTTCAACGACAAAAAGCGTATTTGCACCCTACATGGGGCACTTACAATTTGGGATTGAGAATGCAAGCGAACGATAACGTGACAATTTTTATACAATTGTATTGTGGTTGTCGACAGAGACATTTTGTTGAATATTAAATGGAATTACCTCTTGACAAACCAACACTACATATTTTTTTATAATTATATTTTGTTAAACAACACCACTAATAATATATGGTAATTTTTTTTTTTTTCGCAAAATTCTATTCTACATTTTTTGTTTATTGCTTGTAAAAACCACCAAACAAAAGGAATAATTTTTAAATGATAAGCAAAAAAATTTTCGAGGTACACTAAAGAAACTTCTTGACTTTGTTAGCAATATTTGATTTAAAAATATTTTTTAGGAAAAAAATATTTCAGAACTAACGTAAGTTACTCTCGTGTGTGCTTTTCACACATATGTAGTTTCTACGTAATGTGCACTAAAGACTTAATTTTCTGTCGGCAAGTATGAATGTTTTTGCTATTGTTGCAATGTGTGTTTTATAAAGTGAGTGCTTATATAAAATACACAAAGCTTTGTATGGTTTCTTGTTCATCACCAACGAGATAAAAACATCATTAATGATAAGTAAGTCATGAATTTGATTACAAACGAACTATGGCGCCACAGTTAAGTGGACGGACATTGCATATATCTGAAAAACGTAAAACCTGTGTACAGACAAGTCGATAGTTAGTGGGGCGATTATAAGAACGATCATGACGATAGTGACTTGTTGTCGCTCGTGGGCCAGGCTGTAAATGTTAATCCGGAAACGGCAACTAGTTCTTAGACACTTTGTTTTTTACCTTTCTTTCGTTTCATGAATCTTGTTTCGGTGTTTTATATGCATTATTTTGGAGCCCGGTTTTTGATTTTTTAATTATTTATTTTATTTAAAAGTTCTAGAACTGTATACATGAGTACATATGAGTTGTTATTTAAATGTTGCTTGCTTAACTAAATTTTACTTTTATTGGTGTTTCCTGCTTATTAATATAATTAAAGTATCAAATCAAAAAGACATGTATGTTTTCCCATTGCATAACATTTTTTTAATTATTCGACTAAATTAAAACTCTTAACCGATTAATAATTTAATAAAATAATTTTAAAATCGATTGCTTCCTTACTCGAATAAAACCTACAGTCAGATAGTTGCATACTCTAGTTGGGCCCAAGCTACAAATTTCGCTATATGTATTGTAAATCGGCTTATTATGTTGGTTATATGTTCTGTATTATAAAGATGGGTATGTCATATTACCGCTTAAGCTTTTTGCTAAAGGAAGACTTTTATGGACGTTTTAGCCAAATACTTATTGATAATTTTACCTTATTTTTTGCTTGTAGTCAGTCGGTTGGTCGACAAATAAAGCCTTTTAAAATTGTTTATATATAAGTATTAGAGATCCATTATTCGACTTATTTCAAAAACTGGTTTTCGAATATTCCGAATAGTTGCTTTTAAAAAAAACCAGTTTTCGGTTAAGCATTTAAAAAAACCGGTCAACCAGTTTTAATTCGAATACATAAAAATATAAAAATCAAATTAGTTTTTATAATAAAAAGTTAATTTGAATAATAACAAAACAATTCATGATTGTAAAGAATCAACAAAATGCATAGATATGACTTAAGGTATATTCAGACCTAACAAATATTTGACTACACCCAACAAACACGGAGGTTTGATTTCAAATTGATTACGATTTAAAATCAAACGTTTTCTCAAACGATAAACGTTTGATGATGATTTGAAAATTGTTTGAAAATCATAGCATTCCCAACAAAAAGGGGAAATTATTTTCAAATTGAAAAAAGCCTTTATTTTCAACTAGCTTTTAAACGTCATTCTCAAATGCTTTTCAAATGTAGATTTTTATACCATGTGGAACATAAATAAGAATATTTTATTTTTTAATTTATTTATTTACGAATTAATTAACTTATTAAAGAGCAGTAGCTACAAAGCCTCTTTTTTAATTTAAATTCATTATTTATCAAAATAAACTGTGAGAGAAACATTCGGCACCATAGCCAAAAGATGAAATAATGTTCCTCTAATTCTTGCAAAGACGAAATTGGCTCTATTTTATTTTGAGGATTGTAGCACTGCGATCATACCCGAACTTTTCCATTTTATTTTTTTAATTCGTATTCTAAATCTTTGTAATAACACACAAATAATTTTTTTTTTCACAAGAAATAAATCGAAATTTTGTACAACACATTTAACCACGAAGCAAAAATTTAACTTTAATCGCCATTTTTAATGTTTACATTTATTTTTCGCTTTAGTATTGCCAAGTTTAGTTTTGATTTGAATTTAACATTTGATACCAATTTGACATCAAATTGATAAAACATTTGATGTCAAATGTTTATTTTCAAATCATTAACATGCTTTTTGTATGAAATGTCTGTGAATTCGTCCATAACAATTTAAAACCCTCCATGACATTGTTTGATTCCTTCATTTTTGTTTTAAGTTCTTGGTGTTTAAATAAATAGAACTGACGTTTTTTCCCATATCGTTAATTTGCCGGTATGTTGTAGTTTTAAGCATGAATATATGCTAGAACTACTTAAGAGTTTTAAGTGCCTTAACGGACATTCCGTCCCCGGCAACACTAATATTCCACCCAATGATTCATTTTTGACAGCGTATTTTCGTAAAGTAGTATTTGCAGTCTCTTAAGAACTACTTGGAACAGAGTCATGTTTTACTTGGTGTATTTTTATGTCAAGCTTGTGGACTTATTAAAGTTGATTAATAAGTCGTGACGTCGAAGAACCTTTGCAACTTATAATTTTAGGGCCCTTTAAGCACCCTTGTCTTTTAAATCAGTTTGAAATATCACCAGAGATAAAATCTTTTTAAAAGTAAATATAAAATATTTAGAATACTGTGAAATTGCTAATTACTTTTTGAGCTAAACATTTTTTTGTAGTATGTTGCATTGTTTTCGGTTTTTGTTACAAGAACACACGCTTATAAAAGCGATTTTGTTACATTTTGTAAATGTTTAATTTTATGTACCCGTAAACCTATATAAATTACACATTACTCAGATAACCGGTTTATTTTACCAAAATAACCGGTTTATTCGATATTCGAAAAATAGACATTTTAAAATATCCGTCTTGGGAAAAACTGAAATAACCGGTCAAAACCGGTCGAATACTAACCGTTCGATCTCCCTAATAAGTATACACCTTTGCGATTATTGGTTACATTTGTAGTGCCTATAAAATTTGACTTCCAGTTTCTTTCATCTCAGTCCTTATCCTACATAGCTAAGTTGATGTTATTCTTGTAACCGACCACTTCTTTATCTATCTATCTGGCATATTATTGTAGTTGTTGTAATTTCAACCATATACCCCACCGCTGATGTTGTTGTAGAAACAGCGGTAGTGGTAGTACTTGTTGTTACACACCAAAGTCAATTAATTAGTTAACGTAATCAAAATTAATGACTAATAGAACACTCTTACATGGCAGCAGCGGTATTGGTCTTTGTGCTGTCTCTAATTGCATGTAGTCGTAGTGGTAACGGTTCTAATGTAAGTTTCTAGAAGTATACAAAGTAGTTGTTATGGTATTTGTGTAAGAGGTGGGCGTTAGACGAGCCAACGTCTCATTTATGTGGCATTTATTATTGAAGTTTTTGTTATTTTTTTTTGAAATAAATATGAACTCAGAAGGGTTTTTTTTGTTTTTTTTTGCAAAATGTATTGCATTTCTTCATTTGCCATAAAAACTGGACAAGTTAATTGAGTAACTTTTATTCGTTGTTATTTGGTGGTTTAGAAAACAGCAAAGTCTGGTTATAATAGTGTGTGTTTTAAAATGTTTTTATGTATGTTTAGGTGCAGGTGAATGTGTTTGTGCGAGAAATTAAATTGATTATTTACCACAAGGCAAATTGTTGCTTGTTAAAAGTTATTTTGCTCTATTGTTTTTCTATTAAAATTTCCATGAATTTTCTATTGATTTATACAATATTACATATTGGCTATTAGTTTGCTCTTACAACTAAAAGAAAAAAAAAACTATTTTAAAGTTAAATGGAGAATTTAATTGAACGGAGGAATTTAATTCTAAGGGGAAATAAATTGAAATCTGTTATTGTTTAACAAAATATAAAACTTTAAGCTTTGCGATGTAAAAATTGGAGAGCGCGATTATTAATTCATCAATCCAGCAAATTAAAATTACATCCATACAAAGGCTTTAAAAAGAAAACAACAAAAAACTTATAAGTAGAGCAACCAAAAAAAGCAAATGCTTATTTTTTGGTTTACAAGATCGAAAGATTTTGATTGAACACAAATTCCGATCATAAAAAAACAAAGAAAATGATCTATATTTGTTGGGGTATATTTTTGCTTATTTTGGCAATATCGGCTTTTTTTTTAGTTATTTTTGCGATATCGGCTTTTTTTACTTAGTTATTTTGCCATTTTAAGATAATTTTTAATTTTTTTCATACGAAAGAAACTTATTTAATACAATTTTGCAATAATCGTTATTATTTATTTTTTTTATGTGCAACTTTTTTTATAAATACTAAAAAATCAATCATTTCTGTGCTGTAACAACTCTGGTTAAAAAAATCGTTCAACGTTATGGTAATATTTTGTGCTTCCCTTAAACAATATCATCCAAAAAACCTATATTATCTCTGTATGTTATTATAGCTACACTAAAGAGTGAAGAGGGTTTTATGCATTTGTGCTGATGTGAGAAACACCTTAAAATATTGGTCTCAAAGTATAACGATCAACTCAAATCAACTCAGAATCACTTTCTGAGTCGATCTAATGATGTCCGTTCGGCTGGCTGGCTGTCCATGTAACCTCGTGTGCAAAGTACAGGTCACAATTTTAAAGATAATTTAATGAAATTTGGTACGTGGGTTCTAATTGGCACAAGGGCGAATCGGTCCATAATTTAATATAGCCCCCATACAAGCTGCTATCCCGAAGAGGGTCTTTGTGCCCCCATGCAAGCTGCTATCCGGAAGAGGGTCTTTGTGCCCACTATTAAACCAATTTAAATACAATTTAAGACATATGTAGATATCTTCATATTTATATGGACTCTTTAGGGAAGATAGGGTAAATTTCTGCCCATCAGTAACTATTTAACCGATTTTAATGAAATTTAAAACATAGATAGATCCCTATTCATATAGCCATACACTTGTTTTTAAATACTGTGGTGTAGGGTATCATACGGTCGGGCTTGACCGACTATACTTTCTTACTTGATTTTTATGCAACTCTGTCTTAGCGGTACTGTAACGTACCTTTTATAGTGTTGTGTATAATTTGTATGTGTTTATGTTTTTAGTATTAAGCCCAAGGCGAATTTACACCAGGTGAACTTATCTTGCTACGTAAGTAACAGCTGATAACTAACCTTGTGTCAAAATGGTATACCGTTCTTGTGGTTCTGGGGTTTATTTACTAAATGCTATAATTATCGCTTAAAATTATGAAATTTAAAACTTTTTTAAGTTATTACATTTCAAAACACACAATTTAAAATTGAAAACAAAATTAAATGTTTGCTTGAATTTTTGACACAACGTTAATATATTTTACAGTGTTGTAAACCGTTTTCAAAATAAGACCACCATGTATGAATTCGCCTTGATTAAGCCTTTTTATCAACTTATTTTATTATTTGCTTGTTTAAGTTATTTTCTCTCAAAATTCCATAGCTGTATTCTTACGATCAAATTCCTCAGTCTGTAACGTCTTTTACCATCATACTTTGTAACGTCTTGTTTCTTTTTAAATATAGTTTTTGTAAAAGTAACGTCTGTAAGCTCCCCTTCTCTCTGTTTTTGGTATCGTAACGTCTTGTTTTTTTCTTTTTTAATATAGTTTTAGCTATAAAGAATTTCTCTGTATATCAAATATTGTTAATTTCTGCAAATTTTGGGGTTTTACACGAAGTTGTAACAAAATTGGAAACACAAAAACTTTCATTGGTTTTCTAAGTGAACATAGTTATGGACCGTAAGAAAAATATCCCGTGTTCCAGGGGATATAGGAGAGAAATTTAATACAAAATTTAAATCAGTTTCATTAAAAAATGAAGGATTTTCGGTATTAAAAGATATTGGGGATATTTTGGGAGGCAAGCGGAATTATGAGTCCAATCGCATAAAATATACTTCAGAGCAAATACTCAATTTTAAATATGCTCCCTTAACATCTGTAGACGTAGGAAGAACTTTTTCTATGTACAAGAACTTGCTGACTCCATACAGACATAGTTTTCTTTTCGAAAATTTATTGCATCAACTTATAATTTACTATAACAACATATTAAACGAATTAAGTGGAAAATGAAGAATTCTAAATTGCTTTTTTTTGTCAAATTTTAACAGCTTATTTTCATGTTCTTAAAGGCTTTTTTAATAGCTTAAAACAGTTTTTTAGTGCTTTTTTGGTTGCCCTACTTATAAGCTTTTGGCAATGTGTCCATGCTATGATTTTAATTATATAAACAATTATTTAACTGTAGATTTTTCTTCCTTTATTTCAAACGGTAATAAAAATTAAATATTTAACAAATTTACAAACGAAAATAAAATGTTGCAAAATTTAATTAACTTTCTCAACAATTATTTGAAATCTTCTGCAATATAACTTTTTTCTTGCTGCTGTTTTCTTTTTTTTTTTTTTGCAAACGTATCAATAGTCCAATTTATTTGAAGTGATTCTAGTGTTTTTCTTAACTACACTGTAAAAATATAAATAGCAAACAAATTTAGGAAATTAGTTCATAGAAAATATCAAAACAATATATAATATTGGGTTGGCAAGATATTAGTTTCTGATAACCTTATAACTTTTTCTTTACCAATTCTAATATATAAAACTAGGATTAGTTTTGTAATTGTCAAAATATAACACTTTTTATAGCCACATCACAGTAGTGGAAGGTTTATTATGCGTTTCTGCTGATGAGTAGCACAAAAAGATATTGATTCCAGTAGACCCAACTTTTATTATGCATCTTAAGCTCATAACAAAGTTTTGTTTTGGCGGACCCATGACTGCCAATAGTTCCCAGAAAGGTCAACTCTCAAATGCTTTCTGGCGTCATCATTTAAAAAAAACCGTCCAACAAAAATGTGTGGCCCTTTTGCCACATGGAATACTGATTTAGTAACACTAAAAGGTTGCAAATGTTGTTCTAGAAACTACACAGAAAATACATCCAAAATTTTTCACCAATTAAAGCATTAATCAAAAATATAATCAGTTTTAATTAAAAATTTAATCAATTGAATTAAACTTTTAATGAAGTGAATTAAACCTTTAATTAATACTATTAACTGGTTTAATTGATACTATTAATTTGTTTACTGGTGCAAATTTAATTAATTTTTTAATTAATATCACAAATTTTTTAATTGAAATCAATTTTCATTTTTTCCTGTGTATGTAAAATGAAAAATTAAAATTTTAGCATTTTTAAAAAATTTGAAAACCAAAGTAATTTTTGGGAATACAAAATTTTTAATCAATAAGATTTTGCTTGTCGTGCTTAATTTCCAATTTTTATTCTTAATAAAAAATACTGAATTTTCTTGTTGTAGGATAAGTTAATTTCTATGCGCATTTCACTGGTTGCTTAGGCAAGACCTTTAGTTTAGAAAAAGGGCTCGAAATCCTTTAAATCTAATTTTTTAAAGAACTGTTTTTAAATAAATCGAATTTATTACGTATATTATTTTCCCTTGCAATCAAGCAGCAGAAATTAATAAAGATTAAATTGGTTTAGTTTAATTTAAATTAATGAGTGGTCGACATTTTAATACTGGACTCATAAAGGATTAAAGTATATTGCTTGTGAAAGATATACTGCCATCTGTTCATCTGCCTTTTTATTATACTTGGAGGAATTGCTTTAAAATAGTAAATTAATTTTGCAAATGAATTGATCCTTCTTCGTTTGGCAACTTTGGCATTCCGCCTTCCGTTTCAAGTAGTTTACTGGCGAAGAGTTTTTCGATTTTTTGCTTATTTCGTTTATGTGGAATTAAAACACGTAAGTAAAATGAAAGACAATAAAAATTTTTTTTATAAAATTTAAATTTAAAAGTTTTATTTAAATTATTGAAGGTCAAAAACAAAAACTCCTGAACGGTACAAACAGCTAGCAAATTTATTCAATTAAGTTTTTCGCTATAAATATTGAGTTTTTGCTTATTTTATTTATTTAATTTACAGTTTTTTTGCACTAAATTTAAGTTTTTTTATAAAACTGTTGACAAAATTGCTAAAAGTTAAGGTTCTGATTTCATACGTTTCATAGCAAAACTAAAAATCTTGTCTTCTTTTTATTCTTACGATTCAGTTTTTTGCTGGAATATTTTCTTATTGATACGTAACTGAATGCTGGAACGTAATCGAAATGCAGAATAAGGGTGATTAAGAAAACAAGTAGAAAGTACGGTGGGTTATACAAACAGAAAAAAATCAATGTAAAATACTCGAAAACAAAGTTGATTTTACATTTTTCGGTAGTGATTTTGCTTCATAGTTACTTCATGTTAATTTAACATTGTTTTACAATAACTTGCGAACAGCATTATTTTCTGTTAAAATAAATATAATTCATGTTTATTTAACATTCCCGTAAAGCTAGAGCAAAATTACATTTATATTGAAATCACACTCCGAATCTCGTTGAATGAAAGTTATATCAAGTTGAAACAACTTAAATTTCATGGAGAATCCAATTTCAAGAAGCTTCAGAGATCGAAAAATTAAGAAATATTCTAAACACTTACCCGCGGAACCAGAGAGAGAGAATATAATTATTTATTTTCCTATAACACATGCTTCACTTGTTTGTCTTCCCCTTTGTTTACAGAAGCACTCACAATTAAGACACCAGCTAAATGGCCCGATATGGTTTTTTTTCATCATTCTACTTTGAAAATTTGATGTACTATTTCACTAAATAGTTTTAACAAAAAGAATACAGGAATTTTTTTTCTTTTTATAAATAATTTTAAACATGAAAATAAAAAAAATCATGTTTTTCTTTTTACAGTGTTGTTATTGTTTCTTTACAATTAATTATAACAGGATTTTATGGATTCAATATTGAACAATGTTATTTTAACATTTTTTATTTAAAATTAATATGAATCAATGATAATTTCAAATAAAGTCCATACTTTTGCAGAAATTTGATTTCTTTTTTGATTTTTTTTCTGTGTGATAATATTCCCTATATTGGACCCATTGGCATTCATGTCTTCACTAAAACAAAATTTAATTTTCAGGTATAGTTGCTTTAAAGCAGTGTTCGAAAATAAACACGAAATATAGCTCCTTAATGTTCAGTTCAGTAGATTTGTGGAAAACACAAACGCTAATAGTGTTTGTGAAGAAAATCTTTAAAAAAACTAGCGTTTTCCTGTTTGTCATCCTCGAGCACAAAAATCATTCTGTTCTTAACCAACTCAACATAAAGATGAGACCATTTAATTCGGTTCGTTCGGTTTCTTTAAAAACACAAACTTCATTGTTTTCGGTTCAGGTCATTAATGTTCGTTCGTTTCTGTTGTGCTTAGCGCCCTTTTGGCTGGTAAAAAAATCAAACATGTTTACAAAAACAAAATACACAAACGAACAAAGAAACAAAAAGCCAGCAAAATAATTTTACATAAAAAAAACATATACACAATACATACAGAAGCTGTTCGTGCTGCGGTCGTTGCTAAATTTTTTTGTTTGTTCATTTCTTTATCAATGTCAAAAAGAAACATTATAGAACATTAAAACATAATGTTTGTCAACAGTATTACTGCAATTGTTTTGTTTTTTTTTTAATTCCCTAAGCTTATCCCCGCGAAGCTTTTACGCTTGTCTGCAGGATAAAAACCAGTGTCTTTGGCGGGAATCGAACTCGCAAACCCGGTGCTGATAGACTAGCTTACTACCAGCTAGCCTACTGGGGCACTCAAACGAAGAACAGATCACTATATAATGGTCGGCTCTTTTTTGAAAACACTAAACAATAGATATCGTTTTTGGGTGTGTGAGCCGAACGCTAAATAATGTTCTGTTTATTTTCTAACACTGCTTTAAAGTCCTTTGTGTTATCTAGATATCTACATTTGTTTAAGATTTTTTTTAAAGTGATTTTAGGGAGCGGCTTTATAAGAGAGCTATGGTAAATTTTAAAGTCATAAAGGTTAGAAAAATGGAATATCGACAAATATGCATATCTTCTATGTACATGAATATAGTATAATTTTTCGTGATAATATTTGATTTCATGCAACTGCACCACTAAGAACCTACTTTGGAAACAGAGAACGAAAACTTTTTACTGAACCGCTTAATAGACCAAACTTTGCACTATTTGATTCCAATTTTTTTTTTTAACTAATTCAGGACAATCTGACTGGAAAGTGCTCCACTTCATAAGATATCAATAATGTATTAATTATTTTGAAAATATTTCCCATAAATCCTGGATGGGATGGAGCTCCTGGCTTAAGGCAGGTCACTCTAGCAAATCCATTTGTCGGAAGTTAAGGAATATGCTGTCCATAACATAAGTGATCCTCTAGAATAAACTCGTTGATGACATGCTTTCCGTGAGCGTCTTAGGAACCTCCAAAATTAGTGGAGATCATCTGTTTTATCTAAATTGAATTTTTTTCGGCACTGAATATCACCGATTTGAATTGCTCTTTCCAAAACTTAAACTTTTCATAAAATGCAATACGTGCATTTTTATGATGTTGCCACAAATAAGGCACTCGTTTTTCATATTAATGACCTTAATCGTTGTTTAGTCACATTAAAACCAAGTTAAATTTTTATTCGCCTACAACTAATATGGCTATTGGTTGCCAGCTGCTGTGTGCGCCGTCTGCTCAGATCATCATTGGTGCATATCCGGCATATCCGCTTCATTTATAAATACTATAGTTATTCGGGGTTTTCAAGGAATTTGTCGTCCTATTTTAGTGTCTCTTTACGAAAGCAGCAAATTTGGATAACTTTTATGCCGGATTGACACATTCCCTTGCTCAATGCATTTTCCTACAAATTCCTTTGCTTATGCGGTGGTACGGAGATGCAGAAAAATTCTTAAAAAACAATAACAAATGATAAAGCAATCGAAAGAGAATGTGCATACCAAAAACTGCTCGTGTACTCTTAGTAGATCATAAGGCACAGACAAAACGAACTTTGCATATATAATTATTTTACATTCCGTTTTTTCAGATAAATGGTACAAAACGCCCTATTGACCTTTGACCTTCACTAAAATTGGCTTTGCTTAAGGTCATATTAAGCGATATTTTAACACCATTTTAACTTAAATCCCATTTAATTATTGCATAACGTTAAAAGTCTTTCAAAAAGATCTTAACTATGTTAATAAGCCTTTGACTTT
Source organism: Pollenia griseotomentosa (assembly GCA_963931875.1). NCBI lineage: Eukaryota > Metazoa > Arthropoda > Insecta > Diptera > Polleniidae > Pollenia > Pollenia griseotomentosa. The sequence continues at coordinate 79,733,850 of OZ007563.1, forward strand.
TTTTTGTATTTTTAAGCCCTAAATCGCAATATTTTGAAAATTATACGATTACGAAGTCAAATTTTAAAATAATTATTAGACTAATTAGTTTTGTGGTTATTTTATTGAACTGTTTATGGGTTTTAATACAAACTTTCATATTTCAATCAGGCTAATGTTCATTTAATTTAATTTTCATTAAATTATTTTTATGAAGAAAGGTACAGTGTAAATTCGGTAATGAATATTGATAATCCGGACAGAATTTTGCAGTTCATTGAGTATTCTATAATCCGGATTGCTTGCAACTCTATAGTCCGGATTGAATAACGAAATTGTCAAACGAAATTAATATTATTTATTGTTAAGTATGTATGTGTGTAAATGTGTATTTTTTATTTTAGCTGAACTGTACAAAGTAATTTTTATGTTTAATTTTGCTATGAATTATTATTATTTTTGATAAATACATACATGCGGTAATCCGGATAATTCGCTAATCCGGATTGGGGTCTGCAATCAATTATCCGGATTATCGAATTTTTACTGTATTCTACAACATGAAATGAATTAAAATATACATGCTTGACTGACCGGGGAATTGAACCCCCGTTCGCGGACAGGTTGATTAGACATGTTTTGTTAGCAATCACACTATCACTTCAAAAATCTTTGCCATTTAACACTCAGCGCCATTGGCGACGGCTGGCAGTCAGTAGGCACACATCAATCTTTAAACCAAATAGTATTTTTTTTATTAAAACGCACTATAGATCATTCGTTTGAAATTTTATTATATGAAATTAATTTTTTTTTTTATTCATTTGATTTTCCTATTAATTTTTACTGCAAAATTTTACTATAATTCTGCAATGTTGTAGCATTATTGCAAAATTCAAGACAAGTTCAATATGACCCACTTTTATAGGAACTTAAAAACGGTAAATTTTCTTTCGAAACTGTGAAAATTGTGAATACAAATCGTAGAGCCGCTCAGCTCTGATTTTTCCGCATATTCCAAGCTCTGAAAGTACTTTTTCTACGAAAAATTCGTAAAAAAATTATTCTTATACAAGAGTGTCCAAATGTATATGACTACGGTATATTTGTAACACCACATGCACAAATTCATACATACATATATATGTACATAAGTGTCTATATTTGTGTTCTTAGTCATCGATGAGTGTTTGTATTGTTTGTGTGAGGGTTGTAGTTTCCACTTCCGTTACACCAACATCAAACATTCGACCAACCATATAAAAATGCTTCAGGTTGCAATTGTAAATGCATTGAGAAAATTTATTTTTCTATGCCAACATACGTTTGTTTGTGTATATCTTCAAAAAAGTACACACGCACACATAGGTATTAAATGATGCATGTGTGTGTAGCAAGAAAATTTTGTACAGTTGTAGAAAAAAAGCTGCAGTTATGCTTGTATTGCAGTAAAGTATTTTCCACATCGTTTTCAATTAAAAATCTACTAAACTATTGGAAAATATATATACTAACAGAAAAATAAAATTACATACACACGTTATATAATTTTAAATTTGTTAGTCATTGTAAGTGTGCACACTTTTCTGTTCGTTTGTTTGCATTGGGAAATAACAAATAAAAATGTAGAAAAGTTATCTGATACACTGTTTCCGCTATAGCGAGAGATGTTAACAGTTTTAGTGCTTTTAGTCTTCGAAGTTTGTGTTTAGTTTGGAAATGGTGTAATAAGTGAAAAAGAAACTCATTAAAAATGCATGTGTTTCACCATGGCAAGTGCAATAAGGTAATGAAACATTTACTTGACCATCATAGAATAGTTCAGGTATTTGTTTCTGCAGCAGAAGCCATGATAGAAATAGCAATTGTATTATATGCAACACATGCACATATTTATATTTATCAAGCAATGAAAACGCAAGAGCTGGCGTCGTTGCTTAGTGGAAGTTCTTAAAGGTTTTTTATATCTTTTTTAAGGGCCTTTTTTAAGAAAGGACTTACAAAATTCCTGCTATATCGATTTTTTTTAAAAGCCAGCTAATCGATCTTTTTTACAAAATTATGAAATATTATCTATTTATTAGAAGTAAATACTCAAGTGTTTAAGTGCATGGGATTTCCTATATAAAAATATATGAAGTACAAAGTTCACCACTTTTTTTCGAAAGCGTGGACTTGGATCAATATTCGCTAAAAAAGAAGTTAATGGTAACAAATCTGGATTTATTTAAGGTTTTATTGGTATTGAAAATGGGTCGAATTAAAGAAAGTGTTCGATAGTCAGAATTTTGTATATTTTGTTTATTCAAGGTTTGTTATATAAACACTATAGTGTTAGTGGAAACAGGTCATATAAGTAAGTGCATTATTTCCTTCAACTCCCACACAAATTCTCTTCCAGAAATGAATTTTTGAGATGATAGAGGCCATTAAAAAAAAACCAGCTTAATTTAATATAAAAGATTCTTTTTAGCGATGAAAATTAATTCGGCGCATTATGGCACCAAATTTCTAATAAATAAAATTTATAACCACAGAGCACTTTGCAAGTTTTTGTAATTAAATATCTCCAAAGAGTTTTACGAACCGTTTGGCCATGAACCACAGCAATGTGTGGGCTGAAACATATCAAATACCGTTGTGTAAAGAAATACAGAGAAGAAAGTGGAACTGGATTAGACACACACGCTGTAAGCCACTGTCCGATCTTGCCAGAAATGCTATCGAATGGAACACGCAGGGAAGGTCCCAGAAGAAGCCGACCATCACATGCACGGCGTAGGCAAATTAATAGCGAGGCTAGAAAAATTCATAAAAGCTGGAGTGAAGTAAAAGCGAGTGCGATGAACAGATATGAATGAAATAAGTTTGTTGAGAGGATCGAGGGGAATATATAAACATTTTTACAATAAAAATGTACATTTGGACAACAAAAATTATGCATAACATCTCTTTTACGATATGGTATTCACAGAAAAATTTTGTATTCACAAAAATTTCTTTGATAATAAGTTTGCAAGTGCACGGCATAAAAACTGAACTGACAAATTGCCTTAACAATAAAGAAATTGATGAGCTGGCCTAAGCAACCAGTGAAATGCGCATAGAAGCTAGCTTTCCTCAACAATAAATTTTAGTGTATTTATCAAATATGAAAAATTGGGAATTTAGCACGTCATACGGAAATCTTATTAATAATAAAGAAATTGGTTTTTGTTTTTATTTCGTTTTTTTTTTAACGCACTTAAAACTACAATTAATGTTGGAAGAATTCCAACAAATTGTAGGGGAGAATGTAAGAAAAAATAAACTCACTTGGGCTATTCACAAGGTAGTCATAAAGTTGCAAAGTCATATGTCTTAAAATAGTTACAAGAAATATATATGACTGCTGTGGGCAAGCGCTTATAATTAAGATTTCTAATGTACAGTTACGACGAAAAAATAAACACAGCACTAAATTTTTTTTTTTTCAGACACAACAATATTTTTTTTAAACAACTGTAAAATATTTTTTATTACATTATGACGATATGACTTGATAGCACACCTTGTGAATAGCCCAACTGTTTATTGTTGGCATTTTGTTTTAGCTTTGATATCGTTGAAAATAAGACTTTTGGAGTGTTTGCAATTCTCATTCTCCCTGCAGTTTAGTTTGATAATATCTTTGACTTTTCTAAATGTTTTGGGAGAATGTTTCCTGATGATCTGGTCAGCAACCAGTGAAATGCGCATTGGAACATGCTTATCCTCAAATCTTATTAATTATAAATAAGAATATTAAATGAAATTTGCACAAGTTAACAAAATAATAGTATCAATTAATTAATAAATAAATTTTTAATTAAAACTGATTTTATATTTAATAAATGCTTTAATTTTTGGAATATTTTTGAAAATTTTTTCAGTGATGAATTTATCGGAAATATACTTTTTACAAATATTCAAATTATTTGGCTTTGAAAATGGAAACAATTATAAGTTTCGTGCAGGTCTTAAAGGCCTATTAAAAGGCTTATTTTACTTAATTTTACGAGTCTCTTAAAAATGTACGTAGTTGTACCTGTCTACACGTGTGTTTGTATAAATTAAATAAAAAAGGAAATCATTTTACAGGATGGGAAAAACGGATATAATGTCCCGTAGTCAGACATACAATACGGATGGTTGGTCAAACGGATGTTAGGAAATATATTTAGTGGCATTCTCACCTCGTATATAAATGGCACATAAACCTGTAGCTATACGAGGGTTAAGAGGCAAATTATTTAAAAATTTATTAGACAAACTTTGGAATTGTTTACGATAATTAAAACTAACCAATGCTTAAAGCGACAATTTGGTCATTTTGATTAAAGATACAAGAAGTATAAAAAAGAAATATTATAATATAGAAATTTTTATTAAAATCATCTTAAGTATCAAATAAAGCATACACACAAACGCGCAATTTAATAATATTCACAGAAAAAATTAAAAATTGTCTCTTATAACCAAATTCGTAGAATGAAGCAAACAATTTGTTAATTTTGCAGCTATTACCAAAATGAATACAAATTTTAAAAATTGTAAAAATTATTTTTTTAATAAATGACTTTTTTAATTTTAATTAAAAAAATTATCGAAAACTTTGCTTTTTAAAAAAATGTGCTAATTGATTTAAATGAATATAGCTTAGGTTTTTACAATTTCCAGCAACAATTTGACAAGTTTAAATTATTTTATTTTAAACGAAAATGTCAATAAAGATTTTTTGTTATTTAAATAATATTTTAATTTGAAATTTATTTCAAAGCAACTAAAATATTAATTAGATCAAAACTATATTTTTAATTTTCTTTTAACAAAAAAAAATAATTGACTTAATTATCACATTAATTAAATTTAAATACTTTTTAAGCAATTTTTTTAATTGATAAAAAACTACTAATAACACAGGTCAACAGCAAAAAAGGTCTTGAATAACCGCTATATTTTTTTGATCCGCTATAGTCACCTAACTGCAAAAACATAATTTTTTAAAATTCTATGGTAAGGTTTTTTTTAAAAATTTTTTTTTCTAACATTTGAGGTTTTTGAAGAAGCTGCTCCATACATCTTATCGTTACTTTGGAACGACGTACCCGATTTTGTTATGAAATCCATTAAAACATTTTAAATTACGCCTGACTTAAGTTTTTCTAATATCATTTTTAATTTAGCCATTAGTTTTTGAGTTATAAGGGCCGAGTGGCAAAAAAAATTCTTTTTTTTGTTTTTTTATAAAATTTTTGATTCATATTCATAAAAATTCATAAAAAATTGAAATCAACAAATACTTACCAGTTTTAGTACTTAAGCTCAAAGCTGCATGTATTAGAAGTAAAATAAATTTTATTTCATAAAAATCCATGGATAAATACCTGTTTTATTTTTCGATTTTGTTGCCTTGTGTAATTTTTTCTGTGTTATTTCAATCACTGATCACTGCAACTAAGTTAGAAAAGAAGTGTAAAAATATTTTTCTTCTACCCGAAATCTAAAAGAGTTAAAGATGATAACGGTAATAATTATTTGGTTGTGGCGACTACAAGAGAAACTCTTGAAAAAGCTTTTTTTTTGCTGATAAATGCATAGACCAATATTTGGCAAAAGGATTTATAAATACTTATAGGTGTTCCTCGCATACAATTTTTGTACATAAATTTATATTTAGTCTCCCCCATATTATGGCCACCAGTTCGGTCAACATCGTATATCGTAGAAAATAAAAGGAAACTAAAGTGAAGTAATAAACTGAGCAAAGAATTTTATCCATGTCTAACCGCACTCTTTACAAAATGCAGAAAGTATTCTTTTTTTTCTTAAGTATTTCTTTAATAGCATTTGTAGTGCAAATAAGTTTTCCTCCTTTGTATGTATGTATGTGTGTGTGTGAGTGTGCGATATTGTATTTGTGTTTTATTTATAATTGTAACCTAGTTTCTATTTTCTAGTCTTGATTATTTGCTAGATGTTTCAATTTCTTAATTTGTTATTATTCTCTTACTTTTTTCTTAACTTTTGTATTGCAGTATTTTAAAATATTAATTACAAAATTTAAGTCAATGGGTACGTAATAAATGAAATGTAACCAAACCTTAATTGTGTGTTACTTCCATTGCCAATTACTTAATTTTTCAGTGTTATTGTGCAATTGTCCACAGTATAAAATATTTAATTGATTGGAAAGTAGAAAATGTTTTGTTGTTTGAAACAAATTTGATCTTATATTTTTGAATTAATTTAATTTAACTTAAGTTAAGATACGTTTCTAGAGAAAACAATTTGTTAACATTCTTTAAGAATTGTAACTGATGTATCATCAATTCGACGTACATGTCTAAAACAATTTGACGAGAATGCCATATTACACAATATCGTGATTGCGCTGATTATATCGCTGATTATACCGCACGCAATATCGACGTAACTTAAAAAAATACATTTCGAAATAAACGTATTTAAAATTTTTGATTTGCTCTTACCACTACGACACATCCTCTTTAAACGGGGAAAGTATAAAAGATAAAAAAAATTAATTTTATACACAATATAAAGAAAATCATAGCGAACTATTCTGCATCAAAATTTAAGTTTTTGGGTTACGACGAGCGATATATTATTTAATCACGAATTTTGCCTATGAATTTCTTCCTCACGGAAAATACTGGTCTCTTTAGGAAAAAAAAATCCTCAAATTATTAATCCCGCAGAAGCAAAAAATTAATAAGTTGGATCACCGAAGTAGTTTGGGTTATTGACATTGAATTTATTTGTTTTGTGTCGGTGCAACAAGTACTAGCCACTAAGGTTATGACTCAATTTTTACAAAAAATTTACATATTAACATTATTTTATTTATTTATTTATTTACTTGAGTTTATAAGCCCTTAGGGGCCAATAAACCAGAAAAATATAACAAGTGGCATATATAACATAAATTAAAAATTATCCTATTACATATTCCATTTTGGATAACAAATATACTATCTGAAAAGAAGGAAAAGAAATATAACAAGTTAGAATGCTATATTCGGCTGTGCCGAATCTTTGATACCCTCCACCGACAGTTCGAATGTTTAAGGAGTAATATCTGTATGATGTCTTTTTATTATTATTATCTTAAACTGTGACGATTTGTTATTAATTATGATTTAGGAGACTAAACTGTTTTCCGCGAGTAGGGCATATAAGGGGCCTAGGGTAAATTATGTACCGATCTTTACGAAATTTCACAGTATCATTTATAGTCCTATAAAATTGTGACGAGCCAAAATTTGTTATGATTGCATTATTTTTTACGGTTTTAGGCGTACTAAACTGTTTTCCGGGAGTAGTGTTTATATGGGGCTTAGGATAAATTATGGAACGACCTTCGCGAAATTTTACAGTGTCATTTCTAGTCGAATAAAACGGACTTGTGCAAAATCTTATGTCATTCCGTGCATTTTTGCATCATTTATGTTAGTTTTTGTAACAAAATTATCAAGTTTTTGAAGGTGGTGGTTCCACATTTTGATTCATAGCTCTGGTCCTACTGAACCGATTTTGCTGATATTCAATCCCAAACTGCTTAGGATAGCTACAAGCAATTTGACACCTAGTTTGTTTATTTCTTTTGAGTTTTTCGAAAGTGAGCGTGTTTTCAACAGACGGACAGACGGACAGACAGACGGACATGGCTAAATCGACTTAGAATTACTCAAGCAGCCAGATATACTATATGGGGTCTGAGATGAATAATAAAAAAGTTTCACACGGAATGACAAACTTAGTATACCCTCTTCACAACTAATTGTGGTGGAGGGTATAAAAAAATATGTAAAACACCCCATTGCAGAAAAGTGGAAAGCAATCAAAAATAAAAATTAATGTGGAAACCGATTGACAACAAAACAACAAAAATTGTATAGCAAAAAGAAAATTTTTAACTGCTTTAAAATCAAATGCTTAAACTTCTTGAATATGATAATTTTCGCTCTGAATAAGGAATTAAAGAGTTACATAAACTAATAGATTTTACCACAAACGATCTTTTCATTATAAGTGTATCATATCGTGGAGAAACAAGAACTTGAGTTCTTTTAGAGGTATCGAATAAGTACCTTCTTCTCAGATATGGTGGACAATTAGTCCTAATTACCTTATACAACATAAGCAAAATTATTATGTTCATCAACCCAAGAAATGATATTATGTATGATGTTATATGGGTTCTATATTTAAGGCCATATACATATCATACCATCCTTCTAAAACAATGCAAAGGTTGTGCTGCGAAGTACCGGTATATATTTCCATTCCATAAAGCTTCGTTCACAATCAGAGAAACAATTTCGTTTTCTCTTCTTTTTTTTTTCTTCCAAAGTATTTCATATATTTTACTTTCATTTTTAGAACAAAAATGTAACTAAAATTTTTTAAAAATGTAACTAAAGTTAAAGGCTTAAGCAAATGTGCGAATACATGTTAATTATATGAGGCAAACCATATTGAACTCAAGGAAACTTCTTGCTAAGTTTAATGAAACTGTCATTTGCTTAAGCAAGGTGCGAATCTAATCGCACATTCCGTACGGAATCAAATGTTTTTTTATTTTGTTTTTGTTTTTTTTAAATACATTGTAGGTTAAGCAAGGCTATGCATATTATGGTTAGGCCTTAAGTCAACTAGAACTTCAGCCACAATTTGTATGAAATTGTTTCTGACGTTTAAAGTAATTTTATTTAGTTTTAAATGAAAATTTTAACATAATGTTGTAAAAAACAATAATAAATGCATAATATTGTTGTGGGTAAAATTTGCAAACGGGTTCTTAATGCAAAATATGTGTGGTTGCAAAAACATTTGTTGCTCTATTATGAACACCAAGTGAAAATGTTTTTTTGATTGTGAACGAAGCTTAAAGGAAAACGGGCATGCGGACAGAAAAAAACCAAATTTTTCTTGACACTAACTGGTAGATAACAACCTAGCAATGTTGTGACCTATATGAACATCAAAATTTAAATGACTATCAAGGTATATGCCATGTCAGTAAGTGTAAGTGTAAGTGACATTTGTACGCCTTCAGAGAGATAGAAATTTTGCAAAAATAATATAAGATGGAAATTTTTTTTTATCATTATGTTTCATTTAGAGGGTTCTATATATGAAAAAAAAATTATTAAATTCGAAACCTTGTTGTCCAAAATATCGAGCAAAGTAAGTGCATATCATACGTGACATAAAACGGAACTGATTTTGGGGTGAATGTTAAAAAAGTACGAATATCTGCGAATTGTGGAAGGTTTTTCTTCTTTTTTTAATTTTTTACATTACACCACATATTTTTCCTTTATAATCCGTAATTAGAAAAATTTTTTTTTAGTGGTTTTATAATGAACAAACTGCAATATCGTTCTTGACATACCGTACGTTAAAGGTTTTTCTCTTATAGTATTAACAAGGCATGAAATATATTTTTTGTTAATATTTGTATATTAAAACTTAAAACAAATAAGTAAGAAAGTATAGTCGGTCAAGCCCGACCATATGATACCCTACAACTATAATATTAAAAAAAAAAAAAATTTGAGAGCGTACCCTATTTGGGACCCATGGCCAATCAAGATCGCCAGAACAGAATTATGATATGAGGTTAAGAATTATATAAAAGTAATTTTTTGCCGAATATTATTTAGTTATCTCCATCTATATGAGATTTGTTTGCCCTTACCCGATTTAAGGAAGGGGGTTTATATAAGACCTATGGTTAATTTTTGGACCTACTCGCACAACATTTTGTCATGACATAGTACCTATAGCAAAAGTCATTGTCGCCAATTTTTATGTAAATACCAACAATTATAAGGAAGTTATGGCATTTAAAGCTATTTTCGGGAGTAGCACTTCTATGGGAGCTATGGTCAAATATGGACTGATTCCAAAAAAATTTTGTATGATGATTTTGGTTGTAACAAATAAGGTTTGACCAAATTTAAACTAAATACCAACATAATAAGATGATGCATTTAGTTGCATTTTACTACATACAATATCGTACGTGACGAGCTTTAAAAGCTGATAAAATTTTGATTATACCAATTTAAAAAAAAATTCCGATAAAATTTTTTTTGCAGCAAATATCTTGCATGGACTTTTATTTTGAAACACCCAAGACTGGCCAAATAGAAATGACAAAGACAAATCATGTTTTTGCACCACGTACGTGACATTGGAATAGCATCCAAAACAAACCAAAAAATATACCGCTAATCGAACTATATATTTGGTCTTTCCTCATGGATCTTGTTCATTTTTGTTATAACATTAATTTTAAAGCATAATTCCAGGGTTGCCAGTATCTGTATTTAATCGAAACAAAACTGAAGATTGTTAATTGAAGTTACTTAAAATGAATCAAAGACAAAGTCAGTTTAAACTTTTATTTTTTGCTTTTTAAAAATTGTAATAAGCTATAAGTACGTCTGCATAGTAAAATTTGGGTGTTTCATTTGCTTTTACCATATTTAAAAAAAAGTTTCAAGCGTTTTAATTTTTTGAGTCGTGGTTGACATTCTCATTGAAATGCCCATATGATACAAACACAAAGGGGCCTCCTGACAAGATAAGGTTAATATATGCTCTTGTTTTTATCGGGTTGAGATTTAAAAAATTAAGTTCAGACCAATGCAGAATACGTAGTAAATCTTTATTTACATTCAAAGATAAATAATTAACCCCATTTCCTTCATCAGATACAACTAGCTGTATGTCATCGGCGTAAGTACAAAAGTGTATTTGTGAAAAAATATTAATAACATACATCATAAAAAGTAGCGGGCCAAGCATTGAGCCCTGTGGTACGCCCCTTTGAGTTTTTAAAGTAGATGATTTTATACCCTAGACTTCGGTACATTGACTACGGGATGAAAGAAAAGAATTTATAAACTTACAAGACGTGTTTCCAAACTGAAATATATTCAACAACTTTTGCGCTAACATTTTATGGCTTATAGCGTCCAAAGCCTTGGAATAATCTAAAAATATTGCCACCGATTTAAATTTTTTATCCATATTTTTCCTTAAAATTTCCGCCGCCTAACGTTTAACCGGTAGTGTTATAATTCCGTCTAAGCCCCGATTGAAATTCCCAAAATAACTTTTTTAATCGCCAATAATCTCGAAGTAACACTTCCAACATTTTTGAACGGCATAATAATATACCCTGCGGGAAATTTGTGTCAATTGGTCCAACAGACTAGTCCTGGGTTTTGTGAAAATAGAACAAGTACAAAAAGAAAGGACTCATGACCAGTGAAAGAAGAACCAATCCCTTAACTGGCTTATGAAGAACAAAAAAGTAGAAAAAGTAATGAATTTCAGAACAGTCTTCACCGGTGCTGTGACACATTTTTTGGTACTTTATAAAATTTGGTTCTTGAATTTAATTCTAGGACTTGTTTTACTGAAATACTACTAAATTGTATTGAAATAATACTAAGTTTTATTAACTGACACTAAGTACGTTCATGGTGTCAATTGACCCCCTCCAATGACAACCCCACGTAAAAGTGATAGGTCTTATTCATATAAAGTGTTAGAACTAGAACCGGTCTCTACCACCAAAGACCTATCACGGAACTACTTCGGTGTCAGTTCGCTTCCCTCTAGGGTACTTACAGGTCGAAAGTTAGTTAACAATCGGGGTGATTTTATCTTTGGAACTGGTACTATTCTTCCTACTTTCCAAATATCAGGAAATTTTGATGTAGTTATGTTAGTAAAAATAAAAGTCAATGGGCGTGATATTGGAGGAAAAACGAATTTCAAAAATTTTATTGGAATTTTATCTCTCCCATAGCGTTAGATTTAATACACAACATGGCGTTATATACCTGCAATTCATCTACAGATCTAAAGAAGAAGCCTCCATTAAAAGGAGTGAGATTATTCACATCTGGTTCGTTTTGTATAAGAGGCATTATAACAGTTAAATATTAAAGAATACTGTATAACATTTTGCAAAGCTTTAAAAAATAAAGTTAACTTCGAAAATAAAGCTAACTTCGACGACGAAGTTTTAAGCTGGCTAGCAAAATTTACTACAGAAAATGTGATTTCAGTAGAAACCGACAGTATAGTACAGCTTTTAATAAAAATGTTTCCAAATGAAAGTGAAAATTGTGATACTATTAAAAATGAGTTTCGAGCCTTGGCGGATATGGATGCTTTATAAAACTTAAAAATCGAAAATATTTAAATTTTGGGTCCGAGGTATCCAGAATGAAAAATAAATAAGAACAGTTAATTTTTGTTGTTTTAAATTTTTGTTTATAAAATTAAAATAAAAAAAAAAATTATTAACAAGGATTTGGTACTATTGGGATCGAAAAAGTACGATTTTAAAAGTTAGTGGTTACAATATTAATTTTCTCATTTATCATCCCTGCTAAATACTTTCTAGATACAAAAATTGTTTAGTATTGATAAAGGAACAATGCAGTCGATTAATCCACCTCAAAAGTTTTAGCACGACAGAGCCAACACTAGTTTGGTTTTGCAATGTCTAATAACACTAGCTAACACGGTTTTGGACTGGAGCAACCAAATATCTTTCCTAGGATAATTTGGTGGCCTAAGTTCGAATCTTTAATTGGTTTTTCTCTATCACGTCAGGTTTTCGAGATACACAAAAATGTTTTTATTCGTTTGTTACATAAAAAATGGCTAGTTTATTTCAAAATCAATGAATTTTCAAAAGTGAATGCCGTTATTAAAACGTCGTTTGTATATTGTTGGTTCGGTTTCACGTATTACCATTTTGTCTCAAAATCCTTGATAAATTCTCTCAATTTTTATTAAGTCTTGGTGAGTACGCTCTTCTTGTTTGCGCTCACTGCACCTAGTTTTTTTTTTTTTTTTTTTTGGAGAAGATTTAAATGCGAATGAAGAATGTGCAAAACATTGTGTGTCCACAATTTGTCCAAGTTTCTGACTGCAAACCCAAAATAATGTAAACATGCATATTTTAATGATGTTGATATTGCATATCCTTTTGTTCCAATTAAATATTCACCACACACAAAGAAAAAATAGCTTGAATCAATAACACACAATCTCCCTGACATGCTTAAACGCTACTTTTATGAAGATTTAGAATGAATGTGGGCTTCTGTCGAATAAATAATTGTGAAATTCTAGTGTTCAGTGTTGCCAAAACTTATATGAAAAATAAATGAAAAATAAAAAAATAAAGAAAGATCGTCATTAAAGTAAGGGCCAATAATTTTTTTATAATATGCTGCATATCGGCCTTCAGGTTCAATCGAACTATGCACAGCACATTAACTTAATGTCGCCCCTTCTAAACTCTGTAGCAAATTCTTAAGAAACGGATAGGATTGTTTTTAGTTATGCCCGTAACACTTTTATCTGCGTGTTGCTCCAGGCCTTTAATTTAGACAATATCGCATTTGTAGTAATTTTAAAAGGTTTTTTCCAAGTCATCTGTTTCTTTCACCCAATTATTTAACTTTTGGTGCTTGCCCCAATCTTTGCGAAAATTTTTTAAATAGGTCTTTACTATTTTTTTAAAATTGTCTTCTTTTTTGATTTTTATTTCAGTGAAACATCAATGAGCATTTACATTGTTGCATATTTTAGATCAAATTCATTGTTCGACTCTTCCGTTATTTTCTTTTATATTTGTATCAAACATTATAAGAATGGAAAATATTAACCCATCTTTGCATGGTGATGGAAATTTCCATCATAACATTTATTGGAGAAGAAAACGCACACAAACTGGTGTACAGTAAATAGGTTGCTGTTGACATCATTCCTCATGACCATTCTATACATTGGATCATAGCGGTAAAAAAAAGAAGAAGCATAACATTGAACTTTATTGGTTCTTTTTCGTTACTCCGCTGTTTGTTAAGTTAAAGGAAACTTGCATAATTCGTGGTATTTTATTAAAAGCTGATTTGAAACTTTTTTGTTAAATAAAAGTGCGTATGAATGGAAAATTGGATTGTTTTTAGTGTCTAAGTAAAAATCTGCGCATTTATTTTGATTTTTATTTATTAAGTACTGAGCTTGACAGGCGAATTTAAAATTTCCATTATTCTGTTTATTAACTATTTTATGCTATTTATTTATAATTAAAAAATTTTTTAAATATTTTTTCCTTAATCTAGAGCTTGAATTACATTTCTGTGATTAATTTCACAAAAAAAAAAAGAAAAAATCTTAGTAAGGCGTTGTGTATTGAATTTTTTTTAATTGAAAACTAATAAAATTAATGAATCGTGGTATTTTATTAAAAGCTGACTTGAAAATTTTTTGTTAAATAAAAGTGAGTATGAGTGGAAAATTGGATTGTGTTTAGTGTCTAAGTAAACATCTGCGCATTTATTTTGAGTTTTATTTATTTAGTACTGAGCTTGACAGGCGAATTTGAAATTTCCATTATTCTGTTTGTTTACCTCTTTTATACTATTTATTTATAATAAAATTTTTTTTAATATTTTTTCCTTAATCTAGAGCTTGAATTACATCTCTGTGATTAATTTCACAAAAAAGAAAAAATCATGCAAAGAAGGGTTAAAACTATTACAAAAACTAAAAATGCTAGGAATTTTTAAATAGTAGTAGAAAAAATGCTACATGCAAAATCAGTTTTTTTTCATGCCAAATGACTTTTAAAAATACTAGATTGGCAACACTGGTAGTGTCAGTATCGACTGATTTACAGTATTGCCAGCATGCGATAAAACATGAACAAAACGTGATAGCCCAATCCAGATTGCCAGTTCCGAATTCAGCGCACCCAGATTAGTTAAAAAACATGTTTCGTTTCTGCAGTCAATTTTTTTCCAAATTTGTATACCAGTGTGATTTTAAATTACGTATGAGTAATATTTTTATATTTTTATATAAAAATATTACTCATACTTCAGATAATAGTTAACAGACGTATTCATAAACATTTTTTAAATTTAATAAAGGTTTAAAGAACAAATTTGATGTGAAAATCATCCTTAATAAACGTTTGTTAAATTTTATAATCGTTTATTCATCTCTATGTTTGTGTTTAAAATTACTAATCGAAAAACTTATTTATTTAAAGCATGTTAAAAATGAATTCATTATGTATTAATTAAGGCAGATTTAATTAACTTTATCTAATTTTTTTTTTTTTTACAAATTATAAGTTTTTTAATACTAATTTTGGCTTCGTCAATTTAAGTAATATTACTTAAATTCTTTCATTTAATACTTTCCAGAAACTTTAAAGTTTGCACAAATCTTACAATTGTCTGCAAACAAAAACATTTGAAATGAAAAAAGAAAAACTTAATTACACATTTTAAGGAAAAAACTATAATTTCCAAGGTTATAACATCATTTGCAGAATACAACCATTTAGTTTATAGTTCAAGTATTTTCAATTAGATTTCATTAACGCCACACACACTTGCCCATATTCACAAACAAAGTGCCTGTGCCGTAGTAAGAGCTTCATTTACTCACAAATGAATGAAACGTAAGTGAGAGTTTGTACGCGTGTGAGTAGATCTGTGCACCTTGAATCTGTCTAGTTATGATAACACAACTCATTGTTAGGCTTTAGTGCCTTATGCTTACTTAAGCATTATTTGCCTTTTTCTTCACTTCTTGTTTTTTTTTTTTTGCAATATTTCTGTTGAATTTTTTTTTTATCTGGCCATATTTGCCAGCACATTAATCAAAGTAAAAAATATGCAGGCAAATTTACATTCTCAACAAATGGCAAAGAATAGATTCATAAACAGATTTTACAAAAGCAAAATGAAATGATTTGAAAGCGAAAGCAGGAGTGGTGGAAAAGTTTTAGTAGTGGAGGCAGGAAATTAAAAAAAAAAAAAAAAAAAATGATATCACTAAACAGCCAGCAAAGATGAAGTAGAGGCAACAAAAGCCCAAACACTAAAACTATGACTACTGCCAGACATAATTTATCTTTTAGCCAGCAAAACAGCAGTAACAGAGAAAGAAGCCGTTATAATAGAAAAAATATAGAAAAACACACAAGAAGCATACGAATTTAAGAAGCGAACTTAACTATTGAAAAATAACCGGCGACAAAACATGAATGTGACAGCAAAAGATTACAACGATAATGGCAATGATGATGATGATGATGATGACGGTGATGATGATGTTGCAATAAAAGCATTACTACAAATCTTATGCAGAAGAAATGAGCAGGGAGTTTAAATTTTAACAAAGTAGCTCTAATATGTTATACTCCCTATATAGCAGCCTAGGCCATGAATGCCAGACTTTTTGGTATTAAAACGTTAATGACGTTTAACGGTTGACATTTGGCTAAAAAAGAGCCAAATACTGTAGAATACACGAAAGACAAAAAAAAAACATATTTAAAGATCAAAAAACTGAAATCCGAACAGCAACATTAGCGTCAACAGTCATTTGCAGCATAAAACCGCATCTACTACAAACTAAAGCCGCAACATCAGCAACCACTATTTTATACAACAACAACGAGTACTATCAACTGAAATATTAACACATACTTGCACCGTTACACTCTCATCTAACTAGTTCCTTCTGTTGTTATTGTTGCTGCGAATGGTAAAATTTTGAAATATAAGAGGATCTAAAGCCATACATTTGTACATACCTACGTGTTGTTGTTGTACTTATATGCGTTCATGTACATATAAGCGTGGGTGTGTGTGTGTGCTTGAGAGATATGAGTTTTTATACCAATTATGTGTTATTTATTTGTGTATGTATGTATATGTAAATTTTAAGTTCTAATATAAAAGCCATAAAGCTTCTTTTGTTTGGTACTCTATAATCTGATGTAGTGGTTTGTGATGTGGTTAGTAGGTTTTTGTTATTAAAAGAGAATTTAATAAATATTGTTTTTAATTAGTGATACGTTGTAGATTTTGTACCCTAGACTACAATTTATATATCATTATAGGATGACATTTCGATAGCTTTATTTAACATCAGCAAAACGAACATATTTTGCACTACGAACTTCCAGATATTTGGGCTTCCCCTTGAAGACGTTGAAAGTTTTTGCTATCTGGGTAGAGTGTCTAATCCAAAAGTAGAGGCAGCAAACAGGACATTTAGAACAGACTTTGTAGGTCAAAACAGGATTACGGTACGCTTAGTTATTTCTGTGGATTGTAAAATATCTCAACGTACACAAAAGTCAGAGTATTTAACAGCAACGTGGAATCCGTGCTTCTATATATCGAGTTGCAAAATGAGCAGTATACAAGCATTTGTAAATCGGTGCCTCAGGCGTACACTCAGAATATTCTGGCCAAACACAATTTCTAATTAGTAGTTGTGAAATCGAACTAGTCAAATTCCTTTGGATGTGGTCAACCTTTCCCGCAAATTCGGTTGGTTGGGACACACATTGCAAACGCCAACCGACGTTATAGCAGGAAAGCCAACGTATTCAACCACCCAAAAGTTTCTAGGGGACCAGACAGGCCTGCCAGTACGTAAAGACGCTAAATTGAAGGAATCTTGTTACAAGTTGAAACTAATGGCGACCGAGAAAAATCGATGGAAGACATTTGTGTTTGCACTATGTTCCACCTGGAACTAAAGGACCATATATAATACTGAGGTCCGAAAAAAATATAAGAAATTATTACAAAGCTGTAGAAGTTTTTACAATTTATAGGCAATCAAAGATTAAAAGCTCTGCAGTTAAAAAACAAATATTTGAGTTATTTTCTTAATTTTTTTTAAATTAATTAAAATATTTCTTCATTATTGATAACACAGTGCATAACCTGACCTTGAGCTTGATTTAAAAATAAGAAGAAATAAAATTAAAAGGTCGAAGAATATAGACTAAATAACTTGCTTATATATTTTAGAGAAATAAAAACTAAAGTCAAAAAATAAAACAAAATAATAGCAATTATCTATTGAGCCACCAATATTTTTTTTAATATTTATATTTGTGTCTATATTTTTATCCGCTGCGTAAACGCTAGTATCAAATCTGCTATTTTGTGTTGTAAGTTCTTTGCTATATACATTCTTTATGTTGGCTCTTTTATAAATGTGGTAAAATATAGGAGTGCCAGTTTCGTTTTGTATAAAACCTTGACTATCGAGGTATAGAAAGGCCTCAGGGGGTACAAATCCATTTTGTAACGTTTTCTTTATATACTCATCACTAGCATAATAAGGTGCCATAATTAAATTATTTTCGTAGCATTCAAGACTTTTCATAATGTGATTTCTTATTACGTGTATAATGAAGTTATTAATTCTAGAGATTTGTGCTTCATTATATAGTTTACTATTTGAAATATATTTTATATAATTACTCCGTGAGGTTCTATAAAGAGACGTACAACCTCTCAGGCATTTTCTTTCAAAAATTCTCAATTTTTCCATGTAAGAGGGGGAAATATTGAACCATATTTGACAACCATATGTTAAAATAGGTCGTATTTATAATTGATACATGATTTTTTTACCTTTGGTTTTATGTATTTTGAAAAAAATAACTTTTTATATGCAAAAAACGCTTTTCTCGCTTTTATAAGTTGAAGATTAATGTGATCATTAAAATATAAAAATTTATCAAGATGAACACCTAAGTATTTTACAATTTCCTTATTTGGATTGCTTATATTGTTATTAGATTTGATACCAAAAGATTTCTAATATTTTTTAATATTATTGTTACACTTTCCAACCGGAGGACGAAAGAGTATGGTTTCGCATTTATTTATGTTAATTTTCATTTGCCAATCAAAGGCATATCTTTCTAAGATGTTGAAATAGTTTTGAAGATTTTCATTTATTTTTTCGATTGTATTGTCAGAATGATAAATTATGATATCGTCCGCAAAACCGATAATATTATTGATTTTAGATAAGAGATCATATATGTACAAATTAAAAAGAATTGGCGAATTTACGGTACCTTGTTGCAAACCCTTAATAATGGTAAATTTCTTTGTACTAATTTTGTCCTGATCACATACTAAAAAAGTCCTATTATTTATCATATTATGTATAAGTACAAAACCGGTTTTTGGACCTTTTGCACTTTTATTCCAGTAACTTTGTTGAATGTCAACTTATTTTTATTTCTCGGAGGATTTGGAAAGAACAAACTGAGACCTTTCGAAGATGTGAGCATGATATTTAAGTAATAGTTATTGCGTATTTCTCCAGCAAACTACATTTTTTTTAAAAATGCTCTCTAGTTTTTAACATTGGAGATGATTTTGTACACTGTTTTTTTTAGAAACCGTACTATTTATGAATTAATTATAAAAGTATGTTAATTATTTATGAGTAAAATTCTACCTTGTTTTTAAATATTCGTAAAAAACTGACCGAGTTATTCAACTTTTAATAAAAACAATCTCAGAACTCTTTTATTTTTATGTTACTTCTTATAAAAAAAAAAATTAAATTTACCTCATTTATTATAATTTTTTTTTTTTTTTTAATTCTTTAATTAGTTAGTATCATCAAATTTAATTTTCATTAAATTATTTTCACTGAGGAAGGAATTTTACAACTTGGAATTTTTATTAAAATTTATTGATTTCCTCAGTGAAAATAATTTAATGATAATTAAATTTGATGAACAGTTCAACTAAAAATCAAAATTGTTCTTATTATTTTTTTTTTATTAATAGTAACTTATAAAACTAATCCGAGGCATTATTTTACGTTATGCTTTTGTGTTATAATTAATCCAGCAATGCCAATTTTAATACATAATCCCAGGTATTTCTGCTTCATTCTTTTTTGTTACAATGTAAAATTAATTTAATATTTCACCATTATTTCAACATTTTAAAAATCATAATTTAATTATTTAAGTTGTATAATTTTGTAATTTTTTGTTTTTGAATTAAGTTTTAACTTTTTATTGTCAAAATAATTTACAAATTGAATGAACAAAACGTAACTCTGTGTTATTTGAAGACTTTTGTCTTGTTACACAGATTAACTATAAATAAATAAATATAAAAATAAATAAATAAATAATTAAGCAAATAAATAAATAAATAAATAGATAAATAAATAAATAAATAAAAAAAAATAAATAAATAAATAAATAAATAAATAAATTAATAAATAAATAAATAAATAAATAAATAAATACAAAAAAAAAAAAAAATAAATAAATAAATAAATAAATTAATAAATAAATAAATAAATAAATAAATACATAAATAAATAAATAAATAAATAAATAAATAAATAAATTAATAAATAAATAAATAAATAAATAAATAAATACAAAAAATAAATAAATAAATAAATAAATAAATTAATAAATAAATAAATAAATAAATAAATAAATAAATAAATAAATAAATTAATAAATAAATAAATAAATAAATACAAAAAATAAATAAATAAATAAATAAATTAATAAATAAATAAATAAATAAATAAATAAATAAATAAATAAATAAATAAATAAATAAATAAATTAATAAATAAATAAATAAATAAATTAATAAATAAATAAATAAATAAATACAAAAAATAAATAAATAAATAAATAAATTAATAAATAAATACAAAAAATAAATAAATAAATAAATAAATAAATAAATAAATAAATTAATAAATAAAAAAATAAATAAAAAAATAAATAAATTATTTAATAAATAAATAAATAAATAAATAAATAAATAAATAAATTAATAAATAAATAAATAAATAAATAAATAAATAAATAAATAAATTAATAAATAAATAAATAAATAAATACAAAAAATAAATAAATAACTAAATAAATAAATAAATTAGTAAATAAATAAATAAATAAATAAATAAATAAATAAATTAATTAATAAATAAATAAATAAATAAATAAATAAATAAATAAATAAATTAATAAATAAATAAATAAATAAATAAACGATATAACAGATATATATCAGCTTATACACATATGTATTTTAAAGTCAGATAATATACTCTACAGAAAAGCAAGAATTGGGCATTTCGCATATCTGGAAAACCTGATATCCTTTCCCGCGACTTTGGGTTTAAACCACAACCAACTGGTGAAGCGCCCTTAACCTTAAATAGTCAGCTAGCCGTAGTCAAGTTAGCCGTTTGTTTGATTAAACAGCTTATAACAATTTACAAGTTACATTTTACGCAGTGTTGCCACTTTGTGGGTAATTACCCGAATTGGGTGTAATTTTTGCTGTCGTGGGTTCTGATAGGAGTAAATCAGGTGTTATTTAAATTTCTCTTGTTTTAAAACGATATAAAGATTTGATTTCAGTGAAAAAATTTATACCAAAGATTTCATTACAGTGAAAAAATGTCTGCCATTAGAAATATTGTGGATCCAAAACATGCACAGTCTTCTTAACCAAAGCCACAGCTTGTTTTTAAGAAAAGATTTACAGATGTACTCAAGATTAAGAGCCCGATGTTTTTTCGAAAGAGTTATTCCAAATATTATTATTTTGCCACTTTCAAATGCTTTAGTGAGGAGAATATTTAACTCCATTGACAGTCGTAAAACTGATTTTTAAAAGAGACTGTGGATATCTTCTTATCTGTATCCATGCCTCAAAAACTGGCGCAGTCGAGTTATAAGACTATAAAAATTATTAAGGTTGGGTTTTTCAAATCTCAGTTAAGCTAGGTTAAGTTAATCTGAAAATAGATTTGTGCCGTCATTTCTAAGTTTGTATACAACATTTTGACAGAACAGCTTAAGCTTCGTACAGACGATGGTCAGATCTTACAATGTTGTCATTTTTCTGACAATGGTGCCATTGTCAGATGCATTAATTTAACACATCTGCCAAATGAAAATAGCGTACAATGTTCACACATTTGCAAGACATTTTTAGTCAATTTTAATGACAACATTGTAAGATCTGACAACCGTCTGTACGAAGCTTTAGTTTTGATTTTTGGTCTTTAATGAAATAATAAAAAAAAATCACATTTCGCCGGAAAAATTCGAGTTAAATTAAGTTAGTCCGCATCTGAAAAGCCTGGGGTCTAATTACCCCATACGATATCAGGCAAAATTGATCGAAATTTTTTATTTTGGTATCATGACTCTTGATATCGAATGAAATGTATCGTAATTTGAGATGATAGCATTCGATATCGAGTAACTAACGACAATGCATCTTTCGAGTTTTTATTCGATACGTCCATGTCTATCGTATGCAGAAAAATACGATAGCTTACTTGATACGATAGTTTACTCGATATTGGATGCGGTGATTAGACCATTCGCCTTAGTTGCGCGAATTGATGACAGAGTTTTAAAGTAAATTTGAATAATATTTGAGTTTGGATAATGGACAATTCGATAGATAGTGTTGTTCAAGCATTAATCTATTCATGTTGATATTTCAGAGCATACTAAACCTAAATGTCAAAAAGTGCTAGCAGCAGTATGGGAGTTCGTTTGACAGCTTACCTTTTCGTAAGTTATATCGGGCTAAGAAAAAAAAAACTCTTTATAAAGTCCCGCTTATGAATATTTTGAGCAATCAATAGATATATGCAACCAAGTGCGGAAGATATCTCATTATTTTAAGTGGTTTATTTTATGTGTATATTATTTAAGTTAATTTATTTTAAATAAGAATAAGAATGTAAATTGAATGACTGATATAAATCTTACTCAAAAGAATATTTTGTGTTTTTTTAGCAAACGTTTTTTTTTTTTATAAAATAGGATGTTAATTTTGTCTCAGGTGTAAATCCAATTAAATCGGGTAATTTGGCTTCGTCTTAAGTGTAATTTTTCTGATGGTAACACTGATTTTACGACGATTTTTTTTAGAAATAAAGTTACGTGAATCAACTAAAATGTTAAAAAATTTAAATGTTGATCAATTCAGTGGCCACGCTTTTTTCCGTTATTTCGTCAAAAATTTGGTATATGTGAACACACAATAAGGATGTTTTCCCACATACCCCCCGAGTTGCCCAAGCCCACATAATAGATAGAAAAATTTTTTATTTCCAGTAAGATTCGCATTTGGAATAATAGTGCAGTTTAAAAAAGAATTCAATAAAACTAATCATAGGCCACGTAAATAAATACAAACTTCATATTTTGCTAGGCGTATGCTTAATGGCCAGTTTTAATTTAACATATCGTCGGTTGACAAGTAAAACTCACTAAGTGCAGATTTGATCATTAAGGGTTTTATTTTGTATTGTCTTGAAAACGTTTGTAGTTAGACCGAAAATTTAAAAGCAATTATAATAAAGAAACTATTTTTTAATTTACTCTGCAAAATCGCATCGATCTTATGTATAATAGATTTTTTATACAAAATTTAACATTAAAACCTCAATATCTCTAAACTGGTCTGACTACACTAAGTGAGTTTTACTTGTCAACCGACGATATACCATACGCTAGAGTAGTGAACCAGGGGCAACAGAAATGTTATTTAACTAGCTTAATTTCTAGCGAGTTCTGACTAAAATTTATATAGGGCACCTTTAGAGTTTTTAGGCCATTTAGTATACCGTCAGAAAAGTAAACTGCTTAAGAACCAACAATTATTACAACAGCCAAATATAAAGCAGCCCGTATTGTTTGGTCGTAAAGTATTTTTGACGCAGCTCTTACATCTATATAGGGTACAATTTTTGTCACCTCTAATTTTGATAACAAAAATAAAATCAAATCTCCCATTTTTTTCAACTGTTGTTGATGACTCTAAGGCTGTGTGGCTGCCGTTGACTGAGACGAGGACGAAAATGTTGACAACAATGAGCTTGGTCACAATGATGATGTTGTTTCTCTAGTTATTGTGCATAAATAGAAGATGATGACTATCATGACGACGACGCACAGTAGCTCAGAATTTTTTTAAGTCGTCCAAAATTCATTAAATTTTGAATAGATATTTTTGATTTGATATTCAACATTTTTTATTTTTCCAAAGGATAGCTAAGGTAAAATGTAACAAGAAAATACAATATAATAGTCTGGTAGTGTATAAAAAGTCATTCCTAAAAACTTAAGGAATAGAACTATTACAAAAAATCTTTATAAAATACATAACTGAAATTTAGCTCATAGAATAAATTCGAAAAATAAAAAATGTTGAATATAAAATAAAAGTAACCTACGAAAGGAAATAATTCCCAGTTTCTATTTTTGATTTGTTTTAAGGCCGAGAAGTTTTATTTATAAAGTTTACAAAAATCACATTTTTCTATAAAATATCACAAAATATCGAACTGAACAAGATGCCACGCATATAATTACCACGATGGTGACCTAATTTTTGGGCCACGTTAGATATAATATGTTTCCTATCGATCGGCATTAACATTTTGGAAATCGGTGATAGCGAAAAGTTGGACTTATGGCCAATGAAATAAATTTCTGATTCACTGTGCAACGCTTTTTGTTGATAATAATAATGACGATGACAGTTGTTGAGTATAATATCTCATGGAAATATATTTGTACAATTATTTGTGCTAACCTAACCTGCAGGCAGTTGACATTTCAAGGGGCAATTCTTTAACAATGTCATCATTTACTAACGTCACAAAACGTACAAAATTCATATAAACATTCATTTAAACGAATATACATGTGTTGTTTTTTCCATGAGTGTGTAAGTTGGTGTGTGTATGTGTGCTTATGAAGCGGAAATGCCACACAGACCCAGCGGGAAAAAGAAGGAGTAGGAAGGCCTTCTAGAAGGCCTCTGTACCCCTTCTTTTGGATGTACAAGGCCTTCTTGCTCCATTCCATACTCATATCTTTTTTACACACGTTGTCATTGCGGAGAAGGCCTTCCGCTCTCGCTTCTTCAGCAGGTACATAAGAAGGGTAACGGGACCAAAAAAAATTGATTTTGCTTTTGCTTGTGAAAAAAAAAAATACAAAAAATGTTACTCCCTTCTCATAGAAGTGAGTGTGGAAGGTGTATCTTATCTTTTATACGAAAGAGCCGAGGCCTTCTATGAGGCCTTCTTTAGCAGTTAGATAAGAATAGTAATTGAATCAAAAAATCTTTTAAGCAGGCATTTAAAAAGGCCTGAAGTAAGAAGGTCTTCTAAGTTTTCCCGCTGGGGACTTGTACAAATTCATTGTGTGCTTGCAAGTGTGTGTAAATATTGCTTGTTTGGCCACGTTGTTATATTCTTTATTTGATAAGAGTGAATGTTTTCCCAGACTAAGTACTGGCAGTGGTAGCCAGTTAAGTTGTGTGTGTGCGTGTGTGTCTAATAAACTAAACGAGAAGGTCAGAATTTATTGCCATTTATTTATTTAAAGCAATTACCTTATATTATGTTGAACAAAACTTTTCATAAAAATAAAAAATGAGAGACTTTTTACTGGCTTAAATTTAAATTACATATTTAAATTTTAAAATTTGCTTCAAGGCATTATTCTTTTCTTCTACCAATCAAGGCCTTATTATCAAACTTTAAAAAAGTTTTAGATATTCTTACTCCGGCAATGTTAAATGACAATTGAAGTGTTTTGATTTAAATAAATACTTATAAGTAAATTAGAAATCAAAAAATATCTTAAAGTTTTTTTATTGGTTCGTAATGAGTTCGTAACAAGAGTTATTTTTATATACACGCCGAATAAATAGTTGGATTTAAAAAATGTTTTTGTTTGCATTTACCATTCTGTGATTATATATGATCATGCATTGATGCATTGGAAGTTTTTGAGGCGATGTCAGTCAGTAAAACAAATTTTGTTGGGCCTGATGGTATTCCAATAAAATTTTCAAAAATTATATTTCCCATAATTTCTCAGCAATTTACCTATCTATTAACATCTATAATAACGTCTGCTATGTTTCCTAAATTATGAAAACTTGGGCGTGTTATACCAAAACCGAAAATAAGATCACCTGCAGAAAATTCGGACTTTCGGCCAATAAGTATATAAAATGCCAGTTCTAAAGAACTAGAAATCTTAATATGCTAGCGGTCGTAATTTGATAAACCCATTTCAATCTGGTTTTAGAAGTGGTTGCAACACTACGTGTTTAGTACTGGATATATCTGAGAATGTACGTGCTAACTTAGACAAATCCGTGAATTCATTGTTAATTTTCCTAGATATTAGTAAAGCATTTGACCCAATAAGTCACAGACTTTGATGTGTCAAACTTTAAAATAACTTTAACTTTGATTCCTCTTCATGTCGTTTAGTGTGGTCATTTCTTAATGGCAGACTTTTATATGTTGAGTCTGGAGGTAGAAAATCATGTGTTCGGAAAGTTGTTAGAGGGTTACCACAGGGATCTATTTTAGGACCTCTTTTATTTAGAATATATTTGGAAGATATTTATAATACTAAAAAGTTCTGCAAGCGGATGATATTCAACTACTGGCTAATGTTTCTACCTTTGGTACAAATTTCCTTCAGTCGAATGTTAATAATGACTTAGAACTCATTACAGAATGGGCAAAAATAACTATTTAAATCTTAATCCGAATAAGAAGACTAAGGCCATGTACTTTTCTAGCAATGTCTGCCTAGTATACATTTAACTGATGCAAATATTCTGTTTGTATCTCATCACAAGACTTTGGGTATTTGTTTATAGAAACACAGTTAGATTTTTGCTATCACATCAATTTTATAATATCAAGAATATCTTTTAATTTAAAAAAAACTTTATTGCGTGGGCTTAAACCTTCCAATACAGATAAGGAACTTCCTTTGTTTCCTTACGGGCTGTAGATTTTTTCGGGAATTTCTCAACATAATTTCACGAATCTTAAACTTTGTTTTAATCGTCTAGTTACATTCATTAGTATATACCATTGTACACGGAAAGAAAAATGCTTCATATATTTAATAAATCATTTTCATAAAAAAAATTTCATTGGTTAAATGAAAATCTTCATTGTCTAAATGGAATTTCATAGTTATAATGAAGTCTTTTCGTTAAAATCGCTTCATTGGTATATACACTGAAAGAAAAATGCTTCATATATTTAATAAATCATTTTCATAAAAAAATTTTCATTGGTTAAATGAAAATCTTCAATGTCTAAATGGAATTTCATAGTTATAATGAAGTCTTTTCGTTAAAATCGCTTCATTGGATTTCGTAATTACGTTAAAAATTTTCATTGGATATATGAAAACTTAAGTTTGTCCAAGTTAAACAAAAAATTTTAATTGGGAACATTAAAAAAACAATATACAAACATAACTATATTCATAAATTAATACAAAATTATAGTTTCCTTAAAAAAATGTTTAATTGTTAATTAAAAAATGTAAGATTTAATCATTTCATACATCTAATGTTATATCCCAATAAATTTATGAAATCAAAATTTTTTTTTATAAAAGCAACATATGAAAATAAAAATGTCATTATAGTAATGAAACAAAAACTTTCAATCTACTTTCAATCAACTTTGTTATTGTTGTTATGGACAATTTAATCTCATATTTACGCTCTTAATTGAGTAAAAAACGTAGTTTTTTTATCCAAAAACTACACTGCCCCGGTAGGCTAGCTGGTAGTGAGCTAGTCTATCAGCACCGAGGTTGCGCGATCGATTCCCGCCAGAGACAGAAAAAAAATAAAATAAAATAAAAAAAAATTAAATAAAAAAACAAAAAAAAATACAAAAAAAAATAAATAAAATAAGAAAAAAAATTTTTTACTTTACTGAAAGTATTCATCCAATGCATAATATTCATAGATCTAATGTAATGTTTCATTAAATACATTTTAATGAAACAGGTTTCAATGATCCAACGAAGCGCTGCATACGTTCCTTTTTAATGCAATTTTTCATGGGATTAATGTCAAAATTCATTGGAATTGCGAAGAAAATTCTTTCAGTGTATGACACATATCTGGTCATGTGCTTACTATATTAGGTTCTGATTTTTAGAGTTTTATTAATTTACGTTTAAAGCTTCAATTTTATAAGATAGTAAAGTTTGGCAAAACTTTTTATCTTTTTGAAAAGTTAAGTTTTGCTAGATCTACTAGAGCCAATAGTCTTATTTGACCAAATCATTCTATATTGTATATGACAAGGTCCTTCCTAGTAGGAGTTGCAAGGATATGGAACAACTTCCTTCCAAATAATGAAAGAAAGTTTACTAAATCTCGTAAGGAATTTAAGAAGAACGTAAAGCAATATTTGTAATCTTTGTATTAGCTGTTACTAATTCAATAAAGAAATGTAATTTATACAAACCATTTATAACATATGATTTAACTTAACTTCAATAGTTATGCTAAATGAATTTATTGTATAAAATTTCTAATGTGTAGTCATAATGTATTTGTAGATTTTTTAGACCTTATAGGCTATAATATATAAATAATATTGTTAAAATATATAAATAATATTGTTAAAATTGTTAAAAACCATGTTCAAAATTAACCATAAAATGTTGCAAAAACGAGAATGAAGATGTTGTTAAAGTAACAACGAAATACTTTGAAATCAACAACATTCGTAATATAACTTTAATTTTATTCAATTTTAACAGTACGGAAAACGAATTTAATAACAAACAATAATTTACTGTAATAATTTAATGAGTGTATGTATGGGCTCAATGTATTAGTTAACTAATGTAAACTTTAGATTTTTTGCAAAAGACAGTTATTGTGTCGGTTAATTAACATGAGCTTTAATTCCTTTCTTGCATAAGACAGTAAGTCTTTATGTAATTCTTCTCAATAAGAACAAAAAGAAAGAAGTCATGATCAGTGAAAGAAGAACAGATCACTTAACTAGTATATTAGGTTAGAACAAAAAGGTAGAAAGTAAATTTCAATATGTATACTTATGTACTTATTTATTAAATAAAGGGTGGTTAAATTGTAAGGGCCGATGTTGAATGTGAACCACACCTAAACGCCAAGTTTTTTTCCGAATTTTATTTGACATTTCTCCATTTCAGACTTACTCAATTTGAACTATGGAATCCAACAACGTGTTAAAGTTATCCAGACATATTATGAAAATGGATGATAAATTTCGAAGAAAATCATCTTCAGTGATGAGGCACATTTTCACCTCAGTGGATTTGTCGATAAGCAGAATTTCCGCATTTGGGCGAATAATAATCCAAGAGTGATTGTCGAAAAACCAATGCACCCACAAAGAGTGACTGTTTGGTGCGGTTTATGGGCTGGCGACATCATCGGGCCGTATTTTTTCCAAAATGAGGCCGGTCAGGCAGTTACTGTGAATGGTGTTCGCTATCGTGAGATGATAACGAACTTTTTATGGCCCGAATTGGAAGATATGGATGTGGACGATATGTGGTTTCAGCAGGACGGTGCCACTTGCCACACAGCTAACGAAACAATGGATCTTTTGCGCAACAAATTCAATGGTCGTGTTATCTCACGTAATGGCGATGTCAATTGGCCGCCAAGATCATGTGATTTGACACCGTTGGACTTTTTTCTTTGGGGTTATTTGAAAGAAAAGGTGTACGTCGATAAGCCAGCAACAATTCAAGAGCTAAAGGATGAGATAATTCGGCACATTAACGGCATAGAACCTCCATTATGCCTCAGGGTCATCGAAAATTTGGACCATCGGATGGAGGTGTGCCGCCGTGGTCGCGGCGCCCATTTGGCCGATATTTTGTTCCATACATAATTGAGTAATACCAATATATCATAATAAAATAAAATTACAATAATTTCCTAAATAGTTTGTGTTTTATTCAAAATCAACATCGGCCCTTGAAATTTAACCACCCTTTACTTTTGAATTTCGTTTTGTTAATGTACTTTATTTTTTTTTATAAAGTTTGGTGAAATAATTTTTTATACAAAAATTAAAAAGTGATTTTTTGAGACTATTTAAAAATTGGTTCTTAAATTAAGTTAAAAATCACTGCTTCAAAAGTTTTTATTACTTTCTTTTCTAGTTTATTACATTCGCAAAACAAACTCTTTTAAAAAACAATAAAAAGTTGTAAATGTCTTGAGCGCCACTTTTAAACCTTAATTTCATTTTTGCTATACAAACGACCTTTTTCGAAAAAAAATAATCTAAAGAATTAAATAACGAGTTCTTGAACATCAGAGAAAGGATTTATTTTAACCATTCTTCCAATATAAGCGACTTTTCATGCATTGTGGCGTACAAGACAGAAAGAAAAAAGTCTTCGTATACGTTTTAATTGAAATTGACCCATATACAAATCCATACCAGTCTATGGAATTTTTGCTGGGTTTATAAAATTTTAGTCCACGTGGATTGAACTGTTTTTAAAACATCAATTATTTATCATGGACTTCGAATGCTTAGAAATTGTTCGTTTTTAAAAACAACAGAAAGAGGTAAAGATAAAAGTACTTTGCTGATCGTGGGATAAGAAGGAAAAGCTGCAATGGCTAAAAGAGTATGCCATTTTTATTTTATATGGCGTGTATTCATGACACCAGCAAGTTTTTGTCATTAAAAGTTTGGAAACTGGAGTAGCGATCGGTGTTATGTGCAAAATGTTCTTACTTATATCGATCTTATGTATAATAGAGTAAAAATTCAAACCGATTTTAAATGAAAATGAAAAATAGATGTATTCCAAACCATCAATTCGGTTTTAAAAGAAAGCACAGCACAATTGAACAAACTCATCGAATAGTAAATATCATAAGAAAAGCCTTTGAAGAAAAAAATATTCCTCAGCACTCTTCATCGATGTTTCGCAAGCTTTCGATAAAGTCTGGCATGAAGGACTAATTTACCAGTAAACACACACAAGCTGTTAGAAAGCTATTTAGTCGGTCGTCAACTATTATTTTAGAAGGACATTTTTTAAGTTCCCCCTCAGCCAATTGACGCCGGAGTCCCACAAGGCGGCATCCTGCGCCCTATATTATACTTAATTTATTCTTCGGAAATGCCAACAAACAACTACACCCAAGCTTCAACATTTGCGGACGATACAGCTTTTCTAAGCGTGCATGAAAATAAAAGTAATTCAAATTAATTGGCTTATTTGAAGAAATTATGTTCTTGGTCTCGACTGCAAAATAAACTTCTTCGAATAATCACAGCCGCTCGCTGGTACATAAAAAAAACACAAATATCCACAAGCATCTTAATGTGCCATTTGTAAAAATTATAATTATGAAATATGAGTTAAAATATTTACAAAGGCTTGAACTACACTTAAATCCACTAGCTCGAACTATTTAAAATTATGGCCACAATCGCTTAAGAAGAAGAGACACTGCAGCACTCACCCAATCAGAAGACAACAAATACCTACATATGTGAACAAAAACCGTGATGACGAAATTTTTTGTCTGGCACTGGTAGGATATAAAACAAAGTATTAGGATAAAATTTAATTAGTTACATAGTGCAGCAAAATTCTGGTTATCGACGCCAGCCTCAATACTTGGAACCCGAAATGAAACTAGCCTATTGGTAGAGCAAATCTGCTAAAGGGTTCTAAAAAGTTAGCTCGGGTTCCCGAAATATCGGCCCCTAAAGTTTTTGTATGTTTTAAAAAGGCGTTTGATATAAGTCAAAAAAATATACTAAATGTACTTTTGAATATATATAGAATATATTACACTCTAACACTCATTTTAAAAGGTAATTTTTGTCCTTTTTCTTAACTTCCACACAAAAGTATACTAAAGCGGCACTTTTTTATTTATTCATTTATTTGTTGTCCTTTACACAATACATAAAGTCTTATATTACAGTATAGGACTGAGTATATGTTAAACAATGTAACGAGAAATAATAAAATAATTTTTTAAACTTAAATCACAATAATAATAAAAAAAATATATACATATAAAAATAAAAAAAGAATAAGGAAAATATGTATTAAACCTAAAAGAAAGAAACTATTTAAAATTCATATATTTATCCACATGTGAAACAATATGCAAAAAGAAAACAAAATTAATTATGAACTTTGATTAGAAAAATACAAAGTTATGTCTTTTTTAAACAATTGTGCGTTACTAATAAGTTGAGAGCTATGAGGAATTAAGTTCCAAAGACGGGTTGGATAGATAAAGAATTGCCATTCAGACATGGGGCTGTGGTGACGAAATAATATTAATCTTCGTACTCTGGTTGATCAATAAAACCAATCGTTCGTAAAGATGTTCGGGTTGACGAGTATATATAACTTTATGCAAAAAGATAAGAACTTTAGTTTTAATTAAGTCTTCAAAACAAATGCCATATAACCGTTTCACAAAAGCTGCGGTGCTGCCATAGCGTTTTAGACCAAAGACATACCATACAATGTTTTTAAATACAACTTTAGAGGGTTAAAATGTTCGACATATATTTTTTGCATTAAATTTCACTATCGTGCAATGTATGTAAAACGGGTTTTCGAAAAATTTTAAAAATTTTAAGACCCGGAATTTCAAAAATCCGTTTTACATACATTGCACGATTTTTTGGTCTTGGAAGACCCATAGTGAAATGTAATGCAAAACATATTTGTCGAATATTTTAACCCTCTAAAGTGCCGTTTTAATATGCTTTTGTGTGGAAGTTAAAAAAAGGGACAAAAATTACCCCCTAAAATATATTCTAAGAAAAGAATCGCCATACAATTCTACTGAAGACATCTGAAATAGTATTTTAGCTCAGAAGTACATTAACCCTCAAATACCTAAAATTTAAATATGTAGTTTGAAATTTATTTGTCTTTTCGCATCAAAATTTAGACTAGAATGATTCCTTCTTCATTCAATTCATATGGTACCGTTATACTGAGAAT
Source organism: Pollenia griseotomentosa (assembly GCA_963931875.1). NCBI lineage: Eukaryota > Metazoa > Arthropoda > Insecta > Diptera > Polleniidae > Pollenia > Pollenia griseotomentosa. Next base: position 79,766,626 of record OZ007563.1, read on the forward strand.
TGTATACTCATTTAAAGTTTTTGCATCGTAACAGCGTGAAATAAATAGGTTTTCTTCAATACTTATTTATTCTGATGACCGTCTGTAGGCGGTCTTGGGTGTTTGAGGGTTAAGTATATTTTTTTGACTTATACCAAACGCCTTTTGAAAAAAATTAAAAATTTTAGGGGCCGATATTTCGGGAACCCGAGCTAACTTTTCAAAACCCTTTGGCAGATTTGCTCTACCAATAGTCTACTTGCATTTTGCGTTGGAAGTATTGAACATGTTTTTTTTTTTGCACGGTGTTATTGTTAGTTTATATTTAATATATGAAGATTCAATAAATTAAATACTGAGAAAAAAAACTTATATCGATCAATGCCTAATTTTTTGATCGAATATGCATCCTTCTTTTAATATTTATTTTTTTTATTTTTGTCACTTGTGTTTTAATAAACACATGAATTTAATTTTAAGTTTTTGCTTCCCAATGATTTTCCTTTCAGGGGTTTTTAATGGGTTAACAAAAAAATTTATTACTTGTTTCTAAATAAATTTCTATTTAGTTTTGCTGCTGTGCAAAATCATTTAAGTTAAAACAATATAAATTCAAAGTTGACAATACCATAAACTACATATACATATTTTTGTCTACAAAACATTCATGTTTATTTTCCTCTGTTTTATTAACAAATTTAAAATAAATATAAAAGAATTTTTACATTTTATGGAAACCACATTTCTGTCTCAATGTAACATTAAGTGGCCACAACAACGGTTTTTCCTGAACTCTTTTTGTCCACTTTTGCAAATGGGTAAAAGTTAAAATTCACAAAATATTGTCATGTTTTCCACCAAAAAGAAAAAAAAATCTATCGTTTTAACTTTGTTGTAGTTTTTGCTGTTATTATTTGAAATCCCAGACAATCAGACAAAACTCATCAGTAAAAAATATAATAATGCAATATTTTTCTTTTTGTTTGTTTTTGCTTTTGTACCCATTTTATACGAAAACAATAACAGAAAACGCCAAAAATATGAAAAACAGATAAAACCACAACTGCAAAAAAAAAAAACGAATTCAGAAAAATGTATTTGAAAACCTCAAGAGATAACAAAACAAGGGGAAGAATAAGAATCGGAAAATGCAAAATAGAGACTTTCGCAAGCGAGGTCGAATTAAAGGTGGCCTAAAGATAAATTAGGCCAAGCAGCGAAAAATAAAGTTAGAAAATATAAAACATACTCCTTTTTAGAAAATAAATGCATTAGGATCAAAAGAAAATTGTTGTAAGTTTAAAAGTATGAAAGAAATATTTATAAATCAGTAAAAATATTTTTAACAAGTCACCTACAACTGTTGCAAAAAGTATGACAAACCTAAATGAACATTAATTTCTTTCTTAAACCAAAAAATTTAAGCTTTCTATAGAGCAAACCAATTTTTTATATAAAAGATCCATTTGTTATAATTGATTTAAAAACAAACCCGACTTTATAAATTCATGTAGATTTTTTTTTCACAATGTTCAATAAAGAAAAAAATTGTAGAGTATGACTACTCTAAATAAATATTTAGAAATATCAAGTCATATACAAAAATAAATTTTTAGTGGCGAAAAAACTCGTTGTCATGACAAAACTAAAAAAAAATATGATAAAATTTGACAACCAAAAAGTGGAAAAGAAAAGGAAGAAATACCAACAACGTTGTCATTTGCAAAACTGGCTAAATGCTTGTTAAAGTTTGTTTAATAAAGATTTAAATTTAATGCATTAATAATTTAAAGCTTTTTTAAAAGTTACTGCATTCGATGTCCAAATTACAAAACATTTTAAATGGGAATTTCGATCGATATAAACAGAAAATTTTACTAAAGGGTGGTCCAACCAAAACGCACGATGTTAATTTAAAATAAAACAAAAAATTTTAAGAGAATTTTCTTAATATTTTTTATATCGGCCAAATGCTCTCCACAGGTTCGGTGGCAAGCCTCCAACCGATGGTCCATATTTTAAGTGACTCTGAGACATAATTGAAGTTCAATGTCGTTAATGTGCCAAATTACCTCATCCTTTAGCTTTTGAGTTGGTCTTAGCTTATTGACGAACACTTTTTTTTTAAAAATATCCCCAAAGAAGTACAACGGTGTCATATCACATGATCGTGACGTGAAATAAAAACGCAACTTCATTTTGCGCTTGCTATGATGCAAGACCATTTGCCTTTTTTTTGGAACACCACTATTGAAAAGTTCATGTTTTTTTGCCTTTTGCTACATTTTTGATGCATTTATCGAACTTTTGATGTAAAATACAGCTGGAAAATGCGAAAAAAGAATATTCGAGTGTTATAATTTTCAAAAAAGTGTGAAATATTTTATAACGACTATTTTTTTTCTGAAGAAATGTTTACTGAATTTTCCACAGTTCGGGAGTTCAAAGCCGAATATGGCGAAAAAAGGAAAAAAGAAAATTTTGTGACACTAATTGCAGTTTTTTAGGGTTAGTTTGTTTTACACTTGTTTTCCTAGTCTATAGCTTCAATTATGCAGAAGAAAGGAAAACTTAATTTCAATTGCTTTCCAAATATTGCCGCGAGGAAAATTGTATGTTCTTCGAAAAAATAAAGTTTAAGCCAAAATTTTCACGCACCGCATTTAAACTAGCAAAACCCAAAAGGAATTTCGTTAGTTTCGATAAATACTTCAAGAAATTTTCAAAGAAAAGGAGTTTACACTCAATGTCTTCGAAAATATTGCATTGTGCAAAAAGAGATTACGACTTTTTTATAAAGTTAATTTTTCTGTTTTCAAATTTTTGAAGGGGGTTTTTTTTTTGTATTATATATTAATTTACTCATAACTCATAACAATTTTACAATTTTGAGCTTTAACTCCTAAAAGGCATTGTTATAGCAAGTTGGCAAAAAAAACAATAATTCTTGAGTTAGTAATTAAATAAACAAACATTATAACAATTAGCATTATATCATTGTAGAAGTAATACGTACAATTATTTAGTTCGAAAAATGAATTAATAAATAAGGCAAAAAATATTGATGATTTTACAAAGAAGATTTCATCGTGTTACAAGTTCTTCCACTTGTTGCAACAACAAATTTTTAAAAAATCTTTTAAAATTTGAAATTCTATTTTCAGTTTTTAAAAATATCGGCAAATCGTTAAACTCATGACTACCAATATTAGCGTGGCCGTTAGTTGTATGGAGAACTTTTTTTTTTATTTCTTATACTCTCCCCCTCCAAATCGGTTCAGTTTTATGTAAAAAAAAATACAAAAAAATTTCGTAGCGATAAGTTGTGTTTTAGGGAGGGCGTCCGCCCCTCAAAGTTTGCCATCAAGCCATTTATTCAAATGTAATTTGTTTGCGTATGACTATCTTCTTAAAACAACATTTTACAAGAATATGATATATGGCAATATTTTAGCTCTTCTAGTCAACAACATAAGCCTCCAAGAAAGTTTTTTTGCTAAGACTAATATCTTAGAAAATAATTAAGAAAATAACAACAAAACATTTTATATACGTTTTATATATATATATAAAGGCGATTTAATGTCAAGTGACACAATTTTGAAATCGATGTCTTCCGATTTGGATGAAATTTACACCAAGGTTAGTAGATAGTAGTTTACACACAAATTTTCAACAAGATCGGTCAAAATGTTTCAGAGGTAGAGGGGGTTAAAGTTTGCAGGTGTTCTTTCTTATCCATGTAATTTATTACCTATTGGTGTTAGCAAAATTTGTCACAAGTAGCTTAGATAGCTATTTAATCAATCTTTTTTAAAAATATTTTTTTTTTTTTTTAAATTTTTTAATAATTAGTATTGTGGTTATTTTGTTGAACTATTCATGGTTTTTAATCCAAATTTCTAATAATTTTAATTAGGCTTAAGTTCATTAAATTTAATTTTCATTAAATTATTTTTATGAAGAAAGGAATTTTACAACATGAAAATTAATTAAAATTGTTATTGATAATCTTTCATTCTTGACCGTGGCCGGGGCTCGAACCCGGGCCGGCAGGTTACCATGATATGTTTCGATCGCAACCACTCGATCTCCTCAGATGGATTTGCCGTTTTACACCCGCAGCCATCGACGACTGCTGACGTCAATAGTCAAACATCAATCCTTAAACCAAATTGTATTTTGACCTTTGGTAGATCGAAGTTTGCTTTTTTGAATGATTATCCATTTTAATTGATTTTACATGTTCTTCCTTACTTCTGTTTTTTCGTACTTTTGTCAAGAATTTTTCTTGAAGTCCAAAGTACATTTTTTTGTTTTTTTCATTTTTTGTCTTTCTTTTTCTTGTTGACCTTTTTCAGCACAACTTGAAGGACAAATGAATACATAGAGCTCGTGCCTTAGCTTTAACAATAATTAGTATTGTGGTTATTTTGTTGAACTATTCATGGTTTTTAATCCAAATTTCTAATAATTTTAATTAGGCTTTAGTTCATTAAATTTAATTTTCATTAAATTATTTTTATGAAGAAAGGAATTTTACAACATGAAAATTAATTAAAATTGTTATTGCTAATCTTTCATTCTTGACCGTGGCCGGGGCTCGAACCCGGGCCGGCAGGTTACCATGACATGTTTCGATCGCAACCACTCGATCTCCTCAGATGGATTTGCCGTTTTTTTTTTAAATTTAAAACTTTTTTTTTTATTTTTTTTAGCCAAGTGTTAAATTTTAAAAAAAAAATTTAAAAAATTTTTTAAAAAAACAAAAAAAATTTTTTTAAAAAGTTTGATCAAAAAGCTATCTAAGCTACTTGGGACAAATTTTGCTTACACCAATAGGTAATAAGTTACATGGATGAGAAAGAACACCTGTATGGCCAAAATGTCAAACTTTGACCCCCTCTAACTCAGAAACTTTTTGACCGATCTTGTTGAAAATTTGTGTCTAAGCTACTATCTAACAGTACTAAAATTGGTGTAAATTTCATTTAAATCGAAAGACATCTATTTCAAAATTGGGTCACTTGACATTAAATCCCCCTTTTATATATATAAAACGTATATAAAATGTTTGGTATTTTGTTTTTATTTTCTTAATTATTTTCTTAAATATTGATTTTAGCAAAAAACTTTCTTAGAAGCTTATGTTGTTGACTAGAAGAGCTAAAATATTTCCATATATCATATTCTTGTAAAATGTTGTTTTTAGAAGATAGTCATACGCAAACAAATTACATTTGAATAAATGGCTTGATGGCAAACTTTGAGGGACGGACGCCCCCCTAAAACACAACTTATCGCTACGAATTTTTTTTGTATTTTTTTTTACATAAAACTGAACCGATTTAGGGGGGGAGAATATAAGAAATCAAAATAAAAAAAATAACGGCCACCCTAACCAATATACTCTAAACGTTGTTTGGTAATTTCAAAACTGCATCTGGCTACAAAAAGACTGTTATTATTTCTTGTGTTTATCAAATGTTGATTTCTTGCAAAATAAATTGTGTAATGACCAATGTTGTTAATACATTTAAAAACATACATTATCAGCTTCATTTTGTATATGGCACGTATTGGAAGAATCGTTTTGAATATATCTTTAAAAAGTGACAGCGTTGGATAAGTATTCGGAAGGTTGGAAACAATCCTTAATACCTTATTTTGTATACGTTGTTATGATTTAAGCTCTGCGCTGTTCTTATATCCATAAATAATGGCTTCGAATTAAAAAATTGTAGATTAACATCTTGGTACTTGTATCAAACTTGTTTTTAAATTTATACAAAAAACCAATTGCTTGACCAGCTTTTTGCTTCAAATTCTGTATATGTTGATTCCACACAAGATTGCTCTGAAGATGTATTACCCAGATATTTAATTGAACAGCTTTCAAAAATTTCTTCTCCATTCACAAGTATACTGAAAACGTCAGTCGGACTGTGTGGTTTATATCTTATTAAACGTGTTTTATTTGCGTTTAAAAACAGTTTATTGATTCTCACAAACTCAGAAATCAATGCTACATCGCGTTCAACATAGACTTTAGCAACTGTTTCATATTTGTAAGGGTATAACAAACAAATGTCATCTGCATATATAAAAAGTTTTCCAAAAGTATCTATATTTTTTATGTAATTTATGTATATGGAGAATAAGAGTGGACCCAATACACTGCCTTGGGGTACACCATATTTTACATCAATTAATTTGGACGTACTGTTTTCGATTAGTTAAATAAAGTTTAAATTAAGTTAAGTTAAAGTTATATTTAATAGTAGGATCTCTTCCCCACAAATCCCATATTAGCGCAATTTCTTTATCATAATTTCATGATCTATTAAATAAAATGCTTTGGATAAATCAAAGAATACACCGACAAAGCCACTATAACCTTCGTCTGATCCTTTACAAATACAATTGACAACATTTACAACCACTTCTTCTGTGCCACATCCGCTTCTAAATCCATATTGAAAATTATTGATTAAATTATTATTTGTCATATACATTGAAATCTGCTGGCATAAAACTCTTTCCAACACATTATCGATGGCCGACAAAACAGAAATTGGTCTATACATCTCCATTATACAAAATAGCTGTAACTTTGGAATGGGTACTACTTTATGAATTTTTAATATGTCTCGATATAAAGTTGTGCTAATCATATTATTATTAAGTAGTACTTTTGGCAATACATTATCTTGACCACCACTTTTTTTTGATTTTATATTATTTAAAAGTAAACTGATCTCATCGTGTGTTGTATTTCGAAAATTACATCTATCATTGTACTGAATTAATGTTCTTAATGTATTGCAGTTATCATCAGAATGTTGTTCAATTTGCGACTTCAAATCTTTGACTGATTTTAAAAAGTATTGGTTGAGCATATTTGCTTTTTGCAAATCATTTTCAATTTCATTCCCATATTGATCTTTTAAATTAATTTTTACATTAAATTTAAATTAATACTAATTATTTCATTTTTTTAGTTTTATTTTTGCCTAAGGATTCGTTTAAAAATTTCCAACATTTTTTTTTTGGATCGTGTTGAATTAAATTTATTCTATTTGTGTAAAAATTATTCATTGAATCTTTGGAAGCTTTCTTAATAATGTTGCTCATCCTTTTTAGATTTTAATTTATTTTCAGATTTTCTCTTCATTCTTCGCTTTTTTAAAGACTTTGTTTGTATTTTATCAAATTATATAGATTTATATTTATCCATGGTATTTTTTCTTTTTTTAATACCTTATTTCGTCTCTTTTCATACGTTGAGTTTTCCAAAGCATACTTTACGTACGATATTAAGTTTTCTGTATCGACTGCTGGGTCCCCAGTTTGACTTATTAGGTTCATTAAAATATTCTTTTTTATATACTTTAGACAGTAAGACCAAGTAAGACCTGACATTGTTTAACGCGTGTTACTTTCTAAATATTTATATAAAATAAGTATTTTTGCAGGTTAAAACTGAATTCTTGGAAATGTTTAATGATCGCGTGCAGTGAAAATTATAAAATTTTTTCTATTCTTGTCAACAATCAATTGTTATGACACAGCGAAAATATCGTCAATTTTTTAATTCAAGAAAAGCTCTGATAACACTGGCAATAGCACGGAAAGAACGGATTTCTTTAATCAAGAAAAGAAAGGCTGATTCAAGCTCGGATAATTCAAGTGCACCGTACTTAAAATAATCCGAAAATGGGATTGATCTCAAACTGTGCTTGATTCAAACATTACTAAAGTTGGTTTAATACCGAGTCCATACTTGAAATAATCAAAAAAGTGAGATAAGATTGATTCTTACTTAAAAACTGACCCTAGAGAAACAGAGAGAGATTAATAACTTAGCCGTTTGTCGCCTGTTTATTGTATCGCCCCCTTTGATAACAGAAGAGCTCTCAATTATAAAACATCAGTATCGTATCCGATGTGGTTTCTACTTTGAAAATTTTATGTAGTTAACTAAAAATTTAACCAAATAGAATATGGGAACTTTTGCTTTTTATTTTACTTTTTAAACATAAAAATAATGCATAGAAGCTAGCTTTCCCTCAACAATAAATTTCAATGTATTTATCGAATATGATAAATTGGGAATTTAGCACGTCATACAGAAATCGTATTAATGATAAATTTTGTATTCCCGTAAATAACTTTGATAATATACTCGCATGTGCCCGTGCAGAAAACTGAATTGGCAAATTGGTTTTTTTTGTTGTTTTCTTACGAAGACAAAAGAATGAAAGAATTTGTTTTTTAATTTTGTTTTTTCTTTTCACCGACTTACAACTACAATTCGAGTCGGAAAGAACCCAACCAATTGTAGGGGGATGTAAGAAAAGATAAACTCACTGTTTATTGTTGTTGTTTTGTTTAAGCTTTGATATTGTTACGGGTAAGACTTTGAGTGTTTAAAACTTTTATTCGCTTTAGGATTTTATTCGTATAATATTTTTAGCTTTTCTAAAATCTTAGGAAAAGGTTTCCTGATGAGCTGGCCTAAGCAACCAGTGAAATGCGCATAGAAGCTAGCTTTTCCTCAACAATAAATTCCAGTGTATTTATCAAATATGGAAAATTGCGAATTTAGCACGTCATACAGAAATCGTATTAATGATAAATTTTGTATTCCCGTAAATAACTTTGATAATAATGTATGGTTTTCTTTTTGTAGTGTAGTTGTTGTTTCTGCACAAAACAAGTAGAAAAAACTTAAATTTAGTACGAGTTTTTTCTTTCTGTGTAGAAATGTCGTTTTAAGGAGCGGGGTTCAGTAATCGACCGTCCTGGAAGATTTGATCATCAAAATATTTGCACTGAAAGCAACTTGGGCGGCAGAGTGTAGAAAATGCTCCATCTGTTTGAACTCTTCATCGTTGCGGCCATTTAGGTATTTTCAGAATAAAAGTGCAGAGAAGTTTGAAGTTTGATCTTGAGATGTATCCAAAATTCAAATTGTGCAAGCACTGCTGCCACAAGGCCATCAACAACGACATTGGTAGGTCTAATTTAGCCCACCAAGTTCTACTGAAATCAGGAAAAACTATTTTAAAATACATAATTTAATTGAAAATTTACACTGATTTTAATTTTACTCGACTATGATTTCCAGAACATGGCCAATAGTGAAATGTTTTTTTTTTTTGTGAACAGCCAATATTTTTAAAATGTTCATGTTAGTGCAATTTTGCCACATTTGTTATTACTGGTACAAATAAACGATACAAATTTTCATATTCTTACAAAATGCGGCTCACTTGCTCTTTTTAAACTGCTTGAAGGGATACTTCAAAAATGGTGAATTATATTTCAATGACAAATATGTTGGACCATGAGCCTAATTCAATAAAAAGCCTTGTTAAAAATCATTAAGCTGGAACAACACATTTAAGAAAACGCTTTATTTCATTTCATTCAAAAGTAAGTAAATTAGATGCCGTAGAAAAGAGAAGTTGGTAAGAATCGATCACCACTTGGCATATTTAAAAAAAGACTACTTTCACGGTTAAAAAACAGAAGCGTCACCTGTTTTTTGTTATCCCCTTATAACTAGATATCATTAATAGATAAGTTGCAAATAATCAACAGGAAAATAAATTATAATAAAAAAAATAAAATAATATTACTTTGATAATAAACTGGCAAGTGCACGGCCTAAAAAACTGAACTGGCAACATGCTTTATTTTTTGATTTTCTTGCGAAAAAAATAAAGCAAGCATAGGAATATCTTATAACATCAACAATAAATTTCAGTGTTTTTATCAATAATAAAGGTTGGAAATTAAGCAGACAAACAAAATCTTGTTAATTAAGCCCTTATGACACTACATTTTTAATGCATTGCTCAAGTTTTAGTGAACAGTAAAAATATAACGTAAAAGAAAAATTTACCAAGTGCAAAGAGTTCAGCTGTATATGATAAATAGCCAACTGTTAAACATTTTAAAAAAGTTATCGATAAAAATGAAGTTATGTCAAAAAAAAATGTAAAATTGTTAAACTTAAAATTGACATTTCAAGCTTGAAATATTAAAAGTGTTGTTGAATCAGCGGTAAATGGACAAATTCGGCGATTTACCGCTTTTTTTTCGTTTGTTTTCATATTGCTGTCACGTTTCTGCCACCAAAAGTAGCTCTATTGAAAGGGAATCTATTGATTGCCAGAAAGTCATGAGAAATTTAAAGTTAAAAAGCCTTTACTATAAATGACATTCTAATTAAAAATTTAAATAAAATATTTGGATTAAAAAAAACCACCAAGTACTTACTTGTACTACCAATTAAAATATTAATGAATTCAAAAAATATGAAAAATATTTCTTTGAGATTCTATTAATATTTTCTTTTAAATCTCATTAAAATTTTTAATTCCTTTCAAAAACTTTCGTGTCCAATTACATTTTATCAAATTACCAACTCATAGAACCCAGCTGGTTAATTAGCAAAGTAGAATGTAATGAAATACGTACATACAAACATTTTTATTTAGAGTTTATTACGCATCTTCATCATAAACCATCAAATGTCAAAACTTTACGTTTTTGTCTTAAACGTCTATCAAATAACAAAATATTGAATTGAAGTTTATGGTCTTAAGTTTTTTCAATGTTCAAAAACTAAAACACCAGAACATCTACAGTAGAGCACGCTTAAAACGTTCCCCGCACAGTTGCTCAGTGTCGTTTTTCATCGGCCAAAATATTGTCATTTTCGAGCCGATTGAGATATTTTAGACATTTTTTTTGACGGAGAGATGTTTTCTTGAACTTTTCTTCAGTTATAATATCAGTTAAACCAGTTCAGCGGTTGTTGAGAAATTAAGTAGAGGGAGAAAGTTAGTGGATAATGCTTTTGTACTGATGTTTTTGGCATCCTCCGCGAAACCGCGATCCTATCTGTTACCAGGGGTGTCAGTAGTCCCCGGAAGCACTGCTCCGCAGTAACTATTGGTGAGGGCCCTTCGGGATTCACTTGGACAACGTTGTGGCTTCAACACAAAATCGCGCGAATTAAGATCTTAAAAAGGAATGATTTTACACCACTTGCAAGGAAATTCGGCCTATTGGAGCATGTACTAATTGCTGTTGCTATTAAATAGATGTTGCTTGCTTGCTTAGTTTAAGAACAATGCGAAAGCGCAAATGTATCATTCTGCTTAGTTATAAAATAAAATTGCTGCCTGTGCATATTGGTGGCACGTGTATACTCACGCAGTAGTTAAGACCACGATGAGATTAGGGAAAACCCCGGCAGGTGCTCATCTAAACGTTTTCAACTACTTGGCCCCTTTGAGTTAACGATAGCCATGTTCTACTGCTTGAACATAAATTTAATCACCAGACCAGCACCCCTTATGTTTGTTCTTAAAACAAAAATATTAACAAATAAAATAAAAAGAAACATGCAATTTTTGCTGTGCAACAGCAACAGCAGCAGCAGCAGTGTCATTTAAGCTGGAACAACACATTTCTCATTTGACAGCAATTAGTTTATTAGTTTTTATTTTTAATTTCTCTTTTCGTTCATCATTTTGCACAAGAAATTTATTTTTTATAAGACAAAATAAAAAAAATATTATTTTTCCAAAACACAACAAAAGGTTGCTTCAACACCACAAAGCATTATTTTTCTTCTAGAGTTTGGGGAGGAAACACAGAAAAGGAGTGATGGAAATAAATAAATGAATGAGTTAGTGGTGTTTGAATGCATGAGTGTGCAACATTTTTCTGTTTAGTGAAAGTGTTATTTATGAATATTGCAACATTATGACAACATGTTGTATGGAGAGGGTGTGTCATTCATTTTTTTCAGTTCATTCATTCATTTAAACATTTATTTAGTTTTTATGTTTTTTGTGCTTTTCATACCACCAGTCATTCTGGAATTATGAAGGAGCACTTTGTGTTAAACTGTTTATGATTTATGAGTGTCATAATAAAAGGTGGGTTACTCGTTTTTGTTGTTGTTTTTCCGTGTTTTATTTATGTTCTCTGTAAACGCATTCAACGTCTAGGAAAATGAATTAAACAGAAAAGAGGAGTATATAAAATACATTTGATTTGAATTAATTTTAATTGGCCAATACTTCCGCTTTATTTTTATGGTTTATTAAGACTTGAAACAAAAATTATAAATTTTTATGAGTTTGGCCATAGAAATTAAAATGGAAACTATTTTTTTTTAATTCGTTTATTTGCTGTCTTATAATAAATTTTAAACTTTTTTTAGTACATTTATGGGTACCAAAGTTGGCTTTAAAAGGGGCCTATGATAAATTATGTACCGATCTCCACAAAATTTAATGGTGCAAAAAGTAGACTGAGGGAACTAAAATAAACCAAAGTTTACTACAATATGATTATTTGTAATGGGTTAAGGTCAACTAAATTGTTTTCCAAGTGTGGGCTTTATATGAAAAACTTTGGAATTTTTGTGTAAAAATTATTCGGGTTTTTACACCACCAGTATTAATTACCTGTGTTTTAATATCAACGCAAAATTCAAAATATTTTGTGGGTTACTTACACTGTGTTTTTTTCCTTTGAATAAGAACAATGCGATTAATAACGCTACCATGTCCACAAAAAAAAAATAAACTGGTCAATTGCAGTACATGACGAACAAGACAATGCCAATTGCTTTTGAAGCACAATTTATAAAAATCTTCTTTTTATAGTGCAAACTATGTGTGGACTTGGTAGGTAAATAAATAGATAGATACAATACTATATCGAAAAGGCAAAGCAACAGTGTTACAGTTTCCTCTAAAGGACCAATTAGATCTGACATAAATATAATGCCATAGCCGTAAAGATGACCGTACGTCCTGGTTATGATAAGTCACCTATAACCAAGTTCAGTGTTGTCCATAAGGTTGGTTCAAACAGCTGCTTTGTGGGGCTATGGTTTTATCACGCCTTATTTGAGCTTAAGAAACTTAAGTTACGTCACTATAGACATACTCGGTTATACTAGAGCTGTTAAGCTTGCTAACTAGTCACTATGTATTTTATGGCTTTAGCTGAATTTCAAACCAAAGTGTTTCTATGTATGTATGGTCTGATAACATGGCGATGTCCAGAGAAAACCTTTATTTATTGGTGTATAACCACTTCTACTACACGCAGAAAAACACATTTCTGGATAAAGTCATTTCCAAAACTATTTTTATAGAAAAATGGGTACTCATATTCCGGAAACATTAGCCATATTATTGTCACCAGCAACTATATTATGGTAAAATTAGTCGTACTTCAAGAACATGTTACGGCTAATAATAACACTCATTATTTGTTAACCACTTTAATATCGGACTTCTCCTTTTTGTAATCTTTTTGTGTTGTAAAGATGTAGCAGTTTAACCCTTCGTCTTACTCATGAGTCTGGCCAGACTTTTTTCGAGTTTAAATGTTATTTTAGTTTATTTAAAACTGAGGTAGAGACTTGAAATTTCAGGTACCCTTCTAGAATTTAGTTTCCTATAAAAAGCTGAAAATTTTATCCTGTAAAGGATATTTAAGGAAACTTATTCAAATATTTTATTGCACACATCACATTCGTAACACATGTGGTCTGGCCAGACGCATATGTATTTAGTATAGAAGATGCCGTATTTTTAACTTTCTTTCTTGCTGTTTTTAATTATTTTTTGTTAAATTATCTATTATTTATTTAATTTTATAAAACACACAAACTAGTAGCTCCATCTAGTTCTCAATTTGAAAAAACCCAATAAGCACAGTAACTCACGTTCAGAAGCGGATTTTTAAATGTGAAGAGTGGAGTCTAGTAACTTAGAACTTAATAAAGCTGCTGAGGAAGGATATGAAATTCAACCGTTCACAGCTGAACAGAATTGATTATGGGGATTACCTTCCAAATAAGAACGATTCATCCGGTTCTGAAAATAATTTGATCATTAAACCGTATGAATCGTTGCAAAAAAAAAAAAACTTGTCAACAATACTCAGCCCGTGATTATTTCTATGGTAAAGATTGACCAAAAAGGGAATAAGCATCAACTTAATGTTGGTATATGTTGCGTCAAAATAATATGCGTTTTGGAGTTTGGCTCGTGGAACAAGGCTATATTCCAATTCAGGCGCTCAAGAGATTTTGCACAACATATATTACATTTATAATCATAACTAAAACAAATTGTATTCGTGTATTTGCTTGAAAAGGAACGATGTTTGAGAATTTGCAAGCGAATTGGTTCTATTGATATTGAAAATGGAATATTCATATACTCCAAAAAAATTTTTGTTCCAATGTTCAGATTGTCAGCAACATTCTAAAATTAAAATTACAGAAATGAATCCTTTATCATACTATGAGAAATTTCTTCATTGATATTTGCAAGCTTGCGTCTTCGTGATCTTTTACTGCAATTGTCAATTTGTTTTGCGGGCCGACCCACTTTTCCAGTTTCCTTAGCGGTTATTGACAGCTTCTTAAAAATCAGATAATTTGTTAGCCATTTTTCGTTGCGTAAGTAAAACGTTTTCTTGTTTCTAGAACATTTAAGGTACCGTTTTCTTAATGTTAATGAAAAATTTTTAATTTTTATCTTATGAATTTTGATTTCTTGTTCGTTGCATAATTTAAAGAATGGATTATTCATTATGTGTAACACAAAATCTTTTTCATCTTTCTGCTGAAAATATATATCTGCGAGAACTTAATAACTGAACTTAGCCATTGTTTAAACAATAATGAAGGTAAAATTATGAATGCATGCACTTTTATACTCTTGATAGAAGTTTTTTCAAATGATCTCTTGTTACTACTCTTTTAAAACATAAAAACTCTTTTTTAAATACAAATTTAATCTTTTATTAGCATTTCTTTGAAACATAAAAACCCCTGTTTTCACACTTTTTGAAAGGATAACATACCGGCAATAAATTAACAGGTAACATGTAGGTAATTTTCACGTAAAATATAACTGCGTGCTAGTTTTTTACCATTTACCTGCTCCTTCATTTTTTAAATTAAGTTGCAATTTTCAGGTAATTAAACTATGTAGTTTATGTTGCGGCTATTTACTAATGTTTAACGTTTTAACTTACTCAGAAATCTAACGTGTTAGTCTATTTATGTCGCCTATTCGTTTTGCAGCATCCGTTCACCCACAATAAGTTCATAACAATGGCAATAAATTTACCTTCTCCAAATTAATTGATAACCTGACGTGCTAGATAATTTATGTGGCCTGAACTGCTTTATTTGTCGAAAATTCTTTAAGATTCACCTTCGTTAATTTCAGTAATGTTTCCTTGCAGGACTTATTTTTTGAACCGAATAACTTACCTTGGGTCACAGAAATTGCTGTAGTTCGCAAGGCCGTATCCAGATGTGCGTACAATGGGGTATAGAAATGTAGGTTAGATTCTGGACTACAAGAGAGTATAGATTTTTTTTGACGCATTTTGACGCTCAGGACTTATGCTCTATAAAGTAGGAAATTTCCGGGAAATTTTGACATTAAAAAATAAAAAAAAATTAAATAGTTCTAGAGGTCGCAGAGTTTAATGCTTTAAACCACGTATAGCTAATAAAATAAACTAATACACAAAACTTATTCTGTCAAAAAATCTTGAAAAACAAAAAAGTTATGAGCATTTCAACTTCACAAATTGACTCAGAAATTCAAAACTATAACCAAATATTGAGAAAGTCCATTTCGGACCACCCTGTTCTCAATGAAATAGTTGAAATAGGGTTGAAATTTTTTGGCTCCCGAGGTTCACTAGTATTTACTTTCACATGAATAAAAAAATTTTAAAATCGGAGAACAAAAAAAAAAATAATTTTGGCCGCCTTCTCAAAATATGAACCAGTGTGCGACGCAAGCCGAAGCGACTCAAACCGGGGTATTGGTGTACTTTAAATGTCATATAACAATCGAAAACAAATCTGTTTCCAAATAAAAATATTTAAAAAAAAACTCTATCTGTTTTTAGAAATCATTTTTAATGCGGAACATTTTTTTACCCAAATCACTTAAAAAAGTGATACTAATTACTTGTACAATGTACGTATGAACTGCATGTACATTATGTATATAACCAAATTGTTCGCATAGTACCTGTTGTTTTATTAACGAAAAACATTATCTTGGTATATATATTATTTATTTATTTATGTATTTTGGCCAAAGTGTTGAATTTCATGTTTCAGATATGATTTTTAGTAAACTAATCGGGCCTAAATTTTTCCGATATAAATTGAAAACACTTTTACCCCCAATTTCACCAAGTTCAGTAATAAGCAACTATTAGTTATAGCTGTCAAAACATATGGTTTACTGAAAGTTAAAATAATATTTAGTTTTAACTGAACTTGGTGAAATTGGGGATTTATGACATTTTTTTCCCAACGTTTCTTTAATTGGTTGACTTTTTCGGGGGAATATTTTTAATGTAAGTATGTGGTAATTTTACATCAAATGAAAACCATCAGTACCCTGCCAGAGATTGAACTAGTACCTTACTAGTACAAAAATATCCAGTACTAGTTTTTAACTGTTAACTTTTCTATACCATCTTAATGCTCAAATTAGGATTGAGTGTGCTTGGAAAATCACTAGTACTATTGGTTCTAGACGTGTAATATTACACTTGGACCACATTGGGTACTTAAGAACCAGTTTGGTATTAGTTCTTGTGTATAAAAAAATTGGCATTTTAAAATTTTTTTAAAATGAAAATGGCATAAATTAATGATTTCAAATCAAATTTTAGAAGCAGTATCAAAATACAAAAATGTACCTACTTGAATTTTAGTCTTGTTACACAAAAATTCTGTCAGTCTACAAGTAGTGCCCTTGAACTACATCTAGTACTAGTAATTCTTGTTCTAATAATTGTACTAGTGACATTTTGACAAATACCTATTAATCTCCTGCAGGATACGTGCCATAACTTTAATTTTAAATCGACGAGCAATATAAATTTAATAGCTGTAATTATTTATTCTACTAATTTTGCAAAAAAAAACTTCATTTTCTAAATCAATAGAAGAAAAAATTTTACAAGTTATTAACAGGGTGGCACAGAATGAGCTATATGAATTGAATTCTTTATAACTCTCTTATCTTTGGTATTTTTCAACATTTTGTGAAGATGATTTGGGGAATATACAACCGAACAACGAACAAAAATAATTGAAACCGATTATTATTATTAAAATGACTTGTCTGAAATGCAGCGTTGCCATATGCCAAGTTTTCCCTTGTTTTGCAAAATTTTTTAAATGTATGGACCTGTTCTGAAAATCGAAATCACGTTAAATTGAAATCGGCGAAGATTTTCAATAGAATTTTTGTAAAAATTAATGTAGCTTTTCATGGTTTCAAAAGTAGTTAGGTAGAGAAAACTAGTTAGAAAATATTTTTCTAAACTTTGAACACAGGAGAATTTTAACTGCCTATTTCACGATGTCACTCGAACGTTTACGTTCGCACAAATAACATATAAAACAAAAACAAAATTCAAAAAATAGTTTTTGTTTTATATGTTATTTGTGCGAACGTAAACATTCGAGTGACATCGTGAAATAGGCAGTAAAATTTTTTCGATTTAAATTTTACGTGATTTCGATTTCCAGAACATGCCCGATAACGTTTTATTAAAGATTTTTATAAATACATAATTTAAAATTTGCAGTATATTGGATAAATATATTAAGGGATGTTGTTATGCAATTTTTCTGCCCATATGTATTTTGTTAAATGCTGAAGTAACTTTAGCACTAGATTTATATAACTTATCTAATGATAATGAAATGGACTTAAGTTTTATGTTAAACTGTTATGTTAAAGGGTTATTTAAAAGAGTTTGATTTTGATAACGAATTTCTTTAGCCCGTTAAAATTTGGGCAGCTTTTAAAAAACTGTAGTCAAAGTGGTAAAACTGCCATTTGTTCCACTTCTTCATTTGTCATTGGCAAAAAAAACTGTTGCTTTTACTTCTAGTTCATTTGATGTAAACAGTCGCTGTCAAACCAACTCAAAATGCGAAAAGTTGAGCTCAAATTTTCGGTTTTTGTATGACAGTTTTTGGATTCGACTGCAGTTTTTCAAACCCTAAATTTGAGTACCTTTTAGTGTAACAAAGCGTAACCAATTAGGTGTTTCTCAATTAAGTACTTTTGTGCCAAATGTAGACGTAAGTAATTTTATAGAATTAGATAATGAGACCGCTTACTGGCTAATGTACTTTAATTTTTTTTAACATAATTTATGGAAAAAGCAAAATATTTAGAATTTTTTGGAGGGATTATTAAAAGTAAAACGTTGTGATGTGACGGAAAATTGTTGTCTCTGCCTAAATTCTAAGAAAATGTAGAGCATATTTTTTGAAAAATGAATTTTTATAAACATTATTTTAGACACCAAATAACAAAAGAAATACCAACTTTATATGGTATTTTAAAAACAACAGAGTTTTTGAAAAAAAAAAAAAAAAACAGTGATGGAATTTTATTTGGTTTTTTTTTAAATATATATTTCCTTGTAAACTTATTTTTAAAGTAAAAAAATCATTTTCCTTAATAATTTTTAAACATAATACAATTTAATGTTTTATTTTAAAATTTTGGTACTTATAAAAAAAAAAATTTTTTTAGCAAAGTTTTTTTTTAGGTACATGCATCTTAGTTGTCAATAGACAACATCCGCTAAAATATATGCGTAAGTGGATAAGTAGGCATGGCACAAAATAAATTTATCAGCCGTGTCACAGATTCCGTTCGGAATGCTGTCAATTCCGTATTTGCCATTCCGTTCGAAATCATTTTTGGTGCTTTGGACTCCAATCGTTTTCATCAATCCGAAAAATTTTGTTTAAGCGATTTTTATGTTACCCATTTGGCAACATCAGTATTTATTACAATTTAATATGGCCAATATTACCAAAATATGGATTATTATTAATTTGCTTGTTTGTTTTTCTTTTTTGTGAACGAAAAAAACCAGCACAAACGATAAAAAAATTTTTTTTAAATTAAAATGCGGGAAATGCAGGCTAAACAAAAGTTTAACAAATGTAATTGTTTCCAATTTTGCTTTGTTCTTTTCAGTTTTGTGTGTTGCCGGTATGTACATTTTGGCAAAATATGACAACAAAAGAGATATGGCAATGCTTCATAAATCCATTACGAAAATTTTGTTTTCTTGTTAAAGATTTTCGAAAGAGTTTTAAATATTTGTAAAATAAATTGCTAAAAATTATTTGAAATTTACTTCTTTTGAAAAATAAATAAAGAAAACATATTTGTTTATTGATAGAAAGTATATTTTGATAATTATTTGCCGTTTAAGATACAGAAAACTCCCATTCCGTTCATGAAAATAGAAATGGTTTCATTCCGAAAAATTTTTTCGTAATTAATTTTCTGAAGCACCAAAATACGGAATGACTTCCGTTTCCGAACGGAATTGTGTTCTGTGACATGGCTGTATATATATCTCAAAAACGGTATTTATATATATGGGGGATTTCATGTCAAGTGAGCCAATTTTTAAATCGATGTCTTCCGATTTGGATGAAATTTGCACCAAGGTTAGTCCTATTGGATAGTAGTTTAGACAAGATCGGTCAAAAATTTCTGAGTTAGAGGGTGTCAAAGTTTTACATTTTGGCCATACAGGTGTTCTCATCCATGTAACTTATTACCTATTGGTGTTAGCAAAACTTGTCCCAAGTAGCTTCGTAGTAGCTATTTGATCAATCTTTTGAAAAAATAATTTCTAACTCGAGACGAGGGTTTTTAAATGTTAAGCACTATTTTGAATTATTTCCTAACAGCCGTACATAAACAAGAGCGGAAAGCATTTTCTAGCTGTCAAAAATTCTCATGCCCATACAATTTCTTAGAAGCATTCCTAAATAGCCTGGCGTCAACGCTTTGCAATTGGAAAATCCGGTTTTGACAGCGCGTGAACTTGGCCGCTTTTGTTAATAAATAATGGCAATTTAGCTATTTTTTTTGTCAATCTAGCGGTTTTTTCTCTTTTTTTTTTTATTTTTATTATGTGGGTTTTCTTTAACAAGAAAGTTAATACTACTGTTTGTGACACAACGTTGACACTCTTGTTTAGGTATATCATATCGCGCAAAAGCTAAGCAGAAGAAAACGTTCCGCCTTCCTGTAAAAGACAAGCTTTCTTTTGAGCAAAAAAAAAAAAAACATTCCCGCTTCATCCACATTAGCGACTTTATTGACAAAAAACAAACGTCCCTTTCTACAAAAGATTATATGATAAACGCTTAAAGACCTAACTAGCAGTTTGTATAATATGCAACATTTTTAATTGTCAAAACAACTGGTAGGTTTAACATGAAAAATAGCAGAAACATTAACTATAACCAGTTTAATGTAATTTATCAATTTATCATATTAAATAGTTTTTTGCTTCTCCTGTAAAATTTTCTAAATATTAAATAGGGCCTTTTGCATTTTAGGTGACGATATATGGTTTGGCGCTTAAGGAGAAAAATGTGTATTTAAAGAAAAAACGTGTTCAACATATTTTATTTTTAATTCTGTGGGATAATATGTGTCAGCGGGTGAGCAGTCTAAGACGCTACATTGATTTAGGTGAAGAATGTCAAAGATTCGGCACAGCTAAATATAGCAATCTTTCTTGTTTTTGATATTGAAATAAGCTTTAAAATAATCCAAAAAAGTTTTCCTAATTCCGATTTTTTATTGAACTGAAATTACAATCGATGAAACAGTGTCTGTTTTAAAGTCTATGAATTAAAAAGAAGAGAAAAAAGATTAAAAAATACAAAATTTAAAATTTACTAAGTTTTTTTTTTATTTTGATAGCTCTCTTATTTTCACTATTAATTTTTTTGGTAACTCTAGCATATACTGTTTACTTCGAAAATTTGTTTAGTAAGCCTTTTATAAATCTAAGTCTGGGTTCAAACTATAAGTTTATTGGTAAGAGGGGAAGAGACCATGCTTTTGTTCCCCTCGCACCAGTAACTCAGACTTTCTGAAAGAAAACTTTCATAGTGTGAACCAAGGTTTAAATATTTTTTATAACTAAGTCGCCCCCTTAACAATAATAATTTAGCATTTTCAAGCGTAAATTAATCTCAAAGTACTCTCTTAGCATAGCTTTTACATTTTGGTTGTATTTTTTTTAAATTTCCACAAACTATATTTTTATTATTAAAAACATTTTAAATTAATATTTTTCTCCCATTTACAGAATAATACATTTTCTAATTATTTTCAATTCAAGGTTTTCTTCGAATACAAACAAAGCTGCACTTCCTCAAATGAATTCTCCTCCATCACTTCGCAATTAGTTTTGCGCTGAAATCGTTTTGTGCTGACTGCATAAAACTTATTTGTGAAAACCACAATGTTAATGAGGTCAAATTGACAAATGTAAACTTTTCGTTCATAATCATAAGGGGTAATTTTGGTAAAACAACCAAAAGGTGTTCGGAAAATATTCTTGTTGTCTAACAGTGTGTGTGTAGAAATTTGTGATTTACTTGCCCTTGCATTTCACCAGAAATTACATTGAGGTTATTCTGGGGTATGTGACAACAAAAATGTGAGAGGAAGCCAGAGAAAGACTGACTGACTTTCACAGAGTTAAAGTTTTTAATTGAAAATTCAATAAAGTTAAATATTTAGCAACCATGATAAAGATATTTGTGTTTAAAATTTCCAATTTTAAATCTTTATTGCGAAAACGAAAAATTTGTAAAGGAAAAAAAAAGTAAAAAACGAAAATAACTAGCCCCTTCAACATGTTAGCAACATTGAGTGATTTTTAACAAATTTATGCGTGACAAATAAGTTGGCAACAAACAACTACTCAAAAAAAAAAAAAAAGAATAAAGTGAAGCGAAAAATTCACACTTGAAATATTATGGCTTACTGGATTTGCTGATGGCAGGCCATTTTAACCAAGCAAAACATGTTGTTGTTGACGATGACGAGGGTGGTGTTTGTCAAAAAGAATGACTTCAGGGTATGGGACCTGCACCAGAGACATGCCTGTTCAGACGTACAAGCGAACGAACAAGTGGTGAATATTTTGCTCAAAAAAAAGTGTGTGGGCACCAGTAAAATGTTTTTAAAGTGTTTTCAAAACTGCAACGTGACTTTAATGCAATTTTTTTTCTCTCAAAAAAAGTTATTGTAAATGTAAAATGCAAAAGGCAAAACTGTGTGGGTATGTCTTTTTTTTTAAGTAAAATAGCTAAAAAAAATTATAATTTTTTTAAGGGATTAAAAATAAAAATTTTGATAAATGATGCGCTAAAGTGTTGAAGAGCAATAGACAACAAAAAATTTTTGATATGAAAAGTATACGAAGGAGTATTATAGTAAACTTAAGCGCAAAAAAGCATAGCACAGTGGGGAAAAAGGCTAACGGCGACAAATTTCCGTTTGTATTTCAAATTTATTAATCTGAACAACAGCGGTAAAGCCCTTATGACACTACATTTTTTATTCATTAATTGATATAGAATTGATAGAAAGAAACAGTAAATGTTAGAAAGAGCGAACTATAAAAAAGTTTTTAGTTTTTTTTTCTCTTGTTATGGTTTTGTTTCAGGGATGGCGTTGAGAATTTTTAAAATTGTACCAACAACCTTTAAAAATTGTACTTTTTTACCCTAATTGTACTAAAAGATTTTTTTTAGTTGAAATTAATTTTATTTATGTTCATAAAAAACATCAAAAAAAGGTATTATAAATCTAAGTTTAAAAAGTATCAACAAAAAAGTACAATTGAAACAACTTAGCCATCCCTGTTTTGTTTATTTTATTGAATGTTGCCAACTTTTTGTTTATAAGAAACCTAAAAACAAAAAGCGGTAAATCGCTGAGTTTGCCCATAAACCGCTGATTCAGCAACACTTTTAATATTTCAAGCTTGAAATGTCAATTTTAAGTTAAACAATTTTACATTTTTTTTGACATAACTTCATTTTTTATCGATAACTTTAGTAAAATTTTTGACATTTTGCCGTTTATCTTAATACAGCTGAACTCTTTGCACTTGGTAAATTTTTCTATTACATTATATTTGTACTGTTCACCAAAACTTGAACAATGCATTAAAAATGTAGTGTCATATGGGCTTAAGCATTTTTGAATATTACAAGTAAGAGTGCTATCTGTATTCGGCCAAGCCAAATCTTATATACCCTTCACCATGGTGCAATAAGAACAGAAAGTTATATAAATACCGAATTTTTATAAACAAAAAAATATATTTTGTGCCACGCCTATTTCCAAATCCCGCCCACATTTTGTCGGATGTTGTGTATTGATAACCAAAATGCTTGTACGTAATTTGAAAACTTGGCTTTTGCCGTTCTCCAGGTATACAGAAAAATTAAATAAAAAAACATCGACAAGGGATTTTATGGGAAATTGTTGAGGAAGTCGTGTTTTTTTTCCTCATATCTCAGCCGATCTGGCTGATCTAGGTCCTTAAAAAAACAAACTTATATATCGTTAGCTAAAATGCAAAAAGGCGTAACTAACAACAAATTTAAAATCGAGTTTGTTATTGTTTATTACGAATGCCATTGTCATGTGCCATGTCTTCACAAAATTTCACACTACAGCGGTCAAAACCCGCACTTTTATTAACAAAAAACAAAGATACGCAACTACAAGTAGGCCCCGGTAGGCTAGCTGCTAGTGAGCTAGTCTATCAGCGCCGGGGTTGCGGGTTCGATTCCCGCCAGAGGTTCTGGTTTCTTTCCTGCAGACAAGCGTAGAGCTTCGCAGGATGAGTTAAGGGAATTAAAAAAAAAAAAAATAATATAATAAAAAAAAGTTTTTTTATTTGATGTATGCAAAACGACGTAATTACACAATTTTTTCTAATAAAATATAATGAATGGTTTTCTTTGAAAACAGTTTGAAGAATTCCATGGATCAAGTCATGTTTTTTTAACATCTTTTTAGTTTTCATTTCACAATGTTTTTTGCTTCTCCTTTTTGCATTTTAGCTGACGATTAACCCATTTCCACTTATGGTGCAGGGTATAAAATGTATATGTCCAATACATTTTTAATATAACAAGCCTACTGAATCGCTTAGGAGAATCTTGTCTCAAAAACCGCACAAAATTATTTTAACCTATTTTCTATTGGAAATTAATTAAAATGCATAACTGAATACATTTAACATTTTATTTGGAACGAATAAATAAAAAAATCAATAGAAAATAAGAATTTGCTCAGTCCGATTCATCAGATTAGTTGAGTTTTGGTGTTTCTTCTATATCTTTTAAAATATTCTTTTCTTCCGGTTCTAACAGTTCTAAAGTTGGCTTTTGCTACGTTTTCGTTACCTTGCAGAACTTATAAATGGATCTGATGTGGGAAGCAGCCTATGCAGGACATCTGGATTTCACTGCTGCTTTAAATATTTTCTCGCATCATCCTGTTGGTATGGACGGTATTGCCTACTACATACGCTTATAAAAAGCATGTGTAAAATTTTTCGTCTTGCGAAGAACGATGAAGTTTTAAAAATTTCAAAAATTTTTGCGGATAAGATTTGATTTTTCGCTTTCGAAAAAGCTTCTTGTATGATATCGTTATTACAATTACTATTGATGATTTTATAAACATAAAGGTAAAAAACTATAATGAAGTGTGGCTTACAAATCGTTATAGTATTACTTTGATTTCTACAATACCCTTTTGTGTGGGATAAACATTTTTTTGTTGTTACTTTACTTTTGAATTTTAAGAACCTTGAGAAATTATTTCTTTAATAAGTTACACGCAGAGAAAAAATATGGTTGAGAATGGTTACGGCAACTACACTATGTTTATTGTAACAATATATTGTTGTCGTACACAAAAAATTGTTATTTTTAATTATATATCAGAAATTTTATAGTTGCTGTAAACATTTCAATGTTTATCGCAAATTTAAATTTGAATATTGTTGACTGAAACAATTATTTTTCTAACAACTAAATAATGATAACTCTGAAAGCACATTTTATTACTTACAGCCATAACATAACATTTCAATTTATTTTTATTTGTTGTGACAGCACCACTGTATCATAATATGTTTGCTACTAAATTTATTATAATTAACATGGCAATAATATGATTAGTTTGAGATTAATTTTCATCTTACTTTTACTAAAGTCAATCCTGTTTTCGGTTTATTTAAAGTTAGGAGCAGTTGAATAATCCGTACTTGAATCAAGAATTCTGTATTTTATTTAAGGAAATCCGCTTCGGCTTGATTAAGGAAGGGAAGGATTGATTTTTTTTCAGTGTATAGATATAGAGATTTTCAAGGACCTTTCCTAGTCAGGCCTTTAGAAAAAAAATTAGTTAAATTTTTACTATATTTGCGCTATTTTCAAAGCAATAATTTGCAGTAAGTAAGGGCTGTAAAAAACCCACTGTGCAACAGTTAACATCAGTTAAAAACTAATGTTGAAGTGACAACTACAGAAGGGGGTACTTTACCGAACTAAACGCTACTTGTGATGGTACTGGTGATGACGAGCATGATGATGATGATGATGATGATGATGTCGGCGATGGCGTTGATGGCTACGAAAATGACTACAACAATGATGGTGATAATGTGTCTGTGCTCTAGTTGCGGTTTGGTGTGTAGATGATGCATCATATTGGTGGTGGCGGTAATGGTTATGAAGCCATTATTTTTTGAAATTATTTTTCTCTTTGGCTTTTGGCGTTGCTATTATATATACATAATAGTATTTTGTTGTTTTTCAATTTCACTATTTTCTTTTTTTACAATGTTTGAACATTATATTCGATATACATATATTATTGTCGATGTCATTGTAGCTGTTTTTATTGCTGGTGATTTTTTTTACAGATTGTTACTTGTGACTGCTGACCATTTCGGTTGACTGTTTTTGGGTGTTGACAATTTGTACATTGTGTCCAAACTGTCATCATGAATGTGACAAGTGATGTGACAATGTGGTTGTTTGGTATTTATCTGGCTGCCATTAAATTGTTGACTTTAATAATTTCCCCCTAAAAAAACCCAAATATTTTATATCGCGTAAATATAAAAATTTCCACCGAGAGTAATTATTAAAAAAAAAACAAGACAATAGCAACAAGAACAAACCAAAAACGTAAATGCAAATTTAAATTGTTGATTTTGTCATTGATCCCACACGTTTTGTTGCATGTTTGAAACTACAAACGGCATACAAATATTAAATGTTACTTCTGCTGATGTTGTTGCTACTGCTGTTTTTATTTGCATGTTTTTTTACACTCTGTGCCGTTATTACGCACTAATTATGCGTTGATTGTTTTGTGGTAATTAAATGCTTTTTTACCCGAGTTTTAAGCACATTTACATCACTTCTGTGCCTCCATGTTTCCGTTTCGTACGACTGTTAGTGCCAGTAAAGAATTTCAACATGTGCTATTTTTTTTCAAATATTTTTACAAATGATATGGAAATGTAATTCCCTTTAGACTAGTACATGTCGAAATGTGTTAAATATTAAAGGTTGTTGTAAACGACCTATAATTTCTCTCAATTAGTTTTAAAACATCATATAAAGGATTAATGGAAGGGGTAAATAGCAAAACTGGTTTTAAATATTTGACCTTACATTTACGTCCTAAGTGCACATGCGTACGTCTCCTCCTGGTTTTTGGTGTTGCTCTCTCAGAAGAATTGACGTTACCTGTTGATAGTAAAACGTAGGGTTGTATTAAGATTCATCGTATGCACCTGTTCCTTAGAATACCGTGATGTAAGATTGTTTTCGAAGGTTTGTATTTGCTACGAATCATTATAAATCAGCGAACTACTTATCTTCTTCTTTCCAGGCGCCTTCAAACTTAAACAACAAATTTTGAAGCAAAAATCACGACTTAAACAGAAAGAGAGAGAGAGAGATAAAACCTTAACTCAGCTGTCAAAAAAACATAACTCTGTGATCAGGGATGGAAAATGGCTTTTATAATTTTGTACCAACTATGAAAACAAAATGTACCTTTTATGCCGTGACGGTACCATTTTTTATATTTAATACAATAACACTCTTAACAAAAATGGGTACAAAAATTAAGACATGCACAAAAAATATAACAAAAAAATCATAAATATTACATACCTAAAGGTTATTTATAAAATATTTATCAAATTCCCGAAATGATAACACAGACGGCTATAATTGCTACTTGTTCTGCATTATATGTATGTTAATTTAAAGAAGTTACTTTTTGTTTTCAAGAATTAATTAATTTTAGGCCCGTTATTACAACTTATCGATACCAAAGGTTTGGATTTTATCGGTCATATAAAAAGTCTTCCATTATTACAACTTGACTTTAACCTTAAGTGATCGGTAAGTTAAAGTAAGGTTCATCCTACCTATTAGGTTAAAGCAAAATTATAATAGTTGAACACTTTTTATATGGCCAATAATATTCGCTTTTTCACTAGCGGTAAGTTTTGAAAACGGAACTTAGCCTTTTACACCACATAAAATCACAACAAACGCCCAGTTGGCAACAAGTGTTAACGAATATTACAGTGCATGTAGTTAACCCTGCGACTACACGATCAAGATGTTCTTGATAGTCTTTTACATATACTGCTTGTTAAAATTTACAAAAATTGAAAGCTGTGACGTAGGCTGCACTCAATTTGTAAGCAATTTACTTTCAAGATGTCGTAAAAAAACAATTTATAAAGACTAACGTGTAATCAGCTGTTAAATTGATAGTGAAATTGCCAAACAAATGGAGAGGTGAAATTGAAAGCAATCTCGTGGTCAATTTAAAAAGTGTGAGTGTGTTAGTAAAAAAGTGAGAGTTTATTGCAAATTGAAAGGAATTGAAAGGCAAAACTTGATCGTGTGGCCACCAAGTAACAAAAATACCTATTAAACAACGTTGGATCAAAAGCTGACTATTAAAAAGAAAAAAAAAGGTAAACAAAGAAAACAAAACAAAATCAAAGTTGACATCAAGCAGAGATTTTTAAATTGTACCAAGTAAGCCGCGGCAGTACCACGGTACTAACACGGTCCAAAATGTATCAAAAAAGTAAAATCGTCCCATGATTTCCATCCGTGTCTGTGATTGTTTTAATAAAAAAAAGATGTGTTTACCTTGTTGTTCTTGCTCAGCGTTGCCATATATATATTGCTCTTTCCATAAATTCTACTAAATTTGTTGCAAAATGGCACATACTTTAGTAATACTCAATTTGCTACCTTTGGTCGTTATTAAAATCGAATTTTTTCAGCAGACCATTAAAAAAGTTTTACATTAAGTCCATTTCATCAAAATATGATGAATATTATTCAGATAACTTATATGAATCTAGTGCTAAAGATACTTTGGGATTTTTCAAGGTACGAAGCACTAAACACAATTAAGTACTGTCGCAATAATAAAGCACGGAGAAAATATAAAATCGTTAGATCGGACAACAACATCACTAAATATTTTTATTTAATATACTGCAAATTTTAAATTATATATTTTCTAAAAACTTGAAAAAATTTTATATATGATGAATTTCATGTAAAAATCGACATGCATTGAACCCGACCCCCTCAGATATCGATGAAATTTTGTTCATAGCTAAATTTGATCAATACAAACAAACTCTCATTTTTAGAAATGACTGTTTTGCGATTTTTTGGGCGTGACACAGTGGGAACGTTTTCGAAAAAACGCGAAAATGGTCGAAAAGAGCTCCATTTAAACTACAATAAGTCAGAATCGGCTAAACCGATTTCCATGATCTTGGTATCATTAAAAAGATATTTTAACAGGCTTTATGACACGTTTAAAAAAAAAAAAAAGAAATACACTGTAAAAAAATTTATAACAAAAAAAATTTTAACTGACGAAAAAACCAAAAAGATCAAGGGTTTTTTACAGTGTATTAATTTTTTAGAAAGGTTTATCCTTCATCTATACCATATCAAAAAATAAAAATGGGTTCTTTTTTAGTTTTTTTTATATAATTTTTTAAGTAGTGTCACTTCTAGTAATTGCCCTTATATTTTATAACAAAAAAAAATTTTAGGTAACGAAAAACCAAAAAAGATCAAGGATTTTTTACAGTGTATTACTTTTTTAGAAAGGTATTTCCTTCATCTATACCATATCAAAAAATAAAAATGGGTTCTTTTTTAGTTTTTTTATATAATTTTTTAAGTAGTGTCACTTCTAGTAATACGTACCGAAAGTTTTCGAAATAATTCGAATAACAGCGAAAATATCTGGTCACATTCACAAAATAGTTCAACAATTCTAACATTTTTTAAATGTTTACAAATAAAAAACCATCAACAATTGTTTATATTATTTGCCATGTTTTTATTAATTTGTGTTTTATTTTATTTAAATTTTTTTTTAAGTTAATTATTTGTAAGAAATTTTGCGCTGCTCAAATTTGGCACAGTCAGAATATCTGCGCACATGTACAAAAGTTTCATTTATCGGAATGAATGAATAAAAGCCTTGAGTTCCTGTTATAGTTTTAGCTTCTTTATATCTTGAAAATAGCTTTTCTTTAACGTTGTTGTATTCGTCAGCATCTGCGTAAGCAACTTGTATGGTGGTCTTATATGTTTCTGATGCCCAGTGATAGAGTTGCCTCGTTGTCTGGATTTCATTTTTATTTGCAATACTATAATTTCGAGCACCTCTCTTCAATGTTCCTCCGATTCCTAAACTATAACTATAACAGGAACTCAAGGCTTTCATTCATTCATTCCGATAAATGAAACTTTTGTACATGTGCGCAGATATTCTGACTGTGCCAAATTTGAGCAGCGCAAAATTTCTTACAAATAATTAACTTAAAAAAAAATTTAAATAAAATAAAACACAAATTAATATAAACATGGCAAATAATATAAACAATTGTTGATGGTTTTATATTTGTAAACATTTAAAAAATGTTAGAATTGTTGAACTATTTTGTGAATGTGACCAGATATTTTCGCTGTTATTCGAATTATTTCGAAACCCTCGGTACGTATTACTAGAAGTGACACTACTTAAAAAATTATATAAAAAAAACTTAAAAAGAACCCATTTTTATTTTTTGATATGGTATAGATGAAGGAAATACCTTTCTAAAAAAGTAATACACTGTAAAAAATCCTTGATCTTTTTTGGTTTTTCGTTACCTAAAATTTTTTTTTGTTATAAAATATAAGGGCAATTACTAGAAGTGACACTACTTAAAAAATTATATAAAAAAAACTAAAAAAGAACCCATTTTTATTTTTTGATATGGTATAGATGAAGGATAAACCTTTCTAAAAAATTAATACACTGTAAAAAAACCCTTGATCTTTTTGGTTTTTTCGTCAGTTAAAATTTTTTTTTGTAATAAATTTTTTCACAGTGTGTTTTTTTTTTTTTTTTTTTAAACGTGTCATAAAGCCCGTTAAAATATCTTTTTAATGATACCAAGATCATGGAAATCGGTTTAGCCGATTCTGAGTTATTGTAGTTTAAATGGAGCTCTTTTCGACCTCTTTCGCGTTTTTTCGAAAAAGTTCCCACTGTGTCACGCCCAAAAAATCGCAAAACAGTCATTTCTAAAAATGAGAGTTTGTTTGTATTGATCAAATTTAGCTATGAACAAAATTTCATCGATATCTGAGTTGGTCGGGTTCAAAATTTCAGTTTTATCTCGATTTTTAAATGAAATTCATCATATGTAAATTTAAAACCCTTTTGCATTTCAAAAAACTTGTAAAAAAGGGAAAACATGACAAATGGCAACGCTGTTCTTGCTTCACCTGCAGGGCTGTCAGATATGGCCAAACGTGGCGATTTTGATACGTATTTGGCGGTGGGATTTTCCATTTGGCGAATTGCGAGTTTCTTTTTTTGGCAATTTTTAATAAACCTGGCTATTTTTTAACAGTTTGTCATTTTTTGTTATCATTACTAACTTTAAAAAATCTGGCAACTTTTTTTCACACGATTTTTGTGTTGTTATCATTTTAAGTGAATTCTTTATTCAGTCACTTTTTAATTCTTATAGTATGTGTGCTGGTCAAAACACCAGTAATAAAATCGAGGAGGCTGATGTATAAGATCTTATAGACTTGTGTACTTAATTTAAGTTTTTTTAACTGAATATATGACCTCAATAACAGAAACTAAACAAAATTTACTTTCGGCGACTTTTTTGTATTTTTTCGCAGTTTTTGGCGATTTTTGACTGAAATATTATAATTGCTTTTTTTTACGCAAAATTTAATTTAAACAAGTTAGAGTGCTATATTCGGCTGTGCCGAATCTTTGATACCCTCCACCGACAGTTCGAATGTTTAAGGAGTAATATCTGTATGATGTCTTTTTATTATTATTATCTTAAACTGTGACGATTTGTTATTAATTATGGTTTTAGGAGACTAAACTGTTTTCCGGGAGTAGGGCATATATGGGGCCTAGGGTAAATTATGTACCGATCTTCACGAAATTTCACAGTATCATTAATAGTCCTATAAAATTGTGACGAGCCAAAATTTGTTATGATTGCATTATTTTTTACGGTTTTAGGCGTACTAAACTGTTTTCCGGGAGTAGTGTTTATATGGGGCTTAGGGTAAATTATGGACCGACCTTCGCAAAATTTTACAGTGTCATTTCTAGTCGAATAAAACGGACTTGTGCAAAATCTTATGTCAGTCCGTGCATTTTTGCGTCATTTATGTTAGTTTTTGTAACAAAATTATCAAGTTTTTGAAGGTGGTGGTTCCACATTTTGATTCATAGCTCTGGTCCTACTGAACCGATTTTGCTGAAATTCAATCCCAAACTGCTTAGGATAACTACAAGCAACCTAGTTTGTTTATTTCTTTTGAGTTTTTCGAAAGTGAGCGTGTTTTCAACAGACGGACAGACGGACAGACAGACGGACATGGCTAAATCGACTTAGAATTACTCAAGCAGCCAGAATATATATACTTTATGGGGTCTGAGATGAATAATAAAAAAGTTTCACACGGAATGACAAACTTAATATACCCTCTTCACAACTAATTGTGGTGGAGGGTATAAAAAGAAAAATAAAAAACAAAAATATTACGAAAACTAAACAAAATCGACATTTGGCGATCTATGGCCATTTCTGACATCCGGTTTAGCTATGTAGCCCATTAAAATCTGACAACCCTGTTCACATTTACGAAATCCCGAGATTATTTTCATTTGTTAAAGAGCGTTTCTACTCTCTTCCTATTTTTCCTACTCCTTTACAATGCTGTAAAGTGTCGTTGGGATGCGTGATGTGGACCTGAACCTTTGACCTTACGTCAAAGCTTCAGGTCCACAATTCGAAACTTACAAAATCATTTAAATAATCCTAATTTTTTAAAATCAATCAAACCCTTAACATCCTTAACATTACAACTATTTTTGTATTGTAGGTTAAAGGCGTATTTAATTCATTTGCAAAAATAAGAAATGAAACTAAAATGCTATTAACCCCTGACTGCATAAGCGGGTACCCTTGTGCCCACTAGCGATGTTTAATGTTTGTAGCTCCAAAACCTATGCAAAAAAAGTATTAAAACTTCACAACTAGAAAACAAGAGTCTGTTTTTGTCGATTTTTTGGTCATTTATGAAATTCGAATTAGCGATTTCAAAGCTATAAGCAGCCAAAAATTAGACCTACTAAAGCACATAGCCTGCACACTAGCGCATTAAATAGTTATTATAAGAAAAAAATTTCTTCATTGAATAAATACAATTATGTTATTAATTTTTGTATATTTTAATTAAAAGAGTTTAAAACTAAATACTTTTTTTTTCTGTGAAGCTTTAAATTCTTCAATGGCCCACAGTATACTTAAAATAGTATTCTGCTTCAGTCAGCTAAGGGTAGCATTTACATTTACAATGTGGAGCAAAGCCGTTTATTTTATTTTTTTTTTTTTGTTATTAATAACAACCTAAAGAAACAATCAACGAACGCTATTAGGTTTGTTAGGACTTGAAAATGTTGAGAACTTTAATTCTGAATAAGTTAATCCAGTTTCAACATTTGAAATTGTAGTTCCCTTATAATGGGCATTGCAAAAAGTTTTTTGATGCGCTTAACATTTTTATTAGTTTCATTACTTTGATATTCCTCAAATTTATTCAAATTTTTAAGTTTATATATTTTGTATTTAAACTACATAAAACTGTCTTAAATTAATTTAAATTTTCTTTACCACATTTAAGTCGTCCAAATTTACATTTCCGCCATGTGTCACTGCCAATTATAATATCTTTCCAATAGTTGTGCATGACATACAGCAGGTGTTTGACAATTGGAGCCAACATTTCCACATTGCGCCAGTAAACAGCTGACATTTAAACATGTGTGCCTACAATGATTTTGGGAAAATCAAATTGTGCAAGAGCAAAAAACTTATGTTGCATAAAATATTGAGTAACCGACTAATGATTTAAAATTACATGCAAATGAATGGCAGGCAAACTGCAACGGCAAATGACAGGCATAGTTTCCAAATAAAAACTGTGAAACTTAAAATTAAATTGTCGTTTCGAATTTTTGCGACACTAAAGTTGTTCAGTCATTGAATAGGGAAAAATGTGGGGTGAAAAAAAGAATATACAAATGCCACCGAATTTAAAATACGCAGTAAATGTGCACAAATGTGAATGTGGCATTTTGTTGCATATGACGCTGGCATTGCATCCATCCATTCACAGCATGTTACAGCATGCAAAGAGATGAAAATATACGAATGTATGTAAATGACAGGGCTACAATGTAACAAACTGGTGGAGGATGTATAAAGAAAAGTTTTTAAAGGATTTTTTAAAACAAAATTAATTGTTTATATTTAAATATTTATTTTTAAAATACAACGATATTCCTTTTATTTATAAAATTAAATAAAACCTTAATTTTATGTCGCATTGTGCTTTTTATTAATAACACTAAAACTTCTTCTATTTACGTATTTTATATTTTATAACTTAACTTAATCACACATTTTCCATGTAATTAAAAAAGTTTTTTGTGGATTTTATTTTCTCATATTTAAGTTTCATTTATGAATAAATCTTTTTGTAAGTATGTATTTCGTTTTAAGTAAAATGGCATCACCTGTATAATTTTAGTACCACAAAGTTAATACCGCTAATACCCACATAAACAAATCTTAATACTTTTTAAAAGAATTCTCTAAAAAGAATATTTAATATCGTTGTTTAGTTTTGGTGTTTTTATATTTTTTTTTTGCCATTTAACATAATAATTATAGTAATGATAATGAGCTTGTGCGGTAATAATATAGAATTAAGAACTAATGAAAATATAATATTCTTGTTGTAGCTAATAAAATATTTCTTATTTATATAAAAATATCAACCAAAGTTCATAACAACTTATCTAATGCATGAATATTTATATCAGAATGAGGGTCGGACGAAAATTATTTAAGTTTTTTTTCACCTATTCGATTTTTATTCTAATTATCAGGCATGTCACAAATTCCGATCGGAATGGTTTTAATTCCGTATGTTCAATTCCGATCGATTTAGTTTTAGCTTCTTCAGATTCTGATCGATTTTGCTAAATGTGTTTTTTATAACAACTCTGGTTTTACAATTGGATATGGCCACGGAATGGTTTTAATTCCGTATGTTCAATTCCGATCGATTTAGTTTTAGCTTCTTCAGATTCTGATCGATTTTGCTAAATGTGTTTTTTTATAACAACTCTGGTTTTACAATTGGATATGGCCACTTTACATAGAAACCATTTGATTTTTGTGTTAAGTATGGCAATGTTCAGAAAAAAGTGGTTTGTGAGGGGAAAAAAGGTGGCAACGCAACGGTAAAGAATTTATTATGTTTTTAATAAAATCAATATAAAGTAAAATAAATAAATCAAAAGTGTGTTATTTTTTCAATCTATATTATAAAAAACATTTATTTATCCATAAAAAGTAGTTTTAAGTAGTTTTTTCGGTTACAAAATATTGAAACAATCAATTCCACTTAGAAAAGCAAAAGTGGTTTCATTCCGAAAAAATTTTTCGTTTTTCGTTTTCTGAAGAAGCAAAATACGGAATTAAAACCACTTTCGATCGGAATGGAATTCTATGACAGGCCTGTATATTCCAATTTTACTCTAACTATACTTTTCTTAAAATTTACTCTTCTCATGTCTTATTTTTATTAAACTTAAATTCTAGTTTAACTCTACACTATCTATGTTCTATCTCTACTCTTACTCTATTCTAGAGGTACTTTAGCTCCACTCTATCTCTACTCGTATTTTACTTTAAATCAGTGTCGTCCAAAGACACATACTTTGATATTCGCATTTGCGATCAACAGCTTTGAAAACTCTTACAGTTTGTTGTTTTTTTTTTTTTGCAAAGTATGCAGCAAGCATTGTTGTCATCGCGATCTTATTGGCTGTTGTGCTCTCGTCGGTGTGAAAGCAAAAAAGCTCTTTTATGAAAGCTCGCACATTGAGCCTTTAAGCTGGACGTAGCTGCTTTAAATCTAAGTGAACACTAACACCAACTCTACTTTACTTTAACTCTATTCTAACTTTACTTTTAATCTACTCTAACTTTACTTTTACACTTCTTTCACTCTACTCGAACTTTCCTCTAACTCTGATCTAGCTCTACCTTAACTCTGCTCTATTTTTATTTTAATTATTTCAGGTAAAATTTCAATGGTGGGGAACACGGAACAGATTTCTTATTTTAAGAAAAATGAAGGATATTTTCAAAATATTATCTAATTTTTAATATATATATTTTTTAAAACTACGTAAATATTTGTACTATTTTCAGTTGAAAATTAACAGCGTGTCGTTCGACCAACTTAAACGAGCGACAACAAGTCGTTCTCTTAAGCGGCCCACTAGCTATCGGCTTGTCGGTCGACTGTAATTCATTAATTTATTGTCATCAGTAAATACACAAATAAAACGCTAGTTTGGAAATAAAACCCATAGAACCCTGGCTACACACAAAGCAGAATATAAATCAAAGGAGTAAACAAAAAACAAAAAAGCAGTAAACAAAAAATATAGAGCAGAATTTTATTTTTATTTTTTTGATTTGGCTTAAAAATAAATTTTTTGGCGAACTATTTAAGTTATAATGCCAGGCAGGGTATTGCACAATTTTTGGAGCTTCAACCACAAAGTCCTCGTTCGACCTAAACCTTCGTATAGGAAGGCGAAAGCTTCCAGAATCCGCTCCAGAGTATTTTGGTCTCCACCAGTAAATCGTCTGAGTTATTTATGGTTCTCTACCAGTCACTTTGAATTATTTTTGGTTCTCCACCAGACAAACACATTAAGACATTGAGGTTAAAAACGATTGCATATAGTTAATGTTGAACAACCGCAAAACTGTAACTTGATGCAGTTATACGACGCCGAACCATTCACCATTGCGGGGTGACAACGCAAAACGCACGAAATGCAGAAAAACAAGAACGACCTATTTTTCTTTAAGAAATAATGACAATGACAGTCAATCCAAAACGTAACAATCAGTTTTTCGAAATACAAAAATTATTGGAAACTAAACAAAAAAAAAAAAAAATTATTTTCCCATCACAAACCAGGTGGCTTTCATTATTAATTCGAATTCTACAATTTTATGAATGACAACGATCCTGCAAAAGATATACACTAGATTTGCGTCGTTTCGATTTGCGTCGCTTTTTAAAAATTGGTCAAATCCGCTTTGCGTCGTTATGATTTCGATTTTCGTCGTTACATACGATTGTAGTTTTTCACTGAAGTCATAATAACATGTGAAGAATTTTTTTATTTGCGTGTAAAAAGGGGGAATTCCCATTTAATTCTATTAGGAAGTTGTGTGGAAAAATGGTAGATAAGGCCATGATGGCATTATTGCTCAATTGAATGGGAGATAAAGCCATAATGGCCTTATTGTCCAATCATTGAGAGGAAAGGTCATATTTAATATTTTGCGAAATGAGAGATATAGCCATATTTTTTTCGCAAATGAGAGATAAAGCCATATTTTTAAGAAAATTGTTATGCAAGGTGTAAACTTTCTGTAAAAGGGAAAATCCTTAGTTATTATTGAAAAACATTTTTTTATTCTTGAGACGCACGCAGGAAAACTTTATTCAGCGAAGCCACCTGCCGCGTCCTACTGGAGGAAAAAACCCCTAAGCGCGGCCGCAGGCCGCCACACAGACAAACTTAAGTATGCGAAGCCAGATTTCAATACTTAACTTTAGTGTCTCCGGAACTGAAATGAGAGATAAAGCCATTTTCTAATATTGCTAATGTGAGCTAAGGCCATGATTCAAATGAAAAAAAAAACAAAAAAGGCTTTATCTCCCTATTGAATGAGAGATAAAGCCATCATGGCCTTATCTACCATGGTATTAAATATTATTAATATTAAATATTAAATATTTTTGTAATGTTGTAAAAAAAATGCAAATCCAACTGCAATTGCAATTGCGAGCATAGGACAAAATAATGAATGTCCATTAGAGGATAAGTCCGCTAGATTGATTACCTTTTGGGTTAAGAATCAAAACCAATTTAGAAAATTATCTAATGTTGCAATAGTCCCTGCTACTTCGGTTCCTTCAGAAAGGTACTGATCAATTTTTCAAAAACTGTCATCTAAAATAACGTTCGGACATACATACGTCTCATAAGTTCAATAAAGTTATAAAAACAACAAACTGTAGCCTGATAAAAAACTAGGTCAAGTTTTCCTGCACAAGTACAAACATTCAGTCGATAGTAATATCGATAGTATCGATAGTGAAATCTGAACTGTCGATTAATATCGATAGTATCCCAGCACTAGTGCGAAATACTTTACTTATCCAAATCCCAAATTCGTACTTGAAATGATCAGAAAACTATATTGATTTAAGTAAAACTAAGATTGAATCAATCTCAAAATGCCCGTGATTCAAGTATTTTAAAGTTAATTTAATTCCGAATTCGGACTTGAAGTAATTCGAAAGTGAAATTAGAATCATTCTAACCTAAAATAATTATCCCAGATACAGAATCAGAATATTATGTTTTCTATTTTAAAATTTTATGTGCATAAATAACTAAGAATATAAACTAAATAAGAACTTTTGCTGTTGACTTAACTTTTTAAACGTGAAAATAATATAAGTTTTTCTTCTAGTTCTGTTGTTTCTATACAAAACAAGCGAATGTTTTTTTAACTACTTATATGGTGTTGTTGTAGGGTCTACAAAAAATTTTGCCTAACACAAGCGTATGCAAGCATAAAGAACGCAATGTTGAGAGATGAGATTAAAATGAGCGCAATTTTACTTTTAGAGTGGCACTAACAACGAAAAAATTCAATCTTTTTTTTAGTTGATTTAAAAATTTTATACTTATTTTAAGAAATTCCGGAATTGATTTTCGAAAGCAATCCAATTTATAGTGGAAGGCGGCATGCGGGAGGCGATCAGCTGTTTAGTGTTTCGCTTAAAATTTTTTTGATAGGCAAATGAATAGCGGCAAATGTTGAATAAGCTGTTCAAAAATTTTCAATCTATAAAAAAAAACAAACGGGTTATTTGAACATAATAAGAATTTACTTATCAAATTAGTTTTTTCTACTTCATTTGTATTGTTTTTTAAATTTCTTTTGTTAAATGATTATGTTTGTGTATAGCAACGTCTACTTCACGCGGCTGAAAAAAAGTGGAAAGAAATTAAATTTTGCAGCGCGGCATCTTTTTCAATTGTTAATTTTTGTGATGTGTAATTTTTTTCAATGAAAATTTTTGTAAACATTGCTAACATTTTCACAATGGCAATGCTATTGCCGCCCGCAGCCGCATGCCGCGTACATTGGCCTTCCACTATTAGGATTGTTTAAAGTACGTTTTAATGTTATTCGTACTCATATTTTTAAGTACGACTCGTACTTGAAGTGAGTTTATAAAACTTAATATATCCCGAGTGGTTTTCTTTTTGTGTATACTATGAGTCCTTATAGTCTGGCAATATTCAACAATTGGCAAAACTGTCGCACCGTAATATATAATTAGGGGGCGACGAATATTTGGTTTCGCGAAATATTCTCTTGTTGTTGATATTTGCATTCTTACTCACATTCCCTAAAATGGATGCGAATATTAAAAGCGAATATCTAATGAATAAAATTTCTATAAAGAAATTGATTTGTAAAAAAACAATCACGCCTTCTAAACTAAGAGAAATAAAATCTTACAAAATCGAATTTTTAAAGAAAACTTTTAAGGATATGGAAGGATATCAGCCCAATTATGACTAAAAATTCCCGGGGAGTTTATTCCCTTCTCCCATTTTTGCTATTTAAATTTAATTCTAAAAATGGGAAGAACTACCGGGGAATTTTTAGTCCTAATTGGGCTGTATATTTAAAAAAACCCTTTTTAAAATTCTACAGAGCATTTCCTTTTATTTGGCATCGAGCTTGCTAAAAATTATTAGATCGGCATACTAAAAAGTGGGTCTAGCTAGGACCATAAATAAAAAATTTAAATTTTTTCGGTTTTCATTTCGGCCGGTTAAGCAACCAACTCTATTTTAGCATTAATTTGCGACTTAAGCCAAAACCGCCCATTGTTTGCGATATTATTAAAATTAGATAAAAGAACAAATTGTAAAGCATTTTGGAAGGTAATATTTCTAATACACTAATCAAGGGTAAATTTCGCAATTTCAGTTATAATCAAGAAACTTTTAATAGCAAATAAATATTGTTTACATATGTATATTAATTTTAGTGATTAAAATAAACAAAAAAAAAAAAAAAAAATTAATTCTTTGATATTACCTAATAAATGGTGGCATAAAATTCCGCTATAAATCTAGTCACTTTAGCTGTGGCGAAACTCACAAAAAACGCATAATCCCCATTTATTAGGGGCAAAGCACTTAGCTCATGTTGCAGGTATCGATTTTCCATTCTCTTAATTACAAAATCCTCCTAATCGCAAAAATATTTAAATGAATTTAAAACAATTTCCTAAATAAACAATTTTTATTGCAATTACTTACGGTAAATGGACATGAATGATTTAGATTTGAGACATGTTTAATCCATCCCCAAACAATGCTGGAAACTGGATTTAAATGTTTTAAAAAATTACAATCAAAACGAAAATCATACAGAAACGGTTTATAGCCATTTGCTCTCTTCATAAACTGAAAACGTGCCTACAACATTTATACAAGAGTATATTGCGCATAAATATCCAAAGAATTAATTTTAACTTACAGTCATTTTCTGAACAGGCAACTGTAAAAACTTAATATGAAATGTTACATATTGTACGTCCCTGGATTCTGCTTTAAGGCGACAAGTTTCGAATTGCAAAAATGATTTGTCTGTAGCATTGCATGTTATTTTAGTCAGTTTTAAGCGAAATGCCTGGAAAAAATCATTTTTTTTTTAAATAATTGAGAAGAACAAATTAAAATTACCATGCCCTCAAAACCATTAAAAAATATTATTAATAGAAATAGAAAAATTCTTTTTCTACTCGCGTTTTGGATCATTTTTAAACTGAGAGACAGATATTTTGGTTATGGTTTTGCAAACTTAAATTCAATTATAAACAAAAAAAAATTTAATAAATATTGCAGTAGATTGTAATTAAGAGATAGATATTAAAATAATTAAAATAAAGCAAAATAATATTAATAAATTTTAATAATAATAATTGCCGCTCGAATTTTGCCAATAGAATTTTTATTTTCCTAAAAATAAAGAATTAATGCAGTCGTACAAATTTTCGCAAATTGAAATGAAACTATGTTCAGGGTTGGGCAAAATATATGCATTGATGTATTTGAAATACAAAATACATTGAAGTTGTGTATTAAAAATACAAAATACTTTAAAGTCGTGTATTTGAAATACAAAATGCAAAATACATACTCATTGTTTTTATTTGGAGTCAATGAACTATACAGTATATGTATGTATATCAGCGATGC
The DNA here is from genome assembly GCA_963931875.1 of Pollenia griseotomentosa. Lineage (NCBI taxonomy): Eukaryota > Metazoa > Arthropoda > Insecta > Diptera > Polleniidae > Pollenia > Pollenia griseotomentosa. Next base: position 79,807,650 of record OZ007563.1, read on the forward strand.
CGTATGGTTATATTTGTTACATTTCTCGTAACTTTTGAAGGCCCAACGCAACATGTATAATTTTGTTATATTTGACCAAATTTTCGCAACTTCTGGTACATGGCACAGAATGAAGTAATATTTCTGAGAATTTATGTTTAAAATATATGATTAATTAAAAAAATTGTTTAAAAAGTATTATTATTATTTAAATACAAATGACCTTGAAATTCAAGAAAAAGGTCGATTAATAAGTAATATTGATGTATTAAAATTTAATTTATGTGATAATTAAATCAATAATTTTTTTTGTTGAAAGAAAATTAAAATATAATTTTGATTTAACTAGCATTTTAGTTGTTTTGAAATAAATTTTTAATTTAAATATATTTTAGAAACTGGGAATTATCTCCTTTCGTAGGTTACTTTATATTATATTCAACATTTTTAATTTTTCGAATTTATTCTATGAGTTACATTTCAGTTATGTATTTTATAAAGCTTTTTTGTAATAGTTCTATTCCTTAAATATATTCTATATAACAAAAAAATCTGATATTTTGACGTCTAATAATTCTCCAATGAGTATTATTTATAACCTAATTACCAAAGCAACAAATAAAGAAACTCGGGAACAAACTATAAATAATACATCTGGCATCACCAAACGATTTTATAGTCTCTCATATATACCAAAACTGACAGAGAGCAAATAGAAGATGAAACAATATCAGTAGCTCATCAACCCAATAAAACAATTAGCAGACTATTTACACAAACAAAAACCAAAATTGAAAAATGTGATCGTAGCAATGTTGTGTACGAAATTAAATGTGATGGTAATAATGACGAAACGTGCGGTAAAGTGTATATTGGAACAACCAAAAGAAATTTAGCTACTAGGATAAACGAACATAAAGCAGACATTGACAAATTAAAATACTCAACATCTTTAGCCCTACATTGCATTGATAATAAGCACACACCAAATCTAAGCGATGTTAAAGTACTAGACGTAGAGCGGAGGGTAAACAGAAGATTTACACTGGAAAGCCTACGAATACAGGATAGACTTAATACAGCTGTAAACAGAAAAGATGACAAAGACCGAACGAATGCAAATTACACGACTGCAATATTATAATTTAGTCCATTTTCAACTGTGATACTGACATTAAGAAAAGTTTAAACTGTGATATTTTTTATTAATTATACATTTATATTTTTGTTTTATGTGTGTGTTTAATTGTACTGTGTGTATTGTTTAAAACCACATTTCAAGATTTTATGTAAGTTAAATTGTTCTTTAAATGTTATTGTATTGTTTTTGATGTTAATGTACTAAATATTATTGCTTTTTATAATTTGTTGTTGCCAGATTACAATAAAAATAATCCCTGAAGAGGTAGGAAAACAGCCTACAAAACGTCGGAGGAAAATATGAAATAAATCTTTTATTTACATATAGGAAATAATTAGACCTTGAAAGCCTGTTTGGAAATCCCAAAAAACATTAATAAAATAATTTAAACTTGTAGAATTGTTGTTAGAAATTGTCAAAACCAGAGCTATATTTATTTAAATCAATTAACACATTTGGGGTATTCACAAGGTATGCTATCAGGTTATATTGTCATAATGTCATTTGACAATGGTTTAAAAATATTATTTTTGCTTTGTAAACAAAAAGTGTCTTAAATAAATAGAACTTTGCTTGCTTTGTTTATTGTGCTGTAGTAATTAATCCGAAGAGACCAGCGCTGAACGACTGAGCCGTGCCGCTTTAGTTTTTGTAGCCGTCGCCGCACACTGGTTCATATTTTGAGAAGGCGGCCAAAATTATTTTTTTTTTTGTTCTCCGATTTTAAAATTTTTTTATTCATGTGAAAGTAAATACTAGTGAACCTCGGGAGCCAAAAAATTTCAACCCTATTTCAACTATTTCATTGAGAACAGGGTGGTCCGAAATGGACTTTCTCAATATTTGGTTATAGTTTTGAATTTCTGAGTCAATTTGTGAAGTTGAAATGCTCATAACTTTTTTGTTTTTTAAGATTTTTTGACAGAATAAGTTTTGTGTATTAGTTTATTTTATTAGCTATACGTGGTTTAAAGCATTAAACTCTGCGACCTCTAGAACTATTTAATTTTTTTTATGTCAAAATTTCCCGGAAATATCCTACTTTATAGAGCATAAGTCCTGAGCGTCAAAATGCGTCAAAAAAAAATCTATACTCTCTTGTAGTCCAGAATCTAACCTAAATTTCTATACCCCATTGTACGCACATCTGGATACGGCCTTGCGAACTACAGCAATTTCTGTGACCAAAGGTAAGATATTCGGTTCAAAAAATAAGTCCTGCAAGGAAAAATTACTGAAATTAAAGAAGGTGAATCTTAAAGAATTTTCGACAAATAAAGCAGTTCAGGCCACATAAATTATCTAGCACGTCAGGTTATCAATTAATTTGGAGAAGGTAAAGGTATTGCCATTGTTATGAACTTATTGTGGGTGAACGGATGCTGCAAAACGAATAGGCGACATAAATAGACTAACACGTTAGATTTCTGAGTAAGTTAAAAGGTTAAACATAAGTAAATATCCGCAACATAAACTACATAGTTTAATTACCTGAAAATTGAAACTTAATTTAAAAAAAAAGGAAGAGCAACTACATGTTACCTGTTAATTTTTTTCCGGTATGTTATCCTTTTAAAAAGTGTGAAACAGGGGTTTTTTTATGTTTCAAAGAAATGCTAATAAAAGATTAAATTTGTATTTAAAAAAGGGTTTTTATGTTTCAAAGAAGTGGTAACAAAAGATCATTTAAAAAAACTTCTATCAAGAGTATAAAAATGCATTCATAATTTTACCTTCATTATTGTTTAAACAATGGCTAAGTTCAGTAATAAAGTTCTCGCAGATATATATTTTCAACAGAAAGATGAAAAAGATTTTGTGTTACACATAATGAATAATCCATTCTTTAAATTAGGCAACGAACAAGAAATCAAAATTCATAAGATAAAAATTAAAAATTTTTCATTTACATTAAGAAAACGGTACCTTAAATGTTCTAGAAACAAGAAAACGTTTTACTTACGCAACGAAAAATGGCTAACATATGATCTGATTTTTAAGAAGCTGTCAATAACTGCTAAGGAAACTGGAAAAGTGGGTCGGCCCGCAAAAAAAATTGACAATTGCAGTGAAAGATCACGAAGACGCAAGCTAGCAAATATCAATAAAGAAATTTCTCATAGTATGATAAAGGATTCATTTCTGCATCAAATTCAACCAACGCAAAATAAGAAAACAAAAATTGCAATAATTGAAAAAATAGTGGAAGCGAGCCCTAAACGCACAAAGAGGATTTTAAAAAGTATGCCTACACCAACTGAAGAAATGAAATTTACTCCAGAAGAAGCATTTGCACTATTTTTGGATTTAAAACGGACAAAAAATCAGTATACAGAACAGCGAAAGCGAACCAATAAAATAAAATAAAATACACATACATCTCAAACCAAAAATAAAAGTTGAATTACCTTAAATGTTATCGATAGCCAAGAATGCTATTTGGGCATTTTTCAAAATATTCCTTTTCAGTTTTATCCTTATAACAACTCGTCTTTCCCAAAAACGCCAACCTTTGGCCCCTGTGAATATTGGGACTAAAAAATTTACAGGGGCCAAATATTGGCATTTTCTGACAGGATCTAAGTTCGACAATAAAAAATAAGTATCAGTTGTAAAATACAAGAGAAATAATGATAAATTATAAAAAAATCATATTTGAAATATTCAACTTTTACACCGAAACTCAACAAAAAAATGAAAATGCATTTTGAACTCCCCATAACTTTTGCTCCTATCAGTCGAATTTTACGTTTTATAGCGCAAATTAAAGCCTAACATCGCACCTATCGAGCAAAAAAAATCGCATAAAAAAATACCAATCCAGTCAAAAGTTATGGAATTTTGACCGCCTTCTCGTAAAATTTCCCACTGTGCGCCGTTGATGGTATAGTTATATCCGGCTAACATCCGTATTTAACCTGCGGCTAGCAACTTTTGCAACAAATCACTTGTGGCGTCAAATAAGATCGGCTTAGGACTCTGCTGTTTGATAAACAAACAAAATAAAATTTATTTGTGATTTGAGTCTGAAAAATGGAAAATAGTCAGGTATGATCAAATTAAATTTATTAGTTCATGGATTAGAACTAAAAACATATTTTTTTTAGGTTAATATTTATTTTTTTTATTTTTGTTTTAAATCAGCTGATTTAAATTTAAAATAGCACAATAAATTATGAGGGGTTGTTCACAACAGTCGTATTTTTTAATGTTATTATTTTAAGACATATGACTTTATGACACCTTGTGAATCCCCCAATTGTTTAAGCCGGCAAAGTGATTTGATAATTTTTTAAATTAAAATTATTATTTATTGAAAAAAAAAAAAAAATTTTAATAACCTTGAAAGACTGTATATAGGAAACTATATAAACTATATATTTATAGTAATCAAAAAAAGGTCGATCAAAACTTATAATTATTTTAAATTTTAAATTTTTTAAATTTTAGTAATCAATATAATAAAAAATCAACAAATTGTTTGCTTGATTCTATTATTAGTGATAAGAGACAATTTTTTATTTTTTCTGTGTTGTTTAAAAATTTAAAAAAGCAATATGTTTAATTTTTATATCTCCATTTCCTTATGTGGGAGTGGAGAGAATATTAAGCCAACTGAAACTTATAAGTACTGAATACTGATACAAAAGCTGCATTAATGATGATCAGGGAAACCAGAAATAAGAAAAAAAAAATGGTGTCAAGTGTGAATGCATGTTACACATTTTCATCATCTAGTGTAAAACGGGTATAACGCTTGAACAGCGTAAGTTTGCGACCCAACAATGTGATCCAAATTTACGAAGTTTGTGCAAATTAATGTTCATACAATTTTTGACACCTCACGTGCGAGGGCCTTAAAATGCATAGTTTGCACAGATTGTGAGATTTCTAAGTGATTTCATGAAGACCTTTTTTATAGTTCAAGTACTGAAACCATAATTATAGGTTAAGTTATCTATTTTAAAAAAAGCTGCCATAAAATTCCACTGTAAATCTTGTTATGTTATAGCTTTTAAAATTAACAAATATTGCATAGTCTCCATTGGGAAGCGGCAAAGCACTCATCTCTTTCTGCACATAACGATTTTCCAATCGATCTATTTTAAAATCTTCCTGAGAAAATGAAATAAAGAAGAATTCACTTAAAGTTTTGAAGACAAATATGAAATTTCTTACTACAAATGGACACGAATGATTTAAATTTGAAACATCCCTAACCAATCTCCAAATAATTTTTACTAAAGGATTCATATGTTTCAGAAAGTCACATTTTATTGTGAAATCATATAAAAATGGTTTATAACCATTCGCTCTTTTCAGAAATTGAAAGCGCATCTGAAAAAAGAAAACTGAAATAAATTTGCGGCGTTTTTCCCCCCAAATTACAACTTACATTTATATCTTCTATGGGTAATTGAAAATATTTTGTATAGATTTTAAAATATTGTAGATCTCTTGACTCGGCTTTTACACGACATTCATCAAATCTCATAAAGGACTTGTCGCTTACGGTGCAAACAAGTTTGGTGAGTTTTAAATGAAGTGCCTAGAAGAAAAAAAGTTTTTTTATTTTAAGTGTACTTTATTTTCTAAATAAATTTACCATGACATTATTATGACCATTTAAAATTGCTATTAATAGTATTATGTAAAATAGTTGCTTCTTTCCGCTTCGAAACATGTTAAAGTAATAGCATTTTTAAATTCGAATACACAGAATAATTTTAAAGTCAATTAATGTAAATAAATTTATACCATTTTAAAATTTTGATGTAATTATAAAATCATTAATTAAAATACTATTATAATACTATGTACATTTACCCACAATTTCACCAAGTTCAGTTATAATTATTTATCAGTTATAACTGTCAACAATATATTGTAAATTGGAAGGTAAAGTAAAAGTTAGTTTGTACTGAACTTGGTGAAATTGGCCGTTAAGTTGTTTATTTTATTTTTCAGTTCGAATCAGAAATCATGACTAATTTACTAGCTGAGTGTCGTGCAAAGTTTTCAATACCTACGTTTTGATATTTTAAACATCTCCTTTATAAAAAATACTATTCTATTAATTTTGGCAAGAAATATTTAAATTTGATGTATCTTTTATCAAAAGCAATATTTTTTTTAAAATTCGATTCAAATGTTTATTAAATTTACAAGCCAGCTAAAAACAATTTTATTAACAACAAGTAAAAAAGTATAGTCGACCAAGCCTTACCCCTTGATACCCTCCACCAAAGTACATAAAGCCAAATTTTTAAGAGTGTATCCTATTCGGGACCCTTGAATAGTAAGAGAATATCAGAATAAATAATATAATATAACAGCCGTACCAAAACAAGAGCGGAAAGCGATTTCTAGCTGTCAAAAATTCTCATGCCCATACAATTTGTATGAAGCATCCCTAAATAGCGTGGCGTCAACGCTTTGCAATTTGAAAATCCGATTTTGACAGCGCGTTTAATAGTGAAGTTGGCCGCTATTGTTAATAAATAATTTAGCTATTTTTTGTCAATCTAGCGGTTTTTTCTCTTCTTTTTATTTTTATTATGTGGGTTCTATTAAACAAGAAAGTTAATAATACTAATTATACTAGTACACAAAGCAAAAAACTGTTTTTTGTAATATGTGGTATTATAATCAAAAAAAATATTGGAATTAAAGGAAATCATTATTTAGTTTGCCTATTGGTCCCGCTTTTTTCGTCAAATATTTGGCAAGTATGACCGTAGCTTAAGGCCTTTTAACAATAAGAACCTATGTACAAAATTTCATCAAAATGTCTCCAAATTTGCGGCGTGTTCTTTGCGACTCAAAAAGAGATTCTGCGTCGATCGGTATACTTAAAGGTGAGGCTATGGCCAATATTTTTATGTGTTATGCATATCAGCACAAACGCGTAATACCCTCTCCACTATTGTGGTGTGAATAGAATTATTACGTTTTTATCAGTGAATATATTTCTTTAATTTATCAATAAAAACTATTTTAGTTTCAAAAAAAAAAAAACTATTTAGGTTTCTGCGGTGATATACATTTGCCCTTTTGTCCCTATTCATTAACAATATTTCAGGTTTTCAAAAGGTTTATAAAACGAATTTTCTATGAAAATTTGTTATATGAATCTTAATATCTCAAATAATTTTTATGGATTAGAGTGTTAATGTTTAATATAAATTTAGCAAATTTAGTTTTGATTAATTTAATTTTTAGTTTTTATACCCACACCACAATAGTGGAGAGGGTTTTATGCATTTGTGCTGATGTGTGTAACAACTTAAAATATTGGTCCCAGACCCACCTTAAAGTATACCGATCGATTCAGAATCACTTTCTGAGTTGATCTAACGATGTCCGTCCGCCTGGGCATAGGTTCTTATTGGCACAAGGACCAAGCCTATTGATAATGGGCCGAATCGCATCCCCACGAGGGGATGCCTCTCAGAAACTATCAAACCGATTTTAATGAAATTTTAAACATAGATATCTCCATATTTGCACGGACATAAGCTATGCATTTTTAAGAAAAAAGGAACACGAGGGGAGATGGGGGCAATATCTGCCTCTCAGAAACTATCAAACCGATTTTAATGAAATTTAAAACATAGATAGATCCCTATTCATATAGCCATGCACTCTTGCAAAATTTGTTTTAAAATACTGTAGTGTAGGATATCATATGGTCGGGCTTGACCGACTATACTTTCTTACTTGTTTTTTTTTTAATTAACGCTAGTTTGAAGCGATGCTTATCTAAGATTTTTTTTGTGAAAGCAACTAATTTAAATGTTATTATATTGTGATGCGAAAGTAAATTTATCGACAGCTCAATTCCAAAACATGCTAAGTCGAAAAAATGAGTTTTGCAGGAAAAGCTCTTAAAGTTAACGGGCGATGCAACATTCAGTTGTATGCTTAGTTACTTTTTTGGCATATTATTGTATTAGATAAGCCGCTCAACACCAAAACTTGACAGAATTTAAATTGAACAATTCTAAGTTGACTTATCTTTTTTTGGAATTAAGCTGTCGATATAATTTAATCAAACTTAATTATAAAAAAAGATTACTTTTCAGGATTTCAGGTATTTTTTCTCTGATTCGACTGATTTTATTACCGACGTGTTTAGGATTTTGCATTAACATGGGTTATAAAATATGGAATCAAGAAGAAATATGGTTCCCGAAAATCGGTATTTTTAAAAAATTATATTTTGTTTATAACTTTTTTGTATCTGAACCGATTTTCCGAGTTTACCAATCTTTTAAAATCTTTTGATATATAAGACGTATCCAAAGGTCATACTGGAGCCCCCAATTAAATTTAAATTAAATCAATTTAAAAAATTTTTTGTTATTTAGAAGTTTTCGGGTAGGTTGCTAATATCTTGGCCATTTTAACCGATTTGACAGATTTTTATACTGACGGGGTTAAGAAAAAAATTACCATGCACTTGGGTTATAGAACTTGGACTCGGGGAGATCCATAGTTCCTTGAAATGGATATTTTTAAAAAAAAAGTTTATATTCAACATTTTTCATTTTTTCGAATTTATTCTATGAGCTAAATTTCAGTTATGTATTTTATAAAGCTTTTTTGTAATAGTTCTATTCCTTCAATTTTTCAGAAATGACTTTATACACTACCAGACTATTATATTGTATTTTCTTGGTACATTTTACCTTAGCTTTCCTTTGGAAAGCAATGAGGTATATTTTATGTACAGAAAAATTTACAATTATAAGACACCAGCAGAATGTAATGCATTTTCTGGCCCGCTACGGCCTTCGTCAGCATTCTTTATGTCCCACTGGAAATGAAAAATGTTGAATATAATGTAAAGTAACCTTCGGAAGGAAATAATTCCCAGTTTCTATTTGTTAAAAAAGCTTATATTTTTGGCTTAACTCTTATTTTTCTTGACCGATTTCTCTGACTATTTTGGGAAAATTTCTATTTTGTTCATAACTTTTTTGTATCTAGGCCGATTTTTTGCGAGTTTTTCAGAAAATATGTTCTAATGAAGATTTCCAGTCTTTCGATATATAAAACATATCAATGGGACATACGGTTTTCCTAATAATTAGGGAAATTTTGATTTCAATGGGCTTGAAAACTTGATTTCAACCGACAGATCGATTTGAACTTCTCTTGTCATAAGGATCAAGAATATATCGCTTCTTTATTGCAACATAGTCATATCTCAAAAAATCAAAAATTTCAAGTTACTTAAGTGTTCGTTTATATGTAAAAAAAAAATTATTTTTAAAATTATATTTTATTAAATCTGTTCATCAAGGTACATTTAAAGTACTTTAATCGCATTTTCCCAAGTTTGATTTTTTTGAGATATGACTATGTTGCAATAAATGGTCTATGATCAATACTGTTGAAGATATGAATGGAAAGACAAAGTTATATATACCCTCTGTATTTCGGTGAGGAGTATTAAAACTGTATTTTCTTCAAATCTATCTAAAATTAAGTTTTCAAAAATTTTAAATAAAAATGGTTTTTAAAATTTCGAAGAATGGGCGGGTGCTGTAAAGTATATTTTGAAGATTCTCGCCCGCATGCAGGAGAGGGCGAAGGTTCTCATTGGTGACATTAGGGCTTTTCAATTCTATTGACTCCCTTGAGCACCGTCGCAACGTGAGCTGTATTTCATTGTTTTATCGTTACTTCCATAGGATGTGTTCTGATGAAATTAGGGATCTAGTTGCTGAAACTCGTATGTTTGTTCGTAATAGGAGTTTTTCCTCAAGAGCCCATCCGTTTGTGGTCGATTGGCCGGTGCATCGTACAACGCATTACAGGGAAAATCATTCTTTGGCCGGACTGTTCGTATGTGGAGTAACCATCCTGTGCGGAAGTCCTCCATCTCACTTTCAACATCAATAAATTCAAATCGAATGGCTACAAGTACTACTATCTCTATTCGCCTTCCTAAAACGTATTTTCCTTGTTCCAACACAATGCATTGGTATGTGCCTTCCCCTGAGTACTGGCCCCAACAAAGTAAAAACTTCACTATGACTGTATTTTATCTCTTTTGTTGTCAGCGTGACACCAAATGGTGACAGAATGCCACCGAGGTGTCAAAAAAATATTGACACCATCCGTTTAATACAATTAGTACAAACGTAGTTGGCTCATCTTGACAAAGGATGGTGTCAATTTTGGTTTTTTAATACCGGGTTTTTCGGTTTATATAGGGTAAGGTAATTCCTTTTGTTACCTAAGTTTACACTAGCCTAAGCTCTACTCGAAACAATTATTTACTATAAACATTTTCCGATTGACCTCTTATAACCGTGTATTTATTTATTAATATTTACTCATACTCCCACTCACACACACGTGCATTAAATGTACGAATGTACATCAAACTCGTTCTCTACACATGTCGCACGTACTTTATCAACAACTTTTTATTTGATTTTTACTTTATTAATAATATGTTCGTATATACTCGTAAAAGTATAAATACAAATAAATATATAAATATGTATAAGAGTCTGTGTAAACATATACTCTGCAGTAGTAAAATCACACTAATACCAGCCAACTATCATTGCAAGTAACAACAACTTAATGTTTATACACGAAAATCCCTCAAAGCGGTAAATATATTCAACCACAAATGGCACGACTTGCGTCGTACATTCGCAGGATACGGTAGCGCATGAATAAATGTGTGAGTGGGATTTTACATAAAGTTTTCTGAAGTGTATATATATGTGTGTTGCTATAGTATCAACCGAACTGGTAAAAAGACAGTTGTATTAGATAACTTAATATGAATGTCTTGTTTATATGTATGTATATGTATTTATTATATTGTCGTAACCTTTTTTACATTTCTAATCTTCTTAATTTCTTCTTTATGAGCAAATGTATTTAGATATGCATTTGTATAAGTGTGTTTAAGTATTTAAGCATATTACAATTTTCTTATGTAAATGTAGAGGGAATAAACCCATGTTTAAAACTCAGACTTTATATAAAAATTCTCAAGATTAATGTACAATTTACGGACTATTCTGAATCTATGATTTACTAAATTTTGCCTTTACATGTGGGCTTTTTTAAATAAATTATTTTTTTGTATTTAGAATGCTTTAACAGGGTAACAATACGCCAACCCAGAGAGTGTGTAGTAGGGTATTCATTCAGTTAACCGATTAATTACTACCCGATTAACTGATCGGTAAATTTAAAATTGGTAATTTTCTATTAATGATTAAACCGGTTAGCAAAATTTTTACTTCGTAGTAGTATTATAACTTTTTTTGTGTTTTTGATTATTTGTTTCGTCTCATATACAAAAGGTTTGTGTTAGAAAAATATTTTTCATACAATATATATCCTTCTAGCAATACTTTCTTAAAATACAGTACAAAATCAGAAGCTAAGAAATTCGGAAATACATTTTTTGCAGAATGAGTCAGATGATGACCTGACAATACAAGAAACTCTAACGCAAATAATCTTTTAACAGAATAAACCGAAACAATTAGAAGTGTTAAAAATTAAAAAAAAAATTAAAACAGGACGCTTATGGCATAATAAAAGATATTATATGTTGTGAGAAATCCTGGAAAAGAGCTAAGGAATTAGATAATCTGTATGATGGGTTGCTTTCAATTTCTGCAAAATCTTCGATAAGTGAAAGAATTTTTTCCAAGTCAAATTTTATCAAAACTAAAGAAAAGAATCGCTTAAATCCTAAACATCTAAACCAAATTATTTTTCTAAAAGATTATCTTATTTCTATTAAAATAACTAATTAAATGATCTCACAGTTTATTTTTTAATAAATACATAATAATATTTTGTATAGATTATTAAATGTGTATTTCATATAATTAGTATTGTGGTTATTTTGTTGAACTATTTATGGTTTTTAATCCAAATTTTTAATATTTCTAATTAGGCTCAAGATCATCAAATTCAATTTTCATTAAATTATTTTTATGAAGAAAGGAATTTTACAACATGACAATTAATTAAAATTGTTATTGATAATCTTTCATTCTTGACCATGGCTGGGTTGCGATCGAAACATGTCATGGTAACCTGCCGGCCGGGCTTCGAGCCCCAGCCACGGTGTATTTCATATTTATGAATTATGTACTTATTTTTTTGCTCGTTTTTGTTCAAGAATTGTTTTGTTTGTTATGTTATTGTTTTTTTTTTTTTATATAATAAACTCCAAATAATAAATAATTTTTGCATATTTATTAATTGAAGTTACTTAGTTTATAACAAAACTTTATTAATCGGTTAACCGATCAATAACAAAATTAACCGATTATTAACCGATTTAACCAAAACCTCGGTTAATTAATTGAGCAATTAACCGATTTATGCTAGGAACACAACTGGGACGAACGACGAATTTCGTCCAGCACGACGTATTAGTCGGAAGAAATTCGCTGTATAAATTCATTGTATGAAACACAATAACGACGAAAAAACAAAAATGGAAATAAAATAGTTTGTTTGTACACAGAGCCAAAACTGCCTAATAGAATCAAGAAGATTTTCTCTATGAAACGTTTTTAGGCTAAGGGGTATCCCAGCAGAAAGAAGCGACGATTTTTTTAAAGAGATTCCTTATTATTTTCATGTTGTAAATCTTTTTAATTTTATTAAGAAGGAAAAAACATAAAATCAAGAAGGAAACTTGTTATTCGCAATTTTTTTCACTCTATTACCGTTATTTTGGCACCAAAAAAAACAATCCATAGAGAAAAACTTTTTGATTCTATTAGGTTTTCTTCTAAGTTGTATAAAAAGAGATTTCTTATTGATTTTATTAGGCTACCTAATAGATTTTTTCAAAAAGGTTTTCCTTATTGGTTTCATTAGGTTCCTATATGATCATGTGTAAATCATCTTCTTGATTATATTAGCTTGCTTGTTATTTCATATATGTATGTATAAATCCACATAGAGACAATTTTTTTCATGATCTTTTTCATTTTTGCACTGCAATATTTCTCTGCTGCAGAGACTTCGATATTAGGCTGTGATACATGTATGCATGTTTGTACATGTGCCGTCGCTCATAACTGTACTTCTTAGTTTTTTGTACTTGACATATTAAAATTAAAATTTTAGTTGAAAGTGAACAGGTGGGAGGTGAACAAGTCGGAAGAACAAATCAATATTTGTCCACTAAAATAAAATTTAAATATAATTTAAAAAAACTTAATAATAAAAAGTGCATCTGATTAACAATAACAAAAAAGTGTGTACGTACAATATATGTACTTAATATAAATTATTATTTCCACTCATCTGCATATTAAATAAAAGGTATTTATTGAAAAAGTTTTATGTTTGTTGGATATTTGATAAAGTTTAAATGTATTATTTCAGTTCCATTCAAATAATGGCGGACCAAAAAAGTTTAACTGAAGATGTCGATCTTTTGCCTATTTTGAAATCATGGGAACTGTGCGATGAAACGTGCCACATTCTTTTTACTTTTGGAATTACGTCAACAACTGTCTTAAAAAAAATGGAAATTGAAGACATTGAAAATTTATAAAATAAATTGGACCAAAAATATACTGGGGAGATAATAAAGTTCAAAACAGGCTTAAGGGAATGGAGGAATAATATTGTACGTACAAAATAATTTTTATGAAAAAAAATATTTTCCCTTTATTATGTTTTCAGAATTTACCATTTATATGCGAAAGGGATACGTTTTCGGCAAGTAGTCGGATTTTTGAGTGGTTGGAAAAAATTTCTGACAGACTTAGTAGTTCAGGGTGCACGGAATCCCCACTCAGTACACAGATGCCAGCAGAAAATTCTATCGATTTTTTATGCAAAGAAAACAATATAAAAATTGTTGGTAAGAAATTTATAAACCTGAGCTTTTCACAAAGATTTCAATCTTATTTGATAGGCAATGTAACCGAAACATATGCCGTGATCAACTTGATCGATTTAGACGGACCGCCAATTCATTTTTACTTACTGAACAATGGACTTAAAGTTATTCGAGTAAAAAAATACTGGTAATATGTAATATTTACTTCTTATTATTATATCAAATGTATAGATATATGAAAATTATAATATATAAAGGGCCATTATTATAACTTGCCATTAGTTAAAGGCAGGATTTTGTCTGCCCAATAAATAATAAATTTCGAATGTCAACGTTCGCATAGAAAATTATATTTAAAACAAAAACAAAATTCTAAAATTTGTTTTTGTTTTAAATGTAATTTTCTATGCGAACGCTTACGTTCGAAATCGATGAACAGGCTGTAAGTTTTAATAATGCTAAGCCATTTAGCGGCTTGACAAAATCCTGCCTTTAACTAATGGCAAGTTGTAGTAATGGCCCAACGTACTTATAAATATTCCATAGCAAACGTATATTCTAGTAAAAACACTTACATTTTATTACTACCTGTATATTAAATGTATTCCTAGGTTATTATAAAAATAAAAAATCAATATAATTATCAAAAAAAATCAAGAAGTATATTTTTTTAAAAAAACCAATAAGATAGCCTGATAAAATCAAGATGAAAATCTTGTTAAAAAAATCAATAAGACAGCCTATTGAAATCAAGACGAAACCCGCTTTGAAAAATTCAATAAGGCATCCTAATAAAATCAAGAAGAAAATCTCGTTGAAAAAATTAATAAGACGGCCTAATAAAATCAAGGTGAAAATCTTGTTAAAAAAATCAATAAGACCTCCTATTGAAATCAAGACGAAACCCACTTTGATAAATTCAATAAGGCATCCTAATAAAATCAAGACGAAAACCTTGTTGAAAAAATTAATAAGACAGCTTAATGAAATCAAGAAGAAACCCGTTTTGAAAAAAATCAAGAAGATTGCCTAATAAAAACACTAAGTTTCCTTCTTGATTTTTTTAAAAAGGTTTTCCTTATTAAATTAATACGACTTTCTTCTTGAAAAAAAACCATAGAGATATCTTATTAATTTTGTTCTATTTTATTAGGTATTTATTAGGCACTGTTTTCTCTGTGTAGTTGTTACAATATGAACAAAGAATACTTCACAAATAAAACATTAACAACTTGACAAAAATACTTTTTTATTGTTAATTTTTTGTTTCAATTTGAATTTTAAATAATATTCAGTTAAAATTTTCAATTTCTAAAGTAAAAAGTAACTTTATTTACTGAAACACTTACCATTTTGCAACAATATGGCTGCTGATTTGTTCGTCGTTCGCCGGCGTATGAAATAGAAATAAAAATATTGCAAAGTCGCCGCGTATGACGAATTTCGGCCGACGCCATGATTGTGTGTATTTTCATATACACAAATATGTTTTATTCGCGGCCAAAAATTCGTCGTTCGTCCCAGTTGTGTTCCTAGCATAAAGCAAAAATGAATACCCTAGTGTGTAGCTTACAAAACATAAATAGAAAGTTAAATTCTTGCGATTAAATCGTTAGCTCTTTAATATTTCACTTACCTTCAATTATAAAATATGTTGACTTTGTTAATATGAAAATTTATTTTTACACATTTGTTAAATATAAAAAAATTTACATAAATATTCCATTTTTCCTACACAATTTTGTAAAAACACAATTTGCACAAAGAAAGTTTATAAGCAGTTTTGTTACTTATTTAAACTTCAATCCTTTATTGTTTTTAAGGTAATAAATTTGATGATTATGCAACTTATAATAGAAATAACAAAACTGATTTTAAAACTCGTTATGAACGAGGGTGTAAATGTGAAAAATATTAACATACATAAAGTAAATATCTTCAAAATTCTGGATATTTGGCAAAAGTTTGGGCGTTTATTGTTTTTCCACCTTTCTGCCAGTGAACTGCTTATTTTGAAATCACTCTAATTTCGGTCTAGACTTCTGAACTACTTTTGGATAAATATGGGTTTAGGTGTTATCATGCTGGAAAATTACGGCTTTATGCCTAGTCGCCTATCTTTGGCAAATGCTGGATCCAACAAATCAATTGTGTTCCGAATAGGATCGTCTGGCCCGATTTGAGCAGCGTATAAGAGACACCACCCTTTTGGTTCCACAAAATACAGAGCTTTACCTTCCTGCTATGGGTATTCAGCATTTTCGTAAGTTCTGCTAGTTGGAAGCGATTCTCTAACCATTTTTGGCACTTTGGGTTTAATTTATCAACTTTTATCGCCCGTAATTATTCGAACCTAAGTGACTTCTTGTTATATTGCTTAAGTACCATTACGGACTTGTCAAACCGTATTAAATCGTGTGTTACCCAATTTCCTTGTTTTTTATTGCACCCTGCTACTGGAAAACTTTTTAAAAAAGCTGCCTTAAGCCCTTATTACACTACATTTTTTATTCATTAATTGATATAGAATTGATAGAAAGAAACAGTAAATGTTAGAAAGAGCAAAGTATAAAAAATGAAAACAAAGTTTTTTAGTTTTTTTTCTCTTGTTATGGTTTTGTTTCATGGATGGCGTTGAGAATTTTTAAAATTGTACAAACAACCTTTAAACATTGTACTTTTTTACCCTAATTGTACTAAAAGATTTTTTAAGTTGAAATTAATTTTATTTATGTTCATAAAAAATACCACAAAAAGCTATTATAAATCTTAGTTTAAAAAGTATCAACAAAAAAGTACAATTGAAACAACTTAGCCATCCCTGTTTTGTTTATTTTAAGTGTTGCCAACTTTTTGTTTATGAGAAACCTAAAAACAAAAAGCGGTTAATCGCTGAATTTGCCCATAAACCGCTGATTCAGCAACACTTTTAATATTTCAAGCTTGAAATGTCAATTTTAAGTTAAGCAATTTTATATTTTTTTTGACATAACTTCATTTTTGATCGATAACTTTAGTAAAATTTTTAACATTTTGCCATTTATCTTATTACAGCTTAACTCTTTGCACTTGGTAAATTTTTGTATTACATTATATTTGTACTGTTCACCAAAACTTGAAAAATGCAAATGTAGTGTCATTGGGGCTTTAGTGGCTCTTAGTGATTTGGAAAGTTCTTCTTGAATTTGACAAATCTACTAATTAAGCTAGAGCTTCAACTTATTCTCTTTAAACTTTTTTGTCTGACCTTGGCGGTCTTTCTCATCCCTGTCAATATCTTCACTTCTTAACCCCACAAACCATCTTTTGCATTTTGAAATCAACGGAGGATATTTAGAATAGCCTTCGACGTGCAATTTATGTGCTTCAGCTGCTCTTTTCTTCTAGTTGAAGAAGAAAAGTAAAACTTCGTGCAAGCAATGTTTTGTTAACACAAAATTCTAAATTTTTAAAGCGGAAATCCGGCTTCTCAAGTCATACAACCAAAAATAGAAATAAGTCAGTATGAATCGATTTTAATTAAAATCTATTTCATATTTTTTATTTTTGATAATATGCCATACTAGCGGATACCCGGCGAGTGCTATTACGAGCCCCCCTTCTCGTAGTCTTTTTTAAAAATCATTCATAGCTTATGCATCTATCTAAATAAGGATATATTTAAAATTTCATTAAAATCGTTTGGATTGTTTCGGAGAATTAGAAATTGGTCGTAGATTTGAAAAAATATTACGCCTAAAACCATCTTCATAAAATTGCGTTTCTGATGAAACCGGAGCACATCGGTTGGATGGTTTCAGAGTCAAAAACAATCTTTGTATTTGTGTTTTCTATATATAGATTTCTATGTAATCAAGGTTTACTCTGACAACCCTCGTATGTATTCGCATATGCTCATGCAAATTGTCTATATTGCACACGTGCATAAAAATATTTGTTTATGTTGTTTCTGGTTTAAATTACTTTTAAAAACTAAATATATTCTCTCAATGTGTTTTTGTTATTATTGTTGATGCTGATGATGCTTTTACATTTTCTACAGCAACGAAACTGTGGCAAGTGTTGATGACGATGCTTTTGTTAATGCAATTGCTTTTTTTACTTATTGTTCTTGTTGTTGCAATATAAAATCAACAAAATGTTTTTATTTTTGCAAAAATTGTTAAAAAATAAACACAAGATTTGCATAACAAAATAAGTGTATTTGTTTATTTAACGTTTTCGTTATTTGTTATTATTTTGTTTTGCTAGATTAAAATTTATGCATTAGATTAAATGAAATTAATATTTTTCTATGCATATACAATTTCATCTTATATACATAAACAACACATGTAATATTTTGCTAGAAAACATAATCATCATTCATGCACTCCTGCACACAATCATTTACCCAATGACGAAACTTTTATCTGAAAAGTTTTAATTCCTTTTTTTGTTTTTGTTTTTCTGTATAAACAACCACTGCCATCTCTCCCTGTTTTTTTTTTTTTTTTTTTTTTTTTTTGCAAAACATACATGCATGATGTGAAAATATTTCTTGGAAAACGAAGAAATATAATTATGCTCTAATTATTTTCACTCATCTGTTTTATTTGGCGACAGACACTCATCATTACCAAACCAGAATTTTTATGATTTGTCGTTATTTATAAACATGTGCACAAGGGAACGGATTTTTGTAAGAAAAGTTCTTAACCAAGTAAATACTTGCAAGCATATGTTATATAAGACTTCAATTTTCTTGTCTCTCTTAGTTGATTTATAATAAAGCTTTATGAGTAGTGGGGTGAAATGGAAAACATTAAAATAGGGATACATAGTATGTATATAAGTTGAGATTTTGTTTTTGCTAAAAATAATACAATAATTAGTATTGTGGTGATTTTGTTGAACTATTTATGGTTTTTAATTCAAATTTTTTATATTTTTAATTAGGCTTAAGTTCATTAAATTTATTTTTCATTAAATTATTTTTATGAAGAAAGGAATTTTACAACATGCAAATTAATTAAAATTGTTATTGATAATCTTTCATTCTTGACCGGGGCCGGGATTCGAACCGCGGCCGGCAGGTTACCATGACATGTTTCGATCGCAACCACTCGATCTCCCCAGATGGATTTGCCGTTTTACACTCGCAGCCATCGAAGACTGTATTTTAACCTTTGGTAGATCTAAATTTGCTTTTTTGAATTATTATCCATTCTAATTGATTTTACATGTTTTTCCCTTACTTCTGTTTTTTCGTACTTTTGTCAAGAATTCTTCTTGAAGTCCAAAGTACATTTTTTGTTTTTTCTTTTTTGTCTTTCTTTTTCTTGTTGACCTTTTTCAGCACAACTTAAAGGACAAATGAACACATAGAGCTCGTGCCTTAGCTTTTACAATAATTAGTATTGTGGTTATTTTATAGAACTATTTATGGTTTTTAATCCAAACTTTTAATATTTTTAATTAGGCTTAAGTTCATTAAATTTAATTTTCATTAAATTATTTTTATTTTATTTATTTTCGAATCCCGTCCTCGGTCAAGAATGAAAGATTATCAATAACAATTTTAAATAATTTTCATGTTGTAAAATTCCTTTCTTCATACAAATAATTTAATGAAAATTAAATTTAATGAACTTAAGCCTAATTAAAAATATTAAAAATAATACATCTATTTTAGTTGAAAAGTGTCTGCGGTTTGCAAAAAGTTGACCTTTTTCGGGATCAAGGAGGTCTTTTTGTATGTTAGAGAATTTTAACTAAATAAATGACTTTATACTGAACAACTGTAATTTCGATGTACGTGAGTACCTATCATGCGACCTAAGTTCACGGTGGACCTCAACCACATGGTGCGTTAATATTAAGCACTTATCAAATGCCCATGTGTGGGTGATCCGTTGCGTACACAGTTAACAATTAGACACCCACTGCTTATTAAGGAGCCGGAGCTATCTAAGCTCCACTGCTATTTGTTAAACCCAGAAGCTTCTGTTGAAAAGAAACAGCACCTGGAGAGTTCAATCCCTACAGTTCGACTTTACAGAAAAAAATAATAGAAATACAACAACAACAAGGGATTTTTGGAAAAAATTAGAGGTAGTCGGGTTTTTTTTGCTCATATCTCAGCCACTTATCGGGCCGATCTGACCGATCTGGCTGAATTTCAATAGCAAGAAATGGTGGACTTTATGTGACATAAATGTAAAACAACCTAGCCGCTATCATATCTGGAGTCTCTGGAAAACACATATCAAATGTAAGACGGTCAGACGGACAGACGGACGGACATCGTTAAATCAACTTCTCTCCCCATAAGGACCCAAAATATATATACTTTATAGGGCCTAAGATCAATATTGTACAAATTACAAACGGAATGACAAACTTGTATATACCCTTTTCCACCTGTGGTGATGGGTATAAAAACAAGAAGCATTTCTTGCACGAAGCATACTAACGGTAACTTTATATCTGGTGTTTTTATTCCTAAGCTGCATGAGAACTATCGATTTCGATAACTTTGGCTTGAAAGTTGAGAATGTCACACTGTGTAGACATTTATGTTCAGTAAACGCTAGTTTACACTATTATACTTTGTATTAATACATGTCAAAAACTCAAGTAATATGTAAAAGTCTGATAGTGTGAATGCATGTGATATGAAAATGATAAGTATTATGAAAAAAGTTTGACATCCCATACGACTTCATCGTTTCTTTAAAAATTTCTAAACAATAATACTTTTCATTGGATCAGGGTTGCATTTTATTTCATGAGTGAGTGTTTATACTTTGTGTGATAGTGTGAACACAAACTGTAATGTTAAATTAGATTTTTTGACAGTCGCAAAAAACTCATTAGATTTATATCCCACAAAGTATTATGGAGTACGTGAGACTTATGAGATAATGTAATCTAGCCTTAAGGTTTGGCAAGTCATCAAGCATCATTCAACGTTAGAACAACGCCTTCAAATTGTGGAAATTAATTTAAACAAATAAATCCGTTTGCTTCACAAAACACTTCTTCTATTTTACGGTCAACATAATCGGCCTAGTGAGCAAGTAATTCGTGCAGTTATTAATCGTCATATTTACAAAATAATGCCATGGAATTATTAAGCAGATTTAAACAAAAATTACCGTATTTCTGTCTTGAAATTATCGTTAGTTTTTTATCAATAAAAAAATTGCTTAAAAAGTTTTTCAATTTAATTAATGTGATAGTTGATTAAATTATTTTTTTTTGTTGAAAGAAAATTAAAAATATAATTTTGATTTAATTAACATTTTAGTTGTTTTGAAGTTAATTTTAAATTAAAACATTAACAGTCTAATTTATAAACGCATCATTGCAGCTTTATAAGTCAATAATAAGCAAAAGTCGAAAAAAGAGTATTTATAAATGTTTAATAGCCTATTAAACGTTTAATAAACATATCATAAATTTGAAATATTTATTGTAGCCTTTACCCTACTTTAAGCGTTTAATAAGTTGACTTTTTAATGTTTGTTAAAATAAATTTTTAATAATTGCACGAAAAATTAAACATTTTTGTCTTTTTATTTATTTTAATAAAAAAGTTTAATACGCATAAAATTTTTTTCTCTAGAAAAACGATAACTAGTTTTTGAATTAATTTTAAATATATACTGCTCGATAGATTTTTTTGCTAAAATAATGTGGGTCGCTAGATATGTTTTCTGTTGAAACTTAAAGTCGTTATAACTTTTTGCATAAAATATAAAAAGCTATTAAGATTTATTTCAAATATTGCAAACCTTTTTTAACCATTCATTACACTTATATTTTAAAATGTCTTTCAAATAGGTAAAGTATTTGTTAAAGCAAACACAAAGTAGAAACCACATAGTGTATCGTCTGTTAGTTACTTGTTTGCCGCACGGAACAAAAATGTTTTGTTCTACATGCTTTGAATGGAACATGCAGCACAGCAATTACAAACAATAATATTATAAATTTTGCATCAAAAATTTGCTTCATAGCACAAAAAGTGACGAAAGAAGCAAAACAATGTTTAGAGAACTGTAAAATTAAAGATATCAGGCAATGCTAGAACTCAAAATCTCTTAATATATTCGAGCTATCAAAAAAGGGATTAAATGTTAAAAAAAGAGGGCGCTATTATTGTTATATAGAATTGATTCAAAACTAATTTTTTGTAAAAATGTGTCCACCAGAAACCTCCCGACGAAATTAAATTTATAACTTTATAAATTTATTTCAGCAATTACCAAAAAAGCGCTTATAACAAATTAAATTGAAGTTAAAAAAACAATTTGTAGATTTACTGCCGTATTTTTAAATGAGTCAACTATTAAACTTGAAAGCGGAGAGTTCAAAGGTATTTTGTTGGGAAAC
Organism: Pollenia griseotomentosa; assembly: GCA_963931875.1. Lineage (NCBI taxonomy): Eukaryota > Metazoa > Arthropoda > Insecta > Diptera > Polleniidae > Pollenia > Pollenia griseotomentosa. The sequence goes on from OZ007563.1 coordinate 79,830,008, forward strand.
TCAGGATAAAGGCTGCAGACTTATTTATTCTCCCCACTATCCAAACCACAGAATGAAAAGGAGAACAAATATAATACTGCACAGATAAGCACTAGAAACTCTGTTAAACGTTGCTTTGGGGCTTGGAAGCAACGATTTCGCTGCTTGTTAGATGGGTTGACGGTTTATCTGGCAAAAGGGAAAACATTGATTATCGCCCTAGCAGTACTTCACAACATTGCTATTGAGGAAAATGATATTGTTCCAGGTAAAAACATTTTAACCTTAAATATTTTGGCAGTTATATGTGGCTAAAAATGTTTTGTTAAAACTTAGGAGGTTTTATTTTCAAATCATCTGCGTATAAAAAATGTATAATACAAATTGGTTAAATTATTCATTAAACATAAAGCTGTATAATCTTTTGTGGAACCAACAGAGTTTGAGCAGTAAAAATTTGATATTGCTAATAAATGATTTACATATTTCGCTTCTATTTCAATATGTAGTATGTATTTTATTAACAAAAAAAAAAAAAAAAACATAAAATTATTTTAAATATTACGTTTTAAAAAACAGAAATTCATTTTAAATTGAAAACAAAACAGAAATTCACTTAAAATTCGTTCGTTGTATGATCTCGTATTGTTTAATCCCCAGTTGTATGCATCACTATTACAAAAATTACAATTAAAATTACATGTTGTTGCCAACATAAAAATACAAAAGTAATATAAACGTTTAATTGTTAATCCACTCCTATTAAGCGTTTATAAATCTGACTTTTTATTAATGGCTTATAAAGCAAAAAGTGTTTGATAACTATTGTAAGCATTAAAGCTGAAACAAGAAATTTTTATAAATTAGACCGTTAATTGTTAATCCACTCCTATTAAGCGTTTATAAATCTGACTTTTTATTAATGGCTTATAAAACAAAAAGTGTTTGATAACTATTGTAAGCATTAAAGCTGAAACAAGAAATTTTTATAAATTAGACCGTAATTAAATAACAAAAAATCTTAATTGATTTTTTCGTTTAAAATAAAATAATTTTAACTTGTAGAATTGTTGTTGGAAATTGTTAAAACCGGAGCTGTATTTAATTAAAGCAATTAACACATTGTTTGAAACGGCAAAGTTTTTGATCGTTTTTGTTATAAAATATTCAGAATTTTAAATTTTTACAATTTTTAGTAATCTACACAATCATTTTGGTAATAGGTGCAAAGTCAACAATTTATTTACTTGATTCTATGAATTTGGTGGTTAGAGACAATTTTTAATTATTTCCGTGTTTAAGTTTTTTAAGTGCAGCGAAAAAAGACACTACATCAAATATTTGACTTTTTACAAAACATGTAACTTTCTTACTGAATCTTTAACATTTGACATTTTACTGAATTAGTGGATTTTTGGTAACCAAGTGAATTTTTTTTTCTCGAAAAGTAAGTTTTTGACTTTTTTACCTACAAGTGACTTTTAATACAAAAAAAAAACTGATTTTGCGTCAAATTAAATAAATTAATTTGTATAAACGACTTTAAACTGCAACCGTGACTTTTCGCGAAACAATAAGAAGGTGACTTTGTTGGCAAATTGTGACTTTAGTAAACATATAAGTGAAAAGTCAAAAAAAAAAAAAAAAAAAAAAAAAAAAGTGTAGCTCTTAATAGAAAGGAGGATGTTAAGGAAAAAAATGTAGTTCAAATATGGTATTTTTATTGAAAAGGTGACTTTTAAGTAAAAGTTAACATTCAGTAAAAAAATTAAGTTTTTGAGAAAATATAGGCTTTTGTGTAGATAATAGAGTTTTTCCCGGGACTTCCCGGGATTTTTGTGCGGGACCCCGGGAAATAACAAATTGCTCATAGATTCAGAAAACAGTTATTTTTACTCTGAAATTTAGTTTCCTTTTCTTTAAAAATTAGAATCTGTGGATGGGTTGTCGATTAGGTCAATTACAAGAAGTGAGTGCATACGTAAATCAATTTCTCCTGCTGCAATAAATCTATTAAAAGCAGAATGGGCAGTGCAACAGTTGATAATTAATAAATTAAGTAAAGTGTAGTGAAGTGAAGTGAAGAGTTGATAAAGAACATAAATTCAAAATAAGATGCAAGCAGTAAATTCTCATTGTCCATGGACAAGTGCCCCCGGTAGCCTAGCCCCGGTAGCCTAGCTGGTAGTGAGCTAGTCTATCAGCGCCGGGGTTGCGGGTTCGATTCCCGCCACAGACACTAGTTTCTTTCCTGTAGACAAGCGAAGAGCTTCGCGGGATTAGCTTAGGAAATAAAATAAAAAAAAAAAAAAAAAATAAGATTTTTAAAATAAATATATAATAATCTATACTGGATAGTATGTAAAAATAGTTGAATTAATAGCGAGAGAAAATCAGAAAAAAAAAGTAAATTTAAAAAAAAAAAAAAATAAAAACAAAAAAAAAAAAAAAGTCTTAAAAATAGGGGATACCTAAACATATCACTCCATCATTGCAACATAGTCATATCTACAAAAACACATTGTCCTAAAGATTGCAGATGGGCCTAATGAAAAGAAAAGGATTGAAGGAAGTAGTCCGGATGATGATATTTTTGGCATCAACCTTGACATCAGAAGCATGCAACAACGGTGAACTTTTAACTATGTGTACAACCTCGGTAAAAAAGTGAACGCATTTTTTCGGAAACATGGTAATAAAACAGTAAATAAAATCAGAAATATACTCTTTGACGACTCACTAAAGGCTTTAAGTGTGACACAAAGTGATTTCCTAAGCCGTTAAAAAATGTTGATATATTTATTTAAATATTTTATGAATTAACTTTTTGATTTCATATCTTGATACCTCATTGTTATGGTTTTTATGAATTAAATTGTAATTTTTATGTTATATTTTTATCTTGTATGTAGAGCATAATATTAAGGAGCATTTACTTTGTAAACAAGTTCCCTTACGTTTGTTTATAAAAGTTTTTTTCATTAATTAAAAACAAATTTACTTTGTATTATTTGTATGGAGCGGGATCCCGGGATCCCGAAGCTGATTTCACGTCCGTTCGTGTTTTCTGAAGACCCTAGAAATGATAGGATGTTATATAGTCATGTCACAAACACTCCGTTAATGTTTGCTATTGAAGCTCAGCCAGATTTGATTATATCTGAGTAAAAAACCACGACTGCTTCTAATTTCACCATTAATCCCTTGTTGTTGCTTTTTTTCTGTATATCTGCAGAACGGAAAGAGTCAAAGTCTCCACATTAGATACATATAGAGTTTAGAGTTTTTCGAGCTTGCACTTGCATATGCAAACCCCAGCTAAAAGCTGGACAAATTTTACGCACCATTTAATTAACACATTGAGATTGTTTAAATTACAATTGTTTAACACCAACACATTTACAATACATTTCTCTCAAATCTGCGGGAAAGGGTTAATAAATTCAACAGGGTTACATGTCAACTTTGATAGCGATTTATCACTATTTTAATTTAAACTGCAACAACAAATAATGCGTTCATTACCTTTCATGGATTTAATTGCGACCTTAACAACCTGTATTAAATCTGTGTTATTTAATAAAGATTTTAACTTTTTGCCAAAAAAAAAAAATATTAAATACAGTAGATATTATAATAAAGAAAAAGATTTTAGTAAAGCTAAAATTGGTATCTATTTTAAATGAGAATTTGCCACGACTTTCTTTGTATTTTTTTTTTTTTTTTTTTTTTTTTTTTTTTTTTTTTTTTTTTTGGAACCGATTGATTTAATATTTTTCTAGTATGAGAAGGTGACAAAATTTTTAATAAAACATATTTGTTTTTTTTTTATCAAAAAAGTACTCCATCAAGATTTTAACCAAAAAAAGTTGTTAAAAAGTTAATTGGCTTCTTGCGAAAAAACATATAATATTAAGAAAATAAATTTTATTAGTAAGACTTATCTGCAATACGCCTAGGTTGTCTGGGAAGCCCACCATGAGGAACATTTTAAAAAACTGAAATCTGTACAGAAGCAATTCCGTTTATTCTGTCTCTTACCACTTCATTTTAGTCCAAATATCAGCTTGCCTCCATATGAGAACCGTTAAAAAATTATTAATCTTCCTACCCCAAAAAAATCTTTTTCATGCTGAATTTGTTAACCGGTAAAGCTGTTTCAGAATTGGTGCTCCGTAAAAGTAAGTTTTCAGTTCCCATTCGCCCTTCCAGAAGTAATGCCCTCCTTAGATTTCAATACTTTCGGTTTAATTATGAAAATGTTGATGCTCTTCGTAGAATGAACTCTAAAGGTCCAATAAGACGAGACATAACGATAATGCCACAGCCTTAACGGCAAATTTAAAAACCAAAATTGAATTGGTTTGTATGGTATGTTTATGTCGTTTTGGTTATACAGTGGTGATGGTAATACAATTTTTAAACGTTAATTATTTTCTCTGGTGCTATTTCAGCATTCAGAACAACCTCTTAAGTGACTTTAAAAAGGTCTGAGTTTAAAATTTGTTATTTCATTTTATACTAGAGACAGAAGATTTATTTAGCCAAAAAGAAATATTAGCTTTATAGGCGAATTAAATAAATAAATAAAAATGTGTCTAAAAGGTAAAGGGATCAGCGGAATGAATATCTTATTTTAGACTGTTTTGCTAAAATCTTAGCACGCTCAATTCAGGACTTATATTTTCAATTGCTCCTGCTACACAAAAGGAATCACCAAACAAAATTTCCTTTTTAAATTGATACACACTGTTAAAGAATTAAAAAAAATTGCGAGAAATACCATTGCTGAAAGAAAATATGTGCATGCGAGTAATAAAACATATGGTTGCACTCATCAGTTGCATGCCCACCAGTGTTAATTTTTTACACAAGTACCCAAAACATACCCGCACACTAAAAATAACACGTGGACATCGTGAAAGAGAGTAAGGGGCTAAGGTGTATTCACCTGTGAATGCGATTATTGCCATTTGTAAACAAACATCCTTTGGCGCCTTTATAACTGATACCCCCAAAAGCGGATTTAAACTGATTCGCTTGGATGCGTAATCTAGGACAGAACAAAACTGAACACAACACGGTCACAGGTAGCATAATCAACAACATCAAATCCTACGAACGGTACTCGAGAGACACATACAAATGCATTAAAGATGTAACGACAGCCGAGAAAACAAATATTTTTAATCGCATGGAACAGGCAGGCCGGCTGGCTGGCTGGCAAATGAATGGACGTCGATGTCATTGTTTTATGTTCGGTTGCAGCAGAATGAACAAATGGAATGGATAAGAAGGAGTATGTATAAATGATGATACCAAGTTGTGTGCTGCAATGGACATAAGAAACGAATGTTGTTCAAGTAGAAAATAACGAACAAAAATGAAAGACATAAAGCGAAAAAAATACGTGTCATCATTTTGCAAAATGTCTTGTGTGTAAGAAAAAAAAAAATAATAAATGGTTATACATAAATTCAAAGTTTTTTGCTTCCAATAATTAGTATTGTGGTTATTTTGTTGAACTATTTATGGTGAAAATTAATTAAAATTGTTATTGATAATTTTTCATTCTTGACTGTAGCCGGGCTCAAACCCTGGCCGGCAGGTTACTCTGACATGTTTCGATCGCAACCACTCGATCTCCTCTTACACCGTCTTACAAACATGTCTGGTTAACCTGCCGGCCAGGGTTCGAGCTCATGTTGTAAAATTCCTTTCTTCATAAAAATAATTTAATGAAAATTTAATTTGATGAACTTAAGCCTAATTAAAAATATTAAAAATTTTTTAATTCCTTCAAAAATAAATTTTAACCCGGCGCCGGGGGGGATGGGTCAAAATTACCCGTCACTTTTCGAATGGATTGTGATTTTAAAAATGTACTTCTCTTCTCTACGCTCTTCTCAGTAGCTGGTGATATTGAATCTCTCTCAATGTTATAAATTTCAAATCAGTTGCATGACGATTGTACTTCGAGTAACACGTGCTCAAAGTTAAAAAAGGTAAATATGACCCATCCCCGCGTATACATAATAAGTGTTTATTATATTTAAGCTAGAAGAAGCCTCCTTTGTTAACTTTTTTAATATGAAATATTTTTTGTTTAAAAATAAAAGTAAATATGTTATTTTTTAACAAAGTCATGTTTTATTTCCTTAATAAGGTTAGATTCAATCTAAATTGTATATATTTTTTCGTAAATATAGCAAAAAACATCGAGTTTAATAAGTGGGTCATTATGACCCAACCCCCATGTCCTTGTAGCTAAAATCCACCCCCCCGGCGCCGGGTTAAGATTGATGTGGAGAACTGTTCCCAAAGCTACAAGCATTTAATTAACAAGGGGAAGAATGTAGGCAATGTATAGTTTTTAAGTTCAGTTGAACAACAGACGATGAAGAAATAAACTGTAATTTTCAGTGGTCAATATAAATTATTATTTATTTGTGAGTTTACGTTTTATTGTTTACATATATGTATTTTTATTGTTGTGTTTTCTAGGTGGTTTATTATGATTGTTACTTTTTGTATGAGTTCTAAACTATAGTTATGTTTATATTTATAGACAGGCCCAAATGATGATACTCAAAGAGTAACGAAATATCGGCAACTATTAAAATAAAATTTATTTTCAATACTGGCCTCGAGCTTGAAATAAAAGCATTTTTATTTATACGTTTTTTAATTCCTTTCACATTTTTCCTTTTTTTAATGCAATTTGATTTTTTTCACAGAAAGGAAATCACAAAAATTATCAATTAATTTTATTTGAATTTGAGGGTTATGTTGTTGTAGGATAACAACAATAACATTATATTCATATGTTATTTTTCCCGTAAGTATCAAAGCTGTCTAGACAAGCGGCTACCACAAATTTCATGGAGATACCAACAAAGTCTGTCTGTCCGTCTATTAGACGGCCTTTTTGTTGCTGCGAAATTTAAAAAAAAAAACCGGCCTGAATTTTAACCACACAATATTGTGAAAGCCTTCATATGTTTGTTTATACTTATAGAATCTTTATATGCAAAAAAATATGAAAAGGGTATTTTAAAAGAAAGTGTTTATACGTGATTATTAAGTTTGTACATTCAGCTTAATACACTTCTTAATGAGATTGGCAATCAAAGGAGGATGTTTTTGTCAATATAAGCGAGACAGAATTCTGTAAGAAAATTCGATGAAATCCAAATTAAGTTTTATTTAAGTTTTTTTATTTATCTAAATAACGTTCTTCTGAAATTGTACTGTTATGAACAAATAAGCTTTTTAACAAAAGTGTGGCTGTGCAATAAAGTGGAAAACTCTTCCTTTTGGTTAAGAGCTGACGCGTTTTTTCGGAAAACGTAACCTTTTTAGTGAAAATGTGGCTTTTGGTGAAAAAGTAATTTATTTTTAAAATAGTAGATTTTTGTGAAAAAGTTACTCCTTTTAGTAACATATTGATCACGCTGGTAGTCGTTTAATTTAAATTTATAAAGCTTTTTAAATTAAAATTCAACCCGTAGAAGCACACAGAAAAAATAGAGAATTGACTTTTATTAAAGAATTCTTTTAGATAATTAAATTATTTACTAATTTTGCCCCTGCAAAAGAATTGATCATATCAATTAAAGAATTTGTATATTCGAGTGGTGATACAAAAATTTAGTCAAGTAAAAAATTATTTGCATAGACTTAAAAATTATATAACATATTCACAAACATTTAAATTTATGTGTTTTGATTAAAAAAATTAATTGCTTTAAACAAAAAATTAATTGAAAAAATTAATGTACACCAATTAATTATTTAATTAAACAATTTTTGGTAAACATTTTTTCTGTGCACCAATGACATCCCGTTCAGAATAAAAACGAGACACGGGACATTTCACTCTAAAACTGGCCAGTCCCGATTAAATCTGGACGGTTGGGCGCTTAAAGTATAAGGATTTTTAGTAATCATGTTATCCCTTTTATTGAAAAAGAGACCAATCTTTACATACGTCAATTCTAAGTAAAAAAAAACTGTCAAAATAACTTACTATAGTTACCCTCGTGTGTGGTTTTCCACACATATGCAAGCATTCACTTTATAAAACAATTCGCAACAATATCAAAAATATTCTTACTTTCCGATAGAAAGTTTTGTCTCTAGTGCAAATCACATTGAATCTCAATATGTGTGGAAAACCACACACGAGGGTAACTTACGTCAGTTCTGAAATATTTCGAGACTAAAAAATATGTTTTAATCAAAAAATTAGTTTTCAATACTTAATTGATATTGCTTACAAAGTCAAGAAGTTTCTTTAGTGTACGTAAACAATTTTTTTTGTTTGTCGTGTAAAAATGATTCATTTTGTGTGGTTTTTCACACAAGGGTGACTTAAAGTTTAATTGCTATTATGACTTTTAGTTAAAAATGGCTTTTCAGAAGAGTTAATGCTGCTTAGTTATTACGTTTGCGAAGCATATTAATGAGAAAATGGCTGAAATTTTAGTCAAAAATTATCCGACATTAATTAATAAGCATCTGATATTTTAATACAGAAATAACTTGTTGGCATTTAAAAGTACCAAAAACTACTTTCCCATGAAGTTTGGCTAAATTTGTTTAGGCAAAATGAATAACTGCTTGACATTTAAGTGGCAGAATTTTTAATAAAATGGTAGGTAACGTTTTATTGAAAGCATGGCTGAGTTTTAGCCAAAATATACCTGAATTTTGGTTGGAAAATTGGCTGAGGAGTTGGTAAAGTAGTGACAGACTTTTTTATAAAAAAGTGTCAGACTTTTTCAAAAAGAGCTAAATGAGTTTTTGTAGAAAAAGATCCTATTGAAAGTAGATCCTATTGAAAGTAGCTACACTCCATTAGAAAGTAATCATACGGACTTTAAGGTGAACAAGTGCACAGCGATAGCAAAGTAAAATAAAGATAAATATAAAATAAGCGTAACTAATTTTTTTTTTTTAAATTGTTTTTTTTTCTATTCTAGTGAGCAAGTGTAATACATATTAGCAAATAAAATTGCAGAGTGAATGAGAATTACAAACACCCAAAAAGTATTATTTGCAACGCTATCAAAGCTTAAACAAAATACCAAAAAAAAAAAAAAAAAAACAGTGGGCTTATCTTTTCTTAAATTTTAAAATATTAAAAAAAAAAAATTTAGTTAATTTTCATGTTGTAAAATTCCTTTCTTCATAAAAATAATTTAGTGAAAATTAAATTTGACGAACTTTAGTCTTAAAAAAAGTACAAAAAGTCGAGTTATGCCATTTTTACATTTAGCCATCGGTATATTTTGAATAATTTTTTGAAGAACTCTTTATATACTTTCATATTTATCCACATGCAAAGGGCTATTTGTGACATTCTGTATGTATTAGTATCACAAAGAGAATTTTAAATTACGAAAACAACAAAAAGAATCCATAATATTAGAATGCAAACAAAAATTCCTGCAGCCATAATGTGGAACAACACAAGTGCAATTTATTCATATAAAAGGGAAACATATAAACCAACATGTTGAAGTTAAAAAAAATTTAAAAGGATTTTAAAACATCCAATTAAAACACTGGAAAAAAATCAAAAATTTTAAAACATTATTTGATTCATAAAAAATAGAATAGGTGGATAAATATTTTTTTTTAAATTTTATAGAACTTGTGCTTAGTACTGTTTGCAAGCAAAGCTTAAATATTTAAAAAATTAGGCGAAAAATCTAAAAAAAAATTCAATGTAAGCTGGGAACCAAATAATCAAAAAAAAAAATTCATTCATTTAAGGGCCAAATAAACGACACAATCAGTTTACTAACGATAAGATGTTTGTGTGAATTTTAAAAAAAATTAAATATTCCCACAAACATGCTCCATACTTTTTTTATATGCTCATTTTACCTTTTAAGTGGTTTATTTTACCCATAATACTGATTGTGTTAAATTTAGAAAATAACATTGTGTACGTATATTTAATTGCATGGTTTTTTAAAATTTAACATTAAATTTAGTGTTTTGACGTTAAAAACTATTTTATCATATTTTTAACGTAACCTCTAGGGCATTTGCACTACTTAATACAATTTTTTTTAGTATTCGAAATTTGACATTTTAATTTTGTTGATTTTTTTTTTTTTTTTTGTTAATTCTTTATACATATGTATGTTCAAATTTTATATGACATTGTATCCCTTAGGGAGTAGAACAATTAAAACATGCAACAAATATTCAATTAATTATGCACACAAATTTGAAATTTTTTTTATGTGACAATTAGATACTTGACTAGAGTGATGAGCCCTTAATGTGAAATAAAAACCAGGGACACTCCACAGATTTTACTCGCGTCGTTGTTTTTTTTATGTTCGTAAGTGTCTTAAAATAAATAATTTTATAAATATTTTGATTTTTGAAAACAAAAGTTTTAAATTAATTTTAATTTTTAGTAAAGTAGCATTAACCCGCTACTTCGTCAGCGTCTCCCTATCTTTCGTTGACATATTTATATGCCAAAGTTTATTCCTCTTGTTTTTAACAAATTATAAAGCAGCGTTTAAAAACTGCAGTCAAAGTAGAAAAACTGCAATTTCTTCCACGTCTTCATTTGTCATTGGGCAAAAAAAAACTGTTGCTTTTACTTCTGAATTATTAAATGTAAACAGTCGATGCCATTCCAACTCAAAAAGCGAAAAGTTGTACACAAATTTTCGTTGTTTTTTGTTCGGCAGTTTTTGGGTTCGACTGCAGTTTTTTAAACCATATTATAAAGCTTCTTGTTCATTCTGGGCCTGGCGCCTATAATTTTATGTTTCTAAGTTCAATATTATAGAAAATTCAAAAAGTATCACAAGTAGAACGTAAAAGTAAAAAAAAGAAATTTAATTTTCCGTATTTCTCTTTGTGATGGTTTTTTTCTCTTCATTGAAGTATCAAAAATTTCAACATTGTGTGCATTCTTCAGGGTTTTTCTTGAAAAAAAGGCACACAACGGAGTGCCGAAATATTGGTTTAATAAATTTAATATATTTTTTATATAAAAAAAGACCTCAATCTTAATTAAATAATAATAATAAATTTTGTAAAGGTCGAATAAAAGTCTATTTGTACCAAACTTATATTTGTATTTTTTAGATAAGTTATGAATTTGGTATGATCTTTATTTCTATGTTTATTGGTTTAAACCTTTCGCCCCGGCTTTCAAATAACAGTGGTAAAACAATATTTTTGATTGGAATCGATTTTTAAAGTAATTTTATAACTTAACGGTGAAAGAAAATTGGAAAAACAATCATTTAGGGCTGTGGGGGTTGTGGTACATCGTTGTACCATTCGGGATGTTATGTGGTACAAATAAGTACCAACGGTCCGGTAAAATTAACTTTCGCGCATAATATCATGCAAAAACCATGCTATGCACTTCACTTTGGTAGGATTGTAACTTAAAAAAAAAAAACGGTGCTGTAAATGCAAACAACAAAAAAACATAACGAAACGTATTAGAATGTCATCAGGAGACTTTAAAGACTATAAGGTTCATTTCGCAACCCAGCCACATTAAACTTAAAGCTGTTAGGGGTGTTTATACTTACAGTGGTACACATATGAACCGTCCGGGTCGAAAGGGTGACAAAATAGAAAATAAACATGCAAATAATGAAAAAATATAAGAGGGACTTTTTTGGTAAATTTTTGTTCTTCAACTGGTAAGTTTTGAATTTCAAAAATGCTTCTAGGTCCAATACTAACGAAATTTCAAAAAGTACCAGTTGAAAAACAAGAAAGTTCCATCCTTTAGATTCTCATTCACTCAGGACGTTGCAAGTTTAATTAAATGTTTCTAAGTCCAACACTAACAAAAATTGAAAAAGTAAAGTGTAAAAAGAAAAAGAACCCAAAAGCTTGTCCTTGCAGATTCTTATTCACTCAGAACGTTGCATTTTTGTGCTTATGTTTCCAATTTTAAAAATATGCAAAAGTACCAGTTGAAGAACAAAAAAGTAGCAACATTTTTCATCTTATGGGTTCTCATTAGGGTGTTCATTCGGTTAACCGTTAATCGGTTAACCGATTAATTACTACCCGATTAACTGATCGGTTAATTTAAAATTGGCAATTTTCGATTAACGATTAAACCGGTTAATTTCAGTCGATTAACCGATGTAACAAATACTTTTTGGTTTTTTGTAGTATTAACACATATATTTTTGCGTTTTTAATTATTTGTTTCGTCTCATATAAAAAAGTATATGTTTGAAAATATTTTTTCCTACAAAATATTTCCTTCGAGAAATACATTCTTAAAATACAGTACAAAAACAGAAACAAGGGGTTCGTATTACATTTTTTGCAGAATGTTCGGTGCTAAGCTTTGCCAGGATGAGTCAGATGATGACCTGATAAAAGAAGAAGCTCTCGATTGTAACACAAACAATCTTTAACAAAATTAGCCGAAATAATGGCATAATGGAAGATTTTATATGAGAAATCCTGGAAAAGGACAAAGAAACCAAGATATCGCATTCAGCTTTTAAAAATGAAATGTTTCTGCGCATCTACGTCACATCAGCGTATAAGTACAGCTAAAATATAGAAACACAAGCCAACAAACATGTGTATAAAAAGTCGTATGAAACAGTTGAATTTTGTAAACATGTGCAATGCGTAATATTGAATCTGTATTATGGGTTGCTTCCGATTTCTCAAACATCTTCGATAAGTGAAAGAATTGTTTCCAAATAAAGTTTTATATCAAAACTAAAGAAAAGAATCGCTTAAATTCTAAACATTTAAACCAAATTATTTTTCCAAAAGATTATTTTATAAAATCTCAAACTATTGAAATAATTAATAAAAAATCTCACAGTTTTTTTTTTACAAATACATACAAATATTATGTATAAATTTTAAAATGTGTTTTTCATATTATTACTTTTTTGTTTGCTCGTTTTAGTTAAAGAATTGTTTTGTTCGTTATGTTATTGTTTTTTTTTTACTAAAAGACTCCAATAATAAATAATTTTTGAATTTTTATTTATTGAAATTACTTAATTTATAACAAAACGTTATTAATCGGTTAACCGGCCAATAGCAAAATTAACCGATTATTAACCGATTTAATCAAAACCTCGGTTAATTAATCGAGCGATTAACCGATTAAAGTAAAAGCCCGATTAAATGAATACCCTAGTTCTCATTCCCTCAGAACCCTGCACCTATAATTGTTTTTAAGCACAATATTTTTTTTTTTTTTTATTGACAATTAAATATTATACAGTAGACGCTCACAAATTAGAGCTTTCAGTAATTCGAACGTCCAGAAATTAGAATCAGTGTTTGCAATACATACATTAAACGCTTTAACCCGGCGCCGGGGGGGTGGATTTTAGCTACAAGGACATGGGGGTTGGGTCATAATGACCCACTTATTAAACTCGAGGTTTTTTGCTATATTTACGAAAAAATATATACAATTTAGATTGAATCTAACCTTATTAAGGAAATAAAACATGACTTTGTTAAAAAATAACATATTTACTTTTATTTTTAAACAAAAAACATTTCATATTAAAAAAGTCAACAAAGGAGGCTTCGTCTAGCTTAAATATAATAAATACTTATTATATATACACGGGGATGGGTCATATTTCCTTTTTTTAACTTTAAGCACGTGTTACCCGAAGTACAATCGCCATGCGACTGATTTGAAATTTATAACAGTCAGAGAGATTCAATATCACCAGCTACTGAGAAGAGCGTAGAGAAGAGAAGTACATTTTTAAAACCACAATCCATTCGAAAAGTGACGGGTAATTTTGACCCATCCCCCCCGGCGCCGGGTTAAAATTCGAAATTATAGTTCTAATTTCAGAGCGTTTGTTTTTTTTTTTTGTTATTTGAACACAAGAAATCCGCAATTTATTTTTATTCTGTTTGAACATGTAAATCTAAAAAGGGGAATTACCAAATTTTAGATGTGTTTTCTTATTTGTTGTTTTTTTGTCGCATTTATGTATATTTGTGGCTAGTTTATTTGTGAAATTCGAAACATGTGTACATATTTTGGAAGTCTCTATTAAAAAGTGAAAGTGTATCATTCGAAATGTCAAAAAAACGTAAAAAAAACACTTAATCATTGGAAACGAAGGTCAAAATATTAAAAAAGCTTGACAAAGGGTTTGAAGGGAATATTAATGTTACGACATCTTCAATCAGCTATATCAAATCACAAAGACGGCAATATTAAATGCTGTTTTCAACACATATCAGGAAGCAAGCAATAAATCTTTGCACAGCGCTGAATACCCAAATATGGTAAGTCGTCTGTATGAGTGGTTTTTAAATCAACGAGAAAAAAGTGTACAGTGACTAGGCCCATACTTAAAGAGAAAGCTAAAAAAATATTTAGAGAGGAATATCCCTATAAAGATGAAAATGCATTCCGTGGAAGCAATGGATAGTTTTCCAAATATAAGAAACGACACGGTATTTTTAATTTAAAAAAATACATTTAATGTATTGGAGTGAATTACGTTTTGTTTTCTTGTTTTTATCAAATAAAATTAAATTAAAAAAAATTCAAGTAATTTTAATTTTTTATTCGAAATAAAAACGTCCAGAAATTAGAATAATTCAGAAATTAGAATTACCTCAAAAACAAAGCGGTTCTAATTTGCGAGCGTCTACTATATCACTTTCATATTTAATGCCTTAGCGCCATACAGGTTTTGTAGAGGCTATGTCATTACGTTAAATACCTTAAGTATTATTTACAATATTTAAATTTACATATATATTGCAATAAACTATAAATATTTAGAATTATAAAATTTTTAGATACGAATAGAAGTGTTTCTTGTTAACCCAACAAGTAAAATTCAAGTTCCTTTTTAAAGCATGATAATGCTGATATATTTTTTAATCTTATCGTTTAGATATTGTATTCAATTGGACCAGCAAACGTAATACGTTGTTTAGGTTAATCAATGCGACATCTTGCAATCTGCAAGTTATTTGCTTGCCTCGTATTTCTACCTGTTCTGTATGTATATAAGTTCCTTGTAGAATAACGCAAAGGTAAGTTAAAGACTGTTTGAAGAGCTTTATTTTGTGCTGATTGCAAACTTTTTAGAGAGCTAGTTGCAAATATGTTAAATTAGAGTGTATAAAGGAATGGTAAATCATTAATTTGACTTCAGTATTGAGTTTGTTCTTAAATTTATGCAATATTTCTGTTGTTGCTGATATTGTCCCTTTGACCTTTGCAATGTGGGCTTTCCACCGTAAGTTGTAGCTTAATTGCAATCCTAGATATTGGACCACGTTTGATTCATAACTGAGAGCCCATCCACGTGAACAGCCATTTTTTCTTCATTTCTATTGGCATGAGGCCGAAATTTTAGAAATTTTGTTTTCCCTGATTTAAGTTATTTAACCGAGTAAGCTCTGCTAATATTGCAGCATCATATTCTATCGGTGTTCTTAATACCTTTTCGTGCTTATATTTGTAAGACAAACAAATATCGTCTGCAAACATTATTAATTTTCCATTAAAATTTATATTTTTCAAATCATTTCTACAAATCTTGAAAAGTAACGGTCCTAGAACACTCCCCTGAGAAACACCATAATAAATATTACCTGTTTATAATACTATTTTTACTATTTGAATCCTTTATTTGTAATTACTAAAAAGAAATACCGTTTCATACGCTACTCCAATGTTTTTAAATTTTTCAAGTAATATATCATGTTGAACTAAATCAAATGCTTTTGAAAAGTCAAAAAATACACCAGCCACACCTTTAAAACCAGCATCAATACCATCACAAATATATTCAATGAGATTTACTATTGCTTCCTCTGTTCCTGAACCCTTTGTGAAGCCATACCGACATTCATATAAAATACTTCTCGAATCAAGATAATTTTTCAATTGATTAAATATTATCTTTTCAAAAATTGTATTAATGATTGATAACACTGAAACAGGTCGAAAGTGAGCCAGATACTTTAAAATTGTTTTTTTAGGTATAGGTACAATATTATGAATCTTTAAAATTTCTGGATACTTTTGAGTTGCAATCATGTTGTTAAAAATCTCAACAAGTATGTATATCAGAAACTAAAGTTTTTCTTACAACCAACATTTTTGAATTTATTTTGTCATATCCAACACCCCTATACGGATTTAATTACCACATGCAACATGGAAAAGTAAAAGAAAAAAAATTTATTTATAAAAATTTTAGTGCTAAATTCCCAATTTTTAATATTTAATAAATGCACTGAAATTTATTGTTGAGGGAAAGCTAGCTGCTATGCGAATTCCTTTGGTTGCTTAGGAAAAAAATTTAATTTCCCATATTTCCCCTTTTTGATAAGTTTTTTCTCCCTATTGAAACACAGCCAGCGGCAAACTTTTGGAGGCCTTCATTAATTAGACCTTCTTTCTGTAAGACCTTCCTAGACCTTTTTTAAATCCAGTACTCAACACGCTTGCGTTTGCAGGAAGGCTTACCTACTCCCTTCAACATTGTTAACATTTTGTTCACATACTATATTTGTAGCAACAAAACTGATAAACAGTTACAAAAAATTTCTTTCCAAAGACAAAACCATTAAATCAAAATGCAAAAAATTATAAGTGAAAAGCAATATAGTAGTAACCTGCTGAAGAAGGCCTCTAATTAGGCCTAAAGAAGGGAACATAGAAGGCATTGGCGTGTGTGTAAAATGACTATGAAATGGAGTAATAAGGCCTTGTGTGCCGTGTGTACCCCACTGGCGGGGCAATTACAACTCTGATTAGTATGGAAAAAAACATTAAGTGCCAGATGGGCAAAATTGTAAAAATTGAAAGGTAGTGATATGTAACGCTACTAACGCTATCAACCGATAAAGTGAAGTGGGTTGCAGTTGCGTGCAAATTGCAATGGCCGTCAGCAAGAAGGAGGATGAACATTTTTACATCCGGCCTTTTGAATTAGCATGTCGGAGGAAGAAGTTGGGCCAGAAGTTGTAATCCTTAAAAATCGTGAAAATTTCAGAAGTTTCAGTGGATTGGAGCAGCAAAATTAAGACCAGGTAAGCTTTGGAAATAAATCGAATGTGACGAAAAAAAAAGGGAATGGAGATAAGTCTAAATGCGAATTTTCTATGTATAGTGTTCAGCGGTAACAACAGTATTGCAGGAGAAGTGAACTGAGGAAAAACTTACGGACAGGAGTCGGATAAGTGCAGAGTTATCATAGCCCCTGGGGAACAGGGCACCATCGAGGCTGTAAGACGAGTCCACCACGTCTGCCTACGACTTGCCATAGGCCGAGTAACTCATAGTTTTATAACCCTGCTGGACACAGCGTCCTGTAATATAGTGAATATCACCAACTGAAATCTTCCAACCTGACCTCAGTGCCACAAGAACGAAACAACTAGGGCCCATGCTTAAATAGCAACAGGAGTTGCGAGATTGTCACATACACCAACAATTTCAATCTCGGCGATAGGAAACTACCATTAGACCAGAGAAAAAGTACCAGACATAACCTACAAATACAAAAAGGTATAGTAACAGTTTGATAAAACCCTAATTAAAATATAATAAAAATAAAAAAACCGCAAAAATTATAGGCTGCCTCTGGAAATAATGCAATAAATATAGCCAAACCCCGACATCTGAAGGCAGCATCGAAAGAGGTAGTGTGATTTAGCCTACACCGACATACCGTAGGAAGTGTAACTCCGTATAACTTTAATCTCGGAAATGCAGCGACGGTTTGACCAAACCCATGCGCATATATAAAAGGCAACGGAAGTAAAACTTATTTCTGCAAACGTACCACCATTAAGCCTTACGTCGAGCTAAATGCTAAGACGTGAGAGTTGCAGATTTCAATACGCCGTTTAAAACTGTCGTTAGGAATAAAAGTGGTACTATTGCTAAACTTACCGCTGGGCAATCGTAACAACAGCCCATCTAGCCACGTCAAAACAAGAGATGAAGGTACAACCGGTAATATGCACATTGCGGGAAATAACAGCAACAACAAGAGTGTAACTCACATCAAAAAAAAAAAATTCAAACAACAAAATAAAAGAACAACAAAAAGGAATTAATATTCACGCCAACCGAAAACGACCAGATTAGCTTAGATATAAACTGGCCTTAAATTACCACCAGCGTGCGTACGACAACTGCGTCTATCCAAACAACAACAGTTAAAATTGTAGCAGCAACAAATAGAAGACAGCTATCACTCGGGTAGAAACCAACCAGTACCATAGTTGCAGCCATTGACCGGCAGTCAAAGATACCAGATAAGTAATTTGTAATTAGTTTCAATAGATAGTAGTTTGCTCATTATTATTGCCCAAATAAGTATGTTGTTTTTCATTCGGGTATAAGTCATACGGTTACCTAAGGTTATGTTCACACCTACCCATGGTTTAACATCCACACGTCGCAACTGAAAAAAAAGGAAAGTTTGATTTAACTCGACAAAGTGTTTGCAGAATCAAAGGTAATTTGACAATTTGACAATTACTGTATCCCATTATCGTACTCAAGTTCGGCAAATCGTCGGGAATTCTTAAAAATCGAGGATAACGTTGAATCCTTTTTTCTTGTGACCCGATTGCGGGTATCGTTGTTGATTGTCTGGTAGTTGTGAACATACCTTATATCTTTAGGGGTTGGCTGAGCATTAGTATTTTTTTTGAAAATTGTTTGTGAGACACTTCCGGTGCAAATCTCTCCTTGCTTCCTTTGCAATTCGTTTTCAAATTCGTTTGATTCTTTTTTTTTAGTTTTCTTTTGACCGGCTTCTTTTGCCTAACCAAAAAAGAAACGGCCACCTATATTTGACCACGCATGTTTTGGGCATGCAAATAAAATTTGTCGGCAGTTAATTCTCCGCTCAATTTGGAGCATAAATTTCGTTTCAAATACGTTTGAAATTATTTAGTTTAGTTTTCTTTTGACCGTTTCTTTTGCCTAATTAAAACAAGAAACGGCCACCTATACTTGACCACGTATGTTTTGGGCATACATTTTTTTTTATTTCGGCAGTAAATCCTCAGCTCAATTTGGAGCAAAATTCTTTCTTCGGGCAAGTTTAAAGTTCAGGTGTTTTGGTTTTTTTTGTAACACAAAAAAAAAGAAAAAAAGGAAAACAATCCAATTCAGCCCGCCGCGAGTATCCAAAGTTAGGTACAAACGAACCACAAAAGTTATCTTGATGAGTTTCATGAAAAGGATGAAATAAATTTAAGTTTGAACAATCGCGAATGTAACAAATTTAAGTTTATGAACATTAAATGTTTTTTTTGATTCTTACGGATTGATGGCTGAAAATATCTTTGTTTGTGTACAAAAAAAAATCAAAACAAATGAACATTTAGAACAGTGTTGCCAGCGGAGTAAGAAAACAATATATGTAAATATAAAGTTAAATTTGTGTAAACAACAGTAAGGTCACAATAAATTTAAATTCCAAATCAAATCTTGATAAGCCAACAAGGGCGAATTAAGTTCAAATTTCGAAAAGTTTAATTAACGTTCTAAAGAGTAAACAAATCGAGTTGAGATTTAAAAACTATCTTGTTAAGATCAAAACCAATTGGAAACAAGATAAATTTAAATTTAAACTAGTCGATAGACAATGAGAGCGAAAACCAATTAGATTTAAATCCAAAACACCCTTTTTAGGTATCAACGAAAGAGGAAAAAAAAACTAACTAAGCAATATCCCTAGTATTTTTAAAACATTGTTAAAAGTACCAAACAATTATTAAGTAAATTTTAGTACCGAATTGGTCGATTGACTCTTTATTAAATTAAAACAAAAGAAAAACAAAAATTTGAATTGAAAAATAAAATTGAAAAAAATAAATTTAAATTTGAATTTAAATCATTCATAGTTTAAGTGGCAAAACCCCAAATGGGGGAGATAATAAAATAAATTTAAACTTGAATTAAGGACTATGTGTTACTCATTAAGAAAAAAATAAAGCTGAATTTAAGTTAAAATAATGAATAATAAGGGTTGAGTCTATATTTAAATGATATTTAAGTAATTTAAGAAGGAAACAAAACCAATTGACAATGGTTGTCAGCCATTAGAAGAACACAAAGTTAAATCAAATTTAAATTTACAAACGGAACCTAAGTAATTGTTTATGGTATCCTGGATTGTACAAAACATAACCTTATTATATAAGAACAATACCGAATATTGTGAAATTTGAATGGCAGGTCCAGTTATAATGTAACAGTTCGAACTTAGGGAATAGTTTAGGGTAGCCCGATGGCATAAGTCGATTAACTTGGAAAACTATATTACTTGAAATAATTGAAATAATAATATCAAATATATTTTGAATTTGTTTTGAAATGAACATAAAAATGTTTTACTAGGAATTTGATGCGGCTATAAGGGTAGGTATCGAGTGGTGATGCATAAAAGGGGTAGCCTGTGAAATGTCAACGGTTACCATGGTTTAGGGGAGGGTATATTTAATCGTAGGCTATAACACCTTGTCCTACGGGGAAGAAACGGCAGGTTAGTTTTTTTACACTGACACAAAAGTTGTATTGTGTCGCTTTCACTATTACTCCAACGTACCACCGCCCAGGCCCGACGAGCCATAGCCGTGCATATTTGCCTAAGTTGTCAGTGTGGTAGTAGTAGTGAAGCTAACATGTCCATCGTTTAGTCAGTCTGGCCATCTGCCAGCTGAGCAACACAAGGTACGGGTAAGAGTAAATAGATCCTTGGTGTGAAACGGAACCGCGATGAATTTGTTAAACAGTACAGAAAAATGGCGCCCAACGTGGGGCACGGCCTTGATTAGGTAAAAGGTTTACTAGTATAGGTATTCAAGATTGACCAATTTTGGGCACAGTCTTGAATAGTTATATGGTTTACTGGTATATGTAGTCAAGATTATCCACATTTAGGAACAAACTTGAGGTTATCATTCAGTATTTATGGGATTGAAATTTTACGTGTATTAGGAAAGCTTTGGTGAGTCCGATTAGTCACCAATGTAACAATTAGTATGCCACCGGGGCTTGAGTAACAAAGAGACTTTAGCTGAGGTTTCGTTAGTCTTACAGATTTGATTTAGGGATTCTTTAATTGCAACGATTCTTTGGCAATAGTTTAGTAGTGAATTGAGGTGAGGCCTAGGTTAGACAATTTTAAATTAAAGTTTGCTTGCCGCTTTGTTTTTACTGCTTAATTTCTGATAGATACTAGATATAACCAATAGTTTAACCTAGCTCGTTCTGCGTTTCTTCCTAATTTTTTTTAATCACCATCTCGATACCATCTTAGCCATTATGAAATTTTTGAACACATTTATACTTATTAATTAACTAAGTAACCTATCAGTAGAATTTACTTACTGATATATTACTGGACGCTTACTGGATTTGACTTTGAAATCCAATTTTAGAAATTTATTTGGTTTTTGTCTACCGTTTGAAATTTTATTGCGAACATATATCTTATTGCTTTTTCATTGATAATTTTATATATTCTTTTATCTTATATTTTTTCACATTGATAATTTTATTTTACCCGATTTGAATTGAGAATCGGATTACCTAAATTTATTTTATTTCAGCATACCTTTTGAAAATTTAAAATTAAATTTTCATAGTTATAAAACTTATATTTTCGTGAAATTTGTTTTTACCTGCTTTATGTCACATTGACATTTGCCTGATTTGACCTGAAATCAGATTTACTGAATTTATTGCGTTTTCATTTCTTCTAGTAAATTTCTTTACTAGGTATAAATTATTACACTTTGATTCTCGTTGATAATATTTAGATTCTTTGATTCGAAAAACATTCGGTGATAAATTATATTGCGCTTACCTGATTTGACTTGGGAATTTGATTTTCCAAGCTAAGTCGCTTGGTATGTCTTTCGGAAAATTTATTTGCGAAGTATAGCTACGCATACGTTTATTTACGCGAATAACAGTTATTTTACCGGCTTTACGTCACAAATAAAATTGCGCTTACCGGTTTTATTGAGACAAATTTGATTTTCAGAGTTTATGCTACTTGCTTTAATTTGGCAAGGATTTACTAACTAGGTGTAGAGTTGTATATTGTTATTTCAGCAATATTTTTTTTACCTGCTTTGTCTCATATTTAGTGACAAATTGTATTACCTTAACCTACTGTGACTTGGGAATTTGATTGTCCGAGTTGAGTTTGTTTTGTTTATCGTGCGGGAAACTTATTTAATAAGTACGGTTCGTTATACTTTTATTTTCGCGGATATTCGTTTTACCTGATTGACGTTACACTTTGATTTTACGTTTAAGCCTTGAGGGTTACTTTGAAATTGTTTTGAGAACTTTAGAATAATTTGGGTTGAATAGTGTTCGGATTGATTTTTGTTATAGAATTTGTTTTGGTTTATAGTCAACAATGGTAGGGACACGGTCTACTAGTAAAAACGACGATCCAATCGTTACCACTACCGGGATGACGACTACAACCAGTACTACGTCGATAAATACTGCTGGAGCAATTCCTAGAAGACAGGATTTGAACGCAACTATTATGGAAGCCCACAGAGCTGAAGATTTAGATGCAAGTGGAGGAAGTTTTTCCGCCAACAGCTCTATTACAACCCCACCGTTTAGTAGTATCAGTGCGCGAGGAGTAAGGGAAGCATTTAGACAGCAGAATGTTCCTTTAAGACCACCTCCGAATTATGTCAGTCGTCCAGAACCTAGTCGATCTGAAAGAAGTATAACCCATGAGGATCTTAGAAATTTTGAGGACAGATTATTAGACTTAGTACCCAGAATAATTCAGCAAAGTTTACATGGCCCTTCTCCACGGCCACAAGCAAATCATTCACAACCAAGAGATAGCCATAACTTTCCAGACTTAAGTCAACCACCCCCATCATTCTCGAATCCATCTCAAAGGCAATTACAAGTTCAGCAATGGCCTAACGTTTCTTATAACCCAAATACAAATTTCCCTCGTGAGTTTCCTACTCAACTAGAAGGTCATACTACGTCGTTACCAACAAGTCAAAGACAGACGTCGCATAGTTCAAGTCTACGTATTGACAAATGGGGTATTGTTTTTGATGGTACTACACGTACAACCAGCATCGAAGATTTTGTTTTTCGAGTAGAAACCCTACAGTCGGATTATGGATGTGAATGGAAAGATGTTTTGAAATCTTTTCATCATTTATTAAGTGGACCAGCACTGGAGTGGTTTTGGGACCACAGAAGATTTAATAATGTGTCTAGATGGAGAGAATTTAAAGCAGCGCTAATTTCACAGTTTCATCGTTTTGACAGTGATTTCGACATCCAGAGAAAAATACTAGATAGGAGACAACAAAATCAAGAAACTTTTGATGATTTTTATAATGCGGTAATTCGTTTACGTAACCAGCTTCGTAGTCCAATTAGTGAAAAAGACTTAGTTAGCATAATGAAAGGAAATCTCAGAGCACCTATGGCTCAATTATTGTTTTCAGTTCAAGTTGTCAGTTTGGCACATTTCGCCAAGGAATGTCGTCGTGCTGAAAATCTGTTAGGTAGTCATCGCAATTTCAATAATAGATTCCCTGCTAGATCAGTAAATGAGATAGAGTGTGAAGTGGTCACAACGGATGATACTCCGGAGGTAGAGGCATTATCCACAGTTACGAGGAAATTGATCTGCTGGAATTGTAAAGTTGAAGGCCACACATTTATGGACTGTTCTGAGGAAAAGAGAAATTTGTTTTGCTACAAATGCGGACTCGAAAACACAGTTACGCCACGATGTCCAGTATGCCAGGGAAACCCAAAGGCGAACTTGTCTCGTGTTGGGATGGAGACACGTTCCAGGGCACCGTATCCCAAGCAGCAATAAAAATTTGTGAACCTGATATACGTCATGAAGAATCTCACACGAAGATTTTACAAAAAGTTACCCAGCAAGAACATTTAAACCGGATGTACCCACTAAAACCATTACACGTACGAATGGAAGAATACGAGAAAGCCAAGGAAAGAATTTTTGGACCAACTAAAAAAATTTTAAGAGCAAGAAACAGGTATAAAGAAAGAAAACGCGTTAGATTTGAGATTTCGGCAGCAAGTATTTATGAAGGATCAGATACAAGGATTTACACCACCATCGATATAAACGGACAACCTATACAAGGATTATTAGACAGCGGAGCATCAGTGACAGTACTTGGAAAGAACTGTTTGGATTTCATCGAAAAAGCTAACCTTGTTATTTATCCCTTTGAATCTGAAATAAGAACAGCAGATGGGAGGTTGAATCCTATAATTGGTCGTGTTAGGTCGGATATTTCGTTTGGTAAAATTAATAAGCCGATAGATTTCTTTTTAGTTCCGTCTCTTAAATTACCACTTTATTTAGGTCTAGATTTTATGAAGGCATTTAATTTGATAAGATTTAATGTAGATAGTATGGATACCTGCTCAATAGGGGTCGAGAATGATTCGTTTCCAAGAATGCATGTTTTGAGTGCACAACAGCGGGGATTATTAGAAACTGTTATAGATTCGTTCCCTTGTTTTACGCGCAAAGGTCTAGGTAAGACTTCACTTGAAACCCATCACATTGATAACGGTGCAGCTGTTCCAATTAAGGAAAAACATTACCCAGTGTCGCCAGCGGTGCAGAAATTAATGTATGGAGAGCTGGATAGGATGTTGTCGTTAGGGGTAATTGAGCCTAGTGAAAGCCCGTGGAACAATCGGGTAACATTTGTGCAGAAAGGAGAAAAAGTAAGGATTTGTTTGGATGCGCGGCGGCTTAATGATTTGACAGTTAAGGACGCATATCCACTCCCACACATAGAGGGACTCTTAAGTCGGTTGGGTGATACCCATTTTATATCCAGCATTGATCTGAAGGATGCGTTCTGGCAGATACCCCTGGCAGAACAGAGCCGAGAGAAAACAGCTTTCACAGTGCCTGGAAGACCCTTGTACCATTTCACGGTCATGCCTTTTGGGTTGTGCAATGCTGCCCAAAGGTTATGCCGTTTAATGGACAAGGTGATTCCAGCGCGACTTAGAGAGAAAGTGTTTGTCTATTTGGATGATCTGCTGGTGGTATCTCCAGACTTTGAGGAACATGTTCGGATTTTGGCCGAAGTGGCCGATTGTCTAAATAAAGCTGGCTTAACCATCAATGTTAGCAAATCTAAGTTCGGATGCGCGGAATTAAAATACTTAGGATACATTGTGGGAGGAGGACAATTAAAACCCGACCCAGAAAAGATTCAGGCAATTATAAATTTTCAGTATCCAAAAACTCCGAAACAGGTACGCAGTTTCTTAGGTACTACCGGGTGGTATCGCCGATTTATCGCGGATTTCGCTTCTCTTACATCACCAATCAGTGATACTTTGAAAAAGGGCAAGAAATTTTCGTTTCCAGACGAAGCTAAAGAAGCTTTTGACAAACTGAAAGAATGTCTGACTGCAAGCCCAGTATTAACACATCCGGATTTCAACAAAACATTTTATATACAATGCGATGCATCTGATGTTGGTATGGGAGCAGTATTATTTCAGGAGGATTCTGAGAGCGGAGAACACCCTATCGCGTATTTCTCGAAAAAGTTTACGCCGGCTCAGAAAAACTATTCGGTCACTGAGCGTGAATGTTTAGCAGTTATCACTGCCGTGAAACGTTTTCGACCTTACGTAGAGCTTATGAATTTTGTAGTGATCACCGATCATTCATCATTAAAATGGCTGATGTCACAACGTGATTTAAGTGGTCGTCTTGCTCGATGGAGTTTACAACTTCAAACTTTCTCATTCGAGATTCGTCATCGAAAAGGAGCACAGAATATAGTACCAGATACCTTGTCAAGATATTCAATGGATGAAATTGAATTATTTGACAACCGCTTAATAGACTTAACTTCTCCAGAATTTAGTAGCCCAGATTACAAGGATTTAATAGAAACCGTTAAGAATAATCAGACAAGTCTGCCCGATATTAAAGTTGTCGATAATTTTGTGTATAAGCGAACAATTAGGTATGACGGGGATATTGATAGAGAAAACCACGCATGGAAACTATGGATTCCGTCAGGACTAACCGAGAAAATCATATCAAAAGCTCATGAACCACCAAATGTTGCTCACGGAGGCATAGGAAAAACCATACATCGGATACGGGAATATTTTTACTGGCCACATTTAAACGTTCAAGTGAGAGAATATATCAATCGTTGCGATACATGCAAGGAATGTAAGCCTGCAAATAGTGTTTTGAAACCACCTATGGGAAAAGAACCCAATACATGCAGACCGTTTCAGCGTGTATACATTGACTTTTTAGGTCCCTATGTCCGCTCTAAAAGAGGCAATTGTTTCATATTTATCGTTCTTGACTATTTTTCAAAGTATGTTTTACTGAAAGCGATGTCTAAAGCTACATCAAAGAATGTTATCAACTTTTTAATACAGGAAGTTTTCTATAAATTTGGATGTCCGGAAACGCTTGTTTCCGATAACGGACAACAGTTTGTCAGTAAAGATTTTGCAGAGCTAATGGAAAGTTTTGGAATAGAACATATACGCACAGCGAATTACGCGCCACAGGCCAACGCTTCTGAAAGAGTGAACCAGTCAGTTTTAGCAGCCATACGTTCGTATTTGGAATCGAATCAAAGTGATTGGGATCTACATCTTTGTGAGATAGAATGCGCTTTAAGATCGGCCGTACATACAGCTACAGACGTGACACCTTACTTTCTACTGTTCGGAACCAACATGATAACACATGCATCAGCTTACAAACTAGCCAGGAAACTAGATTTGTTAGAAGAGCCAGAAAATCGTATGGAGAACCGAAGTGAATTTTTAGAAATAGTTCGTGATAATGTGAAGCAACAGCTACACAAAAGCTATACCGTCAATGCTAAACGTTACAACGTGAGATGTCGGGAGACAAAATTCAGGCCTGGTCAGGAGGTATTCCGACGCAATTTTCAACTTTCAGACTTTTCCAAACAAATCTCGGCGAAATTGTGCAAAAAGTTTGTAAAATGTCGAATCTTAAAGCCAGTTGGAAATAATCTTTATGAAGTTGAAAATCTACAAGGAAAATTCCAGGGTGTATATCACGCAAAAGAATTAAAAGTCTGAGATGATAACTTTTGAGCAATAGTTTGAAATTTAAATTTGCTAATATGATAAAAATCTTCCACCACCTATGAGGATGTGTGCCGTGTGTACCCCACTGGCGGGGCAATTACAACTCTGATTAGTATGGAAAAAAACATTAAGTGCCAGATGGGCAAAATTGTAAAAATTGAAAGGTAGTGATATGTAACGCTACTAACGCTATCAACCGATAAAGTGAAGTGGGTTGCAGTTGCGTGCAAATTGCAATGGCCGTCAGCAAGAAGGAGGATGAACATTTTTACATCCGGCCTTTTGAATTAGCATGTCGGAGGAAGAAGTTGGGCCAGAAGTTGTAATCCTTAAAAATCGTGAAAATTTCAGAAGTTTCAGTGGATTGGAGCAGCAAAATTAAGACCAGGTAAGCTTTGGAAATAAATCGAATGTGACGAAAAAAAAGGGAATGGAGATAAGTCTAAATGCGAATTTTCTATGTATAGTGTTCAGCGGTAACAACAGTATTGCAGGAGAAGTGAACTGAGGAAAAACTTACGGACAGGAGTCGGATAAGTGCAGAGTTATCATAGCCCCTGGGGAACAGGGCACCATCGAGGCTGTAAGACGAGTCCACCACGTCTGCCTACGACTTGCCATAGGCCGAGTAACTCATAGTTTTATAACCCTGCTGGACACAGCGTCCTGTAATATAGTGAATATCACCAACTGAAATCTTCCAACCTGACCTCAGTGCCACAAGAACGAAACAACTAGGGCCCATGCTTAAATAGCAACAGGAGTTGCGAGATTGTCACATACACCAACAATTTCAATCTCGGCGATAGGAAACTACCATTAGACCAGAGAAAAAGTACCAGACATAACCTACAAATACAAAAAGGTATAGTAACAGTTTGATAAAACCCTAATTAAAATATAATAAAAATAAAAAAACCGCAAAAATTATAGGCTGCCTCTGGAAATAATGCAATAAATATAGCCAAACCCCGACATCTGAAGGCAGCATCGAAAGAGGTAGTGTGATTTAGCCTACACCGACATACCGTAGGAAGTGTAACTCCGTATAACTTTAATCTCGGAAATGCAGCGACGGTTTGACCAAACCCATGCGCATATATAAAAGGCAACGGAAGTAAAACTTATTTCTGCAAACGTACCACCATTAAGCCTTACGTCGAGCTAAATGCTAAGACGTGAGAGTTGCAGATTTCAATACGCCGTTTAAAACTGTCGTTAGGAATAAAAGTGGTACTATTGCTAAACTTACCGCTGGGCAATCGTAACAACAGCCCATCTAGCCACGTCAAAACAAGAGATGAAGGTACAACCGGTAATATGCACATTGCGGGAAATAACAGCAACAACAAGAGTGTAACTCACATCAAAAAAAAAAAATTCAAACAACAAAATAAAAGAACAACAAAAAGGAATTAATATTCACGCCAACCGAAAACGACCAGATTAGCTTAGATATAAACTGGCCTTAAATTACCACCAGCGTGCGTACGACAACTGCGTCTATCCAAACAACAACAGTTAAAATTGTAGCAGCAACAAATAGAAGACAGCTATCACTCGGGTAGAAACCAACCAGTACCATAGTTGCAGCCATTGACCGGCAGTCAAAGATACCAGATAAGTAATTTGTAATTAGTTTCAATAGATAGTAGTTTGCTCATTATTATTGCCCAAATAAGTATGTTGTTTTTCATTCGGGTATAAGTCATACGGTTACCTAAGGTTATGTTCACACCTACCCATGGTTTAACATCCACACGTCGCAACTGAAAAAAAGGAAAGTTTGATTTAACTCGACAAAGTGTTTGCAGAATCAAAGGTAATTTGACAATTTGACAATTACTGTATCCCATTATCGTACTCAAGTTCGGCAAATCGTCGGGAATTCTTAAAAATCGAGGATAACGTTGAATCCTTTTTTCTTGTGACCCGATTGCGGGTATCGTTGTTGATTGTCTGGTAGTTGTGAACATACCTTATATCTTTAGGGGTTGGCTGAGCATTAGTATTTTTTTTGAAAATTGTTTGTGAGACACTTCCGGTGCAAATCTCTCCTTGCTTCCTTTGCAATTCGTTTTCAAATTCGTTTGATTCTTTTTTTTTAGTTTTCTTTTGACCGGCTTCTTTTGCCTAACCAAAAAAGAAACGGCCACCTATATTTGACCACGCATGTTTTGGGCATGCAAATAAAATTTGTCGGCAGTTAATTCTCCGCTCAATTTGGAGCATAAATTTCGTTTCAAATACGTTTGAAATTATTTAGTTTAGTTTTCTTTTGACCGTTTCTTTTGCCTAATTAAAACAAGAAACGGCCACCTATACTTGACCACGTATGTTTTGGGCATACATTTTTTTTTATTTCGGCAGTAAATCCTCAGCTCAATTTGGAGCAAAATTCTTTCTTCGGGCAAGTTTAAAGTTCAGGTGTTTTGGTTTTTTTTGTAACACAAAAAAAAAAGAAAAAAAGGAAAACAATCCAATTCAGCCCGCCGCGAGTATCCAAAGTTAGGTACAAACGAACCACAAAAGTTATCTTGATGAGTTTCATGAAAAGGATGAAATAAATTTAAGTTTGAACAATCGCGAATGTAACAAATTTAAGTTTATGAACATTAAATGTTTTTTTTGATTCTTACGGATTGATGGCTGAAAATATCTTTGTTTGTGTACAAAAAAAAATCAAAACAAATGAACATTTAGAACAGTGTTGCCAGCGGAGTAAGAAAACAATATATGTAAATATAAAGTTAAATTTGTGTAAACAACAGTAAGGTCACAATAAATTTAAATTCCAAATCAAATCTTGATAAGCCAACAAGGGCGAATTAAGTTCAAATTTCGAAAAGTTTAATTAACGTTCTAAAGAGTAAACAAATCGAGTTGAGATTTAAAAACTATCTTGTTAAGATCAAAACCAATTGGAAACAAGATAAATTTAAATTTAAACTAGTCGATAGACAATGAGAGCGAAAACCAATTAGATTTAAATCCAAAACACCCTTTTTAGGTATCAACGAAAGAGGAAAAAAAAACTAACTAAGCAATATCCCTAGTATTTTTAAAACATTGTTAAAAGTACCAAACAATTATTAAGTAAATTTTAGTACCGAATTGGTCGATTGACTCTTTATTAAATTAAAACAAAAGAAAAACAAAAATTTGAATTGAAAAATAAAATTGAAAAAAATAAATTTAAATTTGAATTTAAATCATTCATAGTTTAAGTGGCAAAACCCCAAATGGGGGAGATAATAAAATAAATTTAAACTTGAATTAAGGACTATGTGTTACTCATTAAGAAAAAAATAAAGCTGAATTTAAGTTAAAATAATGAATAATAAGGGTTGAGTCTATATTTAAATGATATTTAAGTAATTTAAGAAGGAAACAAAACCAATTGACAATGGTTGTCAGCCATTAGAAGAACACAAAGTTAATTCAAATTTAAATTTACAAACGGAACCTAAGTAATTGTTTATGGTATCCTGGATTGTACAAAACATAACCTTATTATATAAGAACAATACCGAATATTGTGAAATTTGAATGGCAGGTCCAGTTATAATGTAACAGTTCGAACTTAGGGAATAGTTTAGGGTAGCCCGATGGCATAAGTCGATTAACTTGGAAAACTATATTACTTGAAATAATTGAAATAATAATATCAAATATATTTTGAATTTGTTTTGAAATGAACATAAAAATGTTTTACTAGGAATTTGATGCGGCTATAAGGGTAGGTATCGAGTGGTGATGCATAAAAGGGGTAGCCTGTGAAATGTCAACGGTTACCATGGTTTAGGGGAGGGTATATTTAATCGTAGGCTATAACACCTTGTCCTACGGGGAAGAAACGGCAGGTTAGTTTTTTTACACTGACACAAAAGTTGTATTGTGTCGCTTTCACTATTACTCCAACGTACCACCGCCCAGGCCCGACGAGCCATAGCCGTGCATATTTGCCTAAGTTGTCAGTGTGGTAGTAGTAGTGAAGCTAACATGTCCATCGTTTAGTCAGTCTGGCCATCTGCCAGCTGAGCAACACAAGGTACGGGTAAGAGTAAATAGATCCTTGGTGTGAAACGGAACCGCGATGAATTTGTTAAACAGTACACTTGTGTCTGACAAATTAAGGTTTTTAGAAGGCCTGCTTACTATTTCCGCCCCGCTGGGCATAACATTTTCTCCACTATTCTGGTAAAGATAAAAAAAGATACTTAAGCATCAGGCATACATCAGCCTTAAGGCCCAACTATAATATGCAAAAGTTGGCTTAAGCAAATGGGCGAATACATGTAAATCATATATGTCAAACCATATTGAACTTAAGGAAACTTTTTGTTAAATTTTATGAATCTGTCATTTTCTTCAACAAGGTGCGAAACAAATCGCACTTTCCGTACGGAATCAAATGTTTTTTGGTTTTATTTTTGTGTTTTTAAATGCATTTGAAAAGATTTTTGTTATTTTTTGACAGGAGCTTAACCATATTATAGTTGGGCCTTTAAGCTCGATTCACCCATGCGTTCCGAACAAAATTTTTGTCCGGACAAAATTTTTTTTTATATTGAGTTTGACGTTTTACTTTTGAGAGAGAGAGCAAAGATTTTGTTCGGCACGTTTTTTCTTGAATTGGTTTAATTTTAATTCTTGTGCCGAACAAAATGAACTGAGATGCCACTCTTTTTCAATTACATTTTTCGTTTTGTGCTGAATAATTAAAAAAAAAAAAAAATTAAACAAAAGATGGATGTTAAAGAAAATATTGCCCTGAAACTAATTAAAGAAATAAAAAACCAGGAAGAGAATGTATTTATGATATGGGCAATCGTTCATATAAAAATACTTACCTTAAACAAAATTTATAGACGGAAATAGAAAAATCTATTGGAATTGGTCGTAAGTAAATTTTAAATGGTAAATTTAAAAATTTTTTAACATAATGTTTACCAATTATTGTAGGAAGTGAATGTCAAATATTATGGAAAAGTCTGCGAAGACGCTGCAAAGCAGCTTTAACCAAAAATAATGGGAAAAGTGGAAGTGAATGGGTGGCAGTAAAAGGCTTCTCTAGGATCCTAATGACAGAAATGGATTTTTTCCAAAATTTCTGCGAAGATAAAGAGTAAGATCTTTTAAGCATAATGCTACACATTATCTACTTTGTATTCATAAAGTACCATTTTTTTAGTTGTACCATAACGAATTATACCAACTCAAATACGGCAAGTTTTCAAGGCCTTTTTGAAGAAATTGCCAGTAACCCTGATGTCATTAACCTATCCAATGAATGCAATGATTGGGGAGGAGACAGCTTTCAGTCTACGTTACCGAGTTCGAGTTCTGCTAGGCAAAGAGAAAAGGAAAAAAGAAAACGTGTAAGAGTAGATGATCCTGAAAGTGAATATAAAGAGTCTTTAAAGACGCTTAACAATTTGGCGGAAAAAGTGTTTGAGGCCACAACCGAAAAACGAGATCAATTCTTTCTAGCCATGGAAGAAGAATTTTCAAAAGTTCCGGATAACCGCAAAAGTCAATTAAAATTAAAACTAATGGCGCTAATAGTTGAAGAACAAGTGCAGCAAAATAATGTTTTTTAACTTAGAATGTGAATTATTTATTTTTATATATTATTTTAATTACCATTTTTATTTTTGTGATGTGTTCATTTATTCAAATTTCAATTTATAAAGTTTTCTTGCAATAATCCTATTCTCTCAATATTTTACCTTTTTTCTTTAGCCAACTTTTGGTTAGCATAGGTATACCACCCAAATCAGGTCCTAAAATTGCAAGGATTTCATTGAACGTATTGGGGGTCCATACGGTGAAAATTTATAAACGATTCCACGTCATGAAGGCGCATCTCAGGAACAAGTGTGTGGAAAACAGCGTTTGTTCTTCTTTTCTGTAATATTTTTCTTACTGCTATTCTTTTCACTTTCAACATTTTTTGATAGATTTGTTTTGCTAGTAAATGGGTTTTATGCAATTCAATTAAAAATAATAAAATTAATTTTTTTTTTCTGTCCTCCCTTTTTCTAACACACTTTTATAAAAAAAACTAATAGTTTGCTAACTGTGCTGCCACTTTGTATAATCGTTTACATCTGTAAACCATATGGTAGCTTTTTTTGTCCGGAAAAATTTTCCGAGATGGGTGAATCGTTCTGCAGAACACTCTCTGTAAAAAAATTATTGTCCGGTCAAAAATATTGTTCGGAACGCATGGGTGAATCGACCTTAAAGTTGCCTCAATAAGTCAGATAAATGGTTATTTCGTAAAACTATGGTAATGCTCCTGAAAGTGTAGATTTAACTTCCAGTTTAAATATAACTGTGCTTAATCCTTCAGTTTCCGTTACAACTTCCATCACTACTTTCGATAAAACTTCCATTACAACCTTCGTCAAAACTTCCACAAATTTTTCCAATTTTTCCAATTTTTCCAATTTTTTCTGATGTTAATTCTTTTCGAGTTCCAGGAACCTCTGCTATGTTTTTCCCCTCCACTAGACACACATTTATTTCTACTTGCCTATAAACTTGTTAACAAATGAAATTTTATAATATTTTTTTTTTTTTATAAATGCAAGCATAATCAACCAATTTCACATCAGTAATTACAATTGATAATTCACATCTTTTATCCATCCGTTTATCATCCACACAGTCACATACACATTCAACAAGGTATATATTTACATGTATAGGTGCATGTGGTTTATAGTATTTGGTAATTCACACAATCCACACTGGGATTAACTATTATATTTTGTTAAAGTCGTGGCCATGAGAGGTTGATCACAGCGATGACGTTGATAATAATATGTGAATTGATGTGGCAATGAAGGAATTAACTGCAGCTGTATTATGGTCAAACAAACTTATGTCTGTCTGTCAGTCTGTCTATCTGACCATCTATTTACCTGTCTTTTTTTTTTTGTCTGTCGGTTGGTCTATCTCTATCCAATTATTTGTTGTATATAAATTGGCTGAATAAGTGGTTTAATAATATTAAAAAAAAAAAATTCTACAAATACACAACTTACTCAATTGATATCAATTTTGAAATAAAATTTTATATGCACAAATTTAATTCCCTGTGCATTAAATATGTCTAATGGGAAATTAAAAAAAATGTCTAGAAAACATTTGTTTAAAGAGTGATTAAAAAATAAGGAAACAAGTCAGGTTAAATTTAGAATATTAAATAGAAGACATTTTTATATTGGCAATAGAAATACATTTTTGCAAATTTGCGAGACTCGTTTCATGAAGACCGTTTTTTGTTTTTTTTGTGTAATTTTAAACAATTATTGTCAGTTTGTAAGAAACGACAATACAAAAATCTGGAATGTGATTAAAATTAAGCTGGAAAACTCAAGTTTTGTATTATGATTGTTTTCTTTTGAAATGAAATTTATTGAAGAAACTGAGAAGCATATTAAAGATTAAGCAGAAAGTAAAAAAGACTTAGTTTTGTGGAAAATATTTTCAAAAAGCATGAAAAACAAATAATTTTTTCATCATTTTGCTTCACAAGCGCCACAAAAGTTTTCTAAATAAATTTTTTAAAAAATTTTAATAGTTGCACAGGTCTCTAGCAATAATTTGGCCTTTACAGATTTAAAAAATATATAAATTAGTCGACGAGTTAAAGGCAAAAAAACATATAAACAATATGCTTAAAATCGGCATTTGACTGGAAAGGTGGAAGGTCGATTAAAAAAAAAAATTCGAACAAACATAAACAAACGCCGCGATACGGGTCTTCTAATTTAACCTCTATTTTCACCCCTCTTTCTCAGAATCGACCTTACTTTTGCTAACCTGAATTTGTTCCACAGTGTAATTAAGGCTCGATCTTTACAAAATCTAGTGGTGTGATTTCCAGTCTCAAGAAAAAAAAAAATACGATAAATTGCACCACAAAAGCATTAGTCGTTACGCTTTTAGCCATACTAACATGATTGCCCAGAGTAGTCTAAAATCGGTCCGTAAGTAAATTATGGACCGACCTTCACAAAATTTTGTGACATACATATAAATGAATTTGTTGAAATTTAATGACAATCGGTGCATTCCGCCAGCAATTTACGTTACACAGAAAAAATAATTTTTCCAATTCAAACAAAAAATTTGTAGAATCAAAACATTTTTTGTCTGAAATCGGTCCTACAAACAAATTTGCATATTCAAACAATTTATTTGCATTTCGTTTATTGAAAAAAATCCTGATTTTTTCAAACAAATAATTTAACTG
The DNA here is from genome assembly GCA_963931875.1 of Pollenia griseotomentosa. Classification (NCBI taxonomy): domain Eukaryota; kingdom Metazoa; phylum Arthropoda; class Insecta; order Diptera; family Polleniidae; genus Pollenia; species Pollenia griseotomentosa. Next base: position 79,865,437 of record OZ007563.1, read on the forward strand.
AATCAAACAAATAGTTTACTGAAAATCATATAAATTTCCAACAAAATAATTTCGCTGAATCAAACAAAAAAAATTTTTGCACAAGCAATGACGCGCACACAAGCAAGCTCTGTAGAAGTAGATGAAGGCAGGAGCAGAGAGGCGCGGCTGGCTGTGAGACACATTTTTTTGTCTTGCTTATACACACAATGTTTTTCTTCTTCACTCACTGTTGCTGTATCCTTTCCTTGGCAGCAGACCGACTCGACATGTTTTTCGTCATCATTTTATTTTTGTATTTGATGTAGGTATTTAACTAAACATTATTAAAAAATTGAAAACGGGATTTTGTTTTTCATTCTTTTTTACCAACTTTGAAACCAACCAAAAATTTATTTTGTTTCTTCTAATGTTGTTGTTGTTGTTGTTGTTGTTGTTTAAAAAGAGTGAAAGGTTTTTTTACCTAATATTGTTTTTGTTTCTTTTTTTTACTAAAAACCTCGCCACGCTATTTTATCATCTTTCTTATTGTTGTACTTTTTTAAAGCGTCCAAAAATAGACTGTATGTGTTTTTGTTGTTGTTCTTATATTTCACATAAAGAAGTGTTGCTTACGATCAAATAGAAAAATGCAAAAAAACGACAACATTAAAGAGCGTTAAATATTTCATACAAAATTATGAAAACCTGAAACCAATAACGCGTATATTATATTTTTAAATAGTTGTCAACATTTCTGTTGGTTAAAATAAAATTCAAACAAAAATATTAGTTGAATCAGTAAAAAAATTTGTAGAAATTAAAAAAAATTTCAAACAAGCGTTTCTTTGAAAATAATTCAGCTATAATTTTTTCTGTGTAGTTTTTAAAATTTTTTTAGGGAATTTAATCCACATTTGCGTGCATAATTTTTTTTGCTACTGAACCGATTAAGTTGGAATTCATTCCGAAACTGCCAAGGAGTATTAGAAATTATCCTTGCCGTTAGAAAAAAAGGTCTTAAGTCAAAAAAGCCTTTTAAGTTTTTAATTGTCTTTAACCCTTTCAGATACTGATGCATCGATTGTGCACGAGGGTTTCGGTCTCACTTTTTTCCCTTCTATTTCACCAATATCAAATAGACCGGCATGCATCGATTACGCTAAATATATTTTATGTATGTTTTTCACATTATCGGCTGTTCGCTAAACCGTTACTTGAATTACACTATGGAACATTTTTGGGATTATTGTCTGGGGGGTGAGAAATTCCAAGTCAGGGTGATGGTACTAGGTCAGTATAGTAAGACCCTCAAAGGGTTTGGCGTTCGTATGTGTCAGTTTTTTTTTATAACATTTTAAATTTTTTCCTTATCTTGATGTTTTTTTGTTTAACATAACTCGAGAACCACTTGTCCGATTTTGCTAAAACAAACTCAAAAAAATTTAGAATTACAATTTCTTTAATCCGTTCATATAACGTTTTTCTTTATAATCAACAGTTTTGCCGGTAAAAATAAATTTGTGGAGAAAAAAAAATATTTTTTTGCCTAAAAATTAAAATTTTTTTTAATAAATATTGCCTATTTTTAGGCAAACAAATATTTTTTTTCTCCACAAATTTATTTTTACCGGCAAAACTGTTGATTATAAAGAAAAACGTTATATGAACGGATTAAAGAAATTGTAATTCTAAATTTTTTTGAGTTTGTTTTAGCAAAATCGGACAAGTGGTTCTCGGGTTATGTTAAACAAAAAAACATCAAGATAAGGAAAAAATTTAAAATTTCATAAAAAAAAACTGACACGTACGAACGCCAAACCCTTTGAGGGTTTTACTATACTGACCTAGTACTATCACCCTGACTTGGAATTTCTCACCCCCCAGATTGGCTGTTGTACTGTGTTATTGCAAAAGTCGTGCGTAACATTTCAGTTTTGCAAAAATGTGGCGCAGAAGTCAGTTGTGTTTTCAATTACAAAAGTACTAATCGTTAACAAATGGTGAAGTGGACATATTTTAAATTAAAAAAAATATAAATTTTAATGCTTCAAACCAATTGAAGTTACTTGATGCAATTAAAATTCGTTTTAGCTAAAAATTTTTAACGAGATGCATCAATTGAATGTGTCCTATTGATTCTATTTCTATAAGGTATAGAGACCATACATTAAAAAAAATCCCAGTAGTTTGGCGTCAGGTCTGAAAGGATAAATTTGTTTTCTTTCGTTTGGTGTCAATAACCTTAGTCTGGCACAAATGCTTCTAATCTATTCTTTAGGAAAAGTCCTATGAAATACACCAAATAAATCATTTTTTAATTTAGCATTACGAAAAACTACGCAGAAAATATATCTCAAAAAAATAAATTTTTAGGTCAACAAACTTTTTATTTGATTCAATGAAAAAATCTATCAAAATTACACTTTGCAAAAAAGCGCTCAATAAAACATATTTGATAATAAAATAATTATAAATATCTTCATATTCAATAAAAAAAATATTTGAATCAAAGTAAAGACAGTATTTTTACAACTCTTGTTTATTTTTTAATAGCTTTGACATCGTTGCAAGTAAGACTTGAGTTTTTGTAATTCTCATTCACTTTACAGTTCTATTTGTATAATATCTTTAGTTCTTCCAAAGTCTTTGAATAAATGTTTTTCTAATGATCTGGCCTAAGCAACCAGCGCAATGCGCATGGAAATTAGCTTAGCCCCCTACAATAAGTTTCAGTGTATTTATCAAAGAATTAAAATTAAGAATTTAGCACATCATAATTCATAAATAAATAAAAAAAGATTCGATAAACATTTTGTTTGATTTATTCAACACTTCAAACAATTTATTTTAATAAAACATTTTGTAGAAAAAAATTATTTTGGGAAACAACTTTTTTTATTGACTCAATAAACTTTGTTGTTGACTAAAAATTCAGTAACTATACCTACAAACTTTTTTATCAATACCCCAAAAATCGTCATCGCAGAAAACTCGAATTTTTTTTTAATTTAAAATGCGATTTTCGTATTAAAATTTATTTTTCTGTATACAGATTTGGACTTAAGACTTTTTGCCTTAATTTAAAGATATTTATATACTTTTTTGGAACTAAAATTGATATTAAAATGATTCACATGGAGTGACAATCTTAGTATACACCACTGCTGATTAAGGGTATTTCTCCTTTATGCTATATTTATTAAGAGGTGAATTTGTTTCCAAATTCTTACTTCATTATGTTGAGCTTTCCTTTCCTATTCGTTCTTCCATAAATTATATTGCCCTTAGACTTCAATACTTTCTACCTTTTAATGTGAACTCTGATCATACTCGCGAATTCGAAAGATAACTGGCTCATTTGCGTTGACAGGGAGTATCGACATCGAATGTATCATGAACTGTACGGAGAAATAGATATACTTAAATGGACCAAAGCACAACGATTGGGCTGGTTTGACAAACAAAAGAAATCGCGTAAGAAAATAAATCATTAAAGTATAATCCGGAGGGACTACGTAAAAGAGGACGACCGAGGCTCCGCTGGAAAGACCAAGTGATAGAAGACCTGACAAACTTGGTCTTTTAAAATCGGTAAAACCATCGCATTAGACCGAAACCTACGGGAAACTACTTTATGTCAAGCCTTTGATAAAAATAGTTGTTTATAGGCCAGCTAAATAAGGAAGAGTTTAAACTCTGCTGCACGAGAAATATGCAAACGTTCTCATAAAAAAATATTAAAATTAATTTTTTCGATTACCTCGTTAATTTTCTTTTTTTTTGTGAAATACTAAAATTATAAATTCAAAAAGTGATAAATTTGTTTTTTTAGAGCAGATATTTAAAGTGTTCTGCTTTTATTCAAAAAACGTGAATTTTATTTGATTTATATGGCTGCGTTATGGGCGTGTAATTCTATAGCACAAGTTATTAACCAAATCGAATATTAAAGTGGAAGTAACCAATTTAAATACACCCACACCGAACTGATTTCTTAATAATTTCATAACAGTTTTAACATTCTTTTGAAGTTGCTGCAAAATAAAAAATTTGCTCCACAAGAAAAATATAAATAAATAAAATATGAAGGTAGTACGTAGTAGTACTCGTATACACAATTTATATCTTGACTTCATCTTTTTGTTTCATGTTATTTTTATATTACTCCTGTATTTTTACTGGCCGCAATTTCCGGCATTTCAGCTAAAGAAAATCTTTGTAAATCCTTGGGGAATTTGTAACGTGTTTTTGAAAGGTTTCTTCTTGTGAATTCTTGTTTGTTTGATGAGTCGAGGCAAAAGTAACTCTGACTTGTCGCTGACAACGTGCAAAATAAGAATACAAAAAAAATATAAAAATTCATTTCCTTAACGTGTCTTTGTAGCCAAAAGTATCTGCTTGTCTTGTGCAATGATAAAAACTTATTTTATGTCGTTTTTGGTGCTGTTATTATTGCTACAGTTGTTTTTGTTGTTGTTGCTGCTGTCGTTTTATATCCGATGTAGTTAAACGTTGTTATGCTAATTATACTCTTGTGACGTTTTTAATTGGATCTCATGTTGCATATTTTGGTTGTTGTCAACATTTTTTTTGGGGATAAACCACCAAAATACGTTTCTTCTCCTATTGATGCCAACCACTGCAAGCGATTGGATTTCTGTCCAAAGAAATTTTTGTATGTTGAACAAATAATCAAAAAAAAAAAAAATATACATTTTGTTTAGCCAGCCAATATCAGATATATACCGGATATTGAAATGATTGTTTTAAATGTTCTAAAAATAAATAATGCTTAAATATATTTCTTTAAATAATTTGCAATATTTTTAATTTCTGGGGAAAAAAATTAATTCGTAAGAACAATTTTTGTCTTTATTTATCAATGTTTTCTTTTGTGCCCTTTGTAAAGCATACTTTGCGGGGTTTTAATTGTAAATCATTAATAAGACAGCGTATGAGTAATATTAACTATTGAGTCTCTTATTGATTCATCATCCGCCATGTTGATATAACTGAAGCATAATTTCCGAATTAAAGGGGACGTTGGATTTAGTATATCTAATCTGGAGTTTCAAGAAAACTTTATACATTTTTATGGTTATTTATCAACTTTTTTATAATAAGTAATTGCAATATGGGAGGTGTGCAATCTAACCTAACCTAATTGCAATATGAGCTTCTAAATTATTGTATAATTCAGGTAAGGAATAAGCTTTCCAAAATTTTACCAAACATTTGCAGATCAGATTCAACGAGCAAGATAAATTGAACAGCAAAATATCTATTAATCTAAAGCGACCTGAACAGAACAGAAAAACGTTAAGAAAATGCCTCGAGATCAGGGTTGTCAGAAGTGGCAATTTCTCCCCAAACATGGCGATTTTCAAACTTGTTTGGCGATATAATTTTTGATTTGGCGACATGGCGACTTTTGGCGATTTAAAAAAAATATTTGGTGATTTTGTTGGCTATTTTTGATGAGCTATGGATTTGTTTTAAAATTCTTTATATTCAATAAGAAGAAAAAATATTACTATTATTCTAGTATTTGTATGTATGAAATTTGAAGCATTCATATGTATGGTCAGTATTTTGAAGTATGTATGATCAAATGGCTGAGGAAGATCGATAAAATTGTTTTTCGTTTTTAACAGTGCTCTTGGAAGAATCAATAAATAAAATTCCTTAAAACATAAATATATTTAGAGTCTATGAAAATTTTTCCATTATACATATGTATCAAAGATAAAAAAAAGTTTTTTTTATGATGTTTACCATAGTTGGGGGTAGTGCACTTAATATTGATTTAAATCAGCAGTGCACTATCACTAAATAAAACTACAAAAAAAAATTAGTTTGCACTCTTTTTTACCAGTTTTAGTGATGATTGCTATTTGTTTAACTACCACTAAAAAAATTTTGCGATAGTTAAAATTTTTTCACTATCACTAAACGCAGATTGAATGCAAAAAATCTGCACTCAATTCAAATAGTGCGAAATTTGGACATGCAATAAAAAAAGCTGCATACAAATATTGTCTAACTAAAATTTAACTTTTTATGTGCATGGTTTTTGATTTCTTTTGAGGATATGCATAAGCCAAGAACATTAAACAAAATGAAATATGGTCAACAACGGTATAATTATTGACTTTAATCATAAAAAAAACAAGTTTTTAATTTTTAAATAAGTGTAACAATTTAAGTTGCACTCAAATGAGTGAAGAAAATAAGTAGCAATAAGCTGATGATTGCTTTTTTTAAATCAAACTATTTTTTCTTTCGAGTGCAAAATTTTTTAACATCACTATCACTTATGTTTAGTGAGGCTGCAAATTTTCAATTCATCACCCAACATCAACAAAATGATTGCAAAATGATGTTTACGAAACAAACTCGAAAAAATTAGCGTTTGTTAATTGTGAAGAGGGTTTTAATGATGATATTTCATCTAATTTATATATGTTATTGCTACATGAATACGGCAGGTACGTACCATTTAAAGGAACTTGCTTTGGCTGTACTTTATATGCTGGTAATTACAACAAGTATTGCCTGTATTGAAATTATGAACTCCACAAAAACTCCTCTTCGAAGTAGAATGCATTACGAACTTCGAGACGCGTTATTACGCGGTCAGAATTATATGAATGTGAATAGTACATGTTGAACTTCTTCTGTACCTTTGATTGAATAACTGTAATTCTCTCACAATGTATTCCAAAAAAAGAAGACAAATAGGGAGTCTTGCCAGTGAAGCGTTTTAGATAACTGCAACTTATATACAAAAGTCTATCCAATATTTGTTTAATACTAACTGCAACAATTAATTTTTTTTGCTTTAAGTAGACTACTATAAACTATTTTATAGTAAACATTGTACCTCTTTTGTGTTCACAAACAATTTTTACTGTGTTCTAAATAAATATTAAACAAAACATATACTATGGCGACATTTTTTAAATTTTTGGCGTATTTTAGCGATACTGAACAAATTTATTTTTTAGAATTTATAAAAAATATTTTTAATAATTCTAAAAAGTTGTATTTTATTGTCAAAAACTGAAAAGCCAACGCTTTGGCGATTTTTGACATTGATTTCGGCGCAAAAGGTCAAAATCAATCTAACTACCCTGCTCGAGATACGAAACTACAATTTTCTGCAACCATGTTGCTCTACACAGAAAAAATTATTGCTGAATAATTTCCAAACAAACGTTTGTTTGAAAATTTTTTTAATTTCTAAAATTTTTTTTACTGATTCAATTAATATTTTCGTTTGATTTGTATTTAACCAACAAAAATGTTGACAAATATTCAAAAATATAATATACGCGTTATTGGTTTCAAGTTTTCATAATTTTGTATGAAATATTTAACGCTCTTTAATGTTGTCGTTTTTTTGGCATTTTTTTATTTGATCGTAAGCAACACTTCTTTATGTGAAATATAAGAACACCAACAAAAAACACATACAGTCTATTTTTGGACGCCCTAAAAAAGTACAACAATAAGAAAGATGATAAATTAGCGTGACGAGGTTTGTAGTAACAAATAAACAAAACAATAGCAGGTAAAAAACGTTTCACTCTTTTTAAACAACAGAAACAACAACAACAACATTTTTAGAAACAAAATAAATTTTTGGTTGTTTTCAAAGTCTAAATTAACACGTTTCATCTTTTAATGCTCAACTTCTTTTCAATTTCCTTTTTAAGATGCCAATATATTTACACGTAGCAATCGGTTTCAACTTTTTTCGGTTCAAAACAAAAACAATTTTTTTAACAGCGAATCAAAGAGAAAAAGAAAAGAAAAAAATTACATACAGCCATCCTTGTGCATATGCCAACGAATAAAAACAAAAAGCGTACTGACCGAGTACAGGCATCTCCGTACCAACCCCCTTTCTTATTTCTTCCCTCACCTAAATACATAAGAGTTGAGCATCAAAAGATGAAACGTGTGAAAGCAGACAAAGTTGGTAAAAAAGAATTTAAAATAAAATCCCGTATTCAATTTTTTAAAAGTGTTTAGTTAAATACATCAAATACAAAACTTGAATGATGCCGAAAAACATATCGAGTCGGTCTGCTGCCGTTTTTGGTTACATTTCTTCTTCTAAAGCCAAGGAAAGGATACAGCAGCACTAAGTGATGAAGAAAACATAGTGTGGTTCAATAAATATACCAACAAAAACATGTGCCTCAAAGCCAGCCGCCGCCCTGCTCTGCCTTTATCTTCTCCTAAAATACTTGCTTGTGTGCGCGTCAGTGCTTGTGCAAAAACTTTTTTGTTTGATTCAGCAAAATTATTTGTTTGAAATTCATATGATTTTCAGTAAACTATTTGTTTGATTCAGTTAAATTATTTGTTTGAAAAAATCAGTGTTTTTTTTCAATAAAAGAAATGCAAATAAATTGTTTGAATATGCGAATTAGTTTGTAGGACCGATTTCAGACAAAACAAGTTTTGATTCTACAAATTTTTTGTTTGAATTGGAAAAATAATTTTGTTCTGTGTACCTGAAAAAAACTATTTGCAGAGCAGGGAATAAAATGTTTTTTTTTATCCCTCCGCTTTACAGCCGAGAACAGAAACGTTTAGCCGCAAAAAGCTAAAATTGCCGCAGTTGGTTTTTATAGACATGCGTTTAATTTTATGAAAAATTTGTTTAAAAAGAATTTTCAATCTTCAAGTATTTAAAATTTAAGGCAAAATCGCAATATAAAACAAACAGTTATTATTAACACATTAATGCATAAAATTGCATTTACATGCAATGAATAACGTGTTGCATGAAGCAGATAAAAAAAGTATAAAGCGCACAAAGTACACCCTACAAAAAATAAATTTCTTTGAGGCAAATTTTTAAAATACTTAAAACAATAATCTGCCTTTCGAATAAAAATTGTGGTTCTAGCTGAATATTTTTTTAATTATTAATTTCTACTATACAGACATCTTTCATAAATATCAAACCATTAAATAAATGTTTTAACAAATTTCAAAACAAAACGTGTGTCATGTCATATCGCTGTAGGCAAAACAATTTTTTTTTTTACAATAATTAAATCGAATAAAATTAACAATGACAACAAATACGAGAAAAAAACATGAATAAATTAAAAGAATAAAACCAAAAGTAATTTAAATATGTTCGTTATAAATTTCTGTATGGTTGTGTCATTGTTTGTAAATGTACAGGGTAGCGCAAAAGTAATCACCCCATCGGAAGATGCTATAATTTTTGGAAATGGCGGTCAATATCAGTTCTTCTTTGAAATTTGCGAAATAAAACCGCCAAGAAAGCGCAACTATTATTTCGATTTGCTGAAGCCTGCTCTTCCGGGTCACATAATCTCTCGTTTTTGTGATTTGCAATGATTTGCAAAATCGGTCGATCGATTTAACCATTCTGGACTTTTTTTGTGGGGTTTCTTGAAGTCACGAGTCTATGAAATGCGTAAACCTATCTTCGGAATTTGTGGCAAGAGTGATAGAAAATGTCATATTCTGGCGGCGGCCGCTTGGCCGATATCAGTTTTTCTACTAAATTAAAATAATTCCAAAAGTTAAACTTAATATTTTCATTTATTAAAAAATTACATTAAAAGAACATCAGCTGACAACTTTTGCGAGACCTTGTAGAAATATTTAATCGTATGGAATTGATTGTAGCCACCCATACACGATACAAATGTTCATTCGACCAATGTTTCTGCAAAGTAGAATGAAATTTTTGTTTTTTTTTTTTTTGTTTTTGTTATTCTAGATTTTTTTTGCTTTAAAGACCGACAACGAGGCGTATACGTAGCACCTGCAGAGATAATTGCAATTACATAAACAATATTTATTTCCATATACACATGTGTATTGGCATGTGCACGTGTACACTTTTTACATTATAATGCGATAAGTAAAGTAATGAACAAAACAAAGTTAATAATAATTAATATACTAAAAACTAAAATGCGTTTGTTAGTTTCACAGTAATTTCCTAATTATCAGGCGCTTAAAATAGGCTATAAATATTTGTAAATTTTCACGTAGGCGTAGCACCTCCCATACATAGGAAATATAAATTACAGTTTATCTGGAAAATGGTTACAGTAAAAGTTTTGGAGCAAATAAATTGGTCATCTCTCCAAACCTCTTTAAACTAGTGTGCTGGAACAAACAAATTGCAATGGCACCTTCGATATAAGAACAGTATAGATTTCTGTACTGCCGGAGAATGGTTACAGTAAAATTAGAAAATACTTCGTTATTTTGCAATTGGGGAAGCGAAGCTCACCGGGTTCGAACTAGCGATATATAGAATAAGATGTTTAAATATATCTCATAAGTAGGGATGCGATTTCCATGCAAATGCATGTTTTTTGTCGATAGTCTAAAATCGATGTCGACCAATTATAATTTGATTAATATTTGTGGAACTTAATTTGATTAAAAAAACTTAAGTCATGTTTTTAAAGCCTGATTTTTGCCTCTCCTCTAAACATTTTTGAATTTTCGGTTGTGGCTGTTTATGATTTAGTGTACGATATGTTTATCACAACCTTAACACAACACAACTTCTCTTCAGTCTTCTGACTTCGGAATTTATTAGAAGTTTCAGTCAGTCAGACCAAAAAGTACCGAACAAGTCGGCAGTCAAAGTACTTTGTGTTATATAACTTTTCGTGTTTGCTTTTGGCTTAACTGCGACTGTTAAAGTTTTAAAAATTTTTAAAAAGGGAAAGCAACAGTTTGCGCTTGGCCAATAAAAACTTAAAAAGTCGAAGAAAAAGCATCATTTTATGATTTTTACTACTTTGACTGCTGTTTTTTAAACACTGCTTGTTATTTACATTATACAGAACTCTAAATTGACGAAATTAAGCATTTTTTGTGGGAGCTGTGGTCAAATAAGGACCGATCTAAAAAAACATTTGTAAAACATTTTATGTTGCAATTAAATATTCTTGAGCCAAATAATTTTAACATAAAAAGTGGATTGAATGGGGGCTATATGGAATTATGTACCGATTCAACAGCCTTCGTTCTTATCACAATTCAAACGCATATACCAAATTTCATCAAATTATCTGAAAAGTTGCGACCTGTTCTTTGCTCACAAGGTTACATGGACAGGCAACCAGCCAGCCGGACGGACGGACGGACATCGTTAGATCAACTCAGAAAGAGATTCTGATCCGATGGTTTTACTTAAAGATCTCAGACCATTATTTTAGTGTTACAAACATCATCACAAACGCATAATACTCTCTCCCCTATTGTGGTGTGGGTATAAAAATAATTATATTTGATACAAATTCGTCTTATTTTGTGCACTGGAAAGTAACCCGATATTAATTTTTCACACATTGTAAATTTTTCCACTTAATTTTCCAGCGGTATATAATTTTTTTTTTCAAAATGCAAGTCATTAGATTATTGATTTAACAAATAGAAACTGGGAATTATTTCCTTTCGCAGGTTACTTTATATTATATTCAACATTTTTTTATTTTTCGAATTTATTCTATGAGTTAAATTTCAGTTATGTATTTTATAAAGCTTTTTTTTTGTAATAGTTCTATTCCTTAAATTTTTAGGAATGACTTTTATACACTACCAGACTATTATATTGTATTTTCTTGTTACATTTTACCTTAGCTATCCTTTGGATAGCAATGAAGTATATTGTATGTACAGAAAAATTTACAATTATTAGACACCAGCAGAATGTAATGCATTTTCTGGCCCGCTACGGCCTTCGTCAGCATTCTTTGTGTCACACTGGATAGTGATACTTTATAAATTGAATGTATTTAACTCAACTATTTTAACAAATAGCTAAGGTAAAATGTAACAAGAAAATACAATATAATAGTCTGGTAGTGTATAAAAGTCATTCCTAAAAATTTAGGGAATAGAACTATTACAAAAAAAAAAAAAAAGCTTTATAAAATACATAACTGAAATTTAACTCATAGAATAAATTCGAAAAATAAAAAAATGTTGAATATTATTGATTTAAAATATTCCTTATAATTCCTTAATAAGATTTTTACAGTGACCAACGTCTAACATCTAACATCAAAAATGTAGAAAATGTAAAACACTCGTTTACATTGCTTACATCTACATCAAACAAAGATGTAAACATTTTTGAAAAAAAAAATTTTTTTAAATAAAAACTTATTTTCTACAAAAGTGCCAAAATAAAAAAAGAAAACAGACAAATGTATTTGAAGTTCAATTTGTTTAAAAATATAAAAAAAATACTTAACAAAAAACATTGCAATAAAAGAGACAATTTGACAAATGGTAACGCTGCTTTCAAAACAAACGTCTTTTCGTCAGTGATGCCATAATAATAATAAAACTTATTGCCACTTTTCAAGTGATAGCACTAAAATAATCGAAAGATGTTGAGTCGAGTAAAATGAGATAGGAACATCTTGTAAAGATGTTGGTTTTAAGCCCTATGTGTTTCTTATGGAATGATGTTAACATCTTCGCAAATTGATGGTAGATGTTAGATGTTGATCAGTGTAAAAAGCCTTTAAAATTCCGGCCAACATTTTTCTTTGCCACTGTAAATTTAATGCGATAAAACAGGCCAGGAAAACATATTTAACGGTCCTTAAAAAGTTATACAGTTCTTGTTTTTTATACTTTATGGTCAACGAGACGTTAAAATATAAATGAGCAGCCACAGCCTCTTAATACACAAACGTTTACAACGTTTCAGGCAATGCTCGTAAATATGGCACGCAATAAAAAAAAATAAAGCATTACACAAACAATGAGAAATAATTCTTATAAGAGCGAAAAAATTTAAATGTATCTAGGAAACGTAAAAAAAAGCCGTTTAATTGAATGATATTCAAAACGAAAAAATAAACGAATATGCAATCAGCTACACACTTAAACGCACGCTCGCATTAAGCTCTCACATATACAGAGATCATGAATGGACACTTTGTTTAAAGCGGAAGGCTGATGGAAGATGTAAAAATAAATTCATCTTAAACTTTGTGCAACATTGGTATTTAAAATTTGATACAATAATATCATACTTAACTTTAAGAACTGTTGATGTATATGGTTATTCTATAGACTCAGTTAAGTTGCATGAACACCGTGCAGCAAAGTGTTGTTGCATCGGTGTGTGTGTGAATATTTATCATGTGTCACATGGATAAATACTCATTCATATTAAGAGATGATTTTGTATGTAGGAAAGAAAGAGGTGGAGAGTAACGCATGTACGTTGCAATATAATGAGCATTATTAATTTTTTAAATCGCCATTTCAGTTGAATTCAAATTAATTTTGCATGTGGTAATCAATTTGTGCCATACGCGTACATAAGAATTTCATGTAACTTTATTTTAACATGTGAGCCTGGGTTTGTGTGTGTGTGCCAAGTAGAATGTACATACATTTGCAATGCTGCGTTACTATGGAAACCTTCTTATTTTTTCTTGTTTCTTCTTTTTTTTTGTAGATATACTTTTGCCTGAAGGTTGCAATATTGTTCAAATACGCGAATGACTTGAATAGGGGAAGAATTACGGCCCAAATACACTAATCAAAATACTCATCAAAAATTGTGGTATTATTAGTGAAAATGTGTTTGTATGTGTGACACCGACGATGCTGGATGAAAACTCAAAAAATTTAGATATGACGGCGAATATTACATCCAGAAAACGTACACGACTGAATTTGCCTGCATGACAAGCATTTGACAAGTGTATTTGGCCCTTAGGAAACTTTCATATTATAACCCCATTTTTTGCAAAACACTCAACTCACTTAAAAAATATTTTCATACAAATTTGAAAGAATTTAATTTAATTTTATATGAAAACTTTCTCAACGAAAGACAACTGGGATTATTTACAAAATAAGCCCCTATGTATAAAGTTTGTACTCGTAGTATGCAGTAATATTATAAGTAGTTAGTGGTTTTTAATTCTATAAGTTTTCGGAGTTAGCAGCTCCTCGAAGTGTTGGGTTTTTGGAAAAGTATAAAAGGGATTAAAAGAATTTTAATTTGCCGATTGTTACAGATATTTAAAATAATACAGAGTATTATTCTATTGTCTTAAATATTATATATGAAATATAAAAATAAGTGTACACTTTGATGTTTACGTGAAGTTTGTTCGAAATCGGGCCAGGGACTATGGAGATATGGCATTTAGAATTTTGTATGGGGATATTTTGAACTGCTCCGAAATGGATTGACCGGTTTTTATGAAATTTTGTATGTGTATTTGTTAGGTATGAGAATAGGTCGTAAAGTATATTTTATATCGCTAGAGGGCGCAAAAATGGCAAGAGTGGCAAAAGCTCCCCTTCCCTATATCTTCTTAACTAATCAACCGGTTTTCATAAAATTTGGCATACAGGCACTGTTACATCTGAAAGGAAATAGGGAATAGGTCCTGAAATAGGGCAAGAGAGGTAAAAGATCCCCCTCCCTACATCTTCTTAACTTATTAATCAATTTTCTTAAAATTTTGCAGGCAAATAGTGTGACATCTGGAAAGAACTATAGCCTAATTTTTTTTATTTAGGGCGTGAAAAAGGGCAATAAGGGAAAAAGCTCCCCTTCCCCAATCTGCTTAGCTAATTAGCCGGTTTTCTTAAAATTTGGTATGCAGAAACTGTAACATCTGAAAGGAAATAGGGCGTAAGATAGGGCAATAGCGGTAAAAGCTCCCCTTACCTATATCTTTTTAACTAATCAACCGATTTTCTTGAAATTTCGCATTCAAATAGTGTTACAATTGAACTATAGCCTATAGTTCTTATTATAAAGGGCGTGAAATAGAGCAAGAGGGGTAAATGCTCCCCCTCCCTATTTCTTAACTAATCAACATATTTTCTTAAAATTTGGTATGCAGATACTGTAACATCTCAAAGAGAACAGGGCATTAAATAGGGCAAGAGGGGCAAAAGCTCCCCCTTCTTATATCTTATTAACTAATCAAACGGTTTTCTTAAGATTTGGCATGCAGACACTGTAACATCTGAACGAAAGAAATTATATGGCAAAACAACGTTTGAAATAATATGAAATGAATTTTTTTTTCGGACTATTTCAAGTACAGGATTCGGGATTCCTAACGGTTACCGTTAGGAATTTTTGAAAAGTCGCACAAAAGGTCGTTTTATAAAAATAAAGTCGTAAAAAAATTCGCTTAAGAAAATAAATGTCGCACATCTTTTTTTTAATATTTTTTTTTTTTATTAATAAAAAGCATAGCAAAACAAATGAAGCAAAAAAGTCAGTTGCATATTTTCATTTTCAGATCCTCTTTTATATTATTGACGTGTTTTCATTTTCGCTGAAGATGATTTTTTCGTTAACTAAAAGCTGTTTACAAATACTGAAAAAGAAGTTTCTTGGAAGGACCTTCAGCGATGTTAACATTACCTTTTTTCATTGACTCGGCGGCTTAAAATAATTTTGTAAAATGAGCACTGCAAATACCACAATTTTTTATTAAAAAAGTTTTTTTGAAACTTTGCAAAAAATTTCTTAAATAGATTGTATAAATGAGAAGGTTGCAAAAAAGTAATAAAATTGTTGCCAAAGGAACAATAATCTGTAAATTGCTTTTAAATTTTGACGATTTTTTTGATAAAAATAATAAGATTATTTATTATTTACTGCAAATTA
The DNA here is from genome assembly GCA_963931875.1 of Pollenia griseotomentosa. NCBI lineage: Eukaryota > Metazoa > Arthropoda > Insecta > Diptera > Polleniidae > Pollenia > Pollenia griseotomentosa. Next base: position 79,881,086 of record OZ007563.1, read on the forward strand.
AATGTTTTATGTGAGAAACTTTCCAAAAAAAAAAATGGTTAAAATTAAAAAAAACTCCCAAAAGTCGGTGATAAAAATAGTCTCACAAAAAGTCGCAGGCCGCTAAAAAATGGTCAAATTGCAACTTTAGTCGGACGAACGATAACCCTGGTGCTCATTATACTATTAAAACCGCTTCGGATTGATTTGAGCAGGTATGGATTAATTTTTCTTTTGAGTGTAGTCTAAGAACCAATGTCAACCAATTATCTTTCCGATTCATTAATTTTATTGGCATCGATTTTTTTTTGCATATTTTGGTGATAATGCAACTTTTTGCATATTTTGGTTTTAAATGCATATTTTGACATTTTTGATTGATTTTTTTTTTTAATTTCCATATTATAAAAAAAGTTCTTCAAAAATTTTCCACATACACAAAAAAATGGTTAAGGCTTCCAATGGGATTAAAATATTTAAACCAAAACTGTTACAAGTTACTTGCTTGGCACATAAATGTGATAAATAATTTTGTATTGCGGAGGCAAAAACAAAAACTTGCATGGTTTGTTTGATGCATGTGTTTGCAGCATATCGACTGAAAAGGCATTTAATTACCTTTTTGACGATATGCTATTCATCTTGATCGGACTTTTCGGTTGGGCTCTACAAGGGTTTAAGTGGGACCATACACCGAAAAACACAAAAATACCGTTATCTAAAAAACGGTACTTAGAAAAAAAATTACAGCGTTTTTCGTGTTCAGGAGGTCCCAATCAACTTATCTAGGCATGTGGCGTTCTTGGTATTTTTTGGCTGTAAACCAGTGTTATGAGCGAAGATTATTTCTACTCTACGCTTTTAACAGAAGACAACAAAAAGTGGTGACAAGTTTGCTCCTATTATTGAATAATGGGAAATTGGGAAGCTCTTTTTCCAATGTTTTATAACTGTCATGCAAATAAAATATTTGATGAGCTAATCAAATGCTCAGCTACTACAGCAAAAAAATACCTATGGCCAGATGTTGACTTGCTGGGCTGTAAATGAATTAAATCGCAGAAGACCTAAGCTTTAAGTCAGCTAATTTTTGTGTCTTTCATAAGAATGCATGTTGAAATAGATAGCAAAACCGAAAAATCCATTTGCAAAAAAACTATTTACTCAATTACAAACTTCGTCATCAAAGTGTGTACCATCTACAAGCAGTGAAATAAAACTATTAGCTCCTAGGAAAAGGGGAATTTGTAATTGCTGTAAATCCAAATGTGATGCCAAATGCACTTAATTAAAAGATTTGAATGCGAATAGAATTGCGACAATAAAAACGAGGCATAATTGTTTTTATGATCTTTTACTCATGGACAAAACTAAATAAATTGCATTGCCCAAAATGGTCCATAACCTAAGATTAGTATTTTTTAATTTTGTTCTGTTCGTTTTTATCCTAGACAGCTAAAATCTTACAAAACACATTAAAATAGAAAAAACAACTTGATTACCTTAAGTTGATATTGTAATCCATTGCAAATTTAAATAAAAAATAAAAAAAAAATTGACCGAAATAGGCCAAACCTAACAGCAATGTTAAATGACCATACTTGAAGAAGGCCAATGCATTTGGAAAAAGTGTTTTTTCAGATCCCATTTTGATTCCAGATCAGATACAAAATATTTGAAATTAATTTTATTTTTTTAAATCCTTAACTTTTTTTTGCAAAACGTTAATTTTTTTTTTAATTTCTCGGGCTATTCCTCCTACTACATTGTTAATTTTACTTTCTAGAATATCAATTAAGTTGACTTAATACTCAGTGAAATTAATTCCTCCTAATTAGTTCTTGTTTTATCAGTATATCCGTAATTGGAAAATACAAATGCTAATTGACTCCTGATGTTACTTAAATTAAATTTTTTTTTTACTTTTTTAATTGCATAACCATCGGCAAGCTCTTCAAACATTCTTAAATTACTCAAAGTTTTTTGAATAGAATTTTGAAGCATCTAGCCAGGCCCCCCTCCCATCTTGTTACTACCAGCTGCGGTGGAAGGGCAACCAAGGGATACATTTCATTAAAAATTGCAATATTAACGAATTGGCTTCTAATTTCCTTTGCAATGCGGTATAAAATGGCATCGATTTGTTTTTGCATATTTTGGTGAAAATGCAACTTTTTGAATATTTTGGTTTTAAATGCATATTTTGTCATAATGCACAAGCAAAACATGCATCAAACAAACCATGCCAGTTTTTGTTTTTGCCTCTGCAATACAAAATTATTTATCACATTTATGTGCTGTGTTCAGCAACTGAGTGCCTTTCATATAAATTCTACTACATTTATTTGAATTTTCATTATTTTTTATACCCTCCACCACAATAAGTTTCGAAGACGGTATACTAAGTTTGTCATTCTGGTGAAACTTTTTTATTATCTCAGACCCCATAAAGCATACATATATATTCCAGCTCCTTGAGTAACTCTTAGTCGATTTAGCCATGTCCGTCTGTTGAAAACACGCTCACTTTCGAAAAACTCAAAAGAAATAAACAAACTAGGTGTCAAATTGCTTGTAGTTAGGAGTTTGGGATTGAAATCAAGCAAAATCGGTTGTGTAGGATCAGAGCTATGAATCAAAATGTGGAACCACCACTTTAAAAAATTGATAATTTTGTCACAAAAACTAGCAAAAATGGTGGAACAATGCACGGAATGATATGAGATTTAGCAAACGCTCGTTTTATGCGACTGGAAATCACTCTGTGAAGTTTCATGAAGATCGGTTCATAATTTACTCTAGGCCCCATATAAGCCCTACTCCCGGAAAACTGTTTAGTACGCCTAAAACCGTAATAAATAATGATATCATCATAGGATTTGGTACTTCACAGTTTTATAAGACTAGTAATGATTCTGCCAAATTTCGTGAAGATCGATGCATAGTTTACCCTAGGCCCCATATAAACCATACTCGCGGAAAACAGTTTGGTACGTCTAAAACCGCAATTTATAATGGTATCAGAATAAAATTGAATACTTCACAGTTTAATAGGACTATAAATATCACTAAAAAATTTCGTAATGATCGTTCCATAATTTACTATAGGCCCCATATAAAGCCCACTCTAGTAAATTAATTAAATACGCCTAAAATCGTAGCCGATATATTTATTGTGGTAAAATTTCTTCCAAATTAGTTTCATATGGCCAGAAAAAATGTCATGCAATTTTGTTATATACGGTCCATAATTTACCTTAGATCAAATATTTTGCAGCCTTCTGAAATTCACTGTAAACGCCAAAACTAATCTTATTACTGTATTGAAATTTATGTTTTTTAATACCTTAAACACCTCTGCAGAATTTTGGGATGATTGGTTCATAGCTAACCATGGCTCCAATATAAGACCCCCTCCTGAAAATCACTGGAGTTCGGCTTAAGCTCTTACGAATCAAGATATTTTACTCAAGATTGTCGGTCAATATTTAAATATAGGTCTAAGCCGCAACCAATTTTAGTGCTGATGTCTGTTTTTATAAAGATAAATTAATAATAAATAGATATCATATATTTATCACTCAAGAAATATTCAAACTGTTGGTGGAGGGTATCAAAGATTCGGCACAGCCGAATATAACACTCTAACTTGTTTTACTCTCGGAGGGGAAGTAGCAGAAAAGTGGACAAAACGGCATCTGGATATCGCATAATGTGTACCTGGTGGTACTGATATAATATTCTCTGCTAAAGCTCCAATATGACGTGGTAAAGGAATTGCACTTCATTGCATTTTATTTCTGTAATGTATATGCATCGATACCACAAGCTTCTTCACCATTTTCAATATTATATTCATATGTATCATCATAAAATTACTTATAAAATATACAAAGTGAACCAAAATAGTCCCTGACCTTAGACTTGTAAGTTTTTTCCAACCTAACAGCAGATGAGAGATAATTTTCCGTCTACAAAAGTTTTTTGCATCTGAACAGACAAAGGTTCACTTTTGATAAAACAGTACTTGTTTATTTAAATAAACAAAAATTAAAATTTGTGCTTTAAATTCAACATTATTTATATTTTTCGAATTTATTCTATGAGCTAAACTTCAATTATATACTTCATAAAGCTTTTTTGTAATAGTCCTATTCCTTTTCTTAATTAAGGTCATAGAATAAATTCGTAAACTAAAAAAATGTTGAATACAATAAAGAAACTCATGAAAAGAAATGATTTCCAGATTAAGTTTTTGAATAACAATAGAATGAATTTTTTATATTTTTTTTTTTAACAAAATTAAAAAACGATTTTTTTTAAAAAAATTTTTAGGTTTTTAGTGCAGATTTTGGATTTTTTAGTGCATTGGAGTGCTCCGATAGGCTAGCTGATAGTGAGGTAGTCTATCAGCGCCGGGGTTGCGGGTTCGATTCCCGCCACAGACTCTGGCTTCGTTCCTGCAGACAAGCGTAGAGCTTCGCGGGATTAGCTTAGGAAATTAAAAAAAAAAAAGCGCATATTTTTGATTATTAAATGCATGAAAATCATAACCCTACACATATTTATTTATACCGTTCTTGTGTAAAAGTTTCAGATTAAAATTTTTTAAAATAATTTAATAAACTTTAGTACATAAATAAGAAGAAGTTTGGCATCAGAAATAATGATAATTTGCAATTTGTTGCAACCATGCTTGTCTGTTTACTCTTACAAATTACCTTATTTGTATGTACCCGAGTGTTCCTTTCCGGAATTCTTTTTTTTTTTGTTATTATTTTTAATTTTTTCCGTTAATCGCTTACTGTCACATGGCTGGCAAAGCAAACGGCTTTAATATTTACTAGTTAAAAGAAATAAAAATTTATTTTATTTAAAGGATTTTTTTGCTTATTTTTTTTCAATTAAAGAATGTGATGTGGTATTTACGTTTTCATTTCTGTTTAAATGACTGTGTATTTTTACAATATTTAAATGTGGCTTTTTTTATCGGTCTATTAGATATTCGAAATTGAAGAGAGAAAAAAGTATAAATTTAATACTTTATTATCAAAAAGTAATTTCAATTTTTGGGAATACAAAATTTTAATTTCAAAAGATTTTGTTATTCGTGCTCAATTCCCAGTTTTTATTCTTGATAAAAACACTTGAAATTTATTGTTGATGGGATGAGCTATTCCTATGCGCATTTCACTGGCTGCTTAGGCCAGATCATCAGGAAACTTCATCCATAAAGATTTTAGAAAAACTAAAGATATTAAACCAAATAAAACTGTTAAGCGTATAACGAATAACAAAATCTTTTGAAATTAATACTTTATTTAATAATTAAATACATCTACAAGCGGTGTAGGTTACAAAATTTGTTGCACTTTTTTTCCTAATTTCTTTATTATTTAATTTAATTTACTTTTAATTTTGCATTTGCTTGTTTTTTTTTTTAATTTTTAGGTATAATTATTTTGTTGATTGCTTCAAAAATAATTTACTTATTATTTTTCATTTGTTTATTTTTTTTTTTTTTTAATTTTTAGGAAGAATTATTTTGTTAATTGCTGCAAAAATCTTTAAAAAAAATAACAAATACTTTATCATTTTAAATTCTCGTATCTAGATTTAAAAAGACCAAAAAAAAAACTCTAAACGAGTTAAAAACCAGTTTTTCCTTTTCGGTATTTTAAATATTTATGAGACTTTAATTGAGTCTAATACACAAGTGTTTATTTGAATTAAAAAAAAACTAAGTATGAATTACAAATAAAACGAAAAAAAAGGTAAAACATTTACAAGAACATTACAATTACTAAATATTTCTATAGTAATTTTAAAACCGGAAACGGATGTTGTTTATTCTTGTTGTTTTAAATACTCATGCAGACATGTGCAAATGTGTGTAGGTTTTTGTTCAATATTCTAATGATATAGAAATTAAGGTGTATTTATTAGTTTAATTGAAAAGTTCTTCACAAATATAAATCATTTATTTGTTATTATTTTCTAATATTATGATTTGATTTAAATTTTTGTTAAAATTTTCTTTTCATTGTGTCCACTGTACATTATGCCAGTTAATTTACATTTGTATTTAATATTGAAATTTTATCAAAATGTTAACTGAACCAAATCATTTTAACACATATTTTATTTATTCAAATTTAATTCAATTGAAATGCTCAAAAAAATTAGGCTAATAAATAAGTTTTGGCCGGGTTTGCAAAAGAGAAAACAGAAGTTATTGTTCGAATTATTAGCTGAAAATCGCCATAGAGTAAACTTGGACAAAAACCAAACCCACAGCAAATTTTCCTACGAAAATGTAAGGTTTTGGGTGTAGAAACAAAATTTGCTTTTTTTTTTGTTTTTCAGCACTTTATGCTCTGTTTTGGTTTCCAGTTAATAGGCCAAGCTCTCTCTCTCTCTCTCTCTTTTTCTCTGCCTTTGCAAAAGAAGCAACGCTTATCCAACTCAGCCTCCAAAAAATTCAAATTTGTAGTGCGAGCGGAGTAATGCAGGCAGTAATGTTTTAATTGCCAAGAAGCAGAATTATCTGGAATAATACGAAGTGTTCTCAAACGAAGTGTTCTCAAACACAAATTTCAAACTTGAAATTTAGATCAACATAAATGTCTACAGTCGAAACAGCTAAGGTCAGCCTTCAAATATGTTTGATTCTTACTAAAGCCGGCAATACAAACAAGTTCATTGCTAAAGTCTGGCAGTGCGTAAATGAAAATTGTGACACACACTTTACAAGTAAACTGTGTTTTATTTGAAATTTTGAAGCAAAGAAGACAACAAATGCAAATATTGCTGGCTATAGCAATAGAAAAAAAAAGAAATATTTTTCCTGTTTAAAATCTCCATTAAATTTTTTATTCCCTTTTTATAACAAAAGACTTTCATGAGTATATTACTGCTTTTAATGTGCCATAATTCAATCGATTCTTCGCATAGTTCTAGGCACCCAGTCCACAATTAATTTTCTGCGCTCATCTCTTAAAAACAGCGACAGAACTGATCACATAACAACGTCAGTTTGCAGTTTTATTTTAAAAAGCACGCCTTCCATGTTGAACATAAGTTAACTATATACATTAGAGCGACTCAAGTTGTATGAAAGCAAAATTCGTGCTCGATGTACCCTCCTAAAAATTAACCTTGGACTTTTTCAATATGACATTTTAAATAATCGGCTCCAGCTTTGACCTCTCGTGAGCTGGACCATTTTGGTCTATTTTTGAATGTTTTGTTAATTTGAGAATTTGTTTCCTCACCAACATATACAAATTGGGTATCGTAAGAAAGGTTTTTTGTATATACAATTTGTCCAAGGACGATCATCCATATCCTTTTTTTAAGGATATTCTGTGAAAAAATAACGGTTTTTGTTTGTAATAAAAATGCCAAGTTAACATATTTTAATCTTTAGTCGATTTAATTAAATGCGGGTCTCAGCTTTTTTTGAAATTCGTGCAAGTTCGAGTTTTGACAAAAATGCAATGGGGTGGTAACCCTTCGTTTTAAATAGGGCAATATTTTGCCAAGTACATCATCTTTGTATGTAAATAATTTAGATTTTTGCAAATTAGATTCATTTTACACGGTGCTCTGGAATATATATAAATGCAATTTTGTGGTAACTCAAATATGATAGCGGACTTAGTTTCTAGATCATGTATGGATGAAAATAGGACTGTAGAAAAAAAAAGAAATGGTCCACGACTTAATTTTTTTTTAATTTGCGAAAAAAGTATGCCGCCAAAAAGTCGTGGATCATTTCTTTTTTTCTTTCTTTAGTCATATTTTCACCTTTCTTACGATACCCAATTTATATATGTTGGTAGGGAAACAGATTCTCAAATTAATAAAACACGCAAAAAATGGTCCAGCTCACGAGAGGTCAAAGCTGGATCCAATATATTGAAAATGTCATCTTAACAAAGTCCAAGGTTCATTTTTAGGAGGGTACATCGAGCACTTTTTTGGTGAGTCGCTCTAATATACAAACATGCATGCGCTAACACATATATTAATGCTTATGTTATACAGTGTAATGTTTCAAATTACCCTTGGGAAAAGTGAACTAACACCAAACTTCTCACGTGATAATTCTAAAGTAGTAGGGACGGCTTCTGGTCTTAACACTTTCCGTGAAGAGGACTTGTCAATTTAACATAGCGATGACCCAGGAGGGGGTTAATTGACACCTTTTGTGTTCTTTAAACAGGTCCCGGAATTAATGAAATGGACATATTCAATTTCGAGTAAAATATAGCCTGTCGCAGATATTGTCCCGAGTGAACTATATTTTATGATAGGTATCCTTTACATAGAGTAACTAGCTGGCCTTGCTCGGGGTCAATCAATCATAGATTTTGATATAAAATCATGTTTCTTACATTTAACACATTGTAAAACAATTAATAATATATAGTCGGTCAAGCTCGACCATATGACACCCTACACCACAGTATTTAAAAACACATAATGCTAATGTGTCCATATGAATATGGATTTATCTATTTTTATAAACTTCATTAAAATCGGTTTGAAAGTTTTTGAGAGGCAGAATTTGCCCCCTACCTCCCCTTGTGATCCTATTTTTGAAAAACTGTATAGCTTATGTGTCCATATAGATATGGATCTATCTATGTTCTAAATTTCATTAAAATCGGTTTGAGAGGCATAAACTGCCCCTATCTCCCCTTGTGGTCCTATTTTTTAAAAAATGCAAACCTTTTGTGTCCATTTGGATATGGTTCTATCTAAGTTTCAAATTTCATAAAAATCGGTTTGATAGTTTTTGAGAGGAAGAAATTTTCCCCTATCTTCTATCGTGGTCCTACGATTAGGCCCATTTTCAATAGGCTTGGTCCTTGTGCCAATAAGAACCTATGTCCCAAATTTAATCAAATTATCTCCAAAATTGCGACCTGGACTTTGCGCACAAGGTTACATGGACAGCCAGCCAGCCAGCCGGACGGACATCGTTAGATTCTGAGTCGATTGGTATACTTTAAGGTGGGTCTAGGACCAATATTGCATAATACCCTCTCCACTTTTGTGGTGTGGGTATAAATATTATATTAAAAAATCCTTAATATGTTTGTATATACTAAATCAAGACAATAATATATTAGTGCATAACAATGCTATTAGTGGTTTAATTTTACTTTGAATTGAATATATTGGCTTAAAAGTGTTATGGAAACTTAAAATCTTTCAAAATTTGTTGCAAGACAATTTTTAATAACGGGTGGTTAAATTTTAAAGACCGATGTTGATTTTGAATAAACACAAATTATTTAGGAAATTATTGTCATTTCTTTTTATTATGATAATATTGGTATGGTTTAATTATGTATGGAAAAAAATATCGGCCAAATGGCCGCCGGTACCTCGGCGGCACACCTCCATCCGATGGTCTAAATTTTCGATGACGCTGAGACATAATTGAGGTTCTATGCCGTTAATGTGTCGAATTATATCATCCTTTAGCTCTTGAATTGTTGCTGGCTTATCGATGCATACCTTTTCTTTCAAATTAGCCCAAAGAAAGAAGTCCAACGGTATCAAATCACATGATCTTGCCGGCCATTTGACATCGCCACCACGTGAGATAACACGGTCATTGAATTTGTCGCGCAAAAGAGCCATTGTTTCGTTAGCTATGTGGCCAGTGGCACCGTCCTGTTGAAACCACATATCGTCCACATCCATATCTTCCAATTCACGCCATAAAAAGTTCATTATCATCTCATCACGATAGCGAACACCATTCCCAGTAACTGCCTGACCGGCCTCATTTTGTAAAAAAATACGGCCCGATGATGCCGCCAGCCCATAAACCAAACCAAACAGTCACTCTTTGTGGGTGCATTGGTTTATCATTCACCCAAATTCGCGGCAATTCTGCTTATTGACGAATCCACTGAGGTGAAAATGAGCCTCATCACTGAAGATGATTTTTTTCGCAAAATGGATCATCCACTGTTGCCATTTCTTGCCACCATTCTGACCCATGACGACGTTTGGAATGGCCAAGAGGCTTTAGTTCTTGAGTCAATTGCATTGTAAGCGTGTAAATTCAAGTCCTTATGCATAATGTTCATCAACGACAAGCGTGAGAGGTGCAATTGTTGGTCACGACGACGAGATGAGGTAGACGGCTCTTTAGCCACACTATCGCGAACAGCGGCAATATTTTCAGCAGTACGAGCTGTACGGACATGCACTGGTGTTTTTGAATCTCCTACAGACGCGGTTTGCTCAAATTTTTGCACGATTTTTCCGATTGTAGCAACATTTAAATTGACCGAAAAAATCACGAAGTGCACGATATGCATTTTGATTTGAACACCCATTTTCATAATAAGCCTGAATATTTTTAGCGCGTTGCTCGATTGTTTATCTTTCCATGGTTCAAATTTTATTAGTCTGAAATTGAGAAATGTCAAATGAAATGCAGAAAAAAACTTGTCGTTTAGGTGTGGTTCACATTCAACATCAGCCCTTAAAATTTTAGTTATTTTGAAAATTTGATTCTTTTCGAACGTCCACAAAAACAAATTGTCATGAAAAAAATACATATATTCTAAATATATAAATAGCATCACCACATAACGGGCCCATTGATACATACACAAAAAAAATACATACCTTGTGAAGTGCCGGCAAATTAGACTAAAATTAAGTATTTTGTTAATATATTGACCCCACCGGGTCGTTATTTTATCAGGAAACTTATTTTGGTTTAATAAAAATATTTTTTAAATAAAAAAAAATCACGATAACAGCGCCACCTATCGGAATTAAGCTGAAGGGAAACCTGGCTGCAGACTAAACTAATTCATTGTTCAAGTTTGGTGTCTATCGGTCCAGCGGTTATTGAGTTTAAGGAGGACATACACGGTACAAACGTTTTTATATATGTAGATAAAACCAAATAGCATCAATCCCCCAAAGTCCAGTCATACGATTAGCTTTGTTCCAATTACCTTTCCTCTGGAGTAACTACACTTTAAACATTTTATCACCAGTTAAGTTATATGTCTTTGGTCACCTCTCACAAATCTTTCCTCTTAATTATAATATTCACTTTTTATTATAGTATTCACTGGTCGAGGGATAAGTGCTTTAAGAACAATGACACAAATTTCCGGCAGCACAAGAACTAGAAGTTTATGTTGTGATTCTTGAAATTCTGTGAAATTAACAACATCTTTGATCAACGAAAACTTTCTATGTTGACTAAAATTATTTTATTGAGATATTTTTCCCTCTTTTTTAAAAATAATCTTTAAGGCATAAGTCCGCCTTAAATTGTTCTACAAAGAGTTTAGGCCCCGCATCTACTTAACTCAAATAACATTACACATATTGGCATTCATAGGAAAACTGTAACTTAAAGACTTACAGCCGTATTCATAAAAACTTATTGATGATTAATTGACCGTTTTTAAGCAAAAATTGCTAAAGTTGTATTCATAAACGAAAAATAGTCTATTGAACCTTTAATAAGCCATTCATAAAGTAAGAAAATTTATTGTTGGATTTGCCCTTCTTTAAACCAAAAATAAAATGACATTTTGAAAGGTGTTTGCATTTTATGATATTATTTTTGTGAAATATGTTGAAAAATAATGACAAAAATGTTTTATTTATTTAAACGGACATGTTATATACATTTTACTATTTTTTTTTTTATTTCAGACAGCCAATTTAAAGTTATATTGATAATTATTTAAAAAAAATTTATATGATTTAAATGAATATGTTCAGGGGCAAATGCAGATATTCTCTTAAATTATTTATTAAATTATTGAAACTAGTTGTTTTTTTGTTTAAAACAACAAATTATTGTTGAAAAATATATAAAAAAATAAAATAAACAAATCATTATAATAGTGATGTTAATAAAAAGTAAACAAACTTTTTATTCGATTACTTTCTTATCGTATATTAAAAAAAAGGTTCAAACAAAAGTTTTTATGATACCTTTTGGAAGCATTTTGTTCAGAAAATAAATTAATATATAGTTTTATTTGATAAGAAATATTTTGAAGGTCTACAATTAAAAAAAAAAATATAAAAAAATTTAAATATAGAATATCATGTAAACCGAATAGAAGTTTCGTGCATCACTAACAATAAAATGGCAGCCAAATATAAAGAAAGTTGCAATACTTAAACAGAAAATCGCTGCAAACAGTTAATAGTAAAAAAGCTGTTATTGTACGTTTATGAATACAAATTTTTATTGGAGGCTTATAAGACAAAAAGCGTTTAATAGTTATTACATACTATTAGCTTAAAATAAGAACTTTTTATGAATATGGCTGTTACACTGTTATTTAAGAAAACCACATATTAGAAACTTAAGTCCAAATTTTTAGTTTTTTAAGTTAGAGATTAATTTCTAGACACAATATTTTGTTAATAGTTATGCTGAAAATATGTTTTTATTTATCGGAAAGAACAATACACAATTTTTATTTTGGTTATTTTAATACAGTTGTGTTAAAAAATTTAGTGAATATTAAAATTTGTGTATGCATTCCTAAGGGATTTTTAATATATAATATACAATCTATAAAGGGATTATGTTAAAAGTAGAAACTGTATAAACAAGAGATTTCTTCGATACAAATGGGTTTTTTTAAACAATGCTTAAAGTTTTTACAACTCCTGGTAAGTTTTTCCTTTTGGTATGTTTGACTAAATCTCCGAAATTTATAATTCATATGCACACACCCCCTTCTTCCCCAAAAACACAATGATTTGGATACCAACAGTGTTGCCAAAACTTGGTGACCAAAAATGGCTAAATTTACGGAAAAAATGGCTAAAAAATGGCTAAAAATGGGCTAAAAAATGGCTAAAAGCTTTTTTAAATAAAACACATTAAAATTCAATAACAAAACAGAAATAATTCATTTAAAGTTGTTTACGATGGAATTGTAAGGTAAGATCAACTTGGTAAATAAGAATAAACGTAAATTAATATTTTGATAGATATTTAAAAAATTAAATCATCGATAAATTCGTTGTTGTTCATCTCATAGGAATTAAATAATTTAAACGTAAATCATAATCACGACAACATTTACCCAACCTTTTGAGTCTAGATCTACAATAAAATACAAGTAAGAAAGTATAGTCGGTCAACCCCAACTATAAGTAGGGTATCATATTCAAATAAGAACCTTTGTACCAAATTTTATCAAATAATCTTCAAAATTGCGACCTGTACTTTTTGGACAAAGTTTACATGGACAGCCAGCCAGCCAGCCAGCCGGACAAACATCGTTAATTCGACTCAGAAAGTGATTCTGAGTCAATCGGTATACGAAAAGGTGGGCTTAGGACCAATATTTTAAGGTGTTGCAAACATCAACACAAGCGCATAGTACCATCTCTACTATTGTGGTGTTGCTATAAATATTTTATTGTTGTGGTAAAAATATTTACCTAATTGATAAAATCGAATTAACGGTTGCTAAATGTAACCTATTTCTGAAATTACTAACAATATTTACTTGGCTAAATACCCTCTCTACTTAAGCATTAGACCATAGAAATGAGAGCAACTTTATAGTCAATTCTGAAATTTCTAAAAAATTTTTGTTGCCGCCTGCATCTCTTTATTGAAATCCTTGCAACCAGAAAGAAACACCGATGTTTGTGTTGATTCATTTTATAAATTTAATATTGGAATACTGTTCCTTTATTTTAAAAGATGTTTCATAATCATAGTAAATAGCGATTTTCAACATTGTAAAAGTTAAAAATGTTGTTTTTACTTTTATAAATTTTTATAATAAAATAAAAATTATTCGCTTAAAAGAAAAACGGCAAAAAATAATTTTATGGCTAAACAAGTTGAAAAATGGCTAAAAAAATGGCTAATGGCTAAACTCATTTTTTAATGGCTAAACAGGGTGAAAAATGGCTAAATCTAGCCACTAAATGGCTAAATTGGCAACACTGGATACCAAGTACAACACACAGTTTTATTGTTTTAATGAATCAACTGTTGTTCACTTTTATTTTATTCCATCTGTAAATGTGTGTGTGTTTGACTTTCTCTGTAATTATTTAACAGTGTGAGTATATTTTATTGCAAGGATTGTTCTTTTATTATTATTAATAATTCAAATACTAATTCTTTTTTTTTTTTTGCAATTGTAAATTTGGTTTCGTTGTTTTTATTCATATTTTTACAAACTGTAGCAAATTGGGAGTTGGACGGATTTTATAAACAAAGATTTCTATTACTGTTTCAGGCCTACAAACACACAAAAAGTCATAAAAGTGGGTGGTGTGTGACGGTGTATCCTTTTTCTGTTTTCATTGGTTTTTGGAAATTTTTTTTTCTGTAACTGGCAGTTATTTTAATAAATATTTGATTTGGTTAAATGTATTTAATCTTTTGGGAATGTTTTATGTATAATTTGTGGCTCAACTTTAAATATACAACAAAAACAAAACTAATAAAATATTTTATGTTTTATATTTTTGTACATAATGTTTTTCATATTATGTGCCAGTGTTGTTTGTTAGTATTCAAAGTTTTAAAAGTATTTGTTAAGGTTTTATAGAAATTTGCATTTTGATGATATTTTACAATATAATTTAAATAAAAAAAATTCTGGATTTAATCCTATTTTGTATTTAAATTGAACAAATTAGTATTATTTTAATTTTTAACTAAAAAAAAAAAGAATTTTTAAAATTGTGAAATTTAGTTATAATAAAAAAAGTTTACTTAAACTAATAATGCGTTTTAAAGTATCAACAATTGGGAATGATATTTAAAGTTTTATGAAGAACTATATATCGTTTACGAGGCAGTATTCGTAAAGCGGTCAACCCAAAAAAATATTTTGCAGACATTTCTTTATATTTGGAATAACTATGCCTCTTGTTAATATAAATTTGTGTGCAAAATATTTTTTAGGGGCCAATTTTTTACAAAATCATATAGTTTTAACTTTATATGGGAGCCCCTTCAAGGAAAGAAGATGGCGGGTAAGTTTTTTCGGGAAAAATAACGAAAAGTTACGAAGTTTTTTTTTTTTTTTTTGTCAATCTCTTTCTTTTTGTTACCACTTTTGCTCGATTAACATCCTCTTCCTCTCGTTACAAATTGTTCTGTGAAATTTGCTAGAAAATATTAGAAAACTATATAGAAATTCGTTTGGGAGTAAAATGAGAAGATGAACGTAAACAAAAAATAAGACAGTTAAAATAAAAAAAAATATAAATTGATGATTATGACAGCAAAGATTCTTAGATCGATGATGATATGTTTCAATAAATTGATTACTAAAGAGAAATATAAAAAAATAACCATTTTTGTTTTTAATTTTAATTAAAACTAGCCGTTTCCGCGGCGTTGCCCGCCTAGAATAAATTTTTGACTAACTATAAATTAATATAATGCCTGTGTTTTATTGTGTGTAGATCGATCTACACAAGTTTTAAATTTCATCAAAATCGAAATTGCCCATCTGTACCTTCATATTTCTAGCCTTGAAAAATATTAAAACCCTGTGTGTTTTAATTATGATGATTATTCTATTCAAATGCCATCAAAATTGAATAGATATTTTCGGAGTGGCAGCAATTCTCCGTATGTCCCCTCTTGATCACTTTCGCATTTAGTCGAGCGGAGAGATAGGCTGAAGGCGGAATGGAGGGTGAACAGCGTACTCATGTTAAAATGGCTTTCTTTTGCTTTAATATAACTCTTCTAAAACGATTAAAATTATTTTCTGAATATAGGAGGCTTAGCAGCCCTTTACCCTATCCTAAGTTAGTACTATTTAGAAAGTACCTATTACAGATTCTAATTCTCTTACGACCTTGCTTGTTTAATTTTATGTTTCTAGGTCCAAAATTAACGGATATTCAAAAAGTACCTATTAGAGAACAAAAAGTACCAAATAAATCCCTTTAAAGATTCTCATTCACTCAGGACCTTGCATGTTTAATTTTATGTTTATAGGGGCAATACTTATGAAAATTAAAAAAGTACCATTTAAAGAACTAAAAGTTCCAACATATATGCCTCTTACACATTAAGGGTCCTCATGATGTCGCTTAAAATTGTCATTTGTGCAAATGCGCAAACTTATGAGACTTGTTTCATGAAGCCCCTTTTTTAGTTTCGTGTAATTGTAAACACTTAATGTCAGTTGGCAAGAAACGTCAAAAAAAAAAAAATTAAAACAAAATAAAATTTAAAATGTGTGCCTAAAAAGCAAAATTTGTTTTTAAAAATGCCTAAAGAAAGCCAAAAGACTAAACTACTCAAATTATTTGAAGAAGTTGTTGTTTGTGATATGCTAACACTTGAATTTTTTGGAAAACACGACGGTAATGTTAAATTTGTTTTGTTTAATTTTATATACATATGTAAATACTCTAGATTTTTTTTGTATGTATTTAAAAGATAACCAACGTAAGGCAGAAGAGGAAATTTTGGAAGAGTTCACTTATGTTCTTGAAGCTGGAGAATATTTTCGTTACGCAATGCCATTTGTTCATCATTCTGTTCCAAAATCACACAATTTTTTATTAGAAGTACTGCCAAGTTTAGATGAGTACAGATTTACGCAAATTGTGCGGGTTAGTTGGCACAGTTTTCAGGCAATTTTAAATTTAATAAAAAATGATGAAGTTTTCAACAGTCTTCATTCTTGCAAGCAGTTTCCTGTTGAAATGCAATTAATAATTGTTCTGTTTCGAGTATTATGTCTGAAACTCGTTTACATAAAATACAAATTAAAATTTTCTTGATATTGTAACCATTAATTTCTTACATCCCTAGTAATTTGATTTACAATAGTAAATAAAAAACCTCTGTTTGTATAAATGCACAATTGAACAGCGCAAGTTTACGAGACAAAATTGTTGGGCAAATTTACCAAGTTTGTGTAAATGAATTCTAATACAATTTTTGACAGTTCCTTTACGAGGGCGTAAAAATGCACAGTTTGCACAGATTACGAGACTTATAAACGATATCATGAGGACCCTTATTGTCATTCACTTAGAAGCTTGCATGATTAATTTGATGTTTTAAGTCCAATACTATCGGAAATTCAAAAAGTACCAATTAAATACCAAAAAAGTACCAAAAAGTTTCCCCATAGAGTCTTATCACTCAGGATATTGCATGTTGAATTTTATGTTTCTAAAAGCTAAAGAAAGACATTAAATTGTCCGTATTTCCCCTTTTTGGTACTTTTTATTTCCCCACTGAAGTATCAAAAATTTCTATATTGTAGTGGGAGCCCATTTAGTATGTATGTATATGCAAAAGAATTGACAAAAATACTTGGTAAAAAAGTACCAACAATTGTTACGAATTGTACCCCTTAAACGTTCGAATAGTACCAAGTTCGTGTTTGTTTTTTTTTAGATAAGTTTCGTATGTTTATTGGTAAAAAGGTAGAGGGGGTGGCAAAAATGTACAATAATTCAGGTTTTACCCGTTTACTCCCTAGAAGGGTCGAATTTGAAAACAGTTCTAGAAACCTGTCCGCTTATTTCTCTAAAGAACAACGATACGTATTACATTTCTTTCCTGAATCTTTTAGTTTTAGAGATATGAGTGAGGTTAGAATAGTAAGTTTGGCGCCCCTGGACCCTTTCCTAAGCACTCTAGTGGAACCTTATATAGCCTATGTCTGTTAGGTGGTTCCATTCTTTATTACGTTGAAGAAATTTTTAAAATCTGACCGGCAGTTCCGGAGATTACCTCTTACAAACATGCAAACATAGAAACATACAAACTTTTAAGCTTTATAATATAAGTATAGATACAATTTAATAATTAACAAACAAACACATCTTTTACTGTAATCCATATTTTACAACATAAAAAACATAAAAAAATTTAAGCTTTATAAAAAATCAACATGAAATAAAGTTCCAGAACATCATAAAAATGTATAACAAAATGTAACAAATTCCATTTGGCCCTTCGATGATACACTTCACGACCGAATTATATCTGAATCAAAAATAACTTAAATGCGCATTGAGCTTGTTAAATGTGATACGTGTACGGAATTTAGCTAAGATTTTTAATTTTTGGAATAAGGACATTTTTAGGTAGACGTTCTGATTTTGATAGGTTAGGTTAGGCTCCATTAGGAGCCGCAAGAAAACTTCAATGTTAATTGTCTGCTCAACAATTTCGAAAACGTTCGCATTAAATTTTATTTAGAAAATACATACGTTTTAAAGCTTTGTTCTCAATCAGAGCAACAATTTCGTTTTTTCTTCTATCTTATTTCTTCCCAAAGTATTTCATATATTTTCCTTTCATTTAATTAATAAAAATGTAGCTAAATTTTTTTTTTTTAAATTGAGTCAACTAGAACTTCAGCAACATTTGTATGGCATTGTTTCTGACGTTTAAAATAATTTTATTTAGTTTTGAATGAAAATTTTAACATAATGTTGTAAAACTAATAATAAATGCATAATACTGTTGTGGCTAAAATGCAAACGGTTTCTTAATGCAATATGTGTATGGTTGCAAAAGAAATTGTTGCTCTATTATGAACACAAAGTGAAAATGTTTCTTTGATTGTGAAAGAAGCTTAAACTGAGTGTTTTTTATAGAAATTTCCTATGCGAACACAGAAAAAAATTAAAATTGATTTCAATTAAAAAATTTGTGATATTAATTAAAAAATTAATTAAATTTGCACCAGTAAACAAATTTATAGTATCAATTAAACCAGTTAATAGTATTAATTAAACGTTTAATTCACTTGATTAAACATTTAATTCACTTGATTAAATTTTTAATTAAAACTGATTATATTTTTGATTAATGCTTTAATTGGTGAAAAATTTTGGAGAATTTTTTCTGTGAACGTTAACGTTCGAAATTCATCGAACGAAATATTTTCATTAAAAACAATAAAATACGTTGTTATTTCTAACCTTATTTCAAATTTATAATTTTTATACATATGAAATTTTTATTATGTACTTCTGCGCTCTCAAAAGTTATCTTTATAATTAATTAAACAAAAACAACAAAATTTTTGTTTAAAAAAATCTAATTGTTTTGACATAAGTTGTTTTATCTGCGTCTTGTAGTTTTTTTATAAGAAACCCACTGATTTAAAAAATAACTTTTATTTTACTTTGAATACCTAATCAGTGCATAATCAAAAATCAAAACATCCTTTATCTGCATTTAATTACCACCCTTTTTGTGATGTTCAGTAAGGCATTCAACAAAATATATTCAAACACGCCTCTTAGTGTCACTGGCACACCTTGTCTTTCTAAACTAATTGTTATTTATATATTGCCAAATTTCATTAATATGAATTTTATTAAAAAAAAACAAACGATAAAAACCACTACAACAATAACAAAAACAGCAAATGCCTTTAGCAACTATTAGTTATTTTTAACATTCATAACCACCACTTTTTCAAAATATTTTCAAAACTGATTGTTAAAAGTAAAAGGGGATGGAGAAGGAAAGCCAACTGTAGTAGATGGAATTTTTCACGATTCTAAAAGCAATTTTATGCAATCCGTAAGCGAAATGGTAAACTTAACTTCTAAATTTCTCTCTTACAAGCCTGCTACGTTTGAAATAAAATTTTTTATAATGCGGTTACGATGGTTATGTGTTTTCGAATGTATCATATTTGGTCAGAGTTGATTTTTGTAGATAAGAAGTCTAAATACTTTATAAGCATTGGTTTTACAACTTCATGTCTGATCGAATTTAAGGCTACTTAGAGTACTTTTTGTAGCACAGGGACCAAAAGATGCAGGTAGTAAGATAAGCCCTGTTGCAGTTATTGATGAGGGCCATTTAGAAAATCAAACTAGGGCTGTATTTTTCATCGAATAAATAAAGAGGAAGATGAAATTAATGTCGGGCTTAAGGCTATGTTAAAGCTTAGGCTGCTTTTATAAGTACCCATGTGCTGTTGCTATTCGGTACAAGCTACATTATGAATCGTATATCAGAGCCGCTGGACAAGCAGTTGCGTAAGGAACAGGATGGTTTGAATATTAACCCTTGTTGGAAATAATTTGTTCTTCAAATAACAGCAATCCCAAGAAGAAGACTTAAACTCTTATCGAAAATATTCATAGAATATAAAAACACGATTAAATTTTTTGATACAAAATTAAATGAATTTATTGGTTAAATAACTTTCAGTGAATGAAAAAAAAAATTATTTATTATTTATATTTTATTAAAAAATCGTGAGTAAATTAAATTTGATTTTTAGAAAACCTATAGACCAAGGCGAATTCATGTATAGGGTGGTGGCGATACCACAATAAGTAACAACACCAATAACACAACATTGTTTTTTGTTGGTTGCTTTCGTTGGTCGATATGTAAAAAACACAAGTAAGTTTTGACATTCCTCTCTCTAACTTAGAAAAAAGGAGCACAGCTGTGGTTTCAACGCCACCTGAAAAATGAATTCGCCTTGCTAAAAACTTATTCAAAAAATTTTAAACTAAACAAATAGATTATTGTATATTCCAGTAAAGTTGTATAAATGACGATGACTACAATTTCGATTCTTTGTAAACTATTTATGTTCCTAAATGAATATGATACATAATATACAAGATACGTTGGAGGCAGTGTTGCCAAAACTTGGTGACCAAAAATGGCTAAATTTACAGAAAAAAATGGCTAAAAAATGGCTAAAAATCGGCTAAAAAATGGTTAAAAACTTTTTTAAATAAAAACACATTGAAATTCAATAACACAACAAATATAAACCATTAAAAATATTTTAGAATGTAATTTTAACCTAAGATTAATTTTCTACATAAATCATCGGTAAATTCGATATCGTTATCGTTCATAAATAAAAAGGTAAACCATTATCATGACATCCTTTACCCAATCTTTTGAGTCCAAATCTACATTAGAAAATACAAAAAGATAAAAAATATTTTATTGGTAGAGCCAAATTTTTTACCTTATTCATAAAATAGAATTTACGGTTGCCTATTTCTCAAGTTACTTTTAAAAATGTTAACTTAGCTATATACTCAATTTACTTGAGCAACTTTACAGAAATACTAAAATTTCTAAAACCTCCGACCAGAAAGAAACTGTTGCTTTTGTTGGTCCATTTTATAAATTGAATATTTTAATATTGTTTCTATTATTTTACTACAAAAACGGCAAAAAAATTTTATGGCTGAACAATTTGAAAAATGGCTAAAAAAATGGCTAATGGCTAAATTCATTTTTTAATGGCTTAACAAGATGAAAAATGGCTAAAGCTATCCACTAAATGGCTAAATTGGCAACACTGGTTGGAGGCAAAAGTGTATGATCCAGTCAATCTTGTTCTTAAATTGCCACTTATGCCTCCTAAAACTGCCTCGCACGAGGGCTTTCGTTACTGCATTTACTCGGTGCTTAGAACACCCTGAAATGACACCACGTTATTCTAGAACAAATCTGACAACAAAAATGTATACAAAAAATTCTTGTCTGCAAAAAAAAACAATTTCATCCCATTTAAAGTTTTTCGTTTTTTATGGTTCAAAATTTTGTTTAAATTTGTTTTAGATTTTGCGATTTCGCTTATCCAACTTTCCCCTTGCTCAAACTTGATCTAAAAACCATCACCAAACATCACCAATCGTTTGAGTTGTCCATTGTTTTGTTTGCTGTCTAAATTGGGTATATTTTCTTGAAATTGCTATTCAAAAATCCGCTTATTTGTCTACTACCAAAAATTCATATTAAAATCAAAAAAAAATCAGCCTGAGTCGTCTGTCATCGCTCTGCTCTTTCTAACAAATCAACAAAACAATACCAATTTAAAATGTTGAAAAACAGTAAAAAATGTTTTTCCACATTAATTTTTAGTAATTTTCTTTCGGCAGGAATGAAGAAAAAAAAAAGTCAAACACAAATGAAAAGTTTGTTTGAATTTTAAAACATAGTCTCCAAATACTAGAAATAAACATTCAAACAAAAATATATTTTCAAACACAAGCACCAACTGCCACTAACAGATGTCGACGAAAACAAAACGACAAACAGAGGGCGTTAGAAATGCGCGTTCACGTGCTTCAATATTTGTACAATCGTGTTTATATTTCTATTTACGAACATTTACATTAAATTTCTTACGTTCCTACTCACTCTATTAGAAAATGACTTAAAATATGGGATGGTATTTGCTGGCGTCTTGGTATGAGTCAAAAACGGAAGTTTTAAATTATTGTTAGATGCCGTTTAAAACTTAAAACGATTTCCGTTAATCCTTCTTTTCAAATGTCATAAAAGTAGTTGTTGCTGTCTAGAAAAAAAAACTTTTCCGTGGTGGTCGCTTTTGTTAATATTGTTGTTGTTGTTATTTAGTTTGTCGTTGTCATCGTCGTCGCCCATTGTTGACGTTTATTGTTTCCTGTTGTGCGATAAAATTGAATGTTTTACTATTATTACAGAAAGATTTGCATAAGAAATATTTAATTTTGACTAACTGCACATTATTACAAAATGTTTAAGGTTTGCCAAAAAGGGAGGAAAAAATTTCTCAGTTTTGAATTTTTAATAAAACTTTTATTTATAAGCAAATTTTTTTAATACCAAATTTGCTGGTGAATTAGCCACTGTTTAGAAAATAATTTAGTGGAAAATAGTTTTAAAAATTTTTTTGAGGAAAACATAAAACATTTAAAAAAACAATATTTTTACACAAAGATCTAACAAGCATTCTACCGAGGCCCCATGCACGGCTCTACAGAATATGATACTTTTGCTCAGAGATGTTTCATCTATAAAAATTTTTTCAATAAACTCGGCCCACTTATGTTGAAGTAGAGATAGAAATAAGAGGATGAATGAATTAGTACTTTTTTCTACAATTTTGTTGGTACCGCGGGAATCGAACCCGCAACCCCGGCGTGATAGACTAGCTCACTACCAACTAGCCTACCGGGGCACTCGTTTATTAAATAAAATCTAAAAAACTTTCGTTGTTTATTTTGAAATATTTTAAAATTTAAACTAGAGTTTAATTAGGAAATACTTAAATTTAAATTAAATCATTATATTCTCACGTAATTTTGACCTGAAAACTGCATTTTATTATATAGAACTAAAAAATACAACTTCAATTTCTAGCACTAGCCGATGTGATGGCATTTTAAAACTACAAAAAAATCTAATATTTCCTGATATCACAAAAGTAATTGAAATTTGAAAACGTTGAGCTTTCGTTTTTTCCGCAATTGTCCAAAGTTTTCTAGAGAACAGAAGTTGCGGTAAAAATTGAACTCAATTCAAGTTTATTGTTCTAAATTTGTATTTTAAGCGACCCAAAAAAAATTTCATCATTTTACGAAGCACTGATGGTACATTTAAAAAAATAAGAGCGTAGATAATTATGCGCTACGCAATAAGACCTACAAAGATGCAGTAAAGTAAGTGAACGAACTCTTAACAAGTTTTTAAAAAAAAAAAAAAAAATTTCAAGTGCTACGGCATTCCCTTACTACGAAGCAGGTTTGTAAATTAGAATACTAAACAAGTTAGAGTGCTATATTCGGCTGTGCCGAATCTTTGATACCCTCCACCGACAGTTCGAATGTTTAAGTAGTAATATCTGTATGATGTCTTTTTATTATTATTATCTTAAACTGTGACGATTTGTTATTAATTATGGTTTTAGGAGACTAAACTGTTTTCCGGAAGTAGGGCATATATGGGGCCTAGGGTAAATTATTTACCGATCTTCACGAAATTTCACAGTATCATTTATAGAGCCAAAATTTGTTATGATTGCATTATTTTGTACGGTTTTAGACGTACTAAACTTTTTCCGGGAGTAGTGTTTATATGGGGCTTAGGGTAAATTATGGACCGACCTTCGCGAAATTTTACAGTGTCATTTCTAGTCGAATAAAACGGACTTGTGCAAAATCTTATGTCATTCCGTGCATTTTTGCATCATTTATGTTAGTTTTTGTAACAAAATTATCAAGTTTTTGAAGGTGGTGGTTCCACATTTCGATTCATAGCTCTGGTCCTACTGAACCGATTTTGATAAATTTCAATCCCAAACTGCTTAGGATAACTACAAGCAATTTGACACCTAGTTTGTTTATTTCTTTTGAGTTTTTCGAAAGTGAGCGTGTTTTCAACAGACGGACAGACAGACCATGAAATAAAATAAACAATTTAACGGCCAATTTCACTAAGTTCAGTTAAAACTAACTATTACTTTAACTTCCAGTTAACAATATAGTTTTGATAGTTATAACTGATAATTAATTATAACTGAACTTGGTGAAATTGGGGGTAAGTGTATACACTATAATAATAAAATAATAACTATAATAATAGTATTTTAATTAATGATTTTATAATTACATCAAAACTTTTAAATGGTATTAATTTATTTACATTAATTGACTTTAAAATTATTCTGTGTATTCGAATTTAAAAACGCTATTACTTTAACATGTTTCGAAGCGGAAAGAAGCAACTATTTTACATAATACTAATAACAGCAAGTTTAAGTGATCATAATGTCATGGTAAATTTATTCAAAAAATAAAGAACACTTAAAATTAAAACACTTTTTTTCTTCTAGGCACTTCATTTAAAACTAACCAAAATTGTTTGCAACGTAACCGACAAAACGTTTATGAGATTTGATGCCTGTCGTGTAAAAGCCGTGTCAAGAGATCTTCAATATTATAAATTGTATGTAAAATATTTTCAATTACCTATAGAAGATATAAATGTAAGTTGTAAATTTGGGGAATAGAAGTCGCAAATTCATTTCATTTTTCTTTTTTCAGATACGTTTTCAATTTCTAAAAAGAGCAAATGGCTATAAACCATTTTTATATGATTTCACTGTAAAATGTGACTTTCTGAAACATATGAATCCCGTAATAAATATTGTTTGGATATGGGTTAGGGATGTTTCAAATTTAAATCATTCGTGTCCATTTGTAGTAAGAAAATTCATATGTGTCTTTAAAACTTTAAGTGAACCTTATTTATTTTATATTTTAGGACGATTTTAAAGTAGATCGGTTGGAAAATCGTTATTTGCAGCAAAAGCTAGGTGCTTTACCGATTCCGAGTGGAGACTATGCAATATTTGTTACTTTTAAAAGCTATAATATAACAAGATTTACAGTGGAATTTTATAACAACTTTTTTTAAAATAGATAACTTTAACAACTATTATAATTTCAGTACTTGAAATATAATAAAGGTCTTCATAAAATCACTTATGGGTTCTTTACACTAACCCACAATTAGATCAGAGATGTATTTTCGTCAAAATACGTAAGACTTGTGTGATAGTGTAAAACAGTCTTTAAAAGCAGTGTTGCCAAAACAAAAATGGCTAACTTTACAGAAAAAAAATGGCTAAAAACTTTTTCAAATTAAAAAAAAACACATTAAAAATCAAAAATAAAATTCATCAACAATTTGTTACAATAAATTTTATTATTATTGAGGTTTTTGTTTTCCTCACGGGCTAAATCTGATCAATAATTTGTTAACGAATGTAAATAAAAAACATTTATGGTAATTCTATATGTTTTTTCCCAACGTTTCGTTCGCTTTTTTCGAACTTCTTCAGGGGTTATTTTTATTCCATAATGATCTAGCGACAAATAGATAATTACAATCAATTTTAGAACATTTATAATATCACAGTTTAAATTAAGAATTAGGGCTTACATTTGTATTGCACTCATACAACTATTTAATATTAAAAACTGGACTACACGACACAGAAATAAAAAAAATAAATCATTAAAAAAATAAAATACAACACAAACACCGGATACTGAGTCAAACTTAATGTAAATATCACAAAGTTATAACTAATTTAAATAATTAACTATTGCGGCGGAGTATTGCAGTTTAATATTACCCTTGTCTTCTTTCGTGATCACAGGGCTGCCAGGTACCTTTTTTCCTTATCCCCAAAAAATTAAAAAAATATTCCCAAAAATCTCCAAATTAAGAAACAAACCCCTTAAAAAAATTTTAAATTTTTTTAAAAAATAGTAAAAATAGTAAGAAAAATTTTAATAAGAAATGCCCAAAAATCCCCAAATAAAAATTTTTAATAAAAAAAATTATTTTATTTTCCCTAGGTTTCGACGTGTATTTTTAAATCGTTTTTATGCGCTTCCAGTGAGGAATTACAAGCAGAACAATATGCTGTTATTGAAAACGAATGAGCTAATTTATACGAATTTGGAGCTTGTTCAATCGGTTTTAGTCATCCTTATAATCAACAATAAAAATACATACATATATACGCCATTTATTTAATAGTTCGATGCATCATAATTGTTAACCAATAGCTCAGCATTCTTTTTCCTAAACTTTATTATATTGCCTTTCATTTTTACTTATTTTTGGGGAAGACATACATATTGCTTGAAAATTGTCTTTAAAAAATCAAAAATTGTATGTGTTGTCAACGGTTTTAGATTCTATTTTGAAATTCTTTTTTTTTTAACACTCACTCAAGTTAACGAAAATGTTTATTTTAACCTTTGACCTTCTAAACCGTATAAGTTATCAAAAGTAATTTTTGGGAATACAAAATTTTAAACTCACTATTTTTTGTTGATGTTTTTGCCTAAACTTTGATATTGTTACAAGTAGAGCTGTTGCTTATAATTCTTATACGCTTAACAGTTTTATTTGGTTTAATATCTTTAGTTTTTCTAAAATCTTTATGGATGAAGTTTCCTGATGATCTGGCCTAAGCAACCAGTGAAATGCGCATAGGAATAGCTTATCCTATCAACAATAAATTTCAAGTGTTTTTTTATCATTAATAAAAACTGGGAATTATGCACGAATAACAAAATCTTTTAAATTAAAATTTTATAAATTTTTATTAGAAAATAAAAATTGTTATTTTAAAAGAAAAACGGCAAAAAATGTTATATTAAAAATGGCTAACGGCTTAGCAAGGTAAAAAACGGCTAAATCTAGCCACTAAATGGCTAAATTGGCAACACTGCTTAAAAGTGTTAAAAACAGGGTTTAAAAAACTGCAGTCGAAACCAAAAATAAAATTTTTGTACAACTTTTCGATTTTGAGTTGATTTGACAGCGACTGTTTACATATCGTTAGCTAAAACGCAAACGGCTCTATCTAACATTTTGAAAATTGTATATGAGAAGCAAAAAACTGTTTTAAAAACTGTTTCGATCAGCATATTTTTCACCAGTATTATAAAAAAAGGTGTGAGAAATTGAATTCTTGCAAAATAAAATAAAATTTTAAAATATTTAAAAAGCCTTGTTAGTTAGGTCCTTTGGTACTCTAATTTTATGAAACCAAAGGCCCTATCTACACATTAATACAAAGTAGATTAATTTTTTTTTATTTATTAGGAATACGCTGTTTAATAAATTTAATTATATGTACACGCTTTTTATTTATTTTTAATAAACATTAATATTATGTGTAAATTCATTTTAGTATTGCATCAAAAAAAAAAAAAAAAATTAATTAAAATAATTCAATAAAAATTAAACAGAGTTGCAAGAATTGGAATAAAGAAGAATGAATTTGGATAGTATTTATTAATTTTCAAAGGGTATGCTTTCATAGATATAATGGCAATCTTTTGGAAATAGTGGTTTTAAATCCTGCAGATGCTGCCACTTCTTTTTATAAACTTTTAATCTTTCTTCGTGCAATCTCGGAGGTAAAGCGGTTATGATTTCGTTTTTATTTTTTTTGCGGAAGCTGGGCATAATAAATAGATGACAATCTATTTTGGTCTTAAAAAAATATTTCCTGTTTGTTCGTATGCCAGTGCACGTATCATATCAACAGTGGGGTCCCCGGATTTTTGTTCTTAAAAATAAAATATACTGTTTAGGTTCAGTAGATTTTACAGAAATTCATTTCATATTATACCTGCTCTTGTAGATTTATACCGCTTAGGGACAGATTCATAACCAAGGAAGTAATTGTGATTCAAGTGGTGAACTTTTAGAGAAAAAAGGGGTTTGCGAGCAGCTTTTACCAAGTTAACAAATTCAAATGGCATGTTTATTTCTTTATTCGTAATATTTCTCCATATGCGTATGACCAACCATCAAGTATTTGTGCTCTATAGCAATGTCTTTTTCCACACATAAAGAAAGCAAAGCATTTGAAAGGACGAAATTTCTGTTTTGATTAAAACAACCATCTGAATAGATAATGATGTGGTGAATTTCAGGAAATCGTTTAAGTGAGTTTCTCAAATGTTTAATAATAACACTATGCTAGTTGAAAAAACTGACAAGCCGGGCACATGGCGTTTTAACATAATTCGGGGACGCTGAATCCAGTGGTGCCCGCGGTTTTTTCAGATTGGCTCTGGTTTTCGAGATATACCGTTATTTCGAAAATGGAGGAGGTTGCACAGCATATATTCGCGTAACTCAAAAACGGTTTAGTTTATTGAAATTACTAAAAAAACCGAAATTCCGCAATAAAATTTCATTTCAGAAAAGTAAAATTCTTTTTTTAATATGAGTAGTCGTTATTGAAACATATTTTTTTTTTGAAAAAAAAATTAATTTTTTTATCAAAATTTCGAAATTTTTGTTTTTTAAAAACTCATACAAAATTAAAAAATGCAGCTAGGCTTCTAATTTTTTGCAGACTTATAAAAAACGAAGCTACAAACAAAACCAGCCATAAATGATTAAAATCTGTTTGCAACTTTTGATTTTATTCACAAAAGTCGACAAATTTTAATTAATTTAAGAATTTCATAAAACGCAATATTTGTATGGGAGCCCCCTAAGGGAAATTCTTAAATTAATGAAAAATTTGTGGACTTTTGTGAATAAAATCAAAAGTTGCAAATAGATTTTAATCATTTATGGCTTCGTTTTTTATAAGTCTGCAAAAAATTAGAAGCCTAGCTGCATTTTTTAATTTTTTATGAATTTTTAAAAAACAAAAATTTCGAAATTTTGATAAAAAAATTAATTTTTTTTTTCAAAAAAAAATTATGTTTCAATAACGACTACTCATATTAGAAAAAGAGTTTTATTTTTCTGAAATGAAATTTTATTGCGGAATTTCGGTTTTTTTAGTAATTTCAATAAACTAAACCGTTTTTGAGTTACGCGAATATATGTTGAGCAACCTCCTCCTGTTTCGAAATAACGGTATACAGTGAAAACTCCCATAAGCGGACAGCCACCGTCGACCAAAATTTGTCCGTTGTTGGGAGGTGTCCGCCTATGGGAGTTTCATAACAAAAGGACAAAAAAAAATAATTTTTATTGTTTATTTAGAGCATTAACACAAAATTCAATTCATATCTACTAATTAACAAAAAAGGTTTAATGAAAAAAAAAACTTTAATAAATTAAAATAAAAATGTGTTACTTATTAAAAAATTCATGGAAAGAGTTGCTTTAAAGGCACTAAAAGGAACATAAATTAGTACATAAAAATACGCATTTGTACTTATTTTGAAATAAAAAAGTCTTTTATAGTTTTTTGTTTCATATTTGCTTGCTTTTCTGTCGCTAAACGAGTTTGAAGGTGATTTTCTAAATTTTTTACAAATGTAAAAGCTGCATAATCAGTTTTTACAAATTCCTTGATGTTGTGAAGATATTTCAAGGCATCGGTACAATTCATAACTTTATTTGGAACTGCAATCCAATTTTCTTCCTCTATAGGTTCTTCTGGCTCCACTTCGCTTTCACTATTCGTTAATTCAATGACAATGTTATCATCTTCCGTCATAATATTTTCGTCAATGGTAACGTACTCTTCAGCATTGCCTAATCCACAGCCTTGTATTAATGATTGCAACTCTATTAGTGGGATATCATCTTCGTCATCAAAATCCGGTGAACAATTTGCATTTTCGTCGAATCCGGCCTTACGGAAGCAGTTTTGAATTGTTTCGGTGGTCACCTTATTCCACGCAGATGATATGAAAAATATAGATTCAAGGATATTGATTTTTTTTGCTACATCTGTATTTTCATCAAAAGCTGTTATCATATCCTTTACTATAAAACTTCGGTAGTAGAATTTGAAACTACGAATGATGCCTTGGTCCAGGGGCTGGCAAATTGATGTTGTGTTTGGAGATAACCAGATAACTTTAATGTTTTCGAGTTCAACATCTCGGGGATAAGAAGCTGCATTATCCAAAAAAAGAGCTATTTTTCGTTTTTCTTTCCCCATTTTATGGTCCAATTGAAGAAGCCATTCAGTCATAATCTCTCTATTCATCCATGCCTTTTTATTTGATTTCCAAATGACTGGTAAATTAGATACGGGCATAGTTTTGAACGCTCTTGGTCGAGCGGCTTTTCCTATAACCAATGGGACTTCCTTTTCTCCTACCATATTCGCACAAAAAAGCACAGTCAACCTTTCTTTAGAAAGCTTACCACCGGTACATTTCTGATTTTTAAACGTGAGCGTTTTGTTTGGTAGAGCTCGAAAAAAAAGACTGCTTTCATCCGCATTGTACACATTTTTTGGTTCGTAATCACGAAGAATCAGTTTCAATCTTTCGTTGAACTGGTTAACGTCTTCTTTCGACACCGCTGCTGCTTCTCCGCAAATGAATTTAAAACTAATATTATGCCTCTTTCGCCACATTTGGAGCCACCCATTCGATGCTACAAAGTTCGTTATGCCCAATTTTATTGCGCATTCTTTTGCCTTCTCTTGAATAACAGGTCCAGATAGAGGAATATTTTGGGCACGAACTTTCGAAAACCATTCAAGACACATTTTGTCAAGTTTCAGATTGTTCGAATGGAGTCTTAACATTTTTTGATTGGAATTTGTACTGCCAGACTGCCATTGGGAAAGCAAATTTTCTTTGTTTTTTAAAATGTTTGCTGCTTGTGTTTTGCCGATATCAAACCTTGAACAAAAATGTAATGAAATTACAATATCATTTTATTATAATTATTGTGCACTTACTTTGATGCTATTGCTCGAATTGGTAATTTATATTTTTGTGAGGTTTCTATAATATCAATCTTTTCTTTAAGCGTCAAACATTTTTTTTTGACGGCATTGCAACAAAATTCATCAAAACAATATTTTTTTTGACTTTGCGTAACAATATAATCAGCTGAGTAAGTATGTAGTTGCCACATGCATATTTTAAAGTGAGAAAAGTCTGTATTCACACGTAGGCTTTTTATAGCGCCTCGTGTTCTATTGTAAAAGAGTGCAATTGTTAATATTTTGCTTTATGTTGAATTATTTTTATATTTTATAATGCACAATTTTGCTGTCCGCGTCCGTTCAAAGGAGGGTCCGTTCTTGGGAGGGAAATTTGCTCTGAAAAATCAATTTGGTGCAACGTTATTCGAAAATTGTCCGTATATGGGAGGTGTCCGCTTAAGAGAGTGTCCGCTATTGGGAGTTTTCACTGTATCTCGAAAACCAGAGCCAATCTGAAAAAACCGCGGGCACCACTGGATTCAGCGTCCCCGAATTATGTGAAAACGCCATGTGCCCGGCTTGTCACGAAAAAAAAGTGTCAATTTCATGCACAGTGTAATTATAGTAAACGTGGATGAAACCAGATTTCCTTCAGTTTCATCTCAAATACAATTGTCAGACTCGTGAGCTGGAGCTTAATTTTATAATAAGACGAGTAAGCTTTGGACTGGGGTAAAAGCTTCACTGCTTGCATGTCTATACAGAGTAGTAAGCCCAATCCTGATTTTGCGTTTTCAGTATGATTTTCCTTTTCAGATCTCATTTGGTCAATTTCGATTCGGTGATTTTCAAACTCTTCCTGTGACAAGTTTTTTGCCTTATAAGACAAACATAAGTCACACTGATCATTTCGGGGTCTAAATAGAGCATAATTAGAAGATATAATAAGTTTCATAAAATTGGGAAATGACACAGTCCCAATATCATTTTCTTTATTGTCATTACAATGAGTCAATATAAAGATTATATATTTCTTTAAAACTTTTGAAGTCTGCTTCAAAATATACCTTTTCAGTATATTTCCGACGATAGTGAGATTCTAACTTAGGTAAATCTTCTAACCATTTTCGTAAATATTTCAGTTTTTTAGCATATTCTGATCGTTTTCTTTTATTTGTCACTTCTTCGGAAATTCTTTGAACAGATTTGAAGTAACTGGGACATACCCACGGCCGTATATTTTTTTCTGATAAGCCCAACGTAGACAGAAACATTTGTCTTCATACTTGGATACGATTTGTATTGTGCTTTTGTATTTGTCCCGTGACTCGGTTGGAACTACATATTTCCAAATTTTTCAAACATACATATTTGAATTGAATATAAGCGGAGTTTAGTTTTTAGTGCAAATAGTCTTATGTCGTAGCTTTTTTATTAAATCTGAGGGAAACTCTATTTTTTGTTGTTATTTTTTAACTACATATTGCGTTCCGTTTAAACTACAATTAAATTAGAGTGTACGAAAACGCTCTCTGGCGGCAATCAAAAATAAAAATAAATGGATTTCTTGACCCTAAAAACCGGATGATACAGGCTAGATACTGGCTAGACCAAATACAATTTGTTTACCTCCGTTCTTAAATATTTCCGAAACTAACTATTTTGAAAAATCCGGGGCTCGAAATTCGTTTTTGACCTATGGTTTCTTTGGCAAAGTTTCTTGGAACGACTAATAGAACAAGAATCACGATGTACTTTTGACGCGAAAAAATTTTACCAACGCAATTATTATGTATAATTAATGATCATGTATTTTTTGTTATCTATACTTTACATGTACAAATGAATTTTAAGTACTTTTTATTTTTGTTGCATATCAATTCTTTGTTTTTAAAAATAAAATGAAAAAATCTATAAAAAAAATGATTTAGTACTATTGGAGCCGAAAAAGTACGATTTTTAACGTTCGTTGGTACGATATTAGTTTTCTCATTTATCATCCCTGATTGAACGACACTTTGGACATTGTTGTCCCATGACATTTTCCAAAATTTCTTTGCGCGAAACTTCGGAAAAATAAGAACAATCTAGCTTTTTTCGCAAATCTTTGACTTACATGCATCCTTCATTTCTCTAGACTTACGTACGATTTTCACGTTTCCTTAAGAAAAACCTTGATATTCCTTTCCGTCCATCCGGTTTCGTTGACTGCAATGTTTGCATTATAATCTATAACCATCGATGACATGATGCTTTTTATTTTATTTTTCTTTATTTCAGAAATATTAATTCACAGATCAATCACAACTCAGATAAAACCGCTCTTAAGATGAAATTTATATATTCTATTTAACTCTTGTGTTAATACCCGGGTACCATGGTAACCACCTAAGTATATTAACATTAAAAAAATGTATTAAGACAGACTAATGAAATATTTGACGAATATATTTGTTCTGATATTTGCTTCAAACTATGTGAAACAAAAAAATATTTTGTTTAGTGTTCCAACTAAGCTCAAATATTTGACAATTTTTTGTTAAAACAGTTGGCAAATAGTGTCAAATAAAATAAAATAATTAATAAATTAAAAATTTGCCATGCGTTCAGACTAAAACAAATATTTGCATCAAATAATTATTTAATGAAAGTGTCTAAAAATAAAAATATATTTCCAAAATAGTAAAAATGACCGCAGAAGCTATTTTATTTATTTTATTCTGTGGAGCAGCATCTCTTATAAAGTTAGAACAGGAGAATGAAAAAGGGAAAAAACTGGAAGACAATGGGTAACGGAACATGGCTAAAATTTGTGAAAAACTGCAAACTTGGAAATAAAGCCTAAAATATATTTGAAATTGCTAAATCGGTTAAAAAACAAAATGTCGGGAAAAAAGAATTAAAAATTTTTCAAAAATAGCGAAAATTCGCGAAAAATTTATTTATTTCAAACAAGACATAAAATTTATTAAAAGCGCCTAAAACTGTAAGGAATGCTAAAAATTCGGTAAAAATTGCCAAATTAGCGGAAATTCGCAAAATATTGCTAATAGCGTGATGATAGCAAATCCTAATAATTATTAAAAATCGTTAAAACTGTAAAGATTCACAGCGAAAAATCACTTTCTCGCGAGCATGGCTAAAATTAGCGAAAAATTGCAAACTTGGAAACAAACTCTAAAAATGAATTAAAATTGGCTAAAAAACAAACAAATTGTCGGAAAAAACAAAAAAAAATTTTTTTTCCAAAAATGGCGAAAACTCGCGAAAATTTTTAATATTTTAAACAAAGTATAAAATTGACTAAAAGTCCCTTAAAATATGAAAGTATTAAATGTATTTGAAATCGCTAAATCGATTAAAAAGCCATATGTCGGGTAAAAAAAAAAAAAAATGTTGCAAAAAATATCGGAAATTCGCAAAGAACTTTAATATTTCAAACAAGCCATAAAATTAATTAAAAGTCCCTAAAAGTGTAAGGAATGGCAAAAATTCGGTGAGATTTGCTAAATTGGCGGAAATTCGCTAAGTCTAATAATTATTTAAAATCTTTAAAACCGTAAAGAATCCGAAAACTTACAGGAAAAATTACTTCTATCGAGAACATGGCTTAAATTATTTGTCGTTGTTTGCTCTTTAAATTTTTTTGTAATATCAAATAAATGTTTGCTCTAAAATAACTAAAATATTTGATATTTTGTGTTCACACTATGTTCACATTGGACAAATATTTGTTTGCCGGCAAATACTTTTATTTGCTCAAAATCAGCTTTTATTTTATTTGACACTCAAATATATTTTGTGTTCAGACTACGTTAATGAAATATTTGATGTTTGCTTTCAAATATTTGATCAGTCTGAACGTACCTTAAAAAATACTGCCCTGTATAAAAAATTTTAAATTTTAGCCGCTATGCAATACAAAGTTAAAAAATCACATTTTAACATAAATATAATTTAAAACGCTTTTAAAAAGCTTAAAAATTTAATTTTATTTTATAAAAATAAGGATTATTAATGCATTATAGTATATGGGTACCAGGGTACCCCGGGTGCTAAATTATGTGAATAAAGTTTAACAAGGGTTAAAAAATTGCATTAAGCTGTTACAAATTTGAACGGTCAAATCGATCAATTTTTTTTGTCAACTTCCAATGTTGTCTATACAAACAATCAGTTAAGTCTTTTTGCGTCTATAAAATAAATGCTTTTGTAGAAAGGGCCGTTTGTTTTTCGTTAATATAATTAGTAATTTTGGTCAGATCATTTTTTTGTGGTTTGGATTTTGGATTTTTTTTAAGTAAGGGCCGTTTGCATATAAGCTAGCGATATATTGAATCAGAAGTAAAAGCAGCAGTTATTTTTTTGGGCAATGACAAATGAAGAACTGGAAAAGATGGCAGTTTTCCACTTTGACTGAAGTTTTTTAAACTCTGGTTAGAAATTGTATAAAAATTAATTTAAAAAAACTTCGTAAATTTGAATCATAATGTTGGCTCGCAAAATTGCGTTCTTCAAGCGATTAACCCGTTGTACACTTGCATACATTTCGTACGAACACATGAAAGATGTTGAAAATGTGAAACAGGGTCTCACAGTTGAAACATCTAACATCGTCTCATCTTCTATTAAACAAAAATGTCACCATATCTAAAAAAAAATTTTTTTGTTTGAATACTTTTTTTTCTATAAAAGTGTCAAATTTTCAAAAGAAAACAATAATGGCGTTTTCTTTTCAAAAAAAGGGTTGCATAAGTGTTACATGTGAATTGGCAACATTTTTAAATACACACCTAATTCTTAAGAGGTGTTTCATATTTTACGATTACAAAAGAACACAAATGTCGACATTAAACAATAAAGTACAATTAGCGCAAGGTAAATTCAATTACAGGTGGTGGCAAGACTAAAACAATCTTAAGCCAACGGAAACAACAGATGTTTTTTGTATTGCATTGTAAGTGTTTACGGCTCGAAACTTGCCACCACCTTGTACTGAAATCGCCTTGATCTAGTGCTACACTCATGCCCCTTTAATTAAAATGAGAGTTAAACATGTAGCATTTTTTTTTTTAATTTTAAAGGGAACATCATCAAAAAAGAACGCTTTACACTTTTAAAATAATAATGTTTTTCAGAAAAGAACATAAAAAAATGTAAAAGGCAGAATAAATGCAGAATTTTACTCAGAAAAGAAAACGCCATAAAGTGTATTTGGAATTTATTTTATTTAATAATATAAAAAAAATCGCTGCTTTCAGAACACATCAGTGATGGAAAATTCAGTACTATGGTACTATTTTCAGTACTTTTTCTTTTCATAAATACCATAGTACCCCCATGTCAGTTTAAGTACACTTTTCTTGTTATGCTTCCCTGTTAACATGGGGTCTTCACTAGAAAATTTTTTGTCATGATAAAAGTCAAACTTCATACATATAAAAAAACGCTGACAAAAATATCATGTTTTTTATATAGACATTGACGTTTAGTATAACAAAAAATTGTCAGGTGAAGACCCCATGTAATAAACCCACCTTTGCTATTTTTTTTTTTTTTTTTTTTTTGAACATTCACAACATTTCCTAAGTGCCAATAACAAACATACAATTTATTGTGTTTCTTCGTTAATTTTTTTTGTTGCAAAACTATTGAGTCTTTAAGCACCAATGTCATTTTAAAGACGCTTTAACTACATGAGTTCGATAACAGTATAACAAAGTATGTATTTACCTATTTTACTCACCAATAGTAAACCAACATATTTTAAACACCACTAGAAAATATGTAATACACTTTTTGTTCGGGAATCAATAACGAGTATAAAAAGATGGTTTGATATCTAGCAAAAAATGGAGGCTGCTTCCAATGGTTAACAATTAATACATTAAGATTAGCATTTACATACATATATGTATTTTTATATCAAAATTAATTAATTTTTAGTTTGTTAACCAAAATTTCATATTAAAATTAAAAAAAATGTTATTTGTTTTTATATTTTTGTTTTATTTTTCAATAAAAAATCGGTTTTATACAAAGTACCAAAATGTTGAATAAAGTACTTTTCTGCTTGGTGGCCAGTACCGTATCAGTTTTTAAGTTTTCCATCACTGGAACACATGCCATTTGGCAGTGATGCCATAATAATCTATATATAAATCGGCAAAGGCAAAACAGTTAAGAACACTTTCCTCCTCTGTATGTCAACCGATTTGAGCAAAATATACACCATTTGAAAGATATTTACTTACAGAAGTGCAATATATATATATTACTCAAATTTTAGAGTTATAAGCGTTCAACTTTGCTACAAACACAAACACAAAAAATTATCATATAATAAAAAAATAGGTTGGTCGATTAAAAGACATTTTTCAAAAACCTGTTGTCGATTATTCCGATTATATAAATCAGCACAGGCAAAACAGTTAAGAACACTTTCTTCCTTTGTTTGTCAATCGAACCTCTATGGGGAAAAATGTATCAAAAAGGGGAAATACGGGAAATTTAATTTCTTTCTTTTACTTTTCCGTTCTTCATATGATAATTTTTAAATTTTCTATAATACCGAACTTAGAAACATAATATTAAAGGTGCAGGTTACTTTTTGTTTTTCATCTGGTACATTTAAATTTTTGTTAACAATCGATAAAAATAAACAAAAGAATGTCTAAGAGGGAACTTTTTGGTTCTTTTTCGTTCTACATCTGGTACTTTAATTAATTTTTGTTAATATTAGACATAGAAACATAAAATTAAACATGCAGTGTCCTGAGTGGATGACAATCTATAAAGAAGACTTTTTGATACTTTTTTATTTTTCAATTGATATTTTCTGATATTTTTTATACTGAACTTACAAAATTAAATTAACTCACGTAGAAGATAAAATATAAACCGGAGGTTAGTCCCTCGCCAAATCAATCCACTCAGACGGAAAAAATAAATGCTAGAAACATGTACAATCATTTATACTTAGTTGAACTATGTTTTCTTCATTTTGACATAAAAATGTATGGTCGAATTTTGACTATTAGGCGAACACTAGTAATAATAATAGAATTTATTGCCACTTTTCTAGTGATGATACTAAAATAATCGGTAGATTTAGAATGGAATAAAATGATATAGGAACATCTTGTAAAGATGTTGATTTTTTTGCTCTTTGTATTAATTATGGGAAAATTTCAACATCTTCGCGAACTGATGGAGGATGTTAGATGTTGACAAGTGTAATAAGGCTATTAATATATCGCAAACAGCCAAGACTCCGTATGATCTTAGCAGTTTAGTCCTTTCGCTCTCTTTAGGCATTCTTTAAAACAAATTTCACTTTTAGAGACACAAATGTTTACTTTTTCGTTTTTTTTTTTTTTTGTTTTGACATTTTTTATATACTGACATTTATTGCTTAAAACTGCACAAAAGTTAAAAAGGAGTTTTTTAAAACAATACTTGCAAATTTGCACAAATCGCTGTTTTAAGCGATTTCATAAAAACCCTTTGATATCTAAAATGTTTCGTAGTAAAAGCTTCAAGGCGAATTCTTTATAAGATGGTGCTGAAGACCCAGTTCTGGCCTTAATTGTCAAATATTGTTATTACGAGTATAATAAAAAAAACTTATAAAATAACGACACATAAATTATCGTGTGGAAATTGAAGTGAAAATCCAAATATATTTCACCTTATCTATCAGTGGACGAAACCTAAGAGTTAATAGAGATAAAGCCGTCGTCATTGGCGGTGAGTGTTTAACGGCAAACCCATCTGAAGAGATTGAGTGGTTGCTATCGAAACATGTTAGGGTAACCTGTCTGTGAAAGCCTCAGTCAAGAATGAAAAATTATCATTGAGTTTTAATTAATTTAATGTTGTAAAATTTCTTTATTCATAGAAATAATTTAATAAAGATTAAATTTGATGAACTTTAGCCTAATTAAAATGTCAAAATTTGGATTAAAAACCATAAACAGTTCAACAAAATAACCATAATACTAGTTTACTAATTTACAGAAAAAAGTGTATCTTTATTATTTTTGTGACAAAGTTCCCTCTTCGAACTGTCAAATATACTTACAAAGAAAAACGTAAGTATTTTGTTCTTGACAGAAGTTTTCATTGTTTAATTATTTTGTTTTTCACATTTTTGAAAAACATTCGAATGTTTTCAAACCTATTTTGTAAACAACAAACATTTATGTTGAACTTTACATTATTTGGCATGTCTGACGGTTGTATTTTGGTTGACGTCGTTAAAATTTTTTTAATTTTAGTAAATTTTGGTCGCCGTCAACGATATGTGTGATACCGTAACGACTTATGGCGATTTCTTTTCTGAGAAAAATGTTGCATTAATGTTACATGTTCTACATTTTGTGTTCGTTTGTACAAAAAATACAACTGTGGGAAAAATTTTCAAGTTCTTTTGTGAAAATGTTGATGAAAAACATGCAAAACATGTTACATGTTTTACCCTTACTTTTACTTAAGGGTTCATACTGCCCTGTTTTACAACTTTGGTACTTACTACTTTGTTTGTACTACCAATATTTTATTTTGTTTGTCATAATATTTTAAAAGTTTTGTCAAAAGAATACATCTAAATATTCTTCGATGGCATACTCCATTTTGAATTAAATCGTTTTTTTTTATTTTGGTGGAAAATTCTGTATTTATTATCGTTTTAAATTTGTTCGAGCAATAAGTGATGTCAATGTCTGTTTCCAAACTGTAAAGTAAGTGTGCAGCAAATAGTCGAATAGTTTTAAAAATCGCTAATGAACTACATTATTAATAAAAGTGTAACAGTTGTAAATAAAGGCAGCTAATTCTGTTCGATTGAAGTTGTACAACATGTAACACTTCGAGTGATTATAGGTAACATAAAAAAGTGTTACATGCATATACTGTAGCATTTTTTTCTCAGAATAGAAATCGCCATTAATCTCTGTTGATAGTTTTGGACATGAGTTACAGACACATTTTTTTCTCACTGTTCGAGAAACAATAGAATATTTTGTTTCACTCCTATTCGATGCGAGAAGTTCTAATGAAAGGCTTTTAAAAATGGAGAAAATCGGTGTACAACTTGACATAGCTCCGATACAAACTTCTTTTCGGAATAGAGTATTTGTGACCATTAACCCTATAACATAATTTAGTTACTGTTAGGTCCGTGCCTGCGTGTGGCCCGTTAATATTATCTTATGGTCGGACTTAACCAACTACATTTTTTACTTGCTGATTACATGTCACTATGTAATGCTAAGTTCACACTTAGGTTTTTAACCGCTTTTAAGCTAAATGTTGATTTAGCTAATCAAAGCCGTTCACATTACATTTGAGATGATTAAGATGACAGATGATTGAGAAAAAAAACACACAACAAACACACAAAAAAACACCAAACAAATTTAAATTTCTTTAAAGTATTAAAAATGGATAAAAACACTTTTATAAAGTTATCAGAAGATTATTTAAATCATTTTAATAATGAAATTGTGAAAATTTATGAATTATTTAAGGAAAAAAATAAAAACATTAAGCAGAAATCTTGGTCGGTTGTACACGATCATGTTGGCGATTCTACATTTGAGGTATGTTCAGTGGATTCTATGTGATTTATGAAGTGATTTAGTTGTAATCATGTCAATTTAAAGTGATTAACAAATCACTTCATTGTATGGGTAATCATCTCGATTTTGAAGTGATTAGAGCTTAATCAAGTTCGAACTGCTTAAACGCGTTTAAGAAGCGAAATGTAAACATACTATTAGCTAACCCAAAAATATGTTTGAAATAAGTATTTTGCCAAAAATTACTAACAATAACCAAATTATGTTCACATGCTGATGTCGCGTCTCTCAAAATCCAACAACGTGACGAATTGTCATCACTGATGATTTTACAACAGTTAATGCTCGATAGACATCACTTATATCGCAAATATATTGGAATAATACAACGTTGTAAGTTTTTACCAATGGAAATAAACAAACTGCAGATGACACCAGATACACGTGAATGTTTTGAGCCAAAAACCTGATGTTAGTGGTGAGAATATTTTTAAACCTGAATGTTTTGAGCCAAAAACCTGATGTTAGTGGTGAGAATATTTTTAAGAGAATAATCACTTTGTAATTTTTCGTAAACAAAAAAAGACGTTATGTGTTTTTAATTAAACACACAACAATAATGATTTTTTTTTACAAGAATCCGCTAATTCTTAATTTGTATAATTCAATGTTTGAATATTTTGTTTTTAAGCAAATATTCCTAGTTTTCCTGGTCATCATACATGCAGCTGTTGTGTATAGTTCATTGATTTAAAATAAAAAAGAAAAGTATTTTTAATTAAGTACATATTTTGAATTTTGTATTTCAAATACACGACTTAAAAGTATTTTGTATTTTTAATACACAACTTCAATGCACAGTTTGTAATTCAAATACATGAATGCATATATTTTGCCCAACCCCAAACATAGTTTTATTTGAATTTAAATCTATTATTTCTTTATTATAAGGAAAATTAAATTTAAAATGGCTAAATTAGAGCGGCAAGTGTTATTATTCAAATTCAATAACATTATTTTGATTTACATATGGGCATTTCCAGCGAAAAGTCTACTTCTTTTTTGTAACGTTGCGCTAGCAAGATATTTAACTTGTTTCTCAAAAAAAAAAAATTATATGTATAATTTACTTTTTTATATATTGGTGTACAGCGCAATTAGCTCTACATTTAGCATCAAAAGGAATAACGTTTAATCTACATAGACCCCAAATACAAGCTTTTTTGCTTGCTGGCGTAACGTTACAAAATAGTAGACTTTTCACTGGAAATGTCTATATTTTAATAATTTCAATATCTATAATCTATTCTATTTTAATTACAGCCTACTAAAATTTTTATTTTTTGTTTTTTTTTTAGTAATTGAATTTAAATTTGAAAGCCCATAACCAAAATATCTGTTTTTAAGTTCGAACATGATCCAAAACGCAAGTGGAAAAACAATTTTTTTATTTATATTAATAATATTTTTCAATGGTTTTAAGGGCATGGTAATTAAAAGGTTAAGTTTTTAAGTTTTTTTCTCCATTATGTAAAAAAAATAATTATTTCCAGGCATTTCGCTTAAAACTGACTAAATTAATATGCAATGCAACCGACAAATCATTTTTGAAATTCGAAACTTGTCGACTTAAAGCAGAATCCAGGGACGTACAATATGTAACAATTTATATAAAATTTTTACAGTTGCCCATTAAGAAAGTCAAGGTAAGTATTAGTTATTTCTTTGGGAATATATGCGAAATATACTTCTTTATAAATATATTTTAGACACGTTTTCGGTTTTTGAAGAGAGCTAATGGCTATAAACCGTTTCTGTATGATTTTCGTTTGGATTGTAATTTTTTAAAACATTTAAATCCAGTTTCCAGCATTATTTGGGGATGGTTTAAAGATGCCTCAAATCTCAATCATTCATGTCCATTAACCGTAAGTAATTGCAATAAAAAATGTTTATTTAGGAAATTATTTTAAATTTATTTAAATATTATTGCGATTAGGAGGATTTTGTAATTAAGAGATTGGAAAATCGTTACCTGCAACAACAGCTAAGTGTTTTGCCCCTAATAAATGGGGATTATGCGTTTTTTGTGAGCTTCGACACAGCTGATGTGTCCAGATTTAATGCGGAATTTTATGCCACTATTTATTAGATGATATCGAAGAAATTATGTTTATTTTTATCAATAAAACTGATATATGTGAACAATTTTCATTGGTTGATTTATTATGACCTTTGATAGACTATTAACTTGGTGGCATCATCAAAATATTACCTCAGAAAATGCTTTACTGTTTGTTTTTACCTGATTTTAAGAATATCGCAAGCAATAGTCGATTATTGGCATAAGTAGCAATACAATACTAACATAGATTAAGGTAAGCAATACTAAACTCGAGAACATTCGAGCCTTTTTTATTAACCTAAGTAAAATAACTTTCCGAAAATATGTATATTTTATATTTACTGTCCTAGCTAATAATACCTTTTAGCATACCGATCGACTCGGAATCACTTCTTCGAGTTTCTTTAGTTTCGTAACGACAAAGCCTATTGCAATTTTGAGCATTACAGTTAAATTTTTCTAATAATATTGACCAAAAGCTCTTATACCGATTTTTAAGATGGCTCGGTACCAAATTACAAATTAGGTTGGTTATCAATACACATCATCTGTCAAAATGTTGGACGGGTTTGGATAAGTGGGCGTTACACAAAATAGATTTATTTATACCTAAGAATGGTCAGAGCAAATTTGTCTAAGTTTGGTTCATATAAATATAAATGTCAGTACACAACCTCTCTAAAAAATGGCATCTTTATTTGGAGAACGGCAAGAGGCAAAGTTTCCAAATAAGGATAAAGTTCTTGGTTATCAATACACAATATCTGAAAAAATCTGGGCGGATTGAAGCAGTGGCCGTGGCGCCTCTCGTACAAAGACATAATAGATGTCTAGAATGGCAAGAGCCAAAGATTCCAAATTTGGTACAAGTAGCTTTATGGTCAATACGCAACATTAGTATAAAAGAAGGCGGGATTATATAAGTGGGCGTGGCATAAAATATAATTATGTATATCTAACGAACTTAAAGTGCAAAATTGTCCAAATTTTATAGATTTAAAATGGTTATCAATACACAGCATTTGTCAAAAATAGGCGGTTTAAAGAAGTGGGCATGGTAATCTGGAAATAGTGAAGTATTCAGTAGGCACATTCTGTCAAAAACTGGACTAGATTGGGTAAGTGGGCTCATACAAAGACAATATAGATTTTTGTTATTTTTGGAGATCGGTAAGTAAAACGGGCGTTTTCTTATTACACGAGTATCTTTCTTCCCAACGAAAAACTGCACATTAAACAAATTTGGTTTTCTCAATGTCTCATTTGTTTCTATTCTGTCGCAAAGCCAACCGGCACTCATCTGTGAATTATTTATTTGCAGTTTATTTGCCGTACATATAAATCCAATCAGCTGAATCCCAAATTTGACATGTATTTTGAGAGGTGCTGCCAACCGAAAGCAATGTTTTTTGTCCGTATATTGAAAAACCCAAAATCGTTAACAGACGGTCTATCGGTCTAAAAATTTATGTTGACATTAAGTAACGGACAGTTTGTCAGAATATTAAATTTCGTACACATCAATAAAAACATCTGTACCTCCATACAAAGACAAACAGTCTAATTTATAAACGCATCATTGCCGCTTTATAAGTCATTAATAAGCAAAAGTCGAAAAAAGAGTATTTATAAATGTTTAATAGCCTATTAAACGTTTAATAAACATATCATAAATTTGAAATATTTATTGTAGCCTTTACCCTACTTTAAGCGTTTAATAAGTTGACATTTCAATGTTTGTTAAAATAAAATTTTAATAATTGCACGAAAAATTAAACATTTTTGTCTTTTTATTTATTTTAATAAAAAAGTTTAATACGCATAAAATTTTTTTCTCTAGAAAAACGATAACTAGTTTTTGAATTAATTTTAAATATATACTGCTCGATAGATTTTTTTGCTAAAATAATGTGGGTCGCTAGATATGTTTTCTGTTGAAACTTAAAGTCGTTATAACTTTTTGCATAAAATATAAAAAGCTATTAAGATTTATTTCAAATATTGCAAACCTTTTTTAACCATTCATTACACTTATATTTTAAAATGTCTTTCAAATAGGTAAAGTATTTGTTAAAGCAAACACAAAGTAGAAACCACATAGTGTATCGTCTGTTAGTTACTTGTTTGCCGCACGGAACAAAAATGTTTTGTTCTACATGCTTTGAATGGAACATGCAGCACAGCAATTACAAACAATAATATTTTAAATTTTGCATCAAAAATTTGCTTCATAGCACAAAAAGTGACGAAAGAAGCAAAACAATGTTTAGAGAACTGTAAAATTAAAGATATCAGGCAATGCTAGAACTCAAAATCTC
Organism: Pollenia griseotomentosa; assembly: GCA_963931875.1. Taxonomy (NCBI): domain Eukaryota; kingdom Metazoa; phylum Arthropoda; class Insecta; order Diptera; family Polleniidae; genus Pollenia; species Pollenia griseotomentosa. Next base: position 79,926,066 of record OZ007563.1, read on the forward strand.
TTAATATATTCGAGCTATCAAAAAAGGGATTAAATGTTAAAAAAAGAGGGCGCTATTATTGTTATATAGAATTGATTTAAAACTAATTTTTTGTAAAAATGTGTCCACCAGAAACCTCCCGACGAAATTAAATTTATAACTTTATAAATTTATTTCAGCAATAACCAAAAAAGCGCTTATAACAAATTAAATTGAAGTTAAAAAAACAATTTGTAGATTTACTGCCGTATTTTAAATGAGTCAACTATTAAACTTGAAAGCGGAGAGTTCAAAGGTATTTTGTTGGGAGACTCAGGATAAAAGCTGCAGACTTATTTATTCTCCCCACTATCCAAACCACAGAATGAAAAGGAGAACAAATATAATGCTGCACAGATAAGCACTAGAAACTCTGTTAAACGTTGCTTTGGGGCTTGGAAGCAACGATTTCGCTGCTTGTTAGATGGGTTGACGGTTTATCTGGCAAAAGGGAAAACATTGATTATCGCCCTAGCAGTACTTCACAACATTGCTATTGAGGAAAATGATATTGTTCCAGGTAAAAACATTTTAACCTAAAATATTTTGGCAGTTATATGTGGCTAAAAATGTTTTGTTAAAACTTAGGAGGTTTTATTTTCAAATCATCTGCGTATAAAAAATGTATAATAAAAATTGGTTAAATTATTCATTAAACATAAAGCTGTATAATCTTTTGTGGAACCAACAGAGTTTGAGCAGTAAAAATTTGATATTGCTAATAAATGATTTACATATTTCGCTTCTATTTCAATATTTAGTATGTATTTTATTAACAAAAAAAAAAAAAAACATAAAATTATTTTAAATATTACGTTGTAAAAAACAGAAATTCATTTTAAATTGAAAACAAAACAGAAATTCACTTAAAATTCGTTCGTTGTATGATCTCGTATTGTTTAATCCCCAGTTGTATGCATCACTATTACAAAAATTACAATTAAAATAACATGTTGTTGCCAACATAAAAATACAAAAGTAATATAAACGTTTAATTGTTAATCCAATCCTATTAAGCGTTTATAAATCTGACTTTTTATTAATGGCTTATAAAACAAAAAGTGTTTGATAACTATTGTAAGCATTAAAGCTGAAACAAGAAATTTTTATAAATTAGACCGAAAATATATTACTTTATTATCAAAGTTATTTTTGGAAATACACAATTTATTATTAATAAATGCTAAATTCCCAATTTTTCATATATGATAAATTTACTGTTGAGGGAAAGCTAGCTGCTATGCGCATTTCCCTGGTTGCCTAGGCCAGATCATCAGGAAACTTCATCCAAAGATTTTAGAAAAGCTAAAAATGTTATACAAATAAAACCTTAAAGCGAATAAGAATTATAAACACTCAAAGTCTAACTTGTTACAATATCAAAGTTTAAACTAAACACCAATAATAAACAGTGAGTTTATCTTTTTTTACACTCAGTTGGGGGATTCACAAGGTGTCATAAAATCATATGTCTTAAAATAATAACATGAAAAAATACGACTGTTGTGAACAACCCCTCATAATATAGTGTGCTATTTTGAATTTATGTCAGCTGATTTAAAACAAATATAAAAGAAATAAATATTTACCTAAAATCAAAATGTTTTTTAATTCTAATCCATGAATTAATAAATTAAATTAGATCTTTCCTGACTATTTTCCATTTTTCAGACGCAAACCACAAATATTTTATTTTGTTTGTTTACCAAACATCAAAGTCCTAGGCCGATCCAATTTGACGCCGCAAGTGTTTTGTTGCAAAAAATGCTGGCCGCAGGCTAAATTCGGATGTTAGCCGGATAAAACTATACCATCAACGGCGACGGCTACAAAATCATAGCCGCTCGGCTCAGTTGCACGGCGCAGGTCTCTTCTGATTAATTACGACAGCACAATAAACATAGCAAGCAAAGTTTTATTAATTTAATACACTTTTTGTTTACAAAGCAACAACAATATTTTTAAACCATTGTAAAATGTTAGAACATTATGACAATACAATATGATAACACACCTTGTAAATACCCCAAGTGTATTTATCAAATATGAAAAATTGGGAATTTAGCACGTCACACGAAAATCTTATTAATATTATGCTATGTTCATACGACGATATAAACCACTCGTTTCGCTCTCTGAAACTAGTTTGCCAAACATGCTGTTCATACGATTCATTCTTGTTTCATTTTCACATTTTTTTTGTGTTGTTAGTATGATTTTTTTTTAAAGTAGATAAAAAAGTAAAAAATATAATATTTAATACTTTTATTAATATTATTAGGTTATAATTATCACTTTATTTTATTAAACACCAATTTTTTTCTTTGGTTTGTTTTTTTTTTTTGAGAGCTAGTTCAGATAAACTAACGATAAATGTTATCAAAATTGGAGATGATAGTACATTTTTCCTGTTTCGCAGCCTATTTTAAATGAAACGACCTGTTTCGCTCACAAAATTTTGTATGGGGAAACAAGTCGTTTCAATCATGTTTAGGGCGCGAAACAGGAATAAGAGCGCGAAACACGAATATTGCTGTCCGTGTGAACATGGTATTACTGTATATTTGGAAAACGGTTACATAAGCGTATTTAAATTTAGTACATATTAGGGTGTTCAAGTAATCGGGTTTTATTTTTGTTCGATTAAACGATTAATCGATATTTGGCACTTATAACTTATTCGATTAAACAAATAAAATTTTAAAATTAATCGATTAATTGAATAATTTTAAGTCCAGAAGTTTTATAAATTACAAGATTTGTTTTTGATAATTTTAGAAAAAATTAGTACGAGTAAATAAACATTCTTTTTTAAACGCAGAGAAACGCATGAACTATTTTGTTATAAAATACCGTGGTGTTCTAGAAATCGAAACGAAGTGGATTTCAAATCGAGAAAATTTTAAAAACGACCCTGCAATGAAAGTTCATAAAAATATTCCATTAGATCTACTACATTCTTTAAGTTTGTGTTATTTTTGCAAGAACAACACTAAACACCATGAAAAACTACGGTAATTTTGTAAATAATTGAATTAAAATTATCGTTCGATTTCAATTTTACTTCATTTCCATTTCTAGAACATTCCCGATAAATTAATATTATCTTTGCCCTTTTTTCTTTTGTGAAATAAATTATTTATTTGTGTTGAAAAAATGTAACAAAAGTATAAGCTTAAGTACTCACTAAACATGACTGTTTTTTTTTTAATTCCAACGGACACATTCAATTGGTTTGTTTATTCCCTGTAGGAAGTCAAACACATTTTTAAGTAACTTCAAACTGGTTTTTTTATAACCACATCTAGTTGATAAAGTGACTTTTTTCCTTGTCGAAGACTCATTATTGAAACATAGGCATGTCATAGGCTGTAGTCAATTGGTTATCTCTGCATGACTTTTAAATTGACTACTAATTACTTATTTGTCAACCAATTTGTAGTTAATTAATAGTAAGTCGGTTTATAATAAATTATTTCAATTTTAAAGAATTTTTGTCAAAAAAATATATTTACATATAAAAATACATACATATGTTTATGTTTATATAAAAATAATTTTGCATCAAATTGCTTTAAATGATGATGTATAATATTGCTGAAATAAATACGTTACATAAGTTCGTGTACATAAACAGATTTGTATTGCTTTAATTTTATATTATTTTCAATTATTATTATTATTTTAATATGTTTGTATCAAGGTATATTTACACAAGGTAAGCTCGTTGGCCCATATGTTTGTCAACTGTTTACCCCTAGTTGGAACCCAAACGTCAAATTTCGTGTATATGAGCCAAAGTTTGTACATGTGTATGTTAAATTGTTTTTGTTTTATATGAAGACAATTTTGACAAGTCGGTTCCTTTTATAGAGCAGCATGTCTACACTCCCAAATTAGTCTACCTTGTGTAAGTATACCTTGGTTTGTATATTTTTTTTTTTTTTAATTTGACTTCATGGCATGCTTGTTTTAATTATTCTGCTTTTATTTGTGTTTGTGTGTGTGCCTCTATGCAATATGTTTGGTTGATATCTGCATGAGATTTAAACCATTTTGTAGTCATTTGAAAAATAGTTAAATTATAATTAGTGTTTTTTGCTACTGACTATTTTATTTCGGCTTAAAACTTTAAAAAAATTATACATTTAACAGAAATACTATATATTTTTTCATTCGATTAATCGTTATAAATTCTTCGATTAATCCTTTAATCGAAATTAGCAATTTTAAATTATTCGAACAATTAATCGTCAAAAATGGTTGGATTAATCGAACAAGAATTAATCGACTGAATACCGTAGTACATATTGCTTGTTTATCAATACACGAGATGTGTTTTTTTCTGGGTTAGCAAAGGAGGGTTAAGTTCAAAAATAAAATACCAAGGTTAAAAAAAATGTATGTAAATAAACAAAAACTTTAAAAAATAAAGCAAATAACTGGGGGTCGATTCTGGTTCTGTGAAACTTTGAAATGAAAACTTTTTTCACATTTTCATAGAGTTTCTGATTCTCGTTTAGTGAAAAAATGATAAATAAATTCGAATGTTTTCATATGAGAAGAACAAATGGAATGAAACAAATTGTTTTCACATTTTCACAGTAATGTGATTCTTGTTCTGTGTAACAGTGCAAAGAAGTGTCACAAACTTTTCATTTATGTCATATTTTTACACTTTCATTTGAACGGTGAAAAATAATTTTAAGTAAATTATTTAGAGGAAAATATGGACATTGCGAACGATAAATAATTATTTAAACAAAAAAAAAAATAATAATCTAAAAAGATACATATTTACAAATTTTTAACTTAATATATTCACATAAAATGCAAATTTTTGATAAAATACAGAACATTACTGACGAAAAACGTTCATAAAGTTTTCTAACCTTGGCTCATTCCGATTTTCTTGCGATAATTCAATTAAAATCTATAATCGTAACATTATTTGAAATAATTATATTTTTTGTGTATTTGTATAATTTTACACTTGATTAAATGACAAAGTAGATATGTAATTATCATCGGCGGTGAAGAATTTAGGATTAGCGACGGCTTAAAGAAATTTAGAGCCACTTATTATATTTTTATGTTTTATAATAACATATTAATAAATTAATCTTTATTTGACATTTTATTTGTTAATGATTTAACCATTTTGGGCTTATGGTCGTATTTTAAAGCTTTTATTTAACTTGCAATGTATGTATGTTTGGGTGAAACCTTGAAACTCAATTTGAAGCAGATATCTTCAATTGATTGAGCTGAAATTTTGTACACACGTTCAGTTTTGATGACAATGCATTGTTAACTATGTGACGTCATTCTATATCCAACATAGCGGCACAGCCAAGATGGCGGTCTAGCTATTTTTAATGCACTCCTATAATATGGGTATCAAATAAAAAGACTTACTGAAAATACAAATGCAAGTTTGAAATCAATTTGAAGAAAAAAGGTTTTATTTTAATGCGCTAAAAAGAAAAATAAAATAAGAATAAAAAATCTTTTAACAAAACAAGTTTTTATTTAAATGCGTTAAAACAAAAGAAATTTACTTTTACTTTAAATTTTTACTAGCAACTAATAGATTCACAGATTTGCAATTTTTGCTGCAGATATTCTTGATTTTATTGTTGAGATGAGTACCCCTCCAAAATTTTCTCACCCCTCTCACCAAAAAACTCAAGAATTGCTGCAACAAAAACTGCAAGTCTGAACAGGCACTATGAAATAAAAGCTTGTCAATTGGCATTACACAATTTACACGATGTAAAAACTTGCCGCAAAATTTACTTGTGTAGAAAAACAAGTAAATTAAATAATTTGATTTTAACTACATATTTAGAAATAAATTAAAAGTAAAAAACCTTTTTAAAAAACAAGCTTTTATTTAAATACCCTTAAAGGAAACTTTTACTTTAAGTCAATACCAACATTATTTTCGTAGATGTCATTTTTATGCCAAAATTATTATGTTACTCAAGGTTTACTGCAATAAATATTTTGGGGAAATCGTGCGGGCAAGATGTCAGTTAAAGAATTGCGTTTAATATAAAATTTTTTCCTTTACTATTTTTTTGCGCACTTGGACAGGACATTGGCGCCAACCTCTTTCAGATGCAATATCGTTCATGAAAAAACCCAAATGTAACAAATTCGCAGAAAATTAAGGAATTTTCGGTTCACTCATTATTTATTTTAAGTTAAAAATATTTCCATGTATGTATGAATTTAAAAAAATAAAAAACAATTATTTTACTGACAAAATTTATATTGTATAAAACAAGAGGAGTCATACAAATGTGTTATTTTCTTTCTTCAAATAAACTCGAAGAACACAACGCACAATAACAATTTTAATTTACCACCTACAAATGTGAACAAACAATTATACATACATATGTGTATATAAAGTTAAAAATCTTTTAGCAAAAATAAATACATGCGGCTCAATCAGTTAAAAACTCGTTTGCGGCTTAGCGCCGGTTCAAAAATCCTAAGCTTTGTTATCTGCATTTGACTTTTAAATTTTATTAATATAGTTACAAAAGTTTCACGGCTACAACGGAATGAAACACTTTTTCATTAAAAGAACGGGAATCGCAATTTGTGTAAATGTGAAGTGATAATGTGAAAAGTGCGTATGAAAACGAAAATGAAAAGTTTTTTTTCATTTCACAGTTTCACAGAACCAGAATCGACCCCCTATATTATTTTGTGGTCACATTTTTACAGATTTTTTTTGTAGGCACAATAATTAAATATTTAAATTTTTTCACGCATCTATGACCAACTTAATATCTAATATATTTTCTAATCTATTATAAGCAATCTCTATTTGTTTAGTTTTTAAAGTTTAAACAACTTGAGCAAGAAATAAAATTATTAAAACTATTTAATATTGTTTAATATATCAGTCATGCAGCATGTATCGGCGATAAATAAATTTCCTTTTATTATATTGTTTTAATCTTTTTAAAGATCGCATCGCATGTCTTGATCGAAAAATGTTTCATGAAAGCAGTCTCCAGAAATTGTGAGTATATTTAAATTAAGGAAAATCTTCAACATAAATCAATTCAATATAAAGAAAATACTAAAAATTCATTTATTGTAGTCGATTTAAATTTTTGCTTGCGGGAACTGGAATGATTAAAAATGTCTGTGGCGTGTGGACAGGTTGTTCTGCACCATTTCCCCCAGAATGTTCCAGTGTTACAGGCATCCATAATTGATAAAAATGTATTCTAAGCAATTCTTTCTTATTTCTATTCGTTTTCAATTTGTATACGGTAAACGGATGAAAATCGTTTAGGTAAGATTTAAACGTGAGATGTGATTTTTTTAAGGATATTGAATCCAATCCCCAACATTATTTGGTTTCGGTAATCGTTTGTTTTTAAGACGGCCAGCTGATTAGACTAACGCATCCGATCCTGGGGCTGCCAGCTCGCCACCAGGCAAGCAAAATAATGTCTGTTGACTTATGGCGCCAATTACTCGCCATGACAATCAAAGGATCATGGCCATACTCGGCATTTATGGAAACTCGAGAGATCCTCCTAGACTCTCCTCTTGAATTGGCTCAATGTCCGCGACTGCTACAAGTAACAGCTACTTCCTATATCTACGGAGCGTATCACTATCTGCAACCTCCGTTTAAAAACTCTTTTTCTATTTAATGAACCTGATTAATTTTTTTTTTTATTTTGCAGATTGATTTTAAGATTTAACAAAAATGGGCAGCCAAGACACTGAAACATGAATTTGGATTGTCCGCCGCTATCACGCACTGGAGTCCGTAGTTTCGGTTTAAAGAGAGTATAGGCGCACGTTTGGCACCAATCCTCTAAGCAGATGGATCATCATGGGACTTGTAAACAATTTTGCCGAGCATGGGACAGTCAAAAGAAGACCTTTTCATCGAAACACCTCAGTTCGGACGGAGGAATCAATCGCTGCTGTAGCTGCTCCAAGAGTTTCGACAAATGGGTATAAACAAACAGTCATTGCAGTCAATTATATTTTATATGAGCGCAGCATACTTGCCGATTCGCCTGGAATTTTGCCAGAAGATGCTTTAAATGGTGGAAGAGGACGGAAACATGTTGAACTGTCTTTTTGTGTCTGACGAGGCCCATTTTGATTTAACCAGCAACATAAGCAAACAAAATTGTCGAATATGGAGTGCTTCCAGCCCACAGATAGTCCATGAGACGGAATTGCATCCACTTCGAGTTACAGTATGGTGTGCAGTCGGGCCCAACTTCTTCGAAAAAAAACACGCATACCGTTACGGCTACTGGAGATCAATACTTGAGCATGTTGAGAGAGTTTTGCTATCCAGAATTACGCCAAATGAGAATTTCTTTCAACTCTGTGTAATTTCAGCAAGATGGTGCAACTCCTCACATAGCCCGGCCTCTAGAAACTCCACATTCCGTGGGCCCCCAAGGTCGCCTGACTTTACTGCACCTGACTTTTTCTTGTGGGGTTATTGCAAACAGGAAGTCTACAAAGCAAAACCTACAAATTTGAATGAAAGCAATCCATTCGAGAAACAATTGCGGCTATTCCTGTCTCAACTCTCCAAGCAGTAGTGAACAACTTTTTGGTAAGATGCCGCAGAAGCATCAACGAGCAGGGGGGGCATTCAAATTCCATTATTTTTAAAACTAATTAGCCTATATTTAATAAAATTGAATGCGCTTTAACATGAATTAAAGAAAAATTAATCCTATACATTAAAAAAAAGTTACTTGAGTTTCTTAACGTAGCAATATTCATCAGCTAAGTCGATTAAGCCATGTCCATCTGTCCGTCTGTTGAAAACACACTCACTTAAAAGAAAATAACAATGTTGGTGTCAAATCGCTTCTTGTTATCTTGAGCAGTTTGGTATTAAAATCCATAAAGAATCGCTTCTGTCAGATAAGAGTTATGAATCGAAATGTGAAACAACCACCAAAAAATTAATAATTTTGTTAAAAAACCACAATAAATGATGGTTTAATGCACGGATTGATAGAAAATTCGCTCTATATGACTAGAAATCATGTTATTAAATGTCGTGAAGATCGGTCCATAACTTACCATAGGCTGTATATAAGGCCTACTTTCGGAGAACCGTTTAGTATGCCTAAAACCGTACGACCAATACGGTCTGATTTCACATTTCATACAAAGTCAAATATTTGTTCTATTTTGTTTTGTTTATTAAAATTCATTTAAGAGGCTTTTCGTTCATTTTTAACAGTCGCTTAAGCTTTTTTATGCACATTCAGGTTGGGCTTTTAATCTAAGGCCTTGGAAGGTTCTTACGCACAATTTTAAAGTTAATTTTCATATAAACTTAAATCGTATTTAAATACAGATTGCATTTTTGAGTTTTATTTGAAAAGTCTTATTTAATAAAGATAAAGAACGGTAGCACTACTAAATACAAACAAATTTGATAAAAAAAAGTGTATTTATTTACAAGGTGGTCTCATAAAACGGCTGTCTGTTATTGCTTTGTCTGTTGTTGTTGTAGTGTTGTGAAATTGAGGCCACCTTGCTAAGTTATTAAAATAGAAACTTAAGTTGAATCCAAATGTACCAGCTTGGTGAGTTAAGCTACATTTAAGTGCTAAGTGAAGAACAGAATTTTGTAGTTAAAACGATTTTAAATGTGATATAATATCAAACCTAAAATTCGGCCGTTAATAATAATTATTATTTACTATATTACATCTTTAACACACCATTATCATAATCAGCTCAATCATTCCCATAACTACGAAAATTAATTGTATAGTTCGTTATCCAAAAATCTAACAAAAAATTATATTTGAAAAAAAAACTGCCATTAACTAGTCAATATAAATTTTGTATGGCCATGGTTTCAGTTGCCAGCATAATTTGAAAATATTTGTTATTGTTCCTGTTGTTGTCAAAGACTTTGGTCTTTGCTTTCGTTAAGATACAATAACGTAGCAAAAAAAGAAAAGAAAAAAGCGTCGAAGAAGAGAAACAACTTAAATGTCTTTTTAAAAAGACATTAGTAGAGAATTTTCGTTATGGCATTTAAAGGATTACTTAAAATGTGATAAAATGTCAACGTGACCTGAATACATAAATAAGTGAGAGTTTTGTAACAAAAAAAAAAAAAAAAGAAAATGAAAACATTCAAACCCATACCCATTTACAAAAATTTAAGCAACTTCCATAATCCCGACAGCAAAATTTTGAATAAAAAAATAACAAGAAAAAAGAGAAAATGTTTGTATTTTTGTAACGAAAGTAAGAGAGAAATTCTTCTTTGAATTTTATAGAGTAGAATATTTAGTGTAAAATGCTTTTAACCTTTAGCTATTTCAATAGCAGTTGTGTTAAAGTAAATAGCAATTTTTAAAATTCTATGTGACTAGTTGCATAGAAATGTATAAAAACCCCTTTATTTCCAAAAAAATATTTTTTATTTATAAAATGTTACAATACGAGATGAAATAAATTATAAGATAAATCGTATAAGATCGTATCCTTTATTTTCAAATATTGAACTTTTTAATCAAGACTATTAAGGTAGGGAATTCTGAACCTTAACCATACAAAAGATATGGCAAAAAAAGACTTTTCTTAAGCAAAAGTTATCTACATCATGCCAATCAGACTCCGGTCCAACTGGCAATAGACTTCCATTCTACTGTGTTACATATTTAAATCGCATTACACATTTTTAAAATATGTAAAACCCTGGATAGGGTTTCCCTGCCAACAGCTCAAATATTTTTTTCTTTTGATCGTGGGGAGTTTCCAGAACGTGTGAATAATAATATAAAAAATAAAAAAAAATACACCTTTTCCAGTTGTAATTCAGAAAGCGTTAATTTTTATTCAGATTAGTCAATTGTAACTCAGAAAGCGTAAATTGTAATTCAGATTAGTCAGTTGTAATTCAGAAAGAGTAAATTGTAATTCAAACTAGTCAATTGTAATTTAGAAAGCGTCAATTGTAATTCAGATTAGTCAGTTGTAATTCAGAAAGAGTAAATTGTAATTCAAACTAGTCAGTTGTAATTCAGAAAGCGTCAATTGTAATTCAGATTAGTCAGTTGTAATTCAGAAAGCGTAAATTGTAAATCAGAAATCGTCAATTGTAATTCTGGACAAATTTTGCAAACGGTTTCTTTATTTAAAATGTGTGTGGTCGCGAAAAAATGTTTCGTCTATTATGAACACCAGTGAAAATGTTGCTGAATATTGTGAACAAAGCTTAATACTCTGAAAACTTATGTTTTAATAAATATTATTAAGCTATTATTTTATTTCATTAAAGAGGTCCAATTACCCACGCCCTTCTCTTCCTTAGGTTCTGTATCTAAATCCTGATCATATGAAAACATATGAAACGATAACCATAACGTTTTTTTTTTTTTTTTATTTTACTCCCCTCCACCACAAGAAGTCAACACCTCATTACCAGATTGGTAAAATATTGGTAGAAATCAACTCAGCACCCTCAAAAACAATCAAGTACTGATTTTGTCAAGTCTAAAGTCAAAAACAAAGCCGTTATTAATCTTGTCCGGTCTATGTTAAGGCTATCCCAATGTGCAATGGTGGTATTACTAATGAAGCGCTTAAACGTTAACTGTCTTATGCAAAAAAAAAGGAAAAAGTTCACGCTAGTTTACCGATGCACTAACGGCCAATTTCAACAAATGAAGTTATAATTAACTATCGGTTGTAACTTCAAAAACATATTCTTATCTGGAATTTGAAGTAACAGTTAGTTTTAACTGAACTTGGTGAAATTTGCCTTAAACCTATTAAAAGTGAGTAGTGTATCGATAAACTAATGTGAACTCTTAATTTGTTGCATAAGACAGCAAGAACTTTTCAAATGTCCGTTTAGCTTCTAAAATTGCACTTAAATGCGTTATAATTTTTTTTAAGAAATTTCCAATTAGTTTCTTTGAGGTATGTAAATCGAACTGTTTATGGTCGCTTTATCCGCACGGGTAAATCTGCATAGAACTCTGATGATGAGAATTTGGTTGTTCTCGAACTACACCTTTTCCAATTGTAATTCAGAAAGCGTCAATTGTAATTCAGAAAGCGTTAGTTGTAATTCAGATTAGTCAGTTGTAATTCAGAAAGCGTCAATTGTAATTCAGATTTGTCAATTGTAATTCAGAAAATAGAGAAATCTTATTAACTTTTTATTTTTATTTTTTTATAACAAAAAAAAAATTTCACTAAAGAGCTAATTATATTGGTATATGTATATTCGTATATATTTCGTATATATTTTCGCTTTCTGAATTACAATTGACAATTTCTGATCTACAATTGACGCTTTCTGAATTACAACTGACTAATCTGAATTAGAATTGATGCTGTCTGAATTACAACTGGAAAAGGTGTAGCTGTAAGTTTGATCGGGGTTCAACACCCCGTTCAGTCAAGAAAAAAAAATTACTAACAAATTTTAATTCATATCATGTTGTTAAATTCCTTCCTTCATTAAATTTGATTTAAAATAAAATCGAATTTGGATTACTAATTTTTCATTCTTTAAATTTACGTGTAAATTTTTTCCTCGAAAATGTTAGTTATAAGATTAGTTATGGACTCATTATAATAAACAGGGTGTTTTTTTAGCCCAATAAATCTTGGTATTTTGAAAAAAAAACCAAAAAAAAAAATGTAATTTTAATTATATAAATTATTTATTCAAAAGATCATTAAGTGACATTAACATTTGAATATGATTTTAAGTATAAGCGCACGGCGGCCGTTCCAAATGAAGCGCATTCTTGATATCCAATTTTGAACACAATTTTGTGGTAAATCCAATCGTCGAATGAACAACACATATGATGGTCTCTTGGCTTTTATTCCTAAAACAGTTCGGCCTTGCAGGATAAAGGTCAATTTCTGTGCGCAAAATCATACACGTTATGGATGGACATTACCCCAATTCCTGCGATAAACGACGAATGGCGCAAATCAGTGACTAATTTTCAAAGAAAATTTATCAAGAATAAAAATTGGGAATTTAGCATATCATACGCAAATCTTTTTAAGGAACATTTGAATAAGTTCAAGCGCGAATCTATTTGTGATGATTTGCCCAGAATACTGAACAAAAATGCTGCAAAAGTCAGCACATTATGACAGTGCCCCGGTAGGAAAGCTGGTAGTGAGCTAGTCTATCAGCGCCGGGGTTGCGGGTTCCATTCCCGCAGACAATCGGACTTAAAATCAGCCTTTGCCTTCACTAAATTAAAAATACAATCGGAATCCATTAAAAAATATTGCAAATATGTACATGACTAATTTATTTCTTAATATATATCAGAGCTGCAAATGAATCATTTATTTTTGAACTAATTCGCGATACATTCATGCACTGAAGTAGCAAATTTTTAATTAATTCTTTCACACAAAAAAAAATGAATAGAAAGAAATTTGAGGCAATTCAAATTAATTTGGTGAAAAAGAATTGCAATTAATTTCCAATTCATTTGGATTGAATTGATTGAATTTCTAGGTATTGGGGAAAATCCTATCAAAATGGAAAAATTTTGTTTATTTGCTAAACGAAAGTCAAATTTTTATCAAAAAGGGTGTGTGTGAAACGGAAGCAAAGTTCTATGGTGAAATGAAATTTGTTTCTGGTAGAACATTTTCATATTTGTGATGTGTGAAATTGTAACATTTTTGACAACGTAAAATTTTGACATAAGGAAAAAAACAAAAAAAAACTAGTAGTTTTGTGAAAATGAATAAATTAATCAAGTTTTTACCAATAATCATTTCAATTTTGTTGGAAATGAGATCGTCCCAACTATTTTATGAATTCGTTCTGATATATAAACAATTTTTACAAAAAGTGTGGGCAAAAAAGCTTATACATATGTAAATACTTACATGTTGTATAATTATTTTTAATTTTTTTGCCGCTGGTCCTGCTTCCATATTATTTCTTATTTTGTTAAAACAAATTTGATGTAAAAAAATAATTTTGTGGTTGTCAAAAATTTCTATACTTATGTCAAAATTTATACTAGCCCCCAGGGCTAGTGAAATTTTATTCACCTCAATAGTGTCAAAATGTTACTTCCATGAGTACTTTGCTACCGTTTCACACACACCCAAAGTGTGAAAATATTATTAATTTATTATTAAAGGTGTGTTTAACAATAAGTTTTTGTTTAAAAAATTGCATATTTGTATATTTTGGAAAATTTATTTATTTTTTTAAATTCTTCAATCGAATTTTAAAGATTCTTTGAATCTTAACAAAATGTTTTGCTGCTGTGTTCGTTTACTAGAAATTCTTACTACTTTTACTACAATTGGAAAAATTTGTTTACTTTTTGCATTGAAAACTTCCAGCTGTAATAAAAATAGTAAACTGTAGTAATTCCCCCTAGATCTGCTCATGAATTTGATTGATTGCAACACATTTTTGACTTCATTCATTTGAATTGAAATTCATTGTTCTAATTTATTAGAATGAATTCGAAGTCAATGCAATTCAAACGAATTGAAAATGAATTTCAATTCACTTTAACAAATTCATTTGAATTGGAAACGAATTGAAATTAATTTCTGCCTAATTCGATTGTATTGATTTAAATTTAATTCAATGCTTTTTTATTGTGAAAAGAATTAGTTCAAAATGTAGCTCATTCGTAATGAATTGAAATAAAAAATGATGGTTGGTGTTTTGTCTAAACTTTGTATCGGAGCAAATAGGTCAATACCTTCTTGTTAATCAAGTGCGATATTAGTGTTTTCATTATGGTGTAAAAATTATAATTGCTTTTCGTGTTATTATTTAAGAAATATTGGCCCATAATTATAGTCAAACGCTAAAGTCGGCTCTTTTTAAAAACAACTTTAAAATAAAAACATTGGCGCATATTCATAAATCATTACCAAGTGTAAATTTTTTTAAGTACCTATTTAAGCTATTCACAGATGATTACTTGCAGCATTAAAAGTTTACACTTAATTATAGGTAAAGCTGTAACTAAATGCCAACTAACTAATACATTCAAAGAACAGCTGATTGATATCATTTTATAATATATTGCAAAAGTACAACATTTTTGAAGTGGCTATAAAAAATAAATGGAAAGAATTATAAGAGATATTCAAATAATAACAGATAAAAATATGACAAAAAACAGTTAAGACGTATAAAACACGCTGCAATTATAATTTGTGCTTGAAATGAATTTCTGCTGCACCAAAAAAAAAATCCATAAAAAAATAAACTAGAGATGTGTTCTTAGTCGATAAAATTCTTTTGAATATTTTTATTATTATTTTAATTGACTTATATACTATTATAACCAAAAAACAACTTTTTTAGAATTTGCGTTAATTTTTTAAAGAACAAAAAATGAGATTTTAATACTTTTATAAGCTTTTTAATTAATTACAGAATATATCGTTCAAAATATTATCGACTTTTAATTTTCTCTAAATGCCAATATGCATGGTTGCATTTCTTCTATCAGCTGAGAGCTGTTACTACGTTAGTTATGAATTGTGAATAAGATCTATAACTATTTTTTAGTTTCTGTTTTGTTAGTTACAACTTTAGTTATGATTTCTGGATATGCGCCATTATTTTAATTATTTAGCTACTACAGTCGAAATTAAAGTCTGTTTTAAGTTGAATCGACAAATGTAGAAAATTGTTTCATACAACTTACAACAAAATATTAGCAAGAGGTAACTCTAAGCAGCTGTTATTGAAAATCAAAATATAAATAAAACACTGCATATCTTGTGGCGTTGAATTTGTGTAGAAAGCAACAACAAAATTACAAAATATTTTTTACTTTGTTTTTGCTTGCAATTAAATTTCTGGCGTTGTATTTTACACATTAATGGCCTATACACATGTATTTTGTGTTTCTTTCCATAAAAGTTGTCCTTCAAATCATTAATAATTGCAAAATATCGGCCAATATCTTGTAACATAATCATTTTTTAACTTTTTGCAAGTACTTTTTTGTTTGCCAAAAAACAGCTGATGCTGTTGTTAAATGAGTTGAAAACAACTTCAGCTGGTTTTAAAATTAACATCGGTTTTAACGTGTAAAATATATATAGTAGATCAAAAGCATATTTTTAATAAAAGTTTACTTTAGAACTCTTAAAGTATGCTTTGTTTATGACTATAGTTATGGGCCATTAATAATATTATAGTTGTTCTTAAAATATGTTAAATAAGCAAATTAAGATGGTCGCAATAAAAATGTAGATGATTGTGAGCAACCATAATGTGATTGTTATAGAAATGATTTAATTATTATATGATTATGGCAAAGAAAAGTATGATTAGAGCAAATTTTCTGCAGCAATTTGTTCGTGACCTTATCAAACTATATTTTTTCTCTCGTTGTGGAACTTCAAATTGGTAGATCTGCAAAGATCATTGGGGAAACTAGAAGCTCCAATACTTTAAAGGTTTTGTACTAGGGATTTTTAATTACTGTAAAGCTATGTTGACATCCTACACGTAACAACTAGTTTTGTTAAAAAATTATTTGCTTTTGCAAAGCGTTTGGCTAGTTCGAACATCATTTAGCAGTTTATAAATTAAATTATTCAAATAACTGCTTAAGGCTGGATTACACTATTATACTTTGTATTAATACATGTCGAAAACTCAAGCAATATGACAAAGTGTGATAGTGTGAATGCAATGTGTCAAGAAAATGACAAGTATTATGGAAAAAGTTTGACATCCCATACGACTTCATCGTTTTTTGAAAAATTTCTAAACAATAATACTTTTCATTGGATCAGGGTTGCATTTTATTTCAAGTGTGAGTGTTTATACTTTGTGTGATGGTGTGAACACAAACTGTCATGTTAAATTAGATTTTTTGACAGTCGCAACAAAACTCATTAGATTTCTATCTAACAAAGTATTATGGAATACGTAAGACTTGTGAGATAGTGTAATCTAGCCTTTACAAATAAAGTTTAGTATATAAATAGAAATTGTTAACAATAAAGCTACTAAAGTTTGATCAATTTGCTGGTGACGCTTTTTTCGTCAAAGACTCCTTTCACACTCGGCAATTTACTTGCGCAAATCTCTTGCGCAACTATTGGTTTGTAGACGTCAGCGGTAAAGGAAAGGTCGGGGTAAGGAAAAAAATTGAGTACAGACTTTGTTGTACTCGACGAGTAACTTGCCGAGTCTAAGAGGGGTCAAATATTTGTTAGGTCTGAACAACCTTAAAATAGTTTTCTTAACAAAAATTATGCTATTTTACTGTTACCATCTGTAAAATATTCAAATTCTTGTTTTCTACTTATATTTTGTATAGAATGGTAACAAAGAAACATTAAACTTATTTATAAATTTGTTTGACACAATACTATGCATAACAGTTTGTCTGGTAACAAAGTTAAAAGCAAAAATACAAAATAAAAATAAATTTATACACAAGCAAAATTCTAAATACAACTACAAAAGATTCTTATAAAAAATAAAATGTTCTTCGTTACAAAAACACACTTGCATCCAAGTACAAGTATCTGTCCCCAGTATCCTTGTATTTAACGCAAAGACAAGTATTTTACATATAAAAAACAGACACACAGACAGACAGAGAGACAGACATACATATAAAAAGACTTTTATTGGAATTTTCTAAAGTCTTCTTTATGTTGATGGGTTTATTGGTAATCTCTGTCAATACTCTTTAAAGTTATGAATATAAAAATTTGTTTCTTTTCTTTTAATGATCCAGCTAGCTGGTACATGATGTTAAGCACAGACCGACTGGGTTTCGTATGTAAAACTTAAGATTCAAACCAGAATGCATGTTTAATTTTGTAAGAAATTTTCGGATGTGAGTAATCTGTTTTAATGTTAGTTGGCGTTAAATTTCCTTTTTCATGTTGTAGGGATATAATGGTGGCTTTGTATTGATTTATGATTATGAGTTGATTAAGGCAATAATTTATGACAAATTTTAAATATTATTCCAAGAATGCAAGTCGTTGCTTAAAATTTTATTTTCTCTAGATATAAAATAACCTTTCACTGGAAAGATAGATATCCTTATAAAATATTAAGTTTCCCAGTAATATTTTCCCTTAACAATTAATTTTTAAAATGTATCAAGTTTAACCTGTCACACTCTTCGGTATGCAGTTTCAAAAATGTTTGCAATATAAAGCGATCATAACAGTTTTTATTCTATTTTTTTCCTCCACATTTACACGATATTATAGATTTAGTGCAGCATAGTGTAATAAAATGCTTTTGTTTTAGTGCATGAGTTTTCAAAGTTAATTAAATTAAATTCTTTCAACCAAATGCATAAAATCCCCAACCATACACTAATTAAAAACTTGCATCCCCCTGCCTTTAACAAAAAAAGAAAAAAAAACAACTTGATTTTGTACATCTAACAGACTAATGGATTTATATTCTTTTACATATTCACGTAATTTACACAATTACCAACACATACACAGCTACAGTTTGCATATGGTCCTTTATTGAAAACAAATATCTGCTAAAAGTGTGTGAAACTGCAGCTTCAAATGGTGGGACGCATTCACACACTATAAATTGAAAATGCATTTAAATGTTGCTGTGCTGCAAACATACAACACTAACAAATTTAAAACAAACATTATCGCACGACCATTAAATATTGTTGCAATTTAAGTAACTAATTATTTAAAAAACTCATACATACCCTTACAAACATTCAAGCACACACACACACTGTAACACAATTTTTTACACCATCTAAAAATCTATTAAGAACGCTCAAATAACACACAGTAAACGTTAAAAAATATTGTTTGATTTTTCTGGTTATAACTCACTTTGCTTGCCTTCATGCCTGCCATCTGAAAAAAAAGAGAATCACTAATTAAAAAAGGTGAATTTTAAAAAGTTAAAAAAAATAAAGGCTTGAAATAAGGCTAATGAAATAAAGAGGGCCCTTAACGTTCAAGAGAAAAGATCACTTTTTAGTAATTGGAATTTAATTATCAAAAATTTTGTTTTTTCTTGCAAAAATTTAAACCATATTTTAATTTTTCAAGCACGCTTCTCTAATATTTACAATTTTTATTCCAATTGTCAAAATATCTTGGGTTTCAAAATATGAACATACATATCGCACTTGATCGACAAGAGGGTATTAACTCGAAATTTTAATTTTTTCACTTTATATACTATTTATCTTTACACGCTATAAAAATATCGTGCTATTTTGTCAAATTTTTGATAACACAGTACAACACATGATTTGCCAACTCAATTCTGTGAACTGTATGTGAAATTAGACCCAAAAAGAAGAATTTCGTTTTGTCTTCTTACCTGCGATTTGAAGTTAGTATCGATTTGAAGTTAGTACTATCGTATAGGGGAATTTATCACGTTTTAGGCCCTGTTGTTTGACATAGCTCGACAACCACTAGCCCAATTTAGTTGAAATAAATTTTAAAAAATTAAGAATTACAATTCCCTTAATCATTTTTTAATTTATATTTTTATTTTTATTTTAAGGGTGGTGGCTATAACTGATTTTTGAAATTCTTACCTTTACTCAATTGCGAATAAAAGCGAAACGCGTGCATCGATTTTTATGATCTTTGTCTCATTTTGCTCATAGGTTATGTGACTTTGCGAAAAAACAACTAGACTTGAAACTTTTTTCCATTTTGGATTTTTTATGTATTTTTAAAAAAAAAATTAAAATTTTTAGGCAAAAAATAATTTTTTCCCTTCATACATTCATTTTTAACTTCGAAAGTGTTACTTGTATAGGAAAACAATATATGAACAGATTAAGGGAATTGTAATTCTTAATTTGTCGAGCTATGTCAAACAACAGGGCCTAAAACGTGATAAATTCCCCTATACGATAGTACTAACTTCAAATCGCAGGTAAGAAGACAAAACGAATGATGCAGAAATTCTTCTTTTTGGGTCTAATTTCACATACAGTTCACAGAATTGAGTTGGCAATCAATTAACTGAAAAATGTTGTGCTGTGTAATGAAAGGCATGGTTTAAACATTTTTATTCTTATGTCTCTAATGAAGAATTGAAAATGTTTGCCTATACTGAAACATTTTAAATTTTGAGCCATTACCCTCTTAATGATCAAGTGCGATATATTTATTAGATTTTTAAAACAATTTTTTCAATTCAACGAAAAATTAGCAAAAGTTAAGTTAAAACGAAAGTAGTTCCCGTTGTTAAGTTTGTTAAATCCTTTTCCGAAACAAATCAAAATGCATTTCTTGCACTTTGGTATTTTTTCGGCCAGCCCTCAGTGGATTCGTTAACAAGCAGAATTGCAACATTTGGGCAAATGAGAATCTACGAGTGGTCGTTGTAATGCATCCACAAAGAATGACTGTTAAGATTATATTTAAAGACCTGGCCAATAGGTTGTTCGAACAGGACGGTGCCACTTGACACATAGCTAACGAAACTATGCGCTAGAAATTCAATGGTCGTGTTATCTTTTTTCCTGTCGATGTTAATTTTCCGTCACGATCATATTATTCGACACAGTTGGACTTCTTCCTTTGGAGATATTTAAAAGAAAGTGTTCGTTAATAATCCCAAAACATTTCAAGAACTAAAGGATGAGATAATTCGGCACATTGCCGCATTAAACCTCAATTTTGACTCAGAGTTTAAAATATGGACCATCGGAGAGAGATATGCCACCGAAGCCGTGACGAGCATTTGGCCGATATTTTGTTTTATGCAAAATTGTCAGAGACTAATCGAAGAATTTATAGGATTTATAAAAAAAACAGCCATATTTAGTGAGTAATTTAGCTTATATTTTTGTTAAATTTTTTCAACACAATTTAATAATTCACAAAAGAAAAAAATAACAAAGGAAATGTGATTTATTTGAATTTAACATACCCGATGTTCTAGAAATCGATATGGAGTGAAATTGAAATCGAACGATAGTTTAAATGCAATTATTTACAAAATGACCGTAGTCTGTCGAGCTTTTAAGTGTTGTTGCAAAAATAATAGATACTTAAATAATGAAGTAGATAAAAAAAAACATTATATATAACTTTTTGTTTGACCTTTTTTTTATTTAATTACTGATTTTACTATTTAAGCTCTTGGTCTTTTTATAAAAAAATTTTTTAAATTATTTATTTTTTCTCGATATTTCGCTAACCATTGGTTAGCATCTTCAGGAAATTATAATTATTTATTGTTAGTTTTTATTGTTAAATAATTATAATTTCCTGAAGATGCTAACCAATGGTTAGCGAAATATCGAGAAAAAATAAATAATTTAAAAAATTTTTTTATAAAAAGACCAAGAGCTTAAATAGTAAAATCAGTAATTAAAAAAAAACATTTTTATGAATTTTCATTACAGGGTCGTTTTTGAAATTTGCTTGATTTTAAATCCACTTCATTTTGGTTTCTAGAACACGCCTGTGTTTTTTAACAAAATACTTCATGAGTTTTTCTCTTTAGAATGGTTTGGTTTAAATATATTGTACAAAGGATAAATCTAAAATTTTAAATGTAACAGGTGTTCAAAAATGTATTAACGTAAATGTTCTTCAACAACTTCACTTATTTACCACTTACACAGTGACTATAACATAGTTAGTGAAAAAGTTGCTCCATCAACAAAATCAAAGAGGGCTGAAAGTGGTCCAATTAATAAATATTTTAAACAAGATACTTCCAGCGATTCTCTAGAGGAAATTATTTGCAGAAGCATAGCAGAGGATGGAATGTCTGTGAAAAGTTTCAAAAAACTCAAAGTTATATTGACTCTTTTAAAATCTTAGTGCCCGAAAGTGAAGCAACAATTTGGAGCTACATTGACAAGTTTTATTTAAAAAATAATGTTCATTTAAAGCTCAGTTAGCCGGGAGTAACAGTAAGAGTAACCTTACCGTAAAAAAGTAAGACCAATCTATTTCTTACAGATTGAGACGTAACATCTTACTTCTAACTATAATCGATCTCATTGGTTTACATACAACAAAATTAATCAGCTGATTTGCAACGTTACTGTTACTCCCGGCTAACTGAGCCTTTACTCAAGTTATAATTTTTTCTAAAATTATCGAAAAAATCTCGTCATTTATAAAGTTTATGGATTTGGAATTATTCGATTAATCGATTAATTCTAAAATTTTATTCGTTTAATCGAAAAAGATAAAATTGCCAAATATCGATTAATAGTTTAATCTAACAAAAATAAAATCCGATTAATTGAACACCCTAGTTCAAACTAACTATTACTTTAATTTCCAGTTAACAATACGTTTTGACAGTACAACTGATAGTTAATTATAACTGAACTTGGTGAAATGGGCCGTTAATATTTAAAAATCTTTACAAAATTTTCGTATTGGAATAATGAAGAAGCATTGCCATATATCTTTTTTGTCATATTTGTCAAAATTTAAATCGCGGCAACACACAAAGCAAAAGAAAACTGAAAAAAAACAAAGCAAAAGTAAATGCATTTACAACTTTAATTTTTTTCCAGTGCTGCAATTATTGATATGAACTTTTTAAATTTTTTACAATTTTAAAGTTTTTCACTTTTTTATGCATAAATAAAAACTTAAATGTTAATCTTTTTGTACAAAAATTTTGTTAACAGCTGTTTTTTGTTTTGCTAAGTGAATTTGTTGCCATATAACACAGTGAAAAATGCTGGTGCTGCGAAATATGTTACATAAAAATCGCTTAAACAAAATTTAGCAGATTGATGAAAACGATTGGAATCTAAAGCATCAAAAATGATTTCGAACGGAATGGCAAATACAGAACGGAAAGCATTTGATATTTTAATTAATATTTTTTAATTTAAAAATTGTAACTTTTGTGTTTAATTCACACAGCACAAGTACATGCAGAGAGAAATTTAACCCTGGATGGTTACTGTTCGTCGAACTGACGAAGCTCATTTACTCCTTTTCATATAACTTTTTTATTTGCAATCAAATTACGCGCGTTTTTCAACAACGTTTGCTGATGACGTAAACTTTAAAAAGTAAATTATTTTGAAACACACAAACAAGGGTTCAAATTCGTATCGAATTTTGAGAGGGAAAAAATTTAAATTTTTTATGCTTTATTTTATTTTGTTTTCTAATAAAATGCTTAACTAAAGAAATTCATGTTGATTTTTTACTTTCCGATAGAATTGTTTTTTAATAGTTCTTCCATTTGAAGAAAGTAACCTTAATGTACTAAAATGAAGATTAACCTCCAGGGTTAAAAAAAAAATAAAAAGTCGAGTTACTTTAATTTCTGTGGTTATGGGCATAATTATAGTTGTAATAATTAATAAATAATGAAAAATTTAATTAAACATTATAAACTATTAAATTAACCTAACCTAAATAAAAATTTTTTCTGGGAATCAGAAAGTGATTAGAAATTAAAATGATTAAGGTGCCTATTATGGACTAAATTCGATTTTCGACAGCAGTCGAATTAGCTGATCGAACGAATTTGCATTTGGTATTATGGCGCGCTTTCGATAAAAATTTACTATTGTGATTTTGTTAATTCACAGTAGTACATTTTCGATCAGCTTTCACTTAAAATAAAAAATTTTTGATTACAAATTTAAAAAATAAAATTAAAGTTAAACGTGACCACGGCGGAATTATGGTTGTTTTCAAATAATTTAGCTTCAGTGGGGTTTCATCCCACTTTTTTGCATGCTGAACTTTGCTGCAAATCATTTGGTCAAAAAAGAATTTTGTTCCATAAGGAATATGAGCGTTTCCAATTGCTGTTTACGACGTTGGACTTTTATAAAATGAACAAAACTGATAAAGAATATGGTATTTCGTATACGAACACAAAAAAATTTACAAATAGTTAAATTTTAAACAAGTTTTTTACATTTATTTGCACCGTCGAAAGCAAATTTGTTTTCGTTGAAAAAATCGATGCACAACGAAATTTTCAACAGTGCTGCCAACTTATAATACCAAATTAACATTCGATAATCGATGTTCGATAGCCAGCGAAAATCGTTTATCGAATGTAACTCTTAATAGGGGCCTGAGTGTTTTCATGATATTGTCTAGCTATGTTTTGATTTTTAAGATTAATTTTATACTTAGACAATCCGTACTCAAAGCAGGGCCCAAATCGCCGCAGTCGTGATCGAGTGACTTTGATCGAAATTTTACTTTTTGAGATTATGTCATTCGATAACAAGTATTCGATCGAATGGCTTTACTCGAAATGTCATTCGATAGGTTATTACAAACAATTTACACACTTTTTGGGAACAAATATTAGATTTCTTTAACAAATAGCTAAAAATTTAAGTATTAAACTGCAAATTTTCTGAATTTGTAAAATGTTTTCCGAATTTTTGCAATTTTTGCGTTGCTTTGTTGCTCTTTTTGGCAAGCGCCGCCGTTATAAAAAAAGCCACATAAATAAACCGAAGTCACCTAATTTATACGGCACTATCAACATTGTTGATTTATATGCGGCGAAAAGTGCAATGCCTTATGCCATTAGTATACAAGCATAAAAATCTATTACATTATTAAACAAATTTCGATACGAAAGCTTTCGAATGCCGCAATCCCGTTTTTGATACGTCACGAAGTTTTATTCGATACGAAAGTTCATTCGATCACGTGTGCGACGATTTGGGCCCAGGTTATGGGAGTTTTTTCGTATGAAAACAATTTTGCTGTGTGTAATCTATTCCTTTACGAAAAAGAATTAAAATAGATCCTTACATTTTAGCTTTTGAAGTTGCAAATCTTCCTCGTTAAATTTAACAGAAATCTTTAGAACAAATCGTAAAAATGTAAAGGCAACATTGTAGTCAATGCCTTTAAATAAAATATGTACACAATTAATTAAAAAAGTAAAATTGTAACACAAATAGATTTGTTTTACGCCTCTAAGCAGTCCCTAGTAAGTGTCCTTCGTTACTCTGCTCCGCATACTTAAATAAATTATATATCATACAGTTTGCGCTATAAATACCAAAAATATCCAATTATGATATAAATTACTTACTTTAATTTCAATCATTATCAAATTCTTGTAATTTCCCAGAGCCCCTTAATATTTAATACCGCCCTAAGTATACACCAAAAAAAAAAATTCTGACTCCATGGTAATTTTAGATTTTTCGTTTCCTTCATTAGTGTGGCAAACTCAAATAACAAATGATGTAAAGACTAAAATTTTACTACTCCCGTTACACAGTAACTCGCCCTGTGTACTCGCACGAGTAATTACTGTGTGTGTGTGTGTGTGTGAAAGCACAAGGTAAAATAATTGTTTGTAACTGCTAGTGAGGCACAAAATTCTATAAGCTGTATAATAAGTTAATTGTATTGGTTGTTATAGTATGCAACCATGGAAAATACGTTTTAGCGCTTAAGAACAGAAACATCGCTTCATTTTAATTTCTAAATATTGGTGGACTTTTAAAAAGGAAATAGCAAAACTTCATGCAACAGACAGTGGCAGGTTTTTTAGTAAACATTATAAGTGTGTTGGTAATTCTTTTTTAAAATCGTATGAAGGCATAAAACTCAGTGGTATAAAAAGCCAAATTTTTGTTTGTTAGTTATTCTTCAAACTGGTATATAGTTTACAGGGAGACACGGATTTGCTGAAAACAAAAAATGTCTTTTAATACTTTTTACTTTGCCTGAAATTAATAAGTTTGCAAAAAAAAAAAAAAAATTATAAATAACAAGCTGAACCTTATTAACGATTAATTATTTTTAAAATAACATTAAAGAACACAATAATGTGGTCTTACGTTACATCGACTCTCCAAAGTACCAACGCAAATTATGAGCCAAAAAAATAATTAATGTTTTATAGAAATCTATACCATATTCTATAAAGTGAATATTTTTTATACAATTTAATCTTCAATCTAAAGCTCAAATTAGACGTGATATGCTCATAACTATACAAAAAAGCTGTTCAAGGCTACGGCAATGTCATCATTGCTTTGTCACGTTTATTTGGACCTGAGCATTGCTAAAAGAATTTAATTAATTTTTTATTTGGCTCATTTATAACGCTCTTTCTATTTTTTACGTAATATAAATGAAAAATTTTTTTCTTCTCCTGTTTTTGTAGTTTTGACGAAAAAATTTTCATTTTCACATTTATTTATAATTATTATTATATATCAAAGTTGTTCTTATTCGACATTTCGAAATTTAAATAAATAAAAATTAGTCAAGCTCGAGTCCAGTGTTTTTTTGTAAATAAAAATTCCTTTTTATTTGTTTCCAATATTTCTATATTCTTTGAAGATCATCATTAGGGATTTCTTTTTATTTAATTCAAGAACAATAAAATACAAAATTACTTCATTACTACAAACATATAAATAACAACAACCACATTAATTTAGTTTTTTTATAAAAACTTTTACGCTTACAAAATAAATACACACTCACAGTGAATTTTTATAAATTTATTATTTACACATCGACATCTAGACTTTCACTAAACTTAAAATCCTTATTGTATGTTGATCTTTTTTAACTAAGCCTCTGTAGTTATTGGCACATGAACACTCTACGTCGCTTTTAAAGTTTACACTATTTGTTGTTGCTATGATGTGAAGCATTTCCAGCATATATCGACGTTTGTAATTCGGCTCTGCTTCCCTGCAAATAATAGGTCTAGTCCAAGCACGCGTGTAAAATGTAGCCTACAAGGAACTAGGACTAGTCCAAAAGTAAATCAAACGTATGGAAAAAACATGGTCTATTTAACATTACGATGTCCTAGGGCAGGACCATATAACCCAGTTTTGGACTACAAAGGAGTAGTCTTTAAACTACTCGATGGTATACTCAAGAGGATTAGTTTTGAAGTCGTTTATAAACGAAAACATGTTGTTAAAAAACGAAGACATGTCGTCTAACTACAAACACTTTTTAACAATGACATGATCCATGCTTGCACTAGATTGGACCAGTCCATGGAGTAGTCCATTTTATCAAAATGGATCAGGTAGTCCAATATTATTTGCAGGGTTGTAACACACTAACATTATTAAAGTCAGGCGAGTGTTTGTTTTTGACCCAGTGGTTCACAAGTGCTGTTTTGGTGTGTCTCTACTGAGTTTTAATTTTTGACCCGATTTATGGCCTGCGATTCTAGTTTTTAGTTTGTTTTTTGTGGTTCCATTGTATACCTTGTCACAACTTTCGTTTAAATTTCCAACACAGGGTATATTATATATAACATTTGATTTATCCATGTTCTGAATTTTATCTTTTGTTTTGCTATATATTTTTGAGATATTGTTGTCCGTTTTGTGTGCTATTCTAAAGTTTTCACCATTAAAAAATATTGATTTTTCAAATCTCCCTGATATTTCGGGTACATATGTAAGAGATTTGTAACTTTTGGGTATACATATCGGTAACTTTCGAACCACTTAATTTTTATTTTCATATGCACGAATAAGATTATTCGTGAGTTTTTCAGAAAAATTGTTGTCAAGAAGGATGCTTTTAATTTTTCTTATAATATTTTTGTGGAATTCCAAGTCACCCAGATTTAACAATCTTATTATTAAATTTTAAACCGTATTAATGATTACTCTTTTTGGATGTTTTGAAAAGTAGTTAATAATTCTACCGGAAGAGGTCGGTTTTTGGTACCAATCCATTCTTAAGATGTTCCCATCTCTGATTACAAAAGGCATTTTTATTTACAAAAAAACACTGGCCTCGAGCTTGACTAATTTTTATTTATTTTTTTATATTAAATTAAAGAAAACTATATTAAAAATAAAAAAACTAACATTAAGTTAATTAAATAAATCTTATCAAAAGTTAAGAAATTTTTACTAAAATTTATTATTTTTTTTTTTGCCGATATGTCATAAAATTTCTCAAAATTAAAGATATCATAAATATCAGCCATTTTCTAAAAATCGAATTCGAGTTAAATTAAAATCGAATAAACTTTGAAAACGATCTAGTGTTTTAAGTTCGTTAAAATATTTCGTTTTAAAATCTTCATACTACGGCCGCATTTAGATTTTGCAATTGTCAACCACGCATTTTCTTTCATTACTAAGCGATTCAAAGTTCTAACAGATAAAAATAAAAAACAGTGGCAATCGCAACTTTTGTTTTAGACTAGTTTAAATTACTAGTTGTTAAGCGTCGAAAAATGTGAAAGGTTATACAATTGCGACTGCACAGCATTATACATGACGCCGCACTGTAGGTGAAAATTTAATTTCATCGGGCAATTTTTTGCTGTCGCCGATTTCAAAAATTTTAATGACATTCGATAGCAAACATTTTAGAACTAAGTTATCCAAAAAAATGGATTAAAATATTGGTAATTGTGGGTGTGACATGGCTACTGGAAACAAATATTTTATGGTGTTTTAGAAAAAAAATTTATTTTTTGTAAATTTGATCAGAACTAAATTATGATTTCTAGCAAACTGTTATAAATAATGGGTCGAATTTCTTTTGATATAGTAGTGTCAAAGTGGTCTTTAAGAAATGGTTCGTCACATCACTGTATCATTTAGAACTGATGTGTAATTAAAAGTTTCCCCAGGTTCTAAATTTTAGCTAAGTCCTAATTTCAGAGGTATAAAACTTGTTAGGGTCGAAAAGGGTTAAAGAGATTTTAGTACTATCGGAAAGCTGAAGGCGTCCTCTTTAACCCCAAACTGCTTGGAACTGTCTGTTGAACACTTTTTACTTTTAATGAAATTACTTGCAACATTTTTTGCTCTTTCCATTTTACTGAAATATAACGAACGAACGTTTTGTTTTAAAAAAAAATTCTTCGATATTTGAAAACTAGTTTTGCAAAAGCTGAAAGTTGGAGAAACAATACCGGTGCTGGCATTCTAACAGAAGATATTGAAAATGGAATTCGTACTGTAAATGGTAAACGTTAAACATGGCTAATTAAGACTTTTGAATAATATATTTCACTATTTTAGAAAATTTCGTGAGATTTGCCGCTATTATGATCGCTTGCAGGATATTTTCGGAGATAAAAGGCCATGTGAGTTGGATAAGTTTGACTCAGATATACACTCAAGAGAATTTTTTGGTTTTGTGGACTCGGAGGAGTTGGAAATGTTACCAATGACTGAAACTTCTTTAATTACGCCCGAGACTCCCATAGAAATTATTGATGAGGGTATAAAAGAAACGTTAAATGATTTTGAAGAAACTCAAACTCAATCTGAAATAATAAAAGGCTTCATCTTTCGCAGAAAAAATCAGCTTCTAAAGGTGCAATATCTCAATTGGATAAATTTCAAACTGAGCGAAACAAAACTCAGCGATACCCAATTCAATTCGAAGAAGAAATGTACAAAGAACTAGAGTATCAGAAAGAAAAATTGTATGCCGAATTGTAACTAAAAAAACAGATAGAACAAAAGAGATAGAATTAAAACTAAAAAAAATAGAAAAAGAAGAAAAAAATATTAGAATTGGAAAAAAATGAACGACGCGCAAAGTATGTGTTGGAATTGAAATAGGAATTAACATAATATAAAAAGAATTAAATAAACGTATATAATAAAACTATTCCAGTTTTTAATTTTGCGTGTTTTTTTACTGAATGAATATATTGAAAATTATGGAAATATATATGTTGAAAAATTAATTTTAAAACCGAAGATCTTGACAAAATATGTTGACGATTTATTTTGTATAATTTCTGAATCAGGAATAGAGCAAATGTTAGATATTTTTAACTCTTTTAATTCAGATATTAAATTTACAATTGAAAGGGAATCTAATTCAAGAATATCATATTTGGACACTTTGAGAATTAGAAGAGGAAATAGGGTATTAATAGATTGGTATCAAAAACCAACATCTTCTGGTAGAATTATTAATTATTTCTCGAAACATCCAAAGAGAATAATTATTAATACAGCTAAAAATTTTATAGAAAGAGTTCTAAAAATAAGTGATTCAGAATTTCATAGAGATAATAAAAGGAAGATTTCAGGTATTTTAACTGATAACAGTTTTCCTAAACAATTAATAACAGATTTATTAATACAACATAATAATTGTAGAATAAATAACCAAAATAGTATTACAGAAGAAAGGATTTATAAGTCGGTAACATATATACCTAAATTTTCAGAAAGATTAGAAAAATCAAATATATATGATAGCAAAATATACAAAATAGCTCATAAATCTTTTAACACAGTAGGTAAACTATTTACTAAAATGAAAGACAAAATAAAGAAGATGGATATGTCAAATATTGTTTATAAAATACCTTGTAAGGGTAATGTTAGTGGACAGTGTAATAAGGTATATATAGGTACAACAAAAAATAAACTGAAAACTAGGATAGCAGGACATAAATCAGATCAAAAATATAGAAATATATCCAAAAAAAAACAACCTTATCAACTCATTGTGCTAATCTAAATCATTATCCAGATTTTGAAAATACAACTCTTTTATACACAGAAAATAATTATAAACGTAGATTTATGTTAGAAATATTACAAATTATAAAGGTTCCGACAATTTCAAGAATTAATTTTAAGTCAGACACTGAAAATGTAGCACAAAGTTATAGACACTTAATTTATAAAAATAGAAAAGGAAGTTAAAAATTTATTTATATTGTAATAGATCAAGTTTGATTTGAAAAATATTTTTTTGTTTTTGAATTAAAAATTTTTTTTATTTGTCAGTTATTGTTAAATTTGTTATAATTTGTTAAAAATTTATAAATTAAAAAAAAAAACCCTGAAGAAGGCACTCAAGGAAGTGCCAATATATTGGTTTTTAAATAAACGTTAAAAGTTTTTTATAACAAAAAGACCTTAAGCTCGAAAATTTAGTAATATTTGAAATATTTAAGGTCGAACAAAACACATATTATATGAAATATATGTAATTGAATGAATGGCCTGGGGTTTTATATCAAATTGGGTTTGTTATACTTCTTCGGTTGAAGGATCGAAATCTTCTTCGCTAAAATTATTGGAAGAAACTACTTCAGTTAAAGGACATGTATTATCATTATCACCAATTAAGATGCTGTTTATAATACATGTAACTACTATCCACTGGGAACAAAGCCTTTTATTGTTTGCATTAGAAATTCGATGTCGCAACTCTTTAAGACCACCAAATCTTTCCTTTAATATCCCAATACAGTGTTCAGCACGGACATGAAATCTGCTGTGATGCAAATTAAACTGCTTGCGCTTAAAAGAAGTCATATCTGAAGAATTTGTTATATATGGTGTAATAACTGTATTGGACAAAGAATGGGCAGAATCACCAGCAATCCACTGGTTTAATGAAAAATAGTTTGATGAATTTATGGCTAAAGGACACGAAGAGTAGATACGAGCATCGTGAACACCTTCAGGAGCTCCAACAAACAGATGACGAATACGCAAATTATGATCGCATGGAATCTGTGGCTTTTAGTGAATAATTTAAATTCTGTGCCATCTAATTACATAGCCAATACAGTAATGGCGTTTTCTTTTCTACAAAAAATGTGACATTTTATTTAAAAAAAATGCAATTTGGTGTCTGTTTCCTAAAAATTTTGCCACCGAAAAGAATGAGTTTTTTAGAATAAAACAAGCCACCCTTTTCGGGAACAAAATTTTTAAGAAACAGGCACCAAATTGCATTTTTTTTTAAATAAAATGTTACATTTTTTTGTAGAAAAGAAAACACCATAAGGTAACTCACTAAATGTCTTCTTCACGATTTCCGCTCTTGCGGCTCTATCGGGCCAAAAAATAAATTTTTTTTTGGATTTTCAGAAACCTCCGAAATACTCTCGTTGTTATATTTTGGATAGTGTCCCCGTCTCCAATACCGAAAAGTGCTGCTATTTTTCGAATACTCTCACTTTCTTCTAAGGCCCCGGGTCTGTATAGCACATTATGCTAGTTAAAAATCAACACTTAATTGCTTACATGAATTTTTATCACGAAATTTACTACTACTAGATGGTGAAACATCGCATCATTTAACGAAATCGGTTGTCATCAAACTGAAAAAAAATATCCTCACACCATACCTTAGATTTGGGAATAAAGTACTCGATTCCACGTCGCAAAGACATCACTACGCACAAATCATCATAAAGAATGTTTAATTCTTCATCCACTCAATTATCTACCATTTTCTAAATCATCATCTGAAGTTAAAATTTCTAGAATATAATATAAATATTTCAAAGCTTATATTGTATTGTTTTCATGAAAATGTATCTTTACATACCGTTATTTTCGAAAATATTATCAATTTCCGTTAATTATCTGACAATTAAATAATCAATTAAACACTTTTATTCGGCATCTTAAAAAATATCAATTAATTCCAAGAATTATTTGACATATTTTTTTTTTTTTGACAGTTAAAACTTTTGTACTTTTAACTAATAAAAAATACCGTTCACGTCAATAAGAGTGTAATTTTCCTTTTTTTCATTTTTCCAACCAAAAGAATTTTGAAATGAATACCCTTAATGTAGTCGGAAATATTTTTCTGGCTGAGTACTTGATTTCGTAAATGCTAAATCCAATTTGTTTTGTTTTTGATAGAGTTTTTAAATCAAGTGTAAAACGAGGGATAGTTTCTACTCGTCCTGCACTTTATGTGTCTATATATGAATGAATGTGTAAACAAGCTTCTATAACGTTATATTTTTTGCATTTTCACAACTTTTACAATGACATAAGCTTTACTGATGCTGAAACAAATAGGGATAGATTTGTGTATTTAAAGTGCCTTGACAATTTTTTCCTATTCATTTGAATTTCCGTAAGAAAATTAAACTTTTTCATTTTTCCCAAGATAAAAAGTTTTTTCTTCAGCTCTTTTTTATAGTTTTTACCCCCTGCTTTGAAAAGAAAATTCTAATATTGTGAATAAAAAAACATCATAGGTTTACTTAGTAGTGATTTTCACTTGGTACAATTGATATTAAACGTCTTTTAAAAGAAATTGTAAAATAAAAAATAAAAACCTTCAACCCTCATAAACAATAAAAGAGACACAATCACACTGACGAACTGCTAAAGTCGCTACAAAGGACTGAAGAAAATTTTCCACTAAAGTTATTTTCACAGTGATTTTTCATCATTCAAATCAAAGTACAAACAAATAACAATTGCTTTCACAGTTTTGGTGGATTTCAATTTAGTAGAAAATTAACCTTTTGTTTATGGTTGCAGATGAAAAATGTATCACAGCAAATAGGGAAAAAATTCGTAAGAACATATTTTACGAAGCACTGCTTTACTGTTTGAAATTTCTCAAACGGAAACCAATTACTTATATACAAAGTTATATAACTCTAAAAATTCAATATTTCTTAGTTTTTTACTTAAACTAAGTCTAGCAAATAAATCCTTCATTAATTTCGTTGAATGTTTTAAAACAAACACAATCTTTTCTCAGCTTATTTTGCTGTTTGCTAGTTTACATTTTAAGTTTTATTTGGATCAATTGGATTTTTTTTATTTTTTTTTAAATATTTTTTGATTGAATAAATTAAGTTTCCAATAATTAATTAAAGCTTTGGGAATAGTTATTATTTACACGGATTTTTAAAATTAAATTATAAAATATACAGGTATTCAGAGTTCAAGAACTGCATTGCCGTGGATTCCTGGTTCATTCGTCTTTTAGTAAACATTGTGCTTTGCTTTTCTTTACACATTTCTTTTCATCAAAGTCAAAACGTTTGTCATCTTCACAATGTAGGTGTACAAATTTAGTTTTATCAGACTTTTCAATGCATCGATAGTATTTCTTGCAGTCCCTTACATCGGGGTAGACATCATCTTCATCGCACTTATCATTTTTGATATCTGCTAAGATCTTTTTAATTAGTTCTTTTTTAGCCTTTGTCTTTGATTCACTTTCGCCGCTCTTTTCACTTGAGGTATTTGAGTTATTTGAATCATTTTTTTCTTTCTTTTCTTTGGATTCTTCTTCCTTCTTTTTCTTTTCCTCCTCCTTCTTTCGCTTTTCTTCTTCTTTCTTTTTCTTTTCTTCTTCCTTCTTTCTCTTTTCCTCTTCCTTAATTTTTCTATCATTCTCTTTCGACTTGTCTTCTACCGAAGCATCTTCCTTAGAAATAGGCTTCTGTTTTGCAGGTTCTTTAGATTCCGTGGATTCGGTTTCTGCAGTTTCGGATTTTTCAGGTTTCTCTGGTTTACTGATACTTCGAGGTCTACCAGGGTGATGAGGCCAATTTTCGTGGATTCCAAAGCCCCACAGTGGCAAACCTGGATTGGGACGGCTTGGGTATCCAGCTTGTCCTGGATGCTCTATTGGTAAAGTGGGTTTTAATGATGCTTTAGGGTTGACTGGCGAATTAGAATCGGTAGGTGCATTAGCATTAACTGAAGTATTAGGATTATTTGGACCAAAATTAGAATCAATTGGAGCACTTGGATTAGCTAAATGATCAGGTAAATTGGATTTAACTGGTGAATTGGGGTCAGCTGGAGCAACTGGAGCATTTGGAATAATCGAACCAGAATTAGAATCAGCTGGAGCATTCGGATCTAGTGGTGCATTAGATTGAACTGGTACACTGGAATTGACTTGTGCATAGGGATCATTTATACCTACTATGCCATTCTGATTTAATGGTATATTAGGGTCAACCGGAGCATTTGAATTTGTTGGAGCGGCATTAGAACCAACTGCAGCATTTGGATCAACTGGTGCAATAGGATGAGCCGGTATATTAACTGGTTCATTGGGGTGAGTAGCAGCATTGGGAACTACTAAGGCATTTAGATCTGATGGTGCATTAGGATCAACTGAAGTATTTGGACCAATTGGGCCAGAATTCATACTAACTGGTGTATTTGGACCAACTGGTGCATTAGAATGAACAGGAACATTAGGACTAATAGGTGCAATAGTGTCCACTACAATACTCGGACCTACTGAAGCATTTAGATCTATCGGTGCAGGAATAGCTGATATATTAGGATCGACTGGAGCGATTGGATTTCCTAACGCATTTGGATCAACTGGTACATTAAGATCTGTGGGTGCACTGGGATAATCAGTTGGATCATTTGGTCCTGCTGAATTATTTGGATTTATGGGTGCAATAGGATCAAATACAGCATTTTGATCGCTGGGAGCGTTTATATTTATTGATGCATTTGGATCAACTGGGCTATTGGAGGCAACTGATATATTTGGATTTGTTGATGCACTAGAATGAGAAATTGTTGCGTTGGGAACAACTGGTGCATTGGAGTCCTTTGGAGCATTCGGATACACTGGACTAGATAAGGGACCAGCTGAAGCATTTGGATTGAATGGTGGATTAGGGTCAACCGGAGCATTTGAATCTATTGGACCAGCACTAGATTCAAATGCAGTATTTGAATCAACGAGAGCATTAGGACGAGCAGGTACATTGGAATCTACTAATGCGTTGAGGTCAGCCTGAGCATCTGGATTAGTTGGACCAGAATTTGCGTCAACTGGACCATTTGGATCTAGTTGTGCATTTGAAGGAACAGCTGGATCAATTTGACCTTCTGTAGCATTTGGATTAACGGGAGCATTTGAATCAATTGGAGCAGTATTAGAATCAATTGCATCATTTGAATTAACTGTTTTATTAGGACGAATTGGTATATTGGAATTAACTGGTGCATTGGGGCTAGCTGCAGTATTTGGGCCTACTAGGGCATTTGGATCTGGTGAAGCAGTTGGGTCAGTTGAGTAATATGGACCAGAAATAGAATCAACTGGAGCATTTGGATTATTTTGTGCATTAGAATCAACAGGAACATTGGGACTAATAGTATCTTGACCGTTGACTGGAGAATTTGGATTAATTGGACCAGTGTTAGAAAGAGCTGGAGCATTGTGATTAGCTGATTCTTTAGA
The DNA here is from genome assembly GCA_963931875.1 of Pollenia griseotomentosa. Classification (NCBI taxonomy): domain Eukaryota; kingdom Metazoa; phylum Arthropoda; class Insecta; order Diptera; family Polleniidae; genus Pollenia; species Pollenia griseotomentosa. The sequence continues at coordinate 79,962,048 of OZ007563.1, forward strand.
ATGAACATTTACAATGGAATTAACTGGTGCATTGGGGCCAGCTAAAGCATTTGGACGCACAGTAGCATTTGGATCTATAGATGCAATAGGCAAAACTGATGCACTAGGATCGACTGGAGCGTTTGAATTTATTAATGTAATAGGATCAACTGGTACATTGGAATCTGTTGGTGCACTGGTATGATCAATTGGTGCGTTTGGATCGACTGGTGCGTTGGAGTCAACTGGAGTATTTGGACCAATTGAACCAGCATAAGAATCAATTTGAGCATTTGGTTCAACTGGTGCATTATGGTGAACAGGAACATTGGGACTAACAGGTGCACTGGGGTCAGCTGGAACATTCGGACCTTCTGAAGCATTTGGATTTATCAGTCCAAAAGTAATAACTGATGCATTGGGATCGACTTGAGTGTGCGCGTCTAATGATGCGTTAGGTTCTGTTGGTGCACTAGAATGAACATTTGGTGTGTTAGGATCAACTGGTCGATTGGGGTTGACTGATGCATTGGAGTCAACTGGAGAATTCGGATGTACTGGACCAGAGAGAGGATCAGCTGGAGCAGCTGGATTTCCGAAATTTGGATCAAGAGCTGCATTAGGATCTAGTGACGCATTAGGGTTAACTGGAGCATTAGAATCAACTGGACCAGAAGAAGGATCAACTAGAGTATTTAAATCCAGTGGTGCATTCGGATTAATTGATGCGTTAGAATCAATAGCTGTATTAGGATTTAATGGTGAATTGGAGTCACCTGGAGCATTCGGATTAACCGGAGCAGAGCTAGAAACGACTTGATTGTTTGGATCTACTGGGGCATTAGGGCCAACGGGAGCATTTGAATTTATTGGATCAGCATTAGAATCAACTGCAGCGTTTGAATCAACTGTTGCATTATGATGAACAGGAACATTGGGATAAACAAGTGCACTGGGCTCAACTGAAGCATTTGGATATATCGGTGTAAAAGGAACAACAGATTCATTAGGATCGACTTGAGTGTTTGTGTTTATTAATGCATTAGGATCAACGGGTACATTGGGATTTGTTGGTGCACTGGGGTGACCACTTGGTGTGCTAGGATCAACTGGTCTGTTGGGGTCGACTGATGCATTAGAGTCAACTGGTAAATTTGGATCTTGAGCTGCATTAGGATCTACTGACGCAGAAGTAGGAATTGCGAAATTTGGCACAAGAGCTGCATTAGGATCTAGTGACGCATTGGGGTTAACTGGAGCATTAGGATCAACTGGACCAGAAGTAGGATCAACTAGAGTTTTTGAATCCAGAGGTGCATTCGGATTAATTGATGCGTTAGAATCAATAGCTGTATTAGGATTTAATGGTGAATTGGAGGCACCTGCAGCATTCGGATTAACCGGAGCAGAGCTAGAATCGACTTGATTGTTTGGATCCACTGGAACATTAGGGCCAACGGGAGCATTTGAATTTATTGGATCAGCATTTGAATCAACTGCAGCATTTGAATTGACTGTTGCATTATGATGAACAGGAACATTGGGATAAACAGGTGTACTGGGCTCAACTGGAACATTCGGTCCTACTGAAGCATTTGGATATATCGGTGCAAAAGGAATAACAGATTCATTAGGATCGACTTGAGTGTTTGTGTTTATTAATGCATTAGGATCAACGGGTACATTGGGATCTGTTGGTGCACTGGGATGACCATTTGGTGTGTAAGGATCAACTGGTCTGTTGGGGTCGACTGATGCATTAGAGTCAACTGGTAAATTTGGATCTTGAGCTGCATTAGGATCTACTGACGCATTGGGGTAAACTGCAGCAGTCGGATGTACTGGAGCAGAAGTAGGAGTATTTGGATCCATTGGAATATTCGAATTAATTGATACGTTAGGATCAACAGTTGTAATAGGATTTAATGGTGCATTGGAGTCGACTGCAGTATTCGGATTAACTGGAGCAGAAGAATCCACTTGACTGTTTGGATCTTCTGGTACATTGTGGTCAATGTGAGCGTTTGTTTCAATTGGATCAGCACTAGGACCAACTGCATCATTTGAATCAACTGGTGCATTAGGACGAATGGGTACATTAGAGTTAACTGGTCCATTTTGATCTAATGACGCATCGGTGTGAACTGGAGTACCAGGGTCTAGTGGACCAGAAGTATGATCAACTAGAGTATTTGGATCCCGTGGTGTATTCGGATTAATTGATGCGTTAGGATCAATAGCTGTATTAGGAATTATTGTTGCATTGGAGTCAACTACAGCATTCGGATTAGGATCTACTGGCACATTGGGGTCAACGGGAACATTTGGGACAACTGGAGCAGGTGTATTGGGATTAACAGGAGCATTAGAATGCATTGAATCAGAAGTAGGATAAGTAGGAGTTGATGTTGGTGTGTTCGGATTAGCAGGATCGACTGGTTCCGAAGTAGGATTAGAAGGAGTATTGGCATCAACGGGAACATTAGGATCGGAAGGTCCTGAAGGGAGATCAATAGGAATGCTAGTTGTATCAGCAGGTAAGGTAGTTGTTTCAATTGGTATAGATGTTGTTTCAATTGGTATAGATGTTGTTTCAATTGGTATAGATGTTGTTTCAATTGGTATAGATGTTGTTTCAACTGGAGAGTTAGGGTCTGCCGTTGTTACAAATTTATTAGCGTCAATGGGATCAGTTGAATCTATTGAAGTTGATGTTGGAATAATTGTAATGTTTTGATTCAAAGGATTATTTGGGTCGGTGGGATTAACGGTTGAATGAGTTGAACTTTCAATTGCATTTGGACCAGCTGTGACCGGAGATGACAGTCCTGTTGGACTTACCGGAGCATTTGGGTCAACGGGTGTAGATGTTAACACAATCGGTAAGCTTGGCTCAACGGTAACATAAGTGGGATCTACTGGGCGATTAGAATCTGTTGGTGCTTTTGTTGATTCCACTGGTAAACTGGGATCAATTGCAACAATATTGATTTCTTCTGGAGCAATTGTTGTTTGCAATACCGTTTCTCCTATTACATCTATGGGATGTACTGGACGATTAGCATCGGTTGGTGCTGTTGTTGATTCCACTGGTAAACTGGGGTCAATTGGAGAAATAGTAGTTTCTGCTGGAATAATTGTGGTTTGCCATGTTGTTTCTTGTGGTATATCTGGAACTACTGTCGTCTCTGCTGGTGCATTAGTAGTTTCAAGAGGTGCGTTAGTGGATTCAATTGGAGTACTTGTTGTGCTACTGGTTTGTAGTGGGACTGTAGATGAACTAATTGTTGCCGGGCTGCTAGATACAACTGAACCTGTCGTCGATGCAGGTCCTTCTGTAGATGGACTAGGTGCAGCGACGGAATTTGTTGTATTCGCAATAGCTGCTGTTACTGGTGCATCAGTAGAAGTTTTCAAAGGTACACAGATTTCAACACCATCATTCACACAGCGCGAATTGGTTGGGCATCTTTTAGCACTGCCACTAGCAAACATTTCACCATAATCATTACTTACACAGTCCTTGTACATAACAGGACCCACACAAACCGCAATTTTGCCATTGCAGTTAATACTAGTTAATCCTTCTTGGCCCGGGTTACTGGGCGGCGAGTGTTCTACAAGTTCTTGGCTACTTGCAAGTGCTGAAAGCTAAAATATTTTCAAAAGAATTGGAGATAAGTCAATTATATGTTGAAAGGTCTTGAGTCATTGTTGTTTAATTGCAACAAACTATGGTAAGTTTTTTTAAGTCGGCCCAAGCTTTATTCGTTTAATTAGTTAGTTAATATTTATTTAAAAAACGGTAACTTGCATATAAAATTAGATTTGTGTTGAATAATAATAAAGATATCCAAGTCAATAATATTCGCAGTAACTTTTTTCGATTTGTATTTTAATGCCATTTTATTTGAAACAGAAGTTTTTAGTCCACCATTTAATTTTTTTTTTTTACGAAATTCCAAAATACAATATTTCAATTAAAAGCCAATATTAGTTTTAAAATTATATAAATTTAATTCTTATTTCAAATACACACTTGTTTTTTTTTTCAAAATAAAAAAAAATTTATTAATTTTGTTTTACACACAAGATAAATCCAATGATAGTGAAGCATTTAAATTTTGAATTTTTGAGAATTTCCGTTCGATTGTTATTAAATTATATTCAGTTAATTTTAAAAACTTTTAATTACCACAAGCAAAAGGAATATTCTGGATATTTTATTCGTTGTTGTCATCGTTTAGGTTCGAAAAATAATTCGTTACTATATTCGTTTCGGAAGTGTTTTCAGCTTTTTATGCAAAATTTCTTATCTGCATCTTTTGCACAACTAGATTATTTGTCTGCATCTTCTACATATTCAATGCCTGTTTATTCGATAAGCGTTATCTTCAATTATCTGCTTTCATGCTGATAAACTGTTTATCTCTTTTAGCGAATTTTTAAATAATTTAAACAAGTGCAATGTGTTAAAGGGTTGCCAGAGTGTTGGAAAGATTAAAAATTAAATGTTGAAAAGACAGTTTTTTTGTCACCGAAAATATATAAGTCATACATATTTCTTATAATCTTAAAATAATTTTCAAAAAAAAAAATTTTTGTCTGTCTTTCTGTCGTAAAAAACCTAAAAACCTCTGGCAACAATTTGTATTTTAAGTAATAAGTAGCATCTGATAAACTCTGTACTTGTTTAGATATAAATTCACATTGTTGTGAATGTTTAAAAATTTACGACAATGCGGCTAACAAATGAAATGGTTGTTTTCTTATTTATCTTTTTTAGGTTTGTTAAATAATTTGTTTTTCTAGCATCAGAAAGCCGCAATTATTTATGTCTGTCGCACTTATAGACATTCAAAAACATAACAAAAACTAAAACCACCTAAATAGCTGATAAGATTAATTTCCCAAATTGTATTTATTTCTTGTTTTTGTTTTTTACATAATATTTAAATACACAAGATAATAAAAGTGTGTATATAAATTTTATCAAATGAGAATTTTGTTTATTTGAAAAGTAGCTGGAATTATAACTTAATAAAGAGAATAAATTATCTTTCTTAAAAAAAATTATTTATTTTTGATATTATAAAATGACTCACTCGTTCATTCACAAGTATATTTTATTGAAATGTTTGCAATGTGTGACGTTTAATATTTAACCGTGGATATTTGTTGTTTTATATATTTTTGTAGTTACCGTTAATTATGCGCATTTCCACCGGAAATTGCTCATAATAGCACATGTTTTATTGTGATTATTATAAAACTAGAAGAATACGTTGTGTATTAAACTCTCTAAATATTGCAAAAGGGGAAAAACTGGTATTATGGTCAATTCAAATATGTATTTCAAATTCAAAATAAACATTTTGGTTGACTATAATGTATTTTGGGTATAAACATACACCATAATCAATCAATGTGTCGATTTAGAATTTTTATCACTTACAGACTTTTGCATTTTAGGTGACGATTTGTAAACACATAATAATTGCAAAAATGCTAAATGCCCGCAAAATGTCTTATTAATTTTGTTACTGGTTTTTATATTCTCTAGATAATTTAACGTTAACTTACAAAATAATTATTTTTCAGGAGAGCAAAAAAACGTTTTTAACAGGCAAGATTATTAATTTGTTATTTTTTTCTTTAGATTATTTAAAATAATGATTGTAAAAACTTTTATTCAAAATATCAAGAAATTTAAAATTTAAATTACATGCTGATTTACAGTTTATAACTTTTTTTTAGTGGAAAAAAGTGCAAAAATGTTTCATATCCACAATCACGATGTCATCTTAAACGTTATTCTACGTTTCAAAATCATTTACTTTGTATCATTTTGTAAGTAACTTACAACGTTCTTCCACTTGTTGACTCTTTGTATGTCATTTTGAAGGCGTTAAGGTGCATAATTTTGGGTGATTTAAGGTTTAAACAGTGTAAGAGAGTAATGTGGCTTTTACAACGTTATTCGCGGCTGTGCTTCAATTATGAAATTTGGCAAAATGATTTTATCAATAGATATAAGCAAAGTTTTCTATAAAGATGTTCATCCTTCAACCCACACCAAGAAAAAACAAAACAGTTTTTTTTACCAATACGACAACAGAACATTAGTTCTTATGAGACAGCCCAACCCAAACATAACAACAGCATACACAGGTATGTTCACATTATGTGTATTTGTCATGTGGATTGTGACTTTTTCACATGTCAAATTTGTACCTATCATCTGAACCCTTACAAACAATATCGAACATTTTATGGTGTTCTCTTCTTCGTTAAAAAACAGAACAATTGTTGTGATACTATAGACAAACATTTTATTTTAATGTTCTAAAATGTTTCTTTTTTTACATTGATAAAGAAATAAACAAACAAAAAATTTTAGCAATGACCGCAGCACGAACAGCTTGGTGTGTATTGTGTATGTGTTTTCTTCGTGTTAAATTTTTTTGCTGGCTTTTTGTATTTTTTCGTATATGTATTTTGTTTTTGTAAAAAATTGTTGGTTGTTTTTACCAGCCAAAAGGGCGCAAAGCACAATTGGAACGAACGAACACTAATGAGCTGAACCGAACGCAATAAAGTTTGTGTTTTTTTTTAACCGAACGGAATTAAATTTTCTCATCTTTTTGTTGAATTTGATAAGAACAGTATTATTTTTGTGCTCGCAGGTGACAAACAGGTTAAAGTTATTTTTTAATGATTTACTGCACAAATACAATTAGCGTTTGTGTTTTCCACAAATATACGGAACCGAACACTAAGGAGCGATATTTAATGTTTATTTTCGAACACTGCATGAAGTAACTTTTGCTTAATTGTAGTTACTTTTTCAAAAAAAGTTTTATGTTAAACAATAATATTTTATATCAGTGTTCGAAAATAAACACTAAATATCGTTCTTTAATGTTCGGTTCCTTATATTTGTGGAAAACACAAACGCTAATAGTATTTGTGCAGTAAATCATTAAAAAATAACGTTAACCTGTTTGTCACCTGCGAGACGAACACTTTAAAGCTTGTTTTCTAAAAGTTCTAAAAAAAAGAGTGAGTTCCATAAACGCTAATAATGATAAGCTGCACAATCTCCTTTGCGCGATTTTTTGTGCAGGTAAATCAAAAGTGTGGTTATCTTAAATGAATTTATTTGCCTAAATGTGCCGGTTATGGTTTCCTGTATAAAAGTGCAGCTTAAGTAAAGTGTTTAAAAGAAGAATAAAAAACGTTTTTATTAATATATTGATATTTTACTAAAATTTTATAAAATTGGATATTTATATAAAAAGCGGCCACCATATTTTTTCATGCTTGCAGCTAACTTTGATGTTCAAAAGTGCACTTAAATAAAAGGCAGTTAAGTCAAAACTACTGTATAATAACTGCGAAAATAAAGTGTTAAGTTCCCACAGCGGTAATTTGGAAAGACATCTAAAAGTGATACAAAGTAAATGGGAAATACAATATAATAAAGTTTGGGGAAAAGAATGCTGGGCTGTTGGTAAGTACCCAATAAAAAATAGAGTTTCCAACGAAGGGGAAAAAATTGATATTAGAAATTATAATTTTCGGCCATGTTTTTCAAATTGAAATTACGTGGACTTAAAGTCGAGCAAATTTTTAAAACTACAGGCTCGATTTAGAGTTCATAAAAATATTCTTTTTTATATACTTCATACTTTGAATACCAAATATCTTTACAAGAATGACTCGTAAAACCATAAAAAAGTTCGTTCGATTTTAATTCCACGCGGTTACAGTTTCTAGAACGTGTCCGTTTAATTATGAAAGTTTCCTTTAAAACGAAGTAATCTTAGTAAAAAATTTCGTAAATTTTGGAGTACAATTTATAACAAAAAAAAGTATATTTTGTTTTTGTGTAACTTTAATTTAATTTTTTTTAAATATTAGCTATAAAGTTAGTTTTCAGAAGAATAGGTATAAATTTATAAAAAAATTTTTTGAATATATTTTTTTATCAATTAAAAAACTAAAAAACCATTTATGAAAAAAGCATTTTTTCAATACTGAATCAATTAAGTTACAAAAAATCAAACTTTATTTTTGTTTATACACGAAATGTCATACAGTCGGGCCTCGATTATCCTTGATCCGGTTAACCGGTAACCCCGCTTAACCGTGATGACCAAAGATCAGTCTATTGTGTTTTGTTTGCAACGTTTTCAAATTGTTTGCTTCGATAAACCGTGATTTCCTCTATTATCCGTGATGGCAGTTAAAAATATTAGACAAACAACATAGCACGACTCTTAGTTATGTCCTTTTTTTGCCTCATGTTTTCAGTAGAAAACTTAATGTATACATACTTATTTAATTTAAAAATGTACATAAACTTCTTGAATTAATTTGTTTAATGTAAATATGTATTTACACCAATATTCACTTGTTAAATAATAAAAATATTAAAAAAAAACTGTATAATCAAAATTGTTATCTTTGCGCGTACGGAAGACATGAATTTTATATGGCGAGTTCCCACTTTGAAGCAATACATTTTTGACACATGAAGCGCATTATTCAGCGCATGAAAAAATTGTTGGATGTAACGATCAGCTTTACACAGTGAATGTTTTTATACAGCAATTTTTTAGTATTCTCCCTTACACACCTGCCTCGTAGCAAGGGAATGCCGTAGCACTTGAAAAGTTATTTTTTATAAAAGTTGTTGAGAGTTCATTACTGCATTTCTGTATGTCTTTTTGCGTAGCGCATAATTGTGCGCTTATTTTTTTAAATATACCCTAAGTGCTTCGCAAAATGATACAATTTGTTATTGGGTACTTATGATGCATCGAAGTATTACATAAATGACAGATAAATGTATTTTTATTGTTGATTTACATAAAGTATGGCTAAAACCGATTGAGCAAGCTCCAAGTTCTTTTAAATTAACTCAATCGTCTTCAAAAACAGCATATTGTAATTCCTCGCTGAAATCGCATAAAAAGTATTTAAAAAAACATGCCAAAACCAATCGCTACAATCATAATAAAATAATTTTTTTTAAAGCATTTTAGTTTGGGGATTTCTTATTATTTTTAAAAAAATTTTTAAATTTAGTCTGAAAAAAAAACCCAAAAAAAAATTATTAACTTTTTAAGGTTTTGTTTTTTAACTTGGGGTTTTTTTGGGGACAGGGAAAAAAGTACCTGGCAGCCCTGTATAAAATACATAAATTGCATTTATAACCTTTTTTACTTTTTGTTAAACTTCTCTAATTTTTAATAAACGCACTCAATGAATTTAATACTTAAAAAAAAATAATTTTGTTTCACTTTTACTTTAAACTGCTTAATTTGTATGTATAAACATTTTTATTTGATTTTTTTTAACATGACTAAATATTTTAAAATTAACAAGTTAGAGTGCTATATTCGGCTGTGCCGAATCTTTGATACCCTCCACCGACAGTTCGAATGTTTAAGGAGTAATATCTGTATGATGTCTTTTTATTATTATTATCTTAAACTGTGACGATTTGTTATTAATTATGGTTTTAGGAGACTAAACTGTTTTCCGGGAGTAGGGCATATATGGGGCCTAGGGTAAATTATGTACCGATCTTCACGAAATTTCACAGTATCATTTATAGTCCCATAAAACTGTGACGTACCAAATTTTGTTACGATAGCGTTATTTTTTACGGTTTTAGGCGTACTAAACTGTTTTCCGGGAGTAGTGTTTATATGGGGCTTAGGGTAAATTATGGACGGATCTTCACGAAATTTAACAGCGTGATATCGAGATCTAAAAAACTGTGACGTGCCAAATTTCGTTATGATAGCATCATTAATTACGGGTTTAGGCGTACTAAACTGTTTTCCGGGAGTAGGGTTTATATGGGGTCTAGGGTAAATTATAGACCGATTTTCACGAAATTTCACAGTGTCATTTCCAGTCCCATAAAACTGTGACGTGTCAAATTCTGTTATGATAGCATTATCAGTTACGGTTTTAGGCGGACAAAACTGTTTTCCGAGAGTAGGGTTTATATGGGGCTTAGGGTAAATTATGGACCGACCTTCGCGAAATTTTACAGTGTCATTTCTAGTCGAATAAAACGGACTTGTGCAAAATCTTATGTCATTCCGTGCATTTTTGCATCATTTATGTTAGTTTTTGTAACAAAATTATCAAGTTTTTGAAGGTGGTGGTTCCACATTTTGATTCATAGCTCTGGTCCTACTGAACCGATTTTGCTAAAATTCAATCCCAAACTGCTTAGGATAACTACAAGCAATTTGACACCTAGTTTGTTTATTTCTTTTGAGTTTTTCGAAAGTGAGCGTGTTTTCAACAGACGGACAGACGGACAGACAGACGGACATGGCTAAATCGACTTAGAATTACTCAAGCAGCCAGAATATATATACTTTATGGGGTCTGAGATGAATAATAAAAAAGTTTCACATGGAATGACAAACTTAGTATACCCTCTTCACAACTAATTGTGGTGGAGGGTATAAAAATAATTTAAAGTAGAGTTACATATTTTATTTTATCTTTTTGTCCCGCGAGACATTCAAATATCTTGTTTTTTTAATGCTTTTTAAAATAAATATATCTTGCAACCCAAACTTGTATGTACTTGTAATTAAAAAAAAAAAAAAACACTAAAGAACATTAAGACATAATATATGTCTACAGAACCTCTACAATTGTTCTGTATTTTGACAAGAACAGAACATTTTTTTATTTATCGGTTCTTTCTTGAAAATAGTTACGAACGGTATTAAGGGTTGTGTATGTCTACACAAGCACTAAAAAAAATATATCGTTCTTGGGTGTGTGAGCCGAACGCTAAATAATGTACGGTTTATTTTCGAACACTGTTTTATATATTTTTTTTATATTATGATATTTGTTCTTATTTTTAAACTTCTTTACAAGACAAAATTAAAATAATTCGATTAAACGAACTAATTAAATTATTCGATTAAATTTTTGCCTCGAAAAATTATTCGCGCGATTAATCGATCAATACAAAACATCGATGAACTGAAAACCATAGAATCTGGTATAAATCTTTTGTCAAAAGTTTTGATAAAAATCGACATTCCGCAACATTTTCTATGATTGCCTATATTTTTTAGCAAATTTTTTTTATAAATATCGAAGTTTTACCAAAATTTATTTAAAATATCGCATTTTAAACCAAACTCTTTATAAATATTGATTTTTAGGAAAAGTTTTCTACATAATAAAATATTTTTTTTTATTTATATATACATATGTATTTGTATTTATATATAAAAATTTCTCTTAAAAAACCGATATTTTAACATATGTGACCTTCTCCGAGAAAAGGGACCTAGTGTGTCAAAAAACAGGTTTGGACTAAAGAGTGGATTCTGGTACCTAAAAGGGTGTAGAATAAGATGAAATGAGTTAGATTTTTAATAAAAATTTATTTACCCCATAAAAACGAAGAAAAACTGAAGGTGTGTTCACAGTGATAATGCGTTATGAAACTTTAAATGCGTTTTTCTCAAAACTTCATTTTCACACACTAGGTCCCTTTTCTTAGAGAAGGTCACATATATCGCATTTTTACATTATTCTCTTTTAGTGTAAAATTTTTAACAAAATTCTCTATAAACACTAAAAATGAGCAAAACTATCAGTAACTTTCGAATTTTGAGAAAATATTCTATAAATATCGTATTTTGGCAAAAATTTCTAAAAAATACTCTCAACAAAAATTTCTAATCAATATTAAGTTTTGGCAAAAATTTCACAAAATTTGGATTTGTAGTAACGTTTCTATCTCCATTTCGAAATTTTATAAATGTCATATGTAGGGATGCGACTTCCATGCAAATGCATGTTTTGTTGTCGATAGTCTAAGATCGATGTTGACCAATTATCTTTCCGAATCATTAAATTTACGTTAAATTGGCATCGATTTGTTTTTTCATATTGTTGCATATTTTGGTTAAAATGCATATATTTGCATATTTTGGTTTTAAATGTATATTTTTGCATTTTTTAACATTTTTGAGTGATATAGTTTTTAATTTACATATTATAAAAAATTTCTTTAAAAAAACATCCATGTAAACAAAAAAAAAATTTCAAATCAATAAATAAATTTTTTTGGAACTCTGCTTAAAATACAATATTTTCAAGATTACGACATTTGCATTTTTTAATGAAATGTTTATTTTAGTAACGTTACCACCGCAGCCAGAATTAACAAGATGGGGAACCTGGCTAGATGCTGTAGAATACTATTCAAAAAAGTTAGAGCAATTTAAGAATGTTATTAAAGAACTTGTTGCTACCGATGCTTATGCAATTTAAAAAGTAAAAGATCAATTAGCATTTGTATTTTCCAACTATGGATATGTTGGTGGAACAATTGGAGGAATAATTTAGTTCACTTAATAGACAGCTCAAAAAAATTAAAAAAATGCTTGTTTATTGAAAATGTTTAAGTTGTAAGTGCATATTTTTTGTTTTTTAATGCATATTTTGGACTTTTTAGTGCATATTTTTGTATGCGCATATTTTCGATTTTTTAGTGCATGAAAATCTTATCACTCGTCATATGTTTGAATCTCTAAATAAAATCCTCTAATAAAATTCAATATTTTACATAAGCTTAAATTTGGTTGCTAAGTTGCGTTTACAAAGTGCTTGGCTGTTGACAGATTTATAAAAGGAGTATTTGTTTTATGTGCTGCATACATCCAGTACCTTAGGGGGTTCGAAAATTTGAGCCAGTTAGCCCCTAAAATTAAAGACAAGTTGAAAAAATTTACCAAAATGTTGTTTTTTATTTTTCGACTCGCCTCTGTACACTGCGTCGCTATTTATAGTTTGATCATTACATTTTGCATATCGCTATTTATGGCTTGTCTATGGCTAAATTTTGGCTTGAAATTCTTTTTTACACTTCTAGAGACTTCATTGATATAAGAATCATCCTAGAAGGCGGCTATTGCAATATTTTTCGTAAGTTGATCGGCCTGGTTAAATGTAATATGTATGTGTAAAAGTAAAATGACGCGGACTTTAAGGACGTGGCAAAAAAGTGGGTATATATTTAAAGCTAGACATACTAAGTTTTAGAAGGGCTTTCTTGCCGCGTGCAAAAAATTGGACGTAAGTGGTGGCGAGAATTGGATGTACAGTAGTTTTGACTTAACTGCCTTTTATTTACGTGCACTTTTGACTTAACTGCACAAAATTGATCATTTTTAGCATTATTCTTTATAATCGCATACAAATTCCTTTTTTAAGTGCACTTTTTTACCTGCACATTTAAGAAAAGTGCCCAAAATTTTTGGAATTTTAAAATTATTTTCATACAAAAAATTCAAGTTAGCTGCACTTTGACTTAACTGCCCAAAATACATATTTTCTGTAATTATTCTTCAAAATCCTGCTTTACGTGCATTTTGTATACCTGCACATTTTTCATATTTTTGGGCAGCGTTAAAATATTTTCATATAAAACATCAAAGTTAGCTGCACACTTGAAAAAATATGGTGGCTACTTTTTCACATAAATATCCAATTTTCTGTTTATAAAAACAAAAATCGCAAACAAGTCAAGTTGGTATCATTATAGTTCATTTATTTTGTTTGCATGTACCTAAATGTATGCATATGGGTTGTGGTTACCACAACTTTACCACGATTATATGAAAGGAATAGCAAATCTTAGGTCTGGAACAGAATAAAGTATGTGTAGTAGTATTTGAAGTTGTAGTAGTATAGCGAAACAAAGTTCAAAATTTCGGTTTTTGCGCTTCAACGGCAACGACTACTACAACTACGTTCTGTTGACACTACTTTGAAACTGCCGTTTTTAACTTTTGACAGCTTGCAGCGCTATTTTTTACGTTGTACTACAGCGACTTTTCTGTTCCACACTTTATTGTTACCAATTTGGCTACCTCGTTATTTATAAACATGCATAACAAATGACTACAGGTTGTTTCAACGTCATTGTTATTGTAAATTTATTAATAAAAACGCTGTTACTCCTCTTTAAGACACTTTACTTTAGCTGCATTTTTATGCAGGTAACCACAATTACGTACCTGCACATTAAGGCAGCTAAATACATTTAAGATAGCTGCATTTTTGATTTACCTGCACAAAAAATCGTGCAAAGGAGATTGTGCAGCTAAGTCAAAATTACTGTAATATAAAAGATAATCCAAAGGCCAAAATATAGCCAATATTTAGATGTTATTTTTCTAGACAAAAGAAGTTCAAGATTATTTTAATCAAAATAATTTTACTCTATAAAAACAAGTGCAATAAATTAAAATAAGAAGGTAAAATGTTTGTTATCTTTTTTCTATTTGACATAAATATTTAATATTTATAAACTATTTAGAACGTAACAATGGGAGTGTTTAGCTTCTTCCGCTATCTTCTATATTACATATTTTAATTATTTTCAATTATTTAAGCTTGAGGTCTTTTTTTATAAAATATTCTATTTATTAAATTATGTTATCGTTTTTTGTTATTTTTATTCAAATTTGTAAATTTCCTGACGATGCTAACCAAAGGTTAGCGAAATATTGAAAATATTAATAAATAGAATATTTTATAAAAAAAGACCTCAAGCTTAAATAATTGAAAATAATTATAAATAAAGGTCAAATAAGAAAAAGAACATTTACATATTTTAAAAAATAAAAACTTGAAATGCATGCATAAGACATATGCATTATAAACAAATTAAAAAAAACAACATAAGTAAGTGGAGCTTATTACGAGAAAATTAATTATCAAACGTCTTATAAGATCAAAATGTAGTTTAATAATATCAGCGTTTAAAAAACTGCAGTCTAAGTAGAGAAACTGCTTCCAAGTCTTCATTTGTAATAGGCCAAAAAAAAACTATTGCATTTATATTCTGATTCATTAAATGTAAACAGTCGCTGCCAAACTAATTCAGAAAGCGAAAAGTTGTACACAAATTTTCGATTTTTGTTCGCCATTGTTTGGTTTCGACTGCAGTTTTTTACACCCTGAATAATACATTAAACATTTAAAGAAAAAATATATTTAGCTTAGGTGATAAACTATTTTTTTTAAAATATTCATTTTAATACCAAGACCACAATCATGGAGTGGTTACTATGCGCTTGTGAAGAAGTTAGTGTCAGCCTTAACCGATCAGCTCAGAATCACTTTGTGAACCGATAATACAAGGTCCCTACGGCTCCCTGGCAGACTGACTGGCTGGCCATTTAAACCTTGTGCGCAAAGTTCAGGTTACAGTTTTGGAGATAATTTGATAAAATATGGTACATGGGTTCTAACGAAAATTGTGAATATCAGTCCATAATTTCACACAGCCCTCGATCCCTGGAAAAAGGGGAAAAAATCTTCATGGTTCGCAAACCTTAAGAAATTAAAGTGGCTTCAACCACCTTCCAACAATCCATTTAATATATATTCCTCTAACTCCCACTAAAGCATAGGACGCCTTTACTCCCTTCCCCTAGAAAGAGGATAACATCATGGCAAAGAGCAAACAGCCTCTACCCATTGGGAAAAAGTAGGAATCAATAATTAGCAAGGCTCACCACCACTACGCTAAAACCAGGGATGGCGTTGTTTACAGACAACGACAAATGACAGCCCCATTATCAAAGGACCTTCTAAGCAGACCAATCATCTACCTAACTGGAACAACAATCGATTAATGAAACTGATACAAGGTAAAATAACAATACTGAATGTGTCGATACTCCAAGAACTATGACGGTGAAGTCTTACATGGGAAGACGCTAAAACAACTGCAACAAATTTTGTAAGATGAAGATGCTTTGTGGAAGTCATATGCTCCCAAAGGCAGTAATGGAGAAAAATAAACTACAATTAGGAGAAAAAAAGTATCAAAAAGGGGAAAAATGGATATTAAATTCAATTCTTTTAGTTTTCCATTCTACATTTGGTACTGTTTGAACTTTCTGTAATATTGAGCTTGAAACATTAAATTATAGGTGCAGGGCCCTTAGTGACTACGAACCTAAAGATGAAAAAAGTTTTTGTTAAAACTTTTACTAATTTAATAAAGAAATAAACAATTTTTGATACACTTAAAAGTACGTATAATCAATAAAAGTAAATAAGAAACGTTAATAAAAACACAAACATAATCCCTAAACTAGACGAATTTTAGTGAGATAGAAATTATTCCGTATATAGATCAGAGAACGGCTTTGTGTGATTGCAAAAAATTCGCATTAAATCAACAACATCAAATACACTCATTTGTGTTCATGCATTCAAACTTTCTCAGCCACACACATCGGTGTAGTTTTAAAATTCATTCAAGACGCCATTTGCCATTCATACCATGTTTAGCTTTGTTCGCCAATTATTGCTTTGGTAAAAAACATATACAAAGAAAAATACACAAAAATCATTGCTCTGATGACTATTCAGCAGCTGAAACAATTTCCATAGAAACAGAAGAAGTTTTTATTTTTTATAATTTCTTAAAAAGTACAGTAGTTCTGTATGTACAATGTATTGTTGTTATTGTTGTTAATGTTGCTTGTTACACTTTTAAAAAAATACCCTGCAAATAACAGGACTAGTCCAAACACGCGTGTAAAATCTAGCCCACAAATGACTAGGACTAGTCCAAAAGTAACCCAAACGTATGGAAAAAACATGGTCTATTTAACATAACGATGTCCTAGGGCAGGACCATATAACCCAGCTTTGGACTACAAAGGAGTAGTCTTTAAACTTCTCGATGGTATACTCAAGAGGATTAGTTTTGAAGTCGTTTAAAAACGAAAACATTTCGTTAAAAAACGAGGACCATGTTGTCTCACTACAAACACTTTTTAACAATGACATGGTCCATGCTTGCATTACATCGGACTATTCCAATCAGTAGTCCATTTGATCAAAATCAGGTGGTCCAATATTATTTGCAGGGTAAACACAAAAACAAATTGGACAATACAACTAGTTTATTTGAACTTTTGCCTACAACAATCATACCAACAAAGCGACTCGTACTCATACCAATTTACATTCGTCGTTGTGTCATCGAGTGGACAGTGACTACTTAAATGCAAAAGCAAAAGAATAAATGCCGTTTGACTTTAAGAAATTGTGTATTTGCGTGCGCCAACAATAAATGCAAACAAAGTACTTTCAATAAAAAACTCACACATGCACAAATCAAATGTGTACAAAACGATGTCAAAGTTGAACTTTGTTTTGCAGGCATAGAGTTAATGTAAATTTAAGCGTATGAATAAATCAACAAAAATAGTGGATTTTGCAGTTCTGTGATATAGATCTGGCAAAGACACATCTTTAAGACAGTTCTAATCATAAAAGAAGTGTATACCGAGGTGCATTTGTCCGTAGAGCTAGACATTCACAAAAAGGTGTTGCACAGACTTTTACAGTAACTGAAACAAGGGTAACCCATACGTTCGCACATACGTCAAGTCATACAGTGCTCTGCTAGAGTACCTATAAGAGACGTACGACAGTACAAATTTTGACCTTTTCTGTTCCAGCGAGGGCCAGAGCATTCTGTATATTTTAGCAGGGGTGACCCACGACCAACTTTATACCGTTTCATTGTATGCCACCGTGTTGTCCAAGAACGACCTATTTGTTTCGCATCCCAGGGCTGGCAGATATGGAGATTTCTCGCCAAACGTGGCGATTTTGAAACGTGTTTGGCGGTGGGATTTTTCATTTGGCGAATAGCGACTTACTTGGCTATTTTTACCATTCATATCATTTCAGCGATTTTTTTAACAGTTTGTCATTTTTTGTTATTATTACTAAGTTAAAAAAAATCTGGCAATTTTTTTTTCATATGATTTTTGTTTTGCTATCATTTAAGTGAATTTTATATTATAATAGTGTGTATATTAGACCGTCTCACTTTTAATTTTTTTTTCGAAATTTTTTCATGAACATCGATTTTCCTAATCTACTCTAAAAACCAAGAATTTTGGTGTATAAAACTTAAATATTGATGAACGAGAAGTGGTCTCTCAAACAGTTTTTTCGTTTTTTTTAGGCAAAATGCCTTTTTCAAAAAATGAAAAAATCTTGCTTTAGTAATTTGCCTCTCCATTGTAAACAAAATTTACTTTCGGCGAAATTTTTGTATTTTTTTCTCGGTTTTTGGCGATTTTTGACTGAAATATTAACCCTTAAGGGTATACCTGGGCCTGGCCAGGCATTTTTGGACTTTTTTCCATTATTAAATATATAAGAACGAAACTTTATGTTTTCTTCAATCAAAATGTTTTTTACAATAAATTGAGAAAAAAGTGTAAATTTAAGCACCGTGGGCGTGGCAATTTCGAAAAATTATTCTATTTGACAACAAAATGTTTACTGCTATAGCCATAAAACTCCATACATATAAAAGTAGTCCCAGCGAGCCCCAGGGGTTCGTTAGTGTGAGTTTTTTCTATAGCCACAAAAAGCTCCATACAAAATAAAAGAAGTCCCAGCCAGGTCCTGAGGTTCGTTTGTGTAAAATCATTTTGGTGTTTGCTTAAGAGTTAAACTAGATTTTTTTTTCTATGCTAAATTTTATTTAAAAACAAAAAAAAAATAAAATAAAATGTTACGAAAATTGAACAAAATTGACGTTTGGCGATTTTTGGAGATTTCTGACATCCGGATTGGCGATCAAGCTCAAAAAAAACTGACAACCCTGGCGCATCCATCCTTCATGTAAAACAATTTAAAAAAAAACTTTGCAAGTAGTTTTAAGTGCCAAGTTAATAAAACTGCAGTTAGAGTTTATTGGATCAACCCTTAAGCCACAAACAAAGAAAAGACTCAATGTTCTAATACAAATCAAATATTGTCCCCTTTATTTAAGCGTTTGCTACTAAAAATAGTTGAATGTTTACACAGTATTAAAGCCACGTGTAGAAGATACAAAAAACATTAAATTCAATGCAAAAAAATGTTTCTAAATTATAAAATAGTACTGAAAAGGTCTAAATGGTACGATTACATGTAATATTGCATGAGTGTGTGTATGTTATCCTTGTTAGGATAACAATATTACAGCCAATATGAAACAAAAATTATAACGAAATCGTAAGATGGTTTTTGTTAAGATCAGACCAACTGAATTTTATTGAATCTAATAAAAATAAAATTTTACTGCATTTAATAAAATTGTTGTTATTTTAATCAACCATAAATGGGGTTAGCAAAAGTGTGTCTTCCTTAGCCAAAATTAAGTTTTTTTATGACGCATTAACCGGCAAAGATTTTGCTTCTTTCGACGGATATTGTACAATCAGTGAAAACGTGTGTGAGTTTTGTTTTGTGCTTTAATTGAAATAAAAAAAATGATTAATATTTAAGTAAATTTACTTAACTATCTACGTCAGAGCAGATGCTGCTGAAATTTTGTTATGAGATTTTCAGTTTTTATCTTTTTGTGAGTGGTTAAAGATTTGGACGTTGATTGATGAAATAACAAAAATTTGTCATTTATTTGCTAGAAAATATGTTTTATCTTAATTAATCGTGTTTTTGATTTTATTTAATTTGCATCTCCAAGAGTAAATACAGAGAAGCGAAGCAGTTTGTACCATAATTGTGATAGAAGCTGAGTTTGTTCACAAAAGTGATTTTAAAACCACCAATTTCTTTTTTTGAATTTGGCTAAGATAAAAATCAGTTTGAAAACAATTCAGATACTTTATTCTGCAGTGCTGACTATACTCGTAGTGGACTTTGTTTAAATTGTTTGAATTGAATATTTTAATCACGCCAAAGTCAATTAAATTTTTTACGAACTTTTCCACCTGTGTCAATTAAACAATATTTCCAAGCTTTTTGCCGATTTCGATCTGGCAAGCCTAGAGTGCTTGCATATTTGACCTTATTATATATTACAAATATGCATTAAAGTATAACACTCTCCTACTAATGTTTTTTTTGTTTTTTTTTTGATATGTGGACATAGTTCTCCATACAAATACATATTTGCTACAAATGTAGACTTCCGACCGCCAACGTTAGTGTACAATCCCGAGCACACAAAGGTTAAAAAGTTCTTCTTTCAGTTTTTCGAATTTTTTTGTACTTTGCTCCAAAACGACATAAATAAAATTTGGTAATATTGCAAACAAAATTGAATCGTGCAAACTTTATACAAAGATAGAATCGCGAAAAGTTTTTTTTCTAAATTTTATATTTTTCAGTGTAATTTTATTTTTCACATTTTGATAAATTGAAAAATAAAAAAATTTGGAACCCATAGGCAATATATAAAAAAAGATAAAATATATCGCGATTTTTGCGTTTTATGTGAATAATTACAAAAAAAAAAAATAAAAATAAGTTAACATTATTTTAAAACAGATGCAATTTGAAAAGAAGAACATTATTTCCACATACGTAGAATTTAGTTAAATATCTCAATTAGTTAATCGCAAGTGGTCAAGTTTTATATGAGCAAATCCTGCATGACGAACGCTACATTCGCACGCATTTTCTGCTTGATATATAAACATTTGAGTCGTTTATTTTGAAAGTGGTTTAAGTCCATTTTTTTTAAAAAAAGTTGTTAATGATAACAATAATCACAATCCTACATAATCTTTTTTTTATAAACAATTAAAGTTTAGAATCATTAAAACCGCTTTGATTTTGGGCACTTGAAAATTAGTTAGCTAACAAAATCCAAAAAAAAATTATTTTGAAACCGGTTTAAGTCCACTGAAATAAATAATTTAGATATGTCATCTTTTATGTTACAAAACTCCGAAAAAAAGCATCACTGCACAGTACATCAATAAAATTCACTACGAAGAAGTAAAATTGATAACGGGAAATAATTATAAGTTGGCGTGTCTTCTAACTATAAATTGTAATATGTCTGACGAAGATTACACTAGAATTACCTCAGATAGTGACACAGGTAACAAACAAGAATTTACTTATATGTTTATAATTCAAATAACTTGTGTAATTATCGGTTATTATTTTCAATAGAAATCTACCCTGTGAAAAAGAAAAAATTCAAGAATTTTGGATTCAGAAAGTGAAGATGGTTTAGAAAACAATAATTCTAATAGTACTATAAAGAGAAGAAGAATCATAGAAAATTGTTTGTCATCAGATGATGATGATGGAGTGCCATGTGATTTCAGCTCAAATTCTCTGAAGGAGAATGAAATACCAGAAAGAAATGGTAATAAATACACAGAAAAAAATAATAATTGATTTCAATTAAAAAATTTGTGATATTAATTAAAAAATTAATTAAATTTGCACCAGTAAACAAATTAATAGTATCAATTAAACCAGTTAGTAGTATTAATTAAACGTTTAATTCACTTGATTAAAAGTTTAATTCACTTGATTAAATTTTTAATTAAAACTGATTATGTTTTTGATTAATGCTTTAATTGGTGAAAAATTTTGGAGAATGTTTTCTGTGTACGCTCAAAAATTAAGAAAATCTTACAGGACTACAGGAAAGAAATATTACACTGCAGCTGGAAAAATGATCGGGGAAAAAATATTCCAACACAAAGACTGCCATTGTTCAAAGAATTGCATAAATCTTATTAATGTAGAAAAAAGGAAAAACATTTTTGATAACTTTTGGAATTTGGGAAATTTTAATAAACAAAATGTATATTTACATGGAGCTACAGAGCAGCTTATTGTGCAACGTAAACGCTTGAGAAAAGGCAAAGGTTTGTCAAGAAAAAAACTTACCACGGAAATGTTTCAGTGTGCAAAAAATTCTTTTTGAGTACTTTTAATATATCAATAGGCCTATTACAACGAATTTTACAATGTAAAAATGTTGGAAATTATTTGCGTGGACGTATGCCAGGATCTTCTAGGAAAATTAATGAAGAGGATAGAGAAGTCGTAAAAAATCATATTAAATCTTTTCCTCAATATGAATCTCATTACACAAGGTCTCATAATCCAAGAAGAAGGTACCTACACCCTGAATTAAATGTTACTAAAATGTTAAGTCTATACCTGGAAGAGTGTCAACAAACAAATTTAAGCATTGTTAATGAGTGGACATATAGAAAAATTTTTAAAAATGAATTTAGTTTGCATTTTCATCAGCCACAAAAAGATACTTGACAAAAATGTGATCAATTGAATATTAAAATTAAAGCATCATGTAATACGGAAGAAAAGGAGAAGCTCACGGAAGATCATAATATTCATTTAAGATGTGCTGAATTGGCCAGAAGATCATTAAAAGAAGATACAAATTTGGCACGAAATAATCCAAATGTATATTTCGCTTTTTCATTCGACTTAAAAAAGGCGTTACCTTTTCTAAAATTGTCTGTTTCTATCGCCTATTACAAACGTAATATGTACATTTACAACCTAGGTTGTCATAATTTTCACGATAGTGAAGTTAACATGTATGCCTGGGATGAAACTGTGGCATCGAGAGGTTCTTAAGAAGTAGGATCTTGTATTTTAAAACACACTTAAAAAAAACTTAGAAATCATAAACATATCATAGCTTACAGCGATATGTGAACTGGGCAGAACAGGAATATAAAATTGGCATTTACGTGGTTGAAAATTGTGCAATCGGCAGAAAATAATACAGATATTATTGACCATAAGTTTTTACTATCAGGACATTCATTTTTGCCAAATGATAGTGATTTTGGGGTGATAGAAATGGCTTTGAGGAAAAATAATTTAATGTATGTCCCCCAGGATTACTATGAAACCATAAAAAAATGTCGAAAGAGTAACAAATTCATATTAACTAAAATGAAACGTGAAGATTTTTTTTCTACAAAACCTCTGGAAGAAGCAATTCATAAAAGATTAAAAACACCAGTGGCGAACCTGTAAATTGGCTAAGGATATGTAAAAAAATGATAAAATGTTTTATAAAGAATCTATGGAAGTGGATAAAGAATTCAAGATACTCGATTTATTACCTTGTCGGGGAAGACCAAGGAACTTCAATTAAATAAAAATTAACACCATTATACAAAAATGTTCTTCCCATTTCAACTCCTAAGTATAAGGATATGATGGAGTTACTAAGGTATATACCACCTATGCACTATGAATATTTTAACAACCTCACACATAATCTAAATGAGGAGAAATAATATGGCAAAATCGTTAATATTATCCTTAATAAATGAATGTAAATTTAATTTTTTAATAAATGAATTAATATTTATTTTTAAAAATATTTTTTTAATTACATAAAAAAAAATCTGTATCTAAATTGAAAACTTCCCTATTTATTTTAAAGCTATTACATTCATCTACATCAAACATAAAATATTTACAATTTCTATTATTTGATTTCTTTAAAATAAGTGGACTTATTCCTATTCACAAACAAAAAAGTCATTTTATTAATTTTGAAAGTGGTTTAATTCCAATTTAGGTTCTGAAACATAGCTTATTTTTCCAGAAATGTTTACAAAACGTAGTTCGTTATATATTCTAACATGTTTAAAGTCACAAAGCCATACAAAAAAATAAATACCACTTAACAATATTTTTGAAACAAATCAAACAAAAACCCTTAAATATCTCAATATGAGAAAAAATGGACTTAAACCACTTTCAAAATAAATGACTCATTTTTTGGCCTTTCAAAAGAGATAGCTTCAACTTATATATAGTATTTAGTGACATAAATATGTACTTACAAATAGCACATATCATAATTTCTTAGTAGGTATTTGTTGCGAAATAATTGATCACAAAGTTTTTTGACGCACGCCACAAAAAGTGGAAGTAACTTAAAAAGTTGAAGTGTGTTGTCCTAATTTTTATTGTTTTCGTACGAAAACAACAACAAAAAAAAACCAAATTTTGCCAGTTCAGTTATATATAAACTAATTTTGTGATTTTTAACCCATTTAAGCCCAAACAAAAACTACCGGACAAAAAATAAAATATTGTTTATTTTATTATTTAATTCATTACATATAAACAAAAAACAAAAATTTTTTTTTTATTTTTTTTTTGAATTAAAGAGGTGTACCCAAATTGGCACTACGGTCACTTTAAAAAAAACATTTAAAAAAAAAATTTTTTTTGATGTTATAGAAATTTCTGAAATTTTAGTTTATCAATAAGGTAAACATATATTGAATAATGTCAAAAACGTTGTCATAAGCCGGAAATAATGAAGTGTTCCCAAATTGGCACAGCGGGCGTAAATGGGTTAAGGAATGAATACAAATTTGTTTTAACGAAATTTATTATACATATATTCACATTAAATAAAAACGAAATCAGGGTTTTAAAAACTGCAGTCGAAACCATAAACTGTCGAACAAAAAACGAATATTTGTGTACAACTTTTCGCTTTGTGAGTTGGTTTGACAGCGACTGTTTGTATTTAATGAATCAGAAGTAAAAGCAACATTTTTTTTTTTCTTTTGCCAATCACAAATGAAGAAGTGGAAGAAATGGCAGTTTTTCAACTTTGACTGCAGTTTTTTAAACGCGATAAGTTGTACACAAATTTTCGTTTTTTGTTCGACAGTTTTTGGTTTCGACTGCAGTTTTTCAAACCCTGATTTTTTTTATTTAATGTGTGGGTTATATGCCTACAGTAAACCCTGCCTTTCTAGGTGAGGGTACCATTCATTTTGGAGCCAGTGCTTCGGAAGCAATTTATTTATTTATTTTTTTTTTTGCCGTTCATCCTTCAAATTCCTGAGACGCACGCCGGCAATTGTGGGTTCGCTGTCCAACCCTTCTCCTTTATAAAAAAAATCGATTAGAGCTAAAAACTAAAAAAATTATTATACTTTCGCTGTTAAAGTTAAAGGTTCTATTTAAAATATCCTTTAAAAGAGTCAATAACATTGATATTAAAAAAAAGGAAATCCTTAAATATTTGCCTATGAAACCGAAAACGTCCCGTTACAAACTCCTTTAAAACTCACCCTTCTTTTTAAATTTTGAACAGCAAAAAAAATATAAAAATTATCCCGTCAACAACTTCGTCAACCAGATTTTCAATTGGTGTTGTTGCTGCTGTCTTTGCAGTGCTGCTTGTTGCTTGTTTGGTGGCTATTTACTTATGGTTTTTCATATTTTATAGGGTGCTTAATTTCAAGTACCCTTTACGTTGTGTCGTCATAAAAAATACAAACACAAATATAAGCTAAAAACAAGGCGGGAGTTAACCGAAGAATAACTTCGATGAAAGACGAATTTTTAAAGCCATACAACATAATACATAAACATTTTTGAGTGGTTTTTTTATTTTTTTTTATTTTTATTTTGTAATAACAGCGTATGTCATACAATGAAAATTTTCTGATGGGCTTTGAATATTCAAATAAAAGATACAAATTAACTTGGTTTGAAAAATTTTTTTAAATGAAGTCATAACATAACAACTTATGTGCGTTGATTTAAATTATGAAAATAATTCGACAGCAAAAAAATGGTAAATACTGACAAATAAATACTTAAAATTTACAACAATAAAAACACGAACATACGTTGTTATTCACTAAAACTATAATTTAATATATGGATACTGATAAGACTGATAACAATTAACAAACCGTTTATACTTACTTTAGTGTAGGGTGTAAAATAAAAAGAATAAACACGCAAAACACTGCATTAAAAAACACATAAGAACTAAAGAAAGCACGAATACAAAAAAAGGCCGTTACCAGACATACAAGTCTTTACGATAACGTTTTTTTTTAATATTTTTATTTTGATTCGACATGCCCTGCCACATTGAACACTTTTAAACCCCCTTTTAAACGAAGGGTTTCAATAACTTTTTTAGCACATTTTTTTGTTGGTTCCATTTCATTACTAAGAGTCCCACAGCAGTCAATACGATGGTCTATGGATTTTTATATACACGTCGAGCTAAAAGATAATAAAAACTCCTCATAGACAATAAACACAATAAAAAGCAACAATACCAACAAAAACAACATAAGTAAACTGTCCCCTTGTAAAGATAATATTTAGATGAAATGTTAAAACGAACATTAAGAAAAGGGTTATTGTTGTTTTTTTTTCTGGGAGAAGTAGTAAGAAATGTCCTGGAAAATGGTTACAAATTCGTATGTGAACGTTGATTCTTATTGGGTCATCAACTTGAATCGCTAAAGATTAATATTAACATTTGTGTACATTGCATGTTCAGTTTACTACAATTGATAAATTTTTACGGTGTGATTTTTATTGTAATATGACAGTTTTTATTGGAAAGGTATAAGAACGGCCCTTTGCTCCTTATATGTACAACAGGAACTAATATATATAAAAACAGGGTGGCGCATAATGAGCTATATAGTTGGAATTCTTTATTTTTTTTTCATCAAAGCAAAGCAGACTTAGGATATAAAATATTAAAAATTATACGTACAAAAACAATTGATTATTATTTTTTAAACCAAACGAGACCTAGACTTTATTCACAATTTGATAATGAGCAATTAACACTTTCTGTTAAAAGGCTAGAAGTGCATCTGCGACACCTGCAAACACTTAAATGTACGGCTTTGTGCGGTTTATTGTCCAAAAGGGCATTTGAGACTTATTTTATTTTTAAATAACATTGGAGTTTCAAATTTTGGAAATTTTATTGCTGATGGCCTGGAAGGAACGATCGGCTGTATATTTTTTGAAAATTTAAAGTGGGCGTGGCACCACCCACACAAAGACAATCTAGATTTCTGTATATCTGGAGAACGGCCAGAGCTAAAGTTTCCAAATTTGATAAAAATATCTTGATTATCAATACACAACATCCGGCAAAATGTGGGCGGGATACGAGAATTGGGCGTGCAGATTATTTTATATCTGGAGAATTGTAAGAGAAAAATTTTGTAAGTTTGGTTAACATAACTGGGTTATCAGTACAAAGCACGTGGGATTGAAGAAGTGGGCGTGGCACCTCTTTAACAAAGATTGTAGAATTGTAAGTAGACAATTTTGTACAAGCATATTGACAAAATAAGGGCGGGATTAGAAAAGTTGTCATGGTACTTCCAGTATAAAGACAAACTCAATTTCTATAAATCTGGAGTATAGTGGCAGTAAAATTATCCAACTTTAATACAAATAGCTTGGCTATCAATACGCAATATCTGTCAAAAAGTTGGCGGGATAAGGAAGTGATCGTTGCACAAAATACAATTCTATATATCTGAAGAACGGTAAGTGAAAAATGTCCAAATTTTGCACAAATCTACACACAATTGAAGAAGTGGGAGTGGCACCAAATAGAATTTGGTATATCTGTAAAACGCTTAGTGTACAAATTTCCTATCAGTAGATTGGTTATCAATACAGAACATCTAACAAAAGTTGGGTGGAATGGATAAGTGCTTTAAGACAATATTGATTTTTGTATATGGGCATTTCCGACAAAAGGTCCACCGTGACCGAAAATTTAAAAGTTAAAAAAAGCTTATTATTTTACGATATTGTTATAGAGAAATATTTAGATTTTACTAATTTTATAAATTTACCCATAAATTTGTTCACTTCGATAAACAATCAGACTGCAAAGTTTTAATATTCACCCTTATTCCATTTAGCGTTATCAATACGAAACGATATCGTTTTGTGTCGATTGTTGCCAATCGGTATGCCCATTGTCAATATCAAGTTTTATCGATAAGCGTCGATGTATTTTTGGTATGCCGTACGCAACGTTAACGTTGACATCGATTTAAATTGACTCTGTTTTTGTCGTCAGTCTTATTGGTGTCGAAACAGTTTTTTTCTTTTTTATTTTTCAAAAATAATAATGTTGAATTAAAAAAATTAAAAAATAGCAACAAAGTTTCGGAAAAATTGCAAAAATTTGCAAAAATAGCGAAAATTCGCGAAAATTTTATGTATTCCAAACAAGCCAAAAAATTGATTAAAAGTTCCTAAAACTATAAGGAATAGCAAAAATTCCATGAAAATCGCTAAATTACCGCAAATTCCCGAATTTTAGCCATGTTCGCGATAGAAGCAATTTTTCCTGTAAGTTTTCTGATTCTTTACAGTATTAACGATTTTTAATACATATTAAATTTTTTTTTCATGCCGCTTTTATCAAATTTTTGCGAATTTCCACTAATTTTGCCATTTTTATGGAATTTTTGCCATTCTTATGTTTTTGGGGACTTTAAGTCAATTTTATGGCTTGTTTCAAATAAAAAAGAATTTCGCGAATTTTCGCTATTTTTGCAAATTTTCCGAATGTTTGCAATTTTTGCGTAACTTGTTGTTGCTGTTTTCGGCAATCGTCGTACCGTTCTGTTTTTTACAGGGCACTATCAACACTGTCGATTTATACGGGGCGAAAAGTGAAATCAATACCTTATGGCATTAGTAAGGTCGATTTTTTTAGAATAAATCAAGCTACACTCTTTGAGAGCACAACACTAATAAGAAACGAACATCAAATTGCACATTTTTAATAAAAACTTATTAGAGATGTTCTTAAAAAAACGATAAACAATCGACATCGTTACACAGCTGTTATGGCATACAAGTTTTGTATCGAATTGATGACGATGTCGATAAAAATTGATTTTGATATTCAATTGATGCCGATGACGACGACGTTAAATGGAATAAGGGTGATTATCTTCCTTAAAAGAGGTGATATTTGATGAAAATTATTCCGAAAAAATTTTCTTACATGGTCTGTAAATAAGGAAGAGTTCGGAGAGAAATATGTTATTCGGATTAACGGTAAATTTTTATTTTTTTAATCATTATTCAGTTTAATTATTATGGAAAAAATGTCACGTATCGAACCAGATTTTGGCTTAAACAAAAAAAAAAAACAGAAGATTTTGGAATCAAACCAACGACATTTTAATGTTACATTGCTACGTAAAATTCTGAAAGTAGTTTGACTAAAAAATTGTGACAGGTTTCGCTGAATAACGCCCTTTTTTGCCATTATCTTTGACCTAGAATCGCGCCACCCATAAACTTTAACATAGATAATAGTGCTTTCTTAGTGCTATAATTTAAGTGTGAAAAGAACGTAATAATATTTGTTGTTTAAAATGTTATTGCATTTTTGATGCGTACGACTGTCAAGTTCAGCACTATGGAATTACCCATATCTAGACAACCGTAAGTGTCAAAACTAAGTACAAATTGCTTCGGTATCAATACACGAGATCTGTTTAAAAACAAAAATTTACTAATTTTTCAACGGAGCAGCGAGGAGCACCGCGTAAGGCTAGGGATTTTATAAGTAATAAGCACAAACCTAAAATTTCAATCTGGTCTAATTTAAAATATAAAGGCCTCCCGGTGGACATTTACTAACTATATTTAAATAATATAGTTCATTGAAGTCTTAATAAATTTATTACTGTTAATCCGTTAGTTTCACAACTCATCTGCAAAACCTTATGAAAATTATTGCCCCAGTAAAATTGAAGCCTATATTTTTGTCTAGTCGTTTTCCCCCTTTTTATATCTCATAACCAATTGTCATAGTTACATATCGGCACGTTTTAATCTAAATCCTTTTCATTACCAATTACATACAACTTCTTTAACATGAAGTTCATTAAAATGTTACGTTTCTCGTCTTGCAGCTGCAAAAACCCCTGATAAATGACATTTTAATAGAAAATTTCTAAGGCAACCTCAATTTCTGATAGATAAAATATCTTAATCTTTTAGTTTTATATGTTGAAAGCTGCAAACAGCAAATTGCTATGGTTTTTGCTTGTTGTTTTTGTTCTTTTGCTTGTTCTTTCACATCAAACACGTGTACAGGCTTAAATGACAATTCAACAGAGTCCTAATCCTTGTGAGAATGCATAAGAAAAAGGGATTTTAAAAGGAAAACATAAGCACAAGTGCGAGTGTGTGTGAGTACATATTCGTTAACTATCTTGCGTAGGTTTGCACATTCACAGGAAACTACAATGTTTTAAAATGTGTTAAGTGCGTTATAAATAAATAAATAAATATGCGTGTGCTTTTTACATTCAATTAATCAAGGGGATGAGATATAAATAGTAATTTTATGAAGTGTAAAGAGTTTCAAATTTAATTTAAAAGAGATTTTTACATATTATATTAAGATTTTTTTTAACTCATAAAGAAAAAAAGGAGAAATATATATTCATGTTAAAATATATGTTAATTACTTCTTAGTGAGTATATTTAATATGGACATTAATGTTCTTTTCAGGAAGGACATTTTCTTAAGCCAATGGAAAGTTTTTTTCCAAACTCGTGTACGATAGCATTGCAAACGTCGGCATCAACTTTCCTAATTTCCCAGACAAATTTTTCTCCCAAAACCGGATAAAATTTCTTCATTACCGAAAATTCACATTGATATTTTTATAAAACAACACATAAAATGCAACCCTCTTCTCGTAGGTAATTTCCTGCCTTCGGCACTATTGCAGCTATTGACTAAGCGAAAAAAAGTGTTTTACAAACCAATTTAAAAAAACCGCATCTCGTGCCTCAAAATTGCTAAAATTACAAAATTTTTTCATTTTTTATATCTTTTTTCGCCATTTTTGGACCAAAGCTACCTAAAGCCTAGTTCAAATTTGTGAAAAATGTAGAGCAACATTGATTACTTCACACGAAAATTTTGACATTTATCAATGTTACCTATTGTGCGAGTTTGTACAATTTGACGTTTTTTTTCCTACAATGTATGCAAAATTGTTTTGCGTATGTAAACAAACCCCACATGTATTTTACTAAAAATAATTTTTTTTAATAAAAAAGAAAGTTAATATGGATAAAAACAGTTACCGGTTGTGTTATTTTAATTTTTAAGTTTTTAATTAATAATCAGTTCATACTTTTTTGCTATTGCTTAAAATTCCACGTGAAATAAGTGCAGCTTACATTATTTCGCAGTTGTAAAAAAATGTTGCCAGAAACATTTCGGAACTTTTTCACAAAATGAACAGAGTACAACTCTATCAACATCATTTCATAGATATTCCGCACAAGTCATATGCATTTTGACAGCATTTCACGTGAAATGTTGAACAGAGTACCAGGCTTAACTGAGGAAAATTTAGTGAAGTAATTTTAAGAAAAATTAATACTGGAAAATAATTTTTTTTAACAATTTTCAGCTGTATTTATATCGAAAATTCGGAAGATAAATTCTTGTTTTTTTTATATTTTGCAACATTTTTTTTATATATTTTCCGAATTTTCGATGTAAAATACAGCTGAGAGATGTGAAAAAAAGAATTTTTCAGTATTATAATCTTCTGCGGAATTATGAACTATACTATAAGGAATATTTTTTTCTTGAAGATTAATATCCTGACTTTCTCACAGTTTGGCAGCTATGGGCCAAAAATGGAATGAAAATAAAAAAAACATTTTAGCAATTTGGAGGCATTAGATGATGTAGCATCTTCGGGTCAGATTGTTGTACAATTTTCTGTTGTGTGCTTGTGCCGCAGTCATGAAAAGAAAATTTCAATTGGAATCCGAAACAAAGTCGTGAGAAAAGTTGCATGTTTTAAGGAAAAATTAAGTTTTAGCCAAAATATTCATCAGACCATAAAATCCGAGCGGCGGCCAAATATGGTTTTGTTAGGTTTGATAAGTATTTCGGGAAATTTCACTCGAGAAAGAGTTTGCACTCAATAACTTTAAAAATGTTTTAATATGATACCAATAACACTATGCAACAAATAGGAAGTTTTTTTTCTTGAATAACCACTATATTTTTTTGATTCGTAATTCGTGATAGTAACCTAACTGCAAAAATAATCACTATTTTAAATTCTTTGATTAGGTTTTTTTATTTTTAGTTTTTTTTGCTTAAAATAGAGATAAACATTTTTTATCGCAAATTTGTGAAGAGCAGCATGTTTATATTATGTTTGTAGCATGTTTCTCGACACAAATTTGCGATAAAAAAATGTCAAAACTAGGTACTTTCACTTAATCGGGAATAAAAACCGAATTTATCCATGAATTTTAATGAAACAAAATTTGATTTATTTCTATTATATGCAGCTTTTAGCCTAAAGCCTGGTACTCTGTTCAACATTTCAAGTGAAATGCTGTTAAAATGCATATGAAAAAAACTTGTGCGGAATATCTACGAAATAATGTTGATGGAGTTGTACTCTGTTTATTTTGTGAAAAAGTTCCGAAATGTTTCTGGCAACATTTTTTTTACAACTGCGAAATAATGTAAGCTGCCTTTATTTCACGTGGAATTTTAAGCAAAAGCAAAAAATATGAACTTAATATTAAAAAAGAAATAAAAAATTAAAATAACACAATCGGTAACAGTTTTTTATCCATATTTACTTTTTTTTTATTAAATTTTTTATTAAAAAAAAATAATTTTAGTAAAATACATGTGGCGTTTGTTTACATACACGAAACAATGTAGCATACTTTGAAGGAATAAAAACGTCATATTGTACAAACTCGCAAGATTGGTAACATTGATAAATGCCAAAATTTTCGTGTGGAATAATCAATGTTGCTCAACATTTTTCACAAATTTGAACAGAGTACTAGGCTTAATACTCTGTTCGAATTTGCGAAAAATGTTGAGCAACATTGATTATTTCACAAGAGAATTTTGTCATGTATCAATATTGCGGTTTTCAAAACTTAACGTTTTATTAGTATTAGGTAAACAAAAACCATAGTTGGGGGTAGTGCACTAAATATAAAACTGCACACAATTAGTTTTTACTATATTTTACCAGCTTTAGTGTTGATTGGTAGGTATTTTTTTCACTGGCACTAAAAAAATTAATTGGAATTGCAAATTTGTTCACTATCAATTCAAATAAGTAGGCCAAAATTTGAACTTGCAATCAAAAAGCTGTACAAAAACATAATATCACTATAATTAAAAAAAAAATTAATTTTTTGTGTGCATGATTTTCTGATGATAAATGAAATTTAGCTAAATGAAATTCTGTCAATAACGGAATAATTCTTGGATTTAATCATGAAAACACAAGTTTTGTATTTTAAATTGTGTGCAAAATTGTTAGTCAAATAAGTGAAGAAAAAAATTTTGCAATATACTGATGATTGCTTTTTGTTTTTAGCGCAAAATGTTTTAACATTACAATCACTCATGTGTAGTGAGATTGCTAATTTTCAATTCATCACTCAACATCAACAAAACTATTGCAATCATTTTGAACTAGTGCACTACCCCCATCTATGTCATTAAAAAAAAATAAAACAATTTTATTTTAATAATTTTCTAAAGTAAAAAACAGAAAAAGTTAATTTTATTATTAATTTTTGCACTTTTCTACATTTTTCTTTTTAAAACGCTTGTTATAAACCCCACTTCACAAATACAAAATAAAAAATTACAAAAAAAGATTAGATGCGAAATAATATGAGCTGCACTTGTTTCGCACGGAAAACAAAAATGTTGCTAAATAGAGTACAACTCTGTCAACAGTTTTTCGTTTGCATTTCACAGAAATTTTTTTCATATTGATTTTTAAAACATTTCGCACGAAATACTGCACAGAGTACCAGGCTTTATCAAAAAATAATTAAAGTAAAGGATTTAAAAAAAATAATAATAATAATATAAAAAGGTAAAACTTTGTGATTTTTAGCTCTATACCAATTTGCGATAAAATTTTTCAAAACTAGGTACTTTCAGTTTATCGGGAATAAAACAGGAATTTGTCCATGGATTTTCATGAAATAAAATTTATTTTACTTCTAATACATGCAGCTTTGATTTCAATTTTTTATGAATTTTTTGAATTCAAAAATCTTATAAAAAACAAAAAAAAAATATTTTTTTTGCCACTTCGGCCTCAATTACTCCAAAAATAATGGCTTAATTAAAAAATGATATTAGATAAACGTATATCTGGCCTAATTTGAACTGTTTTGACGGATTGCATAACAAAATCGGGTGCGTCGTTTCAAAGTTACAATAAGATGTATGCAGCAGCCTCTTCAAAAATCTCAAATTTTAGAAAAAAAATTTAAAAAAAAACCTTACCATAGAATTTTAAATAATGATGATTTTTGCAGTTAGGTGACTATAGCGGATCAAAAAAATATAGTGGTTATTCAGGTAAATGTTGCTTGTTGCATAGTGTAATTAATGTAATTATAAAAAATAAATTGTGCTTAACAAAAACTGGCAATTATTTTTTAAGTTCAAATTTATTTATTGATTTAAATTAGTACTAAAAAAATAAATAAAATAGAAAAATAAAAAAAAAAAATGTTTAACTGAGTTTTTGGGGTGTACTCAATTGAGTACACTGACCTCTTATGTATAAACATTTTCAGAGCATTGTTTTTCAATGCAAAGTGTTTTTAAGCACTTCTTATACTGCCAACGAGCTCTAATATGGCAAAAAAGCACCGCAGATGGTTTTTAGGTTAGTAAGATGTTACTCTAAATTTCTAAAATCAACTTAAAGATTGTATCTAGTAAAAAGTTGTAACAAACACGAAAATTTCGTGCAGTACAATTCAACTACTCCAACAAATGTTAAACAACACGTGATTCAATTGGATCAGAAGATTCAACATTCGATTTTCCAGTTACAGTAAAAGAACCAATTAGAATCAGCCACTTCATACACAAAATCCAGTTACATGTTGTTTGCTAATTACCTATAAAGACTGGCTTAAATATTATTTTACAATACGGAAAAAACAAAGAAATTTTATTTAATTTCAATACTTAACGATAAACTCTATTTCCTGAACGACCTATTAAGATGCCGTGGTCCCCATTAGAAAATTGTTGCTTTAACTGTCTATTCTATTTTTTAACACATTTTTACCATGTGACAGTGTTATTTTTGTGTGATGTGAAAAAGACAAAAACGATGTTGCCTTAAAAATTTTAATATCGATACTATCAATAGCGGCATTGATCGTTTTGCTGCCCTACTCTGAAGTATTGATTTATTTATTCGTCAAAAGAACCAACATCGGGAAATAAACTACGAAATTTTTTTCATATAACCTCATTTTCTTCATCCATTCGTGCGAATAATAAATATTATTTTTTCATTTAGTGTACAACCACTTTTAACACCTTAAGAAACTGCATAAAAAAACCCCTTGAATTATAAAACTCTTAACTGCATCGGTTTAAATAAAGACACTTGGTAATTATAAAACAACATTTCGTATTCATATTTGTCAGGTTATTTTTTCGCATTCTAATTAAATGCCTGTCATAACAACGTACACAACGACATCACTGACAATAACGAAACTGACAATTATAAATGACGTTGTTAGTTGTTCACTCAGGTGATAGACATATCGAGCATGCAGAAAAACTAACAAGAATAAATTGAACAAAAAAAACTACCTACTCCGTAACAAACCTATATACATTTATAGGCTTAAAGTAGAGAAAAAATTCAAAAACTGTGAGAAAAAAAATTTTAGAAAACATTTAATTTTTTACTTTATTGCACTTAACACAACAGCCAATCGTAACGGGGGAATGACCGAACTCAGATATGGAAAAAAATATTTGAGAATATCATAAAAAAGGATTTCTATTTTTTGGTAAAAACAAAAAAAAAAAAAACAAGAAATCCATGGATAACATGAGTTTCTAATTGAATTTTTTTTCCACTATTTATGTCGATAGTTCTGGGAATGTGTAAATATGCGCATGTATGAGTGTGTGTAGGTGTGTATTTTATTTCCAAATACTAGAGATTATGAAACGAAACTATTGTTTGTAGTTTCCTAGAGAACACTCATTTAATTGGTGTGTGCATTGGAGAAGAGGCTGCTGCAATGTGAGGCACATAAGAGCACATGAATTTGACAGTTATACCAGGGAGCCCATCAATTATTTCCAAATGACAAGTTCCTTAGGTGTATGTGTGTTATTTCTTAGTTCTTAATAAAACTTTTAGAAAAAAAAAACGAAACCAAATTTATCAAAAGCTTAATTTTAAATTTGTTTAGGCCCTTTAAAAAAAGATTTGCTTAAAAGTTGCACAGTGCTTTAATAAAAAAATATATACTAAATGTTTTTTTTTATTTATGCAAAAAACTAAAGTAAACTAAATTTGCGCTATTAAATTTTTCAATTAACAATAGATACCATAGCAAGCCATAGATCCCAGTCCGAAAATAACTAAAATATTCCTCAAACACACTGAATTTTTGGCTTCATGTCATGCTGTGAAAAGTGTAGTGATGAGTCCATAATTTAGCACATGAATCATATGAAGCCTAATTCCGACAAGAAAATAAAAATATTTTAATACACAAAAAATGATAATTATTCATAACGTACAACGATATTTATGCTAAAGGACTGCAGAAATGTATTTGAAAATCGAACACGCAATAAAAATTAAATGCGTGTACAAAACGTTTGTGTACAACCACAATAAAAAATGCTATGCGGTACAGTTCTTAGCAAAGTTTAAATCAGTGTTCAAAAATAAACATTAAATATCGTTTCTTAGTGTTCGGTTCGGTAGATTTGTGGAAATCACAAACGCTAATAGTGTTGGTGTACCTAGTAAAAACTTCGCTTTCTTTTTCAAAATGAATAGCTTTTTCACTCATTATTTAGTAGCTTTCTTTTATAACTACTTCCATCACAACTTCTATAACTACTTATTTCTGGATGTATGTAGGTAAAAAACTAATGACTAACATTTGAATGCATTCGTTTTGGGACATCCCTTGTAAAATTCATTGGTTCCTTCAGTAGAATTGTAAAAAGTGCTTTTATGTTTTTCTTATTACTTAACACATTTTTTTGTATGCAAAGCTTTTACTGAGTAGTAAGTCATTAAAAAAATAACGTTTCTCTGTTTGTGATCTTCGAACACAAAAACACACTTATGTTTGTTGGTTTCAGTTGTGCTTAGCATTCTTTTAACTGGCAAAAAAAATCAAAATTGTTTACAAAAACAAAAAACCAATATACGAAAAAAAAACAAAATGACATCGAAAAAATTTTACACAAACAAAACATGTGCACAATACACACACAATCTATTCGTGCTGTTGTCAATGCTAAAATTGTTTGTTTGCACATTTCTTTATCAATGTAAAAAATAAACACTATAGAACATTAAAATATAATGTATAAATACAGTACTACTACAATTGTTCTGTTTTATAACGAAAACAGAACACTATATATTGTACATTACTTTCTTGAAAATAGTTACGAACGCTATTAGGGGTTGTGTTCGTATACACAAACACTAAAAAATTGATATCGTTTCTGGGTGTGTGAGCTGCACACAGAAAAAAATCAAGTTAAAAACGTAGAAAACAAGGTTGATTTAAAATTTTTCGGTGGTGATTTTGCTTTATACGTTTTTCATGTTAATTCAACCTGGTTTTACAATAACTGCGAACAACATTTTTTTCTTTTAAAATAACTATAATTCATGTTAATTTAACATTGCAGTAAGGTTAGAGCAAAATGTAATTTATATTGAAATAACAATCCGAATCACGTTGAATGAAAGTTATTTCAAGTTGAAACAACATGAATTTCATGTAGAATCAAATTGGTTTGAGTGTGTTATAACAGTGTGAAGAAGCCTCAGAGACAACATATGCATTTATTTAAGAATAATTCAATACACTTACCCCTGTAACACATGTTTCACTTATTTTGAGTTCTCCTTTGTCAACAGAAGCATCAGCATCGCCCGATATGGATTTCGTCATCAATATACTTTGAAAACTTGATGCACTATTTAAGTAACTAATTTTAATTAAAAGAATACGGGAATTGTCCTCTTTTTATAACATATTTTAAGAATGAAAATAAAAAATGTACATACTTAAGTATGAATGCATGTTAATTTAACAAGATACACTTTTGATTTTAATATAAAACTGGTTTTTATGGATTCAATATTGAATCCATATTTATTTATATTTTAATATTTTTTTTTTTTTTTATTTTAACAGTGAATAATATTAAATAAACATGATTTAAGGTTATTTTATTTAAAATTATTATGAAATAATGATAAATTTAAAAAAGGGCATACTTTTGCAGAAATTTACTATGATTCTCAATCAACATTTTTCGATGTTAATTTTACATTGGTATTTTTTTCTGTGTGTGTACGCTAACTTATATTCTGTTTATTTCTGAACACTGATTTAAATAGTACTGTAAGGGTACAAAGAAATACACTCTAAACAGAACTTGTTTCTTTTAAAACCGTACAATATTATAACAAAATTTTGCCTATACTCCGAGTATTTGAAGAATAACTCGTCTAGTCTGCGAGAATTTGTGATTTTAACTTGTCTGTCGTATATATTAGATGCATACAAAGAATTTTTGACTTTTGGTTGTCTTATGTAGCGTAGAATACTAAGAATTATTTCAGCAATATTATCAAAAAAAAAAAAATATTTAAACCATACATATAAGAGTTGTTCCGACACCATACAAAAAAAAGTAAGCCAGTCACCCCCTAGGATTACAGATTAGTTGAAAAGGCTTCCAAACAAAATTGTTGTAATTTTTTGCCACGCCTCTGGATACCGGCCTTTTAGTATTATGTATACTGCGCCGCCATTAAAAGTCCGATCATAACATATTGCATACCGTTATTCAGGGCTCGTCTATGGCTTCATTTTTGCCTTTGGTGACATTTTAATCCGACATCAAATTCTGGGCGCCAGTTATGCCATCTCGGAACGTACTACCCTAATGTCCAATTGTTTTCCAATGGCAAGAAAGCCCTTCTAAAACTTTGTACTTCTACCTTTTAATGTACTAACTTTAATGCCACGCCCCAAAATTAGGCCCACTTTTTTTACTTATATATACTACATTGAATTTTTTGTTTTCTATTGTATCGCATATCAGTATAATTGGCCTCACTATGGCTTCAGTTTTGTGTTTGGTGACCTTTTAATCCGACATCGAATTCTGGGCGCCACTTATAACAACTCGGATCCTTTCACCCTAATGTCCAATTTTTTGCAGGTGGCAAGAAAGCCCTTCTAATACTTTGTATGCCTACTTTTTTAGTTGCTCACTTTTATGCCACGCGCCATTTTTTCTTTTGCACATAAATATTATATTAAACCAGGTAGATCAACATACAAAAAAAGAAAATTGCATCAGTCAGAATGAAATTTTATATTAATATAGTATCTATAATTATAAAGAAGAGTTTTTTCCACAACCTAAAAGGCAGTACTTTTAGTTTTTTATATAAACCTATTAAAGTCCATATCGCATATTGTTGTTTATGGCTTGAATGTAACTTAATTCTTGCTTCTTCTCAAAACTAAGTTAAAGTTTATGCACCATTCTGGTATCTGGTTAACTGCAGTCCATACACGGAAGCTGCTATGTTTTTAAGTATGTACTTTGGATTCGACCATTGTATATCTTTAGCCTTACCAATACCCACCCACCCGGGTTACCATTTCGGTTTTATTTCATTACCTACTTTCTTTAATTTGCTACAGTTAAAAGCAAATTTTTACTCACTGAACAAATGGGTTTCTTTAATGACGAAATTTTCTTAAAAAAAAACTGAAAAAAAATTTGTTTGACGAAAACTTGTTTACATTGCTTATGAACCTGCAGTAATACCCCGGTGGGTATTGGCAAACGATGTACATAAAAATATTTGATAAGGAGAAGGTTACTATTTACACCCTAAAAATATACTACTGGCAATGATAACGCATCCTAATCATTCAGTACGCTTTTACGGTTACGAAATTAAAAGAACTGTTCGGAAAAACCCAGCGCGAAAATTAGGGTTTCGTGCTCCAAAATGTGAAATAAATTTTGACTGCAATGCATACACAGAAATTATAAAGTGGGACAATTTAATAATAACTGAGCCTCGATGTCTGTATTTCTACATTGACGACGAATTTTTTTTTTTATTGCACCAGCAAATTTATTAATCAGAAAATAAATGTAATCAATTAAAACTTTCTTTACGATTAACTCTAACGCTAAATTTCACCTAATTTCGCAGAATTCTTGCAGAAGCAAAAATTTAAGGCTAGTTTACACTATTATACTTTGTTTTAATACATGTCAAAAACTCAAGTAATATGTAAAAGTCTGATGGTGTGAATGCATGTTTGAAAAAGAGTTTGACATCCCATACGACTTCATCGTTTTTTGAAAAATTTCTAAACAATAATACTTTTTATTGGATCAGGGTTGCATTTTATTTCATGTGTGAGTGTTTATACTCTGTGTAATGGTGTGAACACAAACTGTTATGTTAAATAAGATTTTTGGACAGTCGCAACAAAACTCATTAGATTTCTGTCTCACAAAGTATTATGGAATACGTAAGACTTGTAAGACAGTGTAAACTTGCCTTAAGCAATATTCAAACCATAAACAACAATATGCGATACGGACTTTAATAGGTTTATATAAAAAACTAAAAGTCCTGCCTTTTAGGTACTAATTACAGATACTATATTTATATACAATTTCATTCTGACTGATACAATTTTCTTGTTTTTGTATGTTGATCTACCTGGTTTAATATAATATTTAAGTGCAAAAGAAAAAATGGGGCGTACTTTTGGGGCGTGGCATAAAAGTTAGCAACTAAAACAGTAGGCATACAAAGTATCAGAAGGGCTTTCTTGCCACGTGCAAAAAATTGGACATTACGGGGGAAGGATCCGAGTTGTTATAAGTGGCGCCCAGAATTCGATGTCGAATTAAAAAGTCGCACAACAGAAAAATGAAGCCATAGTGAGGCCATTAATACCGATATGCGATACAATTAAATTGGTCTTAAAACGGCGGCGCTATATATAAAAAACAAAAAGTTTAATGTTATATATATAAGTAAAGAAAAGTGGGCCTAATTTTGGGGCGTGGCATAAAAGTGAGTACATTTAAAGCTAGAAGTACAAAGTTTAAGAAGGGCTTTCTTGCCACGGTAAAAATTGGACATTAGGGTAGTACGTTTCGAGATGGCATAAGTGGCACCCAGAATTTGATGTCGGACTAAAATGTCAGCAAAGGCAAAAATGAAGCCATAGACGAGCCATGAATAACGATATGCAATATGTTATGATCGGACCTTACAAAAAACTAAAAGAGCGGTATCTAGAGGCGTGGCAAAAAATTAAAAAAATTTTTTGGAATTCTTTTCAACTTATCTTTAATCCTAGAAGGTGGCTGGCTCCACTTTTTTTTCAAACCACCTTAGTACATTTTCTAAACTTACTCTAAGAAAAATAAAGAATGTATGTATTTTTTTCATTGTTTATCATTGTTGCGTGTATCTTTCATTCCTTTGTTAATTTTTGAGAGTATTTTTTATATCCGTGTTTTCATAATAGTAAAGAATTTGTTTTTTCTACACATTCACACACTTACGTTAATTCGTCGTTTACACTTCTCTCTTCAGCATTTGTTTATGGCTGCAACTCTACAGTAAAGAGTTTGACCATTTTCAGTTATTTGAATATTGAAATGGAGTTGGACAGGCTTTAAATTTATGCCATAGGTTATGAAAAAATCAACAATATAACTGGAATTTAAAAACCTTTTTCCTTTCAGGCGTTTAGGCCTGAATTATAATTAAAGGAATTTTCAAAGTTTTTCTTGGGATTCAAAAATTTAATTACGAAAGTTTCA
Source organism: Pollenia griseotomentosa (assembly GCA_963931875.1). NCBI lineage: Eukaryota > Metazoa > Arthropoda > Insecta > Diptera > Polleniidae > Pollenia > Pollenia griseotomentosa. Next base: position 80,003,671 of record OZ007563.1, read on the forward strand.
TTTAAATGTGCTAAATTCCCATTTCATACTATTGATAAACTGAAATTTATTGTTGAAGGAATAAGAATTTTATTTTTCTCCTGTCGGATTCTTTATGTTTACTAAAGTATAAAGTATATATAAAGTATAAACGTTTGCAAACTAAATTGTTGCTAACATTGTGAACGCCCGCCAAAAAATATGCTTGCGTTGTGAATCAAGCTTTAGACACAACTCGTAGAATATTGAAAAGAATAAGAAAACAAATATTATGTTGGTCACTAGTTCTAATTATATTCTTTTTAAAATTTCTTTTTTTACTAGCTTTATTTAACATTTTTAACCACTGTATGTTGCCTTAGTTTTCAAGGGTATAAAGACAATTTATTTTTTATCAGCTAAAATATATTTGAGAATTTATTATCCCTTTTAAATATTTATGCCTTAAACAATGATTATTTACACAGCCTAGTTGGTACTTTTCGTTTGTAGACAATAAACATCTTGATATTAAAACTCTCAACCATGACTAAATTTAAATTTATACAGAAGAGGCTAAGAAAATAGCGCAAAACTTAACATTTTACTAAAGTCAGCTTCAAAATAATTAAAAGCTACAACTTTAGCAATGAATTTAAAAAAATTCTTAGGACCATAACAGCTGCCTCTTTTTTCCCCCACTTCTGTTTTAATATAAACAATGACAAACCAATTTTCCATACTGTCTCCTGCTTTAAATATTTGAATTCTTGTATTCATTTTCTAGTCTTAAATGAAAAACCAGGCAACACATTCTTTGAAATTCTACAACAATAAATTGTGCATGAAAAAGAAATATTTCATTAGAAATACTTAGGGATTCGATATATTTATTTTTGTTGCTTGCCGTTTCTGCTTTTTGTTCCTACAAACAGCCACCCCATTAGTAGTTGTTACTGACGTTCAAATGTACCATTTCGGTTGTGGCATGTGGCGTTACGGGTGTCAGTGATATGCTACCGGAATGAAAATATTTCCGTTTTGTATTATCGCTTAAAATTGTGAATTCCTCCCACTTTGTCTTTGGATTTCACTTGGTGGTTTACACAAAAAAATATTTTAATATGAAAGTAACAGAAGAAGTTGGCAGGCAGTAAGAGCAACAGCAATTGACAACGGAAACATCGTTTAACAATAAATAAATAATCGATTTAAGGCATGAATAGGCTAATGCAAGGAGCATTTTAACACTCAAGAAAAAAATGTTAGTTGAACACCACGATATTATTCCATTAATAGAAGTTATCGGGATGAACCTATTAGTTAATACCCCTGATACTCTAAACTTTTTGGTGGGAAAAATAAAAGGGTTGAAGACTTCCTTTACTCCCCTAGTAAATGTTTTTCTGAAAAGTCTATTGAGCGGTCAATTACACTACGTGAAAGTTTTTTTACCGAATCCGAATATGAATTGTCAGAAGTAGAACAGTTTGTGATATATTCCAAAATAACCGTTATTTGTGTTTTTAAAAAAGATGATGTGACTGATATATTCAAGAATTTTAAACGTATTATGTATTTCATTCTTTTAAGTCAAAGGTAATACAATTTCTAAAATAACCATGGGTCGTTTCTGAAGATGAGTCAATAAATGGCAGAGTTATAGTGGAAAAATTCCAAACTTCATTATAAATTTGATGATATTTTGCAATTTTGCTCTTTTCAAGTAATTTTTTTTAGCAGGTCTTGTATATCCAAAAGAAGGAGTACAGAGGCCATCTGGAAGGCATCCATACTCCTTTTTTCCCCGCTAGGTAGTTTCTATATGATCACATCAGATTTCCTTAAAAAGTCGTTTTAAGCCTTTTAACCCTAGATACACTTTCTTCGTCGTATTGACGAATACCGTTAAATAGTACTTATTTAACTCCGCAGTTTTTTACTGAAACTCTTCCAAATTTCATGTAGCTGTAGATATTGCTGATCTGCTGTAGTGTGTGAAAGTACGTGCTTGTAGGTTGTGTGTAAGTAAGATTTTGCGTTGATTGCGTTCGTAGCACTGACGATGGAAGTGCGAGAAATATTGCCTTTTAGTATATTTTTTCACCTTTTGTAACCAAAGATACACTTTCTTCGTAGTATTGACGAAAAAAACCTTGGCTTGCTTTTGTTGTTTTTTCAGTATTAAATTTTTGAAGTAAACTATGATATACTATTAAGAATGATTAAAAACTTAAGTATTTTATAAACTAAACAAACATTTTCGTGTTTCCTTATATTGGGTGGGCTTGGGGCCACATCATAAACGGACTTTGTAGTGTAGTGTATTAAAAATAAGAAAGTGTATCTAGGGTTAAGGACAAAACGAATTTGTTTGTACATTTTTAAAGATAATGATACAGTACTTTAATTTGGTACACTTATGAAGTCAAATTTTATGTGGCTACTGCTGATTTAAACCTCAAGAGAGCATCTGGTATTAATAAAAGCAAAAAATGCTAATGCAACCACTGCACGTAGCAATAAAAATAATTCTTTTAATGGTTTATGCTGTTATACGAATTCGATACTTCCCTTCAGGATGGAATTCCTCTCTAGTTACTATGACTCCCAAGCCAGTTAAAGATCAGACAAAAGTTGTGATCGTTTCTAAGCTATACCTAAGCTATTTAGGAAACTGTTATCGATGCAAATAGACGTATTCCAAGTCTGTTCTGTTTTAAAAGTTAACTAAGCACATTTGAACATAAAATAAAAAAAAACTTCTAGAAAAAGAGATTTCGCTCTGCGCTCTTTATTTATGTTTCCAAGCTTTTGCTTAAGGGAAACTAAGACTTTACCTAAGCTAGACTTAAGTTTATCTTTGGTCCTACTAAACAAATACCAAACCAAATTTTTTTTTTTAACATCTGTTTGATTTTACATACATTTTTGTAGATCAAACAACATTAAATAGTTTATTATTGACATTCTGCTACAAAAATTCTTAAAAATATAGTTCAATAAATCAATAATACTCTTTTATTTCTTGTCAAATATTTGTTTAGTGTGAACATATCCATAAATATTTACAAGTTGACAGAATGCTATTTGATTGTCCGAAGATTTATTATTTAAGAAGGCAGTTTTTTAAGTTATCCACAACTGTGCCCTCCTATTGAAATTAATCAAAAAATACCTCATACAAATGTTAAATAAATTTTTGGTCGACGCACAGTGGTGTGAAACATATGGGCATTTCCTGGGGTCGCGAACGTACGTTCGTACGCTTTTGATGTACAAATAATATAGAAAACAAAACTTTTCCTATCATTTTTTTTTTTTGCGACTCGATAGCATTTGGGTAGATGTATGTTTAGTGCAAAAGATGGGTTTCATCGAGTTTAAGTTTTCATAATAATAGTTGTAAACATGTGGTCACGAACGTACGCAAAATAGAAGTCAACTTTGGATGACAGTAGTGAAATGTAAAAATCTGCGTAATGGAACGGAATATTCGAAAGTGGTTAATTTACTTTGAAAGCGTATTAATGTAGGTCTCCATCTAGCATTTACAAAATAAAATATCTCGTTTGGTTTTTGTTTAATTGGCTTATGTACCGGTCGCGAACGTACGGGTCGCGAACGTACGATTTTTCCATATGTTTTTTTCTTATTATCACCATGCCGATTCCCATAAATATCTTCAAATTTCCTTAACAAGCAACTTAATACTCAATTTACAATTGATTGTAATGGAGAGATTATGAAGAAAGAGTGTAAACATAACATATTTTTTGCATGTAAAATAAGTACATAAAAATGTAGAAAATATAAGAAAATATAAAATTTTCCAGTTTCCAGCGCAATTTCCTCAAGTAAAACAGCTGAGATATGCTATGAAACCATTATTTCATAACAACATAGATTTTTTTATAATAATAAATAATAAAAGACGATGATTATCAACATTTTATCATTAATACGATTTCTGTATGACGTGCTAAATTCCCAATTTTCCATATTTGATAAATACACTGAAATTTATTGTTGAGGGAAAGCTAGCTTCTATGCGCATTTCACTGGTTGCTTAGGCCAGCTCATCAGGAAACCTTTTCCTAAGATTTTAGAAAAGCTAGAAATATTATACGAATAAAACCCTAAAGCGAATAAGAATTTTAAACACTCAAAGTTTTACTCGTAAGTAACAATATCAAAGCTTAAACAAAACACCAACAATAAACAGTGAGTTTATCTTTTCTTACATCTTTTTTTTCATCCTGGAAGACCATTCTGGGGAAATGCCCATATGCAAAACGAGGATTAATTCAGGGAAGCCTGTAATTTATGACAGCAATTTTTTTTGGGGATTTTGTGTATATTGATTAATAAAAAAAAACTTTTCTTGTAAAATTTTAGTGGAATTTTAATTTTGTTTTATTAAATAAACTAAAAACTTAAAAAAAATCAATGTAATTTTTTTGATCAATATATTTTTTTTTAAACAAAGCACATTAATTTCTAAAATATGAAATTTAAAAGCATCTTCATAGTTATCTTCACCTTCATCAAAATCATAATCTTAATGTTAGCATCATCAACATCGGAAATATTTAGCAGAATAAGCAAATCAAGTGCTGTTTGTGGTAAATTTTAATTATGTAGTTTTTTATCCTAAATTACTAAATCTTTTGTAGCTTTTTCATTTTTGTACCAATCTATGTATTGTTTGGCGCAAAATATTCATATTAAAATAATCTAATGTCGCATGCAATAAAACATTAACATATTTAAATCATTGGTTTTAAAAAAATAACTTAAAAAGAGCAAAATTAAGCAAAATCATAAAATTTTCAATGAAGCTTGAAATTTTGTTCCCTGTTACTCTGTCATTTCTTGACCAATCTTCAATAGCAATCCATGGTTAGTTTAGAAATTTTTTAAACTTTCACTAAAAAGAACGAAATACATAATCCGTTTAAAATGTTTGAAGATATTTGCATTTCAGTCACATCGTCTTTTTTAAAAACACGAATAAGGGTTATTTTTGAAAGATCATATTCGTATTCAGGGGAAATTTTTACATAAAGATTAGCTGTCAGATTTATTTTGTCTCGACTTTGTTGAAATTTTGTGACGTACACAGAAAAAATTATTGCCGAATTATTTTCAAACAAACGCTTGTTTGAAAATTTTTTTAATTTCTATAAATTTTTTTACTGATTCAATCAATATTTTTGTTTGATTTTTATTAAACCAACAAAAATGTGGACAACTCTTCAAAAATATAATAAACGCGTTATTGGTGTCAAGTTTTCATAATTTTGTATGAAATATTTAACGCTCTTTAATGTTGTCGTCTTTTTGTATTTTTTTATTTGATCGTAAGCAACACTTCTTTATGTGAAATATAAAAACAACAACAAAAAACACACACAGTCTATTTTTGGACGCTTTAAAAAAGTGCAACTATAAGAAAAACAATAGCAGAAACAACATTATAAGAAACAAAATCCCGTATTCAATTTTTTAAAACTGTTTGGTTAAATACCTACATCAAATACGACAATAAAATGATGACGATAAACATGTCGAGTCGGTCTGCTGCCAAGGAAAGCATACAGCAACAGTGAGTGAAGAAGAAAAAAAAGCATTGTGTGTATAAATTATTCCAACAAAAAAATGTGTCTCAAAGCCAGGCGCCGGCCGCTCTGCTCTGCTTTGCCTTTACCTTCTACAGTGCTTGCTTGTGTGCGCGTGCGTCATTGCTTGTGCAAAAAAAAACTTTTTTGTTTTTGTTATACCTATGATTTTCAGTAAACTATTTGTTTGATTCAGTTAAATTATTTGTTTGAAAAAATCAGTGTTTTTTTTCAATAAACGAAATGCAAATAAATTGTTTGAATATGCAAATTTGTTTGTAGGACCGATTTCAGACAAAAAATGTTTTGATTCTACAAATTTTTTGTTTGAATTGGAAAAATAATTTTTTCTGTGTAGTGTAATCACCCTGCGGGAAATTTGTGTCAATTTGTCCAACAGACTGGTCCTGGGAGTTGTGAAAAGAGAAGAGGTACAAAAAGAAAGAACTGATGACCAGTGAAAGGAGAACCAATCATGTAACTGGTTTACGAAGAACAAAAAGGTAGAAAAAGTAATGAATTGCAGTACAGTCTTTACCGGTGGTTTGGCACATTTTTAGAGACTTTCTAAAAATTTTTTCTTGAATTTAATTCTAGGACTTGTTTTATTGAAAAAATACTACATTTTATTGAAATAAAACTACAATGTAGTAACTGACACTAAACACATCCATTGAGAATATATGTGTGACTGGTCAAATGGTGTCAATTGACCCCTTCCAATGACAACCCCATGTAAAAGTGATAGGTCTTATTCATATTAAGTGTTAGAACTAGAACCGGTCTCTACCACCAAAGACCTATCACGGTACTACTTTGGTGTTAGTTCGCTTCCCTCTAGGGCATTTAAACGAAACAAAACTGAAAAAACAAGGCAATGTGTTTCACAAAATCTCAAATATTTTTAAATGGGGAAACGGGCAAGATTTTTTTTTTGGTTATGCAAGTAGAAATGCCATATTTTAAGAATATATAAAAAGTTTTGCCGAAGTATTCTCACAAACATTTTGAAAATCAACATTTCCTTAAAGTGTTTCATTAAACTTTAAGAAACATTTAAGAAAATTTAAGGGTCAGTTTAGTTCGAATGATTGGTGCAGTGCGTGAGACAAATTAAAGCCATTTTCTGCACTTTTCTTAATATTTCTGTAAAGGTCTTTATGTCCAATACTGGCCACCAAGATATTATGTTTACTACTAACATTATTCTCTGAGTGGTTGCCTTTAAATCCTACTCCCAGAAAACTCTTAATAAAACATGTTTGAAAGAATGACGACAAAGTTTCATTTTTAGCTTTACTCAAAAACATTAAGGCAATTAATTTCCCATTAGTTTTGTTGCAAGCAGTGGGGGGGTTTGTGAACAGAGAGATGATACAAGTCTGCAGCAAATATAGACGCATCTCAATGTTGCGTATTTCTATGCACGTGATGTTGCTTTTGCTGTATTTGTTGTTTAATCTTTTTTTTCATTGCAAAAAATCTGTCAAACACTTAATACCAAACGGAAGTAGGTGGTGAAAATGTTTAAGCAAGGATGAGCTTACACGCAATGCAAAAACGTAACAAGAAGGAAAATTCTCATGCACAAGCAAAACAAAACAAAAAAGGAGGGCATAAGTAAAACAACACAAAATGCAACACATATAAATAGCTATTGGAAAACAAAACAACAAAAAAAAAAAAAAAATCAAATCTCTAGAACAAAGTACTTATAAATGTTTTTGTAGTTGCACGGTTTGGCCTGGCAACAAAACAAAACAAAAACACAGTTGAACAAATGAACCTTTTGCCGTATCGTAGATGCCATTTCGATAAATCCAACCACGTTGATGAAAAAGAATGATGTTAGAGAGACACGTTAAACTATCTAGAGTTGTTATTGTTACTGTTACTATTCTGTAGTAATTTTAGGAATTACTTTGCTTGTTCTGCTGCTGCAGCCTTGTTTCCATTTTGTTTTCTCTATCCTGTAAACGATTTGTTTATTTCCTGTTGACAATGGATTTTTTTTTTTTTTTTTTGGTTGTGTTCCTTTTGGCTTTGTGGCAAAAAGGATACGCGAAAGATTATATGACAAGACTAAAAGAGAAATAATCAACTTGTACTGGTAATAACGATTACACCATTTTCTTGAAGATTTGTTTAATGAAAATAAAATCTGAAGCTCTTTTTAAGCTGCATGAAGCCCGAGTTTTGGAAATAAAATAAACTAATACCACTTGCTATGGCTTTATGATGATTATAATTTCAAAGTTTTTTCTTACTCTTTGTATATTTCGTGTATAATATTTAGTTTGTGTTATTAACAAGCAATGTTAGGTGATCACTACAAATCAAATAAACGGATTATGTATTCAAATCTACACCAACTTTTTTTTTATATAAACACATTTTATTTCAGTAAAAATATATTTTCATAGCTTTGATCAAAAGTTTCGCCCGTTTGATAAGAATCGTAATGAAAATTATATAAAACTAGAATTTTACTTCGTTATCAGCTCCCATTCTTTCATAGACATATTTATGGACCAAAGTTTATTTTTCTAGGTTTTTACAAAAAAGTTCAAACCATTTTTAATCTTAAAGGTTCACATTCACTCAGGAACCTGCTCCTATAATTTTATGTTTCTTAGTTCAATATAACAGAAAATTCAAGAATCATCACGTGTAGAAGACAAAAGTAAAATAAATTAATTTAAATTCCCGTATCTTCCCTTTTTGCAACCTTTTTCTCCCTATTGGAGTTACAAAAATTTCGATATTGTAAAAGGAGCCCATTATTTCATACGTTTATGTACAGGAATGGAAAAAAATGTTTTGTAACAAAAGTACCAAAAATATGTAGATTTTGCACCGCTTAAGCGTTCGAATTTTAAAAATTTTTATTTTTGAGATATGTTGCGAATGTGATCTAATCGTCACTTCTATGCTCGTTTGTTTAAAAAATAGAGAGGGGGGAAAAAGTTCCAAAATACAGGTTTTGCCCGTTTACTCCCCAAAAGAACCGAAATTCAAAAAAGTACCAGAAACCTGTGACCAACAATAAGTTTTGAATTATTTTTTTTTTTCTCTTTTAGCTTAGGAGATATTAGGTTATCGAATTTTCCAATTTTACCCTTTTTTTATCCACTAAAAATTTTGATTTTCAATAGTCCCGTCTTAGTGGATCGATTTGGCGAGAGAACAACCTCCGGTCCAAATTATAAATTAAAAGCTTCAGGCATTTAGACTGTGCAATTATAGATAAATAGATGGTGAAAAAAATTTTCGAAAAAAAGTAACAAAACTAGCTACGCTTTTCATTCCTTAATGTTCAATTTTCGAAAAAGTACCAAATTTGTATTTTTTAGATAAATTACGAAGGTGATGTGATACTTTTTATTTCTATGTTTATTGGTTTAAAAGATAGATGGGGTGACAAAAAAGTTCCACAGTTCCAAAAAGAGCCGAATTTTACAAAAGTACCAGACACCGGTTCGCTTATTGTTTTTAACGAGCAACAAAAAGTATAATTTTTTTTATCTCTTTTAGCTTATGACATACAACATTATATACAAAATATACAGGCTTTTACACTTTTTACCGCCTAAACGTTTGAATTTCTAAAAATGGCGAGAGCTCAGCCTCCGATCCAAATTTAAACTTTTTAAGTTTAGGCGGGCGTTCAGACTGTGCGATGATAAATCCGTCAATCAGTAACATTTTAATTTTATGTATGTATTTTTGTTAAATTACACAGTCCTTCAAATGTAACAATCCGTTCAAACGTTCGGGCTTGGCATCGGACTTCGGCATATGTTCGGCTGATGTTCGATGTTCGGAAAGATTTTCCGCAAACGATCATAGGCCGAATTGTCACATTTTAAGTAGTAATATTAAGAAATTAGTGTTATAGTAAGATTTAATGTTTCAGTTGACTTATATTGGTAATCTATTTTAGCGCGTTTTCCATTTAGTGGTTTCAAAACCGCCGGTCTGGCAAGGCTGTCAGCTCTCATTTATTTAGTGAAAGGTGTGCTGTTTCCGAATATAGATCCTTTTATAACCGAAGAATTCGTTAAAATAGTTAAAACTTACTACAAAAGTGGTGCTTCAAGCGGGGCATACTTTTCAAACATACCGGGGCAATTATGGTCGTCATAATCGACTTACTGTGCAAGGAATTGGCAAAATTACAAAGAAATTTGATGGGACTGGAAGCGTTTCAGATGTGTTCAAGCCTGTGCATTATTGCAATGTGCCCGCTGCCGAGAATATAACTTCTGTTAGGGAAAGTGTGGCGGATAATTCGAATTTGTTGCTTCCACGGCTCAGAGCGCTATGCCGTATGGTAGACGAATTTTCTTTCGTCCGGCAATTGAAGATTATGAACTGGACGATATATGATTGCGGTGCTAGGAGACAAGCAACACGGCCGATTTTGGCTTTATTCCGTGCGAAGTTAACAGATCGCGTAATTTAACGATTTGGCGACGTCAGTTGGGCTCCAAGATCATGCGATTTGAAATTGTTAAATTCTTTTTGTGGGGCTACGTCAAAGACTCTGTGTAAGCGGATACTCCCTCGACTTTGGAGCATTTTAAAATCAACATTCGTCAAGTTATCGCCGAGATACCGCCTGAAATGTGAGAAAAAGTAGTCGAAAACTACCACAAAGGGGATCGACTCCTGCAACCAATCTAGAGGCGGTAATTTAAATTAAATTATATTTCGAACGTAATTGCAGAGTCAAAGCATTAAAATGAAATTAAAGTTTCATCGAAAGTATAGTTGTATGTGTGTTTTATTTGACTATACTTTTGGAACCGAAAAATGGATAACCCTATATAAACCACAGTCTGATTAAGGATTAAAGATCCTTTTAAAATTTATGTACACCTACTTTGTTTTTATTTGGCGGATATAAATAAAGCAAAAAAAAAAAAAAATTAAAAAAACAACAAAAATGCATTAATTCAAAAGCACATACATATGTTCAAACAAAGTACTTAAAAAATTGCTGTTTCAATTGCTCAATGTTTGCAGTTGCTATTTTCATATTGTCACTTATATTTTTGCCCTTGTTGTTGTTCTTGTTATTGTTGTTTCTTACTTTCTGCTGTCTACATGATGATGTCTTTACATCACTGTCACCGCCAACATTGTCACTATTCGTACACCAGGAAATAAAACTGGAGGGAGGCACGAAAGTTAAAAGCCACAACCAAACTGTGTAATTTAGAGAAGAAAGTTGAAAAAAAAAACCCCAAACACCAAGTATTTGCTAGTGATGTGGCATGAATTGCACAAGTATGTAGCACTATTATTATCACTCCCTGCTCCTTCCCTGTACTCAAGTATCGTTATCTTCATACTTATAGCAGAGCATATGTGTATGTATGTGTTTGCATTTGTCTTTATTACTAGACCTGGTAGCAGCATTTGCAATTTGTTTCTTGTACTAGAACGCTGTCAACTTGTCTTTGACATTTTGTTGCCATTTGGCAAATTAAGATACAAATTGTTGTGAGTTGTTTGGGTTTCCAGCAAATAATAGTGCAAGGAATAGAAAGGGATGTCTTCTTTCGCTTCAAACATCTCCGAACATTTTTTAAAAGATTAATGCAATGAAAAAAACTTTTGCTTTAAAACAATTACATTAGTTTGAAAATGATAACTTGATAGGAAATTTTGATAATAGTCAAACTAATTTTAGTAAATTTTTGCAATAAAAGGCCGCATTTTAATTGAAAAATATCACTCGTCAAAGAAACCATGTTTTTTGGAAAAATTTAAGATGTGGTTTTACAAATTATTAAAACTTTGAAAGTCCTACGTAAATTTGAAAAGTTTACCTTAAAAAGAATTGAACCAACTTAAACAAGTAAGAAAGTAAAGACAGTTGAGTCGACCACTTCACACCCTTCACCACTGATTATAAAGAAAACATTTTGAGAGTGTACCCTATTTGGGACCCATGGGCAATCCGCCAGAACAAAATAATGTTATCAGGTTAAGATTCATCTATTAGATATCTTCATCTATGTCAGTGATTTCAGAAAGGGGGCTTAAATAGGAACCTCCAGCACAACATTTTGGCATGACAGAGACGGTATCGTAGAAGTTTAAGTTATCTCAGGAAGGGTTTATATGCGACCTGTGGTTAATTTGGACCAACTAGCACAACAACATTTATGAAGAAGTAACGGCATTAAAAGCTATTTTCCGGAGTATTATTTGGTCAAACGTAGACTGATTCCAATGAAACTTGGGGGGATGAATAGATTGCAATAACATAAGTTTGGGCAAAATAAAGTATATACACTCACAATATTCTGTACGTAAAATTAACTGAAATTGTAGTATAAAATAAATGAAAGTTCAATTAAAAACCGGTCTACCCATTTTTCATTTATTTTTAAAAAAAAGTTCATTTAATTTTTACTGTCAAAAATTCAACACCATATTCCGTAAAATCAAATAAATATTCAGTTATTTTGTAAAATTTTACTGTCAAAAATTCAACACCATATTCAGTAAAAACGATTAAATATTCAGTTATTTATTAAAATTTTACTGTCAAAAAATTGACCCCATATTCAGTAAAAACAATTAAATATTCAGTTATTTTATTAAATTTTCGTTTACTCCACAAAAGAGCCGAATTTCTAAAAAATACCAGACAGACACCTGTCCGCTTGTTTTTCTTATAAGCGAGAGAGGGAGAATATATTAATTTACTTACCCAGTTACACACGTTTGTTTTACTTTTGTTGTACTGACCACGTTGCTTACAGCAGAACTCTCAATTATAAGACACGAGCAGCATGACCGATATGTAGGGATGCAACATCGCTGTGAAAAACATCGATGTTTGAAGACATCGATGTTTTCACGATAAGCATCGATGTTAAAAAAACATCGGTAAAAAACACGATACATCGATGTTCAACATCGATGTTGAAACCTACTTTGCAATTATACTTACGGACTGTTTTAATTCTTTTTTGCTACTGAAAATCTTAATGCCCAACTATAATATACATATGCTTGCATAAGCTTTTGTCAAAAATTAACAAAAAGCCTGTCAAATGCATTCAAAAACACCAAAACAATGTGCAATCAGATTCGATTTTTGCTTAAGCAAATGACAGATTCATAAAATTAATCAAAAAGTTTCCATAAGTGCAAAATGGTTTGACAAATATGATTTTTATGTATTCGCACAGTTGCTCGAGCCAACTTAAGCAACTTAATACATACATATAGTTATGCAATGCACAGTATGCATGCATGTATATACATACATACGTACTTTGTATGGCTATCAGGGGTGTGCTGGAAAACGGAAACGTAAAACGCAAAAATTTGGGAGGTCGTTTTTAATACACTTTTAATAAAATATTTTTAATTTTTGTGTTAAAATTCTGTTTAATAGAGAAATATTTATATAATATTTGTCATAAAATTCTTATATTACAGAAATTTTATTAAAAACCGACATTTCAAATTCTTGCGTTTAACGTATGCTTTGAAAAACACTTTTTTATATTTTTAAATAAAAGGTTTAATTGAAAAATAGAAATTAAAATTGCTAAAAATATTATAAAAAATGAAAATATTAAATGGACGATGTCGATATTTTTTAGTTTTGACGACGATGTATCGCCGATGTATCGTAAATCAAAACATCGATATTAACATCGATGTTTATGAACGATATATCGATGTTTTCTAAACATCGATGTATCGTTTGCATCCCTACCGATATGGCTTCGCAATTATTTTACTTTTAAAATTTGATGTATTTAACTAAATTATTTTAACAAATAGAAAATGGGAATTGTTTTGCACAAAATAAGCAATTCATTTTTTATAGATAAGTAAAAATTAATTTTTGGTAGTAAAATTATATAAAATAACTGAATATTTAATTGTTTTTACTGAATATGGTGTTGAATTTTTGACATTAAAATTTTATAAAATAACTGCATATTTATTTGTTTTTACGGAATATGTAGTTAATTTTTTGACAATTAATTTATATAAGATAACTGAGTATTGATTTGTTTTTACGGAATTCGCGGTTGAATTTTTGACAGTAAAAATTAAATGAACTTTTCGTTATTTTAAATTACATTTTCATTTAATTTTCATAAAGAAGAAGTTTACCAAATCAACTGACAATATTAACTGCAACTGAAAATCCGTATTAATATGCACTTAGTTTTTTGAATAACTGCTAGAATCAGTTAAAAATAAATTTGCTTGGAATTTTAAATGTTTATTTATTTAAAAATGACTGAACGGAATATTTTTTAAATAAACTACAGTCCGTTACTGTAATAATATTGTGAGTGCATATTGTGAGAACATAATATTTATGATGGTTTATGGCACAAAAAATCTACTTCGTAAACTATGCACCGACTCTCAATTTCGACAGACTTCGCCCTAATCACAATTGAAACGTACATACAAATTTTTATCAAGGTAACATGGTCAGTAGACCGAAACTAAAAAAAAAGAAAAAAAAACCATTATTTTAGCAAGGCATTTCGAAAAAAAAATTTTGTGCCGAACGTAGGGGTCGCCTTTTTAAATTGTTTGTTATACCTTTGGCATTTATATTCCGATCTATAAGTATGATAATTGAGAGTAATAGAAATTTCAAATCGTAATATTACGGAAGATACGGACGCTACTATACAAAGGATATCTGAGGCAGTTTGGGGAAACACTGGGTAACTAGAGTTATGTGGGAATCCTATGATCCAAAGCCGACAAAACTTTTTCAGTCGCTATCGAGGAGCGAATGTAGGCTTTTCTGGTGGGTTTTACAACGGTCCACTGTTGGACGGCAGTATACGCCAAAAGGGAGGGCCAACTGACTAGTGACAATTGTAGATTATATGGACTACCAGGGGAGAACAAAACGGTGGAGCACATTTTCTGCTGCTGTCCGGCACTCATACGCCCAAGAGCGAACTGTCTGGGAGATCATTACTTCCAAGATCTAGAATAAGGCTCTGGAATTGGACTATTGAGACTCCTAGCGTTCGCCAAGAGATTGTGGAGTACTCTGGGTATCACCTCATCGAACTAACCTTTTTATTTAAGGGTTATCGTACATCGTGGTAACGCTAGAGACCAACAAGGTCTATGCAGGGTCTTTAAGACCGTCTAGCTAACCTAACCTAAAGTATGATATATCAAAAGTTTTTGAAAGGCAAAGCCAATATTACAGATCAAGTTTTATTACAATAGCATTATTCGTTACAGTTTGAGGCGTACTAAAGTGTTTTCCGAGACTGTGCTTTATATACGGGCTATGGTTAATTGTGGACCGATCTTCACGGAATTTGATAGTGTAATTTCTAGTTTTATAAAATTGTGGCAAGCAATTCATCTCAAGACAAAGACTGCTTCATACTTTTTGCTCTGACTATAACCGCCAAAGGTATAAAGAAAAATTCAAAAAGGCGTCCCTACGTTCGGCAAAAAAAAGAAATATCTTTTTTTAAGCCGCCTTACAAAAATACATTATAATAATGGGTGTACGGCGCACTTTTTTTGTTTATAAGGCGGGCGGTACGCTCTAATGAACAGACAAGTAGTCAGCCAGTTGGACGGACATCACTACATCGACTCGGCAACGATTCCGAGTCGATCGGTATACTTATAGGTAAGTCTAGGACCAATATTTGGTTTGTTACACACATCTACACTATCGTGGTGTGATTATAAAAACAATTAAATGCACAGTGAATATAATAAAGCAGTGATGCGCAAAAAAACACATATTCATAATTATGTGTATGTGGTAGAGGCAGCAAAACACAAAGTTAAGATTTGAAATAATTTAAAAAGGTTTCGTAGAGAGATCTTATTTAAACGATATATCAATAGCACAGAGCACAGAGGCGTCACGAGACAGAAAAGATTGTGTTTTGTTTGTCTTTTTCTTCGAAAGCTGCCCTTTTGCATTTTTTGTTTTGATCACGCAATTTGTGTCGAGAGTAGCTGCCTGTTTTTACACATTGCCACTTCACTAACAAAAAACATTTTCTTTCTATTTCTTCGAAAGCTGCCCTCGCAAATGATTTAGGCATTTTTCATACGTCACTTTTTTCATCTCTGTATGCTCTAACAAGCAACTAACTTGATTTTCTTTATTAAAAAAAAAAACAAAACAACAGCCGAATGCTCGTCATCGGCATTAACACGAATAATATTAAAGTGTACGTGTGTCGACAACCTTGCAGCAAAAGTGAGAGTTGGGCATCACTGTTAACAAGGCTGCTTAATCTCTAAAAAGATCACAATTACAAAAATTAAAATTTTTAAAGACTCCTTTGGTTTGTTTAAACAAAAATAATGAAAGAAAGTTTAAAATCGCTCAATAAGTTATAGTTTCTAAGGGAGTTTTTAAAATAAAAATTGTTATTTCTTTTTTTTTGCATTTCTTAAAATAAAATCCATTTCACTATTACGTTCTTATTAAAAAATAAAATATTGTTCACATTTTTGTTTATTTCACTTAGAAGTTTCAACACCATACTAACCTCAGGGGATACATGTACGTTTCATACTTTTTAATTTAGAACAAAAAGAAAATGAAAATAACAGCAACAACAAAATAGAAGGAAACCCTTATCTTTCTATATAAGTAAATACAAACATATTCAGGTAAAACAGTACACCCATACGCGTGCAGTTATTATCGATACACATATACACACCACACCTAAACACATTTACTTATGGCAAAGATAAAGAAAGTGAACAAAGGTAAATGTTGCAAAATATTGTATGTTAACATTAGCGCACACATATACATGCACAAATATATATAGTATAAATACATATATAAAGTATAAACATTACTTATTTTTACCTTCAATTTTAATAAGCAGAGATGTAAGAGCCATCATTCTTAATATTTTTAAGGAATCCGAAATCAAAAGCGAGCAGAGCACTACAGATCACTAATTACGGTGAGCAGAAAAAAAATCAAGTTTTTACCAAATAAATAATTTTCTTACTTTTCAAAACACTAGTGGTACATTTCAAAAAGTAGGCGCGCACTTATGCGCCACTTAATAAGTCATACAGATGCGGTCAACTAATTCTTAACAAATTTTATAAAAAAGAAAAAACATTTAAAGGACCGCGGCACATAGTGGGGCGAATCCCAATGCTAGCTGGGCAAAATTTTTTAATGGTCTAAAGGGTTTTAAGGCTGCAGATATTTGCTATTGTGAATTTCGGTAGTATAAATTTGTATAACCAATAATGTTGCCTTTAATGTTTAAGTAATTTTTTAATTCGGAAAATTATTTCAAAAGTTCTATATATTTAAAAAAACATTGAAGTTTATGTTAGGTATTGCACATTTTATATACGAGATTTTTTTTTAAATAATCAATTAAATATTTTGTTTTCATAGTTGTCGAAATAACAGAAATGTTTAATAAAAAATTTTAACTTGCATTAAAGCCCTTATGACACTACATTTTTTATTCATTAATTGATATAGAATTGATAGAAACAGTAAATTTTAGTAAGAGAAAACTATAAAAAATGTAAACAAAGTTTTTTAGTTTTTTTTTCTCTTGTTATGGTTTTGTTTCAGGGATATCGTTGAGAATTTTTAAAATTGTACCAACAACCTTTAAAAATTGTACTTTTTTACCTTAATTGTACTAAAAGATTTTTTTAGTTGAAATTAATTTTATTTATGTTCATAAAAAATACCACAAAAAGCTGTTATAAATCTTAGTTTAAAAAGTATCACCGAAAAAGTACAATTGAAACAACTTAGCCATCCCTGTTTTGTTTATTTTATTAAATGTTGCCAACTTTTTGTTTATGAGAAACCTAAAAACAAAAAGCGGTAAATCGCTGAATTTCCCCATAAACCGCTGATTCAGCAACACTTTTAATATTTCAAGCTTGAAATGTCAATTTTAAGTTAAACAATTTTACATTTTTTTTGACATAACTTCATTTTTTATCGATAACTTTAGTAAAATTTTTGACAGTTTGCCATTTATCTTAATACAGCTTAACTCTTTGCACTTACTTAATTTTTGTATTACATTAGATTTGTACTGTTCACCAAAACTTGAACAATGCATTAAAAATGTAGTGTCATAAGGGCTTAAATAACTTGACCACTATTTTTTTTTTACTTTGAGCCAAAACTCAGGGGATGCCCCCTACTAATGCAATGTATTGCGTTGGTATTAGGAAAATAGGTTGTGAGGAGAAGGAAAGAGGGAGTAGTGTTTGTGGACATTTATCTGCTGTTGCCAGGTGACAGGCAATTTATTGTGTGGAAAAATTTATATAAAAATCACTGCTTTTTTGGACTTTTCATATAAATTTTACTACACAATCAATTGCTTGTCAACTGGAAACAACACATTAGTTTAAATTTTTCCAAATTGTAGCCGACTGGGAAGACTTCCGCCGGGGTCTATTCCACATACGGCTAGTTCGACCAAGAAACGAATTTTCTCTGTAATGCGTCGTGCGAAACATTTGACAGTCGACAACGAACGTATGTGACCTGCTGGAATGGAGAGTACTACGAGTATGTTAATTATCTTAAGTCTTATTCACTTTTACGGATGAACAGTGTGGCTTTCGTGGAATCCGTTCTACGGGAGACCTGTTAGCGTTTATTTGGGAACGTTGGAGTCGTTCTATTCACCAACTTGGATAAAGCAAAGTGGTTAATCTTGATGTTTCCAAAGCGTTTGATCGTATGTGGCACGGTGCACTCGTTTCAAAGCTTAATGCGTTTGGTGTCGGTAGTGATTTCTCTCGATTTGTACCGAGCTTTCTCAAGGACCGCTCTATACGTGTTGCTATAGGCGGGTTCTCATCGAAGGAGTTTCATTTAAATTCAGGGGTACCGCAGGGCTAGGTCTAACTTCAAATTCTATCTATTCTTTTGCAGATGAGAGCAGCATTTGTCATTCATTTTCTTTTAATAATAGACCAAGCCTTACTGAGGTTGAAGCTATAAGACAGAATATGAACAACACACTCAATCATGACTTACGACAATCTCCGAGTGGGGTCTTGCGAATAGGATCGATTTTAACGCTCGTAAGACCCAATGTTGTATGTTGACGTCTTGTAGAGTCAGCGTCATCTGTATCCATGGGAGATATATCTTTTGAGGAAATAGACACTCTTGAAGTTCGGGGCATGAAAATTCAATGTAATGTTCGTTGGAACCAACATGTTTTTCAAGTATCGAAAGAAGCATTCAAGTGTATTGGTTTCTTAAAACGATGCAAAAGCTACTTCACTTCGTCTGATCTCCTCACTATTTATACTGCCTATATCCGACCGTAAATGGAATACAACTCCCATTTCTGGGCAGGGGCTTCAAGGTCTATCTTGAGGCTTCTGGATCGGGTGCAAAGGAGTGCGTTGAAGCACCAGCTCTATTGACTCATTGGAGCATCGTTGGAGTGTGGGCTGTGCCTCATTGTTCTATCGCTATTACCACGGTAAGTGCTCAGTTAAGATGGGCGAACTCATCCCTGAGATTTTATTTAAATGAAATAATAATTAATCTTTTTTAAGTTTTTTAGTTATTCGACCTTTTTAATAATAACAACTTTTTATTTCGAACAAATTATTTATTTTGTAAATAAAATTTATTATAAAATTAATAAATTTTAAAGTTTTGTCCCTTAAAAACGGGGTTCCTAAACAAATTTTACTTGAGATGGAGAACAAAGATTTAATATAAGATTAGTTTAATAAATACAGTATTAACGGTGTATTTCAGGCTGCTTAATAGTTTTCGAGTTATTTAGAAAATAAATGCACAAACAAATTTTTACTATGTTAAATTAAAAATCTTTTAATCTTAAGAGACAAAACAAATCAGATGTGTGTCTCCTAAAATATTAAGTTTATTTGAATAAAGTTTATAGATTTGAATTAATTTGATTAAATAACTATTTATTTGTTAAGGACTTATTTATTTGCTGATGAATATAATCTATGAGATCTTGTTCAGAATTTTTATTAATTGTTGTTTTTTTATGAATATACATTTTCAAACTCCTGCATTCTTTACACGAACTTTGGTTTTTTAAAACACGTGTATTCCAGTTGTTATCCACGCATTTATTTGTCTTCGTATCTTGGATAAAAGCATAAAAATAATATTAATAAATAAAATAAGTTTTCACTTTGTTTGTGTGAGTGCGTTTTTTTTCGTTTTTACTTTTTTTTTGTAAATTTCTTAAAACAATTTCTGTGCATTTGTAAAACATAAAAAAAGAATCATAAAACGAAATAAAACTGAAGTAATACAACATTTAATAACAAAAAAGAAATATTAAAAAAGTTCACATGTAAAAAAAAAACTTCTAAGACATTCCGTTTTTTTTTTTTTTTTTAATAATTATTTTTGGTGGTTCATGATTTAAAAATGTTTTCTTATTTGCAAAACATCGTTGCGAAGACGCTTCTCGGAGTTACTGTCAATGGTTTTTATGTGAAGATTCACTTACATTTTATTTTTATCTCTGCTAAAGTTGTTTTACTTTATACGTTTATTGATATTAAATTTTTAGAGGGCACTACAGGTTAAAATATTATTTGCCCTGTTTTTTTTGAATAAAATAAAAATTTTTATATTCTTATATAGTAAAAAATTTCTTGAGAAATTTAAATATAAGAACTTTTCTAGAATTAAATAGGGCAGCTCCTTTAAATTTCACTAGGGGTTTTCTAAGACCAAATAATCGTGCAATGTATGTTAAACGTAAAAAAATTTCGAAAATGCGTTTCACATACATTGCACGAACTTTTGGTATTAAAAGACGCCTAGTAAAATTTGATGCAGAAAGTTTTCGTGGACCATTTTAACCGTTTTAGTATACTTTTATGGGGAAGTTAAAAAAAGTACAAAAATGACCCCTTAAAATAAATGTTAGAGGGTTAATATATTGTCAGAAAATACTGAAGACATCTGAAATAGTGTTTTAGCTCAGAAGTACATTTAGTATAATTTTTTTTTTTTACCGATATTTCGGGAGCCGTCCTAACTTTTAAAAACCCTTTGGCAGATTTGCTCTACCAATAGTCTAGTTTGATTTCGCATTGCAAGTATTAAGGCTGGCGGCGATGACCCGAATTTTGTTGCACTGTGTAATTAGTATTGGGTTTCTTGTTGAACTGTTTCTGGTTTTTAATCCAAATTTTGATATTTTTATTAAATTATTTTTATGAAGAAAGGAATTAAACAGCATGAAATAATTTCAAATTCATTGATAATTTTTCATTCTTGACTGCCGCGGGAATCGAGCCCAGGCTTTCACGGACAGTTAATTTTAATTGCAACCACTCAATCTCTTCAGAGGGTTCTTCCATTTAACACTCACAGCCATCGACGACTGCTGGCAGTCAATGGTCAAACATCAATCTTTAAACCAAATTGTATTTAACCTCTGTTAGATCCAAATTTGTTTTGAATGATTATCTATTTTATTTTTATTAACTTATATTTCTGGATTGCCGATAAACAATTCCAGATCACACTATTGGCTCGGAATTGGTCCATATTTTTTCAAAATTAAGCAATATGGCATCAACGTCTGTCTCAAGGTCGAAAAAATGGACATATGCGTTTACCCATGAAAACCACAGATTTATTTAACTTATTCCGGATCTATAGAAAAATTCTCTTATCGATTAATGTACTATAGAAAACTCATTGTATCAATAATTTTTTAAAAGAATATATTGTGTTGATAAACCTTTACTAGAAAAATTATAATTAAAAATTAATCAATTAAAATTATTTTCAATTCAAAACTTATGTAATCATTTTACTTTCTAAAAAAAATTGCGATAGATTAGTTTTCTATAAAAAAATTTTTTATCGATAAATTTTCTTTTAAAAAATTTTTTTATTGATAAATTTTCTTTAAAAAAATTATTCTATTGATAAATTTTCAATAGAAAACTTATTTAATCGATAAATTTTCTATAGAAAACTTATTAAATCGATAAATTTTCTATAAATCAATAAATTGTTTATAGAAAAGTTATTAAATCTATAGAAAAATTATTGAATCGATAAATTTTCTGTAGAAAAATTATTAAATTGATAACTTTTCTATGGAAAACATGTGTTATCAACAAATTTTCTGTAGAAAACTTTTGCAGTCAATAAATTTTCTATAGAAAAATTATGTTATTGGTTTATATTTTCTAGAAAAATTTTGTTATCAATAAATTTTTCCCAGATAAATTATGTTATCGAAAAACACTCTCCAGAAAACTTGTGTTATCGAACAATTTTCTATAGAAAAATCATGTTTTCAATAAATTTTCTATATATAAATTATGTTATCGATATATTTTCTATATGCAAATTTAGTTATGGATAAATTTTCTACAGAAAAATTATGTTATCGATAAATTTTCTATAGACAAATTATGTTATCGATGAATTTTCTTAAGAAAAATATGTTATCGATAAATTGTTTTAAATAATATTATCGATTAGTTTTCTATAGAGAATTTATGTTAATAATTAGTTTTCTACAGAGAAATTAGGTTCTCGATAAATTTTCTATAGAAAACTTATGTTATTGACAAGTTTTTAAATCCAAATAATGTTATCGATTGAAACATAAATTTTCGATACATTTTCAACAGAAAACTTATTTCTCGGTTAGTTGTCAAATTATTTATTTTATTCCATTTAACATTCCTTAACCTCTTAAGACCCTGGGTACACATATGTGTACATTATTTATTTAAGTTTTAAAGACTAGCGACATCGTGTGACCAATGAAACAGTTTTATTACTTTTATTTTAAAAGGTGTAAAAAATAAATAAGAAATGTAAAAATCCAATGGGTTAATGTTCGGGTCTCAAGAGGTTAAAGCTGCATTACTTCTTTTCTTTAATAACATTCTTTACTCTCAACTTAACTTGAAAATTTCTCCCTTATTCATTCATCTCTTTCAATTTCAAAGCTTAGTAAAAGGACTGTCTATCTTTTCCTACAATATTTCTGGTAGTAATTATTTTGCCACTTTTATCTTTTACTCTGAGACTTTTTATTATTGTTCCTTCAAAAATATGCCACATTAGTGTTTTGTTTATGAAATTTTTTTTTTTTTTAATTTTTTATTAAATGTTTTGTTCTTTCATTTAAAATTGCCTAGTGGCTACATTAAAATTAGTTGTGTACTTATTATATATTTTACATTTATTCCTTCATTTGAACAGACATTTTTCTACATTATACTGCATGTTAACAATTTTTGGTTTTCCCCTAAAGAACTGTTGCTTGTTTAGCTCTCTAGATTTTTATTTTTTAATTTCATAAGAATTTTTTTTTATTTTTTTTGTTTTTCAAACAAATGTCGAGTTTGTTTTGTCAACCTTTTATTCTGGTTTTGGGGCTTTAAATTGTTTTTTTTTTTTTTTTTTTTTTTTTTTTTTGAAGAATTCTTTTCGTTTGACAACCACAGAATTAGAGTTTTGTGGATTTTGTTTCGTAGCTGAACAGACGCTTATCAAAAATTAAATAATATATTTTTGTTGTCTTTTTGTGTATCAGAATTAAAGGTAAAGTTTTGTCTGCAATTGACAAGAAAAATATTAAAGAAATTTAATTTTAATAATCGTATTAAAAAGATTTTTTTAATAAATTTCCATTGGGTTTTATTGTTGTTAACAAAATATGTGTTTTTTGCAAAGAACTTGTATAATAGAAAACCGGTCTTTGCGATAAGTTGTTTTAGAGTGTTATTTATAAATTTTCTATAGAAAACTTGGGCTATCGATAAATTTTCTATAGAAGAGTTTTTTTATGTATAAGATTTCTGTAAAATACTTGTTTTGTCGCTAACTTTTTTGTAGAAAAGTTGAGCGATAAATAAAATTTTAACAAAGACAAATGTTATCATTCAGTTTTTTATAGTAGTATTATAAAAAGGAAATTTCTTTTGTCGATAAGTTTTTGTATTTTGTTATCGATTAATTTTTTACTGATAATTTAAAAATAAATTATTTGTTAATATGCTGTAGGAAATTAATGTTATCTATAAGATTTTTGTTGAAAATCCCACGAGTGTAAAAATTAGGCATCATCTCACTTTAGGCCACTATGGCAACCCTTTGATTTACTTCGCTTTAAGGCAGAATAAGCTTGCAAGTTCAGTTCTGTAATGAATCAGCTGTTTTGTTTCTGTTCTGTTTGATCGATAATTTGCTTCCTGAACTTTATAATATTTTTGAGAAATTTTAATGAAATTTTCTATCTGGACATTCTTCTAAGTTTGAAAGCACATGCAATGCTGGATAAAAATCAGACCAAAAAGTGTCAAATCGTGATAAAATCAAGCATATTCCCACTTTTACAACTGGGGTAAATTAAAGCAATCGAAAATGCAAACAAAATTAAAATAGAAATTTCGATCGACATCGAATGCCGTAATTTATCCCCTGGACTTTTTGCAGAAGATTGTATGCGCTGCCGCTTTGTGCATTGAATTGATTTCAATTTTATTTTGTTACGAAAAAAAAAAAAATAGAGAAACCAAAAAATTTCTTTTAAAAGTTTTATATTATGAATTATATACTTCTGATTGCTTATTAAATTAAATATTACTTTCACCGCAAATGTCAAATTTATGTAGTAAAATAAAGCAACCGCAGCAAAATAATTAATTACAAAATATAAAATTAGAGGGGTTTCGACAAAAAAAAAATCGCTTTTATGAAATTATTTTCCCACTCTTATTTGAACAAATGTTTTTAAACACAAGGGAAAAAATGACAACTTCTTAAATTTTTAACTTATTTTAAAACTTGATTTCCACACAAATTTGCGGATTTCAAAAACAGTTAAGTTTTTTATGAATGCGGCAGAAAATATTTTGTGGAAAAAGTGCTTCATAAATTTTACAACACTTTATTTTACAAGACCGAAGTGATCGAAAATTTATTGAGTCAAACAAAACAGAATTACCGCATATATGTTTCTTATATGCTTATATTCTGCTAAGCTCTACTGATTGTGCCAAATAAACAGGAAAGTAAAAATATTTTAGAAGTGGTCTTTTTGTGGGATCTATAAATTATAAACCAATCTGTATTAAATCTGACCAAAGAATTCCAATCGTTTTAAAATTTAATATCTAGTCAGAGAAAACTTAATTGCAACAAATTTCAATAAAATATAATGATTCGTTTCGGTTTTAAGTGTATTACAAAATTCCCTGATGTAACTTAATGGCTTATGGAACTTAACAAGAACACATTTCACCAAAATATCAATATTCGTTTTGTTGCATGGCGTACTAAAGTATTTCCCGAGATTGGGCAAGGTAAATTAGCAACTGATCTTCTTGAAATTCAACAGTGTAATTTGTAGTCATACACAGAAAGCAAAACACTTGGGATAAATTAATTTTTTTTTACTTACTTAAAGTGCGAGTCGTACTCAAAAATTCAAGTACGAATAACACTAAAACGTACTTTAAACAATTTTTAATGGTATTACTTTTGAAAACCAATCCAGGAATTTTTAAAAATAAGTATTAAAATCTTTAGTCAAGTAAAAGAAAGATTGAAATTTTCGTTGGTAGTGCCACTCTGAAGTAAAATTATTAACAAAGTGAGCGTTTTAATCTCATTTAACTTATCGAAGTTTGTTGCAGACACTACAACAACACCACAAAAGTAGTTAAAAAACTATTTGCTTGTTGTGTGTAAAACAACAGAACAAGACGTAAATACATTATTTTCATGTTTAAAAAGTGAAATTAAGAACTCTTAGTTCTCATTTAGTTTATAGTTTCAGTTATAAGTACATTAAGTCTTTAAATTAAAAACCATGTCGGGAATGATGCTGGTGTTTTATAATTGAAATTCTGTAAGGTGTAAAACGGGTTAGTAAATAAATCATGATGAAATTCTCCTTCTAATTTCACTTTTGGTTTATTTCAAGTACAAATTCGGGTTTGAATCAACTTTATAATACTTGAATTAAGCGCGTTTAGAGATTGGTTCAATCTTACTTTTACCTTAATCAATCTTATTTTCGGATTATTTCAAGTACGAAATCGGGATTGAATATGGGTAATTTAATTATTTTGCGATTGAAAACCCGTACTTGAATCAATCTTTCTGTACTTGATTCAAGAAAATCATAATTCACCATTAATCATTAACAGTTCAATACAGCTTCGGATTTGATTGCGGATGGATTGATTTTTCTTTTGAGTGTATAAAACGAATTTGTGCAAAACTAAATGGCAATCGGTGCATTCCAATAATTATTAATTTTGTAGTAGAGATTGTTCGACATGACCAAACAACTCTTTTTCCTATTGCTTAGGAGAACTAGGAAAACTTTTACACCAATAGTTCTTTTGAGTTGTTCGAAAGTTTCAACATACGGCTTAATACCTTTTGGGATATTAAATTCCCACACGGAATGACAAACTTAGTGTTTGAATGTATAAATAGTTTTTTGATCTTAAATCTGAAACGAATGGAGGAAAATTTTTAGTTTTTCTTAATTTTTTTTTTTTTTTTTTTTGAGTAAATTTTATAAGTTTTCATTATCTCTTTTTTAATTCATATAATTTTGCTCACCCTAATAGTATTAAAATTACTGCAACACACACATACAAACACTTATTACAAAGCTTCCTTATACTTGAGTTCAATGAATTGAATATTCATTTATACATCGATGTTAATTGATAAACACGATATGTAAATTTTGCGGTTTGTCAAGACCATTAATTAACATGCACGAAATATTTTCACCGAATACAAAGTGCTGCTAATTTAAAGGCTTAATCTGTTATTTAAATATTCGAAAAAAAAAATTCCAAGAAACCATTACACATCTGGTAAGAAGTATATTAAGTAGTAATATAAGTTATAATTAAATCAAAATTTCTATTGAATTAAAGTTGACTTTTAAAATAAAAGAATACATAAATTTTTAAGAAAAGCACAACAATCTATAAAGGTATAAAAAAGCACGACAAACAAAATCTTGTTAATTAAAAAAAAAAAAAAAAAATTTGTATTCCCAAAAATTACTTTGAAATAAAATAATATTATTAATCAATTTTGTTACAGTAAATTAAGGCATTTATTGTCTTTTTGTATGACCTTCCACCTCTTGTTTTATAGCATTGAACTATTACTCTGATTATAAATATCAATAAAACCTTAAAGTGGTCACAATCGAACAATAAACAGACCAATAAACAGGTAGATTGAAATGCAAAATAAGAAAAAATTTGCTGCAACTGAAAACAATTATGGCCGCTGCCGACCAGAGATGTTAGCTCTGGGTTTCGAGATATACCGTTATTTCGAAAATCGAGGAGGTTGCACTTTAATATTCGCGTAACTCAAAAACGGTTTAGTTTATTGAAATTGCTAAAAAAAAACCGAAATTCCGCCATAAAATTTTCTTTAGGAAAAGTAAAACTATTTTCCAATCTAAATGACTGCGCAGTTTTATAAACAAAATTTTTGCAAAAAAAAAATAATTTTCTTATCAAAATTTCCAAATTTTTGTTTTTTTTTAAATTCATAAAAAATTGGAAAAAGCAGCTATGCTTTTGCAAACATAAAAAAACGAAGCTGCAAACAAAAGAAGCCATATTTTTTTCACAAAAGTCGAATTTAAGAATTTCATAAAACGCAATATTTGTATGGGAGCCCCCCTAAGAAGTGGTGATAAGGGGCAAGTATGTCTCGAGAAAATGTTAGGGACAAAAAACTAATTTTATTGCGGAATTTCGGTTTTTTTAGTTTTTTCAATAAGCTAAAGGGTTTGTGAGTTACGCGAACATATGTTGTGGAACGTCCATCATTTTCGAAATAACGGTATATCTCGTAAACCAGAGCTAACCCAAAAAAAAAACGGCTAGCATCACTGGACTCAGCGTACCCGGATTAGGTTAAAACGCCCAGCTTGTCTAAAAAAAGTGTCAATTTCTATTACAGTGTAATTAACAGAGTTGACTTTGAATAAATATTGATTTGGATGATAGTGACAAAAAACAGTGCTGCCTGATAATTTTTTTCTTTCCACAAAAAAATATTAGAAACCATCCAAATTTCACTTATTTTAAAAAATTTCCACCTAAATCAGCGTTTGTTATTTTTTTTTTTTTGTAATTAAGGATACAAATGTAAAAATTCCCTGGATATTTTTGGGGGAGAAAGCATTTTTTCGCTGGGGAGTTTTGAAGAAAATAAATTGTTATAAATGCCATTTGTGCAATGGCAATACCGATTTGGTTAAGATGTCGGTAAAATTTAAGTCTGACGCTGGTGTTTCGAAACCTTTTCAAGAGCCTGCTGAAATAATTTAAAATATGCTTTTTGCACCAACAAGTAACGCTTGTATTTAACGAGTCTTTTCTATAATGAATACAACCAAAACCAAAGTTCGAAACAGAATGCAGTATGAGTTAATAGAAGCTCTTCAGACATCTTTTAAAAATAATTCAGTTTGTTGTGCAAAATTTATTGCATGTGAAATCTACCTATTCAGTATTCTAAATCACCAATCGGTTTTAATGGCTGGTATTTATATACCTTTATTTATATACCTTATGAATTTAAATGTTGGTCATAAACCATGGAGCACAGACATATTCCTTTAGGTTTTGGACTGATGAAGCTGCAGTATCTGAGCATTTAAATTACTAGCCCTTCCGCACAGCTCAATATCATAGGTCCATACAGGTTTTAAAATAACTTTATATCATTTTAATTTGTTTTCTAGACTATGTTGGGCCTTGTTCCCAAAAAAATTTTAATTCAATTATACAATTATTATACAAATAATGCTCTATTAAACAGAATTTTTTAACAAAAATTGTAAAAATTAGATAAAAAGTTTAATAAAAAGAACTGCCAAATTCTTCCGTTTTACGTTTTCGATTTCCATGACACCCCTGATTGTATTTATAATTCAAAAATTTGTTTTCATAGAACATTTGGCCTGACAGCAGGATAATAAAAACTAAATATCATGGAATACAGTTGTATTCATAAAAATTGTTTAATTGATGTTCTTATTTTGCAAGTTGTTTTTTGCGAATAGCTGGTACTTGAACTCCTAATTTATTTAATTTTGTTTGCAATTATTTTCAATCGAACTAACTGTTTTAATATCCGAAATTATTTCAGTTTTATTTTACAAAATAATCCACTGTGCAGTGCATTGTGATCTCACTTATTTTATTAGAAAACAATAACAATCAATAACATTCAGAGATATAAGTCTCTCGAAATCTTAGGCCTTTCTCCAGTTAATAATCTAAAAAAAATATCATCCAATAGCACTGGGTCATAAATTTTCAACAAAGTCGTGACCAAATGAATCTGACACCAAATCTTTATGCTAAATTATCCGCTGATGTGATCCGAATGTAAAGTCAGAATGGTCAAAAGTAGAACAGTTTTCGAGATGTTGCAAAATAACCGTTATTGGCGGTTTTTAAAAAGATAATGTCACTTTAATAAAAGTATCTTCGAAAATTTTCGACGGATTTTTTATTCCTTTATTTTGTTTAAAGATAATGAAATTCCTTTAACAACGTTCGTAAAAAGTGGTCAAAAAATGACTAAGTTACACTGCATTTTTTTGCAATTTTACTCCTTTCAACTTATTTTTTCGAAACCAAACTATAAAATTTGTTAAAGTTTTATCACTTACGACGCTAGCTTATTTAAATATGCAGTTACAGAAGATTATTTGAAATATCCCACTTTTCAATTTATACCAAATCACAAAAATCACACCAAGAAAATACACACAGCGAAATGTTTAGTAACAAAAAATTAAAAAAAAAGTCTAAAACTGTTAAATTACTATGTGGGTTAATTCACTAAATCTTCTGTGGCTTTATCATTTTTGCACCAATCTGGGTATTGTTGGGCTTAAAATGTTCGAATTGAAATATACAAATACCCCATGCAAAAACACGTTAATTAATGGTTTGGTATAAAAAAAAAAATAACTTGAAAAGACCAAAATTGCAAAAAAATCATAAAATTTTCAATGAAATTTGAAATTTTGTCCCCTGTAACTCTGTCATTTCTTGACCAATCTTCACTAGCAATCCACTGTTATCTTAGTAATTTTATTACATAATCCGTTTAATATTTTTTAAGATATTTGCATTTAAGTAACATCATCTTTTTTAAAAACACAAATAACGGTTATTTTGGAATATCTCGAAAACGGTTCTGAATTCATATTCGGACTCAGCGGGCAATTTTACTTTTCAAAGTTTATTTTTCAAAGTTTTTTCTCTTTTTTAATTAATGAATTTAAGAGCTTAACTAATGTTTATTTCATATAAGTTAGAGTTAAAAGAGAAGACACATTTATTTAATTTTAAAAATTTAGATATATAAAATGGCACCAAAGTAAGGGTTTTTGGTGTTAAATTTTTCACCTGCATGACGCCGGGACAAAATAAAGCAAAGAAAAAAAAATAATGTTAATTCAATTAATTTTTAATTAAAGATAATGTAATTAAATATTGCAATGCATAAAATTAGACTGATATCTTTGGGCTCATCTAGTCAAAATTAACCAACGTTGACTAACAACCTTATACCGAAGATCTAATAGCACAATAATATATAAAATTAAATTTTTTTAAGTTTATGTTTACTGCTTAAACAAATCTAAAATTTTAATTATAGCGTATGCTAAATGTGGAATTTCTTACTAAATTACTCATACGGCTTGATATATGTTAAATATATTGAAAATCCATTGCATACTTTAAGCAAACGTCATATAGCTTTGTTCATTACGTATTAAGAACAGTAAGCACCAACACAATGACCAAAACTCTTAGTTCATATAAAAAGTAAAGCATACTTAGTTGGCTTATGTGAAATAGAGAATCAATTTACAATGAGGAAAAGTCGGAAAATCTGCTCTGCTGCTGTCCCGCTTTGGGGACTTTTAGGCGGAAATTTTTTCGGGGGGGCAAATAGTGGGCCCGACTGATATTAATGATCTTTCACCGGGCAGGGTAATGGGCTTTAATCGCAGCCCAAACCTGACGTAGTAAGACACATGGGCTGTCTTACTACGTCACGGCCTTCACGTATATACGATACGATTAGGATTTCTAATTTCCCGGACTTTTTCTATTCCCGGGAAACGAAAGAAAGAAAATCTTATTCCCGGGAATCCCGGGATTTTTTGAATTAAACAATGATTTCATTAAATGAGTTTAAGACAAAAGCTTTTACTTCATTAAAAGAATATATAAATATACAACAATCTAAAAAAATTAGCTTTTTAATTCCACTGAAAACCAAATAAATTGTTACATTCATATGTACTTGCATATTATACATATATGTATGTATGTATGTATTTATTTATTTTTTTTTTTTTTTTTTGGGATCACGAAGTATTAAAACTTATTAATATTTTGTAGTTATTATTAATAGCAACTTGGTAAAATTAATTTTCTTTTAAGAAACAATTTTTAATATTATTAAAGCATTTTAAATCTCATCCTTGTTGATATGTATATTGCCTGCTACCGAAAACGTACTCTCGCTCTCTACAGACGTTGGTTTTATAGTATGAAGCGCATCATACAAAGATTATAAATTTGTTGGCCTGTTACCCATGACTTCATAGACGTCAAATTTTTTTCAGGCTTTTGTATTTTTTTTACATTGTTGGTGATGATGTATCGTGGACATTTTCATTTTCTACTTCAAGAAGCTTTTTAGACATTTTATTAGCAATTAAAAAGACCGCTAATTTATTAGCGTAGGAAAAATAGTTCGATTTGTAGGTAGTTTTTTGTCATTTTAGTAAAGAATATATTTTTATTGATCGTTTTTGATTTTAAGGACGCTAACAAGTTAAAATTTCAAAAATTTTAATTTAAAATTCCCGGAAAAAATTTCCCGGGATTAATTTATAACAAATGTCCCGGGATTGCCGGGAATTCTGTCCTGCGTTGAAACTCTAGATACGATACAAACAATTTAATAAATTTTAAAATTAACAAAGTTTGAAATTAAATTGAAACTATTAGTTAAAAATTAATTGAGCTTCAGCTTGCGACATTACGACAAAACAGAAAATTTTATATGGTTTGAATTCCTTATAACTAGGGCAACCAAAAATAAGCAATTGCTTTTTTTTTGTTTACAAGATAGAAAGATTTTGATTGAACAGAAATTCCGATCATAAAAAAACAAAGAAAATTAGCTATATTTGTTAGGGCTTTTTTTTTGCTTATTTTGGCAATATCGGCTTTTTTTTAGTTATTTTTGCGATATCGGCTTTTTTTTACTTATTTTGTCATTTTAAGATAATTTTTCATTTTTTTCATACGAAAAAAAAATTATTTAATAAATTTTTGCAAAAATCGTTGTTTTTTTTTTTTTTTTTGATGTGGCAACTTTTTTTATTTGTACTAACAAATTCACCTTTTTGTCAAGGCGAATTCATGAAATCGCCTTACTTTTTGTGCTGCTACAACTCTGGTTGAAAAAAAAAACGTTTAAATCAAAGTAGCCAAGTTTTTACTGTCAACAAATTTACATTTTAAAAATTTCATTGAATTGTTGAAAGCATAACATTTTTAAAACTTTTTAAAGTTGTCTTAGTTTAAAAACAGATAAAATTACCTTCATAGCCTCTGCGTTTTGGATGTAAGTATAAATTTTTTTTAATTTATTAAAACCTTTGTTAAAATTGGTTTATTGTTTTATTATTTAGAAAATGCCTAAAGTCAAGGAAAGCAAATCGGTTTACTTGAGCAAGCTAGTCAAACAGTATCCAGATTTAAAAACTGATGGATCAGCTTTAGTGTGTAACGTGTGCTCAAAACCTTTATCTGTTGATAAAAATTACAACATAAAACAACACCTGGATTCAAAAAAGCACAAAGATCTAAAAGAAAGAGAATCAAAAAAAAATTTACAACAAACTTTTCTACAAAGTTCTACAAGTTCATCGGCCGCCGATAAATTTTGCATTGATCTCTGTGAAGCCTTTGTATCAGCAGATATACCATTATACAAAATTCGACATTTAAAAGTACAACATTATCTTCAAAACTATACATCATTCCATATTCCATCTGAATCGTCTCTTCGAAACAAATATACAAAAATAGTTTATGAATCTACAGTTAACAAAATAAAGGAAGAAATACAAAAACATTTTATTTGGGTCTCTATAGACGAGACCACCGATGCGTCGAACAGATTTGTGGCAAACGTTGTTGTGGGTATACTGCATGTGGATGAAAATATTTCAGAAAAAAGATTTTTAATAAAAACAGCTGTATTAGAAAAAGTCAATCATTCCACTATTGCACGTTTGTTTGATGATTCAATGAAAGAATTTGACCTAGATAAACAGAAAATTTTTCTTTTTGTAAGTGATGCCGCACCATATATGGTGAAAGCTGCAAAGGCCATTGCTGTATTTTACCCACATATAACTCACGTAACCTGTCTTGCACATGGAGTTCACAGAGTTTGTGAACATATAAGAGAATACTACTCAAATGTAGACAAATTTATTTCAAATGCTAAAAAAACGTTCCTTAAATCTCCTGCAAGGGTTCAAATCTTACGAGAAACAGCACCAGATATACCACTACCTCCACAACCAGTGATAACTCGATGGGGGACGTGGATAATGGCTGTAAATTATTATGCCAAATATTTTGATAATTTCGTAGAAATTTTTTCAAATTTAAACTCTACAGATTCTTCAGCAGTGCGTATATGCCAGGCTTTAATGAATGAAAATAATTTGCGCAACCAAATATTGTTCATTTCTGTAAATTTTGGGTTTTTACACGAAGTAGTAACCAAATTGGAAACAAAAAATCTTTCATTGGTTTCCCAAGTGAATATAGTTATGGACACCGTAAGAAAAATTTCCGGTGTTCCAGGGGATATAGGCGACAAAGTGAATAAAAAATTTGAATCTGTTTTATTAAAAAATGAAGGATTTTCGGTACTAAAAGATATTGTGGATATACTGGGAGGCAAGCGGCATTGCGAGTTCAATCGTATAAAATATACCTCAGAGCAAATACTCAATTTTAAATATGCTCCCTTAACATCTGTAGACGTACACAGAAAAAATTATTTTTCCAATTCAAACAAAAAATTTGTAGAATCAAAACATTTTTTGTCTGAAATCGGTCCTACAAACAAATTCGCATATTCAAACAATTTATTTGCATTTCGTTTAATGAAACAAAACACTGATTTTTTCAAACAAATAATTTAACTGAATCAAACAAATAGTTTACTGAAAATCATATAAATTTCAAACAAATAATTTTGCTGAATCAAACAAAAAAGTTTTTGCACAAGCAATGACGCGCACACAAGCAAGCACTGTAGAAGTAGATGAAGGCAGAGCAGAGCGGCGCCGTCTGGCTTTGAGACACATTTTTTTGTTGGAATAATTTTTGCACCAAGTCTTGTTTGTTCACACAATGTTTTTCTTCTTCACTCACTGTTCTGTATCCTTTCCTTGGCAGCAGACCGACTCGACATGTTTTTCGTCATCATTTTATTTCTTTTATTTGATGTAGGTATTTAACTAAACATTTTTGAAAAATTGAATACGGGATTTTGTTTTTCATTCTTTTTTACCAACTTTGAAACCAACAAAAAATTTATTTTGTTTCTTCTAATGTTGTTGTTGTTTAAAAAGAGTGAAACGTTTATTACCTATTATTGTTTTTGTTGTTTTTTACTACAAACCTCGCCACAATATTTTATCATCTTTCTTATAGTTGTACCTTTTCAAAGCGTCCAAAAATAGACTATGTGTTTTTTTTTTTTGTTGTTCTTATATGTCACATAAAGAAGTGTTGCTTACGGTCAAATAAAAAAATGCAAAAACACGACAACAATAAAGAGCGTTAAATATTTCATACAAAATTATGAAAACTAGAAGCCAATAACGCGTTTATTATATTTTTGAATAGTTGTCAACATTTCTGTTGGCTAAAATAAAAATCAAACAAAAATATTAATTGAATCAGTAAAAAAATTTGTAGAAATTAAAAAAAATTTCAAACAAGCGTTTGTTTGAAAATAATTCAGCAATAATTTTTTCTGTGTAGAAAGAACTTTTTCTATGTACAAAAGCGTGCTGACTTCAAATAGACAGGGGTTTCTTTTCGAAAATTTATCGCATCAATTTATAATTTACTGTAACAACGCATTCAACGAATAAAGTGGAAAATAAACCATAAATTTTAATTGCTTTTTTTTTTATTTTAACAGCTTATTTTCATGTTTTTAAAATCTTTTTTTAAGAGCTTAAAACTGTTTTTTTAGTGCTTATTTTTGGTTGCCCTACTTATAACTTTTTTAATTATTATTTTTTCTTTCGTTTTTTTCCAACATTTTGTGAAGAAGACTTAGAGATTTACCTATAAATAACTGTAAACTCGAAAAAAAATAATTACACCCGAAATTTTGCCAAAAGTTATGGAAAATATGCTACAAATAAGTATGTTCACTGTATTTAAAAAAAATTATAATAATCCTATAAATAAAAAAATTATAAACCATATAGCCCATTCTGCGCCACCCTGCATAAAGCTTGGCTGTTCATAGCGCGCATTAGAAGAAAGTTATCCTACTTTATGCGTTCCATACGTATAAGTATTCTACGCGTTTGCTGTTTAACTTTTCAATATAACTTTACCCTTAATCTACTTTTTAACAGATGTAAATACGAATCTACGCATTAAATAGGTTCTAACAACGCGTTTTTAGGCTGGAATTCAGTTAGCAAGACTGGTAGAAACTTGTTGACCGAGAAAGCCTTTTTTATTTTGCGGATCAAGTCCGGTGGAAACTTCAATTGTACATAGAATATTTTTGAATTTGTTGTTGTTATAATAAGTCTTTAATAGTTTTCTTTACAAACCTACTTCGCAGTAAGGGGATGGCGGCCGTGGCCCCTTCATGTTATATATTTTTTTTAATTTGTTAAGAATTCGTGCACTTATTTACCTTAGTACTTCTCTGTATGTCATATTGCGTAGTGCATAAATGTGCACTTACTTTTTAAAGTATACCATTACTGCTTCGTGAAGTAAGAAATTGGAATGGTGCTCAGATTCGTCATTGAAAATTTTATCAATGTGGAGCAAGCAGCCATTGAAAAAACACATCCAAGGAATCTGAAAAACAATGAAAACTATGTGGTAGAGGATGAAACAAATATAAGGTTCGCCTCTGAAAAAGCGCAAAAGCGGGCCATAAACCAAAAATCTGAAATCAAAACGTGCGATAAAGAAAACACCAGGCATGGGAAGCTTATTTTAGCTCTAGATGAAAAAAATTGCACGAAAACAAATTATGAATAAAAAAAACAGCTTCACGAACTGTAAATTGTGCTGTCAGAAACTTATTACACAAACCGAAGGTGAGCTATTTAAGGATTTTTACTTTTTAGAACAAAAAACTCAAATTATATTTTGAGATTAACTTACAGAATTTAAACTGTTCGGAAAAGCAATGAATCAGGAAAATCGCAACAAAACTACATTATAGATTTGTCTGGAAGCATGATTAGCGATTGTGTAAATTGGGACTGGTGCAGCTAAAACCTGCGTAACACGAACTTCTAAAGACACGGTTTCTGAAGTTAAAACACATATTACATAATTTTCAAGAATAATTTTCCAATATTGCCATGCCAAAAATTCGCCTTATTAAAAAGGAAAACTACTACCTTTTAAATAAAATACAAAACAATATTGAGTTATGAATTTCGCTCAGGTACAAAAAAAACAAAGTATTCAGAAGACACAAACAATTAATGTCGTTTAAATCATTCAATTTTTAAAGCAAAGTGTTTTCGTAAAATTGCAAGCCTTTGTTAACTTTATAATAGTTAAAACAAAAAATTCAAAAATTCATGAATGAACTTGAAAATTTTAATAAAAGTAAGCAACATTCTTAGCGAAAACTTTTCAATATAAACGAACAATAAAAACCATTCGGTACACTTTTTTCTTTAAGATTACGTATTATAAAACACATGTAGTAAAATAGCAAAAACAAAAATATTTCATCAAGATAAACACATGAAATCTTTTTCTTTGTTTATTTGCCTGTGAATACATGTCAATTGGCCATTGAAGAATGTCTTCACAAAAATTTTGGAAATCGGTCATCTCGATATCATTATGCTCCAAACAGTTGGATTCACTCATTTTCAAAATGAAGGCAAACAAAAATTTATTTAGATTTGTTTAAATGTGCTAAATTCCCATTTCAAACACAGAAAAACCAACAACTGCTTATAATCATAATTATCTTATCTTTATGAAAAAAAAGTCAATGAAATACACCAAATAAATAATTTCCAATTTAATATATGTAATGAAAAACTAGTTTTTCGTTAATTTTTTGAGTTAAGACCTTTTTGCCTAACGCCAAAGAATTATTACTTTTTTTAATTATTTAAAGTTCAGAGAGTTGAATACAAGTCATTCGCAATTTGTATCCAACACACAGTGTTTGCTGGGCCTAAAGAGATTCTATTGGTCTTCAACTCTCTCTGTACATTAGCAACCAAAGTACAAAGTACATTTAAAAAAGGGACATTCATTGAGGTTAGCATTTTTTTACAACAATTGGTTTTTTTTTCTTTGTGTGTATAAATGTTTGTATGTACATATAATGGTGTGTCTGTGTCAGTGACGTCTACATATGAAGCTACTTCGAACTACTACGACAATACCAGCTCCAGTCGCTGCTACTGTTCCATTGTAATTCTGTCCACCGAAAATAAAAGATCCGTAGAGTGTGATTGTAATAGTAAAATAGCATCATAGAGTGATAGTGATGAAGAAGATAATTTTTTTTTTTTTTTTTTTTTTTTTTATGTATAATAATTTTTATTTTGAAAATAGTATTAATACATATTAAGTAAGCACCCCAGCACCAAAATTGGCATTAAAGAGGCATTAGAAGGCAACTAGTTATATTTACATCATGTTTACATTACATATTTACACATTGAAAATTATTTACAAATGCAAAAGAAAAAAAGAAAAAAAAGAATTCAACTTTTTATTTATGAAAACTTTTAATTTTGCGTAAGAAGTGTTTCTAGATTGTTTAATAAAAATAACTTAAGCTCTTTCTTAAACGTTGAAAAAAGTTAAATATTTTTTAAAGAAACGGGCAAATTATTAAATTCATAGGAACCAGCAAAGCGTATCCGTTGTTTCGTCAGGTCAAGACGACATCTTGTTACAGAGAGGTTTTGACCTTGTCTTGTATTTCTATTTGTGATTAGGGCATTTTGTAAAAACTGAATTGAATAATTTCCAAGACCTTTTATAGATTTAAATACGAATTTTAATAACTGCATTTTGTACAAGCCATTTATGGGAAGAATATTGTTTGCATAACGTCTAAACAGGTCCAGTGTATGAAATCTTATGGGTAGGTTAAAAACAAGTTTCAAAGCCTTGTTTTGTGCAGATTGAATACCTCTTAAAGAAGAACTGTTCCTACTTCCATATATTATTGGAAGGTAAGACAAATGACTGTGAATCAAACTTTCATAAATTAGCATTTTCGTTTTAGTATTAAATTTTCGCTTGAATTTGAAAAGGATGCCAGCAGCACATGCTGTTTTACTTTTAACTGATGTACTTTTATAATGATGTTTTCAATGTCGTTGCTATTGATGATAACGACGATATGATGAGTTGAAGTAATGAAACATACAAAATGTTAACGTAACGAATTTGATGATCTATTGTCATACAAAATAAGCCATGTTTTGTTTGTACATTTATGTTTTAATGTATTTATGTATAACTTTATAATTAACTCTTCGTCCATATGTGTGCGTAAACAACTTGGTCTAATTGTCTGTCTGGTTACATTTTGTCACATACAAATTCTATTCTTTTTCTAGAAGGAGAAAGAACAGAAGAGAGATCTAAGATGACAAAAATTAAAGTCAAAGTATGGGCAAATAAAAGTTTGTTAAAAGAACGTTCTTAGTTTTGTAAAAATTTTCCCTGTTTTTTGCATTTTGCAACAAAATGAAGGGTCAAATATTGTGAATGCGACATTTGTGGATTTCGTGTCAACATAGAGAAACGTTCAGGGTTGTCACAGTATTTGGCATAAATTAGAATTATTGATGTGACATAAAAACTACTTTTGGAAACACACTTTTTCACCAGACTTAGTCCCTCAGTGCCTACAATGATCTGATTCGTAACGTAACATAATTACTCTTTGAAATATTTTACATAAAAAATTGTAATTACACTTATCGAAAACGACTTACACAGAAAAAATTAAAAACCAACTTCAATTAACATATTTGTTAGAAATTTGTACTATTAATTAAATTCTTTACTGATTTTACGCCTGCAAACAAATTAATCATATCAATTAACGCATTTGTAAGTTTGGGCTTTTCTTGCTGTTCAGTTTCAATCAATAGGTTTAATTGAAATTTGACCACCAGTAAAAGAGGCTATATAAAACGTAAACACAAATCAAAATATTTTTTTCAATCAACACAGTTAATTGAAAAAATTAAAAAATTGTTTCAGACTTTAAAATATTTTGAAGTTTTTGTGTATGTTTTCATATTTGCAAATATACATTATAATGTTTGTTTTTAA
Organism: Pollenia griseotomentosa; assembly: GCA_963931875.1. Taxonomy (NCBI): domain Eukaryota; kingdom Metazoa; phylum Arthropoda; class Insecta; order Diptera; family Polleniidae; genus Pollenia; species Pollenia griseotomentosa. The sequence continues at coordinate 80,042,979 of OZ007563.1, forward strand.
TTAAATCAAATTAATTGGAACAATTAAAAAAATTGTTTAAAACAGCATTATTGAATTCATTGAAAAAATTTTGGTGAAAATTTTTTCTGTGTACTATTGATAAACTGAAACTGGTTGCTTAGGCCTGAAAGGATGGTCACTATTCAGATTTTTTTAATATTGGAAAAATCAAAAATAATTTTTCGTAACATATTGATCGCATCTTCAAAACTTATCTTCACTATAAAAATTTTGAATGCAAAATTGTTTTTCCATTGCTAACCAAAACACACATATTAAATATTCTAAATAAATATGGAGATCAGCCCTTTTCGAAATTCATTTTAAAAAGCCTACTGTTTTTCACCGCTGTGGAAAGGATATATAAACCCATCATTTTTACAGTATATCGTTCTATACTCTATTAGGTGAAAGACACAAATGCCAAAGTTATAATACATATCGAATTTTTTAACTCAATCGATGTCATCTCCGGGGTGAAACGAGGTGATGATCATGTCTTCAATCTTGTATTTCATTCAGTAATAAATGAAATTGACCAAAAGGATACAATATATAACAAATCATTTAAAATCTGTGCTTATGCTGACGATATTTTATTAATTGTCAGAAGTAGAAACACCCTAAAAGACGTAGTCAAGAAATTAAAGGTCAGATCACAGGTCTTATCATAAACACAGAGAAACACAAATATATGCATAGATGCCACACACGTCTCGAAACATCAGACCTCGTCATTGATGATAATATATATATCTGTGCTGAAATTGTGCTGACTGTGGACAATCAAAATAAACCTAGATGCGCCGATAATGTGAACACTCTTTTGCACAAAATTGCAAACAAATTGTTTAATATGTACCGATTCTTATCGGCCACTTGTGCGCCGATCACAGTCGTCAATCAGCGTCGATACAAGGAATGAAAAAACGAAATTTTTAAATTGCACCAACTGGCTACTAAAATTTTACTTTTTTGAGCTTAATTGTACCAAAATTACATTCGTTTTTATCTATTATTTATGTATTAAAACGTTAAATAGTACATTTGTACTGTTAAATGAAAGAAATCAATTTGCTTTAACCAAAACATTGCAGTTGTATCGATGTTGCCATCACTGGTTTGTAAACATCTGTTTACAAAAAACACAATTGCAAAAAAAGAACAAGTTTAGTAAGTTTGAATAAAATTGAATACATCTTTTATTATATATGTATTAAAATATTACTTTAAATTGTTAGGAAATATAATGGAATATTCAAACGGAGAATTTTGCGAATTTCTAAAGTAAAATTATGTCTGCCAACAAGCAAATAAACAAAAACATATGATTTAATTTGCCCAAATAGCACGATAGTGTGACCGCTTTGTACCAATTATTGTCGCAATTGAGTTTTGGCCGATATGAAACGAAAAAATTTGTCACAATGTGCGACGATAATGGGACCACCCAAGAATAAATTGTGCAATGTTTTTAAATGTGCGCCGATATAGCACGATTAAAATCGTCACAGATTGTGCTATTTGAGTCGATAGTGGGATCCTAGCTTAAAACTCTTTAGATGCTTATTGTTACACTGTGATAGAAATTGACACTTTTTTTAGACCTAACTCGGGTACGCTGAATTCAGTGGTGCTAGCCGTTTTTTTTAGGTTAGCTCTGGTTTTCGAGATATACCGTTATTTCGAAAATGGAGGAGGTTGCACAACATATATTCGCGTAACTCAAAAACGGTTTAGTTTATTGAAATTACTAAAGACAAAAAGGAGTGGTATATTCGGCTATGCCGAATCTTATATACCCTTCACCTTGATGAGATAAGAACAAAAAGTTATATACATAAATAACGTTCTTTAGATAGGTATAAATAAATATTAATTGAGCCACGCCAACTTTTCATTTCGCCATGCCGAAGAATATAACAAAAAACAAAAAATGTATACATGTACCTAAGCCTCTTTTGCCAAAGTTGATGTGTGAAATTCGTTTTATAATCTTAAAATCGTTTTTTAGAACATAAAAAAATTAAATAAAAAAAAAAAAAAATGAAAAAAAAATCTTGTCTCAGGAGAGAACTTAACAAATCGGCTTCGAATGCTTTTACTAAAGAAGCGTTAAATTAAAATATAGTGAGTCTATGAGTTTGTTTCTTTATTTGAGCGGCATATCATATATAGGGTGTTTTTTTCAGGGGTATAGAACTTCGAATTGAAATAAAACACAAGAAAATCGTTTTAATGACCATCAATTTGGCTTTATTGGAAGGATAATTTTATGCCATTAATGTTTAAATATGATTTCAGGCATGTGGCCGCCGCGGCTGGCTCGAATAAAGCCAATTCTACAGGTCCAATTTTCAACCACTTTTTCGAGCATATGGGGCCGTATGTCGGCAATAACGCCACGAATGTTGGCTTCCAATTCCCCTAACGTTTCTGGTTTGTTGGCTTAGACGAGCGACTTCACATATCGCCAAAGAAAATAATCCAATGGTGTCAAATCACACGATCTTGGTGGCCAATTGACAGGTCCATTCCGCGAAATTATGCGCTCATCGAATGTTTCCTTCAATAAATCGATTTTGGCGTGCGCTGTGTGGCATGTAGCGCCGTCTTGTTGGAACCACAACTCATCCACATTCATGCCATCCAATTCGGGAACAAAATAGTCGGTTATCATGGCTCTATACCAGTCTCCATTAACGGTAACTGCCTCTCCAGCATTATTTCGGAAGAAGTATGGCCCAATGACTCCACCAGCCCATAGAGCACATCAAACAGTCAGTTTTTGTGGATGTAATGGCGTCTCAAGGGTCTCATGTGGATTCTCTTCACTCCAAATGCGGCAATTTTGCTTGTTGACGTAGCCATTCAACCAAAAATGAGCCTCATCACTGAACAAAATAAACAAAGTAAACTTCGCGAACTGAACCGTTATTTTCGAAATAAATTTGCACGATTTGCAAGCGTTGTTCTTTTGTCAACCTGCTCATGATGAAATGGCAAACCAAACTGAACATAAATGACATTAGAGTTGCCAGATTTGACCACAAAATGCCAGTTTTATCTCTATTCGAAAAACAAACCTGTAAAAAAAACACCCTTTACATTCATTAATGTGGATGCGTAAAATTAAACACATTACAAATAAAATCCACCACTTGTAGTGAAGAGTATAAAAAAATACAGTGGTAATACAGTGTTGGTATGGTAATGTCACGTCTAATTGGACCTTTAAAGGAAAAAATTTGAGGCAGTCGTGGTTTTTTACTGATATCTCAGCCATTTGTGGACCGATCTTGATGAATTTCAATAGCAAACAATCCATTTCAACGGAGACACGGACAGACGGACATCGTTAAATCAACTTCGCTCCTCATAAGGACCCAGAATATATATATACTTTATAGGGTCTAACATTAATATTATAGAAATTATAAACGGAATGACAAACTTATATATACCCTATTCACCACCTGTAGTTATATGTTTAATGAATATTGTTATATATTTAATGAATATCTCTATTACATATTTTATATTTTATAAATTGTTATTGTATTCTTACATTTAAACTTTTATTTTTGTAATTAATCGTTACTTGTTTTAATTATTGTTAAACAAGTCTTTCCTTATTTTAAAATTATAAAAAATATTGAAATACAAAAATATAGTTCAGTTCTTTAAAAACTTTTGAAAAGAAATATTTAAAATAAAAAAAATAAAAATTATATTTTTAAAAGAAAAGATTTAAAAACTTAAATATTCATCTTAATTCAATTTACTCTGTGGTGAAGGATATAAAGACAGGAATTCCGCAATAAAATGGCCTTTAAGAAAGGTAAAACCTTTTTAAAATATGCGCAGTCGTTTTAAAAACATATTTTTTTTTTTTTTGGAAAAAATAATTTTTTTATCAAAATTTCGAAAATTTTGTTTTTTTTTTAAATTTATAAAAAATTGAAAAATGCAGCTAGGCTTCATTCTCAGACGTATTAAAAACGAAGCTGCAAACAAAATAAGCCATAAATGATTAAAATCTGTTACCAACTTTTGATTTTATTCGCAAAAGTCGAAAATTTTTAATTAATTTAAGAATTTCATAAAACGCAATATTTGTATGGGAGCCCCCTAAGAAGGGGTGATAAGGGCAAAGTGTGTCTCGACAAAATGTTGAGGACAAAAAAATAATTGAGTCGGTCATACATTTTATCCCACTAGGCACGACTCCTGGGCATTTATGGGACTTTTTCTTCAATATATTTCTAGTCTGCATTGAACATTTTGTATGGGAGCCCCCTTAACGAATAGAGATAGCGCACGCAGAGAAAAAACATGTTTAAATATGGTCACCACCAACAAAACAATTTTTAAAGAGATGTTTAAACATATTATGTTCAATTTAACCATTATATTGTCACTGACAACCATATTATGGTTAAATAAGTGCTCCATCCAAAAGCCACAACCATATTATGGTTGCCCGTAAACATGTTACGGTCAAATATGACAATAATTTGTTTAAATATTAACAATAGAATGTTCCTCTTTTTAAAGAGCAACATGCTATGGTACCATGCTATTATAAGTGTTAAGCATATATTAGTTATTTTTAACCATAGCATGTTCGAAGGCAACCACATTATGGTTGTGGCTTCGTGACAAATAATATGGTTGTCAGTGACAATATAATGGTTAAATTAAACATAATATGTTTTAAATTCTCTTTTAAAATTGTTTTGTTGGAGGTGACCATATTTGAACATGTTTTTTCTCTGGGTGCGGGTAGGTATGTTAGAAATAAATGATTGAGATGAAAAATAAAGTGGGTTTGGTCATACATTTGACCTATCTAGGAGCATTCTTGGCACTGCAGGGGCCGAATTTAAGAATTTTATTAAACCGCCATATTTGTATGGTTGATATTCTTAAGTGGCAACGGGCTACAAGGGAGACCTACGAAAAATAAAAGTTAGAGACTACAGACAAAAAGCTTTACAAAGAGAGCAGTGGTGAGCAATAGTTGCTGAAGTCTTGCCCATAAAGGACTATAATTGTAAAAGAAAAATTCTGAGTACATATACGATGATATTTATTGCTGATTATTATTATTCAATTAAGTGCTTAGAACCAAATTGCCCCACATCCATGTGCCTCAACGTTGATCGTAAGAGTTCTATTTGTTCTTTGAAACTTAATTTGTGGATTAAACTGATAAAGTAGTTCGAATATTTTAATAAAATAGTTTTCAAGTTAATTGGAAGCTGCCTAAGTAAAGCCATTAACAATATTCGACCTTAGTTTTCACAGAATTAAGGTACGTTCAGACCCAAATATTTGACGAAAAAATCCTAAAAAAGCAGCACCAGTAAATTTATCAAACTTCAAATGAAAAATGAATTTAACAATTTCTATTGATTTACTAAACTTAATTTGTAAAAAGATAATTAATTAATATAATTTGGAAACTGTTAAATGATGTTAATAAAACTAGGGGTTATGTGTAGGACGTCAAATATTTAATAGGTGTAAACATAGCTTTAGTGTTGATGCAAACATAACCTTCTTGTTCTCGAGTCGCGAGTTGTTTTTTTTTATAATATGTAATTCAATGGCTTAACTTTTTAATAACTTATTTTTAATAATTTTAATTAAGTTATTTGAGAGAGAACTGGGTTAAAATGCACAATCAAATAAACTATCATTTAATACATATTAAGGTAATTGTTTTAATTTTTTTTTTCAATTTTTATTTCTTATACTCTCATTATGAAGTTTCCATTTTTGTATTATCAAAAAGATGGATGGCTGACAGCCTGGGTGGTAACTGCATCGTTTAGTTAAATACATCATTGTCGCATATCCAACTGGCATTTTCATAATGTTTTTAAAACATTTAAAAAAAATATACAAATAGGAAATAAATAAAGCAACAAACAAATCCATTACATCATTCAGATTTCTATTATCATACACCCAGAGAAAAACATGTTTAAATATGGTCACCTCCAACAAAATAATTTTTTAAGAAATTTTAAATATAATTTGTCTAATTTAACCATATTACTATCACCTCCAACCAAACTATTTTTAAAGAAGATTTTAAACATATTATGTTTTATTAAACTATATTATTGTCATAGACAACCATATTATGTTTAAATTAATACTCCATCAAGAATGAACAACCATATTATGGTTGACTCCGAACATGTTATGGTTAATAATAACTAAAATATGGTAACAATTATAATAGCATGGTTGCTCTTGGAAAAGAGGAAAATACTATTGGTAATTTAAAAACAAATTATTATCATATATCACAATAACATGTTTAGAGACAACTATAATATGGTTGTGGCTTTTTGATGGATGACTAATTTAACAATAATATGGTTGTCTGTGGCAATAATATAGTTTAATTAAACATAATATGTTTAAGATCTTCTTTAAAAATTGTTTGGTTGGAGGTGACCATATTTTAACATGTTTTTTCTCTGCGTGTGAAGTTCTCCAAATTCAAAACAAAACTTGCCCCAACAATTTCCAGCTAAAGTTTTTGTTGAAAATAATTTAATTACGTTTATATCTGCTTAAATTGTGTACATAAAAAAAATTTTTTTCTCTCTTCAATTTGGTTAAAGGAAACTGTTTTCGTTTAAGCAAAAACCGCCATAATAATGCACTTACGTTGATTTGCTGTCATCTATCACAACTCATTTATCTTGTGCCACAAACGGGGACAGTTCGCTAGCACCAGCTTAAACATAGTGAAAGATACTTTTATTGTTCTTGTTGTAGTAGAATTGTATTTGCAACAACAAGAGTTTATTGTTGTCTGTACTCTGTGCTGTGCAAAACATGCAACAACACTTTGTTATGTGTAGTTGTATAAAGCTGATGAATTTTTTTTCCTCATTTTTTGTTATTTTTTTTTTTTTCATTTTGAAGCTGCTCCTGTTTTGTTACTGAAAAACTAATCCAATTTTTATCGTGGGTAATTTTCAACCACATTAGATGGAGTAAAAGATAAATGTCAGAATATTGTTTGTAAAAGTAGTTGCAGTTATAGTGAGTAATAGAGTAACTCTAAATAACAACAGCAACAAAAACAGCAACTACAAAAGATACAATAGTAACATGCAACAACAACAAAGAGTTCCAACATTAAACTAAAGATTTTGTTTCGTTTTCACCGAAGAGGAAAAAGTTCTATAGAATTTGTCTATATACACATGTACACACATATGTTTGTATGTGTATGTGTGTGTGTGTGTGTATCTGAACTCTTTTATATGAATTGTTATTGTTTTTTTATTTATATGTATTTTACCACGAACTTTTATAAAATACACGACTGTAAGGATTTTCAAAATGCACATCCGAATAATCAAGCAAACAGGAAATGTTAACTTTTTCTATCTCATTTTTGTTATAAATGACCACATGATGAAACTTCAATTTTCTTTATTACAAAATGTGCAAAAAAAGATAATTTTTTTTTTTTGGCTCTATTTTGATTTAGAATTTTAAGTAATTGATATTTTTTTACTTCTATTTAAACAAGGCACTCAATTATTTTCAATGGTTTGGTTCAATTGCTAAATTATTAAGATTAGGAAAACAAAGAAAAATTTGGTTGCATGCAGGCTTTTTATGTAAACTTATCAATTTTAAAAAAAAAAAATCGCTAGAAAATGGTATAATTTATTTATTATTGAATTTAATTTTTAGTTTTAAATGCAGGGTAAACTTATTTAGCTTTAATGTTAGGTAGAAATGGTAGTCATTGCTCATTTGGAACACAAGGATCTCCCCATAAAAAGTTTTCTCAAGAGGTCTTTCAATTTTGAATTCTACCGAATTCCAGGTATTCACCTTATTGCCACAGAGGATGAAAAACCCTTTAAGTCTTTCTTTCCCCACAACCTGTCAGAGTTTTGAGCTGCCGAAAAAAGTTTTATATATTTTTAACCTTGCCCTTAATATTACAACCCCCCCCCCCCCCTCCCCTCCCCTTACATATTAAAATTTATCTTATCATAGTTTTAAGTTGCCGAGATTAAAAATATAAAGCCAATAGGCACAAATATTTTGAAAAATCCCAAAATAGAAGGCTTATATGGAGACCAAGCTCCCTACAATATTTTTATTCTATTATCTTTGATCCGCTTTGTTAATATAAAAAAATATTTTGACATACATGCATAGCATGCAGAACAAATTAGTAGAGAACGTAGTAACTGGAGTGGTTTCACTCTTTTGAATATGCCCACATCATCAAGAAAAGGCTTTGTGATGCAATCTCTCCCTGTTTGAGAAAAGAACAAGCCGGTTTCCCTCGTGGAAAATGCTGTGTAGACCATGTCAACAATCTCAGAATAATAGTCAGGCCGTCCGTTGAATGGAGATCCTTATTTTATAGCCTTTTTATAGATTTGGATAAGCCGTTTGACACGCTCAATCATACAGCAATTTGGAACGCGTTAGCCTGTAAGGGAGTTCCACAACAGCTGATTTCTCTCACAAAATCGAATTATGCTAATGCATAAAGAAAAAAAAGGAGTCCGCTAGGGATGTGTGCTCTCGTCACTTGTCTTTAATATTGTGCTAGATGTCATTATGCAACAAGCTATAACATCAAGAAATGGAATTGTGTGGGGCCTTCCAGATAGACTTAAAGACCTTGACTATGCTGACGATATTTGTCTCCACACACATTCTCATGCTGGCATGGAACACAAGTTACGCAACATTGTCGATCTTGTCCTCACTGCTGGTCTAGAAATAAACATCACATTAGTGGCACACAACTTGAGGAGGTAGAATCCTTTCGTTACCTTGGAATCATAACTGACAGGCAAGGAAGACATTTCGGCAGGTGTAAAGAAAGCAAAGGCAAGCATTTGGAATGTTAAATTACGTGTGGAAATCGTAAAATATTCCACAAAGAACGAAACTCACGATCTTTAACTCCAACTTAAAGTCAGTTCTACTAAGTACATGAGTGTGAAACATGGAATGGCACCAGCTCTGATGTTCAGTCTGTGTAAGTTTTTACCTACAACTGTCTTCGCAAACTTCTTAAAATCTATTGGCCAAATACAATGTCCGACTGTCGTCTTTGGAAAACAACTCAACAACGCAAATGGAATTAGATAGGTCACACACTTCGTCAATATAATAATGATATTAGCAAGCAAGCAATCGAATAGAATCTCCAGATTGATGTAGAATTGACGAGAAGAGCTGAAGGGAAACTAAATCTATTGCATTCGACAGATCCGAATCAAACGAACTAGTTACGGCCCTATGCTCCTTATAGGAACAAAAGGAATTACATTTTAAGGGCCGATGTTGAATGTGAACCACAGTTAAACGTGAAGTTTTTTTCTGCATTTCATTTGACATTGCTCAATCTCAGACTATCTCAATTTGAACCATGGAAAGATACACAATCGAGCAACGCGTTAAAGTTATTCAGGCTTATTATGAAAATGGGCGTTCAAAACAAAACAAATATCGTGCACTTCGTGTTTTTTTTTTTTTTTGGTCAATTAAATCGTCCAAATGTTTGTACAATCGAAAAAACGTGCAAAAATTTAAGTGCATGCTCGTACTGCAGAAAATATTGCTGCTGTTCGCGATAGTGTGGCTGAAGAGCCGTCCACCTCAACTCGTCGTCGTGCCCAACAATTGGCACCTCTTACGCTCGTCGTTGATGAACATTATGCATAAAGACTTGCATTTACACGCTTACAAGGTGCAATTGACTCAAGAACTAAAGCCTCTTGACCATTCCAAACGTCGTCAATGGTCAGAATGGTGGCAAGAAAAGGCAACAGTGGATGATCAATCAAAGAAAATCATCTTCAGTGATGAGGCACGTTTTCACCTCGGTGAATTCGTCAATAAGCAGAATCGCCGCGTTTGGGCGAATGGTAATCCAAGAGTGATTGCCGAAAAACCAATGCAATGCCACAAAGAGTGACCGTTTGATGCGGTTTATGGGCTGGCGGCATCATCGGGCCGTATTTTTTCCAAAATGAGGCCGGTCAGGCAGTTACTGTGAATGGTGTTCGCTATTGTGAGATGATAACGAACTTTTTATGGCCCGAATTGGAAGATATGGATGTGAACGATATGTAGTTTCAACAAGACGGTGCCACTTGCCACACAGCTAACGAAACAATGGCTCTTTTGCGCGACAAATTCAATGGCCTTGTTATCTCCAAGATCATGTGATTTCAACACAGTTGGACTTCTTTCTTTGGGGTTATTTAAAAAAAAAGGTGTACGTCGATAAGCCAGCAACAATTCAAGAGCTAAAGGATGAGATAATTCGGCACATTAACGGCATAGAACCTTAATAATGCCTCTGCGTCATTGAAAATTTGGGCCATCGGATGGAGGTGTGCCGCCTAAGTCGCGGCATACATTTGGCCGATATTTTTTTCCTTACATAATAGAACCATACCAATATTATTATAATAATAATAGAAAGAAATGACAATAATTTCCTAAATAATATGTGTTTGAGGAGATCGAGTGGTTGCGATCGAAACATGTCATGGCAGCGGTTCGAATCCCGGCCACGGTCAAGAATGAAAGATTATCAATAACAATTTTAATTAATTTTCATGTTGTAAAATTCCTTTCTTCATAAAAATAATTTAATGAAAATTAAATTTAATGAACTTAAGCCTAATTAAAAATATTAAAAATTTGGATTAAAAACCACAAATAGTTTAACAAAATAATCACAATACTAATTATATGTGTTTTATTCAAAATCAACATCGGCCCTTAAAATTTACTCTTTTAATGAGCACATTATTACTTTTTTATAACTGGAAACTGTGATTTCAGATTTTATTTAGATCACCAAATTTTTTTTTTTTTTTTTTTGTTAAAGTGAACTACAAATTCTACACAGCTGAATGTATCACTCTTATTACACTGAAAAAATTAACAGTAGTTTTTTTTTTTTTTTTTTGTCAATTAAAAAAATTGTTTTAAAATTATTTAAATTTTATTTATATGATAATTGATATATTTTTTTAATGAAAAAAAATTAAAAATATAATTTTGATTTAATTAACATTTTATTTGCTTTGAAATAAATTTTGAATTAAAATATTATTTAAATAACAAAAAAATTGTAATTGATTTTTTCGTTGAAAATAAAATAATTGAAGCTTGTAGAATTCTTGTTGGGAAATGTCGAACCTGAGCTATATTTAATTAAATCAATTAACGCATTCTTGGAAACAGCAAAGTTTTGTGATCCTTTTTTTTTAATTCCAATTAAAAATATTATTTGTTGAAAAAACACAACACATCAAAATTTGAAATTTTTAAAATTTTTGGTAATCTATATTTATCTATCATTTTGGTAATAGGTGCAAAAACAACAAATTATTTGCTTGATTCTCTGAATTTGGAATGAATTTGGTGATGAGAGACAATTTTTAATTTTTTCTGTGCAGTTTATTTCGATTTAGTTGATTTATTTAGTGGGATTCAGTCTTTAGAATATGGATTCTGCAGGCTCAAGTTAACTGTATTCGAGTGAATGTGTTCTGCATTAATCGAAACAAATAGTAGTCGAAAGGGGAAAGGTCTGAAAGGGGGAAGGACTCGACAAACTATAAGGTAAGCCCCTGTATAAATGTATTTGAAAATATAACATACAATAAAAGACAAATGTGTGTAGAAAACGAAAATCGCAAATGCTATATGTTACTGCTCATCGCGAAACATAAAAGTGTTGTGAGGGTACAAGAACTAAAAAAAATACACTACAAATAGTACTTGTTTTCATCAAACCTTTTTAATATAGCTAGAATTTGGGATGTTTACTTTTGAATGGCGTACGAAGCGGCCGCATACAAAAAATCTTTAATCTTTACTTGTGTTTCGTATGTGGCGTTTGCCTAAAAAGAAATGTTTTTGCATAGAATTGATGTTGCAATGTTAGCAAATAAATTAACGTAGAAAATATTTCGTTCAAACTTATCACAAACTTACATTTAAAAAAGAATGTGTGTATTTTCCCCCAATCTCATACGTCTATTTTTTATTCCCTTGTTAATTTCTGATATATATATACACAAAAGTTGTAAAGACAAACATAGCACAATGTAAACATAAGAGCGACTTTAAAGAAGAAGCGACAATAATCGCCACGACATATAATATATAGGTAGTATATAATGTAAATGGCACTAACGTTAATTAGTCGTCTATACTACTTTCTCTTCAGTATTTGTTTGTGACAGTGACACTACAGTATAGAGTTTGAAACATTTTCAATGATTTGAACGTCTACACAAGTGGTTTCTACCAAAAGGAGGGTGAGGCAAAACTACTTTTTTCCAAAAACTATTTCTTTAATGTAAAGTGGAAATAAATGGCAGATGTAAAAGAAAAGACCCGAGTTTTAAGTCCCGAAATTTTAAGTTATACACCCAATAAGGCGAAAAAAAGCAGTACTCTAACTTATAAATTTTATTAATTACTCTTGTTTAAAACTTCTTGAAAATTAACTTCGACTTGTACCAAAATGTAAAAAAAATATTTTTTCTAATTTAAACAAACACCTTCTTACCCTTATCAAATATAAAACCAAAAAGTATTAAAAACTCTCATCGTGTAAATAAAATCGGTTTTATCTTTTCTGCTCACCAACAAGTATAGTAAATAAAATTTTCCTTCCATTAGGGTCAAATTCAATGGAGAATGCAAAAGAAAAAAAAAACACGAAAATATTAAGGTACAATTTAAAATTAAATATTTATATCTAATCAACATTATTCACTTTCAAAACGAACAATATTGAGTATGGAAACTCAGCCACCAAACTTATTTTAAACGAAAAACAAAAAAAAAAAATATACAACAAAAAATTATTTTGGCTAAAAGCAAAAGCAACCATTTATTAAAAGTGCTTTGCCAACAAGTGATTTCATGTTTTATCTGGTGGATTTTAGGGATTCACTCACTGCTTTTCATCTTTTCTGATTTTCTTTTTTTCGTTTTGATTAATTTTATGCCTTCTAGTTTAATTTAAGCGCGAAATATTTAATATTTTATTTAAATTCAACCCTTTTTTTACAACTTGGCTTCTGTTTGTTTTTGTGCATTCTTTATTTCTTATCGGGTTTTTAACCCCATCAGGTTAAATCTTCGTTTTTTAAGGTGTATTACTTATGTAGTTGATGATGTGCCAAAAATAAAGTGACAAGCAATTAAATTTTAATAACCCTTAAGTTGGGCGAAACATCATCACGGATGTTGTTATGAGATGGTTGGGCTTTTAGTACTTACAATGAAGAAGGCATAGGAAAATATGGTTTTGCGAGCGGAAAGAAGTGAAAGGAAGGAGAAATGATGGTTTTGTGATGGCCATAAAATGAAAATTTATTTACTTGACCTAAAATAGAGGTATAACAAATCCTATTGGTTTTTTTTTTTGTTTTTTACGAATGGGAAAATTTTTAATGGAATTTAAATTTGTACAATTTTAGTAAAACATTTAAGACACTGCATGTTTTGAAAGTGAATGGCGGCTTAGGCCAAATGAAATAAATATTTGACTTGTTGTTGTTTGTTAGGAAAATATTTAAAATTTTTAAGTTTCAGTAAATTAAAAAAAAAACAGGTATGGCAGTATAGACGGTCAAGCCTGACTATTTTATTTCCTTCACCGCGGTATATAAAGACAAATATTCGCAAGGGTACCTGGTCCCAATCCCAAAAATCACAAAACCAAATTATGTTATGAGGTTAAGATTCATTCATGCTAAAGTTCTTTATCACAAATATTATCTTAATTATTCTCTTAAAGCGATTTTTGAGATGGGTTTATACGGGACCTATGATAAATTCTGGAGCCAGCAGTACAACATTTTTCTATTTTCGAAAGTAGTATTGAAATAGGAGCTATGGTCACACATATACACACACCAATTTTAAAAAAATTCGGTTGCATTAAATAGTTTTGGGCCAAATTTAATATAAATACCAACATTATAAGATGTTTATGGGCACAAAGACTATTCCGGATACAAGTTTGTTTGGGGGACATGTGAAGTTATGGAACAGTTATCACAATTTTTAATAGACTTCGTCCCTATAAGAATTAGGACGTATGTACCAAATTAAATTGAAACATCTTCAAAACTGCGACCGAGACTTTGCGCACATCGTTACATGGACAGAAAACCAGCCAGGCAGCCAACCGGACGAACGGACTTCGTTTTATCGACTCATAAAGTTATTCTGAGTCGGTCGGTTTACTTAAGGGTGGGTCTTTAAGTATAGTGTTACATTCATCAGCACAACCCTGCGGGAAATTTGTGTAAATTATTCTTAAAGCACTTATCCCATGACCAGTAAATAAAATATTAAAATAAAACGGATTTGTAGGTGAAAACAAGACATATCACTTAACCGGTGATAATGAATTTGAAGTAAAGTTACTCCACAGAAAAGGTAATTGACACAAAACTAGTCATGTAATGGGATTTTGGGCGGGTAGGGGTTGATTCTATTTGGTATCACCTTATATGACAATTAACAATGTTCACTCGGGACAATATCTGTGGAAGGTACTATTTTAACCAAAATTAGTTGTTTTTATTAAGGTTATTTTAGAGCCAAGTTTCAAAAAGCTTAAAAGTGTTAGAACTTGGACCGGTCCCTTCCATTTTAGAGCTGTCCCGTGAAAAGTTTTGTGTTAGTTCCCTTTCCCCTAGGGAAACGCATAATGACGCCTTCACTATTGTGGTGTGTGTATAAAAACCTTGTGTCTAGAAAATATTGATTTCGTAAGTAATTAAAAAATAAATAAAGCCCTTATGAAACTACATTTTTTAGTCATTGAATTGATAAAGAATTGTTAGATAGAAACTGTAAATGTTGGAAAGAGCAAACTATAAAATATGTAAAAAAAAAATTTTTTTCAGTTTTTCTTTCGTTTTGATTTTGTTTATTTTATTAAATGTTGTCAACTTTTTGTTTATGAGAAACATAAAAACAAAACAAGCAAAAAGCAGTAAATCGCTGAATTCGTCCCTAAACCGCTGAGTCAGCACCACTTTTAATATTTCAAGCTTGAAATGTAAATTTTAAGTTCAACAATTTTACATTTTTTTTAGCATAACTTCATTTTTTATCGATAACTATTTTAAAATGTTTGACAGTTGGCTATTTATCATATACAGCTGAACTCTTTGTACTTGGTAAATTTTTCTTGAACAATGCATTAAAAATGTAGTGTCATAAGGCCTTAAGGAAGTCAAGTAGTAAATATAAATTGCTTTTGCGCAGAAGGATTCTTAAAAGCTTTCTTTTAAAGAAGTTCACAATGAACAAATTTTGCAGATAAAAATTCGACTCAGGCCCAATTTTGTCTCCATGCAATGAATTATGTATTTCAAGATATTTATTATGCGCATAGTAACAACACTGTGTACAGTAAAGAAAAGTATGAAACAATATTGATAAATTCTGTAACAGAAAATGTCGAAGAAGTATTTTCTTTGAAACAATTTTAATTATGTTGTAAAAGCCTACATATATTAATTTAGCTATTTGAAAATCAAACATACAGCAAAATCAAAAATCACAAAACATTTATGTACAACCACAATGACAAATGCTATGCAGCACTGTGCGTCGAACAAATTAACTAGTGTTGCCAAGGTGCAATCATTGAAAGAAATGCCTATACACGTTTTTTTATGTTTACTTGTGTATCGTATGTATCGGACGTATACAAAGAATTTTTGATTTTTATTTGTGTGTCGTATAGAAAGAATTGTTTTTGCAAAGAATTGTTGTTGCAATATTATCAAAGAAACAATCATACAAAATATCTCTTACAAACATTGAGACATTAATAAAATTAAAAACGTTTGTATTTTTTGTTCCCTCTCTGATGGTTGCGTGTATTTTTCATTCCCTTGTTAATATTCGAAAAAATATCCGCACTTTCACTATAGTAAAGCATTTGTTTTTTGTTTCTACACGGTCACAGACTTATGCTAGGAACACAACTGGGACGAACGACGAATTTTTAGCCGCGAATATTCGTGGCCAAAAATAAAATACATATGTGTATATGAAAAAACACACAATCATGGCGTCGGCGACTTTGCAATAGATTTATTTCTATTTCATACGCCGGTGAACGACGAACAAATTAGTACCAGGTGACCATGTTTCATTTTAGTTTTCAAGTATTTTAGTATACATATTAAGTTACTTTTTTACTTTAATAATTGTTTTCTATTATTTTATCGCATTTAAAATAAATACACAAAGTAGAAAACTATAAGAACAGTTTTTGTTAATGTTTGTGTTTTTTAATTAAGTTTATTTTTATATGGTCACACTATTTCTCTCTCTTTGCACAAACAGCAAACAACTTTCTTAATTAGTAAAGCTGTTAGTTATTCGTCGTTATTGTGTTTCATACGACGAATTTGCTCAGCGAATATTAACTAAAAAATTCGTCGTGTAGGGCGAAATTCGTCGTTCGTCCCAGTTGTGTTCCTAGCATTGCGCATATGGTTCGTCTACACTTTTGTTCAGTATTTGTTTGTGACAGCGACACTACAGTTAAGAATTTGAAAACTTTTTAATGATTTGAATGTGTGTTTAAATGGAGTTGTAAAGATCTCTATTATGTTAGTAAGTTGAAAAAGAAGTCATTATTTTAAATTTAGAAAAGAAAAACACTCGGGATAAATTAAGTTTTTTATACTTACTTTAAGTACGAATCGTACTCAAAAATTCAAAATGAAATTACTTTCGAAAATTAACCCCGGGATTTCTTAAAAAAAGTACAAAATTCTTAAACCAAGTAAAAAAATACAACTTTTCGTTGGAAGTGACTTCCTACCTGTGGTGAAGAGCATAATAACAAGTAATACACTGAAAGAAAAACACTCGGGATAAATTAAGTTTTTTATACTTAATTTAAGTTGAGCCGAACTCAAATATTCAAGTACGAATAACGCTAGAACGTACTTAAAACAGTCCTAAATGGGATCACTTTGAAAAATCAATCCCGGAATTTCTTAAAATAAGTACAACATTCTTAAACCAAGTCAAAAAAAGATTAATTTTTTACTTGCCACTCTGAGAGTAAAATTACAAAGTGAGCGTTGTGATCTCATTTAACTTAACAAAGTTTGTTGCAAACACTTCAACAACATTTCACAAGTAGTTAAAAAACGATTTGGTTGTTGTGTTTAGAAACAAGAAAAACAACAGATCAAAACGAAAACACATTATTTTCATGTTTAAAAAGTAAAACTGAGAACTCTTGCTTCTAATTTGGTTAATATTTTCAGTTATATGTATACATTAAATTTTCAAAGTTAAAGCCATATCGGGAATGATGCTGGTTTTTAAAAATTGAAATTCTGTAAGGTAAAAAACGTCTAAGTAAATCAATCAAAATAAAATGTTTTCCTTATAATTTCACTTCTGGTTTATTTAAAGTACGAGTTCAGAATTAAATCAACTTAATAGTATGTACTTGAATCAAGCGAATTTTGCGATTGGTTCAATCTAAGTTTTACTTAAATCAATCTCATTTTCGGATTATTTCAATTACGAATTCGGGATTGAACATGGATAATTCAAGTATTTTGCGATTGAAAATCCGTACTTGAATCAATCTTTCTGTACTTGATTCAAGAGAATCCGTACTCACCGCACTATTACAACCACTTCGGGTTGATTTGAGTACGGAGGGATTGATTTTTCAATTGAGTGTAAGCACTTAATGCAAAAGGCTTCGCAAGTGTCTTTTTGATGAAGCTTTGTTTAAATGCATAATCGCCGCTCGTGGGAAAATGTAATCAAACTTATTAAAAAATACCTGATTTTTTTTTAATAAAAGTGGAAAAAAATATAATTCTGTTTAATAAACTTTCTATACAGTGAAGTGATTTTCTGGTTCGTGCAGATTAATTTTTGGCAAACTAGCTTGTAAAACAAATTTACTTGAAAGTAAATTTTTAAGTACAAATTTTAGTTGAATTAAAAAAAAAATTAAACATTTATTGATTTTCTATTTATTTTAAATAAATTTGTTATTATTTAAACATTTATTATAAATAAATGTGCACAAGTTATAAAAAAAAAGAATTATGTATTCAAATACAAATATTGCCACCAACGTTTAATTGCGGTTGCTTTTTAAATGCTAATTGTGACATTTTATGGTCTAGTGATAGTTTGAATGACTTTTTTGTTTTAACACAAAAAATTATATATATTTTTTAAATACTATAAAAATAATTCCACAAATAGCCGGCAGCATATGAAAATATTTAATTTTTATGAATGAGAATTTTGTTTAAATAATTTATATAAAAAATAAATTTTTATAATACACAGGCAAAAGGCTCTTAATTAGTATCCAAATTCAAGGCTTTTGCTTATGTAATAAATTTATTAAACTCTTTTGCCATTACTCTAGAAATCCTGATTAATATCTTAATTTCCATTTATAGATGATTATCATTTTGGTCCTTTTTTTCATATATTACAGCATAAAAGAGTTATAATCATCAGTACAATGATGGCTAACTAATTTATCACTTTAGTTAATTGTTTCGGGTTTCGTTTGGAATAAAAGAAAATGAGGAAAACTATTTAATATGCAGATATTGTTGCCACTTTAATTGCAACCACGTTCATTTGACTGTAATGATATCCTGGTTGCCTTTTGTTTTTCAGTTCTACTCTATTTTTGTGTATTTCTTTTGAACTTCTGGTGTCATGCTATTCATGTGTACGTGAGCAAAGTGTTTAAATGAAACATTACACATGTTTGTATCCAATGCACTATGGGTTGGTTTGTGAACATTTTTGTACAAAAATAATAGTAAATTTAAATTCAAAGATAATTATTGGTTTTCAAAAAGATCACCAAAAGTAATCTTACAGAATTTATTTAAGATTCGTCTTCAACTCCTAAAAAAAAATATATATATTTGAAATGGCTTTAATGGCTTTGTTTAGCATTGAAATTGATTTGGCATGTGACTGTGTTCGACGCAGATTTTCGGTTCGAAAAAATTGAGGCTTTTTTAACAGTGAGCGTTAAAAGTCCTCGATATCACGACATGGTGATAAAGTCATTTCTACTGGAATTGAATAATATTGATGTGACCAATTTGTTGTCTCCACTATCTTATTTTGGTTCATCGCTTTAGCCCTCTAGATTGTGCAAACGCTTCGTTAACGAAAATTCGACCAATTTGTGCAAAATCGCTGTGGACAGTTTTTGACAAAATAGTACGTATGTGGCGACCTAAGCGTTAAGGCTATTCAAATGATGTATTATTCCTTTAATAAACCTAACTTAGTAATTTGCTTTTTAATACAAAATAGCAAGCCAAAGGAAAAAATTATGTATTTTCAATAATTGAAGCAGAAGAAGAGATTGCTACAAATGTACAAAAAAACAAGCAGGAAAGAATGGAAGGTCAAGCCGACCACATGATGCCATACATCACAGTGCTTTCTGTTTGGGGGCCATGGGAAAATATAGACCCGCCTAAACAAAATTATGTTATGAGTTTAAGATTAATATAAAAGTTCTTTGTGCCAATTATAATTTCGATATTTTCATCTACACAGAAAGAAAAATACTCGGTATAAATTAAGTTTTTTATATTTACTTTAAGTACAAGTCGTACTCAAAAATTCAAGAACGAATAACACTAAAACGTACTTAAACAATCCTAAACGGGATTACTTTCGAAAATCAATCCCGGAATTTCTTAAAATAAGTACAAAATTCAAAACCAGGCAAAAACAAGATAAAACTTTTCTTTGGTAGTGCCACTCTGAGAGCAAAATCAAAAAGTCAGGGTTTTAATCTCATATAACTTATCAAAGTTTGTTGCAGGCACTACAACAACACCACAAAAGTAGATAAAAAACGATTTGCTTGTTTTGTGTAGAAACAACAGAACGAGAAAAAAGCATACATTATTTTCAAGTAATATAAAAAATAAAATTTCCCATTCAGTTTATATTTAGATATATCAAATTTTATAAAGTAGAACCCACTGTTGCAATGCTGCATAAACCTTCTTATTTATGTATATCACTATGGGTATTATGACACTTGTTTCATAATGTTAGTGAGAGTTCACAAAATAACAAACAGAAAAAGATGTCTGAAAATGTAATTAGTTTTACATTTTATGTAATACAGGGTTAGAGGGTTTCCATTCCCATCCTTTAATTCTCTATTGTTTCTAAGAGGGTCGAAGCACGAAAGTTTAGTTGTACCCGTTCGTTGTTAGACAGAATTTATGTAGGTGTCAAAGTAGGAAAATTTATACACACACACACGCAAAATAACACCACTACTTGCTTACACAAAACAAAGTGTGAATGTTGTCACAGATGATTAGCCTTTAATGTGGTTACAAGAAAACACAAAACAAAACAAAAAACGACTCTGATGACGAGGACGATGATGGTGGTCATTAGCAGAAAAAAGGATATTAAAAGTTTCATCTTTGGAACTTTGTAAGCAAAAAAAAAATTATTAATATTTAACCCTGCTGTTAGGTTAAGCCCATTTGGTCCAATTTTTTAATAGTTTCCTTTGTAATTTTTGTACGGTGATATATACTGACTTAGTTTTTTAGCTCACGTGGTATTTTTATAAAACAATGCTTTTAACAAAAATTCAAGGTTCTGACTCTAAACAATACTGAGAAAAATATAAATTTACGAATCATAGGTTAAGGGATCATTTGGTCCATAGTATATTTTCTTTGGTTTTCTTCGATTTTTTTACATTTATTTTAAAAAAATAAGTATTTATTAGTTTTATTTATAATAATTGTCATTGCATGATAAGGAAAATGTTTTTCGGTTAGTTTTTCAAATAAACTTGCTGCAAATGGAGCATTTTATGTCAGACTTAGACTTACAACAACTACAAATTCCACGTTTTCGAGCCCCTGAGTTAGAAGTATTATTATTCGAAGAGGCCACATTACTGTACTGAGAACTCTTGTTGAGGTAATCTAGTCCGTTTCATCATATACGCCTGCGATTCCGATCAGCTGGATTCCATGAAACGTCGCTTTTAGAAAATAGTATGTACGCATTCAAAGCGGATATATCTAGTATGTTAGCAAATCGATTTGTTTTGTGTTTTGAGCTGTAGGAACCAAACATTTGATCAGCCGTATCTACGCTACCTTAAAAACCTACATATGTAAGATTCCTTTCCTGAAGTTTTTTACCAACTCAAATGTAGAAAAAAATTGCCGCCTGTTAAATTTTGCCCTTTCAAGCCTTCTGTCGAGTCCCATATAACGTGTTACCCTTGGCTCTTAGGCTTACCAAGGTATGGTTGTATTTTCCATACGTAGCCTGACTAAGAATTCACTGACAACCAAAATTTCAAATCATATTTTTCTGGTCTGTCGAAAAACATCGCCCCCTGAATGCAACAAGTCGTCGTCTCAAAATATCATCAGAGTGGAAGGCACTATTAATTATATGAAATTTATCTTCAGACATAATGGATTGGCACTCCAAACCATTTTATTTTTAGCAATAAAAAACGTTTTAACCGAGCTAGCTGCAGCTTGGACGGTTTTCCGATTAGAATCTGTTTCAGAAGAACCTTTTTTCGCCATTTTTTTAAACATACTCCATTTCCGAGTCTGACATATCGCAGGCACTTTCTGCATTGAGTAAAACACGTCTGAACTATTGAAAACATCACACAAACTGAAACAAGCAGTGCAAATATTTGTGTTTCTTTACAACAAAAATAAAAAATGGGGGATCCCACAATTATCTTTTACATATTTAATCTATGTTGATTAAAAAAAACCCAAAAAGGGGTTATAGCTGTTTTATGGACCAAATCGTCCATTAACCTAACATTCGTAAGTTTTTTCTAACCTCACAGCAGGGTTAAGTACAAAATAGATATATGTATATATTTTGTCTTAGAAAACTTGTAATGTAATATTACAGATGACTAACTTTCAATTTTTAATATGTTTTATCAAAGCTTCTTTTGTGTTTTCTTGGGATTTCGTGTTGCTTTTCTTTTTTAAGCCGAAACAATATTTCTGTTTTATTTTTTGTATTAAAAATATTTTTGTTTGTTTTACAATTTTTTTTAACGGCAAAGATTCTCGTTCTTTCTCAAACTCACTTCTTATATACTAATGTAAGCAGTTAAATATGTACATGTGAAATAAATCCAATTACATACAGAGTTTTATTTTCTTATTTAAGTATAATATATTTATATTATTTTCACTTTATATTTGTATGTGTGTATGGGGGGACTGGATTTTATTAAAAGAAAATGAGATGTAAATCAAATTAATACAAATCAAATTAAATGTACCTCTGTTTATCGCAGTTACTTACTACGTAGATATGAATATGAGATTATGTAAAGAAGTATTATATGCATGACTTTAATACACTTCGGATTTTAAGATTAAGGAAGCAAAAAAAAGGATTTTTATATTAAGGGAGCAAAAAAAAAAAAATATAATGCAAGGGAGCAAAAAAATATATAATTTAAATCAGGTCTTAAAAGAAACAAGTCATAGCATTACTACTCCACCATCTCCACTTTAAATTTAAATAACATTTGTTAACAACACAAAAGTTTCATATAAAGCGTACTCACGGAATTCAACTAAAGACGAGTAAAAGCGTGATATATCCTAATATTAGGGTTCATAAGTTATTGAAGTTCCCAAAAAAGCATCCTGGAATATTTAAATTCTCGGCACAGCTGAATGAATATAGCACCCTTACATGTTTATACCAGAAAAATATTGGTATTTTTAAAAACCAAGGTACACTCTTATTTGGGTAATACCAAAAAACTTCTATCAAGCCAAAAATTTCAACAATTCTCTAAAAATGTTTCCTTCCTTATCCATATATTTATTATCTTAGTTCACTTTTACTTTTAAAAGAGCTATTCTTGCTCTCCTGCACCATAAAACCAAAAAAGTTTAGTTTTTTTGCATAAAAATGTTTATTTTTAATTTCAATAAAAAGTAATTTAATTGAATTATTATTTATTTTTGAAAATTTGTTAAATATTTATTATTAGGCAAATATTTGTGAACACAGGGCAAGGCGAATTCAACTACAGGTGGTGTCGGAACTACAACAATCCAAAAACAACAGAAACAACATAGGGCCTTTTGCATTGCATTGTTAGTGTTTGTAGCTCAAAATGTCAACTATTCTTTGCAAAACACTAACAAATCAAAACACTTAAGCTCGAACTGTCAAAATCAGATGTCTTTTCGACACCGCCTGTAGTTAATTCGCCTTGACACATTGCAAAAATGTTTTCTCATATTTTATTTGTAGCTATTTAAAATCTGTTTGTACAAACAAAAATGGGCAAATAAATGAGCGTAGTGTGACCAGAAAATAAAATTGTTATTTTTTAAAACAAATTTAAGGAAAATACAGCCAAATATTTGACGTATCTAACCGTACCTTTAGATAGTCATATACTCCTTTCATATATGTACATAAGTCATTATCGACGTTGACGTCAATTTTAAGTTGTTGTCACATCAATTCGACGACTTCATCACTTCGACGTTGACTTGGTATATTTTTTAATGTTGTGTCGAAGTCGACTGTCTATTGCAAATCTGACAGAAAAATCCCATTTCTTCTTATATTTTTTTCTGACGTTTTGTGTTTTATATTTTTTTAAAGTTTATATTGGGTGATTTTTCAAGAGCTATAGGAAAGTTAAAAAAAAAAACACATAAAATTCAGAAAAATGCATGAAATCTTTATTTGAATTGATAGTACGGTCCATATAATTTACTATTTGAAGATTATGGTCCATCCGCTTAGTCCAATTTTGGCATACTCTTTCCAACATTTCGGCCGGTATCTCATGAATAAATGCTTCAATGTTGTCTTCCAATGCGTCAATTGAAGCGGGCATGTGTGTATAGACATGAGCTTTAACATAGCCCAATAAAAAATAGTCTTAAAGCGTTAAATCGCACGATCTAGGCGGCCAATTGACCGGTCCCGAACGTGAAATAAAATGTTCACCAAACTTCCCTCTCAATAAGTCCATTGTTAAGCGTGCTGTATGGCATGCGGCACCGTCTTGTTGAAACCACATGTCATGCAAGTCAAGCTCTTGCATTTTGGGCAAAAAAAAGTTGGATATCATCTCACGGTAGCGCTCACCATTCACAGTTACGTTACGATTCGCATCATCTTTGAAGAAGTACGGTCCAATGATGCCACCAGCCCATAAACCGCACCAATCTGTGACTTTTTCCGGATACATTGGTAGCTCTGCAATGCTTCTGGCTGATCTTCACTCCAAAATCGACAATTCTACTTATTATTTTACAAAACGGGATAAGCAAAACTTCCAATAAAGGGACCATCTTACAAATTTTGAACAAGGTCAGATTAAAACGAATTGCTGATGCATTAAACAAAATGTTGCGTAAAACCGAATTCAGAGCGGAGTATTCATGCATCGACCACAAATATAGGTTAGGCTAAAAAGGATTATGCGCCCAAAGGCACACCTCCACCCGGAGACCAAAACGGTCCATTGTGAATACCTTAAAATATAGAGTAAGAAGAAAGAGAGAAGAAAAGAATACACTCACAATATTCTGTACCTAAAATTAACTGAAATTTTAATACAAAATATATGAAAATTCAGTTAAAAACCGGTCTTCTTATTTTTCGATTATTTTTAACGAAAAGTTCTTTTAATTTTTCCTGTCAAAAATTCAACCCCATATTCCGTAATAACCAATAAATTTTCAGTCATTTAATATAAATTAACTATCAAAAAATTAACTACATATTCCGTAAAAAACAAAGGAATATTCAGTTATTTTATTAAGATCAGTAATTTTCGTTGCCTCCACAAAATAGACGAATTTCTAAAAAATACCAGACAGACACCGGTCTGCTTGTTTTTCTA
Organism: Pollenia griseotomentosa; assembly: GCA_963931875.1. Lineage (NCBI taxonomy): Eukaryota > Metazoa > Arthropoda > Insecta > Diptera > Polleniidae > Pollenia > Pollenia griseotomentosa. Next base: position 80,068,006 of record OZ007563.1, read on the forward strand.
ATGAGAGAGAAAATATTATTATTTACTTACCCCGTTACACATGTTTGTTTTGCTTTTGTTGTACTGAGCCCGTTGTTTAAAGAAGAACTCTCAATTATAAGACACCAGCAGCATGATCGATATGATTTTTGCAATTATTTTACTTTAAAAATTTGAGGTATTTAACTAAATAATTTTAACAAATAAAAAACAAGCAAATTTTTGGTAGTTAAATTATATAAAATAACTAAATATCAATTTCGATATGCCGACCCCAACTTTTGGTGTTTTCTTATCTGGCAATAATGTTCCATGTATGCTACCATTCGCGCGGGTTTTTGTTCTATTCTAAAAAAAATATGCAAAAATGTGGATAGTTGTCGTTTTCCTTTCTAAATATGTTGCAAAAATAAATGGCAAAAATTTTCCATTTCTTACCCCCAGTTATAATTGAGTTTGAGATAATACCGGGTGCGTTCGTAAATGCATCACTGCGCTGCATCAGAAAAGCAAACTTTTTTTAAAGCCGATGCATGCAAGTATTTTCTTATTAACTTTTTCTTGTATTCGCGTACAATTTGTGTTGTATTGTGATTTTTGGTTATATTGTGATGGATAAAAACATTTTGTTTTTTGTTTGTTTAAATTTTTTTAATAATTATTTTTTTTCTTTTGGCGCAAAATTTTCAGCAGCAGCTGACTTTAATTATTGAAAATCAGTGTTGTTAACGCTTATTGTTATTCAAAGAAAATTAAGTGTTGAAAATTGCTTCAATCGTGGTGATTATCGCTTGTTAGTACAAACTTTGCATTCAATATTAACATGCTAAGTACACATTAGTGTTGAGTGTAAAACGTAGCTATTATTTTGTTTCATTGTAATTTAGAAAAATGTATAACTTTGTGCGTGTAACCTGATAAATTTATTACATAATTAAAATGCATTATTATTTTTTAGAAAAGAAAACACCATTAAATAAACTATCGGAAGAGTGCCTCAAAATTGACTTAAAAATAAACAGTGGCAAAAAAAATAACAATGCGGATTAACGCGAACCACCAAGGTCAAAATTAAATCCGTACAGTTTTACTTTTGGCATTTCCTACAGGGCTAATGCATAATTTTGTAGATATTTAAGTGTATTAAGCAATTAATCAAACACTAGGATATAGTCACGGTAATGCATGCAACCACAAGTGAACTTTCCTTACTCTCGTCGAAACTTATTAAAATAAATAGACGAGTTTATTTGAGTTAATATTTTGGAAGCAATTTTAGAATATATAGTTATAACTAGGAACTACACCATTTTTAATTGAAAATGAGAAAATTCCAAATGAAAATGAGATTTTTAATTTGAAATTGAGAAAATTCAAGTTGAAATTGAGAATTAAAATTTGAAATTGAGAAAATTCCAATTGAAATTGAGAATATTAATTTGAAATTGGGAAAATTCCAAATGAAATTGAGAATTTCAATTTGAAATTGAGAAAATTCCAAATGATATTGAGAATTTCAATTTGATATTGAGAAAATTCCAAATGAAATTGGGAAATTTTAATTTGAAATTGAGAAAATTCCAAATGAAATTGATAAATTTTAATTTGAAATTGAGAAAATTCCAAGTGAAATTGAGAAATTAAAATTTTTAATTGATAAAATTGAATTATGTATATAATTTTTATTATATTCATACAACATGCATACATAACTCACATAAGGATCGAAAAAAATTAAAATAAATACAAATATACAAAATTATTGACCAACAGGCATATCTTCCAGATCCAGAGCAGATTGGTAAAACGTTGTAGTATGTTGTATGGCTCTACTGCAATCTCCAGTAGTTATACATGTCTTAGAAGTATTAATCACCTGTTCTAAAATGGCAAGCCTCTGTTCTCCTACATGGGGGGAATTACGTTCGGTACATTCATCTTTGTTTTCACCATACTTTTTATTTTTGACCAAATAATTTCAATAGGGTTAAGCATCGGTGAATAGCGTAGCTGGAGAGTTGTCAAAAATAATTTGCAGCCGACTGTGGCATGGAGCATTGTCACATACCAACACGAGTTCTGATAATTCATTCCCCAACTCTTCCCATCTACGAAAAACACTTCTAATCCATTCATTTGCGCTGACAGCACTAAATGAACCCCTCCGGGTGTCCATTTGAATAATTCCTGATGTACTAATTGCACCATACAACATACTACAACGTTTTACCAATCTGCTCTGGATCTAGAAGATATGCCTGTTGGTCAATAATGCTGCGATTTATATTTATTTTATTTTTTTCGATCCTTATGTGAGTTATGTATGTTTGTTGTATGAATATAATAAAAATTATATACATAATTCAATTTTATCAATTAAAAATTTTCTCAATTTCATTTGGAATTTTCTCAATTTCAAATTAAAATTTCTCAATTTCATTTGGAATTTTCTCAATTTCACTTGGAATTTTCTCAATTTCAAATTGAAATTCTCAATTTCATTTGGAATTTTCTCAATATCAAATTGAATTTCTCATTTTCAATTGGAATTTTCTCAATTTCAAATTGAAATTCTCAATTTCATTTGGAATTTTCTCAATTTCAAATTGAAATTCCCAATATCAATTGGAATTTTCTCAATTTCAAAATGAAATTCTCAATTTCATTTGGAATTTTCTCAATTTCATCTAGAATTTTCTCATTTTAAATGAAAAATGGTGTAGAAAGTATTTATTGTAATATGTATGTATACGTAAAAGAGTCAGATCGGTTTTCTGGGCTTCTTAATATGTAACAGCAAGTGTTGCACGTTCCGTTACTATCACCAACAACCAAAAACTTTATAACAATTTAACTTATGAAAATATACATCCATTTTCTGGAAATCGAGTGAAATTGAAATCGATGGGGACTTTCAGTTCCATCCTTTTAAAAAATTAACATAGTTTTTCCTGATTTAAAGAGTAGTTCTGATGAAGACAAGCTGTACTCATAGTAAGAAGTATATAAAACGGAAAATTTTAATGAACTTTAAACACTGGATCGTTTTCAAAGTTGTTCGATTTTTGTTTTACTTGAATTCGATTTCCAAAACTTAGCTGATAAATAGAAAATTTTTCAAATGTGTATCACTTTACCTTTTTTCCCATGCTATCAATACTAATTAATACTACATTTTCTAACATTTTAAGCTGTAAAACCAAAATTGAGCTTTAAGATTTTCATCAAGGTGTAAAAATATTTAAAACTTTGAATTATATTTTCAAGTTTATTTCAGTTTTAAACTATTTTTCCTTTGCTGCAATATTCATGGCACCAGTAAACTAAATACGTATCTCAGATAAATAATTCGATTGAATACAAACCATAGTCGTTGCACTTTTCCTAGAATATTAATAGAAGTAACTACATGTTTTCTGTTCTCTATTATATAATAAAAATTCTTTGCACTTGTTTTCAAGGAATTGAATCAAAGAGCAAAGATTAACAAGGTGAAGTGAAGATTAAATTTCACATAAGCACAATAAGAAAATAAGTTATTTGGAATTTGCATCAGAAAAACAATATAATTTAATTGAAGTTTTAATTAAATTTTTCATCATTTTAGAAAATCCTTGGCAGTTTTTTGCCAAAAAGAATTATGACGAAACTATAACTATGTAATTAGATTGCACTGCTTTAAAATTTTAAGCTAAATCCGCCTTAAGTTCATCCGTGCTTAAGTTTAAAGGTGCATTTTCAAGGGGAAAAATAGTTTTTTTAATTGTTCTAAAAATTTTGCAACTAAATGTAAAAGAGTCGAAATGTTTACGAAATTATTGTTTTAATAAGATATAAAAGACAAAATTTTATTAAAAAATTTTAAAGTTATTAAAATTTGTATAGGCTATTAAGGTGTCTCAGACCACTTGAACAAGAAATGATGGAATAAAATTAACACATTTTGAGAAATATTTTAATGAGAGCTAATGTTCACTTAAAATATGCCCGTATTTTCTTGTATATGAGTATTTGTCTTCCTAGGATACCGTTAACCTATTAGCAGGTATGAACAAAAAAAATTTTTTCTCAACAGCAGTTCGAAATTCCATTTTCAAATTTTTTAAACATTTTGTTAAACAAATTTCAGAAGTTTTTGATCATCACATAGAGGTTTATCAATACCTCGCAAAGTTTTTCCGTACCTGCATTTTAAATTTTGCGATTTTTGGCAAAAAGTATTTTTTTAGCCATATTTTAGCCAATGAGTCAGTCCAATTTCCTTACTGTAATGAATTTTAAGTAAAACGTATACGGAACATTATTTTGCAGATAATTTTTAATATACACTAAAGGTTTTACTAAAATCGGAAAACATTAACCCTAAAATCATGAAGGTCAAAAGTCAAATTTTATCATATTTAGAATTTCTATAGGAAATATTGTTTACTTTTATGCGATTTTTATGAAACTGGAGAAAAGTATACGCTACAGTCATACTATGACAAAACAGTGCAAAAATGGTGTTTAACTCTTAAATGCACTTGGGGTCAAAATGACTCCACCTTTTTAAATTTTGAAAAATCCTAAATTTAAAAATTCCGATATCAAATCCCAAATTTTAAAGCTACACTCATAAAATTATTACGGTAACTGATTGTATAATAAAATTCGTTTTCCGTACTGTTGAAATTGAATAAAAATATATTTAGAGGGATGTAAGAAAAGATAAACTCACTGTTTATTGTTGGTGTTTTGTTTAAGCTTTGATATTGTTACTTACAAGTAAGACTTTGAGTGTTTAAAATTCTTATTCGCTTTAGGGTTTTATTTGTATAATATTTTTAGCTTTTCTAAAATCTTAGGAAAAGGTTTCCTGGTGAGCTGGCCTAAGCAACCAGTGAAATGCGCATAGAAGCTAGCTTTCCCTCAACAATAAATTTCAGTGTATTTATCAAATATGGAAAATTGGGAATTTAGCACGTCATACAGAAATCGTATTAATGATATTTTGCAAATAATTTTATTTTTTTAACATTTATGTTTGTTATTCAAAAAACAAACTACCAAAAAATAATTTTTTCCGTATTTATGTTGTTATGTATTTCGAAAATGGGGGAGGCAGCACAGCATATATTTGTGTAACTCAAAAACGGTTTAGTTAATTGAATATATTAAAAAACCCGGACTTATCTTATTCGAATTAGGTTTACCCGCCGGGAGCCCCGCTTGTCAGTTTTTTCAACTAGCACAGTATAATTATTACTTTGATCTTTTCAAAAAAATCTTATAAGAATTAAAGGGTGCTTTTTTAGCCCGATAGTTATTAGGAAATGATAAGCTGTTAAAAAAAACATATTTGCTTTTCTTGTTGGTAAACTCGAACTTTTTTATTTATTACTTAAGCATTTTAAAAAAAAAAACTATCTGGCAACACTGACCGGTCATATAAAATTTTAAGAGTCGATGTTTATCAAACAAAAATTAATATTTATTAAGTATTTTGTTGCACAGACTATTTATTCCTTTCATTAAAATTCACTTAAATCGCATAAATCTTAAACTACAGTTATAAATAATTGAGTGCCAGAGATGGTGTTAGTTTTTATGACTTAAATAATTCATAAATCTAATATAAAATGTGATAATAAAAGCAATATTAAACTTCAAAGTATACTATAGTTATACATATTACAACGAATACATGCAATCAAAATACAATCATTTTAAACACACACACAGTATACACAAATATGTACGTACATAGACAGCTTATTGTTATGTAATATTTCTATATCTGTTTAAAGGAATAACTGTATGTGTTTGTATGTAACTGAATTCAATCTATATGTTTGCATGCCACATACACCCTGCAAGCAATTTGGTAGTCGACTACAAAAAAAATGTATTAATAGTTAACTTTTTAACAACTAACTATAAGCTAACTACAAATAAATGCAGAAATTCCCCGATATCAATGCGAGTAAATTTTGCGTTGCAAATTTTTTGATTTTCTTTTTTTAACATTTTCGTTTCTTTTTTGTTTTGGTTTTTTTTTTTTTTTGCTATTTCGAATTTTAATTTTTATCTTTGTTAATGGTCATGTATATGTAAAGTTTTTCTGTGTCGCATATTTTAAGTAAATATAGATGGAGTTCACGGCAAAAAAACAAATTTCTTACAAGTCTCATCAGGTAACTTATATATAAGAAAAAAAAATTTCATATGAAATACCAATTCTTTTTTTAACAGACGCCTGTCGATCAATTGGCTCAAACACAGAAAAAATTCTCCCACATTTTTCACCAATTAAAGCATTAATCAAAAATATAATCAGTTTTAATTAAAATTTTAATCAACTGAATTAAACATTTAATCAAGTGAACTAAACGTTCAATTAATACTATTTACTGGTTTAATTGATACTATTAATTTGTTTACTGGTGCAAATTTAATTAATTTTTTAATTAATATCACAAATTTTTTAATTGAAATCAATTTTAATTTTTTTCTGTGAATAAGGTGGAGACTGACATTAAAAATGCCTTAAAGGTTATAAAAAAAAGCGAAAAATACATTCAGATTGCATAAAAAATAATAATAAAAACACATAAAATTTTACTTATAAGAATTTTAAAAATAAAAAAAAAATATATTAAAATAAAATACTTTTTAATAATTAAAAAAAAATATTTTTTATATTTAGCCTATGCACTATAGGAAATTTTCCCCTTTTTTTTGGCCAAAAGTAAAGATTTGAATTTTTGCAAAGTTTATTTTTTTTTTTTGCTTTAATATAATAAAATTATAACAAAATAAACATAGCTTTTGAAATTTTTCAAAAAATTTAATTTCTGTTACTTTTACAGTTGTTTTGATTACGATTTCTAAACCAGTTATCAGAAAAGTTTTCGTAACAAAAATTTATATTTTTGAAAAATTAAAAAATGGGAAATAATGCCGAAGGTAAGTACTTTTACATTCTATAGCAAAATGTTGGTAAACTCAGCTATAAAATCGATTAAATTTAAAAAATTAAAGTGACCTTTAAATGAACTAATTGAATTATGAATTATAATTTTATATAGACTTACAAAAAAATGATAACACATGTTAGACGTCTAACATGTGTACATAATGTCATAATAGTTCTCTAGAACAATCACTTATCTTCCAAATTTAATAGATTTCATCTGCGAATTTTTTGCGAGTTTAAAAAAAATAATTTTATTTCTGGTGACTACTGCGTGCCAAATTCAGAATAATTCAATATATGGCTAGAGAAAGACAACGAAATTGACAAAAGAGCCGCTATTTACGCCCATTTCTTGTCATAAATTTCTGAGAGTGATTGTACCAAAAACTTTAAACAGTATTTAAAAGAGAATTCATGATTATTTTGTTCAAATATGAATATAAAATGTTCCAGAAATTTGAAAGTTTTTGAAAAACACCATGCTGTTTTTGGCTTAAAGCCAGTATTTCTATCAGAAAACGTAAAACGCGGTGTGCCTCCACTAAATCGAAACCTGGACGACCGCAAATACCTTTTTACTAATGACAGCAACTGTACATTTACGGCAAATTTTTGATTCCACTGTGCTTCCAGTTGGATGCTTTGGTGAGGATGCCTCTGAATGGCGCCATAAAATATATAAATCCGATAGATTGCTTCATGCTCGAAAAAGTAGCCGTGTGAATTACTTGACGGATGTTTTTAATCATCAGATCCACTCATTTCCAGCATTTCGTTGAACAAACGCATCTAGCACCACAAGAAATTAAAGCTTCCACCAGAAGTGATCGAACTACTGAGATCAGAGGAGCAAAATTTTGTAAAAACTTCTCAAACAGACGAAGAAAATTCCGAATGCGAAGATGAAGAAATGGAGAGTGGTGGCATTTTCAACCCATGTCCATTTATTGCATTTAGTTGACGGTTTGGAACTCAAAAATCAAATTGTTGAATGAAATCCTTTTTAAACATGACTTTGTTTGTTACTTCATTAAATTGGTGAAATTAACTTCTACTGTCATATTCGAAAGGTAAGTGTACACTCGAAAAAAATTTTAGAAAAAAAGCAGTTTAGAAAACCAGATTATCTATCAAAGATCTAAAATAAATCTTGAATGCGGGAACCTTTTACCCATAACCCCTTCTTAGAACTACTTATTTGTTAAATTTTTAGTTAAATTTACTTATGTTTTTTTCTGAGTGTATGAAAAACTTTTTCGGTCACTCCCTCTCTCTCTCAAGTGTTCACCAAAAGTCAAATCCAAAAAATCGTTCAAATCCACCCGTTTGGCTGTAATTAATTTTGGCCAAAAAAAAGATGAAAATTTCCTATAGTGCTATGGTGTATTGACATAAAGTTAGTTTAAAGCTTAATACAATCAGGATAATTTTTAACTAACTACTGCCTAACTCACTTTAAGCTAACTACTATGTAGCTAATTTTAAATTAGTTGAAAGTCATGCAGAGTCGGAAAATTGACTACTTCCTATAACATGCAAATGCTAAAAAAGTCAGTTGCCTCCATTAAAAATAATCCAGGTATCAACCACAACTAGTTAAAAAAAAAGTTAACTTAAAGTTAACAGAGTTGCTTGCAGGGCAAAAACATAATACTACATAAATGTATGTAAATATAAAAACATGTATAATTTTCAATATAATATTTTTTTGATTGTATGTTTGTAAATTGCTAGAGTTTTATTGTTACTTGTATCTTGTCGTAGCATATGTTGCATAATATGTGCGATATTATCACTATTTGAGGGCAGAAAAAAAATAACTTAAAGCAACAACGTATCTACTCGCATCATATGAGAGAACAAGAAGAAGCAAAAAAACAACTAAGAAACAAAAACCAGTACAAACGTATTGATGTTGCCTGCTGTTGTTGCTGTTGTAGAGGCGGTAACAAGAACAATTGTAATTTCTGTAGCAATTGCCAATAAGAATGAAAGTTAATGATCCTTTTTGTGGCCAAATATGCAAATTACAAAGTAATATTCAGCAACAACAAAAGCCAGAGCAACATCGACTATTTGCTATTGTAAAAAGAACTTTTGTTGGGAGGAAAGTGTGTGTATCCTTGTAAATTATTTTTATATAAATAACAATTTTTATTGAAGTATTTAAAAAGAAATATTTTGCTAAAAAAGAGATGAAAATTACACTGTGCTTCACAAGAAATATGCAGGGATTTAGTTTTTAGTCTAAAAGGCACGGAAATACAAACCATTTCGAACGATCACCTCGTTGAGACCCTTTGTCAGTAAAATATTGGAAGAAAAAAATTTATAAAGGGTGTTTGAACTTAAAATTAAAAAACCAAAAAAAAAATAAAAAATAAAGGTTAATCAAAAAAAATTGTTGTTTATTTCTAATGATCAAGACATGACATTTAATTTAAATATAGTTTTGTGTAAAACGCCCTTAACGTTGCATTTTTCTGGATACAAAGGAGTCTTTTATAGATTGGTTTCACTGCAAGCCCGTAAAGGCAAAAATGAGCCGTGTGCCATGAAAATCACCAAGTCGTCTATAATTTGTCCGACTCAATATACAGTGCCATATACAGCACCAATAACCTGTTCTATGTTCATTCTAGTGAAAACAAATATCTTGTGCTAATTATTTTAAATAAAGTATGCAGTACTGTTAAAATATGTATATTCTTTCTGAGGGTCTTCATTTTTTCCAAAAAATGTTAACGGTTCTTTTCCAGTGGTCGAAATTATAAAAAAACTACACATCAGTGCAGTCATTAAAATAGCACTGAATAACAAAAATTCTTTAAAAAATATTCGTAGTGATAAATTAGTTTAAATAAAAGCATCAAAAAGCATCATATTGGACATCACACTATACATTTCATGAGGAATAATCATGCGATAAATACAAGAAATAATGACGACTTAAGAATCGCCTGGTGTAGGTTGGAAACAACCAAACAGCGTGTGGAATTTATGGGTAGTCGTGAATTTAATAAATTACCTCTTATTTTAAAAAATGAAAACAGAATTTCCGTCTTTAAAAGACTTCTTAAAGAACACATTCGGCAATATATAAATGAACTTTTTATATAATGATATCAAATTAACTGATCTCAAATTATTTTAATTAACTTTTTTATACATTGTTTTTTTTTTTCTTTTTTTTCTGTATTCAATATATAATTTTTATGGAAAATATTATTATGCCAACTTGTCTCAACAATGCCTTTAAGGCGCTGAGACCAACAATTTGTTATGAATTAATTTGTAAATAAATTTGAAAAAAATAAAATAAAAATAATAATAAAATAAAAACACTAAAGGTTAGATTTTTTTTTTCAAATAAAATAATTCATCGCATATTACATTATTGATTTTCATAGAAATGGGAAGTGGAAAGCATTGTACACCTGAAAAACGTGCTATTATAAAAAAATGGTTTCAAATCATAAATCATATTCTTTAAAAAGAAACTTGATTGGGTGTTTCAATAAAATTATTGTAAATGCAATAAAATTGCAATGAAATCAGTTTGACTTATTTCCAAATATCTAACGAAGAACTTTTTTATATATCCTGGTGCTATTTGTTTGACCGCAGCTGTATATATTTTTCTTACTAATGCAGCTTTTAACAAGGCCCTTTTTGTTTCAGCTTAAAAACCCCCATCTTTTTATAAATGATCATATTCTTTGTGCTCTAATTTGATTTCTTTGCAGCAGACTGTTAAATTTATACTTTGATGAAAACACAATATATGTGAGCTTTTCACAACATCGAAACTTAAAAAAAATATATTAGGAAATTATTGAATTACGAATAATATTGTAAAAACAGGAAACATAATTTATAGCCGTACACACACATACACATTTATTGAAAATAATGTGACCTTAACACAGTGCTGCCTGAAAAGTTTTGGTTCGTATCCCCAATTTAAAGTTTGATGTCCCCAAAATTCACTAATACAAAATTTAAATACCATATTCGTTCCTAAAATTTTAAACATATTAAGTGTTGAATTTTAAATTAAATTTATCAGCTTTTCTTAAAAAAAAAACAAGTAAAATGTTTATATCCGGCTGCGTCATGTATTTTTTTATTTCAAAGTTTTTCTTGGGATTCAAAAATTTTATTAACAAGGTTTCGTTTAAATGTGCTACATTCCCATTTCATACTATTGATAAACTGAAATTTTTTTGTTGAAGGGATAAGCTATTCCTATGCGCATTTCACTGGTTGCCAAATTAATCCATATTTGAAACCATCATAAAAATTTTAAATATAAAGGATGTGGGTTTTATATGGGATATATGATAAATAATGCACCAGGGCTTAAAAATTGATTTCTAGTTTTCTGTCGTACGGGAGACAGTGACATACATATACTAAAACAACGGGAGCTGTGCTTGATTGCGGCTGCCAATGGAATTTCCTAGCCTAAAACAATTTATTATCGTATTAAAAGATTTAACGTGCTTTTCCAGAGGCAGCTTTATATGGCACCTTCGGCAAATTCTGAACCGATTGTCATCTATACCTTAATGTGATTTTTATGTTCATAAAACTAACTTGACAGAAATTTCCCCACAGTATCATTATTTTTCACAGTTTTAGACGTATAAAAGTATTTTTGCAAGTTGGCTTCATATTTGCCTATGGAAAATCTTAACCGATCGTGACAAAATTTGGTGATTTTTAGTCTTATTAAACAAGTTTTTGAAAAATGTGTGCCCGTATTCCAAAAAGCCCATGTGTATCGCGTAAAAACCCTAAAAATTTTTCTTTATATAAAAATTCAATGATTTCCCGGAAATTAAAGGCATAATAAAAAAAGTGTTTTATGTACCCCCAAATTTTTAAAAAATTCCCAATTCTCCTATCACGAAAATCCTTCCCCAATTTAATATTTCAATCGCCAATAAGGGAATAAATCCTTAAAATACGTTACGCAGACAAATTAAAAAATTTTGACTCTCATCTTCTAAACCTTTTTAAAAACAACATACTTTTGCTTTCATTAATTTGTACCTTAAAAATTTTTTTAACTGTGCTAACAAGAAAGGACTTATCAATGTGATTTAACAAAATACATATATATTTTTGTGTGATACAATTCTTAAATTTGACATTGCTAAAGTTTCCTAAGCCAACACCCACCCACCACACGTTCTTATTCGAATGGCTTGTTAATATACCCATATTTAGAGGTTAAGCTAATGCTTGAAACTATCGACACTATTTACATTGATATGGTCTCATACCACCCATTGTTAAGTTAATGTACTGAGAACATTTATTTTTTTATTGAAATGTACTTTGCAGAGAAAGTGTTCACGACAGTAAGGAACAAAATAAGGCACTTAGGTCAGAATTTAAACAAGAATAATAAGAACATCAGTCAAGCCGAATCGTATAAGCAATTACACCGTACGCGTTTCGATTAGAGTACAACTAAGAAGAGTTGTTTTTTTCCAATTTTTCTTACTTTAGCAATTATAAAAACGAGAACAACATTTACTGAAGCATCATGCATTTTTCTAAAACTTATTCACGCCTTTCGTAAATATAAAGTAAACAGTTTTCCCGCGAAATTTTGCTTATCCCTATAAATTTTTTAAGAAAAAAGAAACAAATTTCGGGGAAAATTTTATTCACTATATGGCTGAATATTTCCGAATTCTTTAACAGGTGCAAAAAAAAAGAACTCATGACCAGTGAAAGGAGAACCAATCATGGTTTATGGTTTTTAGGGACTTTCTAAAATTTTGTTCTTGAATTTAATTCTAGGACTTGTTTTATTGAAAAAATACTACATTTTATTGAAACAAAACTACATTGTAGTAACTGATACTTAACACGTCCATTGAGAATAGATGTGTGACTGGTCAAATGGTGTCAATTAACCCCCTCCAGTGACAACCCCATGTAAAAGTGATAGGTCTTATTCATAGAAAGTGTTAAACTGGAACCTGTCTCTACCACCAAAGACCTATCACGGGACTACTTTGGTGTCAGTTCGCTTTCCTCTAGGGTATTAAAACTTAAAGGAATATTTAATCGATTTTTCGAATGGGGTCTTTTTGGGGAACTGGATGCAATTATTTACACTGTGCCATTGATCCAAAACAATAATCTTAAAACGATTAAGAGCACAGAAAAAATTCTCCAAAACTGTTCACCAATTAAAGCATTAATCAAAAATATAATCAGTTCTAATTAAAAATTTAATCAAGTTAATTAAACGTTTAATCAAGTGAATTAAACGTTTAATTAATGCTATTAACTGGTTTAACAGATACTATTAATTTGTTTACTGGTGCAAATTTAATAAATTTTTTCATTAATATCACAAATTTTTTAAATGAAATCAAGTTTTATTGTTTTCTGTGAGAGTATCCAAGAAATTCTTCATGCCAAATTTTATTGAATTACTTAAAAAGTTGTGACCTACAAGCTTGTGCAAGCGTGTGCATAAATACAGATATTATCAGGGGTGTGCTGAAAATCGAAAACGTAAAACGCAAGAATTTTAAAAGCCGTTTTTTATAGATTTCTGTAATTAAAGAATTTAATGTCAAATATTATACGAATATTACTCAATTAAACAGAATTTTATAACAAAAATTTTAAAACTTGGATTAAATGTGTATTAATAATAACTTCCAAATTCTAGCGTTTTGCGTTTTCGATTTCCAGATCACCCCTGAATATTTCACCGAAATGTGGATTGTTTTAACTTGCAAACTGCCTCGTCAAGAAGTAAAAAAAAAAATCTTTTTCTACAAGTAAGTTACCTTTATTTTACTTGCAATGTAATTTAAAAGGTAATTTTTTACTTTTACGTCATTTTTTACTTAGCCCTTTTCATGTACAAAAAAATAAAACGCATGGTGGGTCAATTTTGCCCATATAGAAAAAGCCTTCACAGCAAAAATTAAAAAGTGATTTCGATTAAAAAATTTGTGATATTTTCTAAAAAAAATAAAAATTGAACCAGTAAACAAATTAATAGCATCAATTAACCGTTTAATTTACTTGATTAAACTTTTAATTCGTTTGGTTACATTTTTAATGAAAATTTTGAATACAAATTTTTTTTAAGGCATTAATTAAAATAAATTAGCGAGAAAAGTTCTTTGTTTAAAAAAAAAATTTTATACATATTTTGAATAAATAATTCGCTAAAGAGTGGCTTAATACCACAGAATTTCTTCGTTAATAAACTCGAGTGATTCAGCAAAAAATTTGTTATATTGTGCTTTTCGTTATAAAGAAGTTTGTTAAACTGAAGTTTCACTGTAATATACAATTTTGTAAAGTTTCCTGTAATAGCTGTTCATTTTGCAAGGTTAAAAATGCATGCTGCCTCGATTATAAACTACTATATACATATGTATGTACAGTGTCGGAAAAAATAATAAGACGATATCTGCCTGTCAAATAACATATCGTAGAAAATTTTGCACTGAAATTTTATAAGTGAATCCGAGGATTTGAAGACCACAGAACACTTCTGGGGAATTCAACAAATATAACTGGGACGTATAAATCCGCAAATAATCAAGTATTCTAGTAAAAGGTTAAAGAAACTTGGTGATCAATATACCCGGATACCTGCGTAAATCTCGTGAGTTAAATGAAGCAGAGATGCGTGAAGTAATTAAAATGAAAGAGGCTTCTACCAAAAATTAAAATAATATTTGGTGTGATAGCAAAAAGTAACAAAATCTTAATATCCCTAAAATTATTCGCAAACAAATCGCATTGGTTCCTCCAAAGAGAGTCAACTCAAAATTTACACATTTTCACTATTTTCAGAAAAAAACGATAAACAGTGGTCATATCTACCCACTGTAAAAATTTTAGGTCAATTTCTTTAGTATTTTGCCAAAAAAAAATAAATACAATTGTATCCCTTTTTGTGATATATTTTATTTTATTTATTTTATTTTATTTATTTATTAAGTTTGCAATTTCGGATACAACAAGATATAATATCTTATAATTTACAGTATCAGAATCCGGAAGTTATATCAATAAAAAATATCGTTGGTTTAAACATTATGTTGATAAAAAATTATAATAATATGAAATTTAATAATTTAATAATTTAAGATAGAGGGAAAAAAAGAAACATTAAATAAAAAATAGATGAAAAGGAAACATAAGAAAAAATACTGTGAGATGTTCATAGAAGTTACTAATGTTTTGCAGCAGATTAAGTTTGGTAAAAATGTTGAAGTAATTGTTTGAATTTATTTGCGTTGCCAATAGTACGAAAGTTTGAGGGAAGTTGGTTCCAGAGACGGATAGTTAATATAAAAAAGTGTCTTTCAGATGCCGTGTCTCGATGTCGAATTTGCATGATACCATTTCCCCTTGCAGACCTCATAAATATTAAGCGATCATGAAGATATTTCGGTTGTTCCGTTGTTACAATTTTATGTAGGAAAACAAGGTTTTTTATCTTTAAGTAGTTCATAAAGGTGACATTAAATATTCGACTGGAGTATTGAGAAACATGATCAAATCTCCTCAAGGAGAATATGTAACGTACAATGTTGTTAAACGTTGTGTTTAGTTTAGCAGTGTCTTTTGAGTTACAACCGCAAAAGATTTCTGATGAATACATCAAAGCTGGTAGTAAGTATGTTTTAGCCAGGAGTAGTCTTATTTTTAAAGGTGTGCAATATTGTGTTGCCCATAAACACCTTAACATACTATACACTCTTCCACATGATTGGTTGATGTGATCTGACCAAGTGAGTGTGCTGTTGAAAACCACACCAAGATTTCTTGCAGACTTAACAATATCAATTTTGCTACCACCCAGGAAAACATCAATTCTTGACTCGATTTTGACTGAGTTTTTGCAAATTATAATACATTTTGACTTTTCCGGGTTAATTCGTAAACCGTTTGCAGTCGCCCAGAGGAAAATATTATTTAGATCAGTGTTAAGATTTTTAACACTAGTGAAGATGGATGCTTTGCAGCTATCCAGGTAGAGCTGTATATCATCAGCATACATCTGCATTCTTGAATATTTTAACTGTTTTGGTATATCATTAGCATAGATCGAGTACAGTAATGGTCCCAGTATGGAACCCTGCGGAACACCTCTAGTCATGCGAAGAGGATTAGAGAGAAGGCCTTTATTAGAGACCGTATCAAAGGCCTTTGAATGATCGAGCAAGACTAAAAATGAAATTCTCCCATCATCTAAGTTGCTTCTTATGGCTTCGATTACATCAGTTAGGGCGGTTAAACAGCTATGCTGAGATCTAAAACCTGACTGACGATCCGTTAATAAACTGTACTGATTTATATATTCAACGATTTGTTTATGTATAAGTCGTTCAAAAACTTTTGAAATGTATGGTAATATGGATATCGGGCGGTATTCATTGTTTGTTTTTGGTACTGGAATGATTTTGGCATACTTCCATTCCGTCGGAAAGGTACTTGTGGTTATAATTGTGTTATAGAGATGTTTGATAGGGTGTATTATCCCTGGTAGTATAAGCTTTATGAACCTTGGGTTAATATCATCCAGACCGATTGCGTTTGATTTGACTTGAAGGAAGCCATCTGCAACATCATTTAGATTAAGACACTTAAAACTAAACTTAGCAACGTATGGATCAAATGGCGACGTTTGAGTATAAAAACCAGGGTTTACTGTTGGCAATGGGATATTTACGAAAGATTCGTTAAGCGAGTTAACATCAACATCATCTTCACGCTTGGTTGTCTTACCAATTCCAATATCGCGTATTATTTTCCACGTCTTTTTTGTGTTAACAGAAGTATATAGAAAACAAATGTTTTGTCTCTACTAAGAATTTATAAATTTTCAGTTAACCCCCTTAAAACAAAGCAAATTCTGTAATTCCCTAAAGCTAAAGCTCTGTCGCTAAAAATCTATAAAGTTGATTTAGCGATTTTTGTCTACGAATGCAATTCTGCAACGCCATTAAAATATAATTTGACGCAATTTTAGCTTTTAATATCATCGCTAAAATGTTTACATTTTATATTCTTTAACGCATTTAAGCTATCTACATTTACCTTTAGCTAAGCGAATTACAGAATACGGCTGCAGTGTGATATACAAATTTATATTACATCATTTTTTCGAATACAGCTGGGCAGTATCTTTTTTTAGTTTTTAATAAAGGCAAATTGAAGAGCTTTAATAAGATCTGTATGTATATTTCATCTTATTTATGAACTGAACAAAAATTTCTAAAACTATTAATATTGAATGTGTCCCAATTATTTTTTCCGACACTGTATATGTGTGTATAACTATTCTGGCATTTCCCCAGATGAATTTTGCCCATCTCTGCTTTGAACACCTACTCCTGCTTAAGCAAATAAACTTGAAATATACAACCATCAACCAAATTTGCACGAACATATATTGAAACATGTATTTTGTATGTGTTTGTATGTACTTGCATATAGCAAGTATCAAATTTCAATGCAACACAATTTTGGTGTAAGTGTCACCGCATTAAATGAGCAGAATGTGCTGAAGAAATTTATTCTGAGCAAGAGAAGTAGGTGGCAAAAAGAAACTCTTACACACACACACACACACACACAATTTAAATAAAATACAGTAAATGGTTTAGGCGTAGGTCGTTGTCATTTAGCAATAACTATAATGAACGACAACTCATGACGCCACACAAAATTGACTTTTAACGTTTAAACTGTGAAAATTGTGGGAAAAAACACAATTTAACAAAAAAAAAAAAAACCCCAACAAAAAAATTAAACGTTGTAGCAGCAATTGCACTATTAAGAAGAGATTCACTCTGGTGCTCTCATCCATACACATAATATTGTAATAGTGGATGTGTAAACAGTGTATAATATAGCAGACGAAAATGAGTATAAAAAGTCATTACCACCATATTGTTTAACGTATTTCCAAATACATTTTGGTTTAAGGAGAAGAATATTAAAAATGCTACAGCAACATAAAACAAGTAAAACGAACTCATCATATTTGATGTTGTTAACACTTGTACCAAACTGCACACAATTGTATAGACACAGCAGCCATAGTGTAGATTTTAATGTGTCAATGTAGCATGTGGAGTAAAATTAGTAGATTTGTACACTAATAACTCGTCGGAATATTTTTAAAAGTCTTTTCTTAATCAAATTCAAAAATATAGGTGTATAAATTATATATAGGTATAGTTTTATAAAGTCATCCTTAGACAATGTTTAAAAATTACCACGACTATTAAATCATATCCCTTTAAAACTAGCTATATAAAATATGACTATATTTAAGTAACTGTGTAAGCATGTCTTTGTCCCTATACGACTGTATAATTCTTATTAGTCTCTTTGAATCCCAAGCCTGATTTATTAGAAACAAATTTGTGTATTCCTTCCTCCCCAACTTTATTGATGATTGATGCTCGAGGACTCAGTGCCTTTTGCTATATGTTTAAATATAACTATGTATACTATATATTCAAAGTTAGAAAGTAATATCTGCAGCAACAACTATGACATTATTGGCTTTAATGTCACAGCCATAATAAGCTATCCCAGAGACGGACAGACAGACATGCATGACAAAACACCAACCAACTATCAGACAGACATCCAGATATTTACACAGACTGAGTCATTTACAAAAATTTACACACTCAAGCGAAAAAAAGAAAATAAAATAAGCTATTAGGACCAATACACACACACACACGTGCATAACTAAAGAGCAGTAAGAGACTAAAGTTCAAAACCCCAAAAAAATTATAATGTATTTTGCTAGACAATGTTCATGTAACTAAATGTTAATGTCAAAGTAGATGTAGTTTGAAAATTTTTCTTGTTTCAATAGATCTTTTGCAATGTCGATTTAACACTTAAATTTTACACTGACAGAAAAAGAAACTTAATTAGGAGGACTTTGGATTTAAAATTTGAGTTTTTGGTTCTTCAAGCAGCATCAAAACTTTTAATATTGAATTTCCGCTAATTTGCCTTTATATCTGGAAATTAAGTTTGTTGTATTATATTTATAAAGTTTTTTTCTCTTTAGCTAAGCATTAGCAATACTGTCAGTATCACAAATTTCATTATTATCTAAACAAAAAAAAAAAGAATCTTATAGCTCCACAACACGAGCTAAAGAATTAAGTAGACTTAAAAACTAACTTTTTAAACCATTTTTCCTCTTAAGTGTATCCAATTCTATGGAAATACATTGTGTATAATTGCTGGAATTCTACATCATATTTGGCGGTAAGTATTTCTGTATTGTTATCACCATCATCATTATAACAATCCCTGTCGTTAATATTGATGTCACATTATTGTGATGTCGTGTGCTAAAAAAAAGTTTCGTTCTCTTCAATATGCTTTCGTTATACACATTTTATATTTTTTTTTTTTTTTTTTGCGACTAGATATTTGTACTTTTGTATTTAACATATGCCAAGGATATTAAACATGTCAAACTGTTTATTACATGGATATTTTTGGGTTCTTTTAGATCGATATTTAATAAAAACGAGTAGCGAAAAAAACTGATGGCTGTTAAGTAGGAAATGCAGATTATGAGATTTTAGCTTTGCTGTAATTTTTTTTTTAGTTTTACAAAAATAGTTTAAATATTCAGGGGTGCTCTGGAAATCGAAAACGCAAGAATTTGGAAGTTGTGTTTAATACACTTTTAGTAAATTTTTTTAATTTAGGGTTAGAGGAATTGTGTTGTTGCGTGCGCAACAATAAATGCAAACAAAGCACTTTCAATAAAAAACTCACACATGCACAAATCAAATGTGTACAAAACGATGTTAAAATTTCCAAAGTTGAACTTTGTTTTGCAGGCATAGTGTTAATGTAAATTTAAGCGTATGAATAAATCAACAAAAATAGTGGATTTTGCAGTTCTCTAGTATGTACATATGTATTTTTTTCTCTTATAAATACAAGCATGCAGACATACCTGTGTACCCAACTAGCATTTTCAATCGAGAGAATCTACTGGGAATCTCATGAAAGCGTTTTTAATCGTAGATCGTTAATTGTACCACAAGGTGATTCCTCTGTGAGATACTTCTACAACACAGCGAAAGATGCTTATATTGTTCGTAGACGGATTCGTTTGAGATTTATGTAAAGATTATCTAATGAGCCTTTCTGAAAGCACATAAAGAATCATATGAGACTCCTGTAGGACATGCTTAGACATATAACTGAGCCACCTAAACAAGAGCATCAAGCTCCTTTTAATGACGAAACTTTTTTACAATTAATACGAAACAAACCTTAAGATCAGGAATTTAACACCATCCTGTTGGAAAATCATATTTAGCAGATGCTTGCGTCGGTTTGTTTAAATAAAATTGTATTGACAATAGAATTTTCATGTTGTTAAATGACTTATAAGGAGATCCGCAAAAGGTTCATTCCAAGATTAAAAGACAAGCGTGTCAGATAATGTATAAAAAACTAATAAATACAAAATTTAGATGTTTTTATTATTGTTACTCGTCAGATAATCATCAGAAGATTCTTTTAGGAGTTGAATATTAAACACAATCGTCTAACAAACATCCTATGCTAGCTGGGTAATATCTTAGTCACACAAACATATGCACAAAACATATATATGTATATTGTACATATACCCTGCAAATAATAGGACTAGTCCAATCACGCGTTAAAAATTTAGCCCGCAAGGGACTAGGACTAGTCCAAAAGTAACCCAAACGTATGGAAAAAACATGGTCTATTTAACATTACGATGTCCTAGGGTAGAACCATATAATAGTCTTAGAATAGTTTTAAAACTACTCCATGGTATACTCAAGAGGATTAGTTTTGAAGTCGTTTAAAAACGAAAACATATCGGTAAAAAAAGATGACATGTGGTCTCACTACAAACACTTTTTACCAATGACATGGTTCATGCTTGCATTACATTGGACCAGTCCGTGGAATAGTCCATTTTATCAAAATGGATCAGGTATTTCAATATTATTTGCAGGGTAGTTTATATTTTGCTTCGCTTGTACTCTGGTCAAACAAATATATTATAAATACATTTTATGAAATTCGCTCAGTTTCTTTTAGTGATGTTCATATTATTTTACAGCTTCAATCACTGTTCGTTTTAAGAAAACCACACGTTAATTGTTCTGTTTTATTTCAGACACTTTAACAAGATGACATTGGTAAAAGAAATTGCAGCCAACGATTGTTATTGCTGGTACATTAAGTGATCATCTGTACCTTTGAAAATCCGTTGGATGATAAGAAAAGCTGTATGCATGTGTTTGAACAAAATTAAATAATGTAAAAACTATAAATCAAAATACAAAAATTAAATATATGTACTTTAAAAAAAATGTAGTTTATTGAAATTACAGTGAACTCGCGAAAACGTGAACTAATTTTTACCAAGGGATTGGATTGGATAAAAAATTTAAATTTTTCATTTATTCACTCTACAAAAAAAAAAAAAAAAATATTTATACTTTTTCACTTCTAATTAAAAATACATATGTACATACCAGCTAGCATTTGGCTGACTATTTTTTGTAAAATCACCCAAATGATTCTTTTCAGATCAGTTTTGATGATTTAAAACTGATTTATCACTTCAGTGATTGAAGAAGGATTCATATATGATTCATTTACATATATGTTTAAATAATGATTTAAAATATTTTGAATTTTTGTTTTTGCCAAATGAAAAAATAATAATAGAAACTTTAATGTTAGCCAAATAAATAAGAAGCTTGTCTAAAAAAGAAGCCCAAAAATTATTGACAATTTATGAACATAAATCTTAGTGCAAATTGTTTCTTCTCTTTTTTGCGAAAACCCGATAACTTTTGTTTGGTTTAAAATAAAGCTAGTTCGAATAATCAAAAGCCATAAAGGAGCTGAATTTATCGGAGAAAAGATAAAAAAACATGACAGTTAAAAATTATATGAAATATAATCAAAAACTTTATTATTTACGATTGAAAAATGAGGCGACAACGACTCAATAATGATTATAAAAACTACCATTAAATTGATCAAAAAGGAATCAGAAAATTGTATCACAAATTATTCTTTCAGGTGATTCATCGGTAGTGTACCATTTTCTCACAACGAGAGTATAATTTATGATTGAAAAATGAGCTCATATACGGGTATTTTGCTCTTGAAGCTGATTCCTTAATGATTAGATTATAATACAAAATGCTAGCTGGGTATTCTCTGTAATTCTTAGCAACTAAATAAAAATTGATTAAAGTAAATAAAAAAAAAACCATAAATATCCCTTTAAAGGACGGGGTTTGTTTCCTATTAGTTTTTACACAAAGAACTCGCTTATCTTCTTTCGGTATGTGTTTTGTTTTACCATTTTACCATTGAGATTTTTCAAAACCCTTATTTCAGTTTAGTCAACCTTTTTATTTTCAGCCCATTTTAAGGCTTTTTTTAATGCTTCCACTGCTTCCACTGCTTCCTTGCGTTTTATTACTATTTCTAGCTGTTTTACAATAGAAATACTATCTTCGTCACCTTTAGATTCATTATCAATTTCAAAAATTACACATTTAAATTTTTAAAGAAAAATAAAAAATTTTCTATAAAACAAACCTGAGGATATATAACGTATATACATACATAATAATTTGCATTGTATTTGTGAAAACAATCAACGTAAACAGCAAAATGAGTTTTGGGATTCCCAAAATTAAAAGTAAATTCAAAAAATAAAACGAAAAAAAATCAGAAAACTTCAGACTTTGTTCACGTTTTAGAGTAGTCAATGTAAAAATAAAAATGTTCACGTTTTCGAGTCGTTCATGTGTTCTAGTGTTCACGTATTCGCGAGTTCACTGTATTTTGTTTTGCTATCTAATATATCGGAAAAAATATAAAACCGGTTCAAAAAAAAATATATTGATAACGACAATCAAATCTCTTGTTATGAACACCAAATATGTGTTAATTCAGTTGCATTAATCAAAAATTCGGGTATAAGCGTTTTTTTGTTTTCTAAAAACCATACTAACAACTAACAATATCTGTGGTTATAACTGATGATAGTGTACTAAAGTTCAAATGTTGCTTTTGAAAATAGCTGCGTTCGTTTACCCCCAAATTTGTACTGAAATGCGTTCGCGTACACATAAATTTGTAAAATTTTCATATTACTCACCTACTGGATTTTACTGGAAAAGTAAACGAACGCACATAATATTATGCTATGCAACGAAATTTTCAGTAATTGTACACAGAAAAAAATAACAAACGTTATTAAGTTATTAAAGAAAATTTGTTAAATCTTTTTAATATTTTTAACAATTTTTTTAATTACATGTTTGTAACAATTTGTTTTTCAAAAAGTTGAAAACATAAAAAGAAAATTCTGTGTTTTCAATTTTAAACCTTTAAAAGAATGAACGATTTGGCGATTTTTCGAAAGTTTTACCAATCTAAACGGTCAGTTAACTTATTATTAAATTATCATAATAACATTTTAACGGGTCTTCTATAAATTCTAGTTTTCCAAATAATACAATTAACGATGGCCAGATTTCGTTTTGTGTTGATGTCAGAAACTCATAATGCATTGCATGCAGGTCTATGTATATGAATATGTTCCTTAATCAGTTATAATGGTGGTGTAATTTTTAATAAATTTTACTAAAAGGTTAATAAAAACAACTTTAAAATGCATCTTTAACTTCAATTTAGTTAGTTACAAAATAGTTTGTTAATATGACAATCAAGCAATAAAAATTTATATTTAATTGTTAACAAATATTTTATTCAATATAACAAACTCAGTGTGAAAAAATATTGGTTGAATTTGAACATTTTCATTAAAAAAATATTTTTTTTTATTTACAAATTCAGTTGTTGGTGCGTTTTCAATTAAATAGTTAATTGTATTAAGGAATATGGTATTCAATATGACAATTCATTTGTCGTAATTTTTTTCTGTGTAACCGAATTGTGTGATAGTACATGCAACTGACGGAATTCGATTGGCGCCAAATTCGGTTGTGATCACGAATCTGTTTTCTCTGTGTATGATATCCAATGCCCTTACGATGCACAAGATATTACGCAATGGAAATTTTATTTTTTATTTTCTTGCATACGTCCCATCGGATAACTATCTGAGGAAGTCCAAGAAGCGCGAAAAAGGCACAAAAAATATTGAGAATTATTTATTTGACAAACCTTCAGAAGTCACACGAATACTGACATATTCCATAGACTACACAAAAAAAAATTCACCAAAATTTTATGAATTAAATCAAGTGATGCTATTTCAAAAAATTTTTTTAATTGTTGCAATTAATTTGCCTCAATTAAAAATAAAAATTATAATGTTTGTGTGTACATTTGCATATATGAAAGCATACACATAAACTTTAAAATATTTTAAAGTTTCCAACAATTTTTTAATTGTTTTAATTAATTGTGTTGATTAAAAAAAATATTTTGATATGTGTTTACGTTTTATATAGCCTCTTTTACTAGTGGTCAAATTTCAATTAAGCCTATTGATTGAAACTGAACAGCAAGAAAAGCTCAAACTTACAAATGCGTTAATTGATATGAAAATCAGTAAAGAATTTTATTAATAGTACAAATTTCTAACAAATACGTTAATTGAAGTTGGTTTTTAATTTTTTCTCTGTACTTATTTCGTGTGATCCTTTCATTGCTAGCCTAAGAAGTTCATCTAAAACTAAGCTCAGAAAAATAGCTCACCATAAGTACTTAATTTATTAGAAGAGCCGCAAATAGATAGCCCGGAAGAAGGAAACTGCACTGACCCATCATGTGACTCTGAATAAATTTCTGAAACTGACTAGCCTTTTATCATTTTTTTTACTATTGTAATTATAATAAGGATCACTCTTAAATTCTGATTATAATAAAGACAAACAGATATATGTTATAATAAATATATATGTATAAATGTTTTTCAGCGTGTTTATCGTCATATGAGATGTAAAAGCAGTTATTATGACCGCAAAGCTCTGCTTTTGGCTTATTTTTTATCTCTTCTTAAGCTTTTTTTAAAATCTTTATTAGGGCCTTCTACTTTTTGTATTACGATATACACTAAGCTAATTTTTTAAAAATTTGTGCTATCTATTTATAATTAATTCATTTTAAGACCAAAAATTCAAAGAATTGGTTTTGTCCAATATGAAATATCACACTGCGCATCGCGACGCGTCGCTTTCTAGAGCTTTCATTATTAATAAATGGTAAATGGTCGCAAAGTAATTGCGATATAATTTGGGGTAGTTTTCCGTTTCTTGATATTGGGGTCATTTTTTATTTCATTTAAATTGCAAAAACACCATTGGAGACGAAGGGCATAGTTACTAGCACTCCTAAAATATATTATTATTTAGTGTCATTGTTTTATATACCTATAATATTAATTAAAATCAAAAACAAAATAAAATATACCCAATTATTGCATGTTGCTGAGTTTCAGTTAAAGTTTTGGGTCCTTTGGGATCACATTTCGAAATCTGTACATTATTTTATCTGACCCTTATACAAGTGTCTTCCCGAACTTAGGCTTTTGCCAAGATATGGTCCATTCAAAACAAGATAGATTGAAAAAGTTAATCTTAAATATTTTCTGCATTTGGGACGTAAAAAGGATTTTTACACAATACCGTGCATATGATCTGGATAAGAATTGACTTTTCAATACTATGGTTAAGGGTATGAAAGATTCCGCAAGGCCCAAAATAGCACTTTTTCTTATTTAACTTAAACTGCAAAACTTAAATGTTAGTGCCCCATATTTAAATGAACTGTGTAAGGGAGTTTTGGCCAAAATGTTAATTTATTTTAAAATTAATTCTTATAACTATTTATTTAAAATTAAATCGTACTTACAATAATTATCTTTCAGCTTAAAAATTAATCTCCCACAATTCCATTTGCCATTCGAGACCTTAAAATAAAACACAAAATGTTGATTAATTTTCGTTATTTGCTTAAAAAAGAAAAATGTCCAATAAAAAGTATTTAATTAAATTACGTGTGTTTTAAATAATTTTGTAAATAACCATAAAATTTATTGTTATAAAATTTACGAGGATGCATTTGTGTTAAGAATTTTCTAATTTAATGATTGTGATGTCAGGACATTATTTGGGAAAAATTAAAAAAAAAAGGAAAAAATTTATTGAAATTTTTATATTTCACAACAGATCACATCAAATATCATACAACACACATGTTAACTTACTCATGGAAATTCAAATACATATAAATCGCACTTGATCAACAAGAGGGTATTAGCTTAAAATTTTAAAATTTTCAGTAAAAGCAAAACATTTTTTCAATTTAGCATTTACGACATATGAAAAAGAATTTTTAAATCAATCGTTTCATTACCAAAAAGTAGGCAAAATAGCACGATATTATTAAATCGGTTAGAAATTCATTTCCAAAAACTAAAAAATAAAAATTTTGGGTTATTACCCTCTTGCTGAGCATGTGCGACATGTATTTGTGTACATGTATGATTAGCATTTAAAAGCCTTTTTATGGCCACATTTGTATAAATGCGAGAGTATTTAAAAATTTATGGCGTATTTTGAACATATGGCATAAATAATTTGCCATCATCTCTAAATACCCACCATAAAATCAATTTAGTATTTTAAATACTCTAAAATACATGCATCAACTCAAACTCTAGGGTGTATTACGACAATGGCGACAAAAAGCATTGTATCAACAAAAAAAAAAAAAAAATTAATTATAAAATAAAATGTAATAAAACTAAAAATGCGCATTTAAGCAAACGAACAATATATTTATAATGGAAAAAAATATAGCAAACAACAGCGGAAATCAATTCAAACACTTTTGTTAGTTTTTGCAACATAAATTTGTTTTATTGTGACTTTTATAAAAAAAAAAATTACAGTGACAAGCAAAAGTCTAGCTGCAGCAAACGTAAATGTTTACGAAATAAGTGGAGATGTTCATCCATTGATTTAATATTTAAATAATGACGATACTGACCTCGTAGAGATAACGTTTTTAAATAAATAAATTTAAGAAGAAATCAGAGTTTTAATACAATTTACACTGGTCTGCATGAAAAGCGGCCCTGAAACCGCTTAAGCCTATCACACACGCAGAAAAAAAACATGTTTAAATATGGCCACCTCCAAATAAACTATTTTTAAAGAAAGTTTTAAACATATTATGTATAATTTAACCATTAGTCCCCCAGCAAGAAGCCACAACCATATTATGGTTGCCTCTAAAAACACAGAAAAAAATATCTCAAGAAAATTTTTTACAACACAGTTCGTTTAAAATAAAATTTTAGGTCAACAAACTTTTTGTTTGATTCAAAGAAAAGATTTATCAAATTTACACTTTGCAAAATAGCACTCAATAAAACATATTTAATAATGAAATAATTAAATATTTCTTCATATTCAATAAAAACAATATTTGAATCAAAGTAAAGACAGTATTTTAACAACTCTTGTCCATTTTTAAATAGCTCATAATTCTCATTTGTTTTACAGTTTTATTTGAATATAATATTTAGTTTTGCCAAAGTCTTTGGAAAAGGTTTCCTCATGATCTGGCCTAAGCAACCAGTGAAATGCGCATAGGAACTTACTTATCCCCACATAATAAATTTTAGTGTTTTTATAAAAATATAAAAATTTAAAATTTATGACGTCATCATTAATAAATAAAAAAATAAAGATTCGATTAACATTTTGTTTGATTTATTCAACATTTTATTTTAACAAATCAAGTAAACATTTTGTTGAAAAAAGTTATTTTGGGCAACAACTTTTTTTATTGGCTCAATAAACTTGGTTGTTGACTAAAAATTTCACAATTATACAAACAAACTTTTTTTATCAATATCGCAAAAATCGTCATCGCAGAAAATTCAAAAATTTTTGTAATCAAATATGCGATTTTCGTATTCAAACATGAAAATTATTTTTTTCTGTGCATGTTATGGTTGAATATGACAATAATTTGTTTTTAAATTAACAATAGTATTTTTCTCTTTTTCAAGACCAACATGCTATGATAAGTGTAAATCATATTTTTATTCTTATTAACCATAACATGTTCGGCGGCAACCATAATATGGCCGTGTCCTCTTGATGGAGAATATTTTAACCATAATATGGTTGTCTTGACAAAAATATAATTAAATTAAACATATTATGTTTAATATTTTCTTTGACAATATTGTTGTTGGAGGTTCACCCACACTAATCCATTTTTAAGCCCTAATTCTGTAAAACGCAAACGCAATGCCAAAAACTACATTGAATGCAAAAACAAAATCAAAAATATTTCATAATTTTATTGTTGCTTTCTACAGAAATGCATATTGAATTTTTAAATTTCAAACGCTGCATATCTTGTGGCGTAGAAAATTTTGAAAACGCCGGGGCTCGAACCACGGTCAAGAATGAAGAATTAACAATAACAATTTTAATTAATTTTCATGTTGTGAAATTCCTTTCTTCATAAAAATAATTTCTCAGTCACGTTTTTCCATGAACTGTTGTCAATGGTTAATATCTGCTGGATAATGTTGTTTCTAAGGTCATGAACTATTGTGGGATTATTGCTGTACACTTTCGATTTTTAAACACCCCACAAAAAATAGTCTAAAAGTGCCAAATCGAACGATCTTGGTGGCCAATTCATTCCTCTTCTACGAGAAATAATTCAATTTTCGAACTTTTCTTTCAAAAGATCCATTGTTTCTCTTGCTGTGTGGCAGGTGGCACCATTATGTTGAAACCACACATTCTCCACGTCTAAATCATCAATTTTCTGCCACAAAAAGCTTCGGATCATTTCCCTGTAACGACTTCCATTGACCGATGATACCTAAAGTTGGAACACGCCTTTGTACACATATCCGGTTTTTACAGATGTTTGAAATGGTTTCCAGTATCGCGCCAAATAAAAATATTATTCTGTAAAGAACTGTTGGCATAACAGTGCCTTATGCTTTGAGCTGGGTAATATAAAATTTGGCTTTAATAGTCTTCATACAAAAATTTGTTTTTGGCAATTGCAGTTTTTACTAAAATACCTTGAGTGGGAGCTGCAGTTATAAACGACTGGAAGGATATCGTGGTTTGATTCTTAACTCCATTTCTTAAGATATAATTTTTTATATTTTCCTGCGGAAAATTCAATCTCGTAATGCAGTCTATGACTAAACAGTGAAACCATTAAAAGTGGACCTTCTTCTCTATTAAATTTAGCTAATTTATCAACATAGACAAAAGGAGCGTAACATTGCTAAAGTGTTAGTAGCATCACAGGCCTAAAGTTCGAACGACAAACATATTGATACAATTGCTCATTAGCAGGATCTACTTACAATGTAAACGGGTAGACCTTTCAAAAGAAAAAATCTAACATTTGCTCATCACTGTATACTTAATAAAATTATACTTATATATTTTCCTATGATTAAGGGAGGAGTGTATCTGTTATCATTTAACATGTTGACTCCTTCCCTTCTTCCTTTATTTTAGTGTCATAAAGTCAAAAAAAAAAACATTTAATAAATTGACCAAATGATCAAATAATTCTATTGCCATCTACCAGTATCCGTCTTAACCTAAACAAAATCATAGTCTTCATGGTCCGTAATCCAATGCATAATTAAAGCGTACACGCACACAAACACATGTTCTTTGTAAGACAGACGCTCAGTAAATGCTAAATGATGCCACATTATGTGGAATCATCATTGTTTTATACTTTCTACAAAATACTAATTAAAACCGGAAACATTTTTCGATGTTTTTATTGTTTGTTACATTTATTGTTGGGGTTGCTGCTTTTGTTGTTGTTGCAAATATTTAAGAGTTTTATTAGTACCGAAATCATTTGCGGATATTTACATTTGTTGTTAGTGGCTTGTTATTGCTGTTGTTGTATTGTTGTTATTATATTTGTAGGGTTTGTTCTTTTTTTTGTTGTTGTTAATGTTTAACAATGTTTATCTTTTAAATTTTGAAGTGTTAAAAATTTAATGACTTGACATTTTCCATTAAATACATTTAAATTGTTTTTTGTTCGAAGTTTTTCAGGGTAAAATAATAAATAATTTAAGTGTCAAAACAGATGATTGAAAATATGGGATTCTATTTATTTTTGATTTGCCTAAAGGATAATTGTTTAGAGTGTCTTTAAATATATTATAACTACACTGAAAAAAATAACCTTTTCAGAAAAGTGTATGAATAATAGTAACTAACTGCAACCAAATAATATATATTTAAGGTAAGTTCACACTCAAGAAATAGTTGTTTACAAAAATTTAAAAAAGCGAGATCATTTATTTGATCAACCTTTTGCTTTTTTTAACAAAACTTTCTATACAAAAAGTTTGTAGTACAATGCAAATTTTACTCTGTTTAATGATGTTTGATCAAGCAAATGTTTTGCCAAATCAAACAATATTTAAATAAAACAAGTAAGATTGCTATATTCGGCCGTGCCGAATCTTATATACCCTTCACCGTTGTGCTTCTGCTCGCACAGAGCAGCTAGACAAAAACTAAATAATTTTTACATAAACATTTACAATACTAAAAACTTCATTATAAATTAAATTTAAAAAGCGAAAACCGGTAAATATATTTATAAAATCTTTTTTAGAACATAGAAATTAAAAAAAAAATTCCGTTTGATAAACCAAGATTCGAACCAGGGGATTTACAGTTTTTAACCTTAACAAACCCCTAGACAACTGAACCATGGAGGAACGTTGTTTGAATATCACTAAAATGAAATATAGCCGGTTTTACGGTTCACAACTTAACTCTTCAAAAAATTGCAAATCAACTAATTTGGGTTGTGAACCGTAATAGGGGCCTTTATTTACCATAACAAAAATTCCCAGTTTCTATTAGTTAAAACTATTTCGTTAAATAGATTAAACAATAAATAAGAGTGATAACGAAAATCATATTGGGCATTATGCTAGTATATGTAAACAAATGTGATGGAGGGGGAGGAGAAGAGAGGGACATCGTTAAATAAACTTAAGACTATTGTAGCAATTACAAACGAAATGACAAAGTTATATATGCCCTTTTACCTTCGGTGAAGGTTATAAGAAGAGTAATTTTTTGGGATTTCAGTATTTTGATTTTAACTCAGCCATTTTCTAACCGATTTAATAGATTTATATACCGACGTACTTAAGAAGGAAAATGGGTATTTTTCAAAAAAAAAAAATTATATTTTGGTCATAACTCTTTTGTATCTGAACACATTTTTCCGAGTTTTTCAGAAAATATTTTCTACTAAAGATTTCCGATCTTTTGATATATAGGGCGTAACTATAGGTTATATGACAGTCCAAAAATTTTTTGTACGGGAGGTACCACGCCCACTTCTCCAATCCCGCCAACCTTTTTTGGGATGGTGTGTATTGATAACCTAAATGTTTGTACCTACAAGAGATTTTTGGAAAAAATAAAAGGTAGTCGTGGTTTTTTGCTCATATCTCAGCCATTTTTGGACCGATCTGGCTGAATTTTAATAGCAAAATTATAATAGGCATACCTGACAAAAATATACACGAACCAAGGCCCCATCATTTCCGGGGCTTCGGAAAACCCATTTCAACAAATAGATGGACGGACGGACAACCGGATTTGAACTTCCCTTCTCATAAGGGTCCAGAATATATATACTTTATAGGGTCTTTGATCAATATTGTAGAAATTACAAACGGAATGACAAAGTTATATATACCTTTACCTTCGGAGAAGGCT
Source organism: Pollenia griseotomentosa (assembly GCA_963931875.1). Lineage (NCBI taxonomy): Eukaryota > Metazoa > Arthropoda > Insecta > Diptera > Polleniidae > Pollenia > Pollenia griseotomentosa. Next base: position 80,099,812 of record OZ007563.1, read on the forward strand.
ATAACAAGTATGGTATATTTTTATATTAGGGTTACCCACAACCATATTTTTTCTTTGCGTGTACTTATTTGTTTTTTTTTTATTAACTACAAGATTTAATTTTCTGTATTCATGAAAACAAAATTTAATTTCCAATTTCAATTTCTTTCTTTCTATTAGATATAAAAGCAGTTTGACACCAAAAATTTTTATGATTATCCGACGTTTGTTGTTTATTACTCAATTCAAATATTTTATTGCATTTGGTTTGAATAAAAAATAAGAATTTTTGATTAATATTTTATGACTTGCAAACGAAAAATTCAAAATATCTAAAAAGTTTTATTAATCTGCTCTTTTGAAGCGTATTTTTGTACAACATTTATGAAAAATATATGTCATTCAATTGCCTAGACTAATACACAGACTCATTCATTGTTTTATTCAATCAGTTGCAGTATCAATCTAACACAATATTTTTATTTTATTTTTTTTTTTTGCTTTTTTTTTTTTTTTTGTGAAAAATATACAAACTGAATTCATATCATCAATGCAATAAAATTGTATTTTATTTTACAGTGATTTTATTTTCATATATTGTTTAACTAGAAAAACAAAAAAAAAAAAAAAAATATAGATTTCCAAATATTATTTGTAACACCAAAAATTTGTTTATATTGCACAGCTGTTAAAACAGCGAAAAAAAACTAGTCTGATTGCAATTTGTATAGGCATATGAGAATTTTAGGAACTCTTCGGCAAGACTTTTTACTGAAACATAAAAATTTTTTAGTAACTTTCCTAAAAAACTTGTTTGCTACTGTATTTAACCGAACTGTAATTTCACTTAGCCAATCTCAAAACTTTTACTGAAAAGTGGAGTTTGCAGCGACACTACAAGAAAAAAGGAATATGCACTAATTTGGAAAACTGGAAATGAATCAGCTGATTTTATTAAGATTAGTTTTTCAGGAATAATAGTAATGGACCGTAAGGACCACCCTTAAGCCTATAGTACACGGAATGTAAAAAGCCACATGCGCATGTGATTCTGAAGTAATTTTGACGTCATCCCACAACACGAACTTGCTGTTGCGGCTTTGTAGTGACGTCAAAATTACGTCAGAACCACATGCGCATGTGGGTTTTTACATTCCGTGTACTATAGGCTTTAGAGTTTTAGATATCGCAAATAACCAACTCATACTATTCATAAAGTTTATCTCATTATAAGCCCAAATTTTTGCAAAAATAACTAGGTTGTTTACGGAAGGCGGATTATCAGGTTATATGGGTATGTGGTTATGAAGTTATATTAAGCTTAAAAAAAAAATACTTAAAACTAAATTTTATAAATGTATTTTGTTGTTGTTTACATAACTAAATAACTATATAACCTGATAAACAGCCTTCCGTGAACAACCCAATTATTCTTATTTCAGACGAGTCTACATGACTGGTACAAACATTCGCCACACTTTTTTCCTGTTAATAAAACATCTCATTATGGCTTGAAACGAAGGTATCGGTCGATATAAGCAAAACGTATTTTGGACGACTAATTTTGGTCAACTTTTAAGGGCATAGCTGGCTCACGTAGCCTTATACAGGAAATAATTAAGACGTGTCATATCACCCTGCCTTGGAGGCTAAATTACAGGTTCATTTCTCGAAATTAACTTATCGCCATATCTTAATTTCAATAAGTCGATGGTTGCGATCAGACGTACCGCCATTCTGTTCAAACCACATCTTGTACGGATCAATGTCATACATATTTAGAAATAAAATATCATTGATTACCCAATAAAAAAATTTATTATTTTGCGAACCACTAATGGTACATTTAAACAAATAAGCGCGTAATTATGCGCTACGCGATAAGACATACAGATATGCAGTAACGTAAGTGAACGAACTCTTAAAAAGTTTTATAAAAAAAAAAAATTTAAGTGCCCCGGCATTCCCCTACTACAAAGCAGGTTTGTAAGGGAGACTTCAAAATAGCTGTAACAAATATTCAGTGGATAAATCTAATAGCTACACTCACCAGTTTTTATATGCGTTGAATAAAGCACTTTTTGTGTCAAAAATGTATTGCTTCAAAGCGGGAACTCACCATATAAAATGCATGCCTTCCGTAAGCGAGATGGTAAGCGAAACTCTTAAATTTCTCCCTTACAAACCTGCTGTGCTCGAAGCGCAATTTTTTATTGGGTAAGGTGCAGAAACGAATTCCATTAACGCGAGCTCCTGATTAGTTTTCGAAAAAAAAATAAGGTCAGATGATTCTAGCGTTTACACTGCAAAAAAACGGTGAATATTTCTGGATTTAATGGATTCTGTAGGATTTGTTGTGAATTAGTCTCAATTCATATGCTGCAATTTAGTTTATTAGCAAAGCCATTAAGCCAAAAATAAGCCTCATCGCTGAACACAATTTTGCGATAAGACAGCGATGACTGATTTTCATAGTAAATTAGGAAATTTGCTTAGTTAACTGATCATGTATATCGAAATGTAAGCGCAGTATGGCAGTTCATTTGATAGCTGAACCTTTGCTAAGTTTAAGTCCATTTAAATCAAAAATGTAAAACCCATTTGAAAATCGGTCAATATAATGCCAAAAGTTCCCATAAAAGGCCCGTTTGAACTTTGTTTAAACATAGTTAGTCTAGCTGTTCGGGAGTTTCGTGTGGTTTAAAATAGTAAGTCATCAATTGAGGCTATCAGCGCAGACTACTTATTATGAAATAATGAGGAGTTAACACTTCTATTGCACTATAGTTATCTTGCTGTTAAGTTTTTTAGGCTAGTCTGATATTTGTCTTAAGAGAAGACGTTGTGTGTTTGTTTAGGCTAGTCTTATATTATTTACTTAATTTACAAGCCAGTCACCATTGGAAGCATCGTTTTTTTGCCCAGAAGCAAATTCAACTTCTTGAAAAATGGCTTACCAAGTGGAATATAAAAGTCAACTCAGATAAATCCAAACACATAACTTTCACACTAAGGCGAGGAGACTGCTCAAGAGTGGCTGTATACGGGGAACAAATACCTTCTGAAAATTCTGTTAAATATTTAGGAATGATTTTAGACCGGAGGCTGACTTGAAAGCAACGCATTAAATCTAAACGAACACAACTAAAGATAAAAATTGGTAAATTATATTGGCTACTAGGGCCAAATTCGGCATTAAACTTAAACAATTAATCGATCATCTACAAGGCTATATTAAAACCTGTTTGGACATATGGAATTATGCTATGGGGAACAGCAAGCAAATCAAACATCGATATTCTAGAAAGATACCAGTTAAAAACTCTAAGACTTCTAACACCAGCGCCATGGTTTGTCACAAACAAAAATATTCGTAAAGATTTAAATATGTCCTTAGTTCGAGAAGAAATTCAAAGATTGAGTAAAAACTATCTTCAAAGATTAAGTAACCATAGTAACCCTCTGGCTGTTGCGCTATTATGCTAAGTTCACACTTAGGTTTTTAAACGCGTTTAAGCAAAATGTTGATTTAGCTAATCAAAGCCGTTCACATTACATTTGAGATGATTAATATGACAGATGATTAAGAAAAAAAAACACACAAGAAAACAACAAACAAATTTATATTTCTTTAAAGTATTAAAAATGGATAAAAACACTTTTATAAAGTTATCAGAAGATTATTTTAATCATTTTAATGATGAAATTGTGAAAATTTATGAATTATTTAAGGAAAAAAATAAAAACATTAAGCAGAAATCTTGACCGGTTGTACACGGTCATGTTGGCGATTTTACATTTCGGGTATGTTCAGTGGATTCTATGTGATTTATGAAGTGATTTAGTTGTAATCATGTCAATTTGAAGTGATTAACAAATCACTTCAATGTATGGGTAATCATCTCGATTTTGAAGTGATTAGAGCTTAATCACGTTCGAACTGCTTAAACGCGTTAAAGAAGCCAAATGTGAACATACTATTAGACGACAGCTTTAAAACACGTAGACTGCAGCGAGTTTAGAGGCTAGTCTGCTATTTATAAATATTTACATACCCAATAAAAAATTTTATCATTTTGCTAAGCACTAATGGTACTTAAAAAAAAATAAGCGCACAATTATGCGCTACTTAATACGACATACAGAAATGTAGTAAAGTAAGTGAAAAGAACTCTCAACAACTTTGCTAAAAAAAAAATAACATTTCAAGTGCCACGGCATTCCCTTGCTACGAAGCAGGTTTGTAAAGGAGAATACTAAAAAATAACTTTATCAAAACATTCAGTGTGCAAAGCTGATCGTTACATCCAACAATTTTTATATGCGCTGAATAAAGCGCTTTATATGTCAAAAATGTATTGCTTCAAAGTGGGAACTGGCCATATAAAATTCATGTCTTCTGTAAGCACAATGGTAAGCGAAACTTTTATGTTTCTCCCTTACAAACCTGCTTCATCTAAATTTAATTGTATATAGCTATGTAGCTCTTTGGGGCTTCATAACTCCTGTTATTTATTACTTAAGTTACCACATTTGCTTATTGTCTTATAGTAGATAGGTTGCAAATAAGTAAATAAAAAAAAAAATCTTTTTTAAAAACACAAAAAACAGTTAGTTTGGAATATCTCGAAAACTGTTTTACTTTTGACAATTCCGACTTCATATTCGGATTTAGCGGACGATTTATTAGGTGTCGGATACATTTGGTCAAAAAGCTGTCACGTAGTGTTATTTATTGCATGTTCAGATTTTATATATCTATGAATTTTTGATAAATAAATAAATATGAAAAAATATTTATATGTAGAATCAAAAATGACTCAGAGTTTACTATTTTAAAAACCCATTAAAATAATTCCAGTATACAAAATAAAGTGATTTAATACCGTGCCATTTCCTTTCAAAAGTCTTTTCTTCATAAATATTTTACTAATAGTATAATCTGCTGAAGATAGATCTACAAATTCTCCTCAAATGTTCTAACAAAGTCGTCATTGCTTCCCTTAACTACAACAAATAATATCAATAATATTTTTATTTTCTATCCTTGTAAACCAGTACATAGAAATAAGAAATATTGCCTCTCGTTGATTCAATGTTTTTTTTTTAACTGCAGCTTACAAATACCATCTAACACCCACAAATCCATTCACACATACATGCATTTACACATCCATCCATACACACAAACTAGTGTATTAAATAAAATCTAACAAAGTTTCCATTTTCATTTTATTTTCACTTTGGAAAAATGATTTTTCATGTGATTTTCATTTGATTCTTTTGTACTTTTTTATTGTTTTCTCTTATATTTTCTTTGAAAAAATCAGCCCATATGTGCATTGCTGCCACAAATTCGAGTGTGGGTGTGTGCGTCGGCTTTAAAGTAAAAATGCATTTTACTGTGAAACTGTTTTATTTTTATTATTTTGTGTCTGATTTTCATTAATCACAAATCAAACTAGTATTTCTTACATTTTCAACAATTTCCGTTTTTTATTAGAGATTTAGGAAAAAGAATTTTTTTTTTTTGGTGGACAAACTGATTTTATGGTGACATTAATTCGTTTTACAGTTATTGTGTGCAAAATTGAATCGCAAGTTTCGTATGTGTGTTAAGTGACACATTTTCAAAAGCAACAAAAATTAATCAAATTGGGTGAAGAATTAAAACATAAACTTTTATTCGCTTAAATAAAAATTTTTGTTTTAAATTTACTTTAGAAAAAAAAAATTTTTATTAAAAAGTTTTTGCGAATTCAACAAAAATATTTGTTAAAAATTAATTTTTTCAAAAAATTTCTTCATGGGGTTTACGTTTAAACATGTTTTCAGACCAATGGAAAAATAAGTTATAATAACGCTCAACAGGCTTAAAACAAGCCGAGTATATCATTATGTCGGTTAAGTTTGAAAATGCTAAAGTCAAAATGACAGTCTTAATTTTTTTTGTTGGTTTTACGTACAGGCTTATTTTCACAATCAGGTTTATTTTCATAATTTTCCAAACCTTGTACAGTATTTTTAACTAAATTTTGTAATAATTAGTATTGTGGTTATTTTGTTGAACTATTTATAGTTTTTAATCCAAATTTTTAATATTTAATTTAATATTTTAAAAAAACATGTAAAATCAATTAAAATGGATAATCATTCAAAAAAGCAAATTTCGATCTACCAAAGGTTAAAATACAATTTGGCTTAAGGATTGATGTTTGACTATTGACGTCAGCAGTCGTCGATGGCTGCGAGTGTTAAACGGCAAACCCCTCTGAAGAGATTGAGTGGTTGCAATCGAAACATGTCATGGTAACCTGCCGGCCGCGGTTCGAATCCCGGCCACGGTCAAGAATGAAAGATTGTCAATAACAATTTTAATTAATTTTCATGTTGTAAAATTCCTTTCTTCATAAAAATAATTTAATGAAAATTAAATGTAATGAACTTAAGCCTAATTAAAAATATTATAAATTTTGTAAATTTAAAATATATTCTAACTCAATTTATCGAGCAATAGTAACGTAGATCGTCAGCTCGTTGCACAATGTGATTTTGGTGTCAAAACCTCTACTTTTCTGCCAATAAATTTCAAAAGTCCACTGACGCAGCGAAATGTTGTATTCAATGCAAAAAAATGTTGGGAATGTCTTCTTTCTATAAGAAAAATTGTCTGAAATTCTGTTAGAGGAAGAAAACTATAAAAAACTATTGATTACATTTAGGTCAAGTGCCCCGGTATGCCAGCTGTTAGTGAGCTAGTCTTTCAGCGCCGGGGTTGCGGGTTCGATTCCCGCCAGAGATACTCTGGTTTATTTCCTGCAGACAAGCGTAGAGTTTCGCGGGATTAGCTTTTAGCAATATATTAACAAAAGAGCGAAAAAGTGCATGGAGATAATAAAATACAAAATCATATGATTTTTAGGACTACCAAATTGTAGTATATTTCAGTTAAATTGAATTCCTTTAATAGTACAACTCTTTTGTTCATACTCTTATTAGACAATTCTGTAAATATTACTTATAAGATAATATGGAAATAAAATCAGTTTCTTTACAACCTTTAATGCGTGCGTTCTATATTCAACACAAATGATTATTTTATCATTCTACAAAATAATAACATAAGCAAGAATAACAAAATTTGCGTTTCATGGCCGGTGTTTAAGGCCGGTTTTCAAGACACTCGGCGAAAGGTTTTTATTATGTATTTTAAAAAGTATATTTACCAAGTTTGAAAACTTCTGCTTGAATAAGAACAATTAAATGCGCTGGATTGCATGGGCGGTGGGCATGGTTGATTATGATAAGGTTTCAGTTTTTTCTTGATTCATTTATCTAGAACCAACCCTTATAGTTTTTGCACGAACATGTACAAAACCATCCCACTGTGAGTTGTAAAGCAACGGACCAGAGTTTTTGCCGGGAATCAAACCCGCATTCCTCACACTGATAGACAAACTAGCTCACTTCTAATTTTTTTTTTTTTTTTTTTTTTTAATTTCCTAAGCTAATCCCGCGAAGCTCTATGCTTGTCTGCAGGAAAGAAACCAGAGTCTCTGGCGGGAATCGAACCCGCAACCTCGGCGCTGATAGACTAGCCCGCTACCAGCTAGCCTACCGAGGCACTCATTTGACTACCGCGGCAACATTTTAAAAGTATAGAACCAAAGTTCTAGTCCAGACTTTTTTGAACCACCCTTTTAAAATGTTTCCTTTCTTTAATTTTATTTTTTTTCAGAGGATGCATTAATTTGGAAAAGCAATTGCAATTATTCATTTTAACAGAGTTTTTAGAATCCGAAAAATAGAATCAAGTTTAATTAAAAATAAAAGAAATGCTAAGGCATGAACTAGCAACTTAATGAGAAAGAAAAAAATACATTTTCATAACAAAATTTTCAATTCTTTGGTCCATTCATGCAATTTTTTTCCTAATTAACCGCATACTCAACAACAAATGATAACAACCAAACATTTGACACTTAACCAAATGAACCAGTAAAACACAACGACAACAACTGCAATACAAACGCTCTAATAAATGCATGTATTCATAGAATTGAACAACATAGAAAGAGACTCATGGACAGACGGACATATGAACATACAAATAAGACCATTGATTGAACATTGTATATGAACGCAAAGATACAACTATTTGTATTTAGTAGCAGCACTATGTATCTAAAAACTAAGCAAAAGAGCAGAGAGGACAATAACCAAACAATAACAACAATGACAATATTTATGTGTCCTTTCAAATGTTTGACAACAATAGTACGGTAAATGACCAAAGTATACTTTCAAACGAACTCATATAATTGGGTAGAGCCACACAATTTTACATTGACAATTACATACATAGGTGGTATGTGTGTATGTGTTGGTGCGTGTAAAGGTCTGCTATTCAATGCAAAAATATGAAAACATTTGTCACTAATTGCCTGTGTGCCCAGGCCCAAATGTATCAAAACACAAAAAAGGCACAATAAAAAAAGAAGCAAAAAAATAAAACGGAAAAAATCTGTAAGTAAGAAAAAAAAATCAACAACGTATTGTGTACAAATAAAATCATCAAGGACTAACCGACATTGCAACAAGAGAGTTCTGTTTCTGATCAAAAAAAAAAAATGAAAAAAAAAAAATAAAACAAAGACCACAGTGCACAATACACATGGACATGTTACACAAATACACACTTATGAACGCACACCCATTCACACATTTTCATGCTACAAAAAATTTACAACACATTTTGCAAAAAGAAAATAAAATTAAAATTACACTTAAAAAAGGATGTATAACCATAACGCACATATTTTATAAAATAATAAAAAAAAATTGTTGTAACTTTTATGTAAGTGTTGTTGTCATGCGTTGAAAATTATAGCAGAATAAAGTTTAAATGAGACAAAGTTATTTTCTCTGTCCTTAAGTCTGTTTTGGAATACTTTTGAGCCCGACTAAAAGAAATCCAAGATTTCAGAAAAAAATTAAATTTATGTCCGAAATAATTCTCTGTTTACGCAGTAAATGAACTTAAAGCTTCGTTCACAATAGGCAGCAACATTTTTACTGGCGTTCAAAATACAGCAACAATTTTTTTCACAAACTCACACATTTTGCATTAAGAAACCGTTTGCAATTTTTGCCCACAACAATATGATTTATTTATTATTATTTTTTAAGACATTTTGTTAAAATTTTCATTCAAAACTAAATAATATTATTATTAACGTCATTTTCAATTTTAGACAAATTGTAGCTGAAGTAGACATAGACTCAAATTAAAAAAAAAAAAAAACTTTAGTTACATTTTTGTTCGAAAAATGAAAGGAAAATATATGAAATACTTTGGGAAGAAAGATAGTAGATAAAAGAAAAACGAAATTATTGTTCCCATTGTGAGCGAATGTGAATTTAGGGGAGAGCAGTGGTGGACTGTCTAGTGGGTTGCAAATATTAGTTTTATGCATTTTGTAGGCCCACAATTTTATTAAATAGTCCTATAAAAAATTACAACCCACTTTTTTCTTAACCTTGAATTAGATAGAATACTTAAATTTTACATATTTTGCTTAAGTTTTCTCCACTGTAATTCCACACTATGCTTAAACTTAATATCTTAGCAGACAATAATCTAAAGGCTTTAGTTAATTTATTTTGATTTATGCAAATTTGATTAGTGAAAGGGTGTTTTTTAAGTCCAGTAGAACTTACAAAGGAGCTAGCTGTCAAAGGAACTGTCATAATGCGCTCACATTTTGACATTTATGATCACTAGAGCAACCAAAAAAAAGCACTAAAAACAGTTTTAAGCTCTTAAAAAAAGCGTTTAAAAACATTAAAACTAACTTGTTAAAACTAAAAAAAGCAATTTAAACTTGTTTATTTTCCACTTAATGCGTTTAATACGTTGTTATAGTAAATTATAAGTTGATGCAATAAATTTTCGAAAAGAAAACTATGCCTGTTTGGAGTCAGCAAGTTCTTGTACATAGAAAAAGTTCTTCCTACGTCAACAGATGTTAAGGGAGCATATTTAAAATTGAGTATTTGCTCTGAAGTATATTTTATACGATTGGACTCATAATTCCGCTCGCCTCCCAAAATATCCCCAATATCTTTTAATATCGAAAATCCTTAATTTTTAATGAAACTGATTTAAATTTTGTATTGACTTTGTCTCCTATATCCCCTGGAACACGGGACATTTTTCTTACGGTCCACAACTATGTTCACTTAGAAAACCAATGAAAGATTTTTTGTTTCCAATTTTGTTTCAACTTTGTGTAAAACCCCAAAATTTACAGAAATTAACAGTATTTGATATACAGAGAAATTCCTAATAGCTAAAACTATATTAAAAAAGCAAAAAATAAGACGTTACTATACCAAAAACAGAGAGAAGGGGAACTAACAGACGTTACTTTATAGAAAAACTATATTTAAAAAAAAATAAGACGTTACAAAGTATAATCGTAAAAGGCGTTACAGACTGCGCAAATAATAAAATACGTTGATAAAAAGGCTTAATACTAAAAACATAAACACATACAAATTATACACAACTCTATAAAAAGTACGTTACAACAGAGTTGCATAAAAATCAAGTAAGAAAGTATAGTCGGTCAAGCCCGACCGTATGATACCCAACACCACAGTATTTTAAAACAAGTTTCGAGAGTGTATGGCTATATGAATAGTGATCTATCTATGTTTTAAATTTCATTAAAATCGGTTAAATAGTTACTGATGGGCAGAAATTGTCCCTATCTCCCCTCGTGGTCCTATTTTTTAAAAAATGCATACCTTACATGTGCATTTAAATTGGTTTGATAGTAGCACAAAGACCCTCTTCTGGATAGCAGCTTGTATGGGGGCTATATTAAATTATGGACCGATTCGCCCTTGTGCCAATTAGAACCCACGTACCAAATTTCATTAAATTATCTAAAATTGCGACCTGTACTTTGTGCACGAGGTTACATGGACAGCCAGCCAGCCGGTCGTACATCGTTAGATCGACTCAGAAAGTGATTCTGAGTTGATCGGTATACTTTAGGACCAATATTTTAAGGTGTTTCTCACATCAGCACAAATGCACAAATACCCTCTCCAATCTTTAGTGTAGCTAGAATAACATACAGAGATAATATAGGTTTTTGGGATGATATTGTTTAAGGGAAGCACAAAATATTACCATAACGTTGAACGATTTTTTTAACCAGAGTTGTTACAGCACAGAAATTGTTGATTATTTAGTATTTATAAAAAAAGTTGCACATAAAAGAAAGTAATAATAACGATTATTGCAAAATTTTATTAAATAATTTTTTTTCGTATGAAAAAAATTAAAAATTATCTTAAAATGGCAAAATAACTAAGTAAAAAAAGCCAATATCGCAAAAATAACTAAAAAAAAGCCGGTATTGCCAAAATAAGCAAAAAAAAAAAAAAAGCCTTAGCAAATATAGCTCATTTTCTTTGTTTTTTTATGATCGGAATTTGTGTTCAATCAAAATCATTCTATCTTGTAAAATAAGCATTTGCTTCTTTTTTTTTTGTTGCCCTTATGATCACTATACTCTGGCAAATCGTCATGAAAAATGCTATTAAATTATCCAAATTTACTTTGAAAATTTGTCGTCGATTCGTAAAACAAATTCGTGATTTTGCACATGATCATCTATCTTAATTAAAGGCTTTTTTAATTAACAATATTCACGCATGTGAAGTGAGACCGCATATGAAGTGGGACCAGTCCACAACGGATGATACAGAGTCCATTACGTCCAGAAAAATGTATCGTTTCTTGAGGTTTACACGCTAGTGGCATCATCTGACCTAATTTCTTTAAAAATTAAGCTGAAGCTTGCGTTACAGTCAATGGAGATTGCTACCGCAACATGATCAATGATGGTATTGATCCGGGCAAGATGTAGTTTTAACAGGATGCGACTACGTTCCATACGGCGACCGCAGCCATCTACTTATTGAAATTAAAATTTACATCAATGCAGAGGTGTCAACTGCATTATTTCCTGCGGGGCCATGAAAATTTACTGGCTTATGCTGATAAGCCAGTAACAATTAACGCCATGAAACCCAATATTGTTCGTGTAATTCGTGACCTACGACCAGCAATGCTTGAGAAAGTGGCTGAAAATTTAACGTCCGAGATGCAGATCGCCTAAAACAGCCGAAATTGTTGTTAAATGTTAATGCCGTGTATTAAACATTTGAATAAACATTAACGGTTTGAATAAACATTCCGATTAAAATACCAATAAAACTCTAAAGCGAGAACCTTAACAAATTTAGGCCCTGTGTTGCGTTTTCGCAACCCTTACTTCATTTACCTCTTAGCACTACATATATTAATTTATATTGAAACCAAGCAGTTCCGTTTCATTCTGTTTCAGGATTTTTTTAATTTATTTTTTTACATTAAATTTTAAAAAAACCGTTTTTTTTCCTTTCTCATATTTTTACAAAAATTAAAGAAAAAATAGCAAAAAAAAAAAAACAATATTTAAGCGACTGACTTTTAACGAAGGTAGCTAAAAGATGCATATTGGAATATTTGTTAAAGAAATTAACTTTATTACACATCTACTTTGGTTTTTTACGGTTTTACGGGCAATATGTGTGAGTCGAAAACGCAACGGTCAGCCTTTACGATATAATTTTTTTTTATTCATTTTAAGTTGCTCAGACTATTTATTGACAAGAGTGGCACGAAAAAAAATAAAAATCGATTCAATCAAAAAATTTGTGATATTAAATAAAAAATTAGTTAAATTTGCACCTGTAAACAAACAAATCGTCGGCTTAGAGTGTAAACCTGCTAAATCCACTTTTTAAGTAAATTGAGATTTTAATGCCGTATGGTCGTCGACCAGCATGTAGTTTTTCTTCAATTTGAGTCCTGAAGTGAGTAAAATCAACAATATTTTTGGTTTGCCTCTCAAGAAGCAAAGAGGAAAAATAAAAAGTTTTTTGTCTCTCCTGTAAAATTTGTTAAACGGGAGTTAGCAGGTTTACACTCTAAGCCGTCGAAATACTAAAAATTAAATGTTTCATTCACTTGATTAAACGTTAAATTCTCTTGATTAAAGTTTAATTCGCTTGATTAATTTTTTGATAAATGCTTTAACTGAAAAAAATATAAGGCGATATTTTTTTCTGTCTGTTTTTTTATAATATACATGCATTTAAATAATCGAAGCTAGAATTTTTCTGAGTGTGTGCTAAAGCCAAAATTAGTCCCTCCTTAACGCTTTTATTATTTTTGAAGGATAAACCTATCTACGCTTATGTTTATCAGAGGAAGGGGAGACCGTTTTTTACGGTAGAAGTTACGATTACTGCTCTGACCCACGAGTAGCAAAAGCTGCTGTGCATTGATATGTCAATTCAGTTGTAACTGATATTTCAAACTGCGAATCTGTCATAGAAACAAGCTTGACGATATGAAAGGAAAAAAATATAAATATTCCTATGATAAACGCCATTTTTTATAAGCGCGAGAATATTTATCGTTTTCCAGGTTGAAGTAAAAAATTGGATTTGTTACTTGTTACCAATGCCCTCGACGCAGATCTTGTAAATGCTTGGAACCTACATTCTGTATTGAGAAAAAAGCAAAAGACAGCTCCTTTTTCACATCAGGATTTCCGAATGTCTGTAATAAAATGCTTGCTGCAAACAGACAATTTTGAGAGGATAGGAGACAAAACATGGGTGTTTCCTATCCACTATTACCGCTTCGAAATGAGTATCACATTGTTCGCCAACTGTCTATTAATAAAAATGAAAAATGGTATTCTTCGATGCCTATAAAATATTTTTGATTTTTGTTTTTTTTTTTGAGTTTATGTTAAAAACAGTTATTTAAAGAAATTAAATACAAAATTTTAAGTTTGTGAAAAAAGTTTTATTTTTATATCGTAATTTTTATTTTTCGCAACGCAGATTTACTCGGCTCCCTTTGATTCTATTTGTTTGTCCTATCATATTAAGGTCAAAAAACATGTTCTTAGTGCATTAAATAGACATTTACCTACTTATTTTTTTTAACCACTTGGCCTTTACTAAAAAAACTTTTCAAATAAAGATTTTTAATTTCAAATAAGAACTTAAATTCAAATAATTTTTGCTGTAGGGTCCGGCGACGAAGGAGGAAAAATCGAATAACGCTTAGCACGCGCGCCAGAAAAGTTAGTTAGATTAGTTTACTATGTTTGGCTGTTTATTTTTTACTTCAACATCAAAAGAAGATATTTGGTCGAAAAATGGTCATCCGGGAATAATGATGATTAATGTTCAATTTTATTAATTTTTCAAGAGCGATTTTTGAAATAAAAATATTTTTTTTATTAAGTGCCCTTTTTTTCCTGCCCGCTCTTATTCCGCCCTCAACTGTGTTCGAGTTTCTTACTTAAGCTATATGTGAGTAGATATTAGGCTTTGTCATTGTAGTGTGTTGTTTTGTTGTCAATTTTATTTTGTTGCCGTTTTTTTATAACTTTTATGTGGTTACCAACTATCACTTTAGGGTGACTTAACACATAAAGCCTAAATGCCACAACCCTAGTCCTTATAACTGTCCACATTCTACACACACACTTGCACACACACACACACATACACACACACATTCACTTACATGCGATGCACTCGATATGGCTACATTTCATTCATAGAAAACACTCGACTAATAAATTTCACCGATATGCTGCGTTTAAAACTAAAATTATTTTTATGGTCATTTACAGAGTTTTTAAGGCAAAAACTAAAAAAAAAACTTTTATAAAAATATTATGTTGTTGTTGTTTTACTTCTAATAGTGATACATATGTATATCCAGGGATATTTTTTTTTTTTTGCTTTTTTAATAAAAAAATCTGATTTTCCCCAGTTTGTCACGCTTTCTACTGGAACATTAGCATTATTATCCATTCAGCCATTTATTTAGAGTGTATGCGTGTGCATGTATAAGTGCAAGGGTATTTGTGTATATAGTGCATATATGTATGTATATAGTAGTTTTTTTCTTTGTATTTGTCAACTTTTTTTAGTTAAAGTTGGTGTTTTTTTTTCTTTGTTATTTTTTGTTTTAGTTAGTTTGTTATCCTGTTAGTATCCTTTAGTAATATATCACGTATTGTATTTGTTTTATTACAGCTGTAACAAGTGCAACTGATACATCAATTTTGTTATAAATATGTTTAGTACTGTGTTCAGTTTTTTATTTTTTGCTGGGTAATAAATGTTTTAAATATGTATTTCGTTTTTGAAAAACTATAAATTATAATGATTCCAGAGGAAAAAAAGTTGCTTGATTTTTACTGCATTGCATTGTTGTCTGCAGCGTGATATTAAACTGCCAGATTTTTATACGATTATACGATTTCTAATGATGGCCGAGATACTCTTAAGTCTATGTACCCCCTAAAACTATAAAAAGAAATAGTAAGATGATTGTGATAAATTTAGTATCATTGAATATCTAAAAAACACTAAACGACTAAAAGTGGCAACGTGTTGCATTTGAGTTAAAGGTCTAATCTTTTAAGGTCGCATTGTAGGTAAATGGTTGTCGCTTTTGGAACTTCATTATCATCATATTAAAGAATAAAAAAAGAGTCATTTAGTTTATTATTAAAATAAAATACAGTATTTTAAAAAAAAAAAGAGCGACATTATGACAAATAGGTTTTAAAATTTTTCCAACACCTTAACGAAATCTCTGAAACTACTGGGGAAATTTTAAAACAATGTCAGCACGGCTTAAAGTAAATATTGTTGCCGAGTTTCGGATTTTTTTTTAACTGAATATGGTGAACCGTCTTCAAGTTATTCCAATATATTTAGTGAAAGTGCCTTAATTTTGCACATAACATTATATCTCGAAAAGTCGATCTGATAGAGAAAGATGGAGTTTAGATTTAAAATCAGCGACCTTAAATTAGTAAAATTTTGCAATAAAGTTGCTGGCCGCAAAATGACTGTTTCCCAGTGTAATTATAGTTAAGTGTTAGTTGATCGTTGCGATCGTTCAGCTAGTTTCGCGCCAGGAGGTGTAAGTGAGATTTCAACTTCTCTAAATATTTTTCTTTATGCAATATAACACAAATTGTAAGCAAACACAAGAAAAAGTTAATAAGAAAATACTTGCATGCATAAAAAAGTACTTAACGCAGATGCAAAAAAGGGTATTATCTAACACTCAATTATAACTGGGAGTAAGATATGAAACACATTTGGTGTTTATTTTTGCAACGGCTTTAGAAAGGAAAACGACAACATTTCACATTTTTGCATACATTTATAAAATAGAACAAAAATCCGCGCGAATGGTAGCATACATGGAACATTATTGTCAGAAAAATAAACAAATAAATAGAAAACGAAAAAAAAGGAATTTAATAAGTTGAGATTAATAAATTATACTTCTAGGGTATCTTATCAAAGTCGTGGCAAAAATCCATTAAGTATGGCGAAAATCCTATAAAAATTAATAATATTTTAAACAAGTTAGAGTGCTATATTCGTCTGTGCCGAATCTTTGATACCCTCCACCGACAGTTCGAACGTTTAAGGAGTAATATCTGTATGATGTCTTTTTATTATTATTATCTTAAACTGTGACGATTTGTTATTAATTATGGTTTTAGGAGACTGAACTGTTTTCCGGGAGTAGGGCATATATGGGGCCTAGGGTAAATTATGTACCGATCTTCACGAAATTTCACAGTATCATTTATAGTCCTATAAAATTGTGACGAGCCAAAATTTGTTATGATTGCATTATTTTTTACGGTTTTAGGCGTACTAAACTGTTTTCTGGGAGTAGTGTTAATATGGGGCTAAGGGTAAATTATGGACCGACCTTCGCGAAATTTTACAGTGTCATTTCTAGTCGAATAAAACGGACTTGTGCAAAATCTTATGTCATTCCGTGCATTTTTGCATCATTTATGTTAGTTTTTGTAACAAAATTATCAAGTTTTTGAAGGTGGTGGTTCCACATTTTGATTCATAGCTCTGGTCCTACTGAACCGATTTTGCTGAAATTCAATCCCAAACTGCTTAGGATAACTACAAGCAATTTGACACCTAGTTTGTTTATTTCTTTTGAGTTTTTCGAAAGTGATCGTGTTTTCAACAGACGGACAGACGGACAGACAGACGGACATGGCTAAATCGACTTAGAATGACTCAAGCAGCCAGAATATATATACTTTATGGGGTCTGAGATGAATAATAAAAAAGTTTCACACGGAATGACAAACTTAGTATACCCTCTTCACAACTAATTGTGGTGGAGGGTATAAAAAACCCATTAACGGAAAGCAATAGTTTAATAAAAATCGCTAAAATTTAGAAATATCAAAAAAAAAATTTCACAAGCACACACTTTTTCACCCAAAAAAACATATGGAAATTTTGCTACGTGTGTAAAGATCAATATTAATAGTTAGATTAATTTTTTTTTAATATCGCATGCGATAAAAAAATATATTAAAAAACTATCGCATGCGATAAAAAATACTATAAAGAAAAACGACTATTTAACCGAAATTTTAAAGTTTTTATGAAAAGTCAATCTTATTTATTTAACATTAAAAACTAATTTGATATTTTATTAGTCTTTTTATATTAAAATTATACTGGAATTCTTATGAATGAGTTCCGTGAGGGATATGTAGGGAGATCGATTATTCGACTTTTTCAAAAACCGGTTTTCGAATATTCCGAATAGCTGCTGTTTTAAAAAAAACCGCTTTCGGCTAAGCATTTTAAAAATAGCCGGTTAACCGGTTTTAGTTCGAATACATAGAAATACAAAAATCAAATTAGCTTTTGTAATAAAAGTTAATTTGAATTAAAACAAAACAACTAACGAAGGTAAGGAACAAACATAATACATAGATATGACTTAAGGTATGTTCAGACCTAATAAATATTTAAAGATAAAATCCAAAAACGCATGACCAGTAAATTGATCAAACTTAAGCTTTATTTTTTATAATTTCTTAACTTTATTTCTAAGATGATAATTGTATAATGCAATTTAGAAACTGTTAAATAATGTTTGCTCTAGCCAAACGTTCTGCAAAAGCAAACAATTCTTTAATAAAACTAGTGGTTACGTGTAAGAATGAAATATTTTATAGGAGTGAACATAGTTTTAGAATTTTTGGAAAACTTTCGCTTTAAAAATATACAGGAATTTAATACATTTATTATTTGAGATATTCTCCCAAATTAATTTTAAATGAGTTTTAATTTATTGGTTGTTAAACATGTCTAAATGAATCAGTAGACTTCAACCATATTTTTGAAAAGTTGCAACTAAAACCTCTTAGCCATGATAATACATTTCAGCATTATAGAAACGAATGAACATGTTTTTTATAAGAAATATCTGTCAATTTGTCGATCACAATTTAAAACCTTTCAAGACATTGTTTGATTCCTTCAACTTTGTTTTAAGTTCTTGGTGTTTTAATAAATAAAACTGATGAATTTTCCCATATCGTTAATTCCGCCGGTATGTTTAAGTTTTAAGCATGAAGATATGCTAGAACTACTTAAGAGTTTTTAGTGCCTTAACGGGCACTCCGTCCCAAGTAACACAACAGGCTATGTTTCAGCCAATTAGTAAAGTTTTATTTGCAGTCTCTTAAGAACTACTGGGAACAGAGTCAAGTTTTACATGGCGTATATTATGTCAAGCTTGTGGACTAATTAAACGTGATTAATAAGGAGTGACGTTGAAGAACCATTATGGGGCCCTTAAGCACCTTTGTCTTTTGAATCAGTTCGAAATATTACCAGAGATGACATCTTTATAAAAATAATATTTAGAATACTGTCAAATTGCTAATTACTTTTTAAGCTGAACATTTTGTTGTAGTATTTTGAATTGTTTTTGATTTTTTTTACAAGAACACATGCTTTTATAAGCGATTTGTTTTCACATCGCTCATAATGTTTTTTGACTTTTGTTACATTTTGTTTTAACATTCTTCATGAAAAGTTTAAGTTTGCCCAATATTCAATAAGAAAAATACTTAAATTACGGATAGAAAAAGGTAAGGAAAACGTAAATAAATTACACATTACTAAAATAACCGAAAAAATGGACATTTTAAATATCCGACTTTGGCAAGACTAAAATAACCGGTTATAACCGGTCGAATGCTATACGATCGATCTCCCTAGGAATATGGCCACTGTGTCCAAATCCTTCGATCTCAGGGAATCCAACCTAATAGAAAATGAAGACTATGGAGAAGGCTACAATAATCTATAAGCACTATATCCAAATTGTATTTGTGAAAATGTTTATACATTTTTGAAAATTGGACTTAGAGTGAAATATTTATTAAAGTGCTATGTGAATGCTGGATATTTGGATATAGTGCTTATAGATTATTATAGCCTTGTTAAATTCAAAACAAGTAAAAATCATTACAAACGTTTCATACAAATTGTTGCTTAAGTAGAAGTAAATACAATGTTTTAAAGAACTTTAGTTGAATTTTAGAACGAAAAATTAAAGGAAAATCTATGCCATATTTTGGGAAAAAATAAAACAGAAAAAAAACAAGTTAAGCTTAATTGTTAGAAATAAAAAAATCTCCAAAATCGGAATAATTAAAAAAAAGTTGAAAAAAGCATGGAAGTTTCCTACAGACACAAAATAATTTTAGATCATTGAGCAATTCTAAGGTGATATAGCTATGTCTATCCGTCTGTTTAAAACACGTTCTCCTCCAAAAGATGCAGCAGAAATAAATAATTTTATTAATTCTGCTATGCACGTTTTGATTGAATACCAGCATAATTAGTCTAGTAGAAAAAAGAGTTATGAATCCAAATGTGTTAAAGCTTCCAAAAAATTAAAGACCTTTTTTCACATTTATGTTCTACCAAAACTTAGAACGTTCTTTAGCTGCATTTTAGTACAAAAAATTAAAGGAAGATCTATGCTATATTTTTGGGAAAAATAACACAGAAGAAAAACCAAGTTAATCTTAAAAGTTAGAAATAAAAAAAAAAATTTTTTTCAAAATCGGAATAAGTAAAAAAATAGCATGGAAGTTTCTTACAGGTAAAAAATAATAATTCAGTTTTATATGACTGATAAAACGCACAGCCAAATTTTGTAGTAATCATTTCATAACTCACCATTCCTGAATACTTTAATAAGTTTAAAATTGTAACAAAAACCTAGATTGTCATTTAATTATTATAGAATTAGTTTTTTAATCCGGAAATTATAATACATAGTTAGTATCACACACAGTCACACACACATTCCACTGCCGGAAAAATACTAAAGCACTTCAAAAACTATAACACATAAAGACATTGTCATGAATTTTCCCAAAAATAAGTCGACCAGGCAATACTAAAACGTTTCTAAACGTTATTAAATTCCTTCAATTATAAAGAAAAATTTCACTTTTATATAATCTGTTACTAAAACAATGCAAGCTCGATTTTTGCAACTTGAAAAATACTTTATACATTTTTGTTTTGTCTTTACATACTGTAGTGCAGGGTATCAAATGGTCGGGCTTGCCGACTAAAAAAGGCAAGTGGCAAAGTATAGCATACTTGCCATTTTTAGTCGTTAAAAACACAAGCAGTAAAAGAAAAAAAAACAGACTTCCAGATCAAATTGGCTGTCAACTTCTTACGAAAAGTGTCGTCAATAATAAATATTTGTTTTTTAAATTTGTCAAAATAGTAATTTATCTTAAATCTGATAGTTGTATAAACGTGTACCTTTTTCTACAACACAATGCACTCAAAAGAAAAATCAATCCAGCCGTACTCAAATCAA
This sequence comes from Pollenia griseotomentosa, assembly GCA_963931875.1. Classification (NCBI taxonomy): domain Eukaryota; kingdom Metazoa; phylum Arthropoda; class Insecta; order Diptera; family Polleniidae; genus Pollenia; species Pollenia griseotomentosa. The sequence continues at coordinate 80,120,657 of OZ007563.1, forward strand.
TCCGAAGCGGTGTTAATAGTACGGTGAGTACGGATTTTCTTGAATCAAGTACAGAAAGATTGTTTTAAGCAGGGATTTTCAATCGCGAAATACTTAACTTATCCATATTCAATCCCGAGTTCGTACTTGAAGTAATCCGAAAACGAGATTGATTTAAGTAAAAATAAGATTGAACCGATCTCAAAATGCGCTTGACTTCGGAATTATAAAGTTTATTCAATCCCTTGAAATCAGGGTTACCGTTGGGAATTTTGAAAAAGTCGCACAAAAAGTTGTTTTTAAAACAAAAAGTCGCACAAAAAAGTCGTTTTTTCAAATTTAAGTCTCACTCCTTTTTTAACATTTTAATTACTTTAATTTAATAACCACCCCGGTGATAATTTTGGTTTTATTTCTTTAATAGCTCTCTTAAATTTGCTTCAGTTAAAGAAAATGTTTACTTACAGCCCAAATTGTTTCCGTTAAAGAAAACTGAAAAAAAAATTTTATGACGAAAACTTTTTTAAAAAATAAACCGAAAAAAAGTTGTATGACGATAACATGTTCTCATCGCTTATAGACATGAAGTAACACCCTGGTGGGTATTGGTAAACGATGGTTAATAAAAAAAAAAAAAAAACAAAAAGGAATTAACAATTTAAACGATATAAATAGCTGAAAAATAATTCCTTAAAAATGTGTTTAAATACACTTTTGTGTTTTAATTTTACATTTGATTGATTTTTAATAATGTGTTTGTATATTCTTTAATATATGTATTAACTTTACGTTTTATGTTCTTTAACTTCTTTTGTATTTTCGCACAAGTTCATTACTTGGCATCGAACCTTCTATTTCAGTATCTAGAAAAGTTAGAGTTGATAGCATGGACTCACAAGTTTCTACTTTTAACCTGTTGGTGGTTAAGTTATTTTTCATCAAGTCTAATTTTGAAAAAAAAAAATTATATCACACGCACTGTTGTGCGGTAGAGTTAATACATGCGCTTCTTATTTGTCTTAATTAAGGTACAATGGTTAATTCAAAGCAATTTTTAAGCTTCCTACTGTATGCCAAAAATGGTTAGCATTTGTAATTTTAAAAATTTTATTGTATGATTTATAATTGGATTTACTTTCTAACAACTTGAATTCGTTAATAAAAGCCTGTGTCATTTATAACATTTTTAAATAAAGATATGAGATCCATAGCTGTAAAAAGTTGGTCTTAAAACGCTTTAAATAATACTGCCGATCATCCTAGATTGGCATGGAAATTCAATGAACACGACACAAGACAAGGCATACAATACAGTTCAGCAGTTTTCTGGATACAAAATAATCACCTGGGGCCTAATTCTGGCAGTCGTGATCGACTAATTTCTCGATTCGAAAGCAATTTTATTTCAGTCGATAGTGAACGAATCGAAATTAATTTTTCAGTATTGTGAAACGCTGAAAAAATAATTCGATTCGTTCAGTATTGACTGAAATAATTAGATATTAAATTGCTTTCGAATCGAGAAATTACTCGATCACGACTGCCAGAATCAGGCCCCTGATCAATCGAATGAGGTTACATATTCCGGGGAATGTTTAAAACAAAATTGATATTTTTAAGGGAAAATATGTGAAATTGTGCAGTGCAAAAAAGTATTTCACATACAAAAATCGGCAAAAAGTTGGACAAAGTTTTAAAATTAGACGATTTAGAAAAAGTCGCACAAAAAGTGTCAGAACGTCAAAAAGGTTGCAAATTGCAACTAAAGTCGCACAACGGTAACGCTGCTTGAAATAAACCAAAAGTAAAATATAAAGGAGAATTTTATTATGATTGATTTACTTACACGTTTTACACTTTGCAGAATTACAATTATAAAACACCAGCATCATTCCCGATATGGTTTTTACTTTGAAAACTTAAGGTACATATCTAACAGAATATATAAACTAAATGAGAAGCCAGAGATCTCAATTTTACTTTTTAAACAGGAAAATAATGTGTTTTCGCCTTGTTCTGTTGTTGTTGTTGTTTCTACACACAACAAGAAACTCGTTTTTCAGGTACTTACGTGGTGTTGTTGTAGTGTCTACAACAAACTTTGATAAGTTAAATGAGATTAAAACGCTCTCTTTGTAATTTTACTCTCAGAGTGGCACTACCAACGAAAAGTTTAATCTTTTTTACTTGGTTTAAGCATTTTGTACTTATTTAAAGAAATTCCGGGATTGATTTTCGAAAGTAATCCCATTAAGGATTATTTTAAGTACGTTTTAGTATTATTCGTACTTGAATAAGTACGACTCGTACTTAAAGTAAGCATAAAAACTTAATTTATCCCGAGCATTTTGCTTTTTGTGTTGTTGTAAAAAAACAAAGTTAATAAAAATATTTAATCTTTATAATCAAACAAATTTTAAAACACTAAAAATTATTAGCAAACATGGCTTGCTTTTAAATACATTCTGTCTAATTCATAAACGCATCATTGCAGCTTTATAAGTCATTAATAAGCAAAAGTCGAAAAAAGAGTATTTATAAATATTTAATAGCCTATTAAACGTTTAATAAACATATCATAAATTTGAAATATTTATTGTAGCCTTAACCCTACTTTAAGCGTTTAATAAAGTGACATTTCAATGTTTGTTAAAATTAAATTTTAATAATTGCACGAAAAATTAAACATTTTTGTCTTTTTATTCATTTTAATAAACAAGTTTAATACGCATAAAATTTTTTCTCTAGAAAAACGATAACTAGTGTTTGAATTAATTTTAAATATAAACTGCTCGATAGATTTTTTTGCTAAACATAATGTGGGTCGTTAGATATGTTTTCTGTAGAAACTTAAAGTCGTTATTACTTTTTGCATAAAATATAAAAAGCTATTAAGACTTATTTCATATAATACAAACCTTTTTTTACCATTCATTACACTTATATTTTAAAATGTCTTTCAAATAGGTAAAGTATTTGTTAAAGCAAACACAAAGTAGAAACCACATAGTGTATCGTCTGTTAGTTACTGGTTTGCCTCACGGAACAAAAATGTTTTGTTCTACATGCTTTGAATGGAACATGCAGCACAGCAATTACAAACAATAATATTTTAAATTTTGCATCAAAAATTTGCTTCATAGCACAAAAAGTGACGAAAGAAGCAAAACAATGTTTAGAGAACTGTAAAATTAAAGATATCAGGCAATGCTAGAACTCGAAATCTCTTAATATATTCGAGATATCAAAAAAGGGATTAAATGTTAAAAAAAGAGGGCGCTATTATTGTTATATAGAATTGATTTAAAACTAAATTTTTTAAAAATGTGTCTACCAGAAACCTCCCGACGAAATTAAATTTATAACTTTATAAATTTAAAAACTTATTTCAGCAATTACCAAAAAAGCGCTTATAACAAATTAAATTGAAGTTAAAAAAACAATTTGTAGATTTACTGCCGTATTTTAAATGAGTCAACTATTAAACTTGAAAGCGGAGAGTTCTAAGGTATTTTGTTGGGAGGCTCAGGATATAAGCTGCAGACTTATTTATTCTCCCCACTATCCAAACCACGAAATGAAAAGGAGAACAAATATAATGTTGCACAGATAAGCACTAGAAACTCTGTTAAACGTTGCTTTAGGGCTAGGAAGCAACGATTTCGCTGCTTGTTGGACGGGTTGACGGTTTATCTGGCAAAAGGAAAAACATTGATTATCGCCCTAGCAGTACTTCACAACATTGCTATTGAAGAAAATGATATTGTTCCAGGTAAAAACATTTGAACCTAAAATATTTTGGCAGTTATATGTGGCTAATAATATTTTGTTAAAACCTAGGAGGTTTTATTTTCCACACATCTGCGTATAAAAAAATTTATAATAAAAATTGGTTAAATTATTAATTAAACATAAAGCTGTATAATCTTTTTTGGAACCTACAGAGTTTGAGCAGTAAAAATTTGATATTGCTAATAAATGATTTACATATTTCGCTTCTATTTTAATAGTATGTATTTTATTAACAAAAAAAAAACATAAAATTATTTAAAATATTACGTTTTAAAAACAGAAACTCATTTAAAATTGAAAACAAAACAGAAATTCACTTAAAATTCGTTCGTTGTATGATACTTGTATTTACTCGTATCGTTTCATCCCGTGTTGTATGCATCACTATTACAAAAATTACAATTAAAATAACATGTTGTTGCCAACATAAAAATACAAAAGTAATATAAACGTTTAATTGTTAATCCACTCCTATTAAGCGTTTATAAATCTGACTTTTTATTAATGGCTTATAAAACAAAAAGTGTTTGCTAACTATTGTAAGCATTAAAGCTGAAACAAGAAATTTTTATGAATTAGACCGATTATATTTCCAAACTTATGCAATAAAATTTCACAAAAATCATTATATTTTATTTTACAAAAATTTTAATATTTTAATTTCATTTAACCACAATCCCTCAGCTTCTATAAATAAATTATTTATAAAATATATACATAAAATGTATGCACAAAAATTTATCAAGTATAAAATATTCCTTATAAATTTAAAACTATTTTAAAGTCATATAACATACATAATTTAGTTAAACTGACAACAGAAACAACAATACTCTACTTTATTGCCTCAAAATATATTCAGATTGCAGTAATGCATATTCAACAAGTATCTTTCATCTTCAGCAGTATGCAGCAGCATGTTGAAGCAACTACAACAAGAAAACAAAAACTAAAAAATGGAAGAAAACAAGCAATTTGTTTGTTTGTGTGCGCGTGTGTGTGTTTGTAAGAATTTTCCTTTTTCTCCTTTTTTTTGTGCACAAACACAGACAGATGTTTAGTCTGCATGGAAACAAACAGACAATTACAACAAATACATTTAAACATTCATTTATTTATTTAGACGTTTGTATATAGACTGTGTGTGTGTGTGCAGTTGGAGTACTCATTTGGCATAATCCACTTTACATTTTTTCGTATAATTTGTACTTTTTTGTTTTTTTTGGATTTTTGCAAATTTAATTTCAACTCCTGAAAAATCATAAAAACACTTGTTTTCATAATATTTTTAAATAAATGTAGTAAGACAAATAAATATGCTTTTATATGCACACAATGCATACAAATAAATAATTTGTAAAATTAATTTCCAGAAGTTGCACAGTGGGCTTAACTTTACTCAAATTAAGTATATTTTCATACCCACACCACAATCGAAGACATGGTATTATGCGTTTGTGCTGATGTTTTTAGCACCTTTAAGTGTACCGATCGACTCAGAATCACTTTTTGAATAGATTTAAAAATGTCCGTCCGTCCGTCCGTCTGGCTGGCTGGTTAGATACAGGTTTCAATTTTAAATATAAATTAATGGAATTTGATACAATAGTTCTAATTGTCACAAGAACAAAGCTTTTTGGAAAAAGTAAGAAAGGCTCCATAATTTAACGTAGCCCTCATACAAGCTTCTTTCCGGAATACCGTCATTATGCCCATAAAGCATCCTTCTAGGTTGTTGGTATTTGCATTAAATTTGGTAAAAACTTATTTCATTGCCATCTTAATCATACAAGTTAATTTTAATGGAATCGGTCCATATTTGACCGTAGCACCCATCAAATACTACTACCGAAAATTGCTTTTAATGCCATAATTTACTTATTAATGTTGGAATTGACACACAAATTGGCAACGACAACTTTTACGATTGCTACTATGTCAAGACGATATTTTTGCTGGTAGGCAGTGATGCTAGGAGAAATTTCTAAAAATCCCAACGTTTAAAAAAAAAATCCCTTTTTTCCCTATAGTCAAAAAAATAAAATATATAATTAGGGGGCAACGAATATTCAATTACATGGTTTTGGCAATTGTTGAAGATTGCCAGGCTGTTAGAGCTCACAGTATATGGCTTCTGTTAAAAAATACATTTGTACTTTAATACTATTATAAATATGTACATATAAAAAAAAAAATAATTCTTAAATGAAATTAAGTCGAAATTTACGTATTTTTAGACAATATATTGGAAATGAGCTAAAATTTTGAAAATTCCCCACATTTGCCTCAAAATAGAAAATCTGTCCTTTTTTCCCTACGCGTGAAATTTTCCGAAAAAATCCCTACAATTGGCGTCACTGCTGGTAGATCCAAAATTAACCATAGATCCTACACAGAAAAAAAAACACTCGGTATAAATTAAGTATTTTATACTTACGAGTCGTACTCAAAAATTCAACAATGAATTACACTAAAACGTAATTAAAACAATCCTAAATGGGATAACTTTCAAAAATCAATCCCGGAATTTCTTAAAATAAGTACAAAATTATTAAACCAAGTAAAAAAAAAAGATTAAACTTTTCGTTGGTAGTGCCACTCTGAGAGTAAAATTACAAAGTGAGCGTTTTAATCTCATTTAACTTATCAAAGTTTGTTGCAGACACTACAACAACACCACACAGGTAGTTAAAAACGATTTGCTTGTTGTATGTAAAGCAATAAAAGCAACAGAACAAGACGAAAATATCTACATTATTTTCATGTTTAAAAAGTAAAATTGAGAACTCTTGCTTCTCATTTAGTTTATATTTTCAGTTGTATACGTACATTAAGTTTTTAATGTAAACCATATCGGGAATGATGCTGGCGTTTTAATTGAAATTCTGTAAGGTGTAAAACCGGTAACTAAATTAATCATCATAAAATTCTCCTTCTTAATTCCCTTTTGATTTACTTCAACTACAAATTCGGGCTTAAATCAGCTTTATAATACTTGAGTCAAGCGCATTTTGCGACTGATTCAATCTTTGTTTTCACTTAAATCAATCCTATTTTCTGATTATTTCAAGTACGAATTAGGGATTGAATAAGTATTTTGCTATTGAAAATCCGCACTTGAATCAATCTTTCTGTACTTGATTCAAGAAAATCCGTACTCACCGTACTATTAATACCGCTTCGGGTTGATTTGAGTAGGAATGGATTGATTTTTCTTTTGAATGTATACAAACCCTCTTGCTAAAATCACTTAAAGGTAAAAATAAAAAATAAAATTCGGCCCAAAAGCCTTTAACATGCATCATAATATCATAATACAACTTTGTTCAGGCTGGTCAAAGATTTCCCATGGGTCCCACGTAGGGTACGCTCTCGAAAATTTGTTTTAAATACTGTGGTACTGAAAGTATAAAAGTTAAACAAGGCCATCGATGACTAGAATACAGCTAAAGATTTTAGCACATAATTGAAGCTGAAATATACAGCATACAGGTATATTCGACAGAAGACTAAACCTTGCCCTAGATTACGGACAAAATTCAGCGCCTGCTTTTCTAAGACCCCCCTTTTCACGCCCTCGGTATAAATCATACAAAGAGGACTCGACAATAACCAGACCTGGGCCTAATCTATTTCTTAAGGCCTACTGGGTTTTGTGGTGCAAAATAAGACTCAGGTTTGCCGCAATCTATTTCATAACTGCCAATTTAAAACCCCAAGTTGAAGCTTAAGTATTTATAGCAACTTATGCTCTGAAAGTGCAATGCTAAGACGTATGAACGTAAGCCCGAAGGACCAATGCGAATGCAATAACCGTGATTACAGGATTCTTGAGTTCACGGCATGATTCCATGTACACCTTCACTTACTTCACTCACTAAGCTCCATGAGTGAAAGTCTGGGTGAATTTCAGAACGTCATTTGCAATGCAACCGAGCAAACTCATGCATTCCTTAATGACCCGCCAGAGACTCTGGTTTCCTTCGTGCAGACAAGCATAGAGCTTCGCGGGATTAGCTTAAAAAATAAAAAAAAAACATTGACAATGTCATTCGTCCCTAAATGTATAACAACAGCGCACAAACAAAGGCAAACAGTGCATCAATAATTTTGTTGATGCCTTTTTGAAATTTTTTTTAAAAATAAGACAAAAGAGCACGGTGGTATCCCACGGTGGTATCCCCTATAAGAAAAGGTAAATTATAATTACTCGTTGAGAGTTGTTGTTGCTCATTCTTTTGGCTTTGGTAAAGGAAGGGTTCAGATGTTGCTGATTTTTACGGTATCAAAAGCTTGCCTTTCAAACAAGTTTTTTTGCTTACTTCCACTTTTTATTTAGTTTCAGTGAATAATAAGGATTAAATTAGATTTAGGGTACTTTTACTTTCAAATTCAATGTAACTACAAAAGAGTAAGCCGAACGCCTTGGTGGTTCTAGTAAAGGTAAGCTAAACGATGGTTTCCAAACTTCAAGAAAGCTATTAACTTTGTGCTGCCATACTTTCAACCACATACTCATTATAATTAAGGTGTCCAAATTACTTTGAACACTGTTTTTAGCACAGGATAAATCAATATAAAATATATTTGGAAAAACTGACCAAAAAATATCACATTCGTTTTATTTTCCTAGTACACGATGTCTCTTTGAATAGGAGCTTTAATCGTCTGAAAATCAGTTTTCAAGAAAACACGGGACCTGTTCAGAAATGCATCACTGCGCTGCATCTGTGATTTGTTTGCGATGCTCATGCAATCTAGCTGTTGCCAATGCTTGTTTATCGCGCAGTTAAGTTAAATGTTTGCCATTTTATGCATCAGCCATTTTTGTTATGCGTGTTTTACAATTCTGCATTATCTGCTTTTATTATATATTTTCGAACAGCTGACATTTGCATTGATGGTTTTACAAACGCGCTGCACATCAGATGCAGCGCAGTGACGCATTTCTGAACAGGCCCAAGTTTAAATTCTGATCACCACATATTTTTAACCAAAAATCGATTTATTAGAAAAATTTCGATAAAAATTAAAAATTAGCTAAAAATCTAATTAAATATCGGCTGAAACACATAAATATTGCTTTTTTTTAAAGAAATAAGCGTAGTTTGTAATCACTTAAAAAATTAATTTTATATGAAAATGTCAATAGGAGCTTTAATCTGCTGAAAATTAGTTAATACTGCGGTCAGGGCTGGGCATACAATAGAAACACGTATTTTGTATTTGTATTTTAAATACATGACGTGCAAGTATTTTGTATTTTAAATACATACAATAAATAGAAGTAGTTTGTATTTTAAATAAAGACAAAGAATCCAAAATCTTGCAATTTATACTCTGGAGGAAAATTACAAAAAACTTAAAATGACACCTGGAAATATCAGAAGTGGAATCACTAGTAAAGAAAACGATGATTTTGTTGTTTTCGTAGATAGAATCTAGGACATCAAATTTGGAGTTGGAATTTGTCAGACTCGTCAGTGACAAGAGCAAAGACATTATCACTCTTGACAGCTATCCAAATATAAAAAGAGTATTCATAGAAATTAATAAAAGTTTGTGCTCACCAGGACCTGTAGAAAGATTATTTTCTTCAGCAGGTTTTATTTATTCTCCAACAAGAAACTGTTTGTCTGATGCCACATTCAGAAATCTAATATTTATGAGAGGAAACAATTGTTTTGTTAATTAGTTTTATCTAATGTATTTTTTTGTTTGAATAAAAATTGTGTATTTCGTATTCTAAATACATACCTACATGTACAAGACGTGGAAGTATTTTGTATTTGAAATACGTACAATAAATGGAAGTATTTTGTATTTTAATACATACAATAAAAAGAAGTATTTTGTATTTCAAAAACATACAATAAATAGAAGTATTTTGTATTTTGTATTTTAAATACATGAATAGCTTTTTTTTTGTATTTTAAATACCGCAAACCATGTATTTTGCCCAACACTGACTGCGGTTTTCAAGTCAGTTAAGGCTAAATTCGGAATCTGTTTCGTTTGAAAAAAATTTTTGAAATTCTCGGTGAGATTTTTTGAAATTGTGGACAAACTGGAAGACCTAACCTACACACCCAGAGAAAAAATATATTTAAAAATGGTCACCTCCAACAAAACTATTTTTAAAGAAAATTGTAAACAAATTATGTTTAATTTAACCATACTATTGTCACCTACAACCATATTGTGGTTAAATTAGTCCTCCATCAAGAAGCCACAACCATATTATGGATGCCTCTTAACATGTTATGGTTAATAATAAATAAAATATTTTTTACACTTATAAAAACATGGTTGGTTTTCAACCATAGCATGTTGCTCTTAAAAAAGACGAAAATATTATTAATTTAAGAACGTATTATTGTCATATTTAACCATAATATGTTAAGAGCTAACCATAATATGGTTGTGGCGTCTTTATGGAGGACTAATTTAACTATATTATGGTTGTCGGTGACATAAATATGGTTAAATTAAGTATAAAATTTTTACAATTTTCTTTAAAAATAGTGTTGTTGAAGGTGGCCATATCTTAACATGTTTTTTTCTCTGCGTGCAGGATGCGATAGACCTAATTTTAAGGAAAACTAAGCCTATATTTTTAATATTTTTCAATGTTTGATATGCTTTAATTAGGCTCGAGTTCATCAAATTTAATTTTGATTTAATTATTTTCACTGAGGAAGAAATTTTACAATTTTGAATTTTTATTAAAATTTATTGATAATTTTTCCTTGGCTGAGCTGGGATTTGAACCCGGGTTGATTTTTACATGTCTCAAGAATCACCACATTCTATCTTCAGAAAATCTTTGAGTTCTAACCACTGCACCACTGCGGTGCCCGCCAGCCAACAGTCAAACATCAATCTTTTAACCAGTAGTACTCGTGGTTCGAAATTTGCTGTTATTATCATTTTTAAATTTTAAATTACATGTTTATGTATATTTGTGTTCAAACCAACGAACTTGTAGTATTTGCAAAAGCACATACGACTTTATGTAGGTTCTTAAAAAAAGCCAATAGCCCACTGTCAGCCTTAGTAAAATTCTGGCTTGCACGCATTTTCATGTAAAAGAAATAAAATTTTTACATACCACAAAATACTCTCTAAATACCAAATGGCAAACACCTTACAAACATATCGCACTTGATCATAAAGAGGGTATTAACTCAAAATTTTTATTTGTCACTTTCGGGAAAAAGTCGACACGTAATATTCACATTAACTCGCTGCAACAATGTCATGCTATGAAACGGTTGGCTTAAACATTATTTTTGAATGCCTTTAATTTTAAATTGAAAATTATTTTACTCTACTGAAAATTTTCAAATTTTAAGTTAATACCCTTTTTTTGATCAAGAGCGATATGTATAAATGTAAAGAAATTTCTAAGTTTTAAAGTATTTCAAAATAAATAAACACAAACGTACACAAGACGTTAATATAGAGGTATAAATTCATACACAGATATACTATATAAATATATACATCAGATTAAAATTTATGTTATAAATTCATGCATGCATATGCAATTATTTACACAACTGTCAAATAAATGACAATCTTTACGATACAAAAATTCAACAACATTCCAAATAGAAAACAAAGCAAAAGAAAAACTATTCTACACTTTGTCTCTTCAACATCTTAAACACCCAAAAAAAAATTTAACCCAAGACAATATTACAATTGTTAGGATTCTTCTTCACCAAACTTTCCCTTCTTCAGTGTATTAAGTTAAGAAAATCGAGATATAATATTCGTTCTCATATTCCTTCTTCTTTTACATCATCGCCTTCATCCTGAAATATGGAAACTGAATGTTTGTAGTCATTGTTTTTGTTGTAGTCATATTTACTGTAAACTCTCTAAAAGCAAATGATGAGATAATGCTGATTGCATTCTTCCACTTGGAATATCCTTGAACATGAAAGTTGTTTGGTGTAAAAATCGATTTATTTATGTGAAATGTTTATACTGATGATGAAGATGGTTTTGGTGGTGCTACACTTATAGATACATTTACTCAATTAAACGCACACATATACAACATGAAATGTAAACTCGTCATTCTAGTAACTGGGAGTTAAATGTAGTGACGAGATAAATTTGTGTTATTGGTAAGTATGTGTAAATGCTTGTAAAAGAGAGACGCTTTAACATATTTGAAAGTATCTAGTGAATACATTCTGTAAGTTAACAGAAAAAACTATTTCTTGTCTAAAAAAGAGAGAACATTATGTTATTGAAAATTCTGTTGCAAGCCGGTAAAAAGTCTACACAAACTGTTAAAAGTTATAATTAACATTACGAGTTATTTAAGAGCATTTGTATCTGGAAATTTGTCGTGTATAACAGTTAGGTACTCTTTTTTTCTTAGTGTAGACTTGTAATGCGCATATGCAATTACTGTTAACTGTTTAAAATCTTGTCGAAAGCCGATTTTATTTCAAAATGTTAAAAGGAGAAGTACTTTTTCAGTAGATAGGAATCTACTATTTTTGTTAAACATTGTGGAATTTGATAAATGTAAGGTAGATTTTATCTGGGTAAAAGTTATAGGAAAGTTTTGAAAATGGTTATCTTTAAGTTCTATTTTTATATAACATGGGTAAAGATGTGGAATACTTTTAGATTTTGTACGTTCAACACAACATTTGTCTCAAAATTATTACCGTTGGAACAAAAATTAATGTCTTAGGTAGAGTTTTTTTTCCCCCGGACTTTTTCGATTCCCGGGAAAGCGGGAATTTTTTTTAAATCTCCCGGGATCCCGGGATCCCGCTCCATATAAATAATACAAAGTAAATTTTGTTATTAATAAATGAAAAAAACTTTTATAAAAAAACTTAAGGGAACTTGTTTACAAAGAAAGATAAAGAAATTGTTCAATACCAAAAAATTAATTGAAGATTGAAATAGGAACTTGAATTATTATTACCTCACGCCTTTATTCCCTATTATTATGCTTCAGTATTATTATGCTCTGGATAAAAGATAAAAAGATAACATAAACATAACAATTTAATTCATAAAACAATAATAAAAACAAAATAAAAATTAAGGTACTCAAGATATGAGATCAAAAAGTTAATTAATAAAATAGATAAAATATTTTAAAGAAATATGTAACATTTTTTAACGGCTTAGGAAATAACTTTCTGACACACTCAAAGCGCTTGGTAAGTCGTCAAAAAGTATATTCCTGATTATATTTACTAATTATCATGTTTCCGAAAAATTTCGTTCATTTTTTACCGAGGTTGGACAAATAGTTAAAAGTGCACCGTTGGAGCATGCTTCGGATTCACAATCAGAAGCAATTTTTTCTTTTTTATAAACAGCGTCTATATCACTCAAATGTATGTCAAGGGTGATGCAAAAATAGCATCAACGGGACTGCTTCTTACAAACCTTTTCATTTCAATAGGTCCATTTGTAATCTTTAGGACAATGTGTTTTTCAAGTTGTATGTTGTAGTATCTTACACGAGTTTCCAAAATGTTATTTTATTTCGGTTTCCGCGCACTTCATGGGTATATAAACCAACACAAATTGAAATTGAAAATTTGTGTTTATCACCTAATAAACATATCGCTCCTTCATTGCATCATAGTCATATATCAAAATTTGAAGTAACTTTAGCAAAGTTTTCCTTCATACGTTCTCGTATTATATCTCAAACTGAACCGAAGTTATAGCAAAATATATCTTTAAATCGGTACATTTGGAAAACTTTAAGCGCTTTTTGCCAAGATCGTTTGTTTTTGTAGATATGACTATGTTGCAACAAAGGAGCGATATGTTTAGGTATCTCCTATTTTTAAGACTTGTTCATGGACAATGAAACATTACTGCCTGCATCTTATTTTGAATTAATGTTCTTTATTAACTCTTCACTTCACTAAATGTAATAATTATCAACTGTTGCACTGCCCATTCTGCTTTTAGTAGATATATTGCATCAGGAGACATTGATTTAAATACATGTACTCACTTCTTGCAATTTATCTAATCCACAACCCATCCACAGATGCTATTTTTTAGATAATAGAAAATAAAATTTTAAAGTATAAATTACTATTTTCTGAAATTATGAGGAATTTTTTATTTCCCGGGATCCCGCAAGAAAAATCCCGGGAAAACGGGAAATAAAATAATGGAAACGGGAAATGGGACGGGAAATCCCGGGAAAAAACCCTAGTCTTAGGTCATAAAGTGTACTCGTATGTATATGTATATAAAAATTTCGACTTCATGATACATCGCTAAAGTGTAAGTTATAATTGTAAAAATTAGTTTTTCTTTTTTTTGTACTTAATTAAACGTATAACGATAGAAAACAAAATTTTTTTAGAGATTTAAAAATTTGGCAATTTTTCTTTACAGCCCGTTTACATAAGAATGAAAACAAATACATTTAATTTTAAATCTTCATCAAGATCTAGTGCGTTAACATTGTACTCTTTGACTTTTGCGAGATATTGTTTTAATAACAAAAACCGCTGAAAGAAAGTTTTTATGTAACACATTCATCATATGTACTTATAAAGAAATAGGCATTTAAAAATTTGCATTGCCTTTATAATCAACTGCATTTATTTTATCGATATTATTTATCTGTTCCATTTTTTTACCAATTTCTTACAATTTTTTAATAGTTTTAACAAGCCGTAATTTCTGTTTTTTTTATTAAAATGTCACTTTTTCTTGTACTATTACTATTATTTAGTCATCGTCTAGTCTTGAAATTTTCGTTGCTTTTTTAAGTTCTGCTTTAAAATTGCATTAGTGCCCAAACTATAGTTTAGCATTTTTCGTATTTTTATCTTGTCTTTCCTCTTCTCTTTTTTATTTTTTTTTTTTTACAAATACACCTACAGCCACAGTCAACTTGAAAAATGTGAGAATTACAAAATAAAACAGAATTGCAGAGTATGTACATGAAACTGAGTACACCTCCCCAATCTTCTCACCGCTCTCATCTATAAATTCAAGAATTGCTGCAACAAAAATTGCAAGTCGGGACTATGACAGTAGTATATTTTAAAATGAAAAAGGGAAATCTGCTAAGTACTAGATTTAGTTTTAGTGTAAACGAGCTATTAGATATAAAGGGTGGTTAAATTGTAAGGGCCGATGTTGACATTTCTCTATTTCAGACTTACTCAATTTGAACCATGGAGAGATACACAATCCAACAACGTGTTAAAGTTATCCAGACTTATTATGAAAATGTGCGTTTAAATCAAAATGCATATCGTGCATATCGAAGAAAATCATCTTCAGTGATGAGGCACATTTTCACCTCAGTGGATGCGTTAATAAGCAGAATTGCCCCATTTGGGCGAATGATTATCCAAGAGTGATTGTCG
Source organism: Pollenia griseotomentosa (assembly GCA_963931875.1). NCBI lineage: Eukaryota > Metazoa > Arthropoda > Insecta > Diptera > Polleniidae > Pollenia > Pollenia griseotomentosa. The sequence continues at coordinate 80,135,821 of OZ007563.1, forward strand.
AAAAACCAATGCACCCACAAAGAGTGACTGTTTGGTGCGGTTTATGGGCTGGCGGCATCATCGGGCCGTATATTTTCCAAAATGAGGCCGGTCAGGCAGTTACTGTGAATGGTGTTCGCTATCGTGAGATGATAACGAACTTTTTATGGCCCGAATTGGAAGATATGGATGTGGACGATATGTGGTTTCAGCAGGACGGTGCCACTTGCCACACAGCTAACGAAACAATGGCTCTTTTGCGCAACAAATTCAATGGCCGTGTTATCTCACGTAATGGCGATGTCAATTGGCCGCCAAGATCATGTGATTTGACACCGTTTGACTTTTTTCTTTGGGGTTATTTGAAAGAAAAGGTGTACGTCGATAAGCCAGCAACAATTCAAGAGCTAAAGGATGAGATAATTCGGCACATTAACGGCATAGAACCTCCATTATGCCTCAGGGTCATCGAAAATTTAGACCATAGGATGGAGGTGTGCCGCCGTGGTCGCGGCGCACATTTGGCCGATATATATATCATAATAAAATAAAATTACAATAATTTCCTAAATAGTTTGTGTTTTATTCAAAATCAACATCGGCCCTTGAAATTTAACCACCCTTTATTTGCAATCATACCCAAAATGGAACTTCAAATATAGCTGGTTTTTAAGGGAAAATGTTAAAGTTTCGCTTCCTACCTTGTTTACAGAAGGCATGAATTTTATATAGCGAGTTCCCAATTTGACACAATGTACTGAATGCAACAATAAGGTTTACACACTGAGTTTTTTTGTTGTTTCAATTAAGGCTAAGCTAAGTTAACTAAGAGTAACAGTAACTTAACCTTACCGTAAAAAAGGAACACTAATATATTTCTTACAGATTGAGACGTAACATCTTACTGCTAACTAAAGGGTGATTTTTAATGAATTAAGTTTTTTGGGCTGGTAATTGGTAATTGTGTCCAAACTACATCTGTGAAAGTGAAAAATTGTGTTCAGCGATGAGGCTCATGGCTAAATGGATACGTAAACAAGCAAAACTGCCGCATCTGGGCCGTACAAGAGTTACCGATGCATCCCGAAAAAATTACAGTTAGGTGTGGTTTATGGGCTGGTGGCATCATCGGTCCATTTTTCTTCAAAGACGACTGTCGAAGAAACGTTACCGTCAACGGCGAACTATATCGAGCCATGATACGCGACTTTTTTTTGCCCCAATTGGCTGAGTTGGACTTGGTTAATATGTGGTTTCAACAAGACGGTGCCACATGCTACACAGCTCGTGAAACAATGGACATGTTGAAGGATGAATTTGGTGAGCAGTTTATCTCTCAAAATGGCCCTGTGAGTTGGCTGCCAAGATCATGTGATTTGACGCTTCTTGACTATTTCTTGTGGGGTTATGTGAAGTCGTTGGTCTATGTGGACAAGCCAAACACGATTGAAGCCTTAGAGTATAACATAACAGGTGTTATTCATGGAATACAGGCCGAAATGCTCGAAAAAGTGGTGCAAAATTGGACCTTACGAATGGGCCATTTGAACCGGAGCCGCGGGCAACATTTACATGAAGTTATTGGTAAAAAGTAAATGGCAAAGACCAATTTATCGATTTCAATAAAATTTTGAATATATGATGCAAATTTGAGTGTTTAATTATATTTTTAAAAAAACTACGCTTAAAAAATCACCCATTATAATCGTTCTAATTGCTTAACATACTACAACAATAAAGCAGCTGATTTGCAACGTTACTGTTACTCCCGGCTAACAGAGCCTTTACTCTTCAATATTCTCCCTAACAAAACTCCTTCGTAGTATTCCCTTACTACTATGGCCCTTTAAATCTGCTTTCGGCAAAATCAGGGCTCCGCGTTTTCTCTTTTCTCTTTTATTCTCTTTTATACTCTTTTATTACGTACTTGTGCACACACATAGAAGATAATTTTACAACATTAACAGCAACATATGTAAAATTCATACAACGCATACAATCGCAAAATGTAATAATATAGGTTGCCGATCGCAGCTTTAAATGTTATTTCTTTTGTATTGAATTTGTTTAGAGTTCGCTTTCTTAGCATGCTCCATGTCTATATGTCCTATTGCTTAGCGCATAAATATGCGCTTCAGCTAAGATGGGCTAACTCATCTCTGAGACGCGGGTGCATGCGTGTAGTACTCGCCTTACCAGCGGGTCATATTCGTTCGTTGTCGACTGTCCAATGTATCGCACAACGCATTACAGAGAAAATTTTTTTTTCGGCAGAAGTTTTCCCAGTCGGCTATAATGTGGAAAAATTCAAATTAAATGTTCACAAACACTACGCCCTCTTTCCTTCTCCCCATAACCTATTTCCTAATACCAGGCATCCCCTGAGTATTGGCTCAAAGTAAATAAAATGTGAAACCTGTGATCACCCATATTTTTCAACAAAAATCGATATTTCTTGTAAGAATTCAAAAATCCTTTAAACGTTAATTTTTAGTAAATTAGCGTTTCAATAAAAAAAACAAAGTTTTCAAATTCAGGCTTATTTATCTTTCAAACGAGTTTTGTCGTATTCTGTAATCTCTTTCATTTTGTAAGTTTGTAATACGTCATGTAAAAGAGAATTCCTATAAATTTGCGTAGATCTAACACTGTAAAATTAAAAGATTGATTTACACCACCAGCATATTTTATCGTTTCCATTACTATTTTTCCTCCAATGATTGTGGAAATAAATGGCACCAAACTTTGAAAGGAGTTTGTAATGCTTTTATATCGTCTGTAAGATCACAATCGCCTCCGAACTGAACTTGCTTAGCATCAAATTGAAGATGTCCCTTTTTCCATAAAATTCTTTCAAATTCCGATGACTTGGGATTTATATAAACTCTACTAAATGCTGAAGAAAAAGAAGCCCAAATATTTGTCGGACCATAAGTCGTTTTAGTATTTGAATTAGAAGTAGAAGGTGTTAAATCTAACGGTTCATATCGGCCCAAATCTGCCGCTGTCGGAACTTCCTGAAAATTATCTTCAGTTATCATTTGTATAAATGAATCATGTATAGATCCTTCAATATCTATTTCATCCTCATTATCACTTTCTTTATTGTTTTCGTCCTGTATCAATAGAATTCTAGTAGCTTCTTGAAGCTCTGGTTTCTTTTTACAAGAATTTGTAACTTGCATGTCATCCTCATCTGAGTCACTGCTGTCCGTACTATCTTAAGTGATACCATTGCTATTGAACGGTAACTCACAAACTTCCTCATCAGTCATATTGACTCCATCAACCTTTCTAAGTCCTGACATGACTTAACAATTTTAAGTTCTATATTTTTTACTCAATTAACAATGGGCTGTCGCTTATTATTTTTTATTAAATAATTAATCGTGTAATGAAAGCAAGACGCTGAACATAGAACCTGCTTGTTCAAAGCATAAAATATAAATGAACTTTTGTAGAAGAATGCGCGGTGTATCTTTAAAGATACAACCATTAAATAATGGTTTTTAGCCACATTTTGAAACAAAAAGCTTTTGTAAATACTTTTTACACTTAATTAAATATGTTAACACTTCACTGAATTTTTTCAAATCTTTAATTTATCTCCGCTTAATGTTATGTAACATCTAAATATAAATTTTTTTTTATTTTTGCACAAAACTAATTTTTAGCTTTAACTGCTAATAAATCGCAAGTACTGAAGATTTCCTCGACAGGGATATTTTTAAAATGAGTTATAATATTTTAAATACGTTCAGTTTATTTTTATTCAATTTGGTTCAAAATTGGAACCGTACGATTTTTTTTTTTTTTGCTGTATCTTAAAAGAACAATGCGCATTTAAGGGTTAATAGATTTTACAAAATTAAACAGCCGAACTTATTTATGCAGCCACTATTTTTTTGCTTTTGATTTTTATTTAAATTATAAATCTCTTTAAATAAGAACATGTATATTTGTTCACACATTATGAATGAAAAAATAGAAAAATCAAACATATTATAAAAAAAAAAATTATCTGCCTTCCAAAAGACTATTTTATATTTTGATTTTATATCATAATTTGCAATAGACTACAAAATTATTTTAGTACTAAAACACTTAAATAAACGTGATAGTATAAAATGTTAATTTAATTTAAGCGTTAATTAAATTATCAATGTTAAAACATAAACTATGGGCTTATAAAACGTGACTTGTTAATGGTTGATGTACTTTAGTAACACATACAAACAAACGTACACAAACCTACGTACATTTATAGATTCTCTAACACATACTCTTATTCAACAATAAATAAATAATAGCACTGCTTAACAAATTTTTTAATTTTTGGAATGACCATCTCTTGCAATGCGTCTTGTTTACATGTTTGGGACGTTGATGACAAATTCATCAGAAATTTTTAAACACTGCGAATAATTTTCTAGATACTAAAGGTATGTTCAGACCTAACAAATATTTGACGAAAAAATTCAAAAAAAGCGTGACCAGTAAATTGATCAAACTTTAGCTTTATTTTTAACAATTTCTATTGATTTACTCAACTTAATTTATAAAAATATAGTTCTATAATGTAATTTAGAAACTATTAAATTATTTTTAATCTAGCCAAACGTTTTGAAAATGCAAATATTTTTTAATAAAACTAGTGGTTACGTGCAGACGTCAAATATTTAATAGGTGTGAACATAGCTTTAGAGTTGCAAGTACAATTTCAAATCATATTCCGACTTAACCCATATCGTCCCAATGTTCGATTTTTCGAACAGTAAATTTTACGCGTTTTTGTAAATTTTTTACTTTTTTTAGGTAAGACAAAGAAGTAATTTTTTTAAACAATTTTATATTGTAAGTGGTTAGCTACAAATATAAAAATAAAAGTTCTTACCCACTTCACTCCTCCCTTGTATAACTAGAGGGAAGAAAAAACCTTAATTTTGGCATAATTTTAAAAACTGAAAACTTTGTACAAAATATAAAAAAGTAAAAATGTAGTTCCATTGAAAAACGATTAAACTTTTAACAACAGCAAAAACATTTCCATGTTTTTCAATTGTGTTTTTGTTATTTGACTTTAAAAAGCAGTGTTTGATTTTTCGAACACTGGGCACTATTTAGCACTTTTGGTATTTCTCTGAAAGGCTAACTGAATCATCGCATATTACCATAATATAAATTTTTCACTAATTTGAATAAACGGAAACATATTTACGTGCGATTCAAGGAGCTTTAGGTGCGCATAATGAAACCACTATTGCACACATCATTCGCAATATTGAGTCCCAGTTTACATTGGTGGATGATACTCGACCGGTTAGACCACATCCAGCTCGTAGTGAAGTAAATATAGCAGCTGTAGCTGAGAGAGTATTGGTCCAAATTTTTTCAAAATTGAGAAAAATCAGAGCACAGGGTATTAACACTACTAATGCATTTCATTGGGTTGGAACTAGGAAAAAAGGTTATGGGAAGGAGAAAAGAGGTAGTAACGCCTGTGAACATTCGACTAAAATTTATTCATGTTGACAGTGAGAGGGAAGACTTCAGCAGGAAGGTTATTCCACATACGAACAGTCTGGCCAAAAAACGAATTTTCCCTGTAATGCATTGTACGATTTACAAGCTAATCGACCACAAAAGGATGGGCTCTTGAGGAAAAACGTGTATTACGAACAAACGTACGGGTTTCGGTCTCGGCGTAACATTCATGTTCTGACTCATAGCACCAACATCGGACACGCTTGGTCCATAATCAAATGATTACAAATGGTAAAGGTTGCTGTCATTTGCAAAAGAGTAGATAGGGTTCGAAGTTTGATATAGGAGGTCATTTAGAAAAATAGAAAATATAAATAGTAGGGGAAAGAAAGTGCGGCACCCCTGAATGAATTTTGAACTCGTTTGACGAAACTCCATCTAAAACAACTCGTATAGTGCGATCTCTGAGAGAACTCGATATAAATCGAGATAAATTATCACCGACACAAAATAAAACAAGTTTTGACAAGAGTGCACCATGTCAGACTCTGTCAAACGCCTTGGAAATACCTTAAGCAAATCCCTTACTTTCGCCAAAATGGTGAATGGAACAGCACCATATTTCCGATAACAGGGACAGTAGGTCTCCAGTAGAGTAACCTAAAAATCAAGCGCATGGTGAGATCTGGTTTCAACAAGACGGCGCTACGAGCCATACATTTTGGTGAGCACATAATTTTATGATTTGCTATGGTAAATTGCCTACCTAGATCGTGTGACATCTCACTGTAGACTATTTTCTCTGTCGATATCTAATGTCAGGGATCTTCAGTATAAATTAGCTACGGTTGACGCTTTAAAGCTAACATTACTCGTGTTATTCGCGAGATACCAGTCGCTATGCTCGCATGATTCGCCCAAAATTGGACCTTCCGAATGGACCACCTCAGACAAATTCATGGCCAACATTACCATGATATCATTTACATACAGTTAATGCCATAAATTATTCTTTTAACCGATAATAAAAATGTCAAGTTCACTTTCAAATTTATGTGTTTTATTTAACATTTTAATTTAAACCTCACGATGAATCACCCGATATATCTATTAACCCGGTCCTGTGTGTATATTTTTAATTTTAATAAATCCCTTGTTCTTTTTTTCTTTAATTAAATAATATTAATTAGTTTCAGTTTATAAAACACTTAGGTTTTCTATACAGTAGAATCCCAATAATTCGTCATCGCAACGGACCGGCCATTTCTTACGAATTATAGGGGTTTTCGATTTAGCGGGATTTCGATTTAACGGGGTTAAAATAAAATATATACGAATAAACGGGGTTTTTCAATTTATTTACTAAAACGATAAAAAACAATTGTTAAAAATAATATATATATATATCTACAAATTATTCATATAACAAACTGATCTTAAGAAATAAACACACACACAAGCAAATACCCACGCAAGAAAAAAAAATTGGGGTTAAAAAAATCATTTTTTCCATGTTTCTGGTGTTTTTATTACAAATTATAAGTGGTTGTTAGCAAACAATTACGATTTATAAGAGGTAAAGAAAATTTCATTTGAAAAAAAATTACGAATTAGTGAGGGGACCAAATTGTATGGAAATTTTACGAATTAACGAGATTTTTTCAAGGGACCGACAGTTTATTACGAATTATCGGGAATTATAATTTATCGGGATTTGACTGTATTTGCAATCTATAGGAGCAATAAAACAAAAATGCTAAATAGTGCCCAATGTTCGATTAATCGAACACCATTTTTCTCAAAAACAAAAAATCTAAAAAAAATTTGGACTTCAGATTCGTGTTTTTTAGTCCCAAATTATATATCAACCACCAAGATTTATAAAGTTACTCGAAAAAAAAAAATCGCTGGGACGAAATGGGTTAATTAACCGAGCAATATTAACTTAGTTATTCAGCCCGATGAAGTAAAACAGACCAGAGCATGTGGAGGGAATCGGAACCGCAACCCTCGCACTGGTAGACTAGCTCACTACCTACCGGGGCTCCAGTTTTAGAGATAATTTTTCTTACATGTTTTTTTATAAACTAAGCACTCTGGTTGCACCAAATTAGACAAGCAAATAGCAGTTTTAAATATACTTATTTAAAAGCCGTTTTTGCAAATTGTTAGTTTTTTTTTTTTGTGAAATATTAGGACAATTAAAAAGATTCGGCTTTTCGGGCTTAATTCCCAATTTTCACTCTTGATAAATACACTGAAATTTATTGTTGGAGGATAAGCTAGTTTCTATGCGCATTTCACTGGTTGCTTAGGGCAGTTCATCAGGAAACATTCTCCAAAAAACTTTAGAAAAGCTAAATTTATTAGATATGCAAACAAAACTGTAGAATGAATGAGAATTACAAACACTCCAAAATTTTGTTTGCAACGATATCAAAGCTTTAATAAAATACCGACAATAAACAGTGAGTTTTTCTTTTCTAACATTGCCCACTACAATTGGTTGGAATTTTTCCAACATTAGGTGTAGTTGTAAGCGGGACAATTTATATTTTTTCAAAGTAACGAACATTGTTATTCTATGACCTTTTCTCTTTTATAAAGTATTTGGATTCCCGCAAAAAGCACCGCTAAATGTTAAAGGCTAGGGAAATCAAATCAAGCCTATTTGAGATATCATGTTCTGAGTTAAATACCGAAGGTAGTCCGACGGAACAGGGTCTGGACTATTTGACGGGTTGGTTGGTTAACTAGGCGTACTGCAAGTAGAGTCGAAAGTGACCCCGTTTTGACACCACACAACTCGTCAAGAATATGAACCCCCGATCAAGCTTGATCCAGCGCAATACTGAGGTAGCTAGAGACGAAACGTTGCGTTGAGATATTTCAGCGAGTTGCTGAGTTTCACCTGCGATATCTCAGAGAGTTCTTGCAGAATGAAATTCCTAAATAATCCATGTCGCGTTAATTTAAAAGCTCGGCAATCACATGGAAGATGAAATACTGTCTTCTGAGTTTCAGGTTACCTACAGTTGCGGCAGCATTCATTAAAACCTATTTGGCGGGTGAGGAAAGCACAAAATTTGGAAACCACTATTTACTTTAAAGCTTTCAACTTGTTTTGCAATGTACCTGGTGGCATATTACAGGTCCGTAAGATCATCTGGCCCGATTAAAAAATTTATGGAATTCATCTAGTCCAACCGTATTTTCGTAATTGATACATTTTTGATCGCTAGTAATAAATCAGGACGAAAATTCTTTTTCGGATATCGAAAATCATATCGACCCCTTTGCGCGAAATTATCGTATTCGCCAATTTTTTTGAAATTGAGTTTTTGATGCAATCTTGTTCTACATTCAAAGAGACGTCACCTGACAAAATATTGTAGGCCACTTCCACTTCGTTGCTCCAAAAATTGATTGTATATTTTCATTTTGATATTAAAAGCGAATGCAGAGAAAAGTAGAAAAATGGCTGTCCTGTAAAATTTGGTATTTGCAACATACGATAATTTCGCGCAAAGGGGTCGATATTTTAACGGTCTCAATTTTAACTCATGTAGATGCATGCCATGCTATTGAATGAATTCTACTGTTTGCAAATGTTTCGACGTTACTGCTTGAGAGGCTGCCATCGAATGTGAAAGCTTTCATCATCTTTGCAGTTCTTTGACTGGCCTGGGCGGTAGTTTTCTTCCGTGTTAAAACCACCATCTCTAAGCCGTTCAAACCATCTCTTGCACGTGAATATCGATGGAACAAATATGCCTCCAGAGGTATGTAGGGGAACATTTCAAGGATATTCCACCTTATGGTATTACATGGTATTACATTACGTTAAGGGAGATCTTAAAAAGCCTACTTCAAGGGCGGTTTTTTCACCACTTTACAGTGGGTTGAAAGGTAAACTAAGGATTAACTCAGGGAAGTCCATTATTATCGATATTAAGAGAGAAACTAAGTAATGTTAAAATGCTTGTTAAGTGTGTTTCAAGAAGAATGTTATTGTTTTATCAACTATTTTTGTTTTTAGACACATTTTTGAACCCTGCTTAGGAGGCATCGCATTGATGTACATTTGTATTCGAAGCAAAAACAACTTTATACAACATAGTTTATTAATCATCATATACGTAGACCGTAACCGTATCGGTAAACCGTAAAAAGCATTTGCATTTTATCGTCTAGTTCCGTGTTATTTAGTCTAAACTGCTAAGAAACAGGGATAAGTATCGTTTTATCTAACAGTACATTCAAAAAAATTGTTTAATAAATCGTATATATTTTAAGAGAAGGTTGTTTTTCTGTTTTTCAGTGTAATAAGTCACATCCAACTACATTTTAATTGTTTGTTATTGTTGTTGTTTATATAAAATAATTATGCTTCTACTAAATATCAACGCTAATTTGAAAACTAAAGTGAATTACAAACTCACATTTATATAGAATTATAGATAAATTTAAATATGTATATAAGTATGTGTGAATTTTTGTCTACGTGTTTATATATCGATAAATGATTTAATTTATATTATATAAAAGTACGTGTGCACTTGTTTGTTTGTATGAATGTGAGTATCAAAAGCTAAATTATGTTTAAATTATAATTGCATAATATACACGTTTGCTGTCATTTTGAAGTTGATGATAATGTGTTGATGATGAATAAACATCAATTGATACAAAAATACTACAAAATACACACTCTAATGCAACATCCCAGTAAACAATTTTGCCCCAGATGCCTGATGTCTGATAAAATCTTTCGTTTGAATTAGAATTTGAACTGAAATGTCTAAGTTTCCTTTAGACATTCATCTTTATCGTGGTTGGAGAATTTAAAATACGCTTGCGAATGTTTGGTAATAGATTAGAGGAAATAATATTTTTTTATGATGTGCTATATTCCCAATTTTAATTTTTGATAAATACACTGGAATTTTTGTTGCTTAGGCCAGCTCATTTTAGATTTTAGAAAATCTTAAAAATATTAAACAAATAAAACTGTGAAGCGAATAAGAATTATAAACACTCTAAATTCTACTTGTAGCAATATCAAAGCTTAATCAAAACACCAACAATAAACAGTGAGTTATCTTTTCTTACACTTCCCTACAATTGGTTGGCTTTTTTCCGACATGAATTGTTGTTGTAAGTGGGTAGAAAGAAAAAACAAAAATTAAAAAACAAATTTCTTAATTTAATTGTTTTCATAGAAAAAAAAAACAATTTGCCATTTCAGTTTTTTTGCATGGGCACCTGCAAATTTATTATCAAAGTTGGGAATACAAAATTTATTATTAATAAGATTTTTCTATAGAGATATATGACGTGCTTAATTCCCATTTTATTTTTCTCTTTATTCTATTACCAAACAGTCGCTGAAAAACTGTTCTAACATCTAAATTAAAGCAATTCTTTGAGCATATTCCGAAATTTTTTAAAGGAATATATAGAATTAATCTGCATTCTTTTTGGCAGGAAATTAACGTCTGCAATCTTTGTTTATATGAAAATATTAACCGTTTTCAGTAACCCATTTTCTAAATGATCTGTGTATTTTCTTAACTTAAATTTGCTCGATAAATCTGAGTTTTATCTGGAGGGAATTTAATTATTTTTTTTAATTATGTAGTTAAAAGATTTTTTTTATTTCCTTATAGATTTTAGTATCTAGCCTCTGAAAAATGTTATAGAAAACTTTGGTATTTTCTTTGATTTTTGATAAGAAATTTATTCGAAAATATAACAACTACTCATTCGAAGTTTTAAAAAAGTCTTTTACTTTGATTTTGTATTCCAAAAAATTACTTTGATAAAGTCTGACAATTTTCTAAAGTTGTATCAGGGTTAGTTTCTTTGTGTTTAATCGAACTGTTTATGGCTTTTGATCAAAATTTTTAATTTATTATCTTAAATCAGGCTCAAGTTCTTAAAATTTTATTTTCATTAAATTATTTTAATGAAGAAAGGAATTTTAAATTAAAATTTTTTGATCATTTTTATTCTTGACTGAACGGTGGGGGATTGAACTCGGGTAGAATTTACATGTTTCGAGAATAACCACATTGTCATCATCAAAGTTCTTTGCAGTCTTTAGTAAAACATCAATCTGTTAACTAATTACAAATATTTTTGTCGATTGAAATTAATTATCTGTTTTTAATTTTACATGTTTCTTTTTTACTTTTCTTTTTTCGTTCTTTTGTCAAGACTTTGTCTTTTTTTCAGTCAAGAATAAAAATTATCAATTAATTTCATGTTGTAAAATTTGTTTCTTCATTCAAATAATTGAATGAAAATTCAATTTGATGAACTTGAGCCTGATTTAAAATAAGCCAATCAAAAAGTTCTATCAGTTTTATTTCAGCGCACAGTGCAACGATTGAAACCAATAGATCAACAAAACTTGGTACCCATGTGAATTAAAGCTAAATATAAATATATATTTTGAATTTTAATAAATTCGACAGAAAATCATGCCCTCCTTCCATGTATGTACATATCCTTAACGTATAAAATTAAATTGGAATTAAAGATAAAATAATATTACGATTAAAATTCCGACTTTAGTTTTCATCTGGAGCGTTGATTTGGCTGGGCTTATAATACGATTTTTGTGCTTCAGGTTGTCGGTGAGGATCTTTTTTATCGCCAGTAATGATTTAATGCAAAAAGTACATTATGTTTGTTTTAAGGTATCTCGGCTTTATCATGTGTGGTACAGAATTTCCTTCCTCTTGGGTTACTTCTGTGTTAATTGCAAACGTTTAGAATTTGCTTTTGGAAGGCTATTTTGTAAGGATTTATTGACTTTAACATCCTTTTGTAGAGTTTAAAACAATAAAATGTAAAAACATATGTACATATATACATTGTTAATTTATACATATTTATTACATATTTATATACTTAAGACCGACTCACATTGAATGGAGCTGAAAAAAAGTGTTTTGTTACCCCTCTAAAATTAAAGCTTGATATGTTGTATGATGATCCCCAAAATATATCTGGTTTTAGCGTTGACCATCCGTGAGCTGGACCATTTTTAAAAAAGGTCTTTAAAAATTTGGTATCATCGAAAAAAGTTTTTTAAGCAGCATCCAATGGTATATAAAACTTGACCACTTGCGATTAACTAATTGAAATAGTTAACAAAATACATATTTTCGTTTCGGGTTTTCATACAAATTCTTCGTATGTGGAATCAAATTGAATCTGTTTTAAAATAATGTTAATTTATTTTATTTTTTTTTTTTTTTTTTGTAATTATTCACATAAAACGCGAAAATCGCGATATATTTTATCTTTTTTCATATATAGACAATATGGGTATCAAATATTTTCATTTTTCAATTTATCAAAATGTGAAAAATACAATTACAATAAAAAATATAAAATTTATAAAAAATCTTTTCGCGATTCTATCTTTGTATAAAGTTTGCACGATTCCATTTTGTTTGCAATATGACTAAATTTTATTTATGTCGTCGTCTTGGAGCAAAGTACAAAAAAATCCGAAAAACTGAAAAAACTGAAAAATTACCTTTTTTTAAAATGGTCCAGCTAACGGATGGTCAACGCTAGAACCGAAATATTTTGGGAATCATCATAAAACATATCAAGCTTTATTTTTAGATGGATAACAAAAACACTTTTTTTATGAGTCACTCTTAAGCCCTTATGACACTACATTTTTAATGCATTGTTCAAGTTTTGGTGAACAGTACAAATATAATGTAATACAAAAATTTACCAAGTGCAAAGAGTTAAGCTGTATTAAGATAAATTGGCAAACTGTCAAAAATTTTACTAAAGTTATCGATAAAAAATGAAGTTATGTCAAAAAAAATGTAAAATTTTTTAACTTAAAATTGACATTTCCAGCTTGAAATATTAAAAGTACTGCTGAATCAGCGGTTTATGGGCAAATTCAGCGGTTTACCGCTTTTTGTTTTTAGGTTTCTCATAAACAAAAAGTTGGCAGCATTTAATAAAATAAACAAAACAGGGATGGCTAAGTTGTTTCGATTGTACTTTTTTGTTGATACTTTTTTAACTAAGATTTATAATACCTTTTTGTGGGGTTTTTTATGAACAAAAATAAAATTAATTTCAACTAAAAAAATCTTTAAGTACAGTTAGGGTAAAAAAGTAAAATTTTTAAAGGTTGTTGGTACAATTTTAAAAATTCTGAACCCCATCCCTGAAACAAAACCATAACAAGAGAAAAAAAAAACTAAAAAACTTTGTTTACATTTTTAATAGTTTGCTCTTTCTAACATTTACTGTTTCTTTCTATTAATTCTATATCAATTAATGAATAAAAAATGTAGTGTCATAAGGGCTTTATATACGTACATATTATATTTTATAAGCCTGAGGCAATAATTGTTATGTTATAAAAAATATTCTGTGGCATTTTGACAAAACATCTTAAGTCGAGATAAGATAGCAAAAAAGTTTTTAAAAAAACTTCGGTTATAAAGCGTAAACAAAGATGTTTTTTGAATGAAACCTTGTACGATTAACAATATTTCTTTTCAACTTTTTAAATTTGACTTAAGATGTTTTGTCAAAATGCCACAGATATATTGTTGATCCCTTTTTCGAAATTTATTTTTTTAGCGATTCCAATATATTTCACACGAAAAAACCTTGAATACAATTAAAAAAAAGGGATTTGACAACATGTTGAAATAATGTGAGTTAGGGCATTTCTACATGAGACCAACGCTATCGTCGCTTACAGATTGTAATTTCTTGGTGGAACTTAAACACTGGGTGAAAAACAATGCGTTATCAACCACCCCTGAGTCTTGGAGCAGCAAACACATCCACGTAGAATTTGAGTACACTCGCCTCTTCTTTAGAAGCTGGAGCTATGTAACCTCAATTGCTTTTGGAAAAATGCTGTCAGCATATGTTGAGTAGCAACCGCACCAAGGGATAATATGACCTGTGGCCAAACTCTCCCTCAAGTGGTGAAAATCTGCCGTTTAGTGGGATATCCCTTAATACACAACTTTGAGTAGTAAACCACAACCAACACGTGATCCTCGAAAGTATTTTTTTAATGGAAGAGCGAAAAAATTTCCTGAAAGCCAGAAAGCTTTTCCCGCAAGCCTCACCAATAGTCAGTCCGGTGTCATTCCACAGCGGCTACTGAATCCCGTAGAACCAGATAGGATCTCTGCCCAGCTGCAATTGCAAGAGATCTCTTGTGATTTGTCAATTTTTGATTATTTCCGAGTCCCAGATAGTGAAATATCCTTAAGATGGTCCCTTCAGGGGGTATATACTAGGGAGATCGATCGAATAGTATTCGACCGGTTTTAACCGGTTATTTTAGTTTTGCCCAAGTCGAATATTATAAATGTCCATTTTTCGAATATCGAATAAACCGGTTATTTTAGTAAAATAAACCGGTTATTTTAGTAATGTGTAATTTATATACGTTTTCCTTATTTTTGCTATACATGTACCCGTAATTAAAGTATTTTTCTAATTGAATATTTGACAAACTTAAACTTTTTATAAAGAATGTCAAAACAAAAAGTAACAAAAGTCAAAAAAGCATTATGGGCAATGTAAATACAAATCTTTTATATAACCAAAAACAATTCAAAATACTACAAAAAAAAGTTCAGCTTAAAAAGTAGTTAGCAATTTGACAGTATTCTAAATACTATATATATCTTTATAAAGATGTTATCTCTGGTGATAATATCGAACTGATTTAAAAGACAATGGTGCTTAAACGGCCCTAAAATGATAAGTTGCAAAGGTTCTTCAGTCTCACGACTTATTAATCACTTTTAATTAGACTACAAGCTTCACATAAATATACGCAAAGGAAATGTTGACTTCGTTCCAAGTAGTTTTTATGAGACTGAAAATAATACTTTACTAAAATATGCTGCCAATAATGAATTAAAAACTCTTAAGTAGTTCTAGCATATCTTCATGCTTAAAACTACACCACACCGGCGAAATCAACGATATCGAAAAATTCTTCAGTCTTATTTATTAAATTACCAAGAACTTAAAACAAAATTGAAGGAATCAAACAATCTCATGGAAGGATTTAAATTGTGATCGACGAATTGACAGATATTTCATACAAAAAGCATGTTCATGTTACTAATGTTTCTATAATACTGAAACAAAAAAAATTAAAAAAAAAATCCTGGAAAAGAGGTTTTGTTTGCAACTTTTCAAAAATATGGTTGAAGCTTACTGATTTATATACACATGCTTAAGCACCAACAAATTAAAACTTCTTTAAAATAAATTTGCGAGAATATCTCAAATAATAAATTTATTAAATTCCTATAATTTTTTAAAACCAAAATTTTTCAAAATTTCTACAGCTATGTTCACACCTATTAAATTATTGACGTCGTACACGTAACCACTAGTTTTCTTAAAGAATTGTTTGGCTGGAGCAAACATTATTTAACTGCTTCTTAACTACATAACATATAAATACCTATTATCATCTTAGACATAAAGCTTAGCAAATAAATAGAAATTGTTAAAAATAAAGCTTAAGTTTAATCAATGCTTTTTTTTTTGATTTTATCGTCAAATATTTGTTTGGTCTGAACATACCTTCAGTCATAACTATGTATTTTGTTGGTTCCTTACTTTCGTGAATTGTTTTGTTTGTATTCTAATTAACTTTTTATTACAAAAACTAATCTGATTTTTGTATTTTTATGTACTCGAATTAAAACCGGTTAACCGGTTATTTTTAAAATGCTTAACCGAAAACCGGTTTTTTTAAATATCAACTATTCGGAATATTCGAAAACCGGTTATTGAAAAAAGTCGAATAATCGATCACCATAGTATATACACCTTTACAGTTTGCCTTTTAAACTTATCACTGTACGACATTCTTTTAAAGCTTTCGCCGGCTGGAGTTTGCAAGAAATTTTGTAAAGTTAATCTTTAAAATGCTCCAAACTAAGAGATACGATACCCTGTAAACCCCCTATAATATTCTGGTACGTTAACGGTCACACATTAAATGCGAAATGGGCAACGCACTTTGGCGAAACATGGTAAAAACAAATGTTTACGGGGATGACACATGAAAGCTAAAAAGCTCACACACAAAGCCTTAACGCATTCAGCAACTCCTTATACTTAATCAAGCATAAAACTTGCCCATAGAAAATATATTAGAAGGGTTTCATTTGTTTAAATATAAATTAAATCTAATTCCATTTCTGCCTTTTTTAAATGCTAAATTTTGAAACATTCCTAATATGAATTTCAATACAAATTTATGCAAATTTTATATAAAATGGGAATAATTTACAAATACAAACATACACATTAAGTATATTCACACGTATACACATACATATATTTTTCTCTATGAATACATGATGTAATAAACTCATGCCAACCAATATTTAAATTTTGACATGCGGTCAAAATTAGTCTACGACACATTGATTACATTTTGCAAAATTTTGTTTTTGTAATAATTTGCGTGGGCATCAGTTATCTATTCATATAGATTGTATTAGGGTTGTACTGATTTAAATTTATATTCCAGGATTTTTAAATCAGGGGCCAGATGGCGGCATGAATATAACCCCCAAAAAAATAATGAAATAACCCCCCAAAAGTTTGTACAGAGCACAACAACAAAGATTTTTGGGGGGTTATTTCTTTTTGTTTGGGGTGTTATTTCATTTTCTTAATTGGGGGACTATTTCATATATGAAATAATTCCCCAAAAAATCATTATGAAATAAAGCCCCAATATATTTTTTTGGGGATTATTTCATTTTTAAATTTATTACGAAAACACCGCCTTCGTTAGAGAGAAGATTTAGTTATGCAGAGAAAATTTAGTTAGCGAAGCCAGTGTTTGTTATACCGTAGAGGAGAAAATCCTTGCGCCCGGCCGAAGGCCGGCTATTCAGAGAAGATTTAGTTAGCGAAGCCAGTGTTTGTTATAACGTAGAGGAGAAAATCCTTGCGCCCGGCCGAAGGCCGGCTATTCAGAGAAGATTTATTTAGCGAAGCCAGTGTTTGTTATAACGTAGAGGAGAAAATCCTTGCGCCCGGCCGAAGGCCGGCTATACAGAAAAGCTTTAGTTATCGAAGCCGATGATTGGTATATCGTAGAGGAGAAAATCCTTGCGCTTGGGCGAAGTCTCAACCATGCTATCTATCGCATGATTCTTTAAACCAAAATTGGGCAATTAATGTAATATACATATTGGGGTCTTATTTCATTCCAGAATTTGGGGTCTTATTTCATATGAACTCAGCCCCCAAAAATTAGGGTATTATTTCATTTCTGTTTGGGGTGTTATTTCATTTCATTGGGAGCTTGTTTCATTTTCAAAATTGGGGGCTTATTGCATATGAAATAAGGCCCCACAATTTGAGGGCTTATTACATTATTTTTTGGGGGGCTTATATTTTGGGGGGTTATTTCATGCCGCCGGGCCAGATTCTGGCAGTCGTGATCGAGTAATTTCTCGATTCGTAAGCAATTTAATATCGTATTATTTCAGTCAATACTGACCGAATTGGAATTATTTTTTTGGTTATTGTAAAGCATACATTTGAGTTTCACAATACTGAAAAAATAATTTCGATTCGTACAGTATTGACTGAAATAAAATTGCCTTTGAATCGAGAAAGTACTCGATCACGAATGCCAGAATTAGGCCCCAGCTGTTTCTTTAAGTTGAACTTTAATTTAAAAAATCTATAACTATAAAACTGTTATTACATCTTTGATATTGAAAAATACGTTAAATTTCAAATCAGAGGCAATTAGAGATTATTTTAGATGTTAAGAAAAAATTTATTGATATTTATTAAAAATAATGCAGCTTAAACAGGCTTTTGTAAAGGTATAATATCATGATACCTTTATTTACCTCCATTACACTCTTAGTCGTAAGCATTGTGTATGATTACACTGTGTGTTAAAAAAACTTAAATCTCTAAAAGATGCCGCCCCCCTAATATTATTATAATGATATGCGTTTGTGTAAATGTTACATCTGTTGCGGCTATCTAAAAGGTTCTGAAGGATTAAGTGTTTCAGGTGTGTAAGTGAAAAATTAACATTAATATACATATACACAAAGTATGTATGAGTGCACACCAATTTGGGTTTCTATCTACATACATATTTATGTAAAAATTAATATATTTATTTGTAAAATCACAAATCGAGTTGACTTATGCAATTAGATTGAATTTATAGTAAATCTTGCTAATTTAATATAAATCAATGATTGTATAATGCAATAATATGAATGCTACTGTGTTCTGTTATTGATACAATTAAATTTCTGTTTTGCAGTTGCCACAAAAAAAAACATAAAAAATTAAATTTTAGTAAAAAAAAAGGTTTGATCCATGGGCGAAACTTCTACAAATTTCAAACAAAATAAAAAAGGTCGAATATGAATAGGATAATGAGCACTTACCCTGTGGAACAAACATTTTTAAAGTGACCTTCCGTTTTTAACACCACATCACTTTCTGAGTCGTTCTAGCGATGTCCACGCAACTGGCTCACACTCGAAAATAAGCCAATTTAGCGGCGGGAAGCTCTGAACTCCTAAACTAATAATCTAATTAGTTGCTATATGTTGTTACATACAAACAATTTTCCGATAAAATGTTTAAGTCGGCGGAAAATCTTATCTTCCAAACTAATAATAGCAGGATCCACATAAAATGTATGGGTGAACTAAGCTCGATTCACCATGCGTTCCGAACAACATTTTTGTCCGTTTTTTATATTGAGTTTGACGACTCACTCTTGAGACAGAGAGAAATTATTTTGTTAGGCAAGTTTTTTCTTGAATTGGTTCATGGTGCAATAATTAGAAGGTGGAAGCACTACAGAATCTTAATGTCATTATTATTTGTTTATTCTTAGGTAATGTCAAAACATTGTTAATTTTCTTTACAAAATAATTTTTGTGATAAAAAAAACAATTTGTGCGAGATTATATTAAAAACATGCGTTTACAAAACGAACCATTTCGAAAGGTGACAGGCAAATCTTTTTCGCCCACATTTGCCCCTTCGATATTTAAGGTTACAGTTATTATAGCTTTCGTTATGATTTTGTAATCTGGGGAAATATTTAGAAGTTTATTATTATATTATATATTATATATTAAAACAATATCGCATGCATATTATAAAGAAAATACGACTATTTACACTAAATTGTAAAAATTTTATGAAAAAAAATTTGATATTTTATTAGTCTTTTAAAATCTGTTGGTATATGACACTATAGGTGTTCCTTGACTCTAACATAAAGACTTTTAGGGGCCACATTTTCAGAAATAACTGTTATTTACGGTCCCTGGTCTTTTTTTTATTAAAATTTATGATTTTTGAAAAAATATGACAAACTGAAATTCTTATGAATGAGTTCCGTGAGGGATATGGCCACTGTGACCAAATCCTTCGATCTCAGGGAATCAAACCTAAAAAAAAATGAAGACTATTAACAAGGCTACAATAATCTATAAGCACTATGTCCAATTTATATTTTTCAAAATTTGACTTAGAAATTCTCAAATTTCAAATTTTCAAAAATTTATAAAAATGTTCACAAATACAATTTCAATATAGTGCTTAGTCCCAATTTCCACAATGCAAGTCTTATTAATAAACTTATCACATTTTCTTCTTTGAATCAGCTTCGGTGTTTCCAAGAGTCAAGTCTTATTATTCATCTGTTATTCCATTTGTATGAATGTATATGTGCGTTTTTACATTTCGCTTAACTGTATCCTCTCTCTTCCACTTTGAAGACATATTTATTTAATTAATTTTTAATATTTATTAAATATGTATGTATATTTTTTTTGTTTTGTTAAAATAAAAAATATTTAAAAAATTTTACACACACAAAATCACACACGCTACGAAATTACTTTGTACAACGAAATTAAATATGAAAGATAATTGTCAAAATAGACCTGTTGAAAATTACGAATGAGAAAACAAAGCGCATATGACGAGTACAGCAAGCTGAGTACTCGTTTCTTTTCCCCTCGTCACTCTCGCCTACAAAGTAGCAAGCTGATCAATAAGACTAGCATTGTGGAAATTGGGACTAATAGATTATTGTAGCCTTGTGCTGCCACCTTCTAATTATTTCACCATGGTTTCATTAAAATTTTTGTTCAGAACAAAATAAACTGAGTTGCCACTATTTTTCAGTTTGTACATTACAGTTGAAATAATTTTTTTTGCTTAGTAACTAATAATTAAATAATAGACGGCAAACCCCTCTGAACAGATTGAGTGATTGCAATCGAAACATGTAAGGGTAACCTGTCCGTAAAAGCCTGGGTTCGAGCCCAGCAGCAGTTAAGAATGGAAAATTATCAATAAATTTTAAATTATTTTCATGTTGTAAAATTCTTTCTTCATAAAAATAATTTAATGAAAATTAAATTTGATGAGCCTAATTAAAATATCAAAACTTGGATTAAAAACCATAAATAGTTTAACAAAATAACCACATAGTGGTTTGCCAGTTGTGCTACCATTTTGTTACATCTGTAAACCATACAAATTTTTCGAAATGGGTGAATCGTTCTGCAGAACACTCTCAGTAAAAAAATGTTTCTCCGGACAAAAATATTGTTCGGAACGCATGAATGAATCCATATTTATACATTCTTTTTTTATCAGACTATTAGTTTAGAAGTTCAGATTTTCCCGCTGCTAAAAAGAAGCTCGTTAAAAATAAATCAGATATTTTTTTAAACAAAGTGGGTGCTATATGTTGTAAGATAATAACACTTTTGATGATAAAATGCTTTAGTCGACAACTGTTTTAATTTTATTTCTTTAATTATGTTTTGATTGCTATAGCAAAATACGTGAGAGCTTGCAAAAGTACCCTACATGCAGCATTGTTCTTATATAAATTTTAATTGAAACACAAATAAAAGCACTCTTAATTTGCAATTTATTTTATTTAAACAAGTTTTATAATGACATAAAGTTATTTTCTCCGACGCTGCCCCTTTAGTCACTTTCGGATTCTGAATCTTGGATACTTGATCTTGTACGCTTTGAGAAAGACGATAAATATTTTAATATAATCTAATTGACAATATCGATGATACAATGGGGTCTAAAGGACAGAGTAACATATTTAATAGATCCCTGTTGGTTAATTCACGAGACATTTTCCTAGTATGAAACTTTCTATAATTCCAGAAGTCTTTATTTCTTGACTCCATTGCTTCCGCTGAAAACATTTAAATGCGCAAACATTTTCAACATCATGAATTAAGATTTTATGTAGACTGAGAAGCATTCTGTACCAAATAAAATGCATTAAAAATTAATATTGGATTTCAAAGCGTTAAGAATGACTACTTTTGAACAGATGCCTAGTTAGAAAATCTGATGTAAAAGTCACATCTGCGAGTCTCCGCAGCTAATTTTTATAATAATAATAATATTTGTCTTAATATCGATGTATAGTAAGGTTCCAAAAACATTTCAGGGTGACTCGGGAGCACTTTTTTTCTATCGCTATAAAGATTCAAAAAGCTTCAAAAACATTAGCTAGATTGGCCGTACGAATTTCCCACTGTGTGGCTGTGTAAAGAACAAGTGGCAGTTTTGAAGATATGTAGGTGCAATTTGGTAATGAGGTTCTAATTCTCACAAGGACTTTTGGACATGGTGAGTAGGGTGGCCTTTACTTTTTTTTCGTATTTTCACTTGGCAAACCCCTTAGATTGATTCCAAATTAGAAAAATACTATATATAAAAAATTTTAGATCGTGTGCATAGTTATTGGGAGTGCCTTGAGCCCACAAAGTTTGCTAAAAATTCTATTTTTCTCGCTATGGGTCGCTTTAATTGTTGATAACTTCAGTAAAATTTATTTTAAAGAAAACCCTTATTCACAAATATTCTAGGGCTATATCTTATGAACAATGTTGCTCTGTATTAGTTTTCTTTAACATTAATATATAATCCAGAAAAAACCAAATTAAAAAATAACACCGAAATTTTCACATATCTTCGCATTCTTTGCCTGGTGATTACACTACTTGGCAAATTTTCAACAAAGTCGTGACCAAATGAATCTGGCAACTAATCTTTATGTAAAACCGAATCCGAATATGAATTGTCAAAATTGGAACAGTTTTTGAGATATTCCATATAATATCCGTTATTTGTGTTTTAAAAAAAGATGATGTGACTGAAATGCAATATCTTCAAAAAATTTAAACTGACTATGTATTTCTTTCTTTTTGTTGAGAGGTTTATAAAATTTCTTAAATAACCATGAGTCGTTTGTGAAGATGAGTCATTAAATGGCAGAGTTATAGTGGACAAAAGTACATAGAGCCGCAATCCTATTTGGAAATTACAAATATGACAGAATTAAGTTATATATTCAAAGCTAGATGTGATTAATTGAGTTGAATGGTACAAGGTTTCAGCAAAACAGACCCCGTATATGCTCCTTATGTAGTCATTTCTTGACCAAACTTCTCTAGCAACCCATTCTTATTTTAGTAATTTTATAACCTCTCAATAAAAAAAAGAAATACATAGTCCGTTTAAAATCTTAAAGATATTTGCATTTCAGTCACATCATCTTTTTTAAAAACACAAATAACGGTTATTTTGGAATATCTCAAAAACGGACAATTTTGACTTCATATTTAGATTCAGGGGAAAATTTTACATAAAAATTAGCTGTTAGATTCATTTGGTCACGACTTTTTTGAAAATTTGTCACGTAGTGTAATCACCAGGCAAAGAATGCGAAGATATGTGAAAATTTCGGTGTTATTTTTTAATTTGGTTTTTTCTGGATTAAATATTAATGTTAAAGAAAACTAATACAGAGCAACATTGTTCATAAGATGTAGCCCTAGAATATTTGTGAATAAGGGTTTTCTCTAAAATAAATATTACTTAAGTTATCGACAATTAAAGCGACCCATAGTGGAAAAAATAGCATTTTTAGCTAACTTTGTGGGCTAAAGGCACGCCCAATACCAATGCAAACGATCTAAATTTTTTATATATCGTTTTTTTCTAGTTTGGAATCAATCTAAGGGGTTTGCCAAGTGAAAATACGAAAAAAAACTTGTACATATAACTTGCGGCCACACTAATGGTGAGAATATGTCCATATTTTCATATCGCTCACATACAAACTTCTTTTCAAAACAGAGTTTTTGTACCCAAAACCATCTTATTTTGTTGATATTTATATTAAATCTGATTTTTAAATATTCTGTTGCAATCTATATCATCTTAAGACATTTGATTGTTATCGGACAACCGAAAAAAGCTGTTGCTGCCAAAATAAAACAAAAATTTTGGCGACAATAAGATTTACGATAGTTACTACGTCATGGCAAAATTATGTGCTGGTAGGTCCATAATTAACTATAGGTACCAAAATTCGTCCATTTAACGGTCAACATAATCGGCCTACTTCTTAGATCGTTTCGCACAAATTTTACTCTTCTCGATTCAAAACCATCCACAACCAAAATAAATTTGCGAAGTTTTGAAAAAGACGCCGAAATTTCGATTCGTCGTCGTTCCCAACTTCATGGCCTTTGAACCTGGCCGAAAATAAGCATTTTTTGTCAAAGAATTGTGATAAACAGGGAAACCATAAATATGCAATTGTATGTTTTTCCTTGTGCGACCAATGAGGCATAAACATATATGAATTTTGGCTTCAATTTGTTAGTTTCAGTTTTTACTATTTCTACTATTTATAAATTATGTATTCTGTAATTATCAAATATGTATGTAATTTTAAATTTTTTTAAAATTTTGTTTAATATAGTTTTGCAAATTTCCATTGACCTTTTCTAATCCTGTACTGTAATTATAAGACTTAATGTCTTGTTGTACAGGATAACAATATGAAATCAGCCCAATTATGAATAAAAATTATTCGGGAGTTGTTACCCTTTTCCCATTTTTACAATTGAATTAACATAGGAAAAATGGGAAAAGGAAGAAAACTCCCGGGGAGCTTGTGTTCATAATTGGGCTGAATATTTTTGAAAATTTTGGTTTTTCTGTTTTAAATATCTATCTGTATACCCGATGTATTGCATCAATTTCGCCATCAGATTGTCATTAAAGATAAATGTTATAACTTTAAAATTTCATAAATAAGCAAAAAGTTATTTTATACGTTTTTGGCGATGTGTGTAATAAAGGGTGATTAAATTTTAAGGGCCGATGTTGATTTTAAAGAAAACACAAACTATTTAGGAAATTATTGTCATTTCATTTGTATTTCCTTATCAATCTAATACGGCCTTAAGTCTTTTATGTAATCGACGTACACCTTTTCTTTCAAATAACCTCAAAAAAAGAAGTCCAACGGTATCAAATCACATGACTTTGGCGGCCAATTGACATCGCCACCACGTGAGATAACACGCTTTCGTCATCAGCTAACGTTGGTGAAAAAAGGAGCGTTATTTGAATACACATAAAAAAGTTATATGATAAAATGTAAATGAGCTTCGTCGATTCGACGAAGAGTAACCGTGCAGGGTTATGGAATTTTTTTGAATATTCTTCGCCTTGACTGTGTACCCTATGAAAATGTACAATAGTTTGATATGTGTTTTAAATGTTCTTCGTACATGTTTTCATAGTGACTCAATTTGGTTTGTATTTACACCATTTTTTGAAACATAACCGTCTTAAGGCCTGGTTTTACACTTTTTTTTTTTGAAAAACATATGATGCAATTCTTAAAAAAACAACAGTATTGTTAGCAGTTGAACAACGGTTAAAGTGTTGAATTTTCTTAAAAAGAGTTCTAAAAAATATCGAAATCGATAGTCGTATATAAATATCGATGTATAAATATATGGGTATTTTAAATATCGGCAATATATATCGATAATTATTTTTTAAAACATCGATATTTTTATTTAGCGATATTTATTTCCCATTCCTACTCAGAAGCACTTTTTAAAGCGATATAACGATGTCCATCTGTCCATCTAGTTGGTTATCTGTTTATGTAAGTTGCAATATTTTGGATAATTTAATCAAATTTGGTAAATACATTTCTGTGATATTTTGATGAAACATCTTTAGTCGAGATAAGATAGGAAAAAAATTAAAAAAAAAACTCGGTCAAATAATCATTTTTATTAAATAATAAAATAATCCAAAACTAAAGAAAAATTTTGTTTATAATACAAAATTTTAAAAACGGAAACAAAAGTGTTTTTCGAATGAAAATTCCGTCCCTAAAATCCCTTTAGGACAAAGAATCTCATATGGATGGATGTAAATAACTAGATACTATTCGACACAAATAACTGTGATATTAATTTTAACCTTTTAATATACCTTTGTTTTTGTGAGCCAATGACTGCCCATCGTTTTAAAATAGGATAAAATCTAGAAAATTCGTCTCTAAATACTATGGTGTGTGGGCTTCACCGATTATAATTTTAGGATTGTTATTATTAAATGCAACTGTTATTAAATTCTCAAGTTTTGACTGCATATTTAATGCGCATAAAACGTGTTTTTAGAGCATTTTTCTGGTTTCCCTGTTAATAACCGTTATTTCGCAAACGGAAGTACGGGGAAAAAATTAAGGTATTTCCGTAATCTGTGAACCACAAATAACTGTAATTGCTACTTAAGAATCTCTTGTTTATTTTTAGCTAAAATACTGTTATTTTGGAATTGTCTGCCCTCTTTTATTTCCAAAATTATTTTTCTAATTAAAAGAAAATTTAATTTGAATTTTATTTCAATTACATTGCTTTGCCTGTTTTTTTTATGAAACTTAAAAAGTTTTCCACCAATCCCTTATGCTCCTTATACAAGTATGATGTCTGATATAAAATAGATTTTATCATAAGACAATCAATAATAAGCTAATTATAGCTTAATTACTTTATTTGTGTACGTGAGTGTTCATATAGTTGAACTTATACACATACGCTTGTACAAGGACAAAATAACATAAGAAAACTTACACATACTTTAACACAGTTAAACAAACAATATAAAGTTTATTGTAATTGCATTTAAGTTTTGTGTTAATTTGTTCGCTTGTTCTGCACAATTGACGTTTGATTCGTTATGAAAATACTTCAGATTTTCTCTATTACAACAGTTCTTATAAGTACTTGCTCAAATTTACATATAAAATTATATATTCAGACATATATTTATATGAATGTAGGCATTTAAGATAATGTTTGTGTATATGGAAAACACATACGCATTAATACAAGAGGACATTAAACTGTTATTGTCTATTAAGTGTGTTTGTCTGTGTGTGTGTGTGTCTGAATGGTTAGCTGTGAGAGTCAATATTTGCTATTAACATTTGGAGTATATGGTCAGTGAATTAGGATTATAATTCTTACATATTTTTGCCATTGACTCAAGCTTGTCAGAAAGAGACAACAGGGAGTAGCAAGAACCTCTTTAGATATCACATGGTTACAGTAGTTTATTCCCAAATCGTGTTGCGGGAGATTGAAAAAGCAGTGTTCAAAAATAAACCGAGCATTATTTAGCGTACGGTACATACAGCCAGAAACGATTTTTTTTTAGTGTTTGTGTTTTGGCCCACAACCCTTAATACCCTTTTAGCCTTTTTTAAACGAAAGTAAGCAAAAAACAGTACAATAGTTGTTGTTCTGTACCCATACATTATATTTGAATGTTATGAATATTTCTATCACATTGATGAAGGAATGATCAAACAAGAAATTTAAGCAATGCTTCTCACTAGTATTGTTTTTGTTGCTCGGCAATTTGTACGACCACAGCATGAATAGCCTTTGTGTGTATTGTGCACATGTTTTGTTTTGTTTGGGCCTGCCAAAAGGCCGCTGTGAATATCTGAAACGAACGAACATTAAAGTGCTGACCCAAACTCAACGAAGTTTATGGTTTTTTACGAAAAACAGAACGCAATGAAAAGTTCTCAACTTTCTTGGTTAAGAACAGTATTTTTATTATGTATGAAGTTCACAAGCACTGCTAGCCTTTGTGCAGAATGCAACATTTTCTTGGTGCAAGTCATATTTAGTAAATCATTCTTTCCTTGCTACCGTAAAAGTTATTGCCAGCAATTTTTATTTCAAATTTTTAAGGGTTTCACCAAAAATTTGAGAAGATGATTTAGGTTGCGATAAGATATTGTTGGACCGAATTCTAACTTGTTGCCACACAGACTCTATTCCGAAAAGAGTTTTGTACCATATGTACCAAATTTGTTCAAAATTGCGACCTTTGGTTCTTTGAGCACAAACTTTTCATGGATAGAAAACAAGTTAGTCAGATGGACGGATGGAAATCGTTAAATCGACTTAGAAAGTGATTCTGAGTCGATCGGTATACTAAAAGTGGTCTAGATTCTACAACTAATAGTTATATGTGTTCTAAATTCCCGTTTACTTTTGCAATTTAGCGTTCCCTAAAAGTTGACTCTATTCATTGCCACAAATAAAATTGCGGGCATGTGTTTGTGTGTAAATAACTTAATATGTATTTCTGTATTTGTAATTTCGATCAAGTGTGTATAATTTGTTGTATGTGTTTGTGCGCCTTTGTGGCATTAGTTAGTAATCATAACGCATACGACTGTTAATTGGAATGCCATACTTACAACCTCTCATGGAGAAAGTTGTTTGTTTTTCTTGTGTACTTTTTTTGGTTTCTCTTTTTCACTCTATTTGAAAACTAACGTTTACAATATTATTAATAGTGTTAGTGTTAGTGTTTATGTTTGAAATATACGCTTGAATGTATTATTAAGTGTTTGTATACAGTAGGATTGTTGCAAAACAAATAAGGATTTGTCTACATGTTATATAGTACATAGAGGGTTAGCAAAATTTGTGCAATTGTACTTTTTTTGGTACTAATCTATCTTCAAATGCAATCTTTTACATACATACAAACTTGATATGTACACTAGGGTGACCGTTAAAATCAAAAGTTGGATTTCTTTAAGTCTCACCAGCCAAAATGGTGGGTATTGATAAAAAAAAACAACGACGATCGGCAAAGTCTAAGCCGTCCCTCACGCCCACCAAAGCTTAAAAAAAATTATATTTTTACATGAAATCTGACTTTTATGTTTCATAACTTAGAAAGTAATTATTTTGTAGAAAAGTTGTTAACAAGTCTTCCTGAATCTCTTATTAAACAAAATAAACTGAAAAATATCGAATAAAGGGTTTAAAAAATCAAATTTTTAATTTTTTAAACGCCTCAAAAACGGTTTAGCTTATTGAAACTGCTAAACCGAAAATCCGCAATAAAATTACCTTTAAGTGAAGCTAAACTTTTTTCTAGTAGGCGTAGTCTTTTTAGAAACATAAATTTTTTTACAAAAAAAAATAATTTTTTCGCAAAATTTTAAAATTTTTGTTCTTTAAAAAAATCATAAAAATTGGAAAGTGCAGCTATGCTTATAATTTTTTCTAGACATATAAAAAACGAAGTTGCAAACAGAAAAAGCCATAAGTTATTTAAATCTGTTTACCACTTTTGATGTTTTTTACAAGAGACGAAAAATTTGTACTAAATTTAACAATTTTATAAAACGCAATATTTGTATGGGAGCCTCCCTAAAAAGTAGAAAAAAAGGGCAAGTAAGTTTTAAGAAAATATTAAAAACAAAAAAACTAATGGAGGTCGTTTCAATTTTATCCCCCTAGGAAAGACTCCTTGGCAGTTATGGGGATTTTCCTTCAATATATTTCTAGTCTGTAACGACAATTTTGTATGGGATCCTCCTTAAAGAAGAGAAATAGCGGGTAGGTATGTTAAAAACGAATGATGGGGATAAAAAATAGAGTGGTGGCCGGTCATACATTTGCCCCATTTAGGAGCTTCCTAGGTGCTGCAGGCGCCATATTTAAGAATTTAATTAAATCGCCATATTTGTATGGGAGCCCCCCTAAGTGGTGGAGATATATGGCAAGTATGTTTTATGAAAATGTGAAGCACAAACAACTAATAAAGGTCCGTCCTATATTTTATCTCCCTAAGGGCGAATCCTTGGCAGTTATGGGGCTTTTTCTTCAATGTATTTCTAGATTGTATTTCTAGATTGGCAATTTTTAAGCTGAATGGACGTGTGTAAGGAAAAACAGTTCTAAAGAAGAAATTCGCATCAATGCTGCTGTTTGCTATTTATATTAGTTAGGCTTAGTTAAATATGAGATTTAGAGAAAACTTGTTAAGACAAAAGTTGTTAGAAACTTCACTAATAACAACTTCTTAGTAAAAGATTTTTATGTAAAATTAATATTTTCCAAGCTATGAGGCATAAAATTCGGAATTTCCGATTTTTCTAAAAATTTTTGGCTCAGCCTTCGCCGATTGTCCTAAAATTTTTTTTGGCATCGTTTTTTATTAACACCCACCGAATTGGAGGGTGAGAGCATGGAAAAATAGAAAACAAATATGCTCCATACAATTAACGACCACCCTAATGTACACTCTACAGAAATGTTTTTTTTTTTTTTTGTTTAATTTATTTATACAATATATTAATAGCAAATTTGTCTACTTATTAACATATTGTGCAAATTTTTATATATTGGTCCAAAAACTCTCTAGCAGATTTTAAAATAAATTTAAATATACGTTTTTTTTCAACTTATTATAATAATAAGCTACCAAAACACAATGGCCCATATTCTTAGTCAAAAAAAAGTATACTTTAAGTAAAAACCGGCTTTAAATGGATGTCAATAACATTGTTCTAAAGTAGACTTTAGAAAAAGTCGGCTTTATTTTTGACTATGAATATGGGCCAATCTTACTGGACAATTTTCTTTTATTTTATTTCAAATTTTGTTTGAAGGTTGTCGCTTAAGCTAAAATAATTTCTGCTATAAAATCGTAACGGTACCTAATCTGCACAGGACATTTCAGGAGATAATGCAAATGTTGCCAAAAAATTAAATAAAAAAACGAAAATTGAAAATGATGTCGCTTAAGCTGTTTTTGCGGTAAGAAATCGAAATTCTATAGACATCGAGAAACATGTTCTAGATTAGCATGACTTCCGTGCTTTGCTTTAAAAGAGTAGAGGATACAATGCACCCACAAACAATCTGAGTTTGAACACTATTTTACAACTATTAAATAGTTCTTGACTGATCTTCAAACCAGCGTTTCCATTATGGCAAAATTACAACGCCATATCTGGTTGTGCATTGTGGCGTTATTCGGTCAATGCCTGCTTTAAACGAACCAATTGCTTTCGGATCATGTTCCCTGCGACCGTTCAAATCGATTTTAACAGCTTATAACAGATGAAAATTTTCTAATGCCACTTATACGATTTCTTGCGCTTCGGGTTAACATAACGGTTCTATTTTGCATCAACGAATTCTCAATGCAAAAATGAGCATTTCGCGCATTCAAAATCATATATCAAGGTCTTATGGCTTTCATCTTTGTGGTGCCCAATAGCGTTGCTTTCAGATGAAGCCTACTGCTTGAAACCGGTTTGAAATGGCTAATTTTGCAAGTTTCTCTTTGGACTTACAACAATATTCATAGATTAATGCCTTCAATTTATCTTTTTCGGCCTTTTTTAAGCACAAGTTAAATTAGTTTTTTTATTAAAAATATGAACCCTACTAATGCAAGCACAATCCCAACTACGCATTCTAACAAAAAAACAAACTTATTAATGTTTAAGTAGAAATAATTTTGCATTGCTGCCGTTTGTTTGTATTCTAATAGTGTTATTGCAATTAGTGTTGCATGCATTTACTGTTCAATTGTGTTCGTATTGTTGAATTAACAACAGCGTCTGCAGCTGCAAATCCAAAACAAAAGCAACAACAGCAGCAGCAGAAATAACTAATAAATGCAAATATTTTATGATTTAACCACTCAATGCAACAACAACATCACTATTAAAAGGGCTGCTATTTACTCCTTTTACCTTTTTTCCAATGATGCATATGAATTTGCATCATGCAGATGTTTTTGTGCCACTGATGTCTGTATTTAACAACAATCTTGTTCAAGTTAATCTGTGAGCATCATCTAATTAAGTTGTAATCGTTGCGTTTGTAAGGAATTTTAAATTAGAAAATGATTGTCTGTTTGTTGCGAGTACACTTATTAGGTGAATGAGTGAGTAAGTGAGTGAGTAAGTAGTCGGTCAGTGCGTTGAAATTAATGCAACTTATAGTTTTATACGTATGCACATTCAAATGTGTATTTGTTGTGGCATGTTGTTATTGGCATTTAAAGTGTTGTTAAGTCTAGCCTTTAGTAGCAGTTGTAGGTAAAACTATTACAAAACACATTGCTTATGTGTGTGTAGATGTGTGTACTGTTGCATGAGTTTCTAATTTTTCTAGAGTTTAATTTACTTTTGCTTAATAAATTGAATGATGTGCAAAATGTTTTCATTTTAATCATACTTATTTGCAAAAATTTATCAATTAACTGAGTTTTAAGTTTTATATTTAAAAGGGAAACAAATCCTTAAAACTTGATTTAACTTTAAAAACGTACTTTCTTAAAAATAATTTTAACTCAAAATCACTTGCTTAAATTATTTGGGCGTTTTTATACTCTCCATTACAAAGCGGTGAATGAGGCTAAAGTTTCGTGTAAAACTTTTACAATATTCATATAAGGCTATATATCCTGTGTCCTTGTGTTATTCTATGTTGGTTTAGCCATGTCCGGCTGTTTGTCCGCATTTTCGTCTGTTGGCATCCCGCTCACTTCCTGAAATAAATTTAATGAAAGTTGATTCAAGGGATCCAAATGATCTTGTGACTGATTGCTATTTCTGCATGACCAAAGTGCAAGGCGGAAAATCAGTTACAAAAATTGCTGCACATTCTTTTCTGTAAGCAAAACAGAAACCACCAACATTAAGAGTAGCATCATCGGTGATTTAAATATTAAACAAAAGAGTCAAAGCGCACTGAATGACTAAAAAAACAGAATTTTTATACACAGGATTACGTGTTTTTACTATCGTAACCGCTTCAAGTTATATGGAATCCATTTCCGAAAGTAGTAAGCGGGCTTTCAGGAAACAACAGAAGCCATAACTACAGTCAACTAATTCAAGTGTAATGGAAGACCTTCATGGCAAACGCCAGTGATGTTATACGTAGGGAAAAAATCTATATTCGTAGGAATTTTCTTTTAAAGAAATGGGCGTAGGGAAAAAGGACACACTTTTTAAAATCAATAAAATTTATGGACTTTTGGGGAATGTTAAAAAACTGTATTCATTTGGCAACCTTTTTTTAATTTGTAATAGCATATTTACTAATAAAATTGTTAATACGGCAACATTACAAATTGTTAAATTTCTTTGAGTCATCATCCGTTGTCATTTCCGCTTTGATTTCAACGTATGTAAATTTGTGACAAACTTTTTTACAAAAGTATAAAATGAAAAACTGCAGGCCACCATCAAACGCGATACTGCTGGTATTTTGGCCGATTTGTACGCTCGAATCATGGAATATTAACAAGGTGACTAAATCTGACAATAGATAAGGCCGAAAAATTTTAAAAATAATAAAAATAAAATAGTTGAGCTCGAGGCCTTAAAAAAATTATTATTTAAAAATTATTTAAAAAAAATGCTAAAAATAATAATAATTTTTTTCAAGATTTTGAACAAGGTAAGCTCGTTGGCCCATATGTTTGTCAGCTCTTTACCCCTAGTTGGAACCCAAACGTCAAATTTCGTGTATATGAGCCAAAATTTGTACATATGTGCCTTAAATTGTTTTTGTTTTATATGAAGACGATTTTGACAACTCGGTTCTATTTATAGAGCAGCATGTCTACACTCCCAAATGAGTCTACCTTGTGTAAATATACCTTGATTTTGAATAAAAATTTATTGACAATATGACATTTTATTCGAAACGGAATAACTTTAAATGACTTGGAAACAAATTTCAATATTTAAAAAAGTGGATAGATTAGGATAAAGCATCTGATATAAAATTTAATTTTCGAGGGACTTTTGATAGAAACGATTGCTTTTTCCCGAATATATATAAAAAAATTTAGACTAGTTTAATTCTAAAGATATGTTCAGACCTAACAAATATTTAACGAAAAAATCCAAAAAAAACGTGACCAGTAAATTGATCAAACTTTAGTTTTATTTTTAACAATTTCTATTGATTAACTAAGCTTTATTTGTAAGAAGATATTTGTACTATGTTATTTAAAAACTGTTAAATTATGTTTTATCTAGCCAAGCAAATAATTTAAAAAAAAATCGAGTGGTTACG
The DNA here is from genome assembly GCA_963931875.1 of Pollenia griseotomentosa. Classification (NCBI taxonomy): domain Eukaryota; kingdom Metazoa; phylum Arthropoda; class Insecta; order Diptera; family Polleniidae; genus Pollenia; species Pollenia griseotomentosa. The sequence continues at coordinate 80,169,627 of OZ007563.1, forward strand.
TGCAGGACGTCAAATTTTTAATAGGTGTGAACATAGCTTTATGGTGTTTTCTTTTCTACAAAAAAATGTGACACTTTATTTTAGAAAAATGCAATTTGGTGTCTGTTTCTTAAAAATTTTGCTCCCGAAAAGGGTGGCTTGTTTTATTCTAAAAAAGTCATCCTTTTCAAAAGCAAAATTTTTAAGAAACAGATACCAAATTGCATTTTTTTAAATAAAATGTCACATTTTTTTGTAGAAAAGAAAACACCATTAGAGTTTAAAAAAAAGTTGAGTTTTACAGTTATTGTTGTTTCAGATGTTAAAAGCAAAACATTTTTTCAGATATTTTGTTGGATTATCACAAAATGTCCAACAATTTGTACTTAAGAATTTCTATCTTCAGATCAAGAATATAATTTTTTTATAAGTTCAATTTTTACTAAAGAATTTCTATCTTCAGATCAAGAATATAATTTTTTTATTAGTTCAATTTTTACATTTCCATGTGAAATTTCTTTATACTTTTATGTCGTAATAATTGAATGGAAAATAATTTCTACAATCAACATGATTTCGATGTATTTAGGATTCCATATATTTATTTTAAATCAAAATTTGTAAAAAAAAAATTGAGATAATCAATAAAACTATTCGTCTAAATTGTCTAATTAAGGTTAAAAAAAGCTAAACATTTTTAAAAATGCTAAGTAAAATGCCAAATGATCAATGACAATTTTGCAGATTAATCCAAATGCAAAAATTAACTTGTACAAAATGTTTGATCTTATTAAAAATGGTATCGATTGCGTTTTCATATGAAATAAAAATCGTGTTCAAACCTAACCTGCAAATCCTTAAATTTAAATTACAAAATTCGGCGATGCATACATAAAAAAAAACCTTTATTTCAAAATAATTACATTAAAAAACAAGAAGAAACATAAATAAAACAACCAGTGTTGCCACCAACGAAATGGTAAATTACACATGGACCATGCCAGAATTACACATGAAAATACGAATTACACATGCTATTTTTTTACGCATGTCACAGAAACAAATTTTGATCAAAAGTGGAATTAAAACCATATTTGGCTTCTTCAGAAAACGTAAACCAATTTCAATTCAATTTCAGTTTGCAAACAAATAAACAAATATCGTCACCTAAAATGCAAAAGGGCTTAACAACTCTTTTTAATTTTTTTAGAGGAGAAGCAAAAAACTTTACAAAATCAATAACAACAAGGTGTAATTGGCGGTTGAATTTCTTTAATAAAGTCGCAATTTTTGATCTAAAATTGTTTGTGAACATAAAGTTAATTAAAACGAACAAAACTCAATCAAAAACCATTATTTCGAATTTTGTTTTGTTGTTAAGCCTTTTTGCATTTTAGGTGACGATATGGTACTTGCATTTCATTTGGGTATGATAAAGGATCTAATACTTCCCTTAAATAGCATCGACGCAATTTTTCAACGGAATGTTAATTCAGTTCCTCTATCGCTGCAACATTGGATATGCCGGACATTTTTATATTTTTTACTTATCCAACACAAAAATATTTTTCAAAAGTCTTTTTATTAGCTTTTTGTTATTTAATAAAAAAAATAATATTATATAAAATATAGAATATATAAAATAATAAAACAAAAATTAATATTTGCAAAGTAGGAAATAATTTGTCTCCAAATTTGTCTAATAATATTCTGCCTTCAAATTACTATGAAGCTAAAATTTTTCAAAATGTAAGAGTGCATGTTGTCGCGAAAATATTCTTGAAACTCCTTAAGTTTTATCTTCCGAGCATTACTTTTAATAAAACAAGATCTAATATTACAAAGTCAATCTTCCAAATATGTTAAAAGGTTCAGACAGGCCTTCAACGTTACCAAATGTATTTAATGACACGAGCATTTTATCAAAATAATAACTGGCTTTTCGTATTTTAGGAACTTAACTTCTGAATTATACTGTCCAAACACAACATTAGTTGTATCTGATGCAAATCCAACTAGATTTTCAAAAAGGAATCCCTTTTTCTATAATTGTGCTTTTGAGAAGCTCAAACATTTCTTTTGCAGTCGATGATCCACTCTCTTTGAAATAAAAAAAGAATAATGTACCCAGGATGTTTCGTCGTTATAATAAATTGTGGCAAAAGCTATCTAAATGCCAAATGGTTAGTAGGGAATGATGCAACCATTTTTAGTTCAGCTCTTTGAACGCTTCCATTCTTTTAATTAAATTTTTTAGTTTTGCCAAGAATAATAAAACTTTATACTTCTTGTGAAAAAATAATAACAAAAATCAGTGCACAACAACGTTAAAATATTAAATTACATATGAACTACACATGCAGTCAATTACACATGGGCTACACATGAAAAAATATATTACACATTAAACATCTGCATGAAACTTAATAATGATGTTCATGAAACCTTCATTATAATTTTGTGTTCGCTTCATTCGTATTCAGTAAGATGAAATACTATGAAATGAAAGCAATGAACACTCGATATTTAAAAGACGAATAAGATAAAATTAGTGTATTTGCTTACACAAGAGAATATGAACATTAACAACCATGAAACAGAACAACCATTGAACAAATCTCGAATAAGTTCATGAAAAAACAGTATGATTTAAATGTCCGTGTTGCCAGTTGTAGAAAAATAAAACATAAGAAAGTTAAAAAAACAAAAAATAGAAATAAACATGAGGGGTAAATGCAACATTAATATTGAAATAAAAACTCATATTTATTTTTGTTTTCAATGTAAATTTTCAATAAAATTAAATATATTTAATTTTATTTTCAAAAACATTCACTAACATTAAAAAATTTTCGGCAATATTTTTGTCTTAAACAGAAAAAAGTAGATAGCTAATAAATTCAAAATGCTTCACAATCTACATATATTTTTATAATGAGAACTAAAAAATGAGATAATTCATGGTTAAAATAAAAGTGATAAATTCTAGGCAAAAAAATGTCATATACATCATCCAGCACGATCAACATCCATCGTTTTCATATTATGATGTAAAAACATAATTTGTTCGACTGACGTTGTATTCCACCCAATGATGCAAAGTTTTTCGCAAAGTAAATTTCTTGCTGACGAAAACACCCGTTCTGAAGAGGCACTGCTAGCTGGTGTGGCGAAAATTTTGCAGCTTACCTGGTATAAAAGAGGAAATTTTGATTTATTTATTTCCCACCATAGTAACACATCAAAGCTATCATGAAATACTGAAAACAACCACGTGGCCAGACTCCTAAGACACTTACAAAACTAACAATTAAATTTCTCATAAACTCATTCCTCCTTTCGTTTTTCATCTTTCACCTAAAAATGTGTGTGTTTTTTATGAGTTCGTTTCATTTCAGGGCCGTGTACAGTACATTACAAGACAATTAAATCTTGCCATGTTTCAAAGATTTGTATTATTTAAAAATGCAAATGACAAACAAAAAAAAAACATATTTTGCATATTATTTATTGTTTATATTCCAAATATGTATACTACACATATATGTGTATAGGTATATCTACATATTTGTTAAAATTTAAATTACACATGGGCAACGCATGCAAATAATTATATGAATTTACTGAAGTGGCAACATTGCTATTGAGTATTAATAAAAATAAATGAGAGAGAATGAAAACTATGAAACAAAGCCCGTTTCATTGAACAACCTCTGTGTGTTTACGATATGAAACGAAATGTGTTCATAGCAGCATGAATAAAACAACAGTTTGTTCGGTAATCACAATTTTATTCGAACACGACTTTCAGTGAATAAGCATTTCAGTATGTTCATGAATGAAGTTGTTCATGCAGCCCTTTATTACACATGATATGTGTAATTACACGTGAGGTGGCAACACTGAAAACAACGTACAAAGAAAAATCACAACAAAGAAACAGCAACAACAAATTACCGTTAACAAAGGCATTGTGTACGGCTGTCAGACTTGGGGATTTCATGTGAGCAAAAAGAACAAAGAAAGTCATTTGGAGATTTAGGATTTTTTGGGGATTTAAAAAAGTTCGGGGATTTTTTGGGGAAAATTATAAATTAATAAATTATTTTTCTTTGTTTCGTACCTATATAAAATATGAAAGAAAGTAGCAAAACTTTTATCTTACTCTTATACAGTGTAAAGGGTCCTAATTAAGATTACCATTTTTTTTAAGTGTGTAAAAGGTACTTTATAAACTTATGCTATTTTTCTTGAGTGAGTGTTTAAGAAAAAGAATTTAAAAACACAATCTAAGACCGTTGACATCACATAAAATTTTTGATATTTTAAAAACAATTTTCAAGCAAATATGTACGTATGTCTTCACCAAAAATAAGTAAACATGAAAGACAATATAATAAAGTTTGGGAAAAAGAATGCTAGGCTATTGGTTAGTCGTTATGATGCATCGAAGTATAAAATAAATCACGGATATATGTATTGTTATTGTTGATTAAAAGGATGGCTTAAACCGATTGAACAAGCTCCAAATTCTTATAAATTGGCTCATTCGTCTTCAATAACAGCATATTGTTCTGCTTGTAATTCCTCACTGGAATCATGCCGAAACCTGTCGCTACAAGCAAAATAAAATCATTTTTTTGGCTTAAAACTTTTGTTTAGGTATTTTTGAGGATTTCTTATTACATTTTTTTCTTACTATTTTTTAAAAAAAAATTAAAGTTTGGTCAGAAAAAAAAAACCAAAAAAAATATTAACTTTTAAGGTTTTTTTTAAATTTGGGGATTTTTGGGGATATTTTTTTTAATTTTTTGGGAACAAGGAAAAAAAGTACCTGGCAGCCCTGGCATTGTACGATGTGTTAAACGATTATTGCAAAATTTTCACATTTTCATTATAAAGACAACATTTTTATAACGACGTTTTTCTTCCTCAAAGACGTTGATAATGATGATGATTATAAAGATAATAAGGGATATAAAGGTGTTTCTTTGAGTTATATAGACTAACAAACATGAACGTGGTTGTATAAAGTATCTGTATACTGAAAACATTAATATTGTTGTACACATACTTATACTTATTATTACTGTTATTATATACAGTAGCCCTTTGCTATACGCAATGTTTTATTTTTCTATTTTTCAAAAATAGGGACGTTAATCGAATTTAAAAGTTATTTAATATTGATTTATGTATCAAGAGTTATAATATAAACCAAAAATCAGCTACATTCTCATTACGCACTTATTCGAATTTTAGTTCGTTAAACAAGTCTTTTATACACAATATCAATTCATTTTCAAATTTTTAGTGGCAGACTCAAGCCCCAAGCGCTATTGAACTGACCCAAATTTTAGCTATTTTTTGTAATTATAGTTTGGTTCTGTTTGGCAAAATCCCCATTGTGCGGGCAATAAATAAATTTAACAAACACGAGCTTTGTAAAGTTTTTTCTAATAACATGTAAGCAAGTGAAGCAACGTAATTCAAATGGTGCAGCAAATCGAATTCGATTGGAACACAACACATGAAGGCATAAATCGAAAAGACGTAAATCAAGGGAAGACTGTATTGGTATTGTCATGTTGTCTATAGAACTTTTCATAAAGTATAAAGTTTATAAATTGTATACACTTTCACCTTGTCATAAATCTTTCATTGATGACATTAATGGCAATGAAATGCCATTTGATTTAAGAATGTTTTCCTTTCAAGTTATTGTTTGACTGCAATATTTTATGTGTTTGAACGTATTGTTGTGTTCCTCGTTTTTTTGCGCGTATGCGTGTATAAGTGTTTTTATTCTTTCAATTGTATTTGTTTAGAGATAACAATGCTAGAAAGAATGATACTATTTAATCGGCTTTCTGTCTTTATTTCGTGATTATTTGTCGCTTGTTCTGGGAAATGGGGAATGAAACTGATTGTATTTCATTCTTTGTTACGTTTAATTTCGCTATTGTTCATATTGGCGATAAATATTTTGCAAGTTTCTTACTGTATGTACAATATTTTCTGTTACTTACTGTTGGATAACGTTAATGCTGTTTCAAAGGCATTTTATTCATTTTACAAATATCGTATTCCACAAAATCGACTTTCTTAGCACATTCTAAAATAAGTTTAATTTTGAAAATGGGACATTCTAATGCATGTTCCTCATTAGCCGTTTATCTTTTCCCAGCGAGAAACTGCACATTGAAGGAATTTGGTTTTCTCAATGTCTCACTTGCTTTTATTTCGGCGCAATGCTAACCGGCACTCATCTGCAATTATTTAATTGTTCTACAGATAAATTCAATCAGCTGACACCAAAATTATGCATGTAGTATATGCTTACGTTTTGCCAACTGAAAACAATGTTTCAGTCGGTATATTGAGAAAACCAAAATCGTTAATGAACAGCTAATCGGTATAATAAATTTAAGCCGTCGTTAAGTAATGGCAGCCATTAGTGTTTTATGCACAATCTTAATATAAATTATTATTGAAATCCTTAGGTTTTAGAGCAAACAAAATAAAAACTTGTGATCATAAGGGAACGGATTTATATGCAAATGCATTTTTTTTTTTTTTTTTGTTAATGTTTAAATGCTAAGTAATGTATATTTTTCCGGTAACTTGTGTTAACCCTCCCAAATTTCCTTTTAAAGGGTGTCCAAATTTGAGGTATCATCGGTCAATGGAAATCGGAAGAGGGTGATCATCCGTAGGTTTTCGTGGCGGAAAGTTGATGGTTTACATGTGAGAATATGTGGTTTCTACAGGATGGTGCCACTTGCCACACAACAAGAGAAACAAGTTAGAAAGTATAGTCGGCCAAGCCCGACCATATGATACCCTACACCACAGTATTCAAAAACAAATTTTCGAGAATGCATACTATTTGGGACCCATCGACCCATGGTTTGATAGTTTCGAAGAGGCAGAAATTGGCCCCTTACTTCCCTCGTGGTCCTACGATTCCGAACATTTTCAATAGAATTGGTCCTTAAGGAAATTAGAACCTATGTGCCATATTTTATTCAGTTATCTCCCGAATTGCCATCGGTAGTTGCGCACAAAAACAACATTATCGAGCAGATATCAACCATTGACAACAGTTGATTGAAAAATGTGATTGAGAATTTTGGTAAAAGATTGGGAGCTTGTCGAACCAGTAGCTTGGCCGACATATTTTTCCTTTTTTAACTGGAACATATTTGTAATAAACTGAAATAAAAATATTTTCAATATCTCAAAAAACTCATTTTTTAATTATTTTTAAATTATACCCAAATTTTGGACATCCTTTATTTTAAAATAAGATGAATGACTTTCAAGTGCCGAAAGAGAGAATGCTCACAGAGTATTGTGCACTGTTTATCAATTGGTTTTTGTTTGAAATCAAAAGGCTTTTTATTTATTTTATTATTATTATTTTATTATATGTTTGTTATCAAATTTGATTTGACTATTTTTTTAATAGCAAAAAATTGACCCCTAGTTGAAAATTTTCTTAAAGCACATTTTTTAAGATAATATTTTAAAATGCCAAAGGTTCTTGGGTAAAAAGGTTGTATCCAATAAAAATTTTGAGTTCCTACTGAAAATTTGAAAAAGTTTATAACGAAAACTGCAGGTCCTAGAGGTTCAGGTGAAACGAATAAATTGTTTTTGTGTTCATAAGACAAACATAATTAAATAAATGTGTTGACTCTCGTTTAAAGTAGTGCAGCTTCTCTTGGGCACTTATTCAGATTGAGAATTGTACAACGCATCTGGAATTAATAGCACCCAGATAATAGCTTCTGAACTGGTTATTGGTAGCTTTTTGGAAATCACATGCCTTCTGTGACTTTTATTCGAATTGCAGGGCGGAGTTTGACCTCCCTGTATGCTGTGGCTACAGTTTTGCCAACTAAAGCTTCGTACAGACGGTGGTCAGATCTTACAATGTTGTCATTAAAATAGACTAAACATGTCTTGCAACTGTGTGAACATTGTACGCTATTTTGATTTGGCAGATGTGTTAAATTAATGCATCTGACAATGGCACCATTGTCAGAAAAATTGTAAGACTTGACCATCGTCTGTACGAAGCTTAAGGGGCTAAGTATATGAATGTATCCCTGGATAAAGCCAAAAACTTTAACATTTAATAGATAGGTATTTCATAAATAGTGACAAAAAGAAGTAATTCGAAAACTAAACAAATCGAGTGTGGGTGGAATCCTCAACGATCACGAGATAGTTGTGCTTTGCATTTCAAGTTGGGGGCTGAATTTTAGTTTAATAAGAGTTGGAGCTTGTAAGCTAATGGAAACAGTGCAGGTTAAAAAAATTCAGGCTTTAGATAGGTACTAAAATTGGCGCTATGAACTTAGTCCCGAAAACAAATAAAATTAGTCTTTAAAAGGAAATAATTCATAATTCATTAAGACCTCATTGTGGCATAACATTGACCCATTGATAAGAACAGAGAGGCATATGACAACAATATAAGAAATCTGCGGAATCTGCTTTTATTCCGATGCTTTTAATAACCCTTAAATAAATAATTCAGACGAATGAAGATATTGTCAATTGTTTAATCCATTTTAGTTTTATAAATGTACAAAAATTCTAAAATTATCTATGTAAATGAAAAGGCAATATATTTTCTGCCCCTTGAACTCCTTCATAAAAGGGAAAGTTAACCCCTGCAAATTTATTTAAATTTAAATTAATAAACTAAATTAAATTTGTATTTCTTCGACCTTTTTTAAATTATTAAAATAAAAAGTTTTTTCGAGCTCGAGGCCAATTATTTGTAAAAAATATATGTATATTATTTATTAAATTATTTGTTCCAATATTTCGATATCCTTCGGATATCATTATCAAGGCTGTAACAATATAAGAAAACAACAATTTACGAAACATATTAACAAAGACTGTGCTAAATAAAAATAAAATACATAATTACAACAAAAAAGAAAACAAAACACTTACAATGAGTTACAAATATATTTGTAAGAGACGTATTACTATCTCCACATTTAATATTGCACTAACTTAACTATTTAATTTTCTTTTTTATTATGTGTCTATAGCTATTGGCGCAGTTTTCCGTGTCTGTTTTATAATTAATTCTCCTCTCCTTTGGTATATTTATTATATGAAGCATCTCTAAAGTATACCGTTTATTATATTTCGCCTCTCTTTGTAATATCTCCACATTTTTTAAGTTTGGTGTATGCAGTCTCTCTGCACAGTGGGATGCGAGTGCAGTTTTTTGTGTTGATATTTTATTAATGTTTTTAAAATCTGATTTATGTCCAGCTATACGAGTCTTAAGTTTATTTTTTGTAGTACCGACATAAACTTGATCGCATATGTCTTGGTCATTTCCTGCACAACTAATCTTATATACTACGTTAGTGTTATCCAATTTGTCAAGTTTACATTTGTTGTTTGAGAAAAGTTGTTTTAATGTATTTGTCGATGTGTGAGCAATCATAAATTTGTCCTTATTATAAATGTGAGCATTCTTTATTCTCTCTGCGATACTTGGTACATACGTCATTGATTTATATATTTTCGTATGCTCTTTATGTTCCCTAGGTGGTTTTTTTCCATAGTTTTTAATTAAAGTTTCTATTATATTTTTAGGGAAAGAGTTTCTTGTAAGAATACTTTTAATTTTTTCTTTATTGGAAGAATGGAACGACTCATCGCTAATGGAAAGGACCCTGTTTATCAAATTGTTGGCCGTATTCATTATTATCTTTTTCGGTTGGCAAGAATTGAAATTAATAATTCTCCCTGAAGCCGTCGGTTTTTGGTACCAGTCTATTTTAATTATGTTTTTGCTCCTTATGACCAGGGTATCCAAGTATGGCAGTTTTCCGTTAACCTCCTCCTCCATTGTAAATTTAATGTTTTTATGAAATGCGTTCAGTTGTTCTAAGGTCCTTTCTATTGCACTTATCTTTATAATTCCAAAAAGGTCGTCAACATATTTCGTCAATAATTTAGGTTTTTCGTCCAGATTATTCATGCATGTTACAAGGAGTTCCTCCATCACTATATCTGCCACAATAGGTGACGCCGGTGAACCCATTGGCAGTCCTTTGCATTGGATGTATACTTTGTCGTTGTACTTAAAATATCTGTTATCCTTAACGCAAAATCTTAGAATTCTCAAAAATAGTTCCTTTGGCATATTTGTATGTTTCTCTATGTCAATCCATTTGTTCTTTATAACATCTATTGCGTAGTCCACTGGTATACTTGGAAAAAGTGATACCACATCAAAGGAAACTAATTTTTCGTCCGTATCTATTGCACTGTTGTTTACCTTATGTCTAAATTGCACTGCATCCCTTACGTTGTAAATCGAAAATTCAGTAAGTTTTTTCAAAACATTTGTCAGTAATTTGCATAGCTCGCTGGACGGCGAGTTAACTGATGCACAGATTGGTCTAAGAGGGTAATCTTCCTTATGGATTTTAGGAAGTCCATATATTCTAGGTGCAGTTGCCGCGTCATTTTTCAGTCTTCTCTTTTCTATCACAGTTATATTATTGCACAAAAATAGTTCATCTACCAGGTCATGGCTCTTCTTCTTCAGCGATAATGTGGGATCTTTATTTGTCCACCTATATGTCATCATATCATTAAGGATATTCTTCATCCTAATATCATAATCCTGTTTCTCCATTGCTACTGTGACATTACCCTTATCCGCTTTTAATATAAGTATATTCTTGTTTTTGTGCAAAAATTTTCTAGTTTGTTCCACTGTACTAAGTATATAGCGTTCTCTCCTATTTAGATTTTGTTTGTTTATGTGATTTTCCAGCATTGAAGTGAACTGTGTTCTAGCTGTCTCTTGCTCTTCTTTGTCCTCTATAGTCTGGATGCAATCTTCTCCATCAGCAATCATTTTAAAAAGTGGGAATTTTCTCTTCTCTGTTGGTATCGCATATTTCTCTCCTAGTGATAAGAGCCATTGAGTCTCTTTTGGTATGTCTGTGCCCGTTTTGTTAACAAACCACTTGTCATTATAGATAATGTCAAGCTCATTTATTTGTTTTTTCCGTAAATTGTCAAATTTCTTTCTGTGATTGGTCTTAATGTTAATATAACTTTTCTTCATAAGTGTCTCTTCACAGTTCCAAAGTTGTGTTTTTTCGTCTGGTGTCAAGTGTTTATTTATCTTCCTCTCCATTTCATCTACTTCGACGGTAGTATACTTAACAATTTCATGTTTTTGTCTAATCAATAAATTGAGTAATTTTCTATGAAAATTTTCCAATATTTTATTAAGTGCACTGTCGATTTTGTTGGGAATAGTCCGATTGTGTTCAAAGATTTTAAAAACGTTTTTTGTTGAATTGTCCAAAAAATTTGGTATAATACCTGTATTCTTACATCTCATAAGAAATGTTATTGTAGACATCGCATTCAGTTGACGTTTCTTCAAAGTTTTTCGTTTGTTAATGTAATTCTTGATGTTGTGGTGTTGATGTTTGATGTTGTTGTATACCATTTTTACGGCGTGCTCTCCGTAATATATTAAATTAAATTTGTATTTCTTCGACCTTTTTTAAATTATTAAAATAAAAAGTTTTTTCGAGCTCGAGGCCAATTATTTGTAAAAAATATATGTATATTATTTATTAAATTATTTGTTCCAATATTTCGATATCCTTCGGATATCATTATCAAGGCTGTAACAATATAAGAAAACAACAATTTACGAAACATATTAACAAAGACTGTGCTAAATAAAAATAAAATACATAATTACAACAAAAAAGAAAACAAAACACTTACAATGAGTTACAAATATATTTGTAAGAGACGTATTACTATCTCCACATTTAATATTGCACTAACTTAACTATTTAATTTTCTTTTTTATTATGTGTCTATAGCTATTGGCGCAGTTTTCCGTGTCTGTTTTATAATTAATTCTCCTCTCCTTTGGTATATTTATTATATGAAGCATCTCTAAAGTATACCGTTTATTATATTTCGCCTCTCTTTGTAATATCTCCACATTTTGAGATATTACAAACAATTTGATAAACAGGGTCCTTTCCATTAGCGATGAGTCGTTCCATTCTTCCAATAAAGAAAAAATTAAAAGTATTCTTACAAGAAACTCTTTCCCTAAAAATATAATAGAAACTTTAATTAAAAACTATGGAAAAAAACCACCTAGGGAACATAAAGAGCATACGAAAATATATAAATCAATGACGTATGTACCAAGTATCGCAGAGAGAATAAAGAATGCTCACATTTATAATAAGGACAAATTTATGATTGCTCACACATCGACAAATACATTAAAACAACTTTTCTCAAACAACAAATGTAAACTTGACAAATTGGATAACACTAACGTAGTATATAAGATTAGTTGTGCAGGAAATGACCAAGACATATGCGATCAAGTTTATGTCGGTACTACAAAAAATAAACTTAAGACTCGTATAGCTGGACATAAATCAGATTTTAAAAACATTAATAAAATATCAACACAAAAAACTGCACTCGCATCCCACTGTGCAGAGAGACTGCATACACCAAACTTAAAAAATGTGGAGATATTACAAAGAGAGGCGAAATATAATAAACGGTATACTTTAGAGATGCTTCATATAATAAATATACCAAAGGAGAGGAGAATTAATTATAAAACAGACACGGAAAACTGCGCCAATAGCTATAGACACATAATAAAAAAGAAAATTAAATAGTTAAGTTAGTGCAATATTAAATGTGGAGATAGTAATACGTCTCTTACAAATATATTTGTAACTCATTGTAAGTGTTTTGTTTTCTTTTTTGTTGTAATTATGTATTTTATTTTTATTTAGCACAGTCTTTGTTAATATGTTTCGTAAATTGTTGTTTTCTTATATTGTTACAGCCTTGATAATGATATCCGAAGGATATCGAAATATTGGAACAAATAATTTAATAAATAATATACATATATTTTTTACAAATAATTGGCCTCGAGCTCGAAAAAACTTTTTATTTTAATAATTTAAAAAAGGTCGAAGAAATACAAATTTAATTTAATATATTACGGAGAGCACGCCGTAAAAATGGTATACAACAACATCAAACATCAACACCACAACATCAAGAATTACATTAACAAACGAAAAACTTTGAAGAAACGTCAACTGAATGCGATGTCTACAATAACATTTCTTATGAGATGTAAGAATACAGGTATTATACCAAATTTTTTGGACAATTCAACAAAAAACGTTTTTAAAATCTTTGAACACAATCGGACTATTCCCAACAAAATCGACAGTGCACTTAATAAAATATTGGAAAATTTTCATAGAAAATTACTCAATTTATTGATTAGACAAAAACATGAAATTGTTAAGTATACTACCGTCGAAGTAGATGAAATGGAGAGGAAGATAAATAAACACTTGACACCAGACGAAAAAACACAACTTTGGAACTGTGAAGAGACACTTATGAAGAAAAGTTATATTAACATTAAGACCAATCACAGAAAGAAATTTGACAATTTACGGAAAAAACAAATAAATGAGCTTGACATTATCTATAATGACAAGTGGTTTGTTAACAAAACGGGCACAGACATACCAAAAGAGACTCAATGGCTCTTATCACTAGGAGAGAAATATGCGATACCAACAGAGAAGAGAAAATTCCCACTTTTTAAAATGATTGCTGATGGAGAAGATTGCATCCAGACTATAGAGGACAAAGAAGAGCAAGAGACAGCTAGAACACAGTTCACTTCAATGCTGGAAAATCACATAAACAAACAAAATCTAAATAGGAGAGAACGCTATATACTTAGTACAGTGGAACAAACTAGAAAATTTTTGCACAAAAACAAGAATATACTTATATTAAAAGCGGATAAGGGTAATGTCACAGTAGCAATGGAGAAACAGGATTATGATATTAGGATGAAGAATATCCTTAATGATATGATGACATATAGGTGGACAAATAAAGATCCCACATTATCGCTGAAGAAGAAGAGCCATGACCTGGTAGATGAACTATTTTTGTGCAATAATATAACTGTGATAGAAAAGAGAAGACTGAAAAATGACGCGGCAACTGCACCTAGAATATATGGACTTCCTAAAATCCATAAGGAAGATTACCCTCTTAGACCAATCTGTGCATCAGTTAACTCGCCGTCCAGCGAGCTATGCAAATTACTGACAAATGTTTTGAAAAAACTTACTGAATTTTCGATTTACAACGTAAGGGATGCAGTGCAATTTAGACATAAGGTAAACAACAGTGCAATAGATACGGACGAAAAATTAGTTTCCTTTGATGTGGTATCACTTTTTCCAAGTATACCAGTGGACTACGCAATAGATGTTATAAAGAACAAATGGATTGACATAGAGAAACATACAAATATGCCAAAGGAACTATTTTTGAGAATTCTAAGATTTTGCGTTAAGGATAACAGATATTTTAAGTACAACGACAAAGTATACATCCAATGCAAAGGACTGCCAATGGGTTCACCGGCGTCACCTATTGTGGCAGATATAGTGATGGAGGAACTCCTTGTAACATGCATGAATAATCTGGACGAAAAACCTAAATTATTGACGAAATATGTTGACGACCTTTTTGGAATTATAAAGATAAGTGCAATAGAAAGGACCTTAGAACAACTGAACGCATTTCATAAAAACATTAAATTTACAATGGAGGAGGAGGTTAACGGAAAACTGCCATACTTGGATACCCTGGTCATAAGGAGCAAAAACATAATTAAAATAGACTGGTACCAAAAACCGACGGCTTCAGGGAGAATTATTAATTTCAATTCTTGCCAACCGAAAAAGATAATAATGAATACGGCCAACAATTTGATAAACAGGGTCCTTTCCATTAGCGATGAGTCGTTCCATTCTTCCAATAAAGAAAAAATTAAAAGTATTCTTACAAGAAACTCTTTCCCTAAAAATATAATAGAAACTTTAATTAAAAACTATGGAAAAAAAACCACCTAGGGAACATAAAGAGCATACGAAAATATATAAATCAATGACGTATGTACCAAGTATCGCAGAGAGAATAAAGAATGCTCACATTTATAATAAGGACAAATTTATGATTGCTCACACATCGACAAATACATTAAAACAACTTTTCTCAAACAACAAATGTAAACTTGACAAATTGGATAACACTAACGTAGTATATAAGATTAGTTGTGCAGGAAATGACCAAGACATATGCGATCAAGTTTATGTCGGTACTACAAAAAATAAACTTAAGACTCGTATAGCTGGACATAAATCAGATTTTAAAAACATTAATAAAATATCAACACAAAAAACTGCACTCGCATCCCACTGTGCAGAGAGACTGCATACACCAAACTTAAAAAATGTGGAGATATTACAAAGAGAGGCGAAATATAATAAACGGTATACTTTAGAGATGCTTCATATAATAAATATACCAAAGGAGAGGAGAATTAATTATAAAACAGACACGGAAAACTGCGCCAATAGCTATAGACACATAATAAAAAAGAAAATTAAATAGTTAAGTTAGTGCAATATTAAATGTGGAGATAGTAATACGTCTCTTACAAATATATTTGTAACTCATTGTAAGTGTTTTGTTTTCTTTTTTGTTGTAATTATGTATTTTATTTTTATTTAGCACAGTCTTTGTTAATATGTTTCGTAAATTGTTGTTTTCTTATATTGTTACAGCCTTGATAATGATATCCGAAGGATATCGAAATATTGGAACAAATAATTTAATAAATAATATACATATATTTTTTACAAATAATTGGCCTCGAGCTCGAAAAAACTTTTTATTTTAATAAATTAATAAACTTTTAAATGAAATACCAAATAATGGCATTCAAAAAAAAAACTTTCTCCAAAAATAGTTCATATTTTACTACAAATTCAGTTTCTGGTATTTACAATCACCCTTAAAGAGAAAAAATTCACTGATAATCCTTTTTCCCTCAAAAAAAATATTACTCACACCCATAAAAATACAACATAAGCTAAAATATTGTGCAACAAGAAATATTACTTTTAGTTTATTTAAAGTTTGACGCAAACTATTGATAATTTTAACCAACAAATTTCTTAAAAAAAGACAGCTAAAGAGAATAAAGCAAAAAAAAAATACATACAAAGACGAAAAGAATGAAAAAATAAAAAACAAAACTGGTATCGTTAAAATAAATAGTTTAAATCTCTAACGCACATGTGACTTATTCTTTGTTGACTAACATTTCAGTTCAACTCTTCAGTTTATCATCAAATCCTGCCATTTATCAAAGTAAACTAAATACAAAACCATGAACAATTTACACAGGCACACATCCACTTACACAATTCCGTTATACTACAAAAATTGAAACACTAACATTTACACTTAGATAGTTGGCTTATACGAACATTTTTGCTTTTTACCAAAAAGAAAACAAACTTTTACATACAAAACTGAACTTTTTTCGGTTTTCTTTAATGCAATGTGTGTGTGTGTGTATAAATATGTGTTAGTGGAAAAACTTCATTAAAGAGAAAATTTGTGTCAGTGGAGATTTTCCGTTATTTTAAACAGTTTTTTATGGCAAACGAATTCATTTAAAAGTTTTAACACGATTAAGAAGAGCAACAAAAAAAAACGGAATTAAATAAATAAAAATGTACATAAAAAAATAAATTTTCATTTCAAGGACTTTTTTATATTTATTGAAGTTAAAAAATGTTTAATTTCGGGATTCTTTTCTGGTTAATGCAATTAAAAAAAAAGAATAAAATTATGTATGTGAAAGTTTTTATGTGCTTGTGTTAATTTTAGTAGCTTACAGAAATAATGGTCCTAAAACTATTTTTTTGCGTTCTTCAGAATCGTTTTTGACTCGATCTACTGATGTGCTCTGTTTATGTAAACCTTTTACGTAATTTTTAGGTTACTATTCTGAAGATAAAAGAACTAGAAAACACAGAAAAAATGTTCACTAGTTTTTGTTATCAAATAAATAAATTGTGTGAAAAGTATTATAATTTAATTAAAGTGTTCATTGAATTTATTATTTTTTTAATTGAACACAAACAAAAAATGGTTTTTGATTCAACTAACACTTTGATTGTTTTATAATGTGTATTTAAAATATTAATTTAATAAACCAAAATCTTATTTGATTTTTGCGTTTAACATTAAATGAAGTTAAATTTGTAAAATTAGGAATTTTGTTTAACAAACACCGCGTTTGCTAAATAAAGCTTCTAAATTCGGGATATTTTTTTTCTAATTTCATAATAAAATATAACAATATTATAATTTCATCGTAGCGCCAGATGGGCATTACAAAGGCTTGTTGGCAAAATTTAAACAAATGTATTTCAAATTTAATTATAATAAATTTTAATTTACATATTTAACATTAATTTCAAACATACCAATAAACGTTATATCATCAACACGTTGAGATAAAAAAATGTTTTAGTAAGATTTAATCTGCGATGTTTAATATTATTCTCGTTAATTAGTTGTTTCAGATTGGCAAAAGATTATTCTTAAATTGTCACGGTTTCTTGTGTCAAAAGTATCCTTATTCCGTGTAAATTGTTTGGTATGATGCCCAATACAATTAAGACATTCAATCATGTGGGAAAAACGTCCCTGTATAAAATAACAGTTGAAAACCGGCTAGACAAAATAGCTAGACTTTTTAATGCGTTGTTCTTCATTCTTTGAAGCGATTAAAACTCTGTAGTTTTTTTTAAATCCATTACTTAATTTAAAGGCTTTAAAACACTGCTTGATAAATTAAACATTTTGTTTCTTTTTATTAAACTTGTTTCTAAACTTATACATTAAAACTAAGGCAGAAGAAAGTTTTACCTTAAGATCCCTAATATTTAGCATATTAGAAATCCAACAAGATTTCCCTGAAAACATATAACCCAATTTTAAAAGATTTTGTTATTCGAGCTTAATTCCCAGTTTTTATTCTTGATAAAAACACTACTTACAACTACAATTAATGTTGGAAGAATCCCAATCAATTGAAGTGGGGAATGTAAGAAGAGATAAACTCACTGTCTATTGTTGATGTTTTTGTTTAAACTTTGATATTGTTACAAGTGGAGCTGTTGCTTATGATTCTTATACGCTTAACAGTTTTATTTGGTTTAATACCAACCAGTGAAATGCGCATAGGAATAGCTTATCCCATCAACAATAAATTTAAAGTGTTTTTATCAAGAATAAAAACTGGGAATTAAGCACGAATAACAAAATCTTTTAAATTAAAATTTTGTATTCCCAAAAATTACTTTTGACATATAACCCAATATTCAACAGAAGAAACCTCCCGAACTACATTTCCGTCAACAAAAATGCAAAAATCATTACTAAGCCCAAAATGTGGTTTAAATCTTAAGAGTAGACATACGATTTCTACGCAAATGCATGTTTTTTGTCGATTGTTTAAGATCGATGTCGACCAATAATCTTTCCGAATCATTAAACTTGCGTTAAAATGGCATCGATTTGGTTTTGCATATTTTGGTGAAAATGCATATTGTTGCATATTTTGACATTTTAAGGGAGTTTTCTTTTAATTTCTATTTTATAAAAAAGTTTTTAAAGTTCTAAAAATACGTTTAAATAATAAATAAATTCTTTTAAAGCTTTTCTTTAAGTACAAGATTTTCAAGATTTCGACAAAAGTTGCTTCTATTTTAAGCCGATGCAGCACCTTAGATGTTTAAAATATTTTATCCAAAACTGTTACAAACTATTTGCTTGGCACATGGATTATAGGTTAATGTTTCCCTTGATTCCCCTTCCACCACAGCCAGTAGTAAAAAGTTGGGGGCTGGCTAAATACTTTAGAATACTTTAGAAATATTAAATTTAAATAACATCAGAAGTCAATTAGCATTTGTCTTTTCCAATTACGGATATATTGGTGAAACAATGAGTATTTAGGAGGGATTAAGTTAACTTAATACTCAAGTCAAATAAATTGATTTTGCAGAAGGTAAAATTAAAAATATGGAAGAAAGAATAGCCCGACAAATTAAAAAAAAACCAAAACGTTTTGCAGAAAAAAAAATTAAGGATTTTAAAAATAAAAGTAAATTTCAAATATTTTTGATCTAATCTGGAATCAAAGTGGGACCCGAAAATAAATTTTTTTCAAAATGCAATCACTGGCATTCTTCAAGTACAAGACAAAGTTTTACTCTTAATAAAACAGCAAACTCACAATATTCTGTGCGTAAAATTTACTGAAATTGTGACATAAAATAAATGAAAATTCCAAGGTATATTTACACAAGGTAAACTCGTTGGCCCATATGTTTGTCAGCTGTTTACCCCTAGTTGGAACCACAACGTCAAATTGCGTGTATATGAGCCAAAATTTGTACATGTGTGCGTTAAATTGTTTTTGTTTTATATGAAGACAATTTTGACAAAATGGTTCCTTTTATAGAGCAGCATGTCTACACTCAAAAATGAGTCTACCTTGTGTAAATATACCTTGGAAAATTCAGTTAAAAACCGGTCTACTTATTTTTCATTTATTTTTAACGAAAATTTCATTTAATTTTTACTGTCAAAAATTCAACCCTATGCTCTGTAATACAATTGAATTTTCAGTTATTTTATTTAAATTAACTATCAAAAAATTAACTTCATACATATTCCGTAAAAAACAAAAAAAAAATTAAGTTATTTCATTAAATTCAGTAATTTTCGTTTACTCCACAAAAGAGCCAAATTTCTAAAAAATACCAGACAGACACCTGTCCGCTTGTTTTTCTAATGAGAGAGAGAGAGAGAGAATATTATTATGTACTTACCCCGTTACACACGTTTGTTTTACTTTTGTTGTACTGACCGCCTTGTTAACAGAAGAACTTTCAAGACACCAGCAGCATGACCGATATGGCTTCGCAATTATTTTACTTTAAAAATTTGATGTATTTAACTAAATTATTTTAACAAATAGAAACTGGGAATTGTTTTGCACAAAACAAGCAAATCGTTTTTTTATAGATAAGTAAAAATTTATTTTTGGTAGTTATATTACATAAAATAACTGAATATTCCTTTGTTTTTACGGAATATATACTTAATTTTATATATGGGCAGTTGCAGCGAAAAGTCTAGTTTTTGTAACTTAACGCCAGAAGTAATTTAAATTGTTTCTCCAAAAATGTTATTTGTATAGTTTACTTTTTTATATTTTGGTGTAAAGCGCAACTATCTCTACATTAAGTAACAAAAGGGATAACATTTGAAAAACATGGTTCTAAAATACAAGCTTATTTGCATTCTGGAGTTACATTGAAAAAAGTAGACTTTCGCTGGAAATGCCCATATGTACCTTTAAACGAGCAAAGATTTTTAAATTTGATAGCTTGGAAAATAAATCTATATAAGTCCAAAGCTTACTAAAAAAGGTTTTATACAGAACGTCTTTCTCAGTTCGCAGTCTTATGCAGTTTTGTAACGTAAGTCAAAATCCACCTCCCTTTTTTTAACGTCACGCCAGCGCATAAATTTGCATATATTAAAACCCTTTTTACAAAATTTTACATCTTCATTTAATTTTTTTACATTTTGTAGTACAAATATCACGTCATGTCAAAATGGAAATGCCCATATGTGACGCGCAAAATAGAAAGGGAAAAAACCGGTTTTGTTCAGGAGCGCCATTTTAAAGATTTAAATACGTGTATCTTTGGTGTACCATCACATCATAAAACGCGCATATGTCTGGGAGGGAACACTTTTGGGGCATGGGATCGGTCTCATTCGATACTCAGATGTTGTCCACACCAAAAAAAAAAAAAAAAAAGTGAAGTTGATTTTTTTTTACACGAAGGCCGTAGCGGGCCAGAAAATGCATTACATTCTGCTGGTGTCTAATAATTGTAAAATTTTTCTGTACATATAATATACTTCATTGCTATCCAAAGGATAGCTAAGGTAAAATGTAACAAGAAAATACAATTTAATAGTCTGGTAGTGTATAAAAGTCATTCCTAAAAATTTAAGGAATAGAACTATTACAAAAAAGCTTTATAAAATACATAACTGAAATTTAACTCATAGAATAAATTCGAAAAATAAAAAATGTTGAATATAATATAAAGTAACCTGCAAAAGGAAATAATTCCCAGTTTCTATTTGTTAAAATAGTTGAGTTAAATACATTCAATTTATAAAGTATCACTATCCAGTGTGACACAAAGAATGCTGACGAAGGCCGTAGAGGGCCAGAAAATGCATTACATTCTGCTGGTGTCTAATAATTGTAAAATTTTTCTGTACATATAATATACTTCATTGCTATCCAAAGGATAGCTAAGGTAAAATGTAACAAGAAAATACAATTTAATAGTCTGGTAGTGTATAAAAGTCATTCCTAAAAATTTAAGGAATAGAACTATTACAAAAAAGCTTTATAAAATACATAACTGAAATTTAACTCATAGAATAAATTCGAAAAATAAAAAATGTTGAATATAATATAAAGTAACCTGCAAAAGGAAATAATTCCCAGTTTCTATTTGTTAAAATAGTTGAGTTAAATACATTCAATTTATAAAGTATCACTATCCAGTGTGACACAAAGAATGCTGACGAAGGCCGTAGCGGGCCAGAAAATGCATTACATTCTGCTGGTGTCTAATAATTGTAAAATTTTTCTGTACATATAATATACTTCATTGCTATCCAAAGGATAGCTAAGGTAAAATGTAACAAGAAAATACAATTTAATAGTCTGGTAGTGTATAAAAGTCATTCCTAAAAATTTAAGGAATAGAACTATTACAAAAAAGCTTTATAAAATACATAACTGAAATTTAACTCATAGAATAAATTCGAAAAATAAAAAATGTTGAATATAATATAAAGTAACCTGCAAAAGGAAATAATTCCCAGTTTCTATTTGTTAAAATAGTTGAGTTAAATACATTCAATTTATAAAGTATCACTATCCAGTGTGACACAAAGAATGCTGACGAAGGCCGTAGCGGGCCAGAAAATGCATTACATTCTGCTGGTGTCTAATAATTGTAAAATTTTTCTGTACATATAATATACTTCATTGCTATCCAAAGGATAGCTAAGGTAAAATGTAACAAGAAAATACAATTTAATAGTCTGGTAGTGTATAAAAGTCATTCCTAAAAATTTAAGGAATAGAACTATTACAAAAAAAGCTTTATAAAATACATAACTGAAATTTAACTCATAGAATAAATTCGAAAAATAAAAAATGTTGAATATAATATAAAGTAACCTGCAAAAGAAAATAATTCCCAGTTTCTATTTGTTAAAATAGTTGAGTTAAATACATTCAATTTATAAAGTATCACTATCCAGTGTGACACAAAGAATGCTGACGAAGGCCGTAGCGGGCCAGAAAATGCATTACATTCTGCTGGTGTCTAATAATTGTAAAATTTTTCTGTACATATAATATACTTCATTGCTATCCAAAGGATAGCTAAGGTAAAATGTAACAAGAAAATACAATTTAATAGTCTGGTAGTGTATAAAAGTCATTCCTAAAAATTTAAGGAATAGAACTATTACAAAAAAAGCTTTATAAAATACATAACTGAAATTTAACTCATAGAATAAATTCGAAAAATAAAAAATGTTGAATATAATATAAAGTAACCTGCAAAAGGAAATAATTCCCAGTTTCTATTTGTTAAAATAGTTGAGTTAAATACATTCAATTTATAAAGTATCACTATCCAGTGTGACACAAAGAATGCTGACGAAGGCCGTAGCGGGCCAGAAAATGCATTACATTCTGCTGGTGTCTAATAATTGTAAAATTTTTCTGTACATATAATATACTTCATTGCTATCCAAAGGATAGCTAAGGTAAAATGTAACAAGAAAATACAATTTAATAGTCTGGTAGTGTATAAAAGTCATTCCTAAAAATTTAAGGAATAGAACTATTACAAAAAAGCTTTATAAAATACATAACTGAAATTTAACTCATAGAATAAATTCGAAAAATAAAAAATGTTGAATATAATATAAAGTAACCTGCAAAAGGAAATAATTCCCAGTTTCTATTTGTTAAAATAGTTGAGTTAAATACATTCAATTTATAAAGTATCACTATACAGTGTGACACAAAGAATGCTGACGAAGGCCGTAGCGGGCCAGAAAATGCATTACATTCTGCTGGTGTCTAATAATTGTAAAATTTTTCTGTACATATAATATACTTCATTGCTATCCAAAGGATAGCTAAGGTAAAATGTAACAAGAAAATACAATTTAATAGTCTGGTAGTGTATAAAAGTCATTCCTAAAAATTTAAGGAATAGAACTATTACAAAAAAGCTTTATAAAATACATAACTGAAATTTAACTCATAGAATAAATTCGAAAAATAAAAAATGTTGAATATAATATAAAGTAACCTGCAAAAGGAAATAATTCCCAGTTTCTATTTGTTAAAATAGTTGAGTTAAATACATTCAATTTATAAAGTATCACTATCCAGTGTGACACAAAGAATGCTGACGAAGGCCGTAGCGGGCCAGAAAATGCATTACATTCTGCTGGTGTCTAATAATTGTAAAATTTGTCTGTACATATAATATACTTCATTGCTATCCAAAGGATAGCTAAGGTAAAATGTAACAAGAAAATACAATTTAATAGTCTGGTAGTGTATAAAAGTCATTCCTAAAAATTTAAGGAATAGAACTATTACAAAAAAAGCTTTATAAAATACATAACTGAAATTTAACTCATAGAATAAATTCGAAAAATAAAAAATGTTGAATATAATATAAAGTAACCTGCAAAAGGAAATAATTCCCAGTTTCTATTTGTTAAAATAGTTGAGTTAAATACATTCAATTTATAAAGTATCACTATCCAGTGTGACACAAAGAATGCTGACGAAGGCCGTAGCGGGCCAGAAAATGCATTACATTCTGCTGGTGTCTAATAATTGTAAAATTTTTCTGTACATATAATATACTTCATTGCTATCCAAAGGATAGCTAAGGTAAAATGTAACAAGAAAATACAATTTAATAGTCTGGTAGTGTATAAAAGTCATTCCTAAAAATTTAAGGAATAGAACTATTACAAAAAAGCTTTATAAAATACATAACTGAAATTTAACTCATAGAATAAATTCGAAAAATAAAAAATGTTGAATATAATATAAAGTAACCTGCAAAAGGAAATAATTCCCAGTTTCTAAACTACAGTCCGTTACTGTAATAATATTGTTTTATTAATTAAAACAAACAATATTTTAAATAAGTTATTTAGGTTTTTTAAAGATATTTGAATAACAATAGACTGAATTTTTTATATTTTTGTTTTTAGTAAAATTAAAAAACGATTTTATTTGGAAATTTTTTTAAGTGCATATTTTTTTATTTTTTAGTGCATATATTTTTATTTTTTTAGTGCATATTTTGGATTTAGTGCATATTTTAAGCGCATATTTTCGCTTTTTTAACGCATGAAAATCGCATCCCTACTTATAAGTTTATACGAACATATCCCGAAACTAATAAAGCATCTCTTTCTATATACGGTTTTAATGCAGTTTAATGTTTTTAATGACAAAATATACTAATACCATGAGCGAATTTAAAAATTATTCCTGACAATTTAAAATTTTTCAAATCTTTGATGAATCTATGTACGACGTTCCGCCAATTATTCTTCTTTTCTTTAACTTGAACATATTGTCTTTTTTTTGTAAAGTAGCTCTCTAAAAGCAAAAATTCATTCCCTTGAATTCCATAGTATTTAAGCTTCTGCAACAACATTTCATGATCTATAAGATCAAACGCCTTCGTAAGAACATAAAATATTCCCGCAACAGCATTATTACCTTCATCTTATACCTTACAAATATAATTTTACACATTTACAATAGCCTCCTCAATGTTACAACCCTTTCGAATTTAAATCTAGGAATTTAAAATGGTTTAAATTATGAACTGTGAGATTTTCAGATTCAGAATTCTGAAATTCACGACTTAAAAATTAGGGATTTTGGTACTATGTATTCCAAATTATTAATTTGTTATTTTGTTTAGTCTTTCGTGTCAGAGCTTGGCAGCAATGGAACCAACAATTAATTGATTATAGCTAGCAATATGCCAAAAAAATTTTCAAGCTATGAACGCGGAATGGTTTTTAATACTTCGGGGGTAGAGTCAAGTAACCTACTTGCTTAGTAGAGTGCCCCTCACTTGTCCTAAAACGGATATTTAGGGTGGCCCTTAAAACTTGGATTTTTTGACTTTTTATGAATTTAACGCATTATTTATGTTAATAGCTACAAAATCAATGTTTTTATGTGTTGAATAGTTAGTTTGGGTAGTAATCTTCCATTTTTGGTTTTTGTTGAAATAATACACTGAAAAAAACAAAGTGGCAACAACAAAACTTGGAAGTAAGAAAATACTACTTCTAACATTTAGCGCGGAACAAATTGGGCTGAATATTATGGCTTGTCATGCAACACAGTTATTAATGACATCAAAATCTAAAATTCCGCGGTGGTGCGTGGCGATGGAATTTTTCGTTTACAAGAAAATTAGGAAAATGTAAAAAAAAGGCGAAAAAAAATGAAAAAATGGGGTTTTTTGACCTTCATTCACTTATAACTTTTGAAGTAGGAGTGTTATCTTCAAGCACCACCGCAAAATTTTAGATTTTTTAGTCATCAACAACTATGTTGTCTCCCAAGGCATAATATTTAGCCAAATTTGTGCCGTATTACAAACAGTACAGCCTATTTTCGACAAATTTTATTAATTGATTAAAAAAACAGGGTGAATTTTTTTAAAAAACGTAAATTTATGCTACTGAAATTAGTTATACATTAGTTATTAAGAACAAAGACACTGTTTTCACTTTGGGAAACAAAATTCCTTTCCATGTGATGAGTAAATATATTTATATTTCATTTACTATTGTGATAAAGCGCCAGTAGATATTTTAGCCGTCACCTTTACGTGCTTATTAATTACACAGCCTCACAAAAATATAAAAAGGTTCTGACCCAGAAACCAGACCCACTAATCCTTATGTATTATGACCTCCTGAATTCGATGCCGCCATAAGAATTGAATTCTATCGTTGGGTTTTCATGTAATTTACAAGGAAAGTCCGCAAAGTGAACTTACCTAATTTGTAAATTTGACCATGTTGTTTAAATGCATGTTACTTTAAAAATTTTTGACAGATTTTATTAAAACACCTCTTATTTTCTTCGTAATAAACCAGACTTGATCTTACATGAAGAAATAAAATTTTAAAAAATTTTAACTAACAATAAGTCAAATTTACAAAGAAACCGGGTAGATTCACTTTGTGGAGTGTCCTTGTAAATTACAGAAAAACCCAACAATTGAATTCATTTCTAATGACGGAATCGAATTCAGAAGGTCAAAATACATAAGGGTTAGTATTAGACAAGCTTAATTTGCTAACTGCAAATTTGAAAAAAAGATGTTAACATTTGCCAAACGGTTTTAGCGGCTGCGAAAGATTCAATGTTAAAAAGATATATCGATAGACCTGTAGATGATGTATACTCATTCCACAGTAATATCAATGTGGAGAGAGTGTTTGCGATGGCGAAGAGGAACGAGGATATGGCACCTCATAAAGAAATATACACCAGATGTCAGCAAGTAAAGGCCCGGCAAAACAAATGCATTCACTTCCTTTTCGATATTTTGCAGTTCTATCCAACGAAGCAAGATATGGAAAATGGTGTGAAAATGATGAAAAAGGTTTTTCAGAAAAATAAAAAATGGAATGCTGAGAAACGAATAAAGAGATTGGAAGAGATGGAGAGCAAACAACAAGTAAAAAAACGACGTACGGAGAGTAAAGTCCTATTTCTAAATTTGCTTGAAGTGAATGAGCCTATGGAATTATTTAATTCATTAAATGAACTATCTTATGTCGAGTACAGAGTAATCGGATAAAAATTCTTAAAAAGCAAATAAACATGTTGAGAGGTTTAAATTATAAATATCACGGTGAAAAAGCTTGGCAAACAACAAATTTGGATTTAGAGTCCCAACTCAAAGAAAAGCAAAAGAATTTGCACTCTTATGTAGATCTCTAAAAATTTAAATAATAAAAAAACTTGATGTTTTTAAAAGTACAAATAATAAAGATTTCTGTTAAATTGTAAAATAACTAAAATTTGTTTCGCAAAACTAAAAATGTTAACTTTAATGATCAATTTAATAAAAGTTACATACATATTTTAATATAAATTTGATACTATTTCATTATCTTATAGATCTTTTCTTTCTCATTCGGTTATTTTTCATCCGATTTTCAAGTTTTTTTGTTGGAAAGGTATTCAAATTACCTTTCTAATTGTTGAATATTGTTAGTAAAAATTATTGCCGCTAGATGGCGTGAAGTTCATTTTTTTAATGCATCAAGACACCCTGTATTTGCAAATATTTTGAGTTCATATGTTCTGCAAAAGTACTCGCCATATGATTTTGTACAAAGTTGCCAAACAACATTTGGTCGAATTCTGGAAATTTAACGGTCAAAATTTTGATTTTCTTCAAGAACCTAAAAATAACGGTAATTTTGTAAATACCGGAATTATAAAAAAGTCGCGGAACAAAAGATGTTATTTTTCGATTTTGGCATATTGCTAATTATAGCACACCAAATAAAGTCATACAATCAATGGACGATATGTTATTGTACTTTATGATACGTTCGAAAGTTAATGTAGGTGTTTATCTGTACTACAGGGTGTTTGGTAGCAGATTTATATTCTCAAACTTATATAAAAACGTTATAATTGACAAAAATTTTATTAAGAGCATTGAAGGATAGAATGGATTTTATTTTTTTAAGAGTGTGTCATCCAGATGACTTCCGTTAAGTTGAATACACTGTTCAAAACGGAGGCTTGTTTTTCGATAATTTTCAAAAAAAAAAAAATAGGTTAAAACCATTATTTGTTTGAAATGATTGAAATTCTAGTACTGACCATGATTTAGTCTGTAGAATATCTCTAAAAAGATTCTTATAAGACCAAAAAGTCACTGATAAAGACTTTTTAACTTTCTAAATGGCTTTTTAATCGCCTGTGATTGTAAATGTTTTCCTACTAAAAGCGTTAAAACACACAAGGTCCATGAATAATATAGACATCGTGCTCTATTAATTAAATTAGTTGTATTCTCTTTTCGGGGAGAACTGCATTAAACAGATAAGTATTAAAGGGTGATTTTTTATGAATTAAGTTTTTCGGGCTTCCAGCACTGGTTGGTAATTGTGTCCAAACTACATCTGTGAAAGTGAAAAGTGTTCAGGATACTCCGTTATTTCATCATTGAGAAACTCACAACCGAGCAACGACTGCAAACCGTTGAAATTTATTATCAAAATTCGTGCTCTGTGAGAAATGTCCATCGTTTGTTGCGAACTTTTTATGGTCGTCATAATCGACCTAGTGAATCAACAATTCGTGCTATTGTCACAAAATTTCGCACCAAATTTACTTTAGTGTACATCAAACCACCTACTCGCGTTCGTAGAGTGCGTACCGAAGAGATTATTGCAGCCGTAGCGACCAGTGTAAATGAGGATAGTGAAATGTCTATTCGTCGCCGTTCTCAGGTATTGGGCATGTGTTATTCAACCACGTGCCATGATACATGACTTTTTTTTTTGCCCCAATTGGCTGAGTTGGACTTGGTTGATATGTGGTTTCAACAAGACGGTGCCACATGCACAATGGGGTTGTTTAAAAGAAATTTTTATATCTCGAAATGGCCCTGTGAGTTGGCCGCCAAGATCATGTGATTTGACGCCTCCTGACTATTTCTTGTGGGGTTATGTGAAGTCGTTGGTCTATGTGGACGAGCCAAACACGATTGAAGCCTTAGAGTAAAAAATAACAAGTGTTATTCATGGAATAAAGGCCGAAATGCTCGAAAAAGTAGTGCAAAATTGGGCCTTACGAATGGACCATTTGAACCGGAACCGCGGGCAACATTTACATGAAGTTATTTTTAAAAAGTAAATGGCAAAGACCAATTTATCGATTCCAATAAAAATTTTGAATATGTGATGCAAATTTGAGTGTTTTATTAGATTTTTTAAAAACTACCCTTAAAAAATCACCCATTTTTAGGTTGAATTAAGGATGACTGAAGAGAGCTTTAAAATTATACAAAATTGCTTCTTAATTTGTTCTTTTTTAAGATAATTTGTACCAAAACATACTTTTTTGCAAAAGTGTTCGTGGTACTGGATCTTATTAAAACCGTCTAAATTTCACCTATTTCACAAATTCTTTGACGAACAGTAAGCTTGTTTTCTTTTCGATTGTCGGTGACGATAGTTAGTATAATCAAGTACTTATTTCCTTTAAAATCGTACTTAATAAAATAATAACGTACCATTATACTTTTTATTTTAAATAGTAGTGAAAAAAAATTAATGTGTTTCAACTATAACCAAATCAATGTTGACATAATAAGTCACAAACTAAAAGAGTATCGTGAACAATAGAAGCAAGAAGTTTAAAAAGTGGCTTGTTTTGGTTTAGATTTCATAAAAGAACTTCTTTTAATTTATGCATTTTTTTTATTTCATAACGTGTCAAAGGCACTTTTATATATGTATTTTCCATTAAAAAATTTGCATCACAAATAATTATTGCTTTGACATAAAACTATTTAAAAATATTCTCTATAAAAAAAAAACAAAACTGACTTTAACAAGCAAAATAAAAACAGAAATAAATTAAATTTATTTATGCAAGTAGATATTTATAAAAGAAAAACATTTTTTCTTTTTGTTTATAATGCGTTAAAAGAAAAGCCATCAATAGCTCAAAGAAATAATAAATACAAGACAATTTCCCTTTTGGCCTATGAAGAAAACTGATGACGTTGATGATAAAACGATAACGATGTTGATAATGAAGTATGCATAAGTAAATATTTCTGCCAACTTTGCTTTAAATAAATCCATATGTGGCCAATATTTAAAAAAAAACATACACACACACACACAAAAACACGAGAAAAAATTGTATCTTGTTTATTTGATTTTATAAAGCTCATAAATATTTATTGAATTTTAAGAATAAATACTATATTCCTTTAAAAAAAAAAGAGGAATAAAGCACACTCACAAACTCCAACAAAATTTTCTTCGTTGATCTCTTTTTCATATAAATTATTATTTTTTTTTTTCTTTTTTCAAATTTGTGTTGGTGGTGATTATATACTTTTTTTCCATTTCACATTTGGATAACTTTCTCACAGAATTCAGAACGTTGATGACAATGCTGATGTTGATTCTGATGGCTGACTGGCCGATGGGACAGTTCGTCGTCGGTCAGTATTGGTGAATCAGGGTAAAGTTTGTGGGACGTGCATACATATAAACCAAATGATAAAGGGTTTTCTTGA
Source organism: Pollenia griseotomentosa (assembly GCA_963931875.1). Taxonomy (NCBI): domain Eukaryota; kingdom Metazoa; phylum Arthropoda; class Insecta; order Diptera; family Polleniidae; genus Pollenia; species Pollenia griseotomentosa. The sequence continues at coordinate 80,200,112 of OZ007563.1, forward strand.
TGATCTGATAGTCAAAAGTTCCTACAAAAGCAATTATTCCAACGGATACACATACTTATGAATTTAATAGAATGCCTGGCTACACATTTTGCAAATAGTTAGGTGGATTTTTTTTATATTGCAAAATATATACAATAAAACAACTACACCAAAGCAAAAAATATAAAAAATTATATAAGAAGAAATAAAATAAAAAATAATTTGACCAACGAATTGTATGATATAAATGAATATTATTTCTGTGGGAAATTTATCAGATGTTGATGCTGATGTTGTTAATTATAAGCACAATGACGGCATGGATGATTTTATTTTTGGATTTTATTGAAGACAAAACGATAAACTTATAAATATGATTTGCAGAGTAGGCGGATATTTTAAATCAGTGTTCGAAAATAAACAGAACACACCCAGAAACGATATCTATGCTTTTAGTGTTTGTGTAGACGAACAGAACCCTTGGTACCGTTCGTAACTATTTTCAAGAAAGTAACGAACTTTATATACTTTTCTGTTCTTCGTTGTGAAGCAGAACAATTGAAGTGGTTTTGTAGACAAACATTATATTTTAATGTTCTATAATAGTGTTTTTATTTGTACATTGTTAACGAAGTGAGCAAGCAAAGAATTTAAGCAACGACCACAGCACGAATAGCTTGTATGTGTATTGTGTATATGTTTTGGTTGTGTAAAATTTTTTTGAAGGCTTTAAGTATTTTTCGTATATCGATGGTTTTCTTCCGCAACCACGTAACTCATTTTTTCCGATTTTTTGTTTTAACCGGAAATGTAATCGGTAAATACCACCTTACAATTTTGCAATTTTTTTGTTTGGCGGAATATCGAAATTTTTCCTAGTTCTTGGTTTATAAAAGAAAGTAAAAAAGTATCTTGTCTCTCCTGAAAAGTAGTTGTTTTTGAGTAACGAGGTTGCGGAAGTAAACCATCGATATGTATTTTGTTTTTGTAAAAATTTTTGGAACGAACATTAACGAGCTGAACCGAACACAACGAAGTTTGTGGTTTAAAAATAAACAGAACGGAATTAAATGTTCTCAATTTTTTGTTGAGTTGAATAAGAACAGTATTATTTTTGTGTTCGAAGATCACAAACAGGGAAACGTAATTTTTCTTAAGCATTTACTACTACGCAAACACTATTAGAGTTTGTGTTTTCACCAAATCTACCGTACCGAACACTAAGGAACGAGACTTAAAGTTTATTTTCGAACACTGATTTAAATTTTAGAAAAAACCTTTTTTGTATTGATATATGATTTCACTAAACTCTTTATTTCACAAGATTTATGTTTTTGAGTTTCTCGGTGTATAAGAGAAATAAAAATTGCGCTCATACCGTGCGTATAGAACAGTGAAGGGCACTTTTGCAAATCCTATGTACGCGTGCATAGGAAAAGAAATGCTGCTTGTGACGTCGACACATGTACATTTCCAATAAAAAATTTTATCATTTTTCGAAGCACTAAAGGTACATTTAAAAAAATAAGCGCACAATTATGCGCTACGCATAATTAAAAATATAAAAAAATAACATTTCAAGTGCAACGGCATTCCGTTACTACGAAGCAGGTTTGTAAGGGAAAATACTAAAAAATAACTGTATCAAAACATTCAGTGTGATCGTTACATCCAACAATTTTTTATGCGCTGAATAATGCGCTTTATGTGCCAAAAATGTATTGCTTCAAAGTGGGAACTCGCCATATAAAATTCATGTCTTTCGTAAGCAAGATGGTAAGCGAAACTCTTTAATTTCTCCCTTACAAACCTGCTTCGCTCAAAGCACAATTTTTTATTGGGTTCGGCTGTTGCCTTGTTGTCATTTCTTCAAAGTTATTAAAATCAGTTTCAGATCAGCAATTGTTGCTTAGCGTCATTCGTTTTCTGCTGCTTCCCACACAAGCATAAATGTGATAGAATGTGTGTTGCCCTTAACTGGTATAGATGAAGCCATCGCCGTTGCAGACCTGAGGTACCAACATAATCGTAAATAGCGAACGTAACAGACAAACGATTCGTGATTTTTTTGCAAATCATTTGGAAGAGAAATGGTTAGTTCCAACAAGAAGGAGCAACATGCCAGACAGCGCGTAACACCATGACTTTGTTAAGCCAAATATTTGATGACTGAATTATATGAAGAAATGGATCTGTGAACTGGCCGCCTCGTTCGTGTGATTTGACTCCTTTGGACTACTTTTTGTCGGGTACGTCAAATCTTAGGCATATGCTGATAAGCTAGTAATGATTGATCGTCTAGAAGCCAACATTAGACGTATTATTGACTAAATAAGACCGGTAATGCTCGAAAAACTGATGCTTAATTTGACAGACAGGATGGCGTTCATAAGAAGCGGAGGCGGGGGCCATGTGTCGGAAATTACTTTACACATTTAATGTCATTAAATTTGTGAGCTAATAAAGCCAAAATTTTGGACATTCCATTGAATTTGTTGTGTTTTATTTTAAAGGAAATTCTTTGCTTCTAATAATTCAAATGTTGTCAAATCAAGAACGAAATCTTGTTAAATTGAGAACGAAATATTAACAAATACTACATGTAGGCAAGCTAATAACACTTTGTTGTAAATTTCTCACCTCTCGATTAGTTTTCTAGTTTTATCTTTGCATTTCTTATCGAGTGAGGGTTGGAGACCTAATTAAAAACGACCAAAATATTTTTTTAATAGATAAGTAAAAATTTTTGAAACTACACAATTAGAAGGTTTATTTTTTTACGGACAATTTCACCAAGTTCAGTTATAATTAACTATCAATTATAACTATTAAAAACATATTGTTAACTGGAAGTTAAAGTAATAGTTAGTTTTAACTGAAATTGGTGAAATTGGGCTTTAGTATTTTTATTTAAATAAAAAATGTCACAAAAATAATTTGTGGTTTGTTTCTTTGACAACACGTTGCCAATATGATAACAATATGATGTCAGTATAAGGATGGTATGTTGTTAGTATTAAAACTGCTTGTTGATGTCATGCAGACTGAATCTTTTTAATAAAAAATGGCATATTGTCAAAATGAGCAGTGCAACGTGTTTGCAAAATTAGAACAAATGTGACAACAAGGTGATTGTATTGGAGCAAACCTTAAAAGAAATGCAGCGGAGTATAGGCTCCAGTGCTCTCATCAAGATCGCATCTTAGATGCGACTGCTTTATTTCATTGGGCAAAGAATTATTGTAAAGAAACTGAAATAGTTTTTAGTAGCAAAGAGGGTCATGAGGAAACATTTTAAGCACTGAAAAACAGACTCGATGCTGCAGTAAGAATCGATAGCACCGATCAATACCATACTTTTATTTCGCTTGTCGATGGAATACTCAAATTTAAAAAGTTGTCTGCCTCTACTTAATGCGATTTCTTTGCAAAGCCAAAAAAGATACCAGCAGCGAAATCAACAGCTGAACCTAGAAACGCCAACAAAGACTTGGCACAAAAAAGAAGCAACCAAAGGCAATAAATAAGGAGGGTAAAAAACTGGGTATTTGAAAATTTACAAAACTTAAACACTTTTTCAGCTTCAATAAATTAAGTGTAAAAAAGTTATGAAATAAATGGATCTTAATGTTATTAAAATTAAGTTTTATTAAATTCCTTAACTTATTATTTATATTGTTATCGGTCATGTAATGATAATTAAAATCACGTGAAATTGAAGAAGATTGTCAATTTAATTTTTGTAAAAACTGAACGCGCAGCTTTTCCTGATTTCACGAGTAGTTTAGGTGCAGAAAAATGGTCCTCAAAGTATAAGGTATTTAAAAGTTTTCAAAATTTATTTGATTTAGGTTAGCGGTGATTTTGACTTTAATGGCATGGCCGTATTATTATTACTAGTGTTCGCCTAATGGTCAAAATTCGACCATACATTTTCATGTTCATATGAAGAAAACATACTACATCTATGTATATATGAATTTACATGTTTCGAGCATTTTTTCCGGTTCATATTTTAACTTTCAGGTGAGTTACTTTAATTTTATTAGTTCAATATAATCAGAATTGTTAAAAAAAAAGTATCAAGAAATCTCCTTAATAGATTGTCACTCAGGACGTTGCACGTTTAATTTAATTTTGTATGTCTAATTTTAACGAAAATTAATCAAAGTTCCAGATGTTGAACGAAAAAGTACCAAACAAGCTCCCCTTACATGTTCTTATTCCCCCAGGACCATGCATTTTTTAATTTATCTTTTTATGTCGAATATTTATAAAAATTCAAAACGTAACAAAGGAAAAACAAAAAGTACCAATATTTTTCATCTTATAGGTTTTCATTCACTCAGGACTTAGTTCAAAATTATAGAAAATTTAAAAATGATCACATTCAATTTCCCGTATTTGTATAGTCGAAATATTCGAAAACCAGTTTCTAAAAAACCTTATTTTTTTATTATTTGATAATTGAAAAAAAAAACAAATTTTTTTTGTATGTATCAGATTTGAACGCTTATAACTCTGAAATTGTTGAACGGATTTTAATAAAATAATTGTGCAGTTCTGTAAGTAAATATCTTGCAAATGGTGTATATTTTGTTCAAATCGGTTGACATGCAGAGGAGGAAAGTGTTCTTAACTGTTTTGCCTTTGCCGATTTATATATAGATTATATATTAATTTAATTTTTTTTTGTTTGTAATAAATAAACAAATTTTAATTTTAACATTTTTATAGAAAAAAAAGGATTTTATTTCTGAGGTTAAGATATTGTTGGTATTACAGTATCAAAGGCATGCAATTTTTAATAGGTATGTTACATTCCGTCTGAAAGGTTAATTTGACTTTTTTCTCAGTATAAGTTTATTTAACCTTCATAAGGTCTTAAAATTTACTGACGTTAATGATCTTCGGGTAGAAAATGATATAAAAAACTCACTTTTTTCAATTAAGTATGTCGTAAAAGTTGTATTTATTGTTAACCTTTACTGAGAGTACATTTAACATAAAGTGGTTGTATTTTTTTGGGACATAATTGGCAACGACTTATTTTTGACGTATTTTTAACTAGTAAACATATTTTTTCCTATTTTTTGGTTGAAGATGACGGGTGCTTTTCCTGCTTAGCTACTACATGCACTATTTCGTGAAAATTAGTCTTTGGGTAATGTTTTTGGTTGCTTAATATAGGGCGCGGAAAGTTGAAAACCTAAATTTTCTAAGAAATGTCGACGTTTGGGAAAACAGTTTTCGTTCTAGCTATGTTTAGCTGATGTAAATGATAGTCTTTAGTTGTCAAAAGCTCTAGTGGAAATTTAATCTTGTTGTTACATATAGTTCCTACCAAAGTAATTTGATTCTCTAGCAATTTTTGTCCTAATTAGTACGATGTAAAACAATGGTCTGTAGTCACACTGTGACATTTTAAGCCAACCAATAAATGCAAAATTTTGGTGTCGCCAACTTCAATCCAATCAATACCAAATACACATTTAGCCTCTATATTAGTAAACTTCAAAATATCGCATGTCACAGGAGGTGAAAATAATTAGCACCTGGAAATCTTTTGTAACAATTCAAGAATTATGCAACAGGTCAGATATAAGCCAAACACCTCAAGTGCAAAAAATTTCATAAATATTTTTTTTGCCAATATTTTTCTCTGAAAATCTGACGTAGTTGTTGGCATTTGAATTTTAATAAAAGTCATAAAATATAAAAAATATAAGCCACTCACTGAAGGTTAAGGTTTACGAAACACTTACACACAAATAGCAAAAAATTCAAAATAATGCATATGCTAACTATTGAAAAACCCTGGTCTTGAGTAACAAAACATTTATTTTGATAGACATCCTTCTCGCATCCCACTAAGCGACTAAAAATCTCTTAAAGTAAAAGACCTAAGCTTTCTTTTGAGCAAAAAAGGAGCCCATTTTGAAAAATAAATAAATAAAGTTTTTGAATTTGCAGAAACAAAGCCCAAAAATTGTTTGTTGTTGTTTTTTTAAAAGATCGAAGAAATAGCTATCTAAACTACTTTGGATAAGTTTCTCTAAGAACAATAGGTAATTAGTAACATGGAGGAGAAAAAACACATGTTGGCCAAAATGTCAAAAACTAATATCCAATAGGACTAACCTTGGTGCAATTTTATCCCGATCAGAAGATAGTTCAAAAGTTGGGTCACTTTAGATGAAACGCCCCATATACTTTATACGGTCTTTATATACAATTCAAATTTTTTTGGCTACAAACAGCAATGACCTTAACACATCTTACAACACATGCCATCAAATTAATATCAATAAATATGCAACAATTTAAACTAATTTTAGCAGCAAAACATTGTTGGAATTAAAGAAAATGTTTTAACATAAAATATCAATTAATCAAGTGTCATTAAAAATAGTTTTCCCAATGGAAATCTAACATTATTTGGCTGCCAGTCTAACACATGTTTCTCCAAATTCAATACATCATTAAAAGTAAGAGTTTTGTTGCTGCTAGCAAATCAAATGATAAGAAACAAGTTGAAGTGTGTTTGTGATTCTAGGGTGTTAAAGGTCAAATTAATTGCCACTCGCATTTAATTTCATTATTAAACTTTCATTATTATTTATATATTTTTATATAGAGTGAAAGAGAGAGAGGGAGGGGTACATAAGTAGTTTAAGATTTTGTTTTTTTTTTTGTCGATTATTTACCATTTATTTTTAAGTATGCTAAAATATTTCTTTTATTATACCCTTCTCAACTAGATGTGAAGAGGGTACACTTAGTATGTAATTTCATCTGAGAATTTTTATAATATTCATCTAAGATCCCATAAAGTATATATATTCTGGGTCTTTGAGTAATTTTAAGTCGATTTAGCCATGTCCGTATGTCTGTCCATCTAACCAGTTTAGTCCGTCTGTTGAAAATACGACCACATTCGACAAACTCAAAAGCAAAGAACAATTTTGGTGTCAAATTGTTTCTAATTATCCTAAGCAGATTGGGATTGAAATTCAGTAGAATAGGAGCTATGAATCAAAATGTGAAACAACCACCCTAAAAAATTGATAGTTTTGTTACAAAAACTGACATAAATAGTGACGGAATGAACATGCTAATATAAGATTTTGCACAAAGTCATTCTGTACGACTTGAAATCATACCACAAAACTTGCTGAAGAGTGGTCCATAGTTTACCATAGGCCCCATATAAAATAAACTCTTTCCAGACCCTTAAGAACGCGTTTAAACAAACCGAATAAATATTATTTTTATTTATTGCTTTTATGCCAGACCGTGGGCGCAAAGCGCCAAACGAACAATGCTATTGTAGTATTTAGTACGTTATATTTTCATATGACTAAAAATCACACTGTGAATTTTCGTGAAGATTGGTATATCGTTACCCCCATTTGTGTAAAGCTCACTTTCGAAAAATTTGGTCTGTCATTGTTTTATACGTCTTGAAATTAAACTGTAAAATTTCTTGAGGATTGGTCCATAATTTGCCATAGGTGCCATACAAAGCCCAATCCTTAAAGATTCTAACTGTCGATGAAGGGTATCAAAGATTCGGCACAGCCGGATATAGCACTCTAACTTATTTTTCTTAATATAAAAAAAATCCTGCCACATGTTACACAAACTTGCATATGGGACGACAGTATGGTTGGAAATTTTCTTGCTTGGCTGGTTGCATTGGTGTAAAAAAGTAAAAGACCGACATTGGAATTTTTGACATTTTACACTGTATGTCTGTTGTAGTGCTGTAAAACATGTAACAACGCCTGTGAGTCAGTGTATTAATGTGGGCCTCGTATAAATGGTATGTTCGGTGGTATTTTTACGATTGATTGCATACAAAGGATGTTAAATGACATTTTCTTAATTATATCGAAGTCAGACTATTTACTTTTTTTTAATTCTTTCTTTTCCCAGATTTCTTTTATTCACAAGCTCAGTTTTATATGATAAACGTGTAAAAAATTAATTCATTCATTTTAAAAGACACAATGAAAAATATCTAAAAGTTTTGAGAAAAATACCAAAAAACAATACACTTTATTTAAAAATATGTCATAATTAAATTTCAAAGGCAAAAATGAAAATTAAGCACAAAGCATTTTAAATTAATTTTATGATTTAAAATTTTTAAATTAAAAATGTTTTAAAAAATTTTACATTTTCGACTTAAGCCTGTTAAGTTTATCAAATTTAATTTTCTTAAATTATTTTAATGAAGAAAGGAACATGTCAAGGCAACCTGTCCGTGAAAACCTGGGTTCGATTCCCAGTTCAGTCAAGAATAAAAAATTATCAATAAATTTTAATTAATTTCATGTTGTAAGATTCCTTTCTTCAAAAAAATAATTTAATGAAAATTAAATTTTATGAACTTTAGCCTGATTAAAAATATTAAAATTTGGATTAAAAACCGTAAACAGTTCAATAAAATACCCACCGTAAACAGTTCAATAAAATACCCACCGTAAACAGTTCAATAAAATACCCACAATACTGATTATTAAAATTATAAATTTTCAAATATCTTTAACTATATATGTCGAACTTGATCAACAAGAAGGTATTAACTGGAAATTTAAAAGTTTTCCGTGTAAGCAAAACAATTTTTAATTTTATTTTGAAGGCATATGAAAAAGACATTTTAAGCCAACCGTTTAATTAATAAAAAGTAGAGCAAATAGCACGATATTTTTACAGCGGGAACAAAGATATGAATACTGCGTGTCGATTTCTTCCAAAAAATGTAAAAAAAATCCTTTTGTTGATCAAGTACAATATGTATACATATGAATGCTATCCATTTAAAAAGTGAAACAAGTAACAAATTGATTTTTAAATTTCTAATACATTTTTCGTTTAGTACCTGTGGGTTTATTCTTCATAATTTTTTATTTCGGTATGCGATGAAAATTAATCGATTTCAGAACGATCGTTTTTAAAAGTTGTGATAAATTTCGATCGATTTTAAAATAAATTTCTGAATTATAGTCTTCATTTTTGTTTTTAGAAAATTGGGAAATATTCTTCACTCTTTTTAAAAACGATCGCTTATATGCTAAGCAAATTTTGCGGCAAATATTTTGTCGATGTCGCTTAATCGGTATTATGTAATTCGAATCTCTTAACCTAAACTTAATATTTTCCCTATAGCTAATTTTCACTTACCTGACTATTCCACAGAAAGAATAAACTCGTACTAAATTAAAGTTTTTTCTTCTTAATTTAGTACGAGTCGTTTTCAAAAATTTAAGTACGGATACACAGAAAAAATTATTTCTGAATTATTTTCAAACAAACGCTTGTTTGAAATTTTTTTTAATTTCTACAAATTTTTTTACTGATTCAATTAATATTTTTGTTTGATTTTTATTTTAGCCAACAGAAATGTTGACAACTATTCAAAAATATAATAAACGCGTTATTGGCTTCTAGTTTTCATAATTTTGTATGAAATATTTAACGCTCTTTATTGTTGTCGTGTTTTTGCATTTTTTTATTTGACCGTAAGCAACACTTCTTTATGTGACATATAAGAACAACAAAAAAAAAACACATAGTCTATTTTTGGACGCTTTGAAAAGGTACAACTATAAGAAAGATGATAAAATATTGTGGCGAGGTTTGTAGTAAAAAACAACAAAAACAATAATAGGTAATAAACGTTTCACTCTTTTTAAACAACAACAACATTAGAAGAAACAAAATAAATTTTTTGTTGGTTTCAAAGTTGGTAAAAAAGAATGAAAAACAAAATCCCGTATTCAATTTTTCAAAAATGTTTAGTTAAATACCTACATCAAATAAAAGAAATAAAATGATGACGAAAAACATGTCGAGTCGGTCTGCTGCCAAGGAAAGGATAGAGAACAGTGAGTGAAGAAGAAAAACATTGTGTGAACAAACAAGACTTGGTGCAAAAATTATTCCAACAAAAAAATGTGTCTCAAAGCCAGCCGGCGCCGCTCTGCTCTGCCTTCATCTACTTCTACAGTGCTTGCTTGTGTGCGCGTCATTGCTTGTGCAAAAACTTTTTTGTTTGATTCAGCAAAATTATTTGTTTGAAATTTATATGATTTTCAGTAAACTATTTGTTTGATTCAGTTAAATTATTTGTTTGAAAAAATCAGTGTTTTTTTTCAATAAACGAAATGCAAATAAATTGTTTGAATATGCGAATTTGTTTGTAGGACCGATTTCAGACAAAAAATGTTTTGATTCTACAAATTTTTTGTTTGAATTGGAAAAATAATTTTTTCTGTGTAACACTTAAAAATCCTCGAAACAATCCAAAATGGGAAAACTTTTAAAAACCAATACTCGTGCATACGCGTGTATATGAAAAGTTTATTGTAAAACCAACAACAATACTACAAGAGTAAAAATATAGACTATTTCTATGTTTAAAAAGTTAAATAAGAAGCAATAATTCCCATATTCCATTTTTTAAATTATTTAGTTAAATTCATCAAATTTTTAGAGTAAAATGATTACGGCAACCATATTGGGCATGCTGCTGGTTTCTTATAATTGAGAATTCTTCTGTAAACAAAGTGTGGAATACAACAAAAGTTAAAAAAAAACATGTGTAACGGATAATGGGCTTCTTACTCTGATCAACATCTAACATCTAGAGTTGGATAGTTCATGAACGTTGAACTGTCTTTCAGTTCAAGGGTTCATTTACTTCAGTTGCTTGTTCACTTGATTTGTATTCTTTACCAAGGCGAATTCAAGTACAGGTGGCGTCGGAACTAAAACAATCCAAAAACAACAGAAACAACATAGGGGTTTTTGCATTGCATTTGCGTTTGCAGCTCGAAATGTCAACCATTCCTTACAAAACACTAACAAATCAAAACAAATTAGCTCGAACTGTCAAAATCAGATGGCGTTTCAACACCACCTGTAGTTGAATTCGCCTTGTTCTTTACCAAACTGATTGAAAAGAAACAACAATATTATTATGGTCTATAACCTACAAGAAATGAATGAGCGAGTAGTCACTTTTTTAACACCAACGTGTCTGTACCCAGCATTATAACATAATATACTTGTTTCTTTTAGTCATTCCCAAATTACCTTTAACATTTTTATAATATAATCAGGGCTGCCATACTAAGAGACGTCTCGCCACACGCAGTGATGACAGAAGTGCAGATTTATCTGCATTTTGAAGATTTTATACCCCAAAATTGCCAAAACGCAGATTTGAAGATTTTTAGTTTAAAATTGCAGATTTTTAAGCTCGGTGGAAATTTCTTTACATTGTCACTTATGCTTGCATTATTTCCCCTTCTTGCATTGATAAACGAAATATATCAACCATGCATGGAAGAACCGTGTGAAAATAGATTCATTAGTTGGAATTTTATTCACACTTTCTTGACACATTAATATCGCCAAACTTATGTCATCTGATTTTAAATAATATGTAAATATACTAGTATGTAAATCTACGTTATATTTAAATATACGTTATACGTAAATATTCATATGCACTTATGTATAAATATCTTTAATAGTTTCAATATTTCATCTCTTGTACATTTCCAATAAGATTCTTGATAGTTTAAATAACATGCCAAGCAATCAACTTTTAATTTGTTGTTTAAAATAACAAACATGTGATTAATCCTTAAGCGGCCCATACACTTGCAATATTATTGTATATGATATTCGCCGTATTTCCATTTTGTCCTATATTATGCAATAAGTCACACAATGATTTCATTCATTCAATAAAAAATTCAATAAATAACATAAACAGCATAATACAATGTTGCCAACACACTTCACTTTCTTTTCGTTGTTCAATAAAAATCAAAAGTCTTGATTGTTGCCAATATATTGTGCCACCTTCGAATATCACATACACATTGGCGATATAATTGTACAATACGTTAAATTGAACAATTTTATTGCAAGTGTATTAGCCGCTTTACTCGGCCTGAGTTATTAAATTTAGATACATATTTTTAATGTAAAAATATTCAAACATTATCAGTCATGTTCTGAAAACCGCATTCGAGTGAAATTAAAATTAAATTCAAAAACCCCTTTCCTTTCTTATACTTCGTACTTCGAGGATCACTACCATAGATTTCAAATTCCAGAACATTGGCCTTATATTTTGAAATGAATTGTTATAACGTTTTTTAAATAAAAGGAATTGAATGTATTTTGAAGATTTTTCAAATCTTGGCGCAGATTTTGCAGATTTTTTGATGAAAAATTATGGTTTTTTGCTGATTTTACCTTTAAAAGTTTTGGCCACACATGGCGATTTTCAAAGATTTTGACTACATTGCTATTTTTATTTTTGATAAATACACTGAAATTTAGTGTTGAGGCGATTTTGTTGGCAATTAGATAAACCATTAATTTGTTTTGAGACTTAGACAAATTTACAGTTTGTTATCGGTTTTGCAAAAGTTTAAAGCTATAAGGATGCGTCCGGTACGTACAATTCTAAAGAATTTGCTAGCTTTATATGCTGGTAATACCAACTTGTAATGTATGTGTTAAGAGTTTTTCTAATAATGAACTCCACTAATACTGACCATTAAAAAAGAGTGCAATATGAACTTTTTGACACGTTATAACGAGTTATAAATTATCAGACCAATTATGACAATTTCCCCGGGAGTTTTTTCCCCTCTTCCCATTTTAACAATTGAATTTACATAGGAAAAATGGGAGAAGGGGGAAAATTGCCGGGAATTTTTATTCATAATTGGGCTGAAATGAATTTAAAAAGCACATTTGTACCATAACAAGATATGTTGAATAAATTAAATCCCATACAATTTTTTCCAAAAAAAAAAAAAAAATACAGTCAGAATTGCCTTGCCGAGGAAGTGTATAGCGTTTTAGATATATGTATATCCAATATTTGTTTAATACTACCCGCAAATTTTACTATTGACTACTATTTTATAGTTAACATTGCACGTTTTTGAGTTCAATAATTATTTATACTTGTGAAGCGGCGGTGAAGTATTGTACAATTATATCGCCAATGTGTATGTGATATTTGACGGTGGCACAATATATTGGCCAAAATCAAAAGACTTGATTTCTATTGCACAACGAAAAGAAAGTGAAATGTGTTAACAACGTTGTACAATGCTGTTTATGTTATTCCTATAGGTTATGTTCACATTTTTATTGAATAAATAAAACCATTTTGCGACTTATTACATAATATAGGACAAAATGGAAATAATATGGCGAATATCATATACAATAATATTGCAGGTGTATGGGCCGCTTAAGAGTCTCCAAACAAATTATTGGCTTATCTAATAGCCAATAAAATCGCCTCAAAGTCTTGATTTAAGTACGGATGGATTGATTTGTTTTTCCAGTTTTTCAGTGTACGTGGATAACCATTTACAGCAAATTTCGATCCACCATTGGTTAAAGACTGGTAGGCGCCGCAGTGGTGCAAACGGTTGAACGGCAGAGAATTCTGAGGACGGGAATGTGGTTATTCTCGAAACATGTAAATTCTACCCGAGTTCAATCCCGTGTTCAGTCAAAATAAAATTATCAAAATAAAAATAAATGTTTATTCATTTTATGTTGTAAATTGCTTTCTTCACTAAAAATAATTTAATGAAAATTAAATTTAATGAACTTAGGCCTCCTCAAAATATCAAAAACTTTAATTAAAAACTAACCAACACTTCAATGAAAAATCACAGTTGTTATGAAATGACTTCATTTTCTTCCATGAACTCCTAAAAAATCGATTTTATCGATATCTTTGGATTCGAAATTCTAAAAATTACAATAAGACAAGGTCTTTATTACTAAGTTTGCTTTATTATCGTCATTAGGAGATTTTCGGTTTTAAGCCTACCGCCACAAAGCTTTGCTGTAACAAACTATTTCTAATGAAAACTTGGTTTTGCCAAGTTTTGCCTTAATTTTAGCATTAACTTGAAAACTGTGACAATTATTCCGATTTTCAGGGCTGGTAGTTGTATAGGATTAAAGTCAAATATGGACGGGTTTCATTTGAATTTCATTCAAATATGTTGTAATACTAAAAGCCTTCGTGGTCAAACAAGCACATTACAATGAAAATTAATTTAGAGTTTCATATTGATTTGAATTTTGTATTAGATATTAATACAAAGATAATCGTTAATATTATATGTGGGCACTTAGGACCCATTTCGGGAGTGCATTTTAACGGGCACTAGATGAAATTATGCACAGATCCTAAACATCTTTAATAGGCTTTGACCATGATTCAATAAAAACGTATGTACTATGTGTTAAATTTCGTTATATAATCTTTAAAATTTAATTTGTATTTTATGAATAAAGTTCACACAGGCACACCCATCTATGCAGCCAGATAGACGGACATCGGTAAATCGCAAAGCGTAGGTGTAGTTTCAATGTTTTTATATAATAATATTTTTATAATTGAAACTTCATTTCCTGGGGGTTACACGACCATATTCACAACTTAAAAATTTGATGCAAATTTGCCTTCAAATTCTCTTTCTAATTCAAATTTTACCTAAATTTCAACATAATAAGATACTTAATGAGCACAAGGACTATTCAGGTAATATGTTTTTATTGGGGCCATTTGAAATTACGGACCGATTCGTACCATTTTTAACAGGCACCCTCCTGATGACAGTTAAAACGTATGCATATAAAGCCACAGAAAAAAACAAAGCAATGCTTTCCGAGCTATAACATGTGATGACGAAGTTCACTAATAACATTGATTAAAAGTATGCATAAGCACACAAAAAATCATATAGGTTTTGCAAAAATGCAATATTTAACACATGTTTAACAGAAGACAAGCAAATTCTGAAAAGTAGCAACATTTGTCAGTAATTATGACAGTTTAGACATCCAATAATACCGCAAACATGTATTGCAGTTGCTGTTCTTTGTTGCGCCTTAATTCGTTAACTCAAATGCATAAAAGATCCATATGAAATCCATTTTAAATGTAACATCATCATTGCTGCATCAGTAACGTGCATTATGTTCACTTTGTAGGTGTAGGCAAGGGGGGGGAGGATTAACAGAGCAAATTATGAGCCAAAAGAATCGATTTTCTAAATGAGATTACAACATGTTGGAACATGATGGCTTGTATTACGATTTGAATGGAAAATGTTTCATTGGAGAATAAAAAGAGATTGTTGTTGTTGCATGCGTAAATGTCTGTTTGAGCAGATGATATGCATCAAAATTATTAGGTAAGTGACAAAATGAAATTTTTTAACAGTAACACTTAATATTTTCTAAGGAAATATGTATTAAGTTTTCGGTTCTCACAAAGTGCTATCAATAGACGAAAAATCCATTAAATGGCTCATTTATTTATTATATATTTTATTTTTACTCTTTCTCTAACCTAATACTTAAACGATGGCCACATGTTTGTTCGTTTTATATATAATGTATTTATGTATGTTCGGTTCGAGTTTTTGTTGAATCCATCATATGAATTGAATGACTGCTTGATACCAGAGATGTGCTGCACACGATAATTGTATGAAAGCATGCTAATTGAAATGACAGCATTGACAAGTTGCTTCTTTTTCTCTTTTTGCTTTGATGTTCAACGCTTAAAATTGAAAGCAGAATTTATAGAAGTAAAAAAAAATATTTTGCATATTTTTATTTTAAGATAAAACAATCTGTTGTTTAACCCATTTCGTCCCAGCGATTTTTTTTTTTCGAGTAACTTTATAAAACTTGGTGGTTGATATATAATTTGGGACTAAAAAAACACGAATCTGAAGTCCAAATTTTTTTTAGATTTTTTGTTTTTGAGAAAAATGGTGTTCGATTAATCGAACATTAGGCACTATTTAGCATTTTTGTTTTATTGCTCCTATAGATTGCAAATACAGTCAAATCCCGATAAATTATAATTCCCGATAATTCGTAATAAACTGTCGGTCCCTTGAAAAAATCTCGTTAATTCGTAAAATTTCCATACAATTTGGTCCCCCTCACTAATTCGTAATTTTTTTTTCAAATGAAATTTTCTTTACCTCTTATAAATCGTAATTGTTTGCTAACAACCACTTATAATTTGTAATAAAGACACCAGAAACATGGAAAAAATGATTTTTTTAACCCCAATTTTTTTTTTCTTGCGTGGGTTTTTGCTTGTGTGTGTGTTTATTTTCTTAAGATCAGTTTGTTACATGAATAATTTGTATATATATATATTATTTTTTACAATTGTTTTTTATCGTTTTAGTAAATAAATTGAAAAACCCCGTTTATTCGTATATATTTAATTTTAACCCCGTTAAATCGAAATCCCGCTAAATCGAAAACCCGAATAATTCGTAAGAAATGGCCGGTCCGTTGCGATGACGAATTATTGGGATTCTACTGTATAGAAAACCTAAGTGTTTTATAAACTGAAACTAATTAATATTATTTAATTAAAGAAAAAAATAACAAGGGATTTATTAAAATTAAAAATATACAGTTGAACCTCGATTATCCGACTCGCACAGGACCGGGTTAATAGATATATCGGGTTAAAATGTTAAATAAAACACATTGTTGATGTGTTTTGTTTAAACTTTGATATTGTTACAAGTAGAACTGTTGCTATAAGTCTTATACGCTTAACAGTTTTATTTGGTTTAATATCTTTAGTTTTTCCAAAATCTTTATGGATGAAGTTTCCTGATGATCTGGCCTAAGCAACCAGTGAAATGCGCATAGGAATAGCTTATCCCATCAACAATAAATTTCAAGTGTTTTTATCAATAATAAAAACTGGGAATTAAGCACGAATAACAAAATCTTTTAAAACACATAAATTTGAAAGTGAACTTGACATTTTTATTATCGGTTAAAAGAATAATTTATGGCATTAACTGTATGTAAATGATATCATGGTAATGTTGGCCATGACTTTGTCTGAGGTGGTCCATTCGGAAGGTCCAATTTTGGGCGAATCATGCGAGCATAGCGACTGGTATCTCGCGAATAACACGAGTAATGTTAGCTTCCAAAGCGTCAACCGTAGCTTATTTATACTGAAGATCCCTGACATTACATATCGACAGAGAAAATAGTCTACAGTGAGATGTCACACGATCTAGGTAGGCAATTTACCATAGCAAATCATAAAATTATGTGCTCACCAAAATGTATGGCTCGTAGTGCCGTCTTGTTAAAACCAGATCTCACCATGCGCTTGATTTTTAGGTTACTCTACTGGAGACCTACTGTCCCTGTTATCGGAAATATGGTGCTGTTCCATTCACCATTTTGGCGAAAGTAAGGGATTTGCTTAAGGTATTTCCAAGGCGTTTGACAGAGTCTGACATGGTGCACTCTTGTCAAAACTTGTTTTATTTTGTGTCGGTGATAATTTATCTCGATTTATATCGAGTTCTCTCAGAGATCGCACTATACGAGTTGTTTTAGATGGAGTTTCATCAAACGAGTTCAAAATTCATTCAGGGGTGCCGCACTTTCTTTCCCCTACTATTTATATTTCCTATTTTTCTAAATGACCACCTATATCAAACTTCGAACCCTATCTACTCTTTTGCAAATGACAGCAACCTTTACCATTCGTAATCATTTGATTATGGACCAATTTTAGTCGAATGTTCACAGGCGCTACTACCTCTTTTCTCCTTCCCATAACCTTTTTTCCTAGTTCCAACCCAATGAAATGCATTAGTAGTGTTAATACCCTGTGCTCTGATTTTTCTCAATTTTGAAAAAATTTGGACCAATACTCTCTCAGCTACAGCTGCTATATTTACTTCACTACGTGCTGGATGTGGTCTAACCGGTCGAGTATCATCCACCAATGTAAACTGGGACTCAATATTGCGAATGATGTTTGAAATAGTGGTTTCATTATGCGCACCTAAAGCTCCTTGAATCGCACGTAAATATGTTTCCGTTTATTCAAGTTAGTGAAAAATTTATATTATGGTAATATGCGATGATTCAGTTAGCCTTTCAGAGAAAAACCAAAAGTGCTAAATAGTGCCCAGTGTTCGAAAAATCAAACACTGCTTTTTAAAGTCAAATAACAAAAACACAATTAAAAACATGGAAATGTTTTTGCTGTTGTTAAAAGTTTAATCGTTTTTCAATGGAACTACATTTTTACTTTTTTATATTTTGTACAAAGTTTTCAGTTTTTAAAATTATGCCAAAATTAAGGTTTTTTCTTCCCTCTAGTTATACAAGGGAGGAGTGAAGTGGGTAAGAACTTTAATTTTTTTAATTGTAGCTAACCACTTACAATATAAAATTGTTTAAAAAAATTACTTCTTTGTCTTACCTAAAAAAAGTAAAAAATTTACAAAAACGAGTAAAATTTACTGTTCGAAAAATCGAACATTGGGACGATATGGGTTAATTGGAGTTATTAGATTACAAGAACTTCAAGCACTATCTATCAAAGCAACAAGAATCTATAAATGATATAGTTTGTACATATGAATGTATGTAAATGCATGTTAATAACATTTTTTAAATCTATTTTAAATCTTTAACTTAAAATATACAGTAAAATACGGTTGCAAAGATCACTTGAAAAACGACCTACGTCTATTGCAAACGCTTGTTACCGGTATTATTCATCTTACAAGAAAATTGTATACAAACGTAGTTTTGTATCGAACTCGATTATAGCTAACTTTTATTATACCTCATCGAACTGAATAATTTTACAACGCTAAATAATGGAGTATGCAGAACAAGGTACACTGAAAAAACAAACCAATCCATCCGTACTTAAATCAATCCGAACCGATGTCAAAAGAACGGTAAGTACGGATTTTCTTAAATCAAGTACAGAACGCTTGATTCAAGTAGTTCAAGTATTCTAGTGCGAAATACTTAACTTATCCATCTTTAATCCAGAATTCGTACTTAATATAACCCGGAAACAGGATTGACTTAATTAAGAGTGAGATAAAATAAATCTCCAACTGTGCTTGATTCAAGAATTTCAAAGACGGTTAAATCCCGATTCGTACTTGAAATAATCCGAAAGTGAGATTAGATTGGTTTTAACCTAAACAGTTATTAACCCCACAGAACCAGAGATATTATTAATTTACTTACCTCGTTACACATGTTTGTTTTACACTTGTTGTACTAACCCCGTTCTTTTCAGAAAAATTCTCAATTATAAGACACTAGCACCATGCCCTATATTATACTTTAAAAATTTTATGTGTTTAACTAAATTATTAAAAAAATAGAATATGGGAATTATTGCTTCTTATTTAACTTTTTTAACATGAAAATAATCTACATATATTTTTCTTCTTGTAGTGTTGTTGTTTTGCCTACAACTAACTTTTATAAATACACGCGTATACACGCATATTGGTTTTCGAAAGTTATCCCATTTTGGATTGTTTTAACGTGTGTGAAGATAAATATGAAAAGTTAAATTCGTTTTTTTAAAATATCGCATGCGATAAAAAATATTTTAAAAAAATATCGCATGCGTATTATATAGAAAAAACTACTATTTACACGAAATTTTACAGTTTTTATGAAAAATCAATAATTTTTATTTAATATTTAAAACTAATTAGATATTTATTTACGGCCTAATTTATAAAAAATAAAACCGGTTAATAAAGGGTTAATAAAATGGATTTTCATACAAAATCCGTTTAATAAACCCTTTATTAACATTTTATATTTTTTATAAATAAGGCTGTTAGTCTTTTTACATTAAAATTTATAAGTTTTGAAAAAATACGACTTAGAGTGAAATTCTCATGAAAGTGCTGTGTGAGGGATATGGCCACTGTGTCCAAACCCTTCGATCTCAGGGAATCAAACCGAATGGAAAATGAAGACAATGGACAGGGCTACAATAATCAATAATTACTTTATCCAAATTGTATTTGTGAAAAAAGTTATTCATTTTTGAAAATTTGACTAAGAGTGAAATTCTCTTGAAAGTGCTGTGTGAGGGATATGGCCACTGTGTTCAAACCCTTCGATCTCAGGGAATCAAACCGAATGGAAAATGAAGACTATGGACAGGGCTACAATAATCAATCATTACTATATCCAAATTGTATTTGTGAAAATTTTTATACATTTTTTAAAATTTGACTTAGAGTGAAATTCTCTTGAAAGTGCTGTGTGAGGGATATGGCCACTGTGTCCAAACCTTTCGATCTTAGGGAATCAAACCGAATGGAAAATGAAGACTATGGACAGGGCTACAATAACCAATAATTACTTTATCCAAATTGTATTTGTGAAACAAGTTATTCATTTTTGAAAATTTGACTTAGAGTAAAATTCTCTTGAAAGTGCTGTGTGAGGGATATGGCCACTATGTCCAAACCCTTCGATCTCAGGGAATCAAACCGAATGGAAAGTGAAGACTATGGACTGGGCTACAATAACCAATAATTACTTTATCCAAATTGTATTTGTGAAAAAAGTTATTCATTTTTGAAAATTTGACTTAGAGTGAAATTCTCTTGAAAGTGCTGTGTGAGGGATATGGCCACTATGTCCAAACCCTTCGATCTCAGGGAATCAAACCGAATGGAAAGTGAAGACTATGGACAGGGCTACAATAACCAATAATTACTTTATCCAAATTGTATTTGTGAAAAAAGTTATTCATTTTTGAAAATTTGACTTAGAGTGAAATTCTCTTGAAAGTGCTGTGTGAGGGATATGGCCACTATGTCCAAACCCTTCGATCTCAGGGAATCAAACCGAATGGAAAGTGAAGACTATGGAAAGGGCTACAATAATCAATAATTAGTATATCCAAATTGTATTTGTGAAAATTTTTATACATTTTTGAAAATTTGACTTAGAGTGAAATTCTCTTGAAAGTGCTGTGTGAGGGATATGGCCACTGTGTCCAAACCCTTCGATCTCAGGGAATCAAACCGAATGAAAAATGAAGACTATGGGCAGGGCTACAATAATCAATAATTACTATATCCAAATTGTATTTGTGATTTCGAGAGTTTGGACACAGTGGCCATATCCCTCACATAGCTCTTTCATGAGAATTTCACTCTAAGTCGTATTTTTTCAAAACTTATAAATTTTAATGTAAAAAGACTAAATAAATATCTAATTAGTTTTAAATATTAAATAAAAATTATTGATTTTTCATAAAAACTGTAAAATTTCGTGTAAATAGTAGTATTTTCTTTATAATACGCATGCGATATTTTTTTAAAATATTTTTTATCGCATGCGATATTTTTAAAAAACGAATTTAACTTTTCATATTTATCTTCACACACGTATTGTTTTAAGTACTTTTAACTATTATCTGTACTTAAATTTTTCAGTACGACTCGTACTAATATAAACACTCACAATATTACTACAGTAACGGACTGTAGTTTATTTAAGAAGTATTCCGTTTTGTCATTTTTAAATAAAAAAACATTTTAACTTCCAAGCAAATTTATTTTTAACTGATTCTAATACACTATGCTAGTTGAAAAAACAGACAAGCCGGGCACATGGCGTTTTAACATAATTCTGGTATGCTGAATTCAGTGGTGCCCGCCGTTTTTTTAGATTGGCTCTGGTTTTCGAGATATACCGTTATTTCGAAAATTTTGAAATTTTTTTTTTTTTTTTAAATTCATAAAAAAATGCAGCCAAATAAAAAAGGAAGCTGCAAACAAAACAAGCCATAATTGATTAAAATCTGTTACCAACTTTCGATTTTATTCACAAAAGTCGAAAAATTTTAATTAATTTAAGAATTTCATAACACGCAATATTTGTATGGGAGCCCCCTAAAAAGTGGAGATAAAGGGCAAGTGTGTCTCGAAAAAATGTTAAGGACAAAAAACTAATTGAGGTCGGTGATACATATTATTTTACTAGGGGCGACCCCTGGGCCTTTATGGGACTTTTTTCAATATATTTCTAGCCTGCATTGAACATTTTGTATGGGAGCCCCCTTAAGAATGGAGATAGCTGGTAGGTATGTTAGAAATAATTGATTGAGATAAAAAATAAAGTGGGGTCGGTCATACATTTGACATATCTAGAGGCTTCCTAGGCGCTGCAGGGGCCAAATTCAAGAATTTCATTAAACGGCCTATTTGTACGGAAGCCCCCCTAAGGGGTGGAGATATATGGCAAGTGTTTTAAGAAAATGTTAAGAACAAAAAACTAATGGAGGTCGGTCATACATTTTATCCCTCTAGGGGCGATTGCTTGGCAGTTATGGGGCTTTTTCTTCAATATATTTCTAATCTGTATTGACTATTTTGTATGGGAGCCCCCTTAAGGAATATAGATAGCGGGTAAAAAAATCATGTGTGTGAAGATAAATATGCCGAGTTAAATATGTTTCGACGTAACGGCTTACGTCACAACATATTTAACTCTGGGTGAAATAATTAAATATGACATATTTAACTATTACATATTTAAATATGCCATATTTAACTATCGCATATTTAAATATGTCTTGTATCAGATATTTTTAAGATTTGATTGTCTTAATAAAAAATACTTTAAAAAAAGCAGAAAAAATATCCAATTAACTTATTAATTATTTCCTAGTAATTTCTATGGACAAACTAAAAAAATCAAACAAAAATAAATTGGAGTTGTCACATCCTTCTGTGTCACACATCTGGACCATATGGAAAATGAGGACTAGGGACCACACTATCCTTCTATGGTACCCATATGTCTGAATTGTATTTGTGATTTTTTTTAAAAAATTTTCAAAAATTTAACTTTGAAATTTTTTTGGTGTTCACTATGGGATTTTGGCCATATTTGGACAGATCCTTCGTTGTCACTCATCCGGACCATATGGAAAATGAGGACTAGGGACCACACTATCCTTCTATGGTACCCATATGTCTGAATTGTATTTGTGATTTTTTTTAAAAATTTTCAAAAATTTAACTTTGAAATTTTTTTGGTGTTCACTATGGGATTTTGGCCATATTTGGACAGATCCTTCGTTGTCACTCATCCGGACCATATGGAAAATGAGGACTAGGGACCACACTATCCTTCTATGGTACCCATATGTCTGAATTGTATTTGTGATTTTTTTAAAAAATTTTCAAAAATTTAACTTTGAAATTTTTTTGGTGTTCACTATGGGATTTTGGCCATATTTGGACAGATCCTTCGTTGTCACTCATCCGGACCATATGGAAAATGAGGACTAGGGACCACACTATCCTTCTATGGTACCCATATGTCTGAATTGTATTTGTGATTTTTTTAAAAAATTTTCAAAAATTTAACTTTGAAATTTTTTTGGTGTTCACTATGGGATTTTGGCCATATTTGGACAGATCCTTCGTTGTCACTCATCCGGACCATATGGAAAATGAGGACTAGGGACCACACTATCCTTCTATGGTACCCATATGTCTGAATTGTATTTGTGATTTTTTTAAAAAATTTTCAAAAATTTAACTTAGAAATTTTTTTGGTGTTCACTATGGGATTTTGGCCATATTTGGACAGATCCTTCGTTGTCACTCATCCGGACCATATGGAAAATGAGGACTAGGGACCACACTATCCTTCTATGGTACCCATATGTCTGAATTGTATTTGTGATTTTTTTAAAAAATTTTCAAAAATTTAACTTTGAAATTTTTTTGGTGTTCACTATGGGATTTTGGCCATATTTGGACAGATCCTTCGTTGTCACTCATCCGGACCATATGGAAAATGAGGACTAGGGACCACACTATCCTTCTATGGTACCCATATGTCTGAATTGTATTTGTGATTTTTTTAAAAAATTTTCAAAAATTTAACTTTGAAATTTTTTTGGTGTTCACTATGGGATTTTGGCCATATTTGGACAGATCCTTCGTTGTCACTCATCCGGACCATATGGAAAATGAGGACTAGGGACCACACTATCCTTCTATGGTACCCATATGTCTGAATTGTATTTGTGATTTTTTTAAAAAATTTTCAAAAATTTAACTTTGAAATTTTTTTGGTGTTCACTATGGGATTTTGGCCATATTTGGACAGATCCTTCGTTGTCACTCATCCGGACCATATGGAAAATGAGGACTAGGGACCACACTATCCTTCTATGGTACCCATATGTCTGAATTGTATTTGTGATTTTTTTAAAAAATTTTCAAAAATTTAACTTTGAAATTTTTTTGGTGTTCACTATGGGATTTTGGCCATATTTGGACAGATCCTTCGTTGTCACTCATCCGGACCATATGGAAAATGAGGACTAGGGACCACACTATCCTTCTATGGTACCCATATGTCTGAATTGTATTTGTGATTTTTTTAAAAAATTTTCAAAAATTTAACTTTGAAATTTTTTTGGTGTTCACTATGGGATTTTGGCCATATTTGGACAGATCCTTCGTTGTCACTCATCCGGACCATATGGAAAATGAGGACTAGGGACCACACTATCCTTCTATGGTACCCATATGTCTGAATTGTATTTGTGATTTTTTTAAAAAATTTTCAAAAATTTAACTTTGAAATTTTTTTGGTGTTCACTATGGGATTTTGGCCATATTTGGACAGATCCTTCGTTGTCACTCATCCGGACCATATGGAAAATGAGGACTAGGGACCACACTATCCTTCTATGGTACCCATATGTCTGAATTGTATTTGTGATTTTTTTAAAAAATTTTCAAAAATTTAACTTAGAAATTTTTTTGGTGTTCACTATGGGATTTTGGCCATATTTGGACAGATCCTTCGTTGTCACTCATCCGGACCATATGGAAAATGAGGACTAGGGACCACACTATCCTTCTATGGTACCCATATGTCTGAATTGTATTTGTGATTTTTTTAAAAAATTTTCAAAAATTTAACTTTGAAATTTTTTTGGTGTTCACTATGGGATTTTGGCCATATTTGGACAGATCCTTCGTTGTCACTCATCCGGACCATATGGAAAATGAGGACTAGGGACCACACTATCCTTCTATGGTACCCATATGTCTGAATTGTATTTGTGATTTTTTTAAAAAATTTTCAAAAATTTAACTTTGAAATTTTTTTGGTGTTCACTATGGGATTTTGGCCATATTTGGACAGATCCTTCGTTGTCAGTCATCCGGACCATATGGAAAATGAGGACTAGGGACCACACTATCCTTCTATGGTACCCATATGTCTGAATTGTATTTGTGATTTTTTTAAAAAATTTTCAAAAATTTAACTTTGAATTTTTTTTGGTGTTCACTATGGGATTTTGGCCATATTTGGACAGATCCTTCGTTGTCACTCATCCGGACCATATGGAAAATGAGGACTAGGGACCACACTATCCTTCTATGGTACCCATATGTCTGAATTGTATTTGTGATTTTTTTAAAAAATTTTCAAAAATTTAACTTTGAAATTTTTTTGGTGTTCACTATGGGATTTTGGCCATATTTGGACAGATCCTTCGTTGTCACTCATCCGGACCATATGGAAAATGAGGACTAGGGACCACACTATCCTTCCATGGTACCCATATGTCTGAATTGTATTTGTGATTTTTTTAAAAAATTTTCAAAAATTTAACTTTTAAATTTTTTTGGTGTTCAGTGAACACTGTTCACTATGGGATTTTGGCCATATTTGGACAGATCCTTCGTTGTCACTCATCCGGACCATATGGAAAATGAGGACTAGGGACCACACTATCCTTCTATGGTACCCATATGTCTGAATTGTATTTGTGATTTTTTTAAAAAATTTTCAAAAATTTAACTTTGAAATTTTTTTGGTGTTCACTATGGGATTTTGGCCATATTTGGACAGATCCTTCGTTGTCACTCATCCGGACCATATGGAAAATGAGGACTAGGGACCACACTATCCTTCTATGGTACCCATATGTCTGAATTGTATTTGTGATTTTTTTAAAAAATTTTCAAAAATTTAACTTTGAAATTTTTTTGGTGTTCACTATGGGATTTTGGCCATATTTGGACAGATCCTTCGTTGTCACTCATCCGGACCATATGGAAAATGAGGACTAGGGACCACACTATCCTTCTATGGTACCCATATGTCTGAATTGTATTTGTGATTTTTTTAAAAAATTTTCAAAAATTTAACTTTGAAATTTTTTTGGTGTTCACTATGGGATTTTGGCCATATTTGGACAGATCCTTCGTTGTCACTCATCCGGACCATATGGAAAATGAGGACTAGGGACCACACTATCCTTCTATGGTACCCATATGTCTGAATTGTATTTGTGATTTTTTTAAAAAATTTTCAAAAATTTAACTTTGAAATTTTTTTGGTGTTCACTATGGGATTTTGGCCATATTTGGACAGATCCTTCGTTGTCACTCATCCGGACCATATGGAAAATGAGGACTAGGGACCACACTATCCTTCTATGGTACCCATATGTCTGAATTGTATTTGTGATTTTTTTAAAAAATTTTCAAAAATTTAACTTTGAAATTTTTTTGGTGTTCACTATGGGATTTTGGCCATATTTGGACAGATCCTTCGTTGTCACTCATCCGGACCATATGGAAAATGAGGACTAGGGACCACACTATCCGTCTATGGTACCCATATGTCTGAATTGTATTTGTGATTTTTTTAAAAAATTTTCAAAAATTTAACTTTGAAATTTTTTTGGTGTTCACTATGGGATTTTGGCCATATTTGGACAGATCCTTCGTTGTCACTCATCCGGACCATATGGAAAATGAGGACTAGGGACCACACTATCCTTCTATGGTACCCATATGTCTGAATTGTATTTGTGATTTTTTTAAAAAATTTTCAAAAATTTAACTTTGAAATTTTTTTGGTGTTCACTATGGGATTTTGGCCATATTTAAACAGATCCTTCGTTGTCACTCATCCGGACCATATGGAAAATGAGGACTAGGGACCACACTATCCTTCTATGGTACCCATATGTCTGAATTGTATTTGTGATTTTTTTAAAAAATTTTCAAAAATTTAACTTTGAAATTTTTTTGGTGTTCACTATGGGATTTTGGCCATATTTGGACAGATCCTTCGTTGTCACTCATCCGGACCATATGGAAAATGAGGACTAGGGACCACACTATCCTTCTATGGTACCCATATGTCTGAATTGTATTTGTGATTTTTTTAAAAAATTTTCAAAAATTTAACTTTGAAATTTTTTTGGTGTTCACTATGGGATTTTGGCCATATTTGGACAGATCCTTCGTTGTCACTCATCCGGACCATATGGAAAATGAGGACTAGGGACCACACTATCCTTCTATGGTACCCATATGTCTGAATTGTATTTGTGATTTTTTTAAAAAATTTTCAAAAATTTAACTTTGAAATTTTTTTGGTGTTCACTATGGGATTTTGGCCATATTTGGACAGATCCTTCGTTGTCACTCATCCGGACCATATGGAAAATGAGGACTAGGGACCACACTATCCTTCTATGGTACCCATATGTCTGAATTGTATTTGTGATTTTTTTAAAAAATTTTCAAAAATTTAACTTTGAAATTTTTTTGGTGTTCACTATGGGATTTTGGCCATATTTGGACAGATCCTTCGTTGTCACTCATCCGGACCATATGGAAAATGAGGACTAGGGACCACACTATCCTTCTATGGTACCCATATGTCTGAATTGTATTTGTGATTTTTTTAAAAAATTTTCAAAAATTTAACTTTGAAATTTTTTTGGTGTTCACTATGGGATTTTGGCCATATTTGGACAGATCCTTCGTTGTCACTCATCCGGACCATATGGAAAATGAGGACTAGGGACCACACTATCCTTCTATGGTACCCATATGTCTGAATTGTATTTGTGATTTTTTTAAAAAATTTTCAAAAATTTAACTTTGAAATTTTTTTGGTGTTCACTATGGGATTTTGGCCATATTTGGACAGATCCTTCGTTGTCACTCATCCGGACCATATGGAAAATGAGGACTAGGGACCACACTATCCTTCTATGGTACCCATATGTCTGAATTGTATTTGTGATTTTTTTAAAAAATTTTCAAAAATTTAACTTTGAAATTTTTTTGGTGTTCACTATGGGATTTTGGCCATATTTGGACAGATCCTTCGTTGTCACTCATCCGGACCATATGGAAAATGAGGACTAGGGACCACACTATCCTTCTATGGTACCCATATGTCTGAATTGTATTTGTGATTTTTTTAAAAAATTTTCAAAAATTTAACTTTGAAATTTTTTTGGTGTTCACTATGGGATTTTGGCCATATTTGGACAGATCCTTCGTTGTCACTCATCCGGACCATATGGAAAATGAGGACTAGGGACCACACTATCCTTCTATGGTACCCATATGTCTGAATTGTATTTGTGATTTTTTTAAAAAATTTTCAAAAATTTAACTTTGAAATTTTTTTGGTGTTCACTATGGGATTTTGGCCATATTTGGACAGATCCTTCGTTGTCACTCATCCGGACCATATGGAAAATGAGGACTAGGGACCACACTATCCTTCTATGGTACCCATATGTCTGAATTGTATTTGTGATTTTTTTAAAAAATTTTCAAAAATTTAACTTTGAAATTTTTTTGGTGTTCACTATGGGATTTTGGCCATATTTGGACAGATCCTTCGTTGTCACTCATCCGGACCATATGGAAAATGAGGACTAGGGACCACACTATCCTTCTATGGTACCCATATGTCTGAATTGTATTTGTGATTTTTTTAAAAAATTTTCAAAAATTTAACTTTGAAATTTTTTTGGTGTTCACTATGGGATTTTGGCCATATTTGGACAGATCCTTCGTTGTCACTCATCCGGACCATATGGAAAATGAGGACTAGGGACCACACTATCCTTCTATGGTACCCATATGTCTGAATTGTATTTGAAAATTTTTTAAAAAAATCACAAATACAATTCAGACATATGGGTACCATAGAAGGATAGTGTGGTCCCTAGTCCTCATTTTCCATATGGTCCGGATGAGTGACAACGAAGGATCTGTCCAAATATGGCCAAAATCCCATAGTGAACACCAAAAAAATTTCAAAGTTAAATTTTTGAAAATTTTTTAAAAAAATCACAAATACAATTCAGACATATGGGTACCATAGAAGGATAGTGTGGTCCCTAGTCCTCATTTTCCATATGGTCCGGATGAGTGACAACGAAGGATCTGTCCAAATATGGCCAAAATCCCATAGTGAACACCAAAAAAATTTCAAAGTTAAATTTTTGAAATTTTTTTAAAAAAATCACAAATACAATTCAGACATATGGGTACCATAGAAGGATAGTGTGGTCCCTAGTCCTCATTTTCCATATGGTCCGGATGAGTGACAACGAAGGATCTGTCCAAATATGGCCAAAATCCCATAGTGAACACCAAAAAAATTTCAAAGTTAAATTTTTGAAAATTTTTTAAAAAAATCACAAATACAATTCAGACATATGGGTACCATAGAAGGATAGTGTGGTCCCTAGTCCTCATTTTCCATATGGTCCGGATGAGTGACAACGAAGGATCTGTCCAAATATGGCCAAAATCCCATAGTGAACACCAAAAAAATTTAAAAGTTAAATTTTTGAAAATTTTTTAAAAAAATCACAAATACAATTCAGACATATGGGTACCATAGAAGGATAGTGTGGTCCCTAGTCCTCATTTTCCATATGGTCCGGATGAGTGACAACGAAGGATCTGTCCAAATATGGCCAAAATCCCATAGTGAACACCAAAAAAATTTAAAAGTTAAATTTTTGAAAATTTTTTAAAAAAATCACAAATACAATTCAGACATATGGGTACCATAGAAGGATAGTGTGGTCCCTAGTCCTCATTTTCCATATGGTCCGGATGAGTGACAACGAAGGATCTGTCCAAATATGGCCAAAATCCCATAGTGAACACCAAAAAAATTTCAAAGTTAAATTTTTGAAAATTTTTTAAAAAAATCACAAATACAATTCAGACATATGGGTACCATAGAAGGATAGTGTGGTCCCTAGTCCTCATTTTCCATATGGTCCGGATGAGTGACAACGAAGGATCTGTCCAAATATGGCCAAAATCCCATAGTGAACACCAAAAAAATTTCAAAGTTAAATTTTTGAAAATTTTTTAAAAAAATCACAAATACAATTCAGACATATGGGTACCATAGAAGGATAGTGTGGTCCCTAGTCCTCATTTTCCAAATGGTCCGGATGAGTGACAACGAAGGATCTGTCCAAATATGGCCAAAATCCCATAGTGAACACCAAAAAAATTTCAAAGTTAAATTTTTGAAAATTTTTTAAAAAAATCACAAATACAATTCAGACATATGGGTACCATAGAAGGATAGTGTGGTCCCTAGTCCTCATTTTCCATATGGTCCGGATGAGTGACAACGAAGGATCTGTCCAAATATGGCCAAAATCCCATAGTGAACACCAAAAAAATTTCAAAGTTAAATTTTTGAAAATTTTTTAAAAAAATCACAAATACAATTCAGACATATGGGTACCATAGAAGGATAGTGTGGTCCCTAGTCCTCATTTTCCATATGGTCCGGATGAGTGACAACGAAGGATCTGTCCAAATATGGCCAAAATCCCATAGTGAACACCAAAAAAATTTCAAAGTTAAATTTTTGAAAATTTTTTAAAAAAATCACAAATACAATTCAGACATATGGGTACCATAGAAGGATAGTGTGGTCCCTAGTCCTCATTTTCCATATGGTCCGGATGAGTGACAACGAAGGATCTGTCCAAATATGGCCAAAATCCCATAGTGAACACCAAAAAAATTTCAAAGTTAAATTTTTGAAAATTTTTTAAAAAAATCACAAATACAATTCAGACATATGGGTACCATAGAAGGATAGTGTGGTCCCTAGTCCTCATTTTCCATATGGTCCGGATGAGTGACAACGAAGGATCTGTCCAAATATGGCCAAAATCCCATAGTGAACACCAAAAAAATTTCAAAGTTAAATTTTTGAAATTTTTTTAAAAAAATCACAAATACAATTCAGACATATGGGTACCATAGAAGGATAGTGTGGTCCCTAGTCCTCATTTTCCATATGGTCCGGATGAGTGACAACGAAGGATCTGTCCAAATATGGCCAAAATCCCATAGTGAACACCAAAAAAATTTCAAAGTTAAATTTTTGAAAATTTTTTAAAAAAATCACAAATACAATTCAGACATATGGGTACCATAGAAGGATAGTGTGGTCCCTAGTCCTCATTTTCCATATGGTCCGGATGAGTGACAACGAAGGATCTGTCCAAATATGGCCAAAATCCCATAGTGAACACCAAAAAAATTTCAAAGTTAAATTTTTGAAAATTTTTTAAAAAAATCACAAATACAATTCAGACATATGGGTACCATAGAAGGATAGTGTGGTCCCTAGTCCTCATTTTCCATATGGTCCGGATGAGTGACAACGAAGGATCTGTCCAAATATGGCCAAAATCCCATAGTGAACACCAAAAAAATTTCAAAGTTAAATTTTTGAAAATTTTTTAAAAAAATCACAAATACAATTCAGACATATGGGTACCATAGAAGGATAGTGTGGTCCCTAGTCCTCATTTTCCATATGGTCCGGATGAGTGACAACGAAGGATCTGTCCAAATATGGCCAAAATCCCATAGTGAACACCAAAAAAATTTCAAAGTTAAATTTTTGAAAATTTTTTAAAAAAATCACAAATACAATTCAGACATATGGGTACCATAGAAGGATAGTGTGGTCCCTAGTCCTCATTTTCCATATGGTCCGGATGAGTGACAACGAAGGATCTGTCCAAATATGGCCAAAATCCCATAGTGAACACCAAAAAAATTTCAAAGTTAAATTTTTGAAAATTTTTTAAAAAAATCACAAATACAATTCAGACATATGGGTACCATAGAAGGATAGTGTGGTCCCTAGTCCTCATTTTCCATATGGTCCGGATGAGTGACAACGAAGGATCTGTCCAAATATGGCCAAAATCCCATAGTGAACACCAAAAAAATTTCAAAGTTAAATTTTTGAAAATTTTTTAAAAAAATCACAAATACAATTCAGACATATGGGTACCATAGAAGGATAGTGTGGTCCCTAGTCCTCATTTTCCATATGGTCCGGATGAGTGACAACGAAGGATCTGTCCAAATATGGCCAAAATCCCATAGTGAACACCAAAAAAATTTCAAAGTTAAATTTTTGAAAATTTTTTAAAAAAATCACAAATACAATTCAGACATATGGGTACCATAGAAGGATAGTGTGGTCCCTAGTCCTCATTTTCCATATGGTCCGGATGAGTGACAACGAAGGATCTGTCCAAATATGGCCAAAATCCCATAGTGAACACCAAAAAAATTTCAAAGTTAAATTTTTGAAAATTTTTTAAAAAAATCACAAATACAATTCAGACATATGGGTACCATAGAAGGATAGTGTGGTCCCTAGTCCTCATTTTCCATATGGTCCGGATGAGTGACAACGAAGGATCTGTCCAAATATGGCCAAAATCCCATAGTGAACACCAAAAAAATTTCAAAGTTAAATTTTTGAAAATTTTTTAAAAAAATCACAAATACAATTCAGACATATGGGTACCATAGAAGGATAGTGTGGTCCCTAGTCCTCATTTTCCATATGGTCCGGATGAGTGACAACGAAGGATCTGTCCAAATATGGCCAAAATCCCATAGTGAACACCAAAAAAATTTCAAAGTTAAATTTTTGAAAATTTTTTAAAAAAATCACAAATACAATTCAGACATATGGGTACCATAGAAGGATAGTGTGGTCCCTAGTCCTCATTTTCCATATGGTCCGGATGAGTGACAACGAAGGATCTGTCCAAATATGGCCAAAATCCCATAGTGAACACCAAAAAAATTTCAAAGTTAAATTTTTGAAAATTTTTTAAAAAAATCACAAATACAATTCAGACATATGGGTACCATAGAAGGATAGTGTGGTCCCTAGTCCTCATTTTCCATATGGTCCGGATGAGTGACAACGAAGGATCTGTTTAAATATGGCCAAAATCCCATAGTGAACACCAAAAAAATTTAAAAGTTAAATTTTTGAAAATTTTTTAAAAAAATCACAAATACAATTCAGACATATGGGTACCATAGAAGGATAGTGTGGTCCCTAGTCCTCATTTTCCATATGGTCCGGATGAGTGACAACGAAGGATCTGTCCAAATATGGCCAAAATCCCATAGTGAACACCAAAAAAATTTCAAAGTTAAATTTTTGAAAATTTTTTAAAAAAATCACAAATACAGTTCAGACATATGGGTACCATAGAAGGATAGTGTGGTCCCTAGTCCTCATTTTCCATATGGTCCGGATGAGTGACAACGAAGGATCTGTCCAAATATGGCCAAAATCCCATAGTGAACACCAAAAAAATTTCAAAGTTAAATTTTTGAAAATTTTTTAAAAAAATCACAAATACAATTCAGACATATGGGTACCATAGAAGGATAGTGTGGTCCCTAGTCCTCATTTTCCATATGGTCCGGATGAGTGACAACGAAGGATCTGTCCAAATATGGCCAAAATCCCATAGTGAACACCAAAAAAATTTCAAAGTTAAATTTTTGAAAATTTTTTAAAAAAATCACAAATACAATTCAGACATATGGGTACCATAGAAGGATAGTGTGGTCCCTAGTCCTCATTTTCCATATGGTCCGGATGAGTGACAACGAAGGATCTGTCCAAATATGGCCAAAATCCCATAGTGAACACAAAAAAAATTTCAAAGTTAAATTTTTGAAAATTTTTTAAAAAAATCACAAATACAATTCAGACATATGGGTACCATAGAAGGATAGTGTGGTCCCTAGTCCTCATTTTCCATATGGTCCGGATGAGTGACAACGAAGGATCTGTCCAAATATGGCCAAAATCCCATAGTGAACACCAAAAAAATTTCAAAGTTAAATTTTTGAAAATTTTTTAAAAAAATCACAAATACAATTCAGACATATGGGTACCATAGAAGGATAGTGTGGTCCCTAGTCCTCATTTTCCATATGGTCCGGATGAGTGACAACGAAGGATCTGTCCAAATGTGGCCAAAATCCCATAGTGAACACGAAAAAAATTTCAAAGTTAAATTTTTGAAAATTTTTTAAAAAAATCACAAATACAATTCAGACATATGGGTACCATAGAAGGATAGTGTGGTCCCTAGTCCTCATTTTCCATATGGTCCGGATGAGTGACAACGAAGGATCTGTCCAAATATGGCCAAAATCCCATAGTGAACACCAAAAAAATTTCAAAGTTAAATTTTTGAAAATTTTTTAAAAAAATCACAAATACAATTCAGACATATGGGTACCATAGAAGGATAGTGTGGTCCCTAGTCCTCATTTTCCATATGGTCCGGATGAGTGACAACGAAGGATCTGTCCAAATATGGCCAAAATCCCATAGTGAACACCAAAAAAATTTCAAAGTTAAATTTTTGAAAATTTTTTAAAAAAATCACAAATACAATTCAGACATATGGGTACCATAGAAGGATAGTGTGGTCCCTAGTCCTCATTTTCCATATGGTCCGGATGAGTGACAACGAAGGATCTGTCCAAATATGGCCAAAATCCCATAGTGAACACCAAAAAAATTTAAAAGTTAAATTTTTGAAAATTTTTTAAAAAAATCACAAATACAATTCAGACATATGGGTACCATAGAAGGATAGTGTGGTCCCTAGTCCTCATTTTCCATATGGTCCGGATGAGTGACAACGAAGGATCTGTCCAAATATGGCCAAAATCCCATAGTGAACACCAAAAAAATTTAAAAGTTAAATTTTTGAAAATTTTTTAAAAAAATCACAAATACAATTCAGACATATGGGTACCATAGAAGGATAGTGTGGTCCCTAGTCCTCATTTTCCATATGGTCCGGATGAGTGACAACGAAGGATCTGTCCAAATATGGCCAAAATCCCATAGTGAACACCAAAAAAATTTCAAAGTTAAATTTTTGAAAATTTTTTAAAAAAATCACAAATACAATTCAGACATATGGGTACCATAGAAGGATAGTGTGGTCCCTAGTCCTCATTTTCCATATGGTCCGGATGAGTGACAACGAAGGATCTGTCCAAATATGGCCAAAATCCCATAGTGAACACCAAAAAAATTTCAAAGTTAAATTTTTGAAATTTTTTTAAAAAAATCACAAATACAATTCAGACATATGGGTACCATAGAAGGATAGTGTGGTCCCTAGTCCTCATTTTCCATATGGTCCGGATGAGTGACAACGAAGGATCTGTCCAAATATGGCCAAAATCCCATAGTGAACACCAAAAAAATTTCAAAGTTAAATTTTTGAAAATTTTTTAAAAAAATCACAAATACAATTCAGACATATGGGTACCATAGAAGGATAGTGTGGTCCCTAGTCCTCATTTTCCATATGGTCCGGATGAGTGACAACGAAGGATCTGTCCAAATATGGCCAAAATCCCATAGTGAACACCAAAAAAATTTCAAAGTTAAATTTTTGAAAATTTTTTAAAAAAATCACAAATACAATTCAGACATATGGGTACCATAGAAGGATAGTGTGGTCCCTAGTCCTCATTTTCCATATGGTCCGGATGAGTGACAACGAAGGATCTGTCCAAATATGGCCAAAATCCCATAGTGAACACCAAAAAAATTTAAAAGTTAAATTTTTGAAAATTTTTTAAAAAAATCACAAATACA
The DNA here is from genome assembly GCA_963931875.1 of Pollenia griseotomentosa. Classification (NCBI taxonomy): domain Eukaryota; kingdom Metazoa; phylum Arthropoda; class Insecta; order Diptera; family Polleniidae; genus Pollenia; species Pollenia griseotomentosa. Next base: position 80,235,830 of record OZ007563.1, read on the forward strand.
ATTCAGACATATGGGTACCATAGAAGGATAGTGAGGTCCCTAGTCCTCATTTTCCATATGGTCCGGATGAGTGACAACGAAGGATCTGTCCAAATATGGCCAAAATCCCATAGTGAACACCAAAAAAATTTCAAAGTTAAATTTTTGAAATTTTTTTAAAAAAATCACAAATACAATTCAGACATATGGGTACCATAGAAGGATAGTGTGGTCCCTAGTCCTCATTTTCCATATGGTCCGGATGAGTGACAACGAAGGATCTGTCCAAATATGGCCAAAATCCCATAGTGAACACCAAAAAAATTTCAAAGTTAAATTTTTGAAAATTTTTTAAAAAAATCACAAATACAATTCAGACATATGGGTACCATAGAAGGATAGTGTGGTCCCTAGTCCTCATTTTCCATATGGTCCGGATGAGTGACAACGAAGGATCTGTCCAAATATGGCCAAAATCCCATAGTGAACACCAAAAAAATTTCAAAGTTAAATTTTTGAAAATTTTTTAAAAAAAATCACAAATACAATTCAGACATATGGGTACCATAGAAGGATAGTGTGGTCCCTAGTCCTCATTTTCCATATGGTCCGGATGAGTGACAACGAAGGATCTGTCCAAATATGGCCAAAATCCCATAGTGAACAGTGTTCACTGAACACCAAAAAAATTTAAAAGTTAAATTTTTGAAAATTTTTTAAAAAAATCACAAATACAATTCAGACATATGGGTACCATGGAAGGATAGTGTGGTCCCTAGTCCTCATTTTCCATATGGTCCGGATGAGTGACAACGAAGGATCTGTCCAAATATGGCCAAAATCCCATAGTGAACACCAAAAAAATTTCAAAGTTAAATTTTTGAAAATTTTTTAAAAAAATCACAAATACAATTCAGACATATGGGTACCATAGAAGGATAGTGTGGTCCCTAGTCCTCATTTTCCATATGGTCCGGATGAGTGACAACGAAGGATCTGTCCAAATATGGCCAAAATCCCATAGTGAACACCAAAAAAAATTCAAAGTTAAATTTTTGAAAATTTTTTAAAAAAATCACAAATACAATTCAGACATATGGGTACCATAGAAGGATAGTGTGGTCCCTAGTCCTCATTTTCCATATGGTCCGGATGAGTGACAACGAAGGATCTGTCCAAATATGGCCAAAATCCCATAGTGAACACCAAAAAAATTTCAAAGTTAAATTTTTGAAAATTTTTTAAAAAAATCACAAATACAATTCAGACATATGGGTACCATAGAAGGATAGTGTGGTCCCTAGTCCTCATTTTCCATATGGTCCGGATGAGTGACAACGAAGGATCTGTCCAAATATGGCCAAAATCCCATAGTGAACACCAAAAAAATTTCAAAGTTAAATTTTTGAAAATTTTTTAAAAAAATCACAAATACAATTCAGACATATGGGTACCATAGAAGGATAGTGTGGTCCCTAGTCCTCATTTTCCATATGGTCCGGATGAGTGACAACGAAGGATCTGTCCAAATATGGCCAAAATCCCATAGTGAACACCAAAAAAATTTCAAAGTTAAATTTTTGAAAATTTTTTAAAAAAATCACAAATACAATTCAGACATATGGGTACCATAGAAGGATAGTGTGGTCCCTAGTCCTCATTTTCCATATGGTCCGGATGAGTGACAACGAAGGATCTGTCCAAATATGGCCAAAATCCCATAGTGAACACCAAAAAAATTTCAAAGTTAAATTTTTGAAATTTTTTTAAAAAAATCACAAATACAATTCAGACATATGGGTACCATAGAAGGATAGTGTGGTCCCTAGTCCTCATTTTCCATATGGTCCGGATGAGTGACAACGAAGGATCTGTCCAAATATGGCCAAAATCCCATAGTGAACACCAAAAAAATTTCAAAGTTAAATTTTTGAAAATTTTTTAAAAAAATCACAAATACAATTCAGACATATGGGTACCATAGAAGGATAGTGTGGTCCCTAGTCCTCATTTTCCATATGGTCCGGATGAGTGACAACGAAGGATCTGTCCAAATATGGCCAAAATCCCATAGTGAACACCAAAAAAATTTCAAAGTTAAATTTTTGAAAATTTTTTAAAAAAATCACAAATACAATTCAGACATATGGGTACCATAGAAGGATAGTGTGGTCCCTAGTCCTCATTTTCCATATGGTCCGGATGAGTGACAACGAAGGATCTGTCCAAATATGGCCAAAATCCCATAGTGAACACCAAAAAAATTTAAAAGTTAAATTTTTGAAAATTTTTTAAAAAAATCACAAATACAATTCAGACATATGGGTACCATAGAAGGATAGTGTGGTCCCTAGTCCTCATTTTCCATATGGTCCGGATGAGTGACAACGAAGGATCTGTCCAAATATGGCCAAAATCCCATAGTGAACACCAAAAAAATTTAAAAGTTAAATTTTTGAAAATTTTTTAAAAAAATCACAAATACAATTCAGACATATGGGTACCATAGAAGGATAGTGTGGTCCCTAGTCCTCATTTTCCATATGGTCCGGATGAGTGACAACGAAGGATCTGTCCAAATATGGCCAAAATCCCATAGTGAACACCAAAAAAATTTCAAAGTTAAATTTTTGAAAATTTTTTAAAAAAATCACAAATACAATTCAGACATATGGGTACCATAGAAGGATAGTGTGGTCCCTAGTCCTCATTTTCCATATGGTCCGGATGAGTGACAACGAAGGATCTGTCCAAATATGGCCAAAATCCCATAGTGAACACCAAAAAAATTTCAAAGTTAAATTTTTGAAAATTTTTTAAAAAAATCACAAATACAATTCAGACATATGGGTACCATAGAAGGATAGTGTGGTCCCTAGTCCTCATTTTCCATATGGTCCGGATGAGTGACAACGAAGGATCTGTTTAAATATGGCCAAAATCCCATAGTGAACACCAAAAAAATTTCAAAGTTAAATTTTTGAAAATTTTTTAAAAAAATCACAAATACAATTCAGACATATGGGTACCATAGAAGGATAGTGTGGTCCCTAGTCCTCATTTTCCATATGGTCCGGATGAGTGACAACGAAGGATCTGTCCAAATATGGCCAAAATCCCATAGTGAACACCAAAAAAATTTCAAAGTTAAATTTTTGAAAATTTTTTAAAAAAATCACAAATACAATTCAGACATATGGGTACCATAGAAGGATAGTGTGGTCCCTAGTCCTCATTTTCCATATGGTCCGGATGAGTGACAACGAAGGATCTGTCCAAATATGGCCAAAATCCCATAGTGAACACCAAAAAAATTTCAAAGTTAAATTTTTGAAAATTTTTTAAAAAAATCACAAATACAATTCAGACATATGGGTACCATAGAAGGATAGTGTGGTCCCTAGTCCTCATTTTCCATATGGTCCGGATGAGTGACAACGAAGGATCTGTCCAAATATGGCCAAAATCCCATAGTGAACACCAAAAAAATTTCAAAGTTAAATTTTTGAAAATTTTTTAAAAAAATCACAAATACAATTCAGACATATGGGTACCATAGAAGGATAGTGTGGTCCCTAGTCCTCATTTTCCATATGGTCCGGATGAGTGACAACGAAGGATCTGTCCAAATATGGCCAAAATCCCATAGTGAACACAAAAAAAATTTCAAAGTTAAATTTTTGAAAATTTTTTAAAAAAATCACAAATACAATTCAGACATATGGGTACCATAGAAGGATAGTGTGGTCCCTAGTCCTCATTTTCCATATGGTCCGGATGAGTGACAACGAAGGATCTGTCCAAATATGGCCAAAATCCCATAGTGAACACCAAAAAAATTTCAAAGTTAAATTTTTGAAAATTTTTTAAAAAAATCACAAATACAATTCAGACATATGGGTACCATAGAAGGATAGTGTGGTCCCTAGTCCTCATTTTCCATATGGTCCGGATGAGTGACAACGAAGGATCTGTCCAAATGTGGCCAAAATCCCATAGTGAACACGAAAAAAATTTCAAAGTTAAATTTTTGAAAATTTTTTAAAAAAATCACAAATACAATTCAGACATATGGGTACCATAGAAGGATAGTGTGGTCCCTAGTCCTCATTTTCCATATGGTCCGGATGAGTGACAACGAAGGATCTGTCCAAATATGGCCAAAATCCCATAGTGAACACCAAAAAAATTTCAAAGTTAAATTTTTGAAAATTTTTTAAAAAAATCACAAATACAATTCAGACATATGGGTACCATAGAAGGATAGTGTGGTCCCTAGTCCTCATTTTCCATATGGTCCGGATGAGTGACAACGAAGGATCTGTCCAAATATGGCCAAAATCCCATAGTGAACACCAAAAAAATTTCAAAGTTAAATTTTTTAAAATTTTTTAAAAAAATCACAAATACAATTCAGACATATGGGTACCATAGAAGGATAGTGTGGTCCCTAGTCCTCATTTTCCATATGGTCCGGATGAGTGACAACGAAGGATCTGTCCAAATATGGCCAAAATCCCATAGTGAACAGTGTTCACTGAACACCAAAAAAATTTAAAAGTTAAATTTTTGAAAATTTTTTAAAAAAATCACAAATACAATTCAGACATATGGGTACCATGGAAGGATAGTGTGGTCCCTAGTCCTCATTTTCCATATGGTCCGGATGAGTGACAACGAAGGATCTGTCCAAATATGGCCAAAATCCCATAGTGAACACCAAAAAAATTTCAAAGTTAAATTTTTGAAAATTTTTTAAAAAAATCACAAATACAATTCAGACATATGGGTACCATAGAAGGATAGTGTGGTCCCTAGTCCTCATTTTCCATATGGTCCGGATGAGTGACAACGAAGGATCTGTCCAAATATGGCCAAAATCCCATAGTGAACACCAAAAAAAATTCAAAGTTAAATTTTTGAAAATTTTTTAAAAAAATCACAAATACAATTCAGACATATGGGTACCATAGAAGGATAGTGTGGTCCCTAGTCCTCATTTTCCATATGGTCCGGATGAGTGACAACGAAGGATCTGTCCAAATATGGCCAAAATCCCATAGTGAACACCAAAAAAATTTCAAAGTTAAATTTTTGAAAATTTTTTAAAAAAATCACAAATACAATTCAGACATATGGGTACCATAGAAGGATAGTGTGGTCCCTAGTCCTCATTTTCCATATGGTCCGGATGAGTGACAACGAAGGATCTGTCCAAATATGGCCAAAATCCCATAGTGAACACCAAAAAAATTTCAAAGTTAAATTTTTGAAAATTTTTTAAAAAAATCACAAATACAATTCAGACATATGGGTACCATAGAAGGATAGTGTGGTCCCTAGTCCTCATTTTCCATATGGTCCGGATGAGTGACAACGAAGGATCTGTCCAAATATGGCCAAAATCCCATAGTGAACACCAAAAAAATTTCAAAGTTAAATTTTTGAAAATTTTTTAAAAAAATCACAAATACAATTCAGACATATGGGTACCATAGAAGGATAGTGTGGTCCCTAGTCCTCATTTTCCATATGGTCCGGATGAGTGACAACGAAGGATCTGTCCAAATATGGCCAAAATCCCATAGTGAACACCAAAAAAATTTCAAAGTTAAATTTTTGAAATTTTTTTAAAAAAATCACAAATACAATTCAGACATATGGGTACCATAGAAGGATAGTGTGGTCCCTAGTCCTCATTTTCCATATGGTCCGGATGAGTGACAACGAAGGATCTGTCCAAATATGGCCAAAATCCCATAGTGAACACCAAAAAAATTTCAAAGTTAAATTTTTGAAAATTTTTTAAAAAAATCACAAATACAATTCAGACATATGGGTACCATAGAAGGATAGTGTGGTCCCTAGTCCTCATTTTCCATATGGTCCGGATGAGTGACAACGAAGGATCTGTCCAAATATGGCCAAAATCCCATAGTGAACACCAAAAAAATTTCAAAGTTAAATTTTTGAAAATTTTTTAAAAAAATCACAAATACAATTCAGACATATGGGTACCATAGAAGGATAGTGTGGTCCCTAGTCCTCATTTTCCATATGGTCCGGATGAGTGACAACGAAGGATCTGTCCAAATATGGCCAAAATCCCATAGTGAACACCAAAAAAATTTCAAAGTTAAATTTTTGAAAATTTTTTAAAAAAATCACAAATACAATTCAGACATATGGGTACCATAGAAGGATAGTGTGGTCCCTAGTCCTCATTTTCCATATGGTCCGGATGAGTGACAACGAAGGATCTGTCCAAATATGGCCAAAATCCCATAGTGAACACCAAAAAAATTTCAAAGTTAAATTTTTGAAAATTTTTTAAAAAAATCACAAATACAATTCAGACATATGGGTACCATAGAAGGATAGTGTGGTCCCTAGTCCTCATTTTCCAAATGGTCCGGATGAGTGACAACGAAGGATCTGTCCAAATATGGCCAAAATCCCATAGTGAACACCAAAAAAATTTCAAAGTTAAATTTTTGAAAATTTTTTAAAAAAATCACAAATACAATTCAGACATATGGGTACCATAGAAGGATAGTGTGGTCCCTAGTCCTCATTTTCCATATGGTCCGGATGAGTGACAACGAAGGATCTGTCCAAATATGGCCAAAATCCCATAGTGAACACCAAAAAAATTTCAAAGTTAAATTTTTGAAAATTTTTTAAAAAAAATCACAAATACAATTCAGACATATGGGTACCATAGAAGGATAGTGTGGTCCCTAGTCCTCATTTTCCATATGGTCCGGATGTGTGACACAGAAGGATGTGACAACTCCAATTTATTTTTGTTTGATTTTTTTAGTTTGTCCATAGAAATTACTAGGAAATAATTAATAAGTTAATTGGATATTTTTTCTGCTTTTTTTAAAGTATTTTTTATTAAGACAATCAAATCTTAAAAATATCTGATACAAGACATATTTAAATATGCGATAGTTAAATATGGCATATTTAAATATGTAATAGTTAAATATGTCATATTTAATTATTTCACCCAGAGTTAAATATGTTGTGACGTAAGCCGTTACGTCGAAACATATTTAACTCGGCATATTTATCTTCACACACATAAAAAATCTAAATAGTAAAATAATTGCGAACTATTTTTGCAAAATTCAATTCACCACTTTTTAAGATATTTATTTTAAAACACTAAGGGCCACTATTTCTACTTGTCGTTAGCTAAAGCTAAGATTAAGTTTACAGATGGTAATGTTTTGTTATCCGTCAAAGAGCGTCTGTTATCTGCGCGATACCAGCTTACGCCAAGTTATCCGTACTCCTTCTCCGCTGGGAGTGCCATACACAAACAAGTTTTATACAAACATATTTTCCATACTTTAATCACATAAAACTATTTTATAATTTTGTGCGAAATGTAACAAAAAACGATATTTCATTATTTTCGTTATCTATACAATAAAAATGAAATGCTGTCTGTTGCTGATCGCATAACTTGAGAACGGCTTGACCGATTTTTTCTTTAATGATCGCCATGGTCCAACTTAGGTTTATACGTAAAGAAAATTTTGGCCCGCCCACTTTTACGCCCACTTTTTTCGAATTACCTAAAATCAGAAAACGGCTCCATCGATTTGACAAATTTTTCTTTCAAATGGTCGTATTAATCCATTTAAAGTTTTCATCGAAAGAAAAATTTACCACACCTACTTTTACGCCCACCTTTTCTATTTATTTGACCGATTTGGACGATTTTTTCTTTAAAATGGTAGCCATGGTCCAACTTAGGTTTTTAAGGAAAGAAAATATTTCCCCGCCCACTTTTTTCGATTTACCTAAAATCAGAAAACGGCTCCATCGATCATTAGTAATTAGCTACCGAGCGAAGCCGGGACGGCCAGCTAGTTTTCAATAGATTGAAAAAAATCAAAAAATGCTAAAAAAAATTGAAATCGTTTTTTTTTATATCAGAATTAAAAAAAAATGTTTTTAAAAAGTGGGGTAGCTGGGATTTGAACCAGCAGTCGCTGTGTAAAAAACGTTGTCTCAGGCAGCCACTAAGACAACTCAGCCACAAACGAGAGAGGAATTTTTCGTGCTTCGCAAGATTAGATTCAATATGATATGATAATAAAGAAAAATGACAAAAATTGTTAATTTTATTTAGTTAAGTCAAAAGTGCACTTAAACAAAAGACAAAAAAAAACTAATGTATATAGAATTTGAAACTTTGTAGAGATTTTAGTACGATTAAAGCAAAATTGAAAGTCAAGTTAAATACAGCCTTGACCATTTTAGCATAGACAATAAAAATTACATGCCTTAGTGCCGGTTCACACACATCAAGTTTGACTCGTCAAGTCTTGAGTTTTAAGGAGAGAGGTGACAAGAAAGGGCATTCTCTTTTCCTTTTCATCTAAAAGCTCAAGACTTGACGAGTCAAACTTGACTTTATATTGACATCTGTAATTCATTAACGCAATAAAAGTCGGAACGAATTAATGTTTACATATGAAAAGTTCTAAAATTCAGGTTTGCAAATGTTTCAGACAATATTTTTTTTACAGATTGATAAGAAATGCGAATGGATTTTTTGGCATTTGTCATCTATTCAGGATTGCTAAAAGTCTCGGAATTTTGACATTTGTCTTAATTATTTTTAACATTTGCTGTTTTGTTTTGTGAAAACCACATAGAATTTCAAAAAATATGTAAAATTTTTTCAGCTTAATATTTAAACGTGACTTAAAATTAAAATCTATCTAAAAATTTTTTAAATGAAAATGAAAAATTCATTACCAATATTTTGCTCGCAATTGCTACAAAGTTATATGTAGATATTTTAGAAAACAAATAAAGTGTGCGAGTATTTTAAATTAAATATATTTACCAAAAATTTTAGCGTTCATTTTAAAAAATTAATCGAATTATGAAAATAATAAAAATAAACCTTACAATTAACAAAAAAAAGAAATAAATTAATCAACGTATTTGATGGAAGTTAAATATTAGAAATTGGTGTTACAGAACCAGTGTTGCCAATTTAGCCATTTAGTGGCTAGACTTAGCCATTTTTCACCCTGTTTATAAGAGTAAAATAAACATTTTTAACAATTAAAACGCCGTGAATTTAAATCACAACTTTTACAAATGTTGAAAATCGCTATAAACGATGATGATGAAACATCTTTCAAAATAAAGGAACAGTATTCTTATATTAAATTTATAAAATGGATCAACACAAACATCGGTGTTTCTTTCTGGTTGCGAGTATTTCAATAAAGAAATGCAGACGGCAAAAAAATTTTTTAAAAATTTTAGAATTGACTATAAAGTTGCTCTCACTTCCATGGTCTAATGCTGAAGAAGAGAGGGTATTTAACCAAGTAAACATCGCTAAAAGTGATTTGAGAAATAGGTTACATTTAGCAACCGTTGTTATCAATTAGGAAAATATTTTCGAATATTTCGAATTAACGATGTTTGTCGAAAATTTGCAGATAATTTAATAAAATTTTGTACATAGGTTTTAATGTGGTGTAGGGTATCATATAGTCGGGGTTGACCCACTATACTTTTTTACTTGTTTTTTATTGTAGATCTGGTCTCAAAAGGTTGGGTAAATGTTGTCGTGATTATGATTTACCTTCAAATTATTTAAAACTAATAGGCACAAGTGATTCCCATGAGATGAAAAATAACGACATCGAATTTATCGATGATTAAATTTTTTTTAATATCTATCAAAATATTTATTTACGTTTATTCTTATTTAAGAAATTGATCTTAACTTACAATTTCATCGTAAACAACTTTAAATGAATCATTTCTGTTTTGTTATTAAATTTTTATGTGTTTTTATTTAAAAAGCTTTTAGCCATTTTTGAGCCCAATTTTAACCATTTTTTGGCCATTTTCCCCGTAAATTTAGCCATTTTTGGTTACCAAGTTTTGGCAATACTGTGCATAACATTCACTTAAAATAATTAATATTGTGGTTATTCACTTAAAATGTTATTAATATTGTCACCAACGACTTCATTGGAATTTTCTTGCACAAAAATTTATTTTATACCAACACAACTATGTAATATTTACAAAAGCTTTAGCTGGCTTTAAACGACATGTAAGTTGCAGTGGACTTATCTGAACTAAAATTCATATGTAATTGCGCATGTCCGTCAAGATTGACAAATCAAGAAGGGTTTATAGTTTTATCTGCCATAACGAAAAATCGTATACCTACATGCAACATTAACTTATATGCTGATATATATTTCTATATACTTTAAATTGTATTTCAGTTAAATAAAAACTTGTGTTTTAAAGAATAAACATTTACAGAAGCTATTACTGACTTTTTATCATAGAACGCGAGCGTTAAAGTGACTCGTTTAACTTACATTTAAATTTGTTTTGCCTTTAGCTACATGCAGTTGGGAATTTGGCTTTACTACAATTTTGGACTTTACGGCCAAATAAAATATGTAAGCAGTTTGACAACAACAATAAGATATTTGTGAAAATATTAAACATTTACAATATTTACCGAAACTTGCTAAATACTTTTTTATTTTTGTTTGTTCCACTGCTGGTGTGGTTCTTTTAACACTTTAAGCTGATAAAAATCTGCGAGTCTGAACAGATAATTTCAAGGTTTATTCATCTTTGAATAAAATTGGGAACAGAAAAGTCGCTGTAGTACAACGATACGAATAGCGCTGCAAGCTGTCGAAAGTTAAAAACGGCAGTTTAAAAGTAGTGTCAACAGAATACGTAGTTGTTTGTAGTGGTCGTTGCAGCTGAAGTTGAAGCGCAAAATTCGAAATGTTGAACTCTGTTGAGCTATAGAGCATTCGTCAGCTTCAGCTACTACTACAACTACTTTATTCTGTTTCAGGCCTAATTCCATTAATGAAGTTTAAAATTGTTAAATTAAACCAAGCAAAATTATTAATTACTCACCGATTACAACAGCATATTAGGTATTTATTATCCTTGCAATTTTTAAAATTTGTGTTAATGCATAGGTACTTTCTTCTTCCAAAATAGGTATTTATATTTTTCTTAAGAATAAAAAAAAACTAACGCACAAGCTTTTAAAAACTACAAAAGTTGCTTTCAAATTTAAATAGGATACCTATGCATAATAATTCGCAGTAAAATTGTTTACGTAAATATCAAATAATACACGCACGTAAAAAATATATGTAAAAGTAATAATAAGCAAATACGTAACTTATTTACATTACGTTTCGACTAATTGAGCCATAGTACATTTTTTAAACACTTTTGAAATAAACGACCGAACAAACGAAAAACAAACGAAAAAACCGAAAAGCAAAATTATGAATTTTCAAAAGGTTTTTGTAACACTTTTTTAACTTGATATTTAAACACTTTTTCAACCTAATAAATTAACACTTTTTATAAATATTTTTATACCAAACTATTAAGCAACACTTAATTTATATTTTAATGCAAAAATATTTTAATAAACTTGATTAAATAACACAAAACATTAGTTTTAAAATAACAATTAATCACTTGTATTAAATTACGCACAAATTTATCAATGGCCATCGGCAAACTAAAAGAGAATAAAAGTAAATTCTGATTGTTGTTGTTGTTGTTGTTTTTTTAGTACATTACTAAACAGAAACAGGGACGTCAAAATGATAATGCAAGACAAATTACTCTTTTTGTTGTTGTTGTTTTTATTAGCATATGTTATCAGCGTTGCCGTTGTGACCGTAGTGACAATTTCAACCTTTTTGAGGCCCTTGACACTTTTTATGCCCCTGTATTTAATATTCCCTTTTGTATAATTTAAAATCAAGTCATGATGCTTTTTTACCCTTTTTAACATTGTCACCAAATCGTATTAAAATAAATAAAAATACAAGACTGAACTCTTTAAGATTTTTATTCCTAGTATTTATAGTATCCAAATGTATGCATTATTTTAATATGGTTTTCCAATTTAAAGACATTATTGTAGAAGCAGAGGCTTTTGTCAAAGCGATTAAGTAAAAAAGTCCTTACGCAGCCCAAAAAAAATCCTTATTTTTTCCTACGCATTAAAAAAATGTTTCTGTGTAAACAAGCCTTTATTAATAGTTAAAGGTCAGTATTAGTGTTTTTGTAATTCCGGCACTTTTTTACTGCGCGGAAAAATTTTTAATTTTCCAAAAAAATAACAACAGTATTTAAAAAAAAAAAAACGAATAAAGTTTAACCTCTTTTATTCATAAAAATTATTTCAGTTTCTAAAACTGGGTATTAAACAAATTGTGATAGAAAAGTCCGTTCCCAAAATTAAATTGAAAAAATTTTCTGTAAAAAATTAACAAAAAGTCTCTCATATGATCTTAAAAAAACAAAATCAAAACACATTTGATTTCGTACGGAAAGTCGATCAGTGTCGCACTTTGCACAAGCTTGAGCAAAATTCATAAAACTTAAAAAAAAGTTTCTAAAGTTCAATATGGTTTGACACATATATTACATATTTACATGTATTCGCACAGTTACCTAAGCCAACTTGAACATATTATAGTTGGGCCATAATTGAAAAAGATAATCAATCACCCAGAACTCTACAATCATTTATGTTCATTTTAAATAAAAAGATTTGTTGCTATAAAAATTATTTTTAATGAAACAAAAAACCTTCTTCTCCACTTAAAATATTAAGTTCAAACTTTGGACTCAATTCTCGGGTAGTCGTAAAAAATTATAAATTATGTTAATTTATTTAGAACATAAAATTAAAAGTAAAAGTTTCCTCAATTGGAGAACTCAAACAAGCAGCATCCCACACACGCTGAAATTCTTTACACTGACAGCAAATGCAGTACAAAGCAACAACACAACAACTATTCTTGCGAGTTCACTCGCACACATAATTGAGTCCCGCGGCATGTTGCATAAAGTAGCAAGAATTTAATGAACAAAGTTGTAACGCACAGTCAAACATTAAAATAAACAAACAAGTCTCATGGTGTGTAACATAATGTTTGCGGTTGCGTTAAATTGCATTGATTTATCTCTGGTCTCCCATCGATAAACGATACATAAATCTTATTGACCAAAAGCGTAAAGTATGTGTTGGTACTACACCTACCTCTAAATATGGACGACTTGCCTGAATGAGTTAAAGGCGATAACAAAAAACAAGTTCCTAATCAAGCATCACGATCATCGGCCAAGCCATAATTGTGAACGTCATAATGATCATCATTATTATCGCATATAAAAATAAGTAAATTAAGATCAGGTCACCCATAACTATTTAGAAAATTGGTTGGCACTGTTCCTTCTTATTTCATTTTATTTTAATTTTTTTTGCTTAATTCTTTGCAGACCTGAAGCATTACGGCATAGAAAGCGATTAAATGTATTTTTTTGTCTTATGTTTGAATGTCGTTCTACCAGTGCCATTGATTGCTTTTAATATTATGACCACAATGGCACACAAGATCGCTGTTCGTCATTTAAACAGATTTTTTGTTTGAAAAAAACTCGTAAAATTAGATGAGCTTACAAAGTCTTACAAAACATCGCAGACCGCCAGAAAGAGTTCAAATTGCGATTTTCGTCGACGAGCGATAACCCTGCTTGTTTTTGCGAAATTTAATAAAGACTTTTAAGCAGTTTGACCATTTTGGCAGCTGAATTTAGCGCTAACAATTTTAACTTAGCTGCAAACTTTCATTTGGCAATTTATTTCGCTTTATTAAAAAATGTGTTTAGCGAGTTATTAATTAGAGTTATTGATTTAAACAAATTTTTTTTTATTAATTATTATAAGTACAAACTTATGTCTGTGATTATAAGCTAGCTTTTACCCATGACTTAAGCTACGGTCATACTTATCAAATATTTGACGAAAAAAACGGGGCCAACAACCAAAATAAAAAATCATTTCGCTTAATATCAATATTTATTTTGATTAAAATACCACATCTTACAAAAAACTGTTTATTGCTACGTCTAGTAGTATAATTAGTTGATTTTGTAATATTAAGACCATTTTAAATCTCACTAACTATTAACAAAAGTAGGGGTTACGCTTATTTGATGAAATATTTAATAAGTGTGACCGTAGCTTTAGTTCACGTGAAAATAAGAGCAAGATTTAAAGAAAGGGGTTTATCCTATAAAAAATTTAACAGAAATTTTATTAAGTTTTCTACATCATGATACATGATACTCTTTAGCAACCAACCTTTAACTGTTCATATGATAAGCAAGGGGCTTCTAAATATGTATGTATATTACGGCCACAAGGCGATATGGTATATGTTTACCATATTTCATCGATTTTTGTGAGTGATCCCGAGATTTTTTAAGGAACATCGTGATTAGTGAACGTGATTTAAAAATCACTGTTCCTAAAAACTGTGATTGTGATCACGGTATGTCAGTTTTCACAAAAGAGCTTTTGTAAGTACTTAGCAAAAAAACAACAACAAATTGCAGGAGCTTTCAAAGCTCTAAATATACGAAACTATGTTTGTGTTTTTTATATGGAGTTTCATAATGAAAGAAGGCAACATAAATGGTCGTTTGCTTTCTTGCATATCGTCGGTTGATTATTTAATTTTCGTATGTCGTATGTAATATTTATCCACATACGACAATTAAATAGTTAACCGACGATATACATATGAACATAATTAAACAAATAAACTTTGGCTTTGAAAAATAAATACCAATTGTTCAAATAAATAAAAATCATAAAATAACTGTTAATTTTGAGCGAAAAAATAAAAATCAAAATTTTTTAAATCAATATATTTTAGTATTTTACTAATTGAACCAAAGGAGCATATTTAAATTATAAATAGGTACCTAAATACCCAACATTTATGTACCAAAATTTGTTACCATTTTTAAAATGCTTTTGATACATAGTATAGTGAGATGTATACAATATTAATACATAGGTACATATCGTCTGGTGGTTATTGCTATGATGCTTGGAGTACATTTTTAATTTCATGGATTATTTTATTCTTAATAAACCTGGATTGCTAAAAAATGATTAAAATGTGAAATGTTTGTCCTTATAATTTATTTAATGAATTTTTGAAAACAAAAAACAGTACATACAAATTTGTAAAAAAAAAAATATCGCCACTAATTCAGAAATAATTTTGAAAATTAGAAAAATATTATAAGGGTGACTCAAAGGAAATTTCCGGCAAGCGTTTTTTTAACCATGAAAATTCTATTGCCAATACATTTATTTTATATTTATATATATATATATGTATATAAAAGAAAGTGGCGTTAGTTACTACGTTTATAACTAAAGAACGGCTGGACCGATTAAATAGGTGGCGCCATTGAAAATTACTCAGTATGAATTAAATCGTAAACTCAGCATTTGACGAGTTGATATGACCAATTTCAGACAGGTGGCGCCACTGAAAATGACTCGAAATGAGTTAAATCATAAACGGTGCATTTGATCATGCTATCTATGATCTTTAGCACAGCTTAACTCAAGAACGCCTGAACCGATTTCGATGATTCGTACCAATTCGGAATGGTCTCTGGCCACATTAGAGGAATAGCAAAAAAAATGTCTAAAATATTCCAGAAAAAAGAAATTATAAAGAAAATTCATTTTCTCATACATTTTCTATGGAGTGATGTCACAGAAGTAGTACTGGCCACTTCTTTTTCCGATAGGGGTAGGGAAATTGGTACCCCCCATACGATGCCCATATTAAATATCGCATATCTTAAGAGCCGCTGCACGCATTTTGTTGAACTTTTGGTAGTAGGATCTTCTGAGGCCCAAAATTGAAATAAAATAGCAGCGGGGAAAGTGGTACCCCCATAGGACGCCAATGTTTAATATCTCATATCTTAAGAGCTGTTATAGTGAGAATGTTTAAACTTTGCAGAAGTCACTCTGATGGTATACTACACTTTTGAAAATAAAAATAAAGCGCTTAAACGCAGGGGGGAAATACCACCCATAGGATGCACACATTAAATATCTCTCAACTGAAGAACTATTAAAGGGAGAGTCTTCAAACGTGGTTAAAGCAGTGTAGCGAAGCGCACCGGGTTAAGCTAGTTATAAAATAAAACGACCAAGCGATCTATCAAATAAGATTTTTCAGCCGGGTAGTGTTAAATTCGCGTTCTAAAGCTTTATTTCGTATAAACTGTGTGAAAATGAAAAGATTTCACATAAAACAGACGCTTGCCGCTCTTATTTAGGTAGCTCAGTTATGGCGGTTAAGGGCTTAATAAACAATGTAAGCAGTTTTACACCAATAACAAGATGTTTGTGTTAATATAAAATTTTTTTTTATATTTTTAAATATTAAAATGAAAAGTTTTGACATAAAACAGACGCTTGCCGCTCTTATTTAGGTAGCTCAGTTATGGCGGTTAAGGGCTTAATAAACAATGTAAACAGTTTTACACCAATAACAAGATGTTTGTGTAAATATTAAATATTTTTAAATATAGATATTAAATAATTAAATATTTACATAACTTGATCAGTTATTTTTTTATTTGTTTGTTTTGCTGCTGGTGTGGTTCATTTGACTCTTTAAGCTCATAAAAATCTACGAGTCTGAACAGATAGGTAATTCATATTTGAATTCTCCTTGGGTAATTCCATAAATGAAGTTAAAAACTGTTAAGTTAAACAAATGAAAATAATTAATTACTCACCGATTAAAACAGCATATTATTATCCTTGCAATTTCACTAATTTGTATTTGTGCCAGTTTTTAATTCCAAAATATTTGCACTTATTTTTCATAAGAATTGATGAAACTATCGCACAAAATCTTTAAAAACTCCAACGCCAATTTAAAGTTAAAAATTTATTAAAGTTTAAATAAGTTGATTCGCAGTAAAAGTGTTTACGTAAATATAAAATAATACACGCACGCACTGGTTAATTATATACATATACATATGTAAAAGTAAAAATTCGCAAATACGTAACTTATTAAGATTACGTTTTGAGTAATTGAGCCATAATACACTTTTTAAACACTTTTAAAATAAACGACCGAACAAAAGAAAAACAAAAAAAAAACCGAAAAGCAAAATTATGAATTTTCAAAAGCTTTTTGTAACATTTTTTTAACTTAATATTTAAACACTTTTTTAACTTAATAAATTAACACTTTTTATAAATATTTTTATACCAAACTATTAAGCAACACTTTATTTATATTTTAATGCAAAAATATTTTATTAAACTTGATTAAATTACACAAAACATTAGTTTTAAAATAACAATTAATCACTTGTATTAAATTACGCACAAATTTATCAATGGCCATCGGCAAACTAAAAGAGAACAAAAGTAAATTCTGATTGTTGTTGTTGTTTTAGTACATTACTGAACTGAAACAGGGACGTCAAAATGTTAATGCAAGTAGACCAAGGCGAATTGACTACAAGGTGAGGTAAACTCTACAACAACAATTCTTCTGTGGTCGGATTGTCAAAAATATTGCTAGTAAAAAAGGTTTGTTCACTAAAAAACTAGTTTGCATACAAACTTTGACAAGTCAAACGCCGAAAAAGACACCATATGTTGACCTTCTAATGAATTCGCCTTGCAAGTAGACAAATTGCTCTTTTTTTTTGTTGTTTTTATTAGCATATGTAATCAGCAGTGCCGTTGTGACCCTAAATGGGCATATAACCTTTTTTGAGGCCGTTGGCACGTTTTATGCCCTTATTTAGTGGTCCCTTTTGTATCATATAAAATCATGCTACTTATTACCCTTTTAACATTATGTCACCAAATTGTATCAAAAAAAAAAGAAAATACAAGTTTAAACTCTTTAAGGTTTTAATTTCTGTACCCATGTTTTGTAACTTGGGTGAGAACTTTTCGCACCGAAAAGATGTGAAACAAAATATTCCATCGTTTTAACGTTATAATTTCATAATATTCCACTTGAACCCGATGTGAAATTGCAGACGTTGAGAACGGCAATCACACATATCGTTGACGCCGGCAAAAATTCACTAAAGTTGAAAAATTTTCTACGACAGCAGAAAAAATGGAACAATCGGCTATACCAAATAATGTTAAGTGCGAGTTTAACCTTATAAAATGGCCTGAAAAACATTCGTATATTTTTAATTAATTAAACAAATAAAAAAATCTACCAAGAACAAAATACTTATCTCTTCGTGTTACTAGTAAATGCATTTTGCATTTTTACACATGCAAGTAATTACCCTACGTTTCCGCATGCAAGTAATTACTTGCAAGTAGTTTATACGTATATTCAACGAAAAATCGAGGAAACAACCGATTGACAGAACCCTGAAGGAAACCTGGGTGCAAGTGTCTCCAAGTCACCAGTTTTGTCGACTATTTTGGTGACATTGTCAACGAAGTGTCTACACTACACTACATTTACCACTATATTTAGCTTAAATAAGAAAAAAAAAATTATCAATAACAACTGAGAAGAACAATTCCTATAAAAGTTAAAGAAATATTAAAAAAAAATTGTTATGATTTCGTATTCGTACCCAAAGTGTAGACTAGATTTACTAAAATGTACTAGTGATTCTCTGGTTCCAATGTCTACATATGTTCCCAAAGGAACTACCTAGTCAGTAGTACCAACGTCAGTAGTAGATTTCCATTAACACGCACATGTTAAATGTCTATAGTAAATAACATTGTCTGGGGTATAATAAGTCACTAGTACTGGTGACTGAGTCAATAGTGAATCAGTACAGATTCACTAGTGACATTTCCTGCAGGGAAAGTACAAAAATTGTGTGAATGTTAGTGAAAAAGTGTGAGTGTATTGAGTTTTCCGAACTTGCACTTGCATGTGGCAACGGTGGGTTACTTTCAAGCAGCGTTGTCGTTTTGGTAACTTTTAACCAGAATTGGTTACTTTTTTTAATGTGTAGTTGTGTACGTTTTCCCCATTATGGTTACTTTTTTCCAAGACAAAAATAGCCAATTTTTGCTTTTAGTACAAGCTCATCCGCTCCGCTTTTTTAAACCTCAAAAATAGTGTGTGATATTGGTGCATCCAACACCAATACTGTTTTTATCTACTTAAAAATTATTTTTCTAGAATCTTCAGCTGTAACAAACTATCAGCTTAACCATATAAATCGCCTATTAGACGATCATACTTGGTACTATTGTGAGAATGGTGTGACAAAAACAATCAAATAAACCTCGACGTGTTCTTTTTAGGCATTTCGATATACATACATACATACAATATAAATTGTAAATCACTGCTTTAAAGATTGTCTCAATTTTCATGAGTTGCTTGCTTTTTTATAAACATTTTTTTGTGCTTATTTTCATTCTTCCTTGCATTTTATATTAATGCAATTTCATTGTTCCAATTTTCCATGAGCGCGCCAAAGTCAGTTGGATTTAAAAAAATAAATAAATAAAAAAAACATTGTTGTAGTCAGAATTGCCAGCAATTACTTTTTGGCATAATTGTGCCCTCCAGTTAAAGTTAATGTCGTTTGTTGTTATTATATTTATTATTGTTGTTGCTGTTGCCATTGTTACAACAATACTCAATTTCAAGTTTGCCAAAGTCACGTTATTTAAAACTCATACCTTGAAAATCAACGAGTATTTCGCAATGAAATTTTAAAGGGATTTTATATTGTTATTGCTGCTGTTGTAATGCAGTGGATGGTTAGAGTTTAGAGTTTCTACCTGAAAACTTGAAAATTGTCTAAATTAAAGTTGTTGAATATGAAGTTTTAAACTATTTCAATACAAAAATTATCAATGTTATGCAAGAATGAAACGATTTATTGTAGTTTTAAAGCAAAAGTGTATCTATTTTAAAACGATTAAGTATTGGAAAGGATTGTGAATAAGCTTTTTGTCTTCTTTAAATGAAATAGAGACTCAAAATTTTTAAGCATCATCAAAAAAATTTTATATTCCAAAAAAATATACATTCAAAATCGGGCAGACGCATGAAAATATGTTTTTCTGCACGCTATATCTCTGTTTTGATAAAAGAATATACATACATCTTAATTTTGTCTATATTATAACAAAAACTCTTTTGTTTAAAAACAAGTTAGAGTGCTTTGACATTTCAAACACTGTGTTAATTGATTTAAATTAATAAAGCTCAGGTTTTGACAGTTCTACAAGTTTAAGTTATTTTATTTTTAGCGAAAAGATCAACCAAGATTTTTTGTTATTTTAATTAGAAACTTATTCAAAACTACTAAAATTTTAACTAAATCTAAATTATTTTTTTTAATAAAAAAATAATTGATTCAATTATGACATTAATTAAATTTAAATATTTTTCAAACTATTTTTTTAATTTTGAAAGTAATTTTTGGGAAAACAAAATTTTTAATAACCAAGATTTGGTTTGTCATGCTTAATTGACAATTATTATTCCTAATAAAAACATTGAAATTTGTTGGTAATGGTATAAGCTATTCCTACGTGCATTTCACTGGTTGCTTAGGCCAGATCGTCAGGAAACTTTATCCAAAGATTTTAGAAAAACTAAAGATATTAAGCAAAAAAAATTGTTAAGCGAATAAGAATTATAAGCACCAGTTTTTTTTTTTTTGTAACAATATCAAATCTTTAACAAAAACAAAAACAATAAACAGTGAGTTTATCTTTTCTTACATTTCCCACTAGAATTGGTTGGAATTCTCCCAACAATAATTGTTGTTGTAAGCCTCACGTAATCTACATTAATATAAATATTAATATTTTTAAATGTTATATTTTTTCAAGTTTTAAGTGTTTTTAAGAAGAGATCTGATGTGATCATAAAAATATGATCAATACGATTGTGTTTGTTGCAAAAAAGAATATAAAAAAGCTCCTATTGAAATTTTTTATATTTATTAGGTTTTTCTTTGTTTTGATAAAAATTACGACATATTTTTTCCAAAATCATTGCAATTGGAGATCGTAAAAATTTAAATAATTTCTTATGAGGTGCGTAAAAAAAAGAACTCCTTTTAAAATCTAAGAGCTTAGCCATTTTAAAAGAAATGCTTTTATTCTTTTATAACTTCTTAATAATAAAAATAAATAAATAATTACTTAGCTAAGGTGAGAAAACGTTCACAAGAGTTTTGGTACAATATTACACTATTCCTCGCTGCGAAACATGCAATATATCAAGTCGGGAAATGAGTACTTTGTAAGCCGCTGCCTCAGATAGTAAAATATTCTGGCCAGCCACGATATCAAATTAAGATTTGCGGAGAGCTACATATTAATTTCCTTTGGGTTTAAGTATGGTTAGGTTAGGTTATAACTCGTCAGTCCATCGAATATAACCCCCAAGGTTCTATTAGACCTGACAGACCTGCAAATACTTGGTGACGACAAATTGAGAACGACTTGCATCATCATGGTGTCTCCTGGAGTGAGATGAAACTGTTGCGTAATGATAAAATACGATTGAGAACATTTGATACGGCCCTATGTTCCACTGCGGATTAATTAATGGGGGTATTCACGTCACAAGTTGCACCCTTGCGAAAAAGCAAAAGTGCAAAAATAAACCAACAACCACACAGAAAATAAGTTGTGCGTAAATAATTGTCTTTGTGGTTGTTGTTATGTTTTTGCACTTTTGCTTTTTTGCAAAGGTGCAACTTGTGACGTGAATACCCTTAATATCTTGTATTTTTCCTTGAATCACGATTGCAACGTTTGTATATATGGGAAATCGTAACAAACTAATTTAAAACGTTATAATAGTCATTTGATAATTATCTTAATATATATTGCTGTTAAATATTATTTAAATTGCTATAATTTTGTGACAAAATTAACTTCGCCATTTCTATCGAAAGTTTGAAAGAAAAATACCCTACAAATTCTTTAAAATACCAAAGGAACTTAAATTTATCTTGAAAATTATAAATAACAAGTTAGAGTGCTATATTCGGCTGTGCCGAATCTTTGATACCCTCCACGGACAGTTCGAATGTTTAAGGAGTAATATCTGTATGATGTCTTTTTATTATTATTATCTTAAACTGTGACGATTTGTTATTAATTGTGGTTTTAGGAGACTAAACTGTTTTCCGGGAGTAGGGCATATATGGGGCCTAGGGTAAATTATGTACCGATCTTCACGAATTTTCACAGTATCATTTATAGTCCTATAAAATTGTGACGAGCCAAAATTTGTTATGATTGCATTATTTTTTACGGTTTTAGGCGTACTAAACTGTTTTCCGGGAGTAGTGTTTATATGGGGCTTAGGGTAAATTATGGACCGATCTTCGCGAAATTTTACAGTGTCATTTCTAGACGAATAAAACGAACTTGTGCAAAATCTTATGTCATTCCGTGCATTTTTGCATCATTTATGTTAGTTTTTGTAACAAAATTATCAAGTTTTTGAAGGTGGTGGTTCCACATTTTGATTCATAGCTCTGGTCCTACTGCACCGATTTTGCTGAAATTCAATCCCAAACTGCTTAGGATAACTACAAGCAATTTGACACCTAGTTTGTTTATTTCTTTTGAGTTTTTCGAAAGTGAGCGTGTTTTCAACAGACGGACAGACAGACGGACATGGCTAAATCGACTCAGAATTACTCAAGCAGCCAGAATATATATACTTTATGGGGTCTGAGATGAATAATAAAAAAGTTTCACACGGAATGACAAACTTAGTATACCCTCTTCACAACTAATTGTGGTGGAGGGTATAACAACAAAAAAAAAAAAATTCCAAGTTGCGTTCAAAAATGTACATAAAGCCTCACATTGAAAGTCGGGCATTACATAATGCAAGATAAAAATTAAATTAATTATATGTTGGAATATGGGAAACATATCTTCCCCCAGGCTAGTTTGTAGTTGGAATAACTTTTTTCAATAAATTCAGGTTCTCAATCACTATGATATTCATCTTTATCCAATTCTAAGTGTCCATCTTGCGACATTCCTTACCAAACTTTTGAAAATATATATTTAAAATGAAAGAAATGTCATCACTGAAATTGAATCTTGATTTTATTTGGGTATCTAAAGTAGTAAGAATTTCAAATAACACTTGAATTACACCTAACATAAATTACCCAGGCTCAACCCTCGACTGTACAAATTATATCAAATTTGGGTAATTACCAACAAAGTGGGAACACTGGATGGAACCCAAATATTGAAATTAGGGACCCTAACAGTTATAAGAGAAACGACATAAAATCATACATAATCATAAATATTGATGAATTATAGGTAAAGGTTTTAAATAACAGTTATCATTTAATATATTTTTTATTTATAAGAAATAAGAAATGCACGGAACTAATCACACATATAAATACATATATGTATATGGTCATTGACCATGGGTACGTACCATTTATGTAAAACCCATTCTAAAATCACTTTAAGACAAAAAATGTTCATATAGCTGAAGATATCTAAAAAATATTCGGCATAATGAACTTTAAAATGAATCTCAACCTCATAACATAATTTTGCTTTGCCGGATTAATGATTGCATGGTCCCCTTTCTATTTTCCCATGGTCTACTTTCTTACTTATTTATAATGGATATTTGTAACCAAAAAAATTTATTATTTGTTAAAATGGTAACCATACATATACATTTTCATATTTAGCTAAAAATTAACAGAGTTCAGAGAAATTCATGTGATCGCTCATATTTAACCATTCTTGAAAAATGTAAATTCCCTATATCCCTTTTTTCACAGTCATAAATGAATTGGTAAAATTTGGCCAATTCATTCATGTTGTTGAGGAAAAATTAATTTTTGCCTTTCTTCAGTCATGAAGAATGAGGAAACAACAACAAAGTCGTGACCAAATGAATCTGACAGCTAATTTATATAAAATTTTCCCCTGAATCCGAATATGAACTCAGAATTGTCAAAAGTAGAACAGTTTTTCAGATATTCCAAAATAACCGTTATTTGTGTTTTTAAAAAAGATTACGTTTCAAATGCATTTGGTCAAAAAATTGTCATGTAGTGTTATTTGTAGGCAAAATTTTTTTTAAAAAAAAATTAAAAGAACTACACATATCGTCATCTTAACCCTTTACGGCGTCATGTTGTATTTCTGCAACATACCCTTAAAGTACGTGTAAAAATATTATATATGGTAGCATAGCAATTTAAGTCGATGTTGGAGTTTGGCAACATAGCATTCTTGCGGCTTACTTGAGGGTTACACGATCAAGTTTTGCCTATCAAGTTTTAATACTCTCACACGAACTTACCTTTAAAATTCTCTTTCCAGAGAGTGCTTCAATTTACGTTCAAGAAAACAGCTGATTTCAAGGTTAGTGAGCAAATTTTTCCTTTGCCTTTATAAATTGTTTTCTTGATGACATCTTGAATGTAAATTGCTAAAAAATTGAATGCAGCCTACGTCACAACTTTCAAATTTTGTTAATTTTGACAAATAGTGTGTGTGGCTGCACTGATAAGAACTATAAGCTTTCTAGACAGCAACAAGTTCGTATTATTTTCATTCAAGTGACGCGTGTGCAGAAATCTGCGCTCTTTGAATGCATTTGCAAAAAACAATTTTTTTAAGTAATATTGATATTTGGCTATTGAAATTTGTTTGAGTGAAAGGTAAGAGGATATATTTCAATAATAAATTACATATTTTTTTCGCAAAACCAATTTCGTTTACGTTTTATACTAATTTTGGTTTGTTGTATATATGCAACATTGCCTATTTATACTGATTTTGGTTTTTTGTATACATGCAACATTGCCTACTGAGGTGTATTATTTTACTATTTTTTCAACATTGTGAATGATTTTTTTAGTATCAAAATGAGCCGTAAATTGCGTAATATAACTTCTAGGGACCTAGAAATGATTCTATCACATTGAGAAGATAGTGAAGATGGCCTAGATTTTTCTGATAACGATGATGCTGACGATCCGGCATACGAGTCAGACCGAAAGATGTCAGATTGGACCAATATGGACACTGGCCAGTTTGGGTTGATAAACGCATGAGAGGCAAATTTCCAGAATGCAAAGACTACACGCAGACATCTTGCGAAAAATGCGGGGTTAGTCTGTGCTACAATAAGCAAAACAACTGCTTTAAAATTTTTCATATTCATTAATTCAACTTAAATTTTTAGAGCTACTGCTGCAATGTTGCATTTCTGCAGCATATAATTTTTTTCAATAAATAAGATCTTAAATATGAAAAAAATTTTTTTTATTAATTTTTTATTAATAGTAGCCTATTTACTACCTATTTACCAAAAACTAACAAAATTGGCGTTTTGGCGTCGTAAATGGTTAAATGCAGAATAATGTAACAACACATTTCATAAGTATACATGCGAAGCAAAGAACTTTGTAAAATGGTAATTATTTGAGATTTAAAAGGAATTTTAAATATTTCAGATAAAAATGCGATAACCGATATATTTTTAAGGAAAAAATATTATTTTCTAAGTTGTGTGTGCAACGTTATTTTAATTTGTAATTTTCAGAAACAAAAAGACGTATGTATATAAGTATTGAAATTTTTTTGTTAACTTTCGTTTTAGGTTTTTACACCGTTCCTCCTCCTCTATTTGTTGTAGAATATTGAAAAAAATTACTAGTCAACTTTAGCTGGATTTAAGTTATCTTTTCTTTAACTATCACCATGTGATATATATACATACATACATACATTTTTCCCAAGTTTAAAAATGACTCATTTTAACCCATTATTGCCTAATGGGTCTTTAAATACCCAAAAAAATGTATACAGTATAAAAATTGTAGCCGGAAAAGGGATAATTGCTGCAACTAACATTTTTATTACAACTTTGACATTGATTTACCTGAAAAAAATGAACACATTAACATTTTTTGGCTTTTGCATTTAGTTATCATACATGGAAAAAATTAAGGTTTTTTTGTATGTAAGAAATTGCTTGAAAAAAGTGTTCCCAAATAAAGGGGGCGTCCCTTAGCACTGTAAAGCTATGTGACGTCCTACACGTAACCACTAGACATATTAAATAATTATTTGCTTTTGCAAAACATATGGATAGATCATTGAGATGTTTCTTGATATTATACAATAATCTTCTTACAAAAAAAGTTTAATAAATCAATAGGAATTGTTAAAAATAAAGCTGAAATTGATCTATTTACTGGTTTTCGTCAGATATTAGTTAGGTCACCTTAAGAAAATTAAATACGATTTGATAACACAACTGGTTGACACACCATATATTAAGAAAACGGGTATTTAAATACCCTACACAGAAATAAAAACACTCGGGATAAATCAAGTTTTTGATGATTACTTTAAGTACGGGTCGTACTCAAAAATTCAAGTACGATTAACACTTAAACGTACTCAAAACAATCCTAAATGGGATAACTTTCGAAAATCAATCCCGGAATTTCTGGAAATACGTATGAAATTCTTAAATCAAATAAAAAAAGATTAAACTTTTTGTTGTGTTTAACCCTCCGGCCTACGCATGTTTTAATTTTCTAACACACATTGAAAAAAGATCTGGCCAGACTCATGTGCACCACTAAGGGTTAAAAAGTAAATGATTCTCATTTAGTTTATATTTTTAGTTAAATATGTAAATACGATTTCTAAAATAAAAACCATTTCGGGCATGATATTGGTGTTTTAATATTCTGTAAGGTGTAATACGGGTAAGTAAATCAATCACTTTAACTTTTTCTTTCTAATTTCTTGATAAAATCAACTTTATAATACTTGAATTAGTCGCAGTTTGAGATTGATTCAATCTTAGTTTTACATAAATCAATCTAAATTTCGGAGTATTTTAAGTACGAATTCGGATTATAATAATTTTATAATTCTTAATCAAGCGCATTTTGAGATTTATTCAATCTTATATTTACTTAACTCAATCTCATTTTCGGATTTTTTCAAGTACGAAACGGAGTTGAATATGGATAATTTAAGTATTTTGTGATTGAAAATCCGTATTTAAATCAATCTTTCTGTACTTGATTCAAGAAAATCCGTACTCACCGTACTATTAACACCGCTTCGGATTGGTTTGAGTACGGATGGATTGATTTTTCTTTTGAGTGTACTGTCCATAATGAGTTCCATATATGACTATTTTGCTATATCGCAAAAAATCCATTTTGGCGTAAATAAAAAACGGAACAAATTTATTTTGGCGCAAATAATTTATTTTTAATAGGTTATATTTTTTAAATTTATTTGAAGAAAATTAAAAGTGTTTGCTATTTTAGAATCATGTGGGCCATCATCATTGTAAAAGTCCTGGATTCATATTCTTCAAGCACATCCAGCATTTGTGGTAGGTAGTGCCACTGTAGACAACGATGGCGTGTGAGTAGTTTTGTAATTAAATATATACTCTTCGACCTTTTGTGCAACCACAACATTTACCATGACATGTATTATTCGGTTGGATCTCCCCGAATTTCTAGCACGGACCATAATTGTCTTCCTAATGTAATCACAAATTCTTAGTCCACTTTTTATAATAAAACTACTAAGCGATAGAATTGGAAGCTGAATTTCTGTTTTTACGACGCAGTTCAAAACAATTTTTTTTTTTCAACGGCACAATGCAAATCAATGAAATTTTACGTGTTCAAATAATTTATAAATACACATATTAATAATTAAAAAACATAAAAATAAAACAAACAAAAAATTTATATATGAAGAAATATATCACACCAGAGCCAGTTGGTAGAATTTTTCTAAATAGTTTATATAGTTTCCTATATGCAGGCTTTCAAGGTCATTAATTTAATGTAAATAAAAGATTATTTAATTCATTCTCTATAAAATCCGACGTTTCGTTGGTATTCTTTCCAACTTATTCAGGGATTGAGTTTTCATTAACATCTGGCAACATTGTAAAAATACAAAGTAAAAAGTAGTCAATAATAACAATAATTATAATCTTAAAATTTTTTTGCTTACTCCAAGCTACTTCTACAGGCTCCCAAGTACATACTTAACAATTAAGTTAAAATCGTACAAGCGGGTCTATGAGCAAGTATTAATGGGTTAAAATAGAGGAAGACATCTGAATCATAAAACATCAATGTTGCCAGACCATTTTTTAAAAATACCTACGGTAGCAATCCAACATCCGATTTTTCCCTTCAACCAAATATTTATTTTTTCTCTCATAGTCTCTACAAATTGTTTACCAAAATTTATATTAAAAGCAAAAATCAAGACAATTAATAATTTTTTCAAATTTATTTAAAAATTAAAAAGAATAATAATCAAATATTGAGACGAAGGCCTCAGTTTTTTTTTTTTTTTTTTTTTTTTTTCTCAATATTATTTATTGAATCTTCATACATTTAAATATGAACTAACAATAATTAATCAAATCTTAACCTAATACTTTATTTTATGTCCTGCCAGTGCCAGACAAAAATTTTCTTCATCACGGGTTCTGTTCACTTATCTAGGTGTTTGTCGCTCATCTAATTGGATAAGTGCTGCAGTGTCTCTTCTTCTTAAGCGAGTGTGGCCGCTATCATTTAAAATATTTCGTGCTAGTGGGTTTGGATGCAATTCGAGCCTTTTTAAGTATTTTACTGCATATTTCGTAATCATAGTTTTGACTAATGGAACATTGAGATCCCTGTGAATATTTGAGTTTTTTACATACCAAGGGGCAGCTGTGATTGTTCGAAGAATTTTATTTTGGCGCCTTTGAATCTTTTCTATATTAGAGGCCGAGGCAGTGCCCCATAACTGAATACCATAGCACCAGATTGGCTTTAAGATGGAGTTGTAAAGAAGAAGTTTGCAGTCGAGACTAAGGACAGAGTTTCTACCAATAAGCCAATGAATTTGAATGGCTTTTAGTTTCATTTGAGTTAATTTTGCCTCTATATGGCATTTCCACGTTAATCGCCGATCCAGATGTATACCCAGATATTTTACATGCGAAAGTTGAGGAATTATTTGATTGTTGATTGTTATATGGGGGCAAGATTCCCGGCGCAAGGTGAATGTTATATGCACGCATTTTTGCTCATTGACCATTATCCTCCATTGTCTTAACCATATTTCTAGTTGAAATATATGATGCTGTAAGAAACGAGATGCTTCATAACGGTTTTCGTGGACGCTTAGAAATGCTGTATCGTCTGCAAATGTTGAAGTTTGGGTGTAGTTACTTGTTGGCATGTCCGAAGTATAAATTAAATATAATAGAGGGCCCAGGATGCTGCCTTGTGGGACTCCAGCGCCAATGGGCTGAGGTGAACTTAAGAAATTTCCTTCTTTAATAATAAATTGACGACCGACTAAGTAGCTTTCTAGCAGCTTGTGTGTGTTTGCTGGTAAATTTTGTTTCAATTTATGTAATAAGCCTTCATGCCAGACTTTATCAAATGCTTGCGAAACATCGATGAAGAGTGCTGAGCAATATTTTTTTTCTTCAAATGCTTTTCTTATGACATTTACTATTCGATGAGTCTGTTCGATTGTGCTGTGTTTTCTTCGAAATCCGAACTGATGGTTTGGAATACATCTATTTTCACTTAAAATCGGTGTTAATTTTGAAACTAATAATTTCTCAAACAGCTTTGACATATTTGATAATAAGCTAATTGGCCTATATGACTCAACTTTTGTATGATCTTTACCTGGCTTTGGTATCATGGTAACTAAGGAAACCTTCCATTTTTGAGGATAGTATTCAAGGCGTAAAATAGCATTAAAAATAAAAAGAATAATTTTCTTTGCTGTGCGAGGTAGCTCTAAAAGCATTTTATTACTGATTTTATCAATACCAGGTGCCTTCTTAGTGTTTAAGTCACAAATAGCCTGTTCGATTTCTCTTATCTCAAATCTGAGGGGAATAGCTGCTCTAGCAGGAACAGGTGGTAACTCGACCGCAGTATCGTGAGATATATTTGGGGTAAATACGTTTTTTAAATGATAAACAAACAGATTTCCCTTTTCGTTATCATTTCTTGCCCAACTTCCGTTCAAGTTTCTTAATGGTGGCTTAGAGATAACTGGCCTATTTAGATTTTTAGCTGCACGCCATAATGAGTAGTCTGATTGCGGAGTTGCATCAAGTTCCTTAAGATATTTTTGCAGAGAATCCGTTTTCTGTATCTGGAGTAACTTTCTTAGCCTTCTTGTACAATCTTTTAACAAACTCTTAAGTTGAGGGGATCTGTGCAATTGCCACTCTCTTCGGGCTCTTCTTTTTTCAGACAGGAGACGCTCAACATCTGTGGAATAAATTTTAATATTTTTAGTTTTTTTTTGGGTAATACTGGAATGTTGTACAGCTAGCTTTAGAAAACTGTCAAAATTAAGAATAGCGCGATCTACGTATTCCGGTGTACTAAGCGGAATATTTTCTGTGCAATGGGTGCTGAGATATTTTTTATATTTTAGCCAATTGATTTGTGTAGCTGGCGTCGCTAAGTAACCAGTTGGAGATACAGTTCTATTGGGGTTCATTAAAGTAACAATTGTTGGTGTGTGGTCGGAAGATAATTCTAAGGAAGCTTCAACATAAATCGTTTCTAAGGGGATGTTTTTAACCACGCCAAAATCGATGACATCTGGTATTTTTTTGCTGATCAGTAGGCCAATATGTTGGTTGTCCGCTCGCTATCACATTCAAATCCATTTTAGTAATAGTATTAAATAGAACACGACCCTTTGGTGTTATAAGTCGGGACCCCCAGAAGGTATGTTTAGCGTTATAATCGCCAGCGGCCAGGAAACAGGGTCCTAATGATTTGAAATATTTATAATATTGGCCTTCTGATATTGAATATCTAGGTGGGGAGTATAACGATGAGATTACTACGTTTCTATTTAGTTCTTCAACGCAAATGTTTGTTGCTTGAAGATAATCTTCACGATGATCACCCATTAGGTAGTGTTTGACTCTGGTTTTAATTAAAATGGCAGAACCTCCACAAGCTCTATCTCGAGGGTCCTTTGTATCATATAGTATATAACCATTTATTTTAAACGTATTTTTTGAAGTCAAATGAGTTTCAGAAACCATCATGACATCAATTTGTTTATTTTTAAGAAAGTATTCTAGTTCATTTTTATGTTGGCGGATGCCGTTTGCGTTCCAAAAACAAATTTTTATACAGTTCATGGCTTGTTAAGTACAGCTTGCAATAACATTGATTGCATTCTAAGAATTTCCTGCATCATATTACCCATTGTGTTCGTAAAATTATTTACTGTTTGCACTAATGTTTCCATGGTTTTTTCTAAACGACTTAAATTAGAAACTGGAGTTTCATCATTACTTGGCGAGGCACCTTGCATTGGCTCATGGTTTGATTTTAGAACATTAGCATAAGAGGTTCTGTTATTACTAAACTGGGGGGCTTGAATTGCATTTGTGATAACTTGATTTGCAACCTGCATTTGAGGGGCATTTGTTTTTGGTCCAACCGTCTGCTTGACGATATTATATACAGGGCATCCTCTATAATTGGCAGTGTGATTACCGCCACAGTTGCTACATTTTTTAACGTTGGGGTCGGTTTTAGGCTTATCGCAAGAAACTGTACCGTGTAGCTCACCACATACTACGCAAACAGGGTTTAAGTAGCAGTATGCCTTTGTATGGCCAAATTCTTTGCAGTTTAAGCACTGAACAGGTCTATTTTTTTTGTGCGGCTCCTCAATTGTGATTTTTCTGTGTAGAATATATTTTAAACTATAAATGGGATGCGTTTCGTTTTTTTTTTAACTTAATGTCGCCGGGCTCTAATTCTACTCGAAATAGTGGTTGTGGATTTTTGTCTCTATTTCTAATATTTACCACGTGTTTTATCTTGAAGCCTTTTTCTTCTAAGAAAGTTTTAATTTCCTCTGGGTCTACGCATGAATCAATTCCCTTAATCACCACCTGGAGACCTTTACTGCTCTTGAGTTGGTATGTATAAAAACTTTTTTTAAGTGCCTCAAATTTGTTAATAATTTTGCGAAAATCATTTTCATGATTCACTTGAATTTTCGTTTCATTTATGCTACCTCTCTTTATTGCGGCTACATAAAACGAATTTTCACCAATCAACGAAATTAAACTCTTTATTAGATCATTTGAGTTATGCTCCCTAAGATATATCGGGGGAGGCTTGGGCGATCTTATGACGTTTGGTGCTTCAGAGGATTCATCCTCCAGAATTGCAAAGCGATTTTGGGAATTTATTTTGTCAAAAGATGGCACTTTTGATGCCGAAGCAACAGCTGAAGAGGTAGGGCTGCGACCCCGCTTAAGGACTGTTATATACCTGTCCATACCAACTTGGACTTGAGGCTTTTGGCAACTTTTTACAGGGGGGTTTTCCATTGCATTAGTGTTTTGGTTCATGGTATCATTTCCCACTAAATTTATTTTTGACGTAGCGGCAATACTTGTTGGCCTGGCAACACTTGTTACCAAGTCTATTTTTAGTTTTTTTAATGAGTCACTATCCACCGTTTGTGTAAATAAAGAGGGTGAGAGGGAACGAGTGCGAAAAATTGGCTTAGCCGTTAAGTAGTTACTATTGTTTTGTTTTGTTTTATTTATTTCAACATTATTTTCGTTGGCATGCACTGTCACATAAGCATTTCTATCATTTAATTTTATTGTTGTTACATTGTTTTTACTCATGCAAGAAATTGTTTTTGTTTTTCACCGGTTTAGTGACTCGCACTCTTTTTACTCAGGATTGATATTAACACACTTTTATGTTTAAAATCGTTTTAAACAGGGACCGTAACAGTTATCCCTTTTTTCATAAAAGTTTTTCTGACTTTTTGGTTTTTATTTTTTTGAAAAAAAATAACAGTTATTCTTTAAAGAAATGTACGTAAAATAATAATTTAGTTGACTTAAATATTTATAATTAGTATTGTGGTTATTTTGTTGAACTATTTATGGTTTTTAATCCAAATTTTTAATATTTTTAATTAGGCTTAAGTTCATTAAATTTAATTTTCATTAAATTATTTTTATGAAGAAAGGAAATTGTTATTGATAACCTTTCATTCTTGACCGTGGTCGGGATTCGAACCGCGGCACGTCAGCAGTAGTCGATGGCTGCGAGTGTAAAACGGCAAATCGATTTGAGAAGATCGAGTGGTTGCGATCGAAACATGTAATGGTAACCTGCCGGCCGCGGTTCGAATCCCGACCACGGTCAAGAATGAAAGATTATCAATAACAATTTTAATTAATTTTCATGTTGTAAAATTCCTTTCTTCATAAAAATAATTTAATGAAAATTCAATTTAATGAACTTAATTCTAATTAAAAATATTAAAAATTTAAATATTTATTTGAATGTGCATAAGAAATCCCAATGATGATTAAACATTAAAATAAACATTCAATATGTGTGTTGTTCGACCTTTTGTTGTAATTTTAATGTGAATAATTAGTGGAGCTCAAGGTCAGTTTTTTTTAATTTTTTATTTATTTAAAAAATGTTTCCAATATTTCGAGATCCACTGGATCTCATCTTCAGGGTACTACAATTATAGTTAACAAAAATATAAAAAAAAAATAAAAACATAATTTTAACATTAAATGAATACATATTGTCCCACTGTGTCATAACAACATATAAACAGAAATAAGCACACAAAAATGAAAAACTTACAAAAGGAACAATAATAAAAAACACGTCTCACACGGTTTTACATTTAAAACTGCACTAATTCTTTATTCTATTTTTGTTTATTATATGTCTATCAGGGTTGCCGTTTGAAAAATTATTATCCGACCAAAACTGCCTGCAAAACCTACCAAAATCCTTTGAAACCGACCAAATTTTTGAAATATTTAAAAACAAGTATATTGTCATAAAAAATACAATTTCATACAAATTGTTGCTGAAGTAGAAGTAGACTCAACTTTTAAAAAAACTTCTACTTCAGCAACAATTTGTATGAAATTGCAAATTACATTTATATTTTTTTTAGTTTTGAATGAAAATTTTAAAAAAAATGTTGTAAAAAATAATAATAAATGGATATTATTGTTGTTGGAAAAATTTGCAAAGGGTGTGAGTTGTTGCTGTATTTTGAACACCAGTGAAAATGTTGCTGCCTATTGTGAACGAAGCTTAGTACTTTTTGCATTGCTAAAGGCTAGCTTACACTATTATACTTTGTATTAATACATGTCAAAAACTCAAGTAGTATGTAAATTCTGATAGTGTGAATGCATGTTTGATGAAAATGACAAGTATTATGAAAAAAAGTTTGACATCCCATACGACTTCATCGTTTTTGAAAAATTTCTAAACAATAATACCTTTCGTTGGATCAGGGTTGCATTTTATTTTATGTGTGAGTGTTTATACTTTGTGTGATGGTGTGAACGGAAACTGTCATGTTAAATTAGATTTTTTGACAGTCACAACAAAACTAATTAGATTTCTATCTCACAAAGTATTAAGCTTCCTTCACAATCAGAGAAACAATTTCGTTTTTTCTTCTATCTTTTTTTCTTCCCAAGGTATTTCATATATTTTCCTTTCATTTTTAAAACAAAAATGTAACTAAAATTTTTTTTTAAATGTAACTAAAGTTGAGTTAACTAGAACTTCAGCAACAATTTGTATGAAATTTTTTCTGACGTTTAAAATAATTTTATTTAGTTTTAAATGAAAATTTTAACAAAATGTTGTAAAAATAATAATGCATGCATAATATTGTTGTGGCTAAAATTTGCAATCGGTTTCTTAATGCAAAATGTGTGTGGTTGCAAAAGAAATTGTTGCTTTATTAAGAACACAAGGTGAAAATGTTTTTTTGATTGTGAACGAAGCTTTATGGAATACGTAAGACTTGTGAGATAGTGTAAGCTAACCTCAAGTAAGTTTAAGCTTACCAACATTACCAGACATGGCGTTAGCGCCGTTTGTTGCCAATCCGATCAAATTTCTGAAAGGTATATTGTTTGTTTATGAAAAGCTTTTGAAAAGAAAAATTAAACGGTATCTGATTTGGTAAGCTCGAATAAGGTTACAAAACTATTCTTTATAAAACACACCGTTAAAGTAACTTGCTACTAACGTAATTGGCAAAAATGATAATAGATTTGCACTTGTCTGCTTTGCGACCAGTGTTCTAAATTTGTTAAAATAAATATATGTTGTACATTTCCTTAAACCGACCAAAATTAGGCTTGGCCTACCATCCGACCAAACCAAAAATATCGGACCAAATTTGGTCGGAAAAGACCAAGTTCGGCAACCCTGATGTCTATATTGTTTTGCTGAGCTCGTCTCTAAATCGCTCTTAAAGTTCATTCGGTACTCTTTGCTTGTGTTTATTATATTTAACATTTCTAGTGTATAGCGTCTATGGTATTTTTCCTCTCTTTGTAATATCTCCACATTATCAAAGTTTGGTGTGTGCCCTTTTTCTGCACAATGGGCTAGAAGTGCGGTTTTTTGTGTAGAAGTTTTATTTATATTTTTCAGGTCAGATTTATGTCCTGCTAATCTTGTCTTAAGTTTGTTTTTTGTTGTACCAACATATATCTTTTTACATACATTGGTTTCGTCACCATTACAATTTATTTTGTAAATCAAATTAGATTTTTCCATTTTGTCCAGCTTACTTTTGGTGTTTGAAAAAAGTTGTCGTAAAGTGTTTTCCGATCTAGGTGCTATTTTATAGTTTTCCTTATCATAAATGTCAGATTTTTCTATCCTCTCGGATATTCTTGGCACATATGTCATTGATTTATACCATTTTTGGTTTCCATCTATTTCTTTGGTTTGTTTGTTTTCTACTTGTAAGAGTCTTTTAATAATATTGTCTGGGAATGCATTTTTCTTCAATATGTCTTTTATTTTCTTTATATTATCCTGGTGAAAAAATTCATCACTTATAGTTAAAACTCTTTTTATTAAGTTGTTAGCGGTGTTCATAATAATGTTTTTTGGCTGGCACGAATAAAAGTTTATTATTCTACCTGACGATGTAGGTTTTTGATACCAGTCTATTTTCAGTTTGTTACCCGATCTAATTACCAGGGTATCAAGGTATGGTAATTGTCCATTTATTTCTTGTTCCAAAGTGAATTTTATTTGTGTATGGAAGCGGTTCAATTCCTCTAGCATCTCATTTATGGCGTTGGTTTTTACAATACCAAAAAGGTCATCCACATATTTAGTTAGAATTTTCGGTTTACAGTCCAATCTTTGAATGCAACTCTCCAAAAGTTCCTCCATCACGATATCGGCCACGATAGGGGACGCCGGTGATCCCATAGGCAACCCCTTCCTTTGTGTGTAGATTTTGTCTTTATATTTAAAATAACGATTTTCCTTAATACAAAATTGTAATATTTTAAAAAATAAATCTTTGGGTATTGTTGTCAATTTCTCGATCTCCTCCCACTTATCTTTGATCACGTCAATTGCAAAATCAACCGGTATGCTCGGAAAAAGCGATATTACGTCAAACGAAACTAATTTTTCATCATCTTCTATTGCACAGTTATTTACCTTACTCCTAAATTGCACCGCATCCCTTACATTAAACTCTGAATCAACTGTTAGTTTCTTCAAGATATTCATTAAAAGCTTACATAATTCACTAGATGGTGAGTTTACTGATGCACAGATTGGTCTAAGTGGGAATCCTTCCTTATGGATCTTGGGTAATCCATAAATTCTTGGTGCAAAAGCCGCGTCATGTTTAAGTCTTCGTTTCTCTATCACAGATATTATATTTAGATTGTAAAGTTTATCCACCAATTCATTATTTTTCCTTTGTAAAGATGATGTGGGATTTTTATCAATTCTTCTATACGTCATCATATCGCTTAAAATATCATTCATTCTCGATTCATAATCTTGTTTATCCATTGCGACGGTAACGTTTCCTTTGTCGGCATTAAGAATTAGTATATTTTTATTTTTGTTCAAAAAAGTTTTCGCCTGCCCCATTGTGTTGAGTACAAATCTTTCCCTCCTATTCAAGTGTTGTTTGTTCATGTGATTCTCTAACATCGAAGTAAATTTTGTTCTAGCCGTTTCTTGACCCTCTTTGTCTTGTAATGTTTGAATACAATCTTCCCCGTCGGCAATAATTTTAAACAAAGGGAATTGTTTTTTATCAGTAGGGACAGTATGTTTTTGTCCCAACGAGAGGAGCCACTTAATATCGTCAGGTATTTCAGTGTTGGATTTGTTTATAAACCATTTTTCATTTTCTATTATATTAAGTTCTCTTCTTTGTGTTTCTCCTAATGTTTCAAATTTTGTTTTATGCCTATTTTTGATAATTTTATTTCTTTTAAGTGAAAGTAATTTTTCGCTATTCCAGAATTGTTCTTGTTCTTCAGTCGTCAATTTTTTATTTATGTTCGCTTCTAATTCGTTTATTGTTGTGTTGTTACATTTTTCGATTTCATGTTTTTGTTTAATCAGAAGGTTTAATAGTTTTCGGTGGAAGTTTTCTAATATTGTATTTAGGCTACTATATATTTTGGGGGGAACCATTTCATTGGTTTTAAATATGTTTTGTACATTTTTGGTGGAATTATATAAAAAGTTTGGTATAATACCTGTATTTCTGCACTTAATCAAAAAGGTTATTGTTGATTTTGTGTTCATTTGACGTTGTTTGATGGATTTATGTTTGTTTATATATCCTTTAATGTTATGATGTTTTTGTTTTATAGTGTTGTAAACCATTTTCGTTGGTATTAACGGCGTGCTCTCCGTAATAAATATTCAATATGTGTGTTGTTCGACCTTTTGTTGTAATTTTAATGTGAATAATTAGTGGAGCTCAAGGTCAGTTTTTTTTAATTTTTTATTTATTTAAAAAATGTTTCCAATATTTCGAGATCCACTGGATCTCATCTTCAGGGTACTACAATTATAGTTAACAAAAATATAAAAAAAAAAAAATTAAAACATAATTTTAACATTAAATGAATACATATTGTCCCACTGTGTCATAACAACATATAAACAGAAATAAGCACACAAAAATGAAAAACTTACAAAAGGAACAATAATAAAAAACACGTCTCACACGGTTTTACATTTAAAACTGCACTAATTCTTTATTCTATTTTTGTTTATTATATGTCTATATTGTTTTGCTGAGCTCGTCTCTAAATCGCTCTTAAAGTTCATTCGGTACTCTTTGCTTGTGTTTATTATATTTAACATTTCTAGTGTATAGCGTCTATGGTATTTTTCCTCTCTTTGTAATATCTCCACATTATCAAAGTTTGGTGTGTGCCCTTTTTCTGCACAATGGGCTAGAAGTGCGGTTTTTTGTGTAGAAGTTTTATTTATATTTTTCAGGTCAGATTTATGTCCTGCTAATCTTGTCTTAAGTTTGTTTTTTGTTGTACCAACATATATCTTTTTACATACATTGGTTTCGTCACCATTACAATTTATTTTGTAAATCAAATTAGATTTTTCCATTTTGTCCAGCTTACTTTTGGTGTTTGAAAAAAGTTGTCGTAAAGTGTTTTCCGATCTAGGTGCTATTTTATAGTTTTCCTTATCATAAATGTCAGATTTTTCTATCCTCTCGGATATTCTTGGCACATATGTCATTGATTTATACCATTTTTGGTTTCCATCTATTTCTTTGGTTTGTTTGTTTTCTACTTGTAAGAGTCTTTTAATAATATTGTCTGGGAATGCATTTTTCTTCAATATGTCTTTTATTTTCTTTATATTATCCTGGTGAAAAAATTCATCACTTATAGTTAAAACTCTTTTTATTAAGTTGTTAGCGGTGTTCATAATAATGTTTTTTGGCTGGCACGAATAAAAGTTTATTATTCTACCTGACGATGTAGGTTTTTGATACCAGTCTATTTTCAGTTTGTTACCCGATCTAATTACCAGGGTATCAAGGTATGGTAATTGTCCATTTATTTCTTGTTCCAAAGTGAATTTTATTTGTGTATGGAAGCGGTTCAATTCCTCTAGCATCTCATTTATGGCGTTGGTTTTTACAATACCAAAAAGGTCATCCACATATTTAGTTAGAATTTTCGGTTTACAGTCCAATCTTTGAATGCAACTCTCCAAAAGTTCCTCCATCACGATATCGGCCACGATAGGGGACGCCGGTGATCCCATAGGCAACCCCTTCCTTTGTGTGTAGATTTTGTCTTTATATTTAAAATAACGATTTTCCTTAATACAAAATTGTAATATTTTAAAAAATAAATCTTTGGGTATTGTTGTCAATTTCTCGATCTCCTCCCACTTATCTTTGATCACGTCAATTGCAAAATCAACCGGTATGCTCGGAAAAAGCGATATTACGTCAAACGAAACTAATTTTTCATCATCTTCTATTGCACAGTTATTTACCTTACTCCTAAATTGCACCGCATCCCTTACATTAAACTCTGAATCAACTGTTAGTTTCTTCAAGATATTCATTAAAAGCTTACATAATTCACTAGATGGTGAGTTTACTGATGCACAGATTGGTCTAAGTGGGAATCCTTCCTTATGGATCTTGGGTAATCCATAAATTCTTGGTGCAAAAGCCGCGTCATGTTTAAGTCTTCGTTTCTCTATCACAGATATTATATTTAGATTGTAAAGTTTATCCACCAATTCATTATTTTTCCTTTGTAAAGATGATGTGGGATCTTTATCAATTCTTCTATACGTCATCATATCGCTTAAAATATCATTCATTCTCGATTCATAATCTTGTTTATCCATTGCGACGGTAACGTTTCCTTTGTCGGCATTAAGAATTAGTATATTTTTATTTTTGTTCAAAAAAGTTTTCGCCTGCCCCATTGTGTTGAGTACAAATCTTTCCCTCCTATTCAAGTGTTGTTTGTTCATGTGATTCTCTAACATCGAAGTAAATTTTGTTCTAGCCGTTTCTTGACCCTCTTTGTCTTGTAATGTTTGAATACA
This sequence comes from Pollenia griseotomentosa, assembly GCA_963931875.1. Taxonomy (NCBI): domain Eukaryota; kingdom Metazoa; phylum Arthropoda; class Insecta; order Diptera; family Polleniidae; genus Pollenia; species Pollenia griseotomentosa. Next base: position 80,275,727 of record OZ007563.1, read on the forward strand.
ATCTTCCCCGTCGGCAATAATTTTAAACAAAGGGAATTGTTTTTTATCAGTAGGGACAGTATGTTTTTGTCCCAACGAGAGGAGCCACTTAATATCGTCAGGTATTTCAGTGTTGGATTTGTTTATAAACCATTTTTCATTTTCTATTATATTAAGTTCTCTTCTTTGTGTTTCTCCTAATGTTTCAAATTTTGTTTTATGCCTATTTTTGATAATTTTATTTCTTTTAAGTGAAAGTAATTTTTCGCTATTCCAGAATTGTTCTTGTTCTTCAGTCGTCAATTTTTTATTTATGTTCGCTTCTAATTCGTTTATTGTTGTGTTGTTACATTTTTCGATTTCATGTTTTTGTTTAATCAGAAGGTTTAATAGTTTTCGGTGGAAGTTTTCTAATATTGTATTTAGGCTACTATATATTTTGGGGGGAACCATTTCATTGGTTTTAAATATGTTTTGTACATTTTTGGTGGAATTATATAAAAAGTTTGGTATAATACCTGTATTTCTGCACTTAATCAAAAAGGTTATTGTTGATTTTGTGTTCATTTGACGTTGTTTGATGGATTTATGTTTGTTTATATATCCTTTAATGTTATGATGTTTTTGTTTTATAGTGTTGTAAACCATTTTCGTTGGTATTAACGGCGTGCTCTCCGTAATAAATATTCAATATGTGTGTTGTTCGACCTTTTGTTGTAATTTTAATGTGAATAATTAGTGGAGCTCAAGGTCAGTTTTTTTTAATTTTTTATTTATTTAAAAAATGTTTCCAATATTTCGAGATCCACTGGATCTCATCTTCAGGGTACTACAATTATAGTTAACAAAAATATAAAAAAAAAAAAATTAAAACATAATTTTAACATTAAATGAATACATATTGTCCCACTGTGTCATAACAACATATAAACAGAAATAAGCACACAAAAATGAAAAACTTACAAAAGGAACAATAATAAAAAACACGTCTCACACGGTTTTACATTTAAAACTGCACTAATTCTTTATTCTATTTTTGTTTATTATATGTCTATATTGTTTTGCTGAGCTCGTCTCTAAATCGCTCTTAAAGTTCATTCGGTACTCTTTGCTTGTGTTTATTATATTTAACATTTCTAGTGTATAGCGTCTATGGTATTTTTCCTCTCTTTGTAATATCTCCACATTATCAAAGTTTGGTGTGTGCCCTTTTTCTGCACAATGGGCTAGAAGTGCGGTTTTTTGTGTAGAAGTTTTATTTATATTTTTCAGGTCAGATTTATGTCCTGCTAATCTTGTCTTAAGTATGTTTTTTGTTGTACCAACATATATCTTTTTACATACATTGGTTTCGTCACCATTACAATTTATTTTGTAAATCAAATTAGATTTTTCCATTTTGTCCAGCTTACTTTTGGTGTTTGAAAAAAGAAGAAAAATGCATTCCCAGACAATATTATTAAAAGACTCTTACAAGTAGAAAACAAACAAACCAAAGAAATAGATGGAAACCAAAAATGGTATAAATCAATGACATATGTGCCAAGAATATCCGAGAGGATAGAAAAATCTGACATTTATGATAAGGAAAACTATAAAATAGCACCTAGATCGGAAAACACTTTACGACAACTTTTTTCAAACACCAAAAGTAAGCTGGACAAAATGGAAAAATCTAATTTGATTTACAAAATAAATTGTAATGGTGACGAAACCAATGTATGTAAAAAGATATATGTTGGTACAACAAAAAACAAACTTAAGACAAGATTAGCAGGACATAAATCTGACCTGAAAAATATAAATAAAACTTCTACACAAAAAACCGCACTTCTAGCCCATTGTGCAGAAAAAGGGCACACACCAAACTTTGATAATGTGGAGATATTACAAAGAGAGGAAAAATACCATAGACGCTATACACTAGAAATGTTAAATATAATAAACACAAGCAAAGAGTACCGAATGAACTTTAAGAGCGATTTAGAGACGAGCTCAGCAAAACAATATAGACATATAATAAACAAAAATAGAATAAAGAATTAGTGCAGTTTTTAAATGTAAAACCGTGTGAGACGTGTTTTTTATTATTGTTCCTTTTGTAAGTTTTTCATTTTTGTGTGCTTATTTCTGTTTATATGTTGTTATGACACAGTGGGACAATATGTATTCATTTAATGTTAAAATTATGTTTTTATTTTTTTTTTTTTTTTATATTTTTGTTAACTATAATTGTAGTACTGCAAAAGTGACTCGTTCAACTAACATTTAAAACAAAAACAAATTTTGAAACTTTGTTGTTATTTTAAATGTTAGTTAAACGAGTCACTTTTGAGCTCGCGTTCTACAAACAGGCAGTAAGTTTCCGTTGGAAAAACTTAGCAAGGTGGCCTCAATATGACAACAATACAAAAACAACAGGCAAAGCAATAACATTCAGCTGTTTTTTGACAGCACCTCGCAAATAAATAAACGGTTTTATGATATTTTTTTGTATTTAGTAATGCTACCATACTTTTATCTTAATTTAATAAGACTTTAAATAAAACTCAAAAAATTAATCTGCATTTAAATACGATTCAAGTTTATATGAAAATTAACTTAATATTGATTTAAATACAATCCTGAAAATTGGGTATAACTCTTACAAAAAAAATGTTTTAGGGTTCGATTCCCGTCAGAGAATCTGGTCTTCTTCACTACACTTGGCTGAGTTGGTTTAGCTTATTAAGTTTTAATATAACTAATTATTGTGTTTGCTAATCTTAATAAATAAATTAAAAAAATTCTGAGTACATAAATAAAATTAGGAGTTGCATTTTTGAAAGTAGAGATTATTTCCTACGTCTGGTAACACTATCCTAAATACTCTTTTCCCTAACAATATGATGTCAAACAAACATTTAAGCATCATTAGGCTGGTGTCTAATTTAAACAAGTTTTTGCCTCCACTTGATGTTGGCCTTTGAAAAACAATGTGCGTTTAGGGAATAATACATTCTAAACTTGGTCAATATGCAGTAACACACACACACAGAAATTTGTTGTAAAGTTGTTCCCTATTGCTCACAACTTTTAACTACAACAAGGACAATACAAGTCGATTTGAAACTACCAAAGCCAATCAATGTAAATCACAAAACAGACTTTAAAACCAATTGACATTTGGGTTCAAATGACTTTATTATCGTTTAAATCGTTATGTAAGAGTCGAGAGAACAATAGATACTGTTTAGGAAGAATGTTAAAATTTGTAATACGATTATATGGGGGATAGATACATTTTGTTTAAATGTAGTTTGTGTTTTTCTTTCAGTTTTAGTTTGTTAAGTGTAACGAACTTTTGAAAATGTTCAAGTCAAACAAATTAACCGAAACAACAACTGCAGCCTGAGAAAAAATAATAAATGTCGTTTGCCCATTTCGTATTGATCGATTAAACTAAAACACTTTAAGGGAATTGACATCTCGTTTAAGAGCCCACTCAATATTAATTGGTTATAAATTAAAATATTTAAATATTAATGTAAACTAAATATTGTCTAAAATTATCAATTTCTGTATTTGTAGAAGTTTTCAGTGCTACTGGTAGCCAGTCGCCTGTGTCGGTTTCATAAATTAAACAATTATTAAGACTGTTTCCCTTCTGAGTGACTGTGTCTGCTCAGTGACTCTTTTTGATTCTTGTTAATAAAATTTCTTCTTGTTTACCTGACTGTTTTTGTATGTCGGTGAGTAGCAGCAAGTGTGTCGTTATCATTTGTTGTTAATGAGTTTAAATGCATCCCACGAAATGCCGGCCGAATTAAGTGAATTTTTGAGAAGAGAATGAATCACTTGAGTTTAATGAAAAATTTTATATAAGGAATTTTAGCTCAGGAAAATGTTTTATTTTTGAATTTATGTTTTAAATAATAATATAAACAGTTATATTTATTTCTTTAAACAACAATTTAAATTTTTTTTTATAAAGTTATAGGTATAAAATAAGTTAACATAATAACATAATAAGTGTATTCAGGGGAATTGATTGAAATCGCATGATTTAAACAAACATTTGACTGTTGAAATCTTTTTGATGGTTTCAGCTTTTCACAACACTTCACTTTGGACTTGATTTTCATTTTGCTTTGAATGAATCCGAATGCTTTGGAAGGAAATTAGTTTATTCTGTTTCTTCCTGATGTTTCACAGGATATTTTTATACCCTTCACCGAAGGTAAAATGGTATAAATAAGTTTGCCATTCCGTTTGTAATTTCTACATTATTGACCTAAGACCCTATAAAGTATATATATTCTGGGTCCCTATGAGGTGCGAAGTTGATTTAATGATTTCCGTCTGTCCGTGTGTCCGTTTGAATGGGTTTTGCGAAGACCCCAGAAACGATGAGGGCTAGGTTGCTATACATTTATTTCACATATAGTCCGGAATTGTTTGCTCCTTAATTTCAGCCTGTTCGATCCACAAATGGCTGAGACATGAGCAAAAAACCACGGCTGCTTGTAATTTTTCCCATAAAATTCCTTGTTGTTGCTGTTTTTTATTTAAATGTGTGGGATTTTACGCATAAAAAACACATACACAATGTGTATTGCACATGTATGGACATTTAAATAGAGAAATGTGTTTCTAACAAACAATAGACGTTCTAATATATATTAATGCTTTGTCAGTAATATCGTTCGTGGCTTTGTTTTCTAATACTATGTCCACCCTTGGGCTTTTAAGCGCGTTTAAGCAAAATGTTAATTGAGCTTATCAAAGCCGTTCACATTACATTTGAGATGATTAAGATGACAGTTGATTAATGCTATGTTTACACTTGGACTCTTAAATGATTTTAAGCAACTCGAACGTGATTAAGCTCTTATCACATCAAAATCTAGATGATTACCCATACATTGAAGTGATTTGTTAATCAGTTCAAATTGACATGATTACAACTAAAGCACTTCAATAATCACATAGAATTCTATAAACATACCTTAAGCTGAGTATAATGTAGAATCGGTCAACATGAACGTAACCTTCACGTGTACAACCGATCACGATTTCTTCTTAATGTTTTTATTTTGTCCTTAAATAATTCAAACATTTTCACAATTTCATCATGAATATGTGTAAAATAATCTTCTGATAATTTTATTAAAGTATTCTTATACATTTTTAATACACTAAAGAAATATAAATTGATTTAGTTTTAATCATGTCAATTTGAAGTGATTAAACGCGTTTAAAAACCCAAGAATAGTATAAGTGGCTGCCTAGGACAGCGTGTTTCGCACAACAACTGCCGGTTCAAATCCCGGCCATCCCACTTTTTCAAAAAATCTTTTTTTTTCGAATTTTTTTTTTAAATCCTAAATATGTTGTAAATAAGCAATAATTGTCAACGAAAATTCACTTACAATTATTGCAACATACGTAGGTATATTGCTTACAACAAATGTATACAAAAAAGTTCTGTCTACATTAAAGATTACATAATTTCAACATCTACCGCAATTTATGTCGCAAAAGCGATTTTTTTTAACAAAACTAATCGACAAAAATATATGTGAATCTAAAAATGGGCGAAAGGGCCACAGAGCCAAGAAACATTCAAAAGCTCCAAAAATGCCCAATTGATGCTTTTAAAGCTTACCTTTGTGTTTTAGGGTGTTGAGTATATCTTCCAGCATTTTTTATTCACTATTCTTACACACTGTGCTGCCATATTATTTTTAAAAAATCCTGTCGTTTCTGGAAAAACCTCATGTATATACATATGAATTATTTGAAAACAAAACATTCAACAGTTTAAAAATATGTATTTAAGAATGTAAATGTATTACATTATAAACAAGCAAAAATGCATATAAGTTTGCTTAATTTAACTGACGAAAACAATACCAAAGAAACAGTGTGACCAGATCTTAAAAACAAGGCCAAAAAATGATTTTGAAAATGCTAAAATTTCTTGATGGTTTTTCTTATTAAATCTTAATAAGTTTTGGTGACTTATTTTTAACAACAATAAAAAAATGCAATATTTAAACTAGTATTAAGGTAGATTTTGATATGGAACCCGTTCGAAATAGTGGTTGAGTTTAAATTTAGACGGCCATGATACAAACGGTTTTATTTATATTTTTTGCTCCGATTTTAAAGAAGTTATAAGACTTGTCTATAAGACTAGACTAGTTTTTTTTCTTATAAATTTAGAAAATTTTAGCAGTGATTGATTGGATAAAGATGAAATGTCCCAACATTAATGCTAAAGAATTTTTGCCTTTTGATTAAATAGGTATATAATTTTTTTTAAATGTAACTATGAAGTATATCCGTTTTGTTTTTGCATTATGATGTTTTTTTTAAGAAAAAAATTAGTCAATTTTCATAATTTCTGTTTAAGTGCAACTATTTTAGATCTTGGTCCAACTAATATTATAAATGTGAAGGTTTTGATTTGTTTCTGTTGTTTTTGAATTGTTGTAGCACCTGTAAGTGCATTTGCCTTGCACAAATGGATTAAATTTAATAAGTTAATGCAAGAATGATAGAAATAAAGATTACGAAATCAGGCAGATATAAAAATTGTTTACTGCGCATGTAGGAACTGTGGCGTCACACAACCTTCGTTCTCATTGGCTAATAATTTTTAGCTTTCAAACTGTAATGTTTATGTGTAAACATGACAGTGGGACACTTTATTATTTTTCTATTTAAATTATTTGAAAACTGAACATTTTTTATTAGAAGTTCCTTTTTTCTTTATAATTTTATTTTGGACTTACATAAATATATATTATCTCTATGTTAGCTATAGTTAAAAATATAGACATTAAGTTAAAAGCACGCAACACTTCAGTTTTTCGCACAATTTCCCCCTTTGCGTTTTTGCGGTTAATTTGTTGGCATTTGCCCACTGCACACTTTATGTTTGTTCTCTTTTCTGCTCTCTTCAATTTTTATATTTTTTTTTATTTTTCTTTATTTCACTTCTTTTAACACACGTTTTAACACTTTTAAAAATTGTATTTATTGTAATGATATTTTTAATATAAAATATTAAGCAAAATTCTTAATTTTTTGACAATTGATCAGTGTTGCCAGTGAAATTTCGAGAAAGATACATTTTAGTTTCTAAAAAGATACATTTTTTCCCAAAAAGATACGTTTTGAAAAAAATTTGAAAATCCATTTTTAACGTTTAACATTAATTACCATAACGTTTTTATTTCATATTTATATAAATTCATTTTTATATTTATTTAAGTCATAAATATTAAGTACATATGTAATTTTTTAAAAATACAGTAAGCAAACTTTTAAATTAATTATATGAAACTATCTTTGGATGTTATCAAAACAAATTCATTTTTGTAAAAATTAATATACGAGTTAAGGCGTTTATACTAAGGCGATTATATTAAAAAGTTTATATAAATTTCCTAAAAATTAAATAGATGTTCATGTTTCCTCAGAACAACTTCGCACTACTAGTAACTACTACATGTTTTCTTTCACCATTATTTAAGTTGCTATCAACGCGAATTCAAGGAAGGGTCAAGTCAACATATGTGAGGCGCAAAATAGAAAAGGACCTAAGGGTTTTGTTCAGGAGAGCCATTTTAAAGATTTAAATACGTGTATCTTTGGTGTACCATCACTGAGCGTGTTGGTTTTGGTTTCATTTGAAAGCGACACATCTCATGACGTGTTGGTCAACCTTGAAAACGCGCGTAGGTCGTCCCTACCTCTTATTTTGTGTAGTTGCTTTTTACTGTTCCCTTTACCTTACTGGTCCCTTTCTCTATGCGCTGTCACATATGGTGTTTTTTTCGGTGGTCGACTTGTCAAAGTGTGTATGCAAACTAATTTTTTATGTAAACTAACCTTTTTTTACTAGCAATATTTTTGACAATCCGACCACAGAAGCAGTGTTGTTGTAGAGTTGACCTCACCTTCTAGTCAATGCACCTTGGCTGCTATTGTATTAGTATTGAGTCGGTTACGATGATCAGTCTTAATAAGTTTTAGTTGGCTAAAAATTCTCGAACGTTTTGTTTCTGTACATTTTGCGTACAGTTTCAAAAGATACGAAAAATGTCAGGATTATACATGATACCTGAAGTAGTCAAAAGATACGATAAATGTATCTTTCGTATCCTAACGGCAACACTGCAATTGATATACATAATATTTTTTATTTGAACTCTCTGAGTACATTAGTTGCAGGATTGCCAACTTACACGTAGTACATACATTTTTTGTAAGAAATTACGATATTCACATACAAAAGAGACTTGGTAATCTTCACAAGGGAACTACTACGTCATCAAACGGTAAAACATGCGCAAGGCGTAATATTTATTTCTATCATTCTTGAATTAATGTATGTAAAACTGGGAACTCTGCAGTGTAAATTAGGGTTGTCAGATCGATTTCGACCTTTTTCGCCATATTCAATGAAAAAAATCGCCAAAACTTTTATTTTCGAGTTTTTGACAATAACATATATTTTTTATATTATTAAAAAAAAATTTTAAATTCCTAAAAAATTTAAGTTTTTCGAATCGAAAATAAAAAAAAAACAAAACAAAAACCTTTTAATTTATAGATTTTAAATGATATTGTGCAAAGTACGTAAAACATTACTAATTTTTATTATTTTATGAATTATTTTATTATTATTTTATTTATTTATTTTATTTTTATTAATTAAATTTTTAATTTTATTTGAGTTAAATTGTTTGTTTTAAGATAAATAAATAAGAAGCTCCACGGAAAATTGGTGTGTGACAAGAAGTGGATATATTTTAGGCTTAATACCCCAAAGCCATAATATTCATCGACTTTATAGCTACAACGAAAAATAAACTTTTTTCATAGCGGATTTAACCACACCAAAAATGTTGGTGTTAATAAACCACAATTTGTTTTGTTAAAAATAACAGCTGACTGAAACAGCTGGCTTTAAAGTTCAAACAACAGCAGATGTCGTTTAAAGTGTTAGTGAATAGCAAAATGATTAATTTTGTGGTTAACATTTTAAACGAAACAATTGTGGCTTAAAAAGCATACTGAATAGCACTACTGGTGTAAACAGCAACACAAAATATTTTTAGAGAACAATAAAAAAGCACTTCTTCTCTTTCTTCCAGACAATAAAATAAATTTTACAGCCCAGCGGGAAAATGAGGAATTGATTACATAAATAATTAAAAAAATAATGTATTATTTTCGAAAGAATAATAATACATTTATTAGATTTGCATGGTCTGTGTTAAGAATAATGAACACTGGAATAAAATTTTATATAAGATATGTATTACTTTCTCGATTCCTATTGTTAACATTTTCCCGCTGGGAGAGGCCTTTAAAGCAGTGCTAACCAAGCCCCGAACGCACGTACACAAAGATATTATGTGCTTGTGTGCGGTCGCAAGCAGAAGCTGCGGTCGCTGCCGAATTGCACACAGTGTAACAATCTATATATGATTTTGCCGATCGCAGCTTTAAAGAGAGAGATTAAACCTGCGATCGGCAGCCTATACCATTACATTTTGCGATTGTATGCGCTGTATGAATTTTACATAAGTTGTTAAATTCTCTTCATTGTGTGTTCACACCAGTGTGACTATTTTAGCATTTTCACTGCTAAATTTAGCATTTTTTGAGTTAGCAGCGAATTTTTCAAATATCATTTAGCATTATTTTCAGCATTTTTGTAATATTTTTGTAGCATTCTTAAGCATTTTTTAATCTTATAAATTTTATATATTGCTATTTCACAACATAACTTAACATTTCTGTCAATCTCTATCATTGTATTTTGTCATTTATACGTTTATACAAATGTATAAAAATAGCAACCCTGTAAACACCAAAAAATTTAAAGAAGAAATGGTAGATTTTACTAAACAAGAAATAACGGTTTTGGGATAGCAATGGCTAAAGCTTAATGCATACGAATGGATGAACCAAAGTTCAACTATTGAATTCTGGATAGGTGCTTATAGGAACAAAAACGCTTTAAAAGAAAATGCTTTCAACGAGTTAGTTTCTTTTGTTATGAAGTTTTTAGTTTTGCCATTTATTAATGCGGAAGTTGAAAGAATTTTTAGCGGTATGAACCTTATAAAAACCAAGATTAGAAATAGGATGGTATTGAATTTATTGATTTACGTTAGATGTGGACTAAAAAGGCTAAATAAATGTTACAGATTTTATCATTACTGTTGATCCTATAAAAGTGTGTGATGAAAACAGATCATATTCTAGTGGTATTTTGACCAACACTTTGGTAGTTAAGGAAAACTATTCAAATAATGATGTGTTTAATGTGTAATTAAATTTACTGAAAATGCTGTTGAATAGCCTTTTATGTTTTCAATGACAATTTTTGTTTTTACTTAAATTTTGTATTTAATAATATATATGTATGTATATCGTTACCTAAAACGCAAAAAGCCCTATCAAACCTTTTGAAAATTTTACTGGAGAAGCAAAAACCTATTTAGGCCCGTTTTCACGACTTAACGATAGCTAAATGTAGGAAGTTATCGAACAGATAATGAGTTTTTAATTATCACAAGTTCTCTTTAAACTAAAAGTGAAGAATAAGCTAAAGAGAGGAACGTTCTACCTTTAACTTTTGTCGTGAGGTTTAGATTTGAGATTGCCATATTATATTCACATATTTTTTATATATGGCAGCTACAATTATACGTATATTTTGTAAATGCGAAAAAAGTACATAGTTGCCAGTTCGTATTTTTATTTTGGCAAAAATAATCGGTATTTTCTTTAGTATTGCCACTTTTTTAAAAATGTTAAGTTTATTTTATACAGAAGTTGTGAAAACGAAAAATAGTTGAAGGTAGCTTTATTCCTCACTAGTGCTAAAGGTACCGTTAACTATATCGAACTTTAAAGGTACGTCGTGAAAACGGGCCTTAAACTGTTAACAGTTTATTTTTCTTCAACTTCTCTTGTAAAACCTACCAGTTGTTTTCACAGTTGACAATGTTGCATAATTTGCTTAAAGCGTTTAACATGGAACATTTTGTACATAGGGCCTTCTGTTGTTTTTTTGGTTAAAAAATCGCTTACTTTTGTGAACATTTAAGTTGATGCAATACATAAGAATCAATGAAAAAGACGATTTTTAATTTTTGGTAAGTTAGGGATTTTTAGGGATATTGAATTTTATAATAAAGTTTTTTAAATATTTTATGTACCACAAATTTTTATATTAATTCGAATGTGTATTCTAAGTCAAATTACAATTTATAAAGTTTTCATACCTTAATAGTCTTATTCCTTCAATATTTTCCAGGAATATTTTCTATGCGCTATCAGAATTGTTTTATGTACCTATACATTTGTATAAAAGACTGAGTTGTAATCAGGGCTGTCAGATGTGGCGATTTCTAAAACACATTTTTTCTTTTTTTCATATTTATATGAACAAATTTATAAGTACGGGCTTAGTTTTTTCTTTTAATTTTAAACAAATTTTAAAATCGCAATACGAATGCGATTGTTTTAAATGATAAATTGATAATATTGCCAGATAATTACATTGAAAACATTAAAGAATTGTTGCCATAGAAATTTGGAATAAAGCTTTTCTTGGATTTTCGCACATTTTCCTGATCAGAAGTTATCAATAATCGGACCTTTACCGAAAAACTTATTTTGCAAAATAAATTTTAAAAACGCAATCGTTTTCGATTGCATAAGAAATGGGGTTTTTTTTTAATAAATAAACAATAATGTATACTTGGTAGTATGCAAAAATAGATAAATTAATAGCGAAAGAAAATCAGAAAACTTTTTAAAAAAAAGTTGCATTGATATCAGATTCTATATAGCAGTAGCAAGCGCAAAGCGAAAAAATGCGCACTTTTACTTGAAATAAAATCAAATATTTCTTTTAAACCTTAAAATATTAAAAAAAAATTTAATATTCATTTGAAATTTTCGAAAACCCTGATTTTTAAAAATAACTCATGTACTTTGTTTAGACTTTAAGTATTCCAATTCGATTTCAAATATCCTTTGCTTCAAATAAATACAAAATTTTACCATATTCTGGCTTTTACTCACATAGAAAATCACGCTTATAAAAACTCACTTTTTTGCATCAAACTCTACTCAGTTTACATGCTTGATAAAATTAATCTTTTGACTAAATTCAATTAACTGATCTCACAAGTTCTAGGTTTTAAGATAATCAGCCTTCTTATGATTACAAAAATTCTAGTTCCATTAAGCATACTTTTGAAATTTAAAGTCGCCAAACTTCTTGCGATTGCGATTAATGATTTACAGAATTCATGTCAGAATCACAAGAGTTAAGCGTTTGGCGATGTTCTACTATAATATAAACACACTACTAGAATAAGGATAAATATGGAAAATTTATATAAAGGTTAAATACACTTGTATACTCTTTTTTATATAAAACTTTTATTTGGCGAATTTTTTCTACCAAAAATCTAAAAAAATAAATTTTTGGCGAATTTCGGTATACTATTTGGCGATGAAGGTGAAAAAATATCTGATAGCCCTGGTTGTTATAAAAGAGTATAAAAGAGAATATGAAAAACGCAGCACCAGGGGTGCCAGATGATTTTGATAAAAAATCGGCATATTTAAAAAAAAAATCGGCATTATCGGCACCTTAATTTAAAAAAATCGGCAAATTAAAAATACTTACATACATATTTTAAATACAATAAAACCTAGTCTTACTTACAAATAAGAACAATTCAGCATTAACTAATGTTTTAAGTTATGAAATTACAAAAGAATCAATCAAAATAAACGTTTTTCAAATTAATTGTAGTTAAATAAAAAGTTTTTTTAACTTTGTTATTTAACAACTGTCTGGACGCCTACGTCACGAAGACAAGTAGTGTTTTTGGCAACTAATATGTATTTTCTAACAGTCTTGCCAGTACTGTCAAATGTAAGCGCTGTGTTACTGCGAAGCAGGCTTGTAAGGGAGAATACTAAAAAATAACTGTATCAACATTCAGTGTGTAAAGCTGATCGTTACATTCAACAATTTTTATATGCGCTGAATTATGCGCATTAGGTGTCGAAAATGTATTGCTTCAAAGTGCGAACTCGCCATATAAAATTCATGTCTTCAAAAGCGCAATGGCAAGCGAAACTTTTCTGTTTCTCCCTTACAAACCTGCTTCGTTGGAAGCTTCATTTTTATTAATCTTAAAAAAAATGTTTTATGTAATTATCAAAGTAATTTTTGTTTATATTATATTCATTAATAGTGAATATAAATTTAGCTTACCTTTATTCTTTTAATTTATCAATCCATTTTCAAACACAAATATAAAGTGTTTTATATTTTCCTTATAGAAAAAGAAATTATTTTAGGTTTAAAAATTATTTCTTTTTAACTTTGGTCTTTAATTCTTCATAGTGGATATTTTTCAAATAAAAATGTATTAACCCAACACATTACAAACACTGCATTTAATATTGAATAAAACTAACTCTTTTTTCTTTAGTAGAAGCGCTGACTTAATAACAGTTGTCTCTTTTCAATGTTACAACTATTTCAGTATAGCTTAAAGTTAGTATATTATTATCAAACAAACAAAAAGTAATCGTATTTTAAGTGTTAATCAAAAAATCGGCATTTTTGGAGCAAAAATTGGCAAATCGGCACTTTGATAATTTAGGGGCGAAAAATCGGCAAAACGCCGATAAATCGGCAAATATGGCAGGCCTGCGCAGCACCCTGATCAAGGCGAATTCATGTAAACGGTGGTGTCGATACTATAACAAGTAACAACACCAAAAACACGACAATGTATTTTTTGTTGCTTTCGTTGATCCATATGTCAAAATCACAAGGAACTTTGACATTTCTTTCTCTAATTAAGAAAAAAAAGTAGCACAGCTGTGCTTCCAACGCCACCTGAAAAATTAATTCGTCTTGACCCTGATTTTGCGATCACAGGCAGGGTTGTCAGATGTAGCGACATGGCAGTTTTTTTGGCGATTTTGTTGGCTATTTCTGATGAGCCATGAATTTATTTTAAAATTCGTTAAATTCAATACGAATTAAAAAACACATTCGAATGTGTTTAATGCATTACGCATACACATACACATTTATGTATGTACATGATATGCCGCTCAAATAAAGAAACAAACTCGCAGACTCAGTATATGTTAATTTAACGCTTCATTCCCAATTTTTCATATTTGATAAGTACACTGAAATTTATTGTTGAGAGAAAGCTAGCTTCTATGCGCGTGATATTGAACTGAAATTTACACGTCGTTTTGATTTCCAGACTATGGCCGATAACCTATTTTTCAAATTGTCGACCCAAAACTAATACTTTTCTGCGTTAGTTACTATAACTATGGTTTTTACGTATTGTCATTTACATGACTAACGAATAAATTCAGCGCATTTACAAAAACCTCTGATTCTACAATTATGTCCCTAAATTCGTAAACAATTTTAAAATAATGTATACATTTGGATTCTATAAATACTAGGGCCCTGCTTCCTTAAACTACAAGTTACAAGTCTTCAAGTAAAATATGTACACACATACATACGTACATTTGAAACAAAAATTGTAAAATTGTTGATTTTTTAATATATTTTACTTGTAGATTTGTAACTTGTAGTTTTGAGAAGGAATAAAAATCTTAAAAAGTTCAGTTTTGTATTTTTATTTATTTTTGACACAATTTGGTGGCATAAAAGAATAAAAAACTACTTGAATTGATTTTATATGATACAAAAAGCAACAATAATAAAGAGGAATAAAAAGTGATAAGCGCCTCAAAAAGCTTAAAATTGCCACTCTAGGGTCACAACGGCAACGCTAGTTACATATGCTAATAAAGGCCCAAATTCACTGATCAAAATACTCATCAAGCATTGTGGTAGTATTAGTGAAAATGTGTTTGTATGTGTGACACCGACAACGCTTGATGAAAAATTAAAAAAATTAGATATGACGGCGAATATTACGTCCAGCACCACTGTTGCCAATTTGACGGTTTTACCGCGATTCTAGCGGTTTTTTTGTGTCCATCGCGGCAAAATTTCCGTTTTGACGGTTAGCGGGAAATCTAACGGTTTTTTAATATAAATAAAATATAAATTTTTGTTCTAGGTATTTTAAAATTTAAATTTTTTTCATAAAATAAGAGAATTCAAGTATGTATTTTATATTTATTAGAAGTAAAAAGTAAGAAGAAAAAAATGTTGTTATTTTTCGAAATTGAACTCGTTTCCGCTATAAAAACATTTAACAACCTTTTTTTTATAAATTTTTTGATTAGGATTAATTAATTAATAATTAATTAAATTATGTTCAGCTAAAAAAAAATAATTCGTAGTTTCATAGTTAATTATGCTAATTACACTGGTCGGTAAAATGTGATTTTAATTGATTTTAGCGTACTGAATTCAAATCTGTTCACAGATTGATTCTATTACGTCTAGTTTCTTATTGGAATATTTAATATTACGTCCGAAATAAGGTAGCTATGCTTAAAATTGAATTTTATTCCAAGTCACCTACTAGTAATTTAATCCAAATCGGACAAATCCGCCTTAATTCGGCCAAAATATTAGACGTTTTCATAATATATTTCAAATTTTATTCGTTACATATCTGGCTTCTTGATAAACGATCAAAATGGAAATCTTTTGTCCTTATAATTTTTTTTACATTCTTGCATAAAAACCAAATTTATCGCAACTTTCTTCTGAAACAGTTAAAAATATATAAAAGTGTTTTTTGGATGACTTGAAGGAAATCATTGGATCAAAATCGGACAAATCATTTTACAGTTTTGATGAAATATATTAGCATCACCAGCTTATATTAAAAAACTAAACCAGATAGAAAAAAACTTTAAACGCATTTGAATTTAAACTATTTTAATTCAATATATTTTACCAACTTTTAGGCACTTTTTAAAAGCAGCATTCTTGTACGTTCCCGAGACTAAAAAAGTCAGGAAATTAAAAACCTTACTATATAATTTAAAAAAAGTCGTATACCTTTAAAAAAAGGACCCTATATCATGATTTGTATATACATTTTGCAAAATATCAAGATTTTAGCGATACATATTTTAAAACAGTTAGTTCCAGCTCATATGCCCAATGGCCAAGCTTTTACAAAAGAGCTTTTGTGCTTTCACACCGACACGAGTTCAACAAGCAATCGCACAACAATGCTTGCAAATTTTTTTTTTTTGTAAAAAATCAACGATCAGTCGATGTTACTTTGCCCAATGAGGCACATGTACTCTAAAAAACATGTACTGAAAAAAGAGCTTTCAAAACTCTCTAACACAAAGTCAAGTTATCACCAAGTTTGTATATACATGTATACATACATATGGCGGATTTCATGTCAAGTGACCCAATTTTGAATATCAGTAATAATTGTTAAATCCGATTTTTTTATAGTTTATGTTATAACTGTTACGTCCCTGGTTTTAAAACATTTTACGCTAAATAAAAAATTTAGCGGCTTCTAGCGGTTTTTGATGTACGATTTGACGGTAAGTCTTCAAAAATAGTTGGCAACAATGTCCAGCACACGTACACGTTGAATTCGCCGGCTGGACCAGGGTTGTCAGATGTGGCGATTTCTCCCCAAACGTGGCGATTCTCAAACTTGTTTGGCGACATAATTTTTGATTTGGCGACATTTTGGCGATTTAAAAAATAGTTGGCGATTTTGTTGGATATTTCTGATGAGCTACGGACTGGTTTTAAAATTCGTTATATTCAATAAGAAGAAAAAATATTACTTTTATTCTAGTATTTTTATGTACGAAATTTAAGGCGTTCATATGTATGGTCAGTATTTGAAAGTATGTATGTTAAAATGGGTATTGAAGATAATAAAAATCTTCGAGAAAATTGTTTTTCGTTTTTAAAAGTGCTCTTGAAAGAATCAATGAATATAATTCCTTAAAACATGAATATATTTAAAGTCTATGAACATTTTTCCATTATATGTATGTGGCAATTTATTATCATAGATAAAAAACGTTGTTGTTAAAGATTTTTATGAATCCTAACGTACATTTTGATGTTTACGAAACACACTCGAAAAAATTAGCGTTTGTTAATTGTTAAGATATTTAGCCCAAAATTGCATAGCTACATGGATACGGCAGGTACGTACCATTTAAAGGTACTTGCTTTGGCTGTACTTTATATGCTGGTAATTACAACAAGTATTTCCTGTGTTGAAATTATGAACTCCACAAAAACTCGCCTTCTAAGTAGAATGCATTACGAACTTCTAGACGCGTTATTACGAGGTTTAAATTATATAAATGTGAATAGTACATGTTGCACTTATTTTGTACCTTCATTAAATATATGTAAAGGCCCAACTATAATATGCTTAAGCTCCTGTCAAAAAATAACAAAAATCTTTTCAAATGCATTTAAAAACACAAAAACAAAACCAAAAACCATTTGATTCCGTACGGAAAGTGCGATTTGTTTCGCACCTTGCTTAAGCAATTTACAGATTCATAAAATTTAACAAAAAGTTTCCTTAAGTTCAATATGGTTTGACATATATGATTTACATGTATTCGCCCATTTAATCCAACTTAAGCATATTATAGTTGGGCCTTAATTCTCTCACAATGTATTCCAAAAAAAGAAAACAAATAGGGAGTCTTGCCAGTGAAGCGTTTTAGATAACTGCAACTTATATGCAAATGTATATCCAATATTTGTTTAGTATTAACTGCAAAAATTCTTTTTTTGTTGCTTTAAGTAGACTACTAAAAGAACAACAACAAGATTAATTTGTCTACTTGCAAGGCGAATTGATTAAAAGGTGAGATCAACTTTACAACAACACTGCTTCTGTGGTCGGGTTGTCAAAAATATTGCTAGAAAAAAATATTGGTTTGTTTACATAAAAAACTAGTTTGTGTACAAACTTTGACAAGTCGACCACCGAAAAAACACCGTATGTTGACTTGACCCCACCTTCTAGTCAATTCGCCTTGGTCTACTTGCATTATTATCTTTACGTCCCTGTTTCTGATTAGTCAGTACTAAAAAAACAACAACAACAATCAGAATTTACTTTTATTCTCTTTTAGTTGGACGATGGCGATTCATAACTTTATGCGTTATTTGATACTAGTGATTAATTGTTATTTTAAAACTAATGTTTTGTGTAATTTAATCAAGTTTATTAAAATATTTTTGCATTATAATATAAATAAAGTGTTGCTTAATAGTTTGGTATAAAAATATTTGTAAAAAGTGATAATTTATTAAGTTAAAAAAGTGTTACAAAAAGCTTTTGAAAATTCATAATTTTGTGTTTCGGTTTTTTTGTTTTTCTTTTGCTCGGTCGTTTATTCCAAAGTGTTTGAAAATGTATTATGGCTCAATTAGTCGAAACGAAATGTAAAGAAGTTACGAATTTGCTTATTATTAGTTTTATATGTAACCAGTGCGTATTATTTTATATTAACGTTAACACTTTAACCGCGAATTAACTTATTTAAACTTTAAATTTTTAACTTCAGAGTGGGTTTTGTTGTTTTAAAGAGTTTGTGCGAAAGTTTAATAAATTCTTAAATAAGTGCAAATAATTTGTGTAATCGGTGAGTAATGAATTATTTTGCATCTTTAAATTAAACAATTTTAAACATCTTTTGTAGAATTATCAGACTCGTAAATTGTTTTGAGCTTAAGTTCTTGTCCATATTCTGAAACATTTAAGTTTGTTGATGAAAGAGGAAAAATAATGGAAAAGTGTAGGTACTTTGTTTCGTGTACAAGTAGTTTTTGTCAGTTTGTATTTGTGAGGAAGAAGATGTAAGAGTTGAGGCATACAACCAGCGTTGCTGTTTTGGTTACTTTTAGCCAAAATTGGTTACTTTATTTCTCAATGTAAAGGTAGTTTCGATCACGATTTGCACTTCTAGTTTTACTACCCCCCAACTTTTTTCCAATTTACTCATACTTTTTAAAATTTGCCTTCAATTTCTCTTTCAAGTTGAGTATTTCAATTTACATTCAAGAAAACAGCTAATTGCAATTTTAATGAGCATCTCTTTCGATTGTCTTTATAATTTGTTTTCTTCATGACATCTTGAAAGTAAATTGCTTTAAAATTGCGTAAAGCCTAGGTTATTTCTTAAATTTTTGTGAATTTTGACAAGCAGTATGTGTAAATAACTTGAAAGCAACACTTGATTATGTGGCTGCAGGGTAACCACTACCATTACCCGTTCCGATTTTTTGGACATAAATAATTGTGTATGTTATTTCTGTGGTTTTCATGGGCAACCGCGTGTGTCTTAAAATAAAATTTTTTTAGGAGAGCCTTTCTAGATCAAACTATGGGCTAGGTATTGCACTTTTTGAACTTTGTAATTGAGTTAAAAAAATCGAAATGGGTCTATCTGTTTTCAAAAATTTTTAGAACCATGAAAAATTAAGCAATATGGCATCAACATTTCAAAATCTAAAAAAATGAACATACGCGGTTGCCCATTAAAACCACAGATTTATGCATTCAAAATTTATTTTATTTTTCATTTACTTTATAACGATTTTTATCTAAACAATTACACTGTACAACAAGAAAAAAACCAGCCTTAATACTTGAAAAGTATTCCTTTTTAATATAATACTTTTTAAGAAATTTAAAAATTTCAATGCCCGAAATTTCGAAAACCCGTTTTACATACCCCTGGTGAAATTTAATGCAAAAAATATTCTTCGAACATTTTAACCCTCTAAAGTGCCGTTTTAGTATACTTTTGTCTGGAAGTTAAAAAAGGACAAAAATTACCCCTTAAAATGAGTGTTAGAGGGCTTAAATATTTTAAGAAAAGAATCGCCATATAATTCTACTGAAGACATCTGAAATAGTATTAAAGCTCAGAAGTACATTTAGTTTATTTTTTTTTTGACATACCAAACGCCTTTTCAAAAAATTCAAAAACTTTGGGGCCGATATTTCGGGAACCCGAGCTAACTTTTCAAAACCCTTTGGCAGATTTTGCGGCGATGACCCGAATTTTGTTGCACTGTGTTATCAATTAAGCCATATATAGTGTAAATAGTAACCACTATCTGGGGCAGTTATACGTAGGGGAATTTATACCTAGGGATTTTATTTCTAAAAAATGGCCATAGGGAACAGAAGAAAAGATTTTTTGAAACCATTAAAATGTAGGGACTTTTTCAAAGTTTTAGGGATTTTTGTGGGGACAATTTTTTAAACTTGAAGGAAACAAATATGGTTTTTTTCCGGCTGCGTAAGGACTTTCAAAAAAAGAAAAAATTATAACATCTCTGATCTGGGGTATCTTTTTCTCTACTCCTACAGAGGCAATATGAAACATGTACCGCGATTCTGGAACTTTATGAATTAAACTACCGATTTCGTTAAGTAACGAGAAATCTCGGTTGCCTTAACAAATTTGTAATTCTCTATTTTAAATAAACAAATATTTTTGTTTAGAAATATTGCCGACAAATATCTGTGAAAATATAAGAACGTCAAAGTTAACATTTTTTTAAATTAATAAAAAATAAATTTGCTTGTAAAAAACGAATGAAAATATGAAAATATTGATTATATTTCCAAAAAAATAGTTAGTTTCAACTCTTTTTATATTTAGTGAAAAAGTTCTAAGTGCCCGAGACATTCTGCTCATACTTTTTGCACCCACCCTACTGTAAGTGGAAAGGATATTATGTGTTTGTGCTTATGTGTGTTTAATAAGGACCAACAATATTTTATTGCAACCTAAATGAGCATAGCAAATTTAATTAGAGTCGGTCCACATTTGATCATAGCTCCCATACAAATACACTCCTGAAAATAGCTTATATGTTATCTCATTGTAGTAACCATATTAATAGCAGTAGATATAGAGATAATATTTGGCATTGAAATCTCCTATGTAAATCGTAACCTCACAACATACTCTTTTTGTCGAACATTATTCTTCTTAACATTTTTTTTTTCGAATTTATTCTATGAGCTAAATTTCAGTTATGTATTTTATAAAGCTTTTTTGTAATTATACACCACCAGACTATTATATTGTATTTTCTGGTTACATTTTACCTTAGCTATCCATTGGATAGCAATGAAGTATATTGTATGTACAGAAAAATTTACAATTATTAGACACCAGCAGAATGTAATGTATTTTCTGGCCCGCTACGGCCTTCGTCAGCATTCTTTGTGTCACACTGGATAGTGATACTTTATAAATTGAATGTATTTAACTCAACAATTTTTAACAAATATAAACTAGGAATTATTTCCTTTTGTACGTTACTTTATATTATATTCAACATTTTTTTTATTTTTCGAATTTATTCTATGAGCTTAATTTCAGTCATTCCTAAAAATTTAAGGAGTAGAACTATTACAAAAAAGCTTTATAAAATACATAACTGAAATTTAGCTCATAGAATAAATTCGAAAAATAAAAAAAAAAATGTTGAATGTAAAACATATTAAATATATTCCTTTGAATATGTTGTATTTTTATTTCCATAAAGCATTGTAGCCAAAAGAAGTGAATTCGATCGTAGTTTTCGATTATTTCTATTAAAAACATATCAAAAAAAATTTTCAACTTTTATATTTTGGGATCTTCGCTTTAAATAATACAAGTTTTTTGAGAAATTCAAACATTTGTATAAACTTTTTATGAGGCAGTCTTACTCTACGATAGGCCATAGAGCCACGGGGACAAGACAGCATTGTTCGTTAAAGTTCACCTGGCCGCTTAAGGAAGGAATCTGGTAGGATATAAAAAAAGATTAACCGTTGTTCGATTAATCTAATAATTTTGGGCGATTAACTGTTCGAATAATTTGAAAATTGCTTACTATTGATAAATAAATAATTTGAATAATATATGTCGATTACACACAGAAAAAAATACCAATGTTAAAATAACATGGCGAAATGTTGATTGAGAATCATAGTAAATTTCTGCAAAGTTTTGCCCTTTATTTAAATTTAACCTTATTTCATATTAATTTTAAATGAAAAATATTTAAATAACCTTAAATTATGTTTATTAATATTATTCACTGTTAAAATAACATTGTTCAGTATTGAATCCATAAAAACCTGTTTTATACTAAAATCAAAAGTTTATCTTGTTAAATAAACATTAACCCTGCTGTTAGGTTAAGCCCATTTGGTCCAATTTTTTAACTGTTTCCTTTGTAACTTTTGAACGGTAAAAAATACTGACCTAGATTTTTAGCTCACGTGGTCTTTTTATAAAACAATGTTATAAACAAAAATTCAAGGATCTGACTTAAAACAGGACTGAGAAAAATTAAAAATTACGAATCTTAGGTTAAGGGACCATTTGGTCCATAGTATATTTTCTTTGGTTTTTATTGTTTTTTTACATTTATTTCAAATAAATAAGTATTTATTAGTTTTTTTTTTTTATAATAATTGTCATTGCGCGATGCGCAAAATGTTTTTCGATTAGTTTTGCAAATAAACTTGCTGAAAATGGAGCATTTTATGTCAGACTTAGACTTGCAACAACTACAAATTCCGCGCTTTCGAGCCCCTGAATTAAAAGCATCATAATTTGAAGAGGCCTCTGGGACTATGCATCGTATTTCAGTCAATAACTGTGCTGAAAACTTTTGTGGAGGTAATCTAGTCCGTTTCATCATATACGTCTTAGCCAGAGAGAGAGTGCTAGTTGCCGCAAAAACTCTGTTCTCCTGCGGTTTTGATCAGCTAGAACCCATGAAACGTCGATTTCAGAAAATAGTATGTACGCATTCAAAGCGGATATATCCAGTTATTTGAAAATACAATGTTTGGCCAACAATCTGTTTTCCGTTTTGTGCTGTAGGACCCAACCATTTGATCAGCAGTATCTACACCACCTAAAAGAGATGAAGCATTAGAAATTATAGGAGAACATAACACTAACATACCTTTTGCTGAATTGTAATACGAAACAATCTCTGGTTTTTTCTTCAATCCATTTTCATCAACAGCAGCTGTCTTATGCATTGAATTAATCAATATTTTTTCTTTGTTCTTGTGGCTGATGTATGATACTAATGTCGCAATGCCATCGAATGAAAATGTGGAATGGTACAAAGGAAGTTTTTTGACCGTCAGCAATTTCGGAGGAATGAATGTTTTTTTTTGCGTACTGTTCTCACATATGTACATTTTCTTTCCTGAAGTTTTTTACCAACTCAGAAGTGAAAAAAATGGTCGCCTGTTAAATTTTGCCCTTTCAAGCCTTCTGTCAAGTCCAATACAACGCGTTGCCCTTGGTTCTTTTCAGGCTGTGCATTTCCAGGCTTACCAAGATATGGTTGTATTTTCCATACATAGACTGACTTAGATTCCAGTGATAACCAAAATTTCAAACCATATTTTGCTGGTTTTGATGGCATAAACTGTCGATAAGCACATCGCCCCCTGAATGCAACCAGTTGCTCATCAATGGTCACATTTTCGTGGCAATTGTAAAACATTGGAAGAAGTTGTTGCCAACGGTCCCAAAGTTCATGAGTAGGAGCAAATTTATCGCAACTACGCATTTGTCGTCGACTCAAAACATCATCGAAACGGATGGCACTATTCATCATATAAAATGTATCCTCAGACATAATTGATCGGAAAATGGGGCGACCAAATTTTCCATCAAATAAACCATGAACATCTTCATGTCAATAATAGATTTTATATAAGTCAACTATACGCGACATACGCCTGCAAGAATGAGTACTGCTATATATGCGCGCAATGCGTCTTCATCAATATCTTTTCATTTGCCACCAAACTTGACCCTGCCGTACTTATTAGTATTTTCGATGATAATTCTTTCTATTGGAGGCGGAAAAAACAACAAAAAAGCTGACAGCATGTCAGTGCTACTGGGCACTGCATATCGAGTTGGTCCTGGTTGTGCTGTGATAATATTCTCAGCCGTAGCTCCAATAGACTGATGTAATGGAGTGGTACTTCAAATCATTTTGTTTTTAGCAATAAAAACGGATCAACAACGCTGGCTGCAGCTAGAACGGGTTTCTATTCAGTATCTGATTCAGGAGAACTTGATTTGCCATTTTCTAAAGTATTACACATTTCCAAATCTGAAATATCGGAGTCACTTTCTGCATTGAACAGTTCTCGTATCTCATCTTCGCTCAAGTTTGCCATGTCGTAAGTAAAACACGTCTGAACTATTGACCAACAACACACCAACTGAATCAAGCAGTGCAAATATATGTGCTTCTTTACAAAAAAAAAATCAAAAAGGGGGATCCCACAATTGTCTTTTACATACTTAATCTATGTTGATTAAAAAAAAAACAAAAAAGGGGATGCCATACTTTTTTTTACATTAGCTGTTTATATGGACCAAATGGTCTACTTACCTAACATTCGTTAGTTTTTTCTAACCTAACAGCAGGGTTAAAGGGCTGCATGAACAACTTCATTCATGAGAATACTGAAATGCTTATTCACTGAAAGTCGTGTTCGAATAAAATTGTGATTACCGAACAAACTGTTGTTTTATTCATGCTGCTATGAACACATTTCGTTTCATATCGTAAACACACAGAGGTTGTTCAATGAAACGGGCTTTGTTTCATAGTTTTCATTCTCTCTCATTTATTTTTATTAATACTCAATAGCAATGTTGCCACTTTAGTAAATTCATGTAATTATTTTCATGCTTTGCCCATGTGTAATTTAAATTTTAACACATATGTAGATATACTTATGCACATATATGTATAGTATACATATTTGGAATATAAACAATAATTAAGATGCAAAATATGTTTTTTTTTTGTTTGTCATTTGCATTTTTGAATAATACAAATCTTTGGAACATGACAAGATTTAATTGTCTTGTAATGTACTGTACACGGCCCTGAAATGAAACGAACTCATAAAAAACTCACACATTTTTAGGTGAAAGATGAAAAACAAAAGGAGGAATGAGTTCATGAGAAATTTAATTGTTAGTTTTGTAAGTGTCTTAGGAGTCTGACCACGTGGTTGTTTTCCATGAAGTGTTTCATGATAGCTTTGATGTGTTACTATGGTGGGAAATAAATAAATCGAAATTTCCTCTTTTATACCAGGTAAGCTGCAAAATTTTCGCCACACCAGCTAGCAGTGCCTCTTCAGAACGGGTGTTTTCGTCAGCAAGAAATTTACTTTGCGAAAAAAGTTGCGTCATTGGGTGGAATACAGCGTCAGTCGAACAAATTACATATGTTTTTACATCATAATATGAAAACGATGGATGTTGATCGTGCTGGATGATGTATATGACACTTTTTTGCCTAGAATTTATCACTTTTATTTTAACCATGAATTATCTCATAGTTCTCATTATAATAATATCTGTAGATTGTTAAGCATTTTGAATTTATTAGCTATCTACTTTTTTCTGTTTAAGACAAAAATATTGCCGAAAATTTTTTAATGTTAGTGAATGTTTTTGAAAATAAAATTAAATATATTTAATTTTTTTGAAAATTTACATTGAAAACAAAAATAAATTTGAGTTTTTATTTCAATATTAATTTATCTCTTAAACTTGTTGCATTTACCCCTCATGGTTATTTCTATTTTTTTTTTTTTTAACTTTCTTATGTTTTTATTTTTCTACAACTGGCAACACTGACATTTAAATCATACTGTTTTTTCATGAACTTATTCGAGATTTGTTCAATGGTTGTTCTGTTTCATGGTTGTTAATGTTCATATTCTCTTGTATAAGCAAATAAACTAATTTCATCTTATTCGTCTCTTAAATATCGAGTGTTCATTGCTTTCATTTCATAGTATTTCATCTTACTGAATACGAATGAAGCGAACACAAAATTATAATGAAGGTTTCATGAACATCATTATTAAGTTTCATGCAGATGTTTAATAAACATGCATACATACTTAATTATGTTCATTTTTTTGATTTTCATGTTAAGTTAGTTAAATAGTACAACAAGTTTGCAAAGTAGAATGATGACGAACACCATATCGAGCCATTCTGCTGATGCTTCTGCTAACAAAGGAGAATACAAAATAGGTGAAACATGTGCTTCAGGGGTAAGTGTTTTGAATTATTCTTAAATAAATGAATATGTTGTCTCTGAAGCTTCTTCACACTGTTACATCACACTCAAACCAATTTGATTCTACATAAAATTCACGTTGTAGGTCAATGAAATCAGGGTTTAAAAAACTGCAGTCGAAAACAAAAACTGTCCAACAAAAAACAAAATTTTGTTTACAACTTTTCGCTTTTTGTGTTGTTTTGACAGCGACTGTTTACATTAAATGAATCAGAAGTAAAAGCAACATTCTTTTTTTTTTTTGGCCAATGACAAATGTAGAAGTTGGAAGAAATGGCAGTTTTTCTACTTTGACTGCAGTTTTTTAAACGCTGAATAAGATATCATTCATAAATATCAAATTTGAGCTGCAAATACTTGCAAATCTCTTTAAAAAGCGTATTTTTCTAGGAAACTTAAGTGTGCTAAAATCAGAGTTATTTTATTTATGGCGAGTAAAACGTAATGAAGCTGACAATCGGTCAACAACAAATTTTATATAATATATTGTTAAAGGCGGGTTTCTGAACATTTTAAACAACATTTAGAAGAGCAGTCGCTAGTAGTTTGTTTATATCTCAGTAATAGAAAGCGTAAGAGTCGTCGAAAACTACGAACAGGAAGACGAATATTTTGAGAGCGAAGACGAAGAAATTGAGAGTCACGTTTTCCTAAGTTCATGTTTTTTTTCAATTTAATTGATAATTTAGAACAGCGAAGGGCAGATAGAGAACATTCAATAAAAGAGAGTAAATTAGTTGATTTACACTTAGAGAAATTTTTGAAAATATTTTCAAATTGTATTTAAATATGCAATACAAAAAAAAGGAGTTCATTAAAAATATTATTTTTATATAATTAAAAAAAAAAAAAATTATATATATATATACATATGGTCACCTGAAATCGACAATGCCGTAAGCAAAAACTTCAAAATATGTACTATAGGTATGTAAATATGCAAAAAAAAAAAAGGAATTCAGTAAGAAAACTTGATTATTGTATAATTCATCATCCTACATGATTGCTGAAAAGTTTTTAAAACAAGATGAAAAAAAAACACATGAGCACAGCTTGATCACAACACAATAAATAGATTGTCAGTGTACCACTACGAAATTGCAAAATTTGCCAAAATAACAACATGCGCAACACTCCTGCTTCGTTGAAATTTATTAAGCAACTGAGTGCAATTTTATTTTTTTTCTTTCTGTTGTATTTGTTTTTCGGGTTGCCTTTGTTACTTTTTAAGCTTGAAACAATGAATTCAAGATTTTCAGTTTGTGGGCAGTAGTAAATGAGCGAAAACACCATCACACAAACACGTGTATGTGTTATACGGTAAATTTTTTCACATTCTGATTTTAATGTTAATATTGTTATTTCTTTATGTTATGACTGCTAGAAAATTTTTTTTTATTTATTTTCTCTATTTAAAACCTACTTTTATTAAGTTAAAAAGTAGTATAATAACACAAGTGTTTGATATGTTTTGGGGATTTTAAGGAATATCTTAGTAGGGAAATTTTTGTATTTGTAGCAGCTCTGGTACAAAAAAACACGAAGAGTAAATGTAAAATCCCGAAAAACTTCGTAATCCAGGCAAACCAGCGCCCACCGCTGATTTAGAATTAGAAAGCCAAATTTTGCAATAAAAATTTGTTTGAAAGAAAAGTTTATTTTATGTGGTAATAACAAAAGTAATGGTTTTAATAGAAGTGTTTTAAAATGTTCGCACACTCACAATATTCTTATCGTAAAATTAACTGAAGTTGTAATTTAAAATGAATGAAAATTCAGTTAAAAACCGGTCTACTTATTTTTCATTTATTTTCAACGAAAAGTGCATTTAATTTTTACTGTCAAAAATTCAATGCCATATTCCGTAAAAACAAAAGAATATTCGGTTATTTTATGTAACTCAGTAATTTTATATAAAACAGGTTTTACTCATTTAACCCACAAAAGAGTTGAATTTCTAAAAAATACCAGATACCAGTCAACTTGTTTTTTTTTAATGTTATTATTTCCCAGCGGGAAAATGTTATTAATAGGAATCGAGAATGTAATACATATCTTGTACAATATTTGATTCCAGAATTCATTATTCCTAACATAGAACATATCGTAGGATTGTAATAAATTATTTTAATGTATCCTGCGAATGAATTAAATAATTCATCCTTAATAATAAATATTACTAGGCGACATAAAAACTGCAAGAAATAACGGATTTTTATTAAGAAAATATGTAATAGAAAAACACGAATAATACTCTTGGACAGAAACAATTCATTCCTCATAAAAATTTTTTCTGATAAAATTACCTTGTCGGTTCCAATGACATTATTTTTTTAATCATCTATGTAATCAATTCCTCATTTTCTCGCTGGGTTACTAACCCCGTTACACATGTTTGTTTTACTTTTGTTGTACTGATCCCTTTGTTTCCAGAAGAACTCTCAATTATAAGACACCAGTAGCATGACCGATATGGTTTCGCAATTATTTAACTTTAAAAATTTAATGTCTAAACAATTTTAACAAATAGAATATGGGAATTTTTTTAAACAAAAAAACAAATGGTTAAATTATATAAAGTAACTAAAAATTCATTTGTTTTTACGGAACTCGTGGTTGAATTTTTCACAGTAAAAATTAAATGCACTTTTTTATTTAACGAACAATATTAAATGAAACTAAAAATCCGTATTAATGTGCACTTAGTTTTTTGAATAAATTAGAATCAGTTAAAAATAAATTTGTTTGGAATTTTAAACGTTAATTTATTTTAAAATTACTGACTGAATACTTCTTAAAAAAACTACAGTCCGTTACTGTAATAATATTGTGAGTACGCACGTTAGCGGGGTGATAAAAAATTGTATTTGCAAGAATGTGCGAATTTTCCGCGTGACAGTGTGTGACAAAAAAATTTTGGGCCTCAAGGGAGAGGAAGACTTCAAAATATCGAATAATTTGGCCCAGTCGTTTGGCTAAAAATTAGTCTTAGCCAGAAAAAAGAAACAATTTCCTGCAGTGCACTGACACAAATGCTACAGATCGGTGAAAATTGTTTTAATTTTTAAAATTTTTAATTCAAGAATCTAGAAAATGAACTGCCTGGCCCACGATGTATACAAAAACATTTCTTTCGTAAATTTATATTGAAAACAAAAACAAATTTTAGTTTTTTATTATTGTTTTCAATATAAATATTAGAAAGAAATAATCTTGTCGATATTGTGGGCCTGGCAGTAAGTTTATTTTTATTAGCAGTTTCTTTTCGACGAATATATATATAAGCGAAGAGGTACGCTTTAAAGAGAACACTAGTTATATAGAACTAACAAAATATAATTGACTATTGAACAAATTGTTAAATTTCTTTTGTGTAAAAATAGTAAAAAATTTGGCAAAATGTGTCATATTCGTACTAGAAAAAAAAAAAAAACCTGATTAAAATCTAAATTTTACACCCCAGTAAGTCTGGTGGAATAAATTGTAATAGAAATTTTTTATCATGTTATGGTTTTTGTGGCACCCCTCACATTTTTGGACTTTTGGTGACAACAAATATGTTTTACTGATAAATCGTTATGAACGAATGTGATGCCATAAATTCTTGTATCTATGTATTAGTTAAGAGAAAAAAATGTACATGTGTGTGTTATTTTTCTAATAACGAGAATGCTATCAATAATAAAACACGAAAACTGAAACTGAGCAAACAAATCATAACGCTAGTTTTTGCAATATGTTTAAAAATACACAAAACAAAATATTTATGGCTTTATTCATAAAAAATGTTTTAGGTTAATAACAGGTTTATTAAACGATTTTCCTATGGAAATATGTTCAATAAACCTCTTATAAATCAATAACAGTTTTTATGAATATGGGGGTTAGTATTTTGTGTCTCTCCTATTTTTCCTTATTGCGATATTTTATGGTACATACGCAAAACCTTAATGTGCTCAATTCTCGACTCGAGAGTCAAAGTGTTGTTGTTAGAAAATAACCGATGCAAATGGTAGTGAAATTTGTAAAAAACGATTCAGCGTGCTTTATTCGGATATGCCGAATCGTATAAACACTTTGGCTCTT
The DNA here is from genome assembly GCA_963931875.1 of Pollenia griseotomentosa. Lineage (NCBI taxonomy): Eukaryota > Metazoa > Arthropoda > Insecta > Diptera > Polleniidae > Pollenia > Pollenia griseotomentosa. The sequence continues at coordinate 80,305,971 of OZ007563.1, forward strand.
GTAGTTCTCCAGATATACAGAAATTTATAATGTCTTTGTACGGGAGGTGCTACGCCCACTTCTCTCATCCCACCCTTTTTTTAGAAGAGTTGTGTATTATTAACCCAACTACTTGTACCCAATTTCTCTTACCGTTCTTAAGATATAAAAAAAATATTTTGTACCACGCTCACTTCTCCGATTCCGACCATATTTTGTTGGATGTTGTGTGTTGAAAACCGAGATGTGTTTCCTTTTTTGGAAACTTTGGTTCTTTCCATTCTCCAGATATAAAGAAATTTATAACGTGTTTGTATTGAAAGTGCAACGCTCATTTCTCCAATCCCGCCTATTTTTCTTTGATAGGTTGTGTATTGATAACCAAGATGTCTGTACCTAATTTGGAATCATTGGCTAATTTCGGTCTCCAGATATATAGAAAAAGTAATTAAAAAAACAACAACAACAAGGGATATTGGGTAAAATAAGAGGCAGTCATAGTTTTTGCTTATATCTCCGTTATGTATCAACCAATCTGGCTGAATTTCAATAGCAAACTTAAACGGAGTGTATGTGACATATAAATATCAGAACTTAGTCCTTATCTTTTCTGGGGTCTTCACAAAACCCATTTCAACATACAGGCGGACATCGTTAACTCAATTTCGTTAATCAGAGAATATATATAAATTTAATTTAAACTTTAAACAATTTAATCAAATGTTTACTTACATCAACAACATTACTGCAGAAAATGTTGTTAATATTTAATTAATACTATTAATTTGTTTCCGAGTGCAAATCTTATTAACTTTTTAATTAATATCACAAATTTTTTAATTTAAATTTTTTTCTGTGTGTATAATATTCATTGTTTTTCCGACAACATTTGGCCGTTCTAATGTTTTCATTCCTCTGTCGACTGACATTGTGCTTGTTCTCAATATCAACCACAAAACATCAATAGTATAAAAATCTCACAAGAAAAAAAATAAACATTCTCCCGTAAACGTCCTTATTGCGTTAGTTGGATTTTATATAACTTTACACATTCTCACACTCATTATTCATACATACATACAATCATGCACGTTCATACGTTTAATTCGCTACATGTGTCTGTTCTTCAATTCTGTTCATCATACTCGTATCAGTCTTAACGTACATTGATTGATGACATTTCGAATAAGCGGTGATTGATGTATATTTCACACATTTTTGCATCCTTTCGTCTTAACATAAGGAAGTCGTTCGTACTTAACATTAAAATTGTGTTGTGTTAATACGTATCCTGATAAGGGAAACCTGCAACAACAAAATATTCGTTTATTTATTGAGTAACACAATAAGCAAAAGTTTTGTGGTTATTTTACTTTATCTTTCTCGCTCTTTTATTCGTGAATTTTCGATAGAAGAAAAACAACTATTGTTCGATGTTATTGTTCTCACAATTGCTAACACCAAGATGTAGAATCAGATACATCATCACGTGTAGTTATTAATATGTACATTATGGCTTTAAGGATAAAACGTGGGTTTTCGGTTGAGTATTACAGTTATAAGTTTATTTGTGAAAAATAAATCTGTGGTAATAAGTGCTTAAGTCTATTTTTTTTAATATTGTAAGAAAGCAATAATAAACACTAAAGGTGATTTTTGAAAATTCCTAAAAAATCGTAAAAAATAACTGAAACTTTTCCCGGGTGTACTTTTAAAAGTGAACATGTCAAAGATTCCATGAACTCAAATTTAGCTTAATTTCACTTAAGCGCTTTTTGCCACAGAAATATTATGCAAAACTGTGTAGATCTTGTAAGTATAACAGCCGTATTCATAAACATTTTAAACATCATTTCAAACCTGTTTTAAGCAAAAATAGTTAAAATTGTATTCATAAGCGAATATTACCTTAAAAATCCTATTTTAAACCTTGTGTAAATAAACGAATTTTAAAATTGGTTCGACCCTTGTTTAAGCCTATTTTAAAGTGACATTTTTGCTTTTTTCTGTGTGTTTATGGTCATTTTGAACATTTTTGCGAGAAATTTTTATTCAATATTTATATATACATTAATAATAAAATGAAATTCAAAAATATGTAAGTTTGTATGTATATTATTAATATATTTTTCAATTTCACAAATTAAAGCTCAAAAAATTATTAATTGTACAGAATGAACTAGTGATGTGTAAATTATCAAAACAAATAAAATAAAACTCGTTATTTAAATACTTTTCTTGTCAGCAATTAAATCATCATCTAAATTGCACTTTTACTAAAAACTTTTTGAACTCTTTTTATTTTGTTTAATAAAAGAGAAACTATCGTACTATTATCGTACTCACACACGACAAAAAAAATTGTAGATACGAGTACGAGTATGAATTAATAACCACTGTTTTGCATCATTATTATTCAAGTGACCAATAAAAGAGATAGTGTGCCACCTTGCAATCAAAAAATAGGGTAAAACGTTTATTAGTTAAAATGCTGATTATGAATATAAATTTTTAAAAAAGCTTTTTTAGGCTTAAAATGTTTTTTAACTAAAATGTATCAAAAATCTGAATTAAGATTTTTTTATGAATACGGCTGTAAGTATATAATAATATAAGTATAAGTATATTAATATGGTCACCGTTTACAAAAGAATTTTTAGCGAATAAGTTTTTAAATATTTTATGGTAGCTTAAACCTTGTTAACGACACAGGTAATCGTATAATGGGCTTACTACTCATTTATAAGAAAACCACGACACAATAATGGTTGCCTCCGTTCATGTTAGGTTAGTAAAGACCAGTGTACGAAAAAAAGAAAATTATTTAGAGTTCGGCTCACAACCCATAAACCCTAAACACTATTTGTTTAGTGTTTGCGTAGACGCTCACAACCCATAATACCGTTTGTAACTATTTTCCGGAAAGAGCCTAACATTAAATAGTGTTCTGTTCTTCGTTAAAAACAGAAAAACATTCTATTTTAATGTTCTACAATGTTTCTTTTTTTTTAGATTAATAAATAAATGAACAAACAAAAAATTTTAGCAACGACCGCAGCACGAACAGCTTGTGTGTGTTTTGTGTTTATGTTTTGTTTGTGTAAAATTGTTTTGCTGGCTATTTTCGTATGTGTATTTTGTTTTTGTAAAAAATGGTTGGTTTTTTTTTACCATCCAAAAGGATCCACATGAACATTAATGAGCTGAACCGAACACAATGAAGTTTGCGGTTTTGTAAAAAAGCCGAACGGAATTAAATGTTCTCATCTTTGGTTGAGTTGGATAAAAACAGTATTATTTTTGTGTTCGAAAGATGACAAACAGGGAAACGTTATTTTTTTAATGATTTTCTACACAAACATTAGCGTATGTGTTTTCCACAAATCTACTGAACCGAACACTAGGGAGCGATATTTAGTGTTTATTTTCGAACACTAATAAAGATATAATTTAATTTGCCACAAAAAATTGTATGGTAGTTTATTGATGCTTTAATACAGGGTGGCGCTAAAAGACTAATGTGTTTGTTAATTATAACTTTTTATTAAGAAAAAATTATTAAATTTTTTTTTTTAAATGCAATATTTTAATTTGAATATGAAAAATTATATCCTGCAAGTGATGGCCATTTATATGGCTTCGCATATTCGTACTTTTTTCAAAAAGTTTTCCATAACCTGTCGCAAAACTTTAGGTACTGTGTTGATGATTTCATCGCGTTTATTGTGTTTTTAATTGTTCGATGGTTTTAGACTTAATTATATACCCTTTACATTTCAAATAACCCCAAAGGAGCGGCGAACGCGGGCCAATTAAAATCGCTTGTAAACAAAATAATTCGTTCACCTAAGATATCTCGTAAAAGAGCCATTGCGTCCCTCGCAGTGTGCGCTGTGGCTCTATCCTGTTAGAACCAGACTTGCAGATGGTTTTCCAGGGCTGGCCTTAAAATGTTTTCTAACATTGTCCGATATCTTACATCAGGGTTCATTAAGAAAATGGACAATTACCTTTTACGATAAAACACCGCACCAAACATTTCCCTTAATTAGGTGTTATTGTCTCTGTTGAACTATTCTGCAGTTTTGCCTATTATCGAACCCATTTAACTGGAAATGTACTTCGTCGCTCATAATAAAATTATGAATAAAATCATGGTTTCTTCACTGAAAGAATTTTCTTCGCAATACCAAAGAATTTTGACATTAATCCCATGAAAAATTGCATTAAAAAGGAACCTATGCAGCGCTTCGTTGGATCAATAAAACCTGTTTCATTAAAATGTATTTAATGAAACATTACATTAGATCTATGAATATTATTCATTGGATGAATACTTTCAATAAAGTAAAAAAATTGTTTTCTTATTTTATTTTTTTTTATTTATTTTTGTTTTTTTATTTAATTTTTTTTATTTTATTTTTTTTCTGTCTCTGGCGGGAATCGATCGCGCAACCTCGGTGCTGATAGACTAGCTCACTACCAGCTAGCCTACCGGGGCAGTGTAGTTTTTGGATAAAAAAACTATGTTTTTTACTCAACTAAGAGCGTAAATATGAGATTAAACTGTCCATAACAACAATAACGAGTGGATTGAAAGTTTTTGTTTCATTACTATAATGACAGTTTTATTGTCATAATGAAAATTTAAATTTATGAAGGCAATTATTGAAATATGTTGCTTTTATAAAAAAATTTTTGATTTCATAAATTTAATGGCATATAACATAAGATGTATGAAATAATTAAATTTTACATTTTTTAATTAACAATTAAACATTTTTTTAAGGAAACTATAATTTTGTATTAAATTATGAATATAGTTATGTTTGTATATTGTTTTTTTATGTTCCCAATTAAAATTTTTTGTTTAACTTGGACAAACTTAAGTTTTCATATATCCAATGACAATTTTTAACGTAATTACGAAATCCAATGAAGCGATTTTAACGAAAAGACTTCATTATACATTAGACAATGAAAATTTTCATTTAACCAATGAAAATTTTTTTATGAAAATGATTCATTAAATATATGAAGCATTTTTCTTTCAGTGTTCTGCTTTTTGTCGGAAATAAATTGCCATATCAAGTCGTTACTGGTAATCTGTCAGTTTCAATTTTTGGACAAGCTGAATTTTTTATAGAAACATTCTAATTATATGCAAAATTCTCTACAGCGACTCTCATGGGAGGCCACGTTGTGTCGAACGTCTCCTGGTTTATGTTTCTCCATTTTCCCGAATACCATCCTGCCGGCATCAGGAAGGTCCCTTACTGCTCCTTACCGTCGAAAATTTGCACACAGACGGAAAACTGTTGAACCTAAAGGTCCAACCCGCAAGATATGCACACTGAGTGAAAACAATGGACCATTGATTTGAGTTGTAATGTTTAACGAATTAAAGCCCTTTCAATCATTTTGGGCCAGCTTGTTTAATATTTTACAGTAACGTCAAATATGGTATTCCTACTTGTTATTTAATGAATGTACATGCCTTACAAGAAGTGAATGAGCGAGTAGTCATTTTTTCACGTTGGTGTTAAGAAAATGATAGAAAGAAATGACAGAAAACTTGATTTCGGTCATTTCATTCTATCATTTTCTTAACACCAACGTGAAAAAAGTGACAACACGCTCATTCTCATTCAACAATAATCAAAAACTTAAATCCTTACAAGTACTACAAACTGTTGTTTTTTTTGGGCCAATCGGTTAAGTTGTAGGAAGGTGATTCTCGATTTTATAATTTTTCTGACTTAAGAGTAAATAAAAGAAGGGCTTAAGTTTTTTTTTTTAGTAATTTTTAATTTTAAATCATAAAAACCGGCAAATTTAATACAAAATCCTGGTCAAATTTCATATCTTCCCTTAATCCTAGTGAGTTTAATGGTTAAGAAAAATTTGTTTCAAACAAAAGTCATAAAAAATCCATTAACAATACCAAAACACACGTATCGACAAACTTACAGACGTGTATAAACAAGATGGACATGTGCCATTAATAATTTGTTTTCCAAGTCACACTTAAGCCTTCTAAGTTATTTTTTTTTATTCCAAAACATTGTGAGCGTATAATTTTCTACTAAAATAAACAATTTAAAAATGATCAATCAATTGATTTCTTAATCTTTACAAGTAAGAAAGAGGAGTGTGTGCTTTAACCAGAAGGGTAGCACAAATTTCCGATAGTTGTCAGAACAGCCAACACCAACCCCTACCAACGAGACAACCCCTTCTTAACCACTAAATAGCATTACAAATTTAACCATAACCATTAAAAAAATATATATTTCCTATAAAATGATTAAAATCATTATCATCATCCACACGATGAACATGAAATTAACTCAGGCGTTATCAGGGGTGTGATTTGCACAACGAAAGAAAACAAGTTTCTGAACACACGCTCGTACAGCACAAGCTTCAGTACAAAAAATTAAACTTAATGGATGAATGAATGGTTGAATGGTTTTTTTTCTGGAAGTTCGTTGTTTGCCTTTACATAGTTCTCCAGTAAGTATGTCCACTGAGCCATTAAATATCTTGAGTGCCAATTCGCGTTTAACAACAAGGTATAACAAAGAGCAATTCGAAAAAAAGAAGTTGGAAACAAAAATGTTTTTCTTGTTTTGACCAGATTATGGCCATCGGTCCATTTATACATACACATACATACATACATTCCGGCTTGTGAACCCTTTTTTCCATCTCAAATGTTATTTTATTGTTTTTCTTTGTTTTCAATTCTTTTTCTTTTTGTTCGATTTTGTGTTGTATTGTATGTGTATGTCGTTTTTTTTTTGGGCGAACTTTGTCTTGCCCATTTGACTGACCTTTTCATTAAAGTTGTTGTTGTTTTTGCAGTTGTTGTGGCCGTTGTAGTTATTGTTGATTTTATGCATGCCAATATTGAATCGAGTACGAGTTGGCATTAATCCGCAAGCCGCAGACGTAAAAGTTTTGTGTAATTGATCCAGCCAACCAAAAAATACAATTGCCCTTTTGCGAACATAAATGTTTAAATTTGTTGGTTTGTGTATGTTTAAATACTTATGTTTGTGTGTGTATTTTTTTGTTTGTGTGCGAGTGTTTATTTATACAACACATGTATGTATGTTACTCGTTTACAATGCTGTGAACAGGTGTTAAATTGTTGCTAAAATTCACACGAGCATTAAATCTGCCTGACATACACCAAGTAAATAGGATTCAGTTATGCATTTCGCAGTATGTAGTATTTCTAAAGAATAAGAGGACTAAAATTATTCATAAAGGTAGAATTATTCAGTTTTTGATTTTAAGTAAATATAATTTTTTTTTTTACAAAGAGAGCTGGCTCATTTATATACATACAGTATATGCCCATGGGATATATAGTAAAAGGCATTAATAAATTAACCAAACATATGTCTAAACTGTTTTCAAACGGTCCTGTCTTAACTTTCCAATAACAGAAAATTTTCTTAAGTTTAGAGGCCTTGATTAAAAAGCTTAGAGACAATAGTGATAACAATTTTAATAAAATGTATAATGATAACTCGAAGAGCATATTGACATGTTTAAAACGTTCCATTTTTGTTCTACCGAAGAAAAGTTAATTTTGGGGGAGAATCCGTCTATGAATTGCTAGAAATATGGGATAGATTTTTAGCACACCATGACCAAAAATTAAATGTCTAATTAAATTAAAAAATGTTTTTAATAAACCAGAATGACGGATGAATGAATGTAGCATCTGTACCGAATCTTAAATAGCATCCACCAAAAACTTGATTTCTTCAAAAGTACACTCATAAAATTATTACAGTAACTGATTGTGGGTTATTAAATTCGTTTTCCGTACTGTTAAAATTGAATAAAAATATAGTTATTTTACGAATAATTTTATTTTTTAACATTTATGTTTGTTGTTCAAAAAACAAACTACCAAAAAATAATGTTTTTCCGTATTTATTTTGTTATGTAGTTTGATTTTTGTCAGTTTAAATATATTTTTTAAAAGTAAAAACTATTCAATTTTAAGGAATGTGTTGTTTAATAAATAAAAAATTTAAAAATGAATGTTAAAATCATTTGTTTTAAATGAAATGTAAATGATCCGTTTTTTAAATGAATTTTAAGTTATATAAAATGAATTTTCGTTTGAATTTAACTACACAATATATTATGTTATAACATTGTTTTGAACCAGTTTTCATGTAAACTGTCATCACAGTTCTAAGTCGTATAAAAATATATATATATGTCCTTTATTTATTTAAATACAATATAGATACAGCGATGTAACATAAAAATACTTAAATAAATTGTTCACGAAGAACATAGGGCGTCAGTATAAAAATATATATATATTTATTCCTTTTATTCCTAGGAGGAACATAGGGCCATACATTTTCGTTGCGGTTTCGTTAATCCTAATCAATTTGAGGTAAACAGGAGATTAACCTACTGTACCCGATCCTGGTGCTAGGGCTGCTAGCAAAGCCTCCATTCTTGCTTTACTTTGAACCTTGAAAGGTGCAAAGTATCCAAGTGGTCTACCTAACTGAGACTGTGCATGCCGCCATTGGTTCTTTGTGAACTCATCCGCCGCCAATGCTACAATTTGCCCTTGGATACAAACCGTTGCTAGTTTTTTCTCCAACTCAGGTATTTCATTTCCCTGATACCACCCACGGATGACAGGCATTCATGGGAGGCGTTCCCCATTCGAAGGGAGGCACCTGATGGGGGAACTAGCCAAACTTTATGACAGTGCTGTAAGTCGTTACGGTCTTAGGCGTATTAAAGTATTTTGCGAGAATTGTCTTTAAATAAGATCAATAGTCAATTTTGGACCGATTATTATGGATGTTGGTACTGAAATTATTGGTAATAATGAATAAATGTATTATGACTACCCTAAAAAAAAATCAATCCATCCGTGCTCAAATCAATCCAAAGCGGTATTAATAGTAGGATGAGTATGGATTTTCTTGAATCAAGTACAGAACGATTGATTCAAGTACGGATTTTCAATCGCGACATACTTAGGTTATTCATATTCAACCCCGAATTCGTACTTGAAATAATCCGAAATGAGATTGATTTAAGTAAAACTACGATTGAACCAATTACAAAATGCGCTTGATTCAAGTATTGTTGCGACAGCAACTAAATTTTGTGATCCAATATCAACGACTTGGAATAGCAATAAAACAATTTTCTTATGTAGATAACGTGGCGTGTTTTATTATCTAAAATCAATGAAACGAACATTTACAAAGTTATAAAGATGAGATTCTAAATTAATTAAAATATAAGTATTACTTACTCTATTCCCTTGGTACGATAATTTTTAATATTACTTATTTAAATGTGTCCAATTAGAAAATGGAGATCAGTTTAGTTCGTATAACCAAGCGATTACCGCTTAAATATAAATTGGAACTGATTACTTTGTAATCAGATCAGTATTTGGTATTAAAAAACACATTTGTCAACTCTGACATAAAAAATACTTTAAAAATACTGTTAAATTTCAAATATAATTAATTAGTTCATAACATCCCGGCCTCCGTGAGTCGCTCTGGAAGACTCACCACCAACGTCAAGTACCGCCAACTTAGATGCAGGACGCCTTAGTTTGCCAGTTGTTGTCCTCACTACCGCCGAACGAACCTGCCCATCTGCCGCAATACGTACCTCCTCAACAACACCTCGCTTCCTTTGCCCACGTGTTTCGTTATCATCACAGATTATAACCACGTCGCCAATCTGGATAGGTTTAACTGGCACATGCCACTTTGTACGACGGGTCAACTCCGGGAGATACTCTTGTATCCATCTCTTCCAAAATGTTTGTTTTAACTGCTGTAATATTTGCCACTGCTTTTTTAAACAAACTTTATCAGGTACAGCTGGTGTTTGCAGTATATTTGGACATCCAATCAAAAAATGGTTGGGTGTTAACGGTTCGGCTTCAGAATTCTCGATTGGAAGATGCGTCAATGGTCGAGAATTTATTAAATTCTCCGCTTCTATTAGTAGGCTGCAGAAGGTCTCAACCTGGGGAGCCTTTTCGTTCAATGTGAAAGCTAACACGTTTTTTACTGAGCGAACCATTCTTTCCCACGCACCGCTTGCCGATGGATTTGCTGGGGTGTTAAACCGCCATTCTATACCACGCTGTGCGCATTCATCTAACAATTTTGCTTCATCGAAAATAAACTTCTCCTTGCTTGCCCCCACAAAATTGGTACCCCTGTCGCTCCTTATTCGTACGGGTAACCGTCTTCTGTTTATAAAATTTCGTAAGCACAATATCACAGCATCCGTTGACAAATCCTTGGCAATCTCAAGGTGAATTGCCCTGGTTGTTAAGCAACTAAAAATAGACACCCATCTCTTTTCACGTCGCCGGCCTATAGATACAAAAAATGGACCAATATAGTCGATACCTGTATAAGAGAATGCTCTAACATAAGGGGTAACCCTGTCCTCAGGATGTTTCCCCATTAAAGGTGTTTTTGGAACAGCATACGTATTTTTGCAAACTTGGCAATTTCTTTTCACGGACCTTACCAATTGCCGTAGACATGGGATCCAGTACTTTACTCTTACTGCGGCACATATCGATTCCTGATTTTGGTGTCTGAAATTTTCATGGTATTGTTTGACTATGAGCATTGTAAGGATGTGCTTTTTAGGCAATATGATTGGTTCCTTTGTACAACGAACAACACAAGTGGCATTATTGATACGGCCAGATAAACGTATTAAGCCCTCTTTGTCCAAGAATGGAGTAAGTTTAAAAATCGGGCTGGATTTGGACACAGGTTTATTGGTTTTAAGCTGGTTATACTCCTCAGAGAAAACGTCCCGTTGAGCAATTTTACACAAATATTCTGCTGTATCGTCAATTTCTTTTGAACTTAGCTGGGAGCCAAACTTCGCTCCTGATTCACCTTTTACTATGCCATAAGATTTAAAAATGTTAACAGCTCGTCGAAACCAACACATAACTCTAACCAACCTATTAAAGCTTGAATACTTTTGAAATGGGATTATTGAATCCTTATTTATAACAAAAACAAATTTTGGTCTTTTCTCAACGTGACACTCATGCTTATCAATATCATTTGGGAGCTTCGGCCAACTTTCCTCTTCATTCTTCAAAAATTCTGGACCATTCAACCAACTGGAAGTCAAATATGACTTTGAAAAATTCTGAGGCCTTGTTGCTTCGTCTGCGGGATTAAGTGCACCAGGTGTCCATCGCCATTGTTCCATCTCGGATAATTCAAGTATCTCCGCAATACGGTGGGCAACAAATTGTTTATAAATTCTACAATCAGAACGAATCCATTTTATAACCGTTTTTGAGTCTGACCAAAATGTTATGGCCTTGGGCCTTATATCATGACAGGATATTATAGTCTCTTTCAATCTTACGCCAAGCACTGCCGCCTGTAGCTCCAGACGCGGAATGGAAAGTGGCTTCAAGGGAGCACATCTTGACTTGCCGGCAATAAAAACAATATTAACATCATCACCGTAACATATCTTCCAATAAGCTACAGCAGCGAAGGCAACCTCACTTGCATCCGCAAAGATATGCAGTTCAACTTCTGCTTCAGTACTGAAAAAATATTGTCCATAACACCTGGGTACTTTTACTTCACATACTTCATATAGACTCCTGTACCATGCGTACCATTTTGTATAAATTTCATCTGGAATCGGCGAATCCCAGCCAATTTTTACTCTCCACAATTCCTGTAGTAAAATTTTTGATTTAATAATCACGTTTGCAAGAAAACCGATGGGGTCAAAAATTGACATTGTTAGGCTTAAGAGCTCACTTTTTGTTGGCTTTCGATCACCCTTTAAAACGGCTTCTGGAACCTTTGTAAACTTTAAAACGAAACAAAAACTATCATTTGTCTGCCTCCAGCGCATTCCCAAAATTTTTTCCGCTGTAGCCTCGTGTTCGCATAGCTTAGCTAAAACTAAATCATCACTTAAAGATTCGTTATTGTTTATTGCAGCCAGAACTTTTTTTGAATTTGATAGAAAAGCTCTTAGCTCAAAACCGGCTTGACAATGGATTTTAATTACGTCTTTTGTAACGCTGATGGCTTCGTTCTCATCGACGAAACTGTCCACATAATCATCGACGTAGTGGCTGTCAACAATCGCTTTATATGCCTTGGGGTTGGTATCTTTGTATGTTGCGGCGTTAAGATTCTTGACATATTGTGCAGAGCAGGGAGAGCTGACAGAACCAAATATCATTACTTGCATAACGTATTCATCGGGAGGTATATTAGACTGACCATTTCGCCACAAAAACCGCTGAGCCGTCTGATCTTCTTCTCGAATTCTGACACGATGAAAAATTTCTTTAATGTCGGCACATACTCCTATTTTCCCTTGACGAAAACGAAACAATATCGACAACAGTGATTTTGGTTGGTATTTATCAGGACCTTTCATTAACCTGGAATTAAACGATTCACCATCTACACATGCAGCAGCATCAAATACCAGACGTCTTTTGTTTTCTTTGTTTGCATTCGTAACAACGAAATGTGGTAAATACCAAGTACGGCTATTTTTAACTGCAGCTTCTTCTGGGGATAGCTTCCTAGCATACGATTTATCAACGTAATCATTTATTTTTTCTATATACCATTGAGAAAAATTTTTATCCTTACGCATTTTTTTTTTATTTATTTATTTATTATATATATTCAATTCCTGTACAACAAGATTTAATCTTATATTTAAAGTACAGGAAAGCAGTTTCATAAATTACATTAAGAGATCATCACATACAATTGAATTAAATGAAATTAAATTAAATTAAATTAAACTATAAATTATTTATATAATATGATAACAGTTATCTACTGCGGTGCAAAGTATTTAAATAAGAAGTTTTTAAAGCTACTTGCGTTGCTATTAAGTTGCTGAACTTGAGGAAGACAATTCCATAGACGTGACGCATGTATAAAAAAATTCTGTTCAGATACAAGAAGGCTATGCAAGGGAATTATAATTCTTTTACCTCTGAGTGATCTGGCAAACCTAATTTTATCGCCAAGATATCGTGGAGTCTCCGAATAGATAAGTTTATGTAATAGTAAGAGTACACGAATGTTTAAAAGATTGTCAAATGAAACGCCGTATAGTTTTAAAGAGGCATGTGACACATGATCATATCTACCAAGGCCAAACACATATCTTACAATGTGATTATATAAGACATTCAGCTTCCTTCTACTAATGGAATCACAATTGGCAAAAAGTTCACAGCCATACATTAAACCCGGAAGAAGATAAGATTTTGCAATCATTAATCTAATATTAAAAGGAGTATAGTATTGTGTCGACCAAAGGCACCTTAACTTTATATAAGTTTGACCAGCAAGTGTGTTGACATGATTTGTCCAAGTAAGACTGTCATTGAAAATTAGCCCAAGGTTTTTGGCCGCATTCACAATATTGATTTTTTCCCCATTAATTAAAATATCAAGTCCGATATTAGAAGCAAGTGATCTCTTACGTATTATTATGCACTTCGACTTATTAGGGTTTAAACAAAGTCCGTTAGACGTTGCCCAACGATAAATTTTATCCAGATCATCATTGAGTCTCATGATGTTTTGAGAAACAGATTGTACTGGGCTACTTAAGTACAACTGCACATCATCTGCGTACATATGTATATTGCAGTGAACGAGATGTTTTGGCAAGTCGTTTATATAGAGCGTAAAAAGCAATGGTCCAAGAATTGACCCTTGAGGTACACCTCTAGATAAACGTAATGAAGAAGATTGCACATTGTTTGATTGGACAAATTGCGAACGATTTGAGAGGTAGGAAGATAAAAGTCGTGTTGATGTTTCCGAAAAATTAAAAAAATGCACAAGTTTCATGAAAAGCATACTATGGTCAACCGTGTCAAAGGCTTTTTAATGATCAAGAAGAACTAGGAAATTTAGCTTGCCATCATCTAGTTCACGCCGTATATTTTCAGACACATCCAGTAGTGCAGAAACACAACTATGATTAATACGAAACCCTGATTGTTTATCAGACAACAAATTGTTGGCACTGATATATGATATCATTTGAAGATGAAGAATTTTCTCCAGTACTTTAGACAAGTAGCACAGAATAGCTATTGGCCTAAATTCAGAATCAGTTTTTGGTATTGGCACTATTTTTGCATATTTCCATTTCAACGGATAGGTGCTAGTCATAATGATACTGTTGAATAAATGGGTTATATATGGCTTCCATATTGTTTAAACGTTTAAGCGCCATAGGATAGCTATCTTTTGCTTCAAAAACATCACATTTCCACAAAAGGCCAGTTTCAAATCGTGATCCTTTTTTTATTGTAGTACTACAAAGTATTTCTTCAGCTCGTCTATCATCGTTTGATACCACTGGTGTCAATAATTTAATTCCTAAGTTTTCAAGAGTAAAAAATTCTAAAACTTGTTTATGGATATTATTTAAAATATCTACATCAATTTTAAATACTGTGGCCTCAGTCGAGTCTTCATTGGATCCAAATATTATATTACCCAAACTCGTTTGATGTAAGGCAAAACATCCATCTAAATTCAAAACTTTAGATGGGCGAACGAGTCTTATGTGGGGAAGACCAATTAATAATTTAGGCCGAGAATCATGATAATCCTCAATATCAATTTCATTAATAATAGGAAATTTAGTTTTAAATTTCTTAAACTGCAGATTTTGTGGAGGAAATCTTAAATTTCTTGTGGTAAAGACATTTTTCATTTGGAAACTGGAATTATTTTTATTTATACCATTAATTTCAATATTCACTTTTCTTGACATTTCGTTACTTGTTTTTCCTCCTATCCAACTAAGGCATAAGTTATGTGTCATACCCTGTAGTCCAATTTCATTTGCAATCTCATACTCTAAAAGCGTTATTTTAGAACCTTCGTCTATAAAAGCCACAACCTGTATGGTACCTTTTGGTCCCGTCAACTCCACTGGTAAATATTTAAATAACGTTTTTTTATCCAAAGAATCCTCAACTATCGTATTTACAGAGCTGTTAATGTTTTCCCCGGTTATATTTGCTATGCTCATTGTGTTGTTTATTTGGCGTTCAACTGTATTACCTTTGTTTACATTTGTTTTGATATCTTCGTGTAACAATCTATTATGATGTTTAGTACATTGAAATAACCCACATTGACGTCTGTTTTTGCATTTCAATGAACTGTGGCCAGCTCGAAAGCATCCAAAACAAAGGTGATTATTCTTCACAAATTGCCACTTTTCATTTGTTGGGATTCCTCTAAATTTTTCGCAATTGTACAACGGATGACTCTGATGGCACATAGGACACTTGGTAAGTCGATTTTCTTCAGCTAAGATCGTAAATGCCGGATTAATTTTCTCTTTTTTATTGACCACCACTTCATTTTTACTGACGTCTGCTTCAAGTGAAAGGGAAACATATGTTGTAACCTCCTGCAGCCATAAACTAAAATCACGAACACTTGGGTACGGGCCAACATTATTTACAGAGTGTTTCATCCATTCCTCTCGTTTCTGAAACGGCAACTTATTGATTAACTCGTCCAGCAACGTTGGATTACTAAGATGAGTTGTTGCATTTGCATTTATTAAAAATGCGGCCAAGTTTGACACCATGGTATTAAAGTTTAAAATATCATATATTTTCTTTTCAGATATTGGGGGAAAATTTCGCACCTTAGCAATCTGGCTGCGGATTAATACTTGAGGACGACCATAGTGAAATTCGAGTGCACTGATCACATGACTAACAGTATCAGGGTGAATCAAAAATGACTCAACCTTGGCTTTGGCATCCCCTTTTAAACATTTTTGCAACCGAATTAAATTTTCTAAATTAGAGTAATTATAATTTAATGTAGTTTCTCTATATGCAACTATGAACATAGGCCACTGTTCGGGCTGACTAGAAAATTGGGGCAAGTCGTGGAGTTTACGAAGTTGGCGACATTCGCTCACAGGTTGTAAACCGGGCACATGTGAAGGGGCAGATGTTACATATGGTGGCAAGTTTGTTGTTACTGGCGTTGTTCCCGATTGTGCCGATGTGTTACTTTGTGTAAAACGAAGGTTTTCTACCGATGTAGGGGAAAAAGGCACGGCGGTTGTTGCAGGCACATATGAATGTGTGGCAGTAAAGGGCGTAGAGGTTGGTGGAAATTGTGAGGCAGAATAGGGCATAGATGTTGGCGCAAATTGTAAGGCAGAATAGGGCATAGAGGTTGGCACGATTTGTTGTGCGGCAGAATAGGGCAAAAATGTTGTAGTAGGCGCAAACGAACGCGCGGCAGTAAAGGGCTTGGGCAAATTATATTTAAATGGCATTGAATACTCACATGCATCTAATTTTTGTTGTTGCATCGAGGCCGTTGCTGCTGGCTCGGTAGTTACATTTGACGTTGATGTACCTGGCAAGGCATCGGCGATAGTTGTCACAACAGGCATTTTCTTCTCTGTAGGCATTTCGGCTGATGAATTTGAAGAACTGGATACATATTCTCTCAAGGTGCGCTTTAAAGCTAAAATTTCATCCTTCAATTCGGCAATAGAGGGTTCTTTCGATTCAATTATTGTTTTCTCACTGTCACTTTCAACCGGAGAGGCTATTGGGCTATTTTCTTCCTCTGCAGACATATCTCTTTCAGATAAGCGTTTGCTTCGGCGTGGCATTTGATTTGCGAAAAGAATAATAAAAAATGTTGCGACAGCAACTAAATTTTGTGTTCCAATATCAACGACTTGGAATAGCAATAAAACAATTTTCTTATGTAGATAACGTGGCGTGTTTTATTATCTAAAATCAATGAAACGAACATTTACAAAGTTATAAAGATGAGATTCTAAATTAATTAAAATATAAGTATTACTTACTCTATTCCCTTGGTACGATAATTTTTAATATTACTTATTTAAATGTGTCCAATTAGAAAATGGAGATCAGTTTAGTTCGTATAACCAAGCGATTACCGCTTAAATATAAATTGGAACTGATTACTTTGTAATCAGATCAGTATTTGGTATTAAAAAACACATTTGTCAACTCTGACATAAAAAATACTTTAAAAATACTGTTAAATTTCAAATATAATTAATTAGTTCATAACAAGTATTATAAATTGATTCAAGCCCGAATTCGTACTTGAAATAAACCAAAAGTGAAATAAGAAGCAAAATTTTGTTACGATTTATTTACTTAGCCGTTTTACACCTTAAAGAATTTCAATTATTAAACATCAGCATCATTCCCAGCATGGTTTTTAGTTGAAAAACTTAATGTAGATTTATAACTCAAAATATAAACTAAATGAGAAGGAGGAGTTCTCAATTTTACTTTTTAAACGTGAAAATAATGTGTTTTCGTCTTGTTCTACACACAACAAGCAAATCGTTTTTTAACTACTTGTGTGGTGTTGTTGTAGTGTCTGCAATATGAGATTAAAATGCCTATTTTGTAATTTTACTCTCAGATTTGCACTATTTACGAAAAGTTCAATCTTTTTTTTTACTTGATTTAATAAATTTAAACTTATTTTAAGAAATTACGGAATTGATTTTCGAAAGTAGTCCCATTTAGCACTTTATATACCATCCCTCAAAGTCTTAAATATTTTACGAAAATGCTTCCCTGATCTAAAATTATTTTTTGAAAATTTTCAAAAAACAATAACAGCTTTTCATGACAGGGTTGTATTTTACTCAAAATACGTAAGACTTGTGTGATAGTGTAAAGTACTCGTAAGTTAAATAATATATAAAGCACGGAAAAGTAAAAAAAAAAAAATTTTTTGTTCAACTGTGATTAGCAATAACAACCTGTGATATTAAATTACTTTTTTATTTTTATTTTTCAATTAGTTTTAAACAACTTCGTGTTTTATGTTGTAAAACTTGTGTGTTTTTTATTATAAAATTTAAATTTAACAAAGATTAAATATTTAATAAACTGAAAATCCCAGATGAAGTTGGAAAATACCAACGAAACGTAGGATGAAAATATAATATAATAAATAATCTTTTATTTAAATACAAATGACCTTGAAAGCCGGTTTAGATAAAATCTAAGAAAATAATAATAAAAAAAATTTTATTTCCCTTATTTCCCCTTTTTTATACCTTTTTTATACTGGTGGAAAATGTTTTGGAAAAAAGGTACAAAAAATAGTTACGATTTTTACGCTTTAAACTTTCGAATTTCAAAAAAGTACCAAACTTATATATGCATTTTTTTAGATAAATTAGGGGGCATTTACACGATGTCTTTTCGGACACGTCTCTTTTTTTCATTCTCTTTTGAACATTCTACCAAAAACCTGTCGCATTTGCACGATGTCTTTCGAAATAAAAAGTGTGTCTGTAACTCATGTCGAAAACTATCAAGAGAGATTACGTCGTTATGTTATAAATGTCATAACATTGCACTGAAGCCGATGTGACATTGCAGACGGTGAGAACGCCAGTAACACATAAAGTTAACGGCGACCAAAATTTATTACAATTGAAAATTTTTCAACGACTGCGGCGAAAATGCAACCGTCGGTTATACCAAATAATGAAGAGTGCGACTTTAATGTTTGTTGTTTGCAAACGAGCTTTGAAAACATTCGTGTATTTTATAAAAATGGTAAAAGCAGATAATTGAACAATAAAAAAATGTGCAAGAACAAAATATATTTATTATTATTCCTTGTATTTTGCATTTTTAATTGTTTTTTAGTTTAAAATTTTTTCTCGCCCCATTTTTATTCGTGAATTTATATGACAGTTCAAAGCCGGAACAAAAATATTACAGACACACTTTTTTTGTAAATTGGTGAGCAATTTCCTTACGTGACAACTTGTACTTGCCAAAAAAAGTTAGAGACACAGTATAGTGAGGAAAACAGCTCTTGGTTTTAATATATGGCATTTTTGTTTCATTTCACACATTTCAATCGGAACATGGGCACAGGGCTCTGTTTCTTAAAACTACAAGTTACAAATCTACAAGTAAAATACATTTGAAACAAAAACCAAAATGTTAAAATTGTAGTTTTTATACCCACACGACAATAGTGGAGAGGGTATTATGCATTTGTGTTGATGTGTGTAACGCCTTAAGATATTGGTCCTAGATCGACTCAGAATCACTTTCTGAGTCGAACTAACGATGTCCGTCCGGCTGGCTGGCATGCTGGCTGGCTGGCTGTCCATGTAACCTTGTGCGCAAAGTACAGATCGCAATTTTGAAGATAATTTGATATTGGCACAAGGACCAAGCCTTTTGAAAATGGGCCTAATCGTAGGACCACGAGGGAAGATAGGTGGAAATTTCTTCCTCTCAGAAACTATCAAACCGATTTTAATGAAATTTAAACTTAGATAGAACCATATCTATTTGGATACATAAGCTATACAGTTTTTCAAAAATAGGACCACAAGGGGAGGTAGGGGGCAATTTCTGCCTCTCACAAACTTTTAAACCGATTTTAATGAAATTTATAAACATAGATAAACCCATATTCATATGGACACATAAGCATGATGTGTTTTTAAATATTGTGGTGTAGGGTATCATATGGTCGGGCTTGACCGACTATACTTTCTTACTTGTTTTTATTGTATATTACTTGTAGATTTGTAACATGTAGTTGGAGAAACAGGGCCCTGTTCGCTTATTATTCTAATGAACAACAATAAAGGCCCAACCATAATATGCATAGCCTTGCTTAAACTACTGTCAAAAATTAACAAAAAGTCTCTCAAATGTATTTAAAAAAACAAAAATAAAATCAACAAACAATTGATTCCGTACGGAATGTGCGATCAGTTTCGCATTTTGCTTAAGCAAACGACAGTTTCATAAAATTTACCAAAAATGTTCCTTAAGTTCAATATGGTTTGCCTCATATAATTAACCTGTTTTCGCATATTTGCTTAAGGCAACCTAAGCACATTATGGTTGGGCCTTAAGTATTAAATTTTTTCGTATCTCTTTTAGTTTTGTTACCGAATTTATCCCTTTTTTACACTATCAGATTTAAATAAAATATATATTGTGTACTTCTGTAATCAAATATCTTTGCCTTTTCTAATGATACGTTCACGCAGACAAAAAACATGGTTTTGGTAAATATATTATAAAAGCAACAAATTATGATAAGAATTATGATTGTAGTCACCATATTAGGATTATTAATGAATCATATTATGACTAAATATATTCGTTATATTACATCATAATATTTTCCCCTTAAATATTGTTATCATGTTAATAATAATAATAAGATAAGAAGTAGTCATATTATAGTCATTTTAATCATAATAAATTACGAAGTAATCATATTATTGTAATGTTAATTATAAGAAGTAATCATATTATTGTCATGTTAATCATAATAAACTTAGAAGTAATCATATTATGATACAGTGGTGCTGTCACACCAATAAAAAATAAATTGGAATTTTCTTGCATCGATTTTTTATTTTGTGGCACTTTACAATTTTTTTTAATGTCACTATTTTAACTTCACTATTTTTTGAATTTCTTAACACTTGTTTTTTTTTTAATGAGTATTAATTTTTAATTGTTTAACCAATCACTCAAAATAATTCAAATAATTCCACAGGCATATTTAAAACAAACGACACAACTAATTGAAAATTATTTTACAAATGGTGCAAACATAATATTTTTATTAAATATCATGAAATGGTTGTAAGTATTATAATATGTTTTCAAAGTTATCATTATAAAGATTTAGGCCCTAATTTTGTAAAACTCAACGCAAAGACAAAGAATTACATTGAAAGCAAAAACAAATTCATAAATATTTTGTAATTTTTTTGTTGGCTTTAACAGAAATTCACATTGATTTTTAAGATTTCATACGCCTCATTGCTTGTGGCGTTGAAAATTTTAAAACGGTACATAAATTTCTGTACAAAGCAACAACATAAGGTCTGTCTGCGTACTTTTCCAGTAGCAAATACTCAGTAAATTTTTTTGGGAGAGTAAGACCAATTTTACTCTGTCGGCAGAAAATATCTCAAAAAGTACGCAGACAGAATCCAGTGAAATCTTGCAAGAAAACAGCTGATCGGTGTGTAGGCAATTAAAAAATTATTTACGTGTGCCAAGATAGCGTCAACGAAATGAGGACTTTTGGGAATTTAAAAACCGGGAAACAAAAATACCCAAATAATGGGATTTACCGAATGAAATCAAAAAGTTAGCGTCGAATTTAGGAATTTAAAAGGGGAAGTATAAATATTTAATATTTTTAACAAAAATACAAAAAATAGTTTAAAAAAAATTAACTTTTTGGAACAAAATGAGCGATGCGTGCAAAAAATCGTTCGTTCCGTTCCCGAGATTTCTGGGTTCGATTTTTTGCAGAATATATACAGCACAAGTCAAAAATTTATATTCAAGTTTAATAATGCATAGCTTTTGTATTATGTTCTCATTAAATACTTTTTTGGTGACCATTGGGACAAATAGAATTGTAATAACCTACACGGTTGCATTGTAGCATGCATTTAAAAAAGATAGTTGCTTTGCAACCGACGTTTTGGAACTCAGCCTTTATACCGTGCAAAAGCTTGTGTTCCAAGGGATAAATCAGTAAAGCTTTGAACTGACCATTTTGGATGCACCCATATATCTCGGGAACTAACCGAACGATTTTTTGCACGCATTGCTTATTTTGTTCCTAAATGTGTATTTTTTTTATTTGTGCTAACTATTTTTTGTATTTATATTAAAAATATTAGTTATTTTTACTTCCCCATTTTAAATTCCCAAATTCGACGCTAACTTTTTTTACTTTTGGAAATCCCCCTAAATTCCTAAATTCGACGCTAACTTTTTGTTGTTATTCTGCAAAAGACCATAATTTGGGTATTTTGTTTTCCCGGTTTTTATATTCCCAAATTCGACGCTATTTCGTCGACGCTATCTTGGCACACGTAATAAAAACAGCTGTTCAAACTAGTTGCAAAATCTTGCAAGTGGAAATTTCTCCAGTAACATTTTGTAAGTTCTCTAACTTCCAACTGTCAAAAAATTCTCTTTTTGGCTCTCTCGCTGCAAGAGATTTGGAGTACACAGACAACATTTTGTAATATTTTGCAACATTTTTCACAAAATGATGCAAAATATGTGTACGCAGACAGACCTATAATTACAAAATATTTATGAATTTGTTTTTGCTTTTAATATAATACTTTGGCGTGCGTTGTTTTTTTTTACAAAATTAGGGGAATAGTTTTAATGTGCTAAATTCCCAATTCTTAAGATTGATAAACTGAAATTTATTGTTGGTGGGATAAGCTATTCCTATGCGCATTTCACTGGCTGCTTAGGCCAGGTCATCAGAAAACTTCATCCAAAGATTTTGGAAAAGATAAAGATATTATTCAAATAAAACCCGTAATATCATCAAAGCTTAAACAATTTAGTTGTTAGAAAAATAATTATTTTTCCGTCAACGATACTCAAATTTATAATTGCGATAATCATTGATATGTTTCCAGTAACTACAATATTGCACGACAACAATATTTTGTTACAATAAACATAGAGGAGTTGCCGTCAATATGCCCAACCATATTTTTTCTCTGCGTGTTTATAAGAAAAGCTTATTGGTAATAGAATCGGTTATATCTGACTGCAAGTCAGACCGGTAGGTATAGGTAACGTAATTTGTCTGCTTAGAGGTGGACAACATTTTGTTTTAAAAAGTTCTTTGTTTTTTATTTAGTAACTAAATTATGTTTATGAAAAACCATTTAACTGTTTTAAAGTTATTAAAATAAATTTTGATATTTTTTAGCTAGGCTTGAGTTCATTGAATTTAATTTTCATTAAATTATTTTTACTGAAGGAAGGAATTTTACAACATGAAATTTTTTATTAAAATTTATTGATTATTTTCTTGAATTTGAATTTACATGTTTCGAGAATCACCACATTCTTTCACATTCTTGCACCACTGTAAAAATAATTTAAAAAAAAATTTAATTTAATGAACTCAATCCTAACTAAAAAATATCAAAATTAAAAATTAACAGTTCAACTAAAAATCACAATTGTTCTTAAAATAGCTATGGCACAAGCTCTAATGTTTACATTTGTACTTCAAGTTGTACAAATAAAATGTCGAAGAAAGTGTTCAAAAAACATAATAAACAAATGTATTCAGGTTTTCAAGACAAAGTCTTGAACGAAAGAATACGAAAAAGCGGAAGAAAGGAAGCAACATGTAAAGCCTAGTACTCTGTTAAAATTTGTGAAAAATGTTGAGCAACATTGATTATTCCACAAGAAAATTTTGGCATTTATCAATGTTACCAATCTTACGAGTTTGTACAGTTTGACGTTTTTATTCCTTCAAAGTATGCTACATTGTTTCGTGTATGTAAACAAACGTCACATGTATTTTACTAAAATTATTTTTTTTTAATAAAAAATTTAATAAAAAAAAGGAAATATGGATAAAAAACTGTTACCGATTGTGTTATTTAAATTTTTTATTTCTTTTTTAATATTAACTTCATACTTTTTTGCTTTTGCTTAAAATTCCACGTGAAATAAAGGCAGCTTACATTATTTCGGAGTTGTAAAAAAAATGTTGCCAGAAACATTTCGGAACTTTTTCACAAAATAAACAGAGTACAACTCCATCAACATTATTTCATAGATATTCCGCACAAGTTTTTTTCATATGCATTTTGACAGCATTTCACGTGAAATGTTGAACAGAGTACCAGGCTTAATATAAAATTGAAAATGATAATTACAGCAAATTTCGAACCACCAGTACCACTGGTTTAAGATTGATGCTTGACTGTTGGCTGGCAGGCATCGCAGTGGTGCAGAGGTTAGAACTCAAAAAATTCTGATGAAAGAATGTGGTGATTCTTGAAACATGTTAATTCAAACCAGGTTCTAGCCCCAGCTCAGCCAAGAAAATTATCAATAAATTTTAATAAACAATTTCATGTTGTAAAATTCCTTCC
Organism: Pollenia griseotomentosa; assembly: GCA_963931875.1. Lineage (NCBI taxonomy): Eukaryota > Metazoa > Arthropoda > Insecta > Diptera > Polleniidae > Pollenia > Pollenia griseotomentosa. The sequence goes on from OZ007563.1 coordinate 80,330,025, forward strand.
TTCAGTCAAAATAATTTAATGAAAATCAAATTTAATGAACTCAAGCCTAACTAAAAAATATCAAAATTAAAAATTAACAGTTCAACTTAAAAACACAATTGTTATTAAAATAATTTAAAAGCTCCAAAAAGGTAACTAAAAAGCTTAATCTAGTAATTAAGAAAACAAGCGGCAAAATATTTGACTAATATTCGAAATTATCCAAAGCTTTTAGTTTAAAGAAACAGGTTAAACTTTTTATTTATTAATATAACAGTTAAAAATATCCTGCTGCATAAAATAATATCCTGCTGTTGAAATCAAAGACACAAACCAAACATTTCTAATGTTATTTAGAATGTAATGCTAATAACATACGATATTTAGTGTCTGTTAAAATGTCATTGCCATAAATGCTTCAATAACAGCCACTGCTAAATGCAAGTGAACAATAAAAGCAACAAAATAAAACCATAATTCTTTCTATTATGATTTCCTAATAACATTCTGATTTCATTTTAAAAATTTGTTTGTTCATCATCACTTTGTAGTTTTACATCACCATTTGGCACTTTGGTCGAAGAATAGTAAGTGATTTTAGAGGAAGAGAAATCTTTCATTGCTACTTGTTCAATTGTTGATATGACAGCAATTTTTGCAGGAGCAGTGAGTGGCCTTCTCAAGCTGCGTCTTAAACGTTTTCGAGATAAGCGCCAAAACTTCTGGCGAGTGGAGGGCTTGGGAAACCGTTCATATTTTTTAAAATTTAATTTGCCCTCAGCCACTAGTTTGTTGCGTTGTTCTTCCCAATTCTAAAAAGTAGAAAATTTATTTCATTAAAAATACATTTTTATAATTTCTTAAGTGTACCAACCTGCATATTTTTATCACAGTTTAAACGCATTTGTATAACGTTATAATTATTCAAAATATACGAGACCAGCCATTGTATTCCAGATTTCAGATTGCTGTTTGTATTTTCCTCTTCTTTGTACTCAGTCCTTGGATCGAAGCAACACAATTTAATACTGCTGCCAAAGGAAAAAGCCATTTTTTGTACATGAAAAGTATTTTCAATGTCATACAATTGTATACCATCATCGGCTAAATCTGCTTTGGTGGCAACCAATAAAATGGGTTTAGCCATTATGTAGGGATTCTTAAGTAAATTTTGTAGAAGTTTAAATGCATTTTTTAAATCGTCATATTTCAAGGACATATCGAAACAATAAATGACACCCATTGTCTGGAAAATATAAAAGAGATTTTAAAACAAAGGCAACAAAAAAAAAATATTAAAAATTTTCTTTAACAAGTAATATTAACGTTCAGGGTTGTAAGAACGAACATCTAGACATGAATCAGAAACAAAAGCTTTTGGCGTTGAATAATTATTAAGTGGAACATTTTGTGTCTTTTTTTAATGAAAGTAGAATAAATAGTAAAATTTTTTTAGGTTAGTGTTTTACAACGAACGGAAAGTACTTTATAGAAAGTACTTTATATGTGCCTAAACTGACTAAGACATAAAGATGTTTTTTAATTTACTTTATACTTATTCCTCTTAAGAAGATCCTACCTAAATTAGCAGGCCTCCCAAGATCGCGGCAATTCGGTGCTTAAAGCATATGCTTATGTTAATCTGATATTAGAACCAAGTATTTTGGGTCCACATGCAATTTATAGAAATATACAAATTGTAAATAAAATTTTTTTTTAGAAACCTGTACCCATGTTCTGTAACTTTGGTGAGAACTTCTCGCATCGAAAAGATGTGAGAAAAAAGTGTGTCTGTAACTCATTTTGGAAACTATCAAAAGAGATTACGTCGTTACGTTATAAATGTCATAATATTCCACTCAAAGCCGATGTGACATTGCAGACGTCGAAAACGCCAGTCACACATATCGTGGACGGCGCTCAAAATTTACTGAAATTGAAAAAATTTCAACGACGGCGGCAAAAATACAACCGTCGGATATACCAAATAATGTTAAAGTACGACTTTAATGTTTGTTGTTAACAAAATAGCGTAAAACACATTCGTATATTTTTCAAACATTTTAGAACATAAACTCCCTGTTAATTGTTGGTGTTTTGAAAGTAAAACTTTGAGTGTTTATAATTCTTATTCGCTTTAAGGTTTTATTTGTATAATATTTTTAGCTTTTCTAAAATCTTTGGAAAAAAGTTTCCTGATGATCAACCAGTGAAATGTGTATAGAAGCTAGCTTTCCCTTAACAATAAGTTTCAGTATTTATCTAATTAAAAATTGGGAATTTAGCACATCATACAGAAATCTTAATAATAAATTTTGTATTTCCAAAAATAACTCTGTTAGAAGCTAATTTTTTCTCACTCTGTTTTTATTCGTATTTGGCGATTAATTTCTCGATGCGGGAGTTACAGAACATGAGCGGGCACTGGTTTCCAAGAAAATGTTTTTTAATATATACAAGTAAGAAGGTATAGTTGGTCAAGCCGTAACATTTGATAGCCTACACCACAGTAATTAAATACAATTTTTCGAGAGTGTACCCTATTTCGGATTCATGGGCAACCGTGGACAATCCAGAGCAAAATTTATGTTATAAGGTTAAGATTTATGTAAAAGTTTTTTGCGCTGAATATTTTTTAGATTACTTCATCTTTATGACTTTTGTTTGCCTTTAAGCAATTTTGGGAAGGAGTTGCTATGAAACTAGGGTTGCCAGAAACCAAACTTAAAATAACTGGACAACGTAAAAAACTCGTCTGGATTTTGGAAAAATAACTGGACAATTTAAAAATAAACTTATATTCGCCGTCTGGCAACCTATGGCTAATTTTAGACCTACTAGCATAACATTTTGTCATGACATAGTAGCTATCGTAAAAATTATTGTCGCCAATTTTTATTAATGCGAACATTTATAAGGGAATTATAGCATTAAAAGCTATTTTCTGGAGTAGTATTTGTATGGGAGCTATGGTCGAATATGGAACGATTGCAATACAAATTCTTAAGCTAATTGGAATAAGATAAGCTTAGACCGAATTCGATCTTAATACGAACATAATTAGATGGTTTATGGTCACGAATACTCAATTCCGGAAAGCAGATTTTATGGGGCCATGTTAACGAATTGACCGATTCTTAGAATTTTCAACAGGGTGGGTCCTTGTGATAATTAGATCACATATGTTTCAAATTTTAGCAAACTATTTCTTGTTTGTTTGTTTGTACACAGTTTACATGGACCGCCAACAAGCCAGCTAATCATCCTGCCTGCCAGCCGGACGGACACAGTTTGATCGATTTAAAAAGTTATTCTTATTCGAGCTCTATAATGATAGGTGTATCTAGGACTAATATTTTAAGGATGTTACAAACCTCAGCACAAAGAAACCTATAAATTTCACATTTTAATTCTAGTTTGGTAATAGCGTTTGTGTAGTAAGTCATTAAAAAAAACGTTTTCCTGTTTGTCATCTTTCGAACACAAAAATAATACTCAATAAAAAGATGAGAACATTTAATTTGGTTTGTTTTTTTTTTTTTAAACCACAAACTGTATTGTGTTCGGTTTAGCTCATTAATGTTCGTTCATTTCTGCTGTGCTTACCGCCCTTTAAGCTGGAAAAACCCAAACATTTTTTACAAAAACAAAATACACATCCGAAAAAAAAAACAAAAAGCCAGCAAAATACTTTTACACAAACAAAACATATACACAACACACAAGCAAGCTGTTCGTGCTGCGGTCGTTGCTAAAATTTTTTGTTTGTTAATTTCTTTATCAATGTAAAAAATTAAACATTATTGAACATTAAAATATAATGTTGTCTACAGTATCACTGCAATTGTTTTGTTTTTTAACCAAGAACAGAACACTATATAATGTTCGGCTCTTTCTTGAAAATAGTTACAAACGGTATTATTGGTTGTGTTCGTCTACGCATACACTAAAAATTAGATATTGTTCCTGGTTATGTGAGCCGAACGCTAAATAATGTTCTCTTTATATTCGAACACTGCTCTTAGGTGCTTGTCTGTGTGTTGGTTGAAATCGATTTGTTTTAGAACTAAGATACGTTTTGGAAAATATTGTTAAATATTTGTTTTACAAATAGCTCAATGATGTTGGGTTATGCAAATTAGTACCTTTCTTATAAATGGCTCAAAATTAAGCGAAAAACCACGCCCTTTAGTAGAGGTCTGGACTTGTGTGCTTGACGTCTGCTTTATATTACCTCAGCATATTATTTAGAATGAGCATTATTAGGTTAACAACATCCATATCTTTTTTGCTCTTTCTTTTATTTTTTGAAAATATGCGTTTAAAAATTTCCTTACGAACTAAGGAGTAGATTAAACTATTCCAATTGTAATAATTATAAAGATTTTCATTCGAGCCCGATAGAACTGAAAATTGTTAAAAATAACAAAAAATTTAATTTTAATCAAGACAAATATGCTTATTCGCAAAAAAAACGTTTAAATTAAATTCAGGCATATGAACATCATTTGACAGCTAGCCCTTTCATAGTTTCTATCGGTCCTAAAGAATCACTTTTTATGTTATAATATTGATTTTTAAACAGCTAATATATAAGCCAAAGTCTACGATTGTCTTTTTCTTGCATTGAATTTTTGGCCTCGATTTTCCGGATCGCAGAGGACTGGGATATTCACGGATAATTGAAAAACAAGATATAAAAACACAAAAAAATATTTTTTTTTATTAAAACTTAAAATTTTAGTCTACATTTTATAGCGGAATTTAAAGTTAGTACGTTATACATATCGCTCTGGTTCCTCTAAAGAGGGTTTAAATTTTGGACAGAAAGCGATCTACAATGTTCCTATTTAGCCACTGTAAAAATCTAATATAATTTTATCTACTCTTTCGACAAAAAAAAAAAAAAACAAACCCAGTCGTATCCCTCTTTGTAATATAAGAGCACATTTCTTTGGCCTTAGGCAAAAGGTCTTAAGTCAGAAACTGTAGTTTTTCATAATATTAAATTGAAAATTATTTACATAGTATTTCATAGACTTTTTTCCTAAACACCAGAAGATTGCGAATAGAAGCACTTGTGCTAGATTTAATTTTTTCATATCGAATGAAATAAAATACAAATTTAATTAGCCGTAGTCCTTGTACCCTGATAAAGGTGTGGCCGGTATATACTTCCTAGTAATGAAGCTCCTAAACCCCTCAAGAATTTTTGCTGAAACTCCGGATCTTGGAAGATAATGCAAATCTGTGACGATTGATACTTTATCCCTCCTAGCTTAAGGCATTAAGGAGCTAGGCGCATCCAAAGTCGAGACCCCCAAAAACGTAAACCCAAGTACAGGTGTACTTGGTGTTATTTTAATGCAAATTTCTGAATTTACTACATAATCAAAGAAGGTTTTTGTTTTAATAATGTAAATTTATGTTATTTTTTTATATAATAATAATAATAACATTAATACGATAATAATTATTTATTAAAATTTTAAGGGTTTTAATTTCGTCCTCCTTATTGTTATTTGGTTGACATTTTTGATTACACAATGTCAATAAAAAAGTGTTGACTTTTTATGATGTTGACATTACTCCGATCACATATTAATCTTATGACCACTTTAAATATTCGTAAATATATTCAGCTACAAAATAGTATTAAACAAAATTTCTTTTTCTTCGAAAATAGAAAGAAAAACGGAAAAAATTGACTGGCCACACCTGTACTTGGGTATACGTTCTCGTAGTAAAAGTTGGGTATAAGGACTAGGGTTACAGCCAGTTCAAAATTCAAAATACTTTTCTTGGGCTTAAGACATTTTTGGCTAACGCCAAAGATATGTATATATGTATATCTATATATAAAAATAGTTTTTGCTTAAAATATAATCATGAGTATTTAAAAGCTGTACCTAAAAAAGAGCGGGACGTTTTCTTCCGCTAAGCTTTTAACAAGGAGGGGGTTAATTGGCATCTATTTGACACTTTATAACAGGTCATTGAAATAGCCTAAATTGACAGATTCAATTGCGGTTTAAATAATGTCTGTCGCAGATATATGTTAATACGATAGATCCCTTTCATATTAAATAATAAAACCAGAGAGACTCAGCTAATACCCGCACAAAATCTGGTCACATTTACTTTTGTGTCAATAACCTTTCCTCTGGTGTAACTAAACTTTATACACATTATCACCAGTTAAGTGATATGTTGATATGTCTTGTTTTTACTTATCACAATTCGTTCCTTTTTATTTTAATATTATGTTTAAAGGTCACGGGATAAGTGCTTTAAAAACAATCGACACAAATTTCCCACAGGGTAGTGTTAACTTTCGTGTTTAATAAAACCTACATAATAGAAACTTAAAATGGAGATAAAACCGCTAGATTGATAAAAAATAGTTGTCAATATTTATTAACAATAGCGGCCAACTTCACTATTAAACGGGCTGTCAAAATCAGATTTTCCAATTGCAAAGCACTGAGGTTGGAAAACAAAGTGAGCAGTATGCCGGTTAATAGATGTAACCGCGGTTAATAAAGACCGTATAATCGAGGCTCTACTGTATTTAATTTTTTCCATAAACCGGCGCACGCTGTTATTTTATCTATTTCCGATTACACTCAACATCAAGTAAGCACAATATAAAGATGTATTACAAAAGGGAGAACTAAATTGGTTTGTATTTTTTATGCAGGGGACAAATTATGGCATTCGATATCGAACGAATTTTCAAAACAACTGAAATGGAAATTTCGATCGAAATCGAATACTGTAATTTGGCCCCAGGTCTTTAGGAACGCATTAACTTAAACCAGGTATCCAAATAATTTTTCCTAGTACAGTTCTTTATCATAATTTTCCAACTTCTTACTCACCCCCACATAGTAATGATGCCATATCCTTTGCATATCATCACTGCCACCAACTTCTGTTAGTGAACACTGTGATTCCATCAGCTTGAAACTATAGTTGTGCACACCATTTGTTGCATCGTAGTCTAGACGTTGTTTTTTCGACAAATAATGAGCAATTTCAGTTTTTCCACTGCCACTCAAACCCAGTAACAAAAGTTTTAGTTTTTTATCTGGAACAGTGCCAACACTAACAAAGAAAACAAAAGGATCATTAATTTTGTATACATATTTCCATTTAAAGTACATCCCAGTAAAATATTATTTATTTTAACATTGAATACTAATTTTCTTTCAAAAATACTATTTTACCTATTTTGTGGTTTTCTCTTACAACAACAGCAACACCAGTAGCAACAATGTGAAAGGCATTTACACAAATTTAAACCCATTTAGTTCATTAATTGTAATTACAATCATTTTCTATGTTTATTAAATATCTTGTAGTTGTAATAATGAATTTTATTGTTTTTAACTCATACGGGAGTCTGCCTGTCTGTCATTCGAAATGTAAGTTTTATTTAAAAATTCTGTATTTATGACTTGTTAATTTTCCAAGAAAAGAGGCTTTTGAAATGAAAATTTTGTTTGTTTATTATTAAACTTGATGTTGTTTGTTTGTAACATGTTGGTTATAGAATTTGGTGGTTGTTAATACGTTGCTTGTTTAGTTTGTGTTAGTGCCTGGTTGCTTAGAAACACTTTGAATAGATGATTGAAGCCTTTCGTAAAATAAGTTACTAAATAGCAGTGTTGCATTTTTACGGTATTTTTTTAATTTACCATGAAATGGGATTATAGATGTAATTTATGTCGGAATATAATTTTGGTTTTCTAATATTTAACAATTTTATAAAGTTTAATATCAGAGAAAAATATATTTTGTATAAAGTCTAATAATGATAAGCATGGCAAGTTTTTTTACAACCTTTAAGTTAGAAAAAAAAAAACATGTGTAAATAATACAAAAAAGCGAAGCATGTATTAAAATAGCCAATATATAATTGTAATACAGTGAAACATTTTAGTAAGAACGAATTAATAGCGCCATTAATAACAAGGCGGCATTAAATAGCCCTCACGAAATAACAAAACAAAAAAAATTAATAGAAAATGCGAAATCAGACAACGCCGCTCATGTTAAAATATACAACAGTTTAATAGTATTATTGTTATCGACAACCATATTATGGTTAAATAAGTCCTCCATCAAGAAGCTACAATCATATTATGGTTGCCTCCGAACATGCTATTGCTATAATAGCATGGTTGGTTTTCAAACTACTATTGTTAATTTAAAAACAAATTATTGTCATGTTTAAACATAACATGCTAAGAGGCAACCATAATATGGTTGTGGCTTCTAAATGGAGGACTAATTCAACCATCATATGTTTGTTGGAGACAATAATATGGTTAAATTAAACATTATCTATATGTACTACTGGTTAAAGATTGATGTTTGACTGTTGGCTAACGGCACCGCAGTGGTGCAGTGGGTAGAAAACAAAGATCTTCTGACGATAGAAAGTGGTGTTTCTTGAAACATGTCAAGATCGACCCGGGTTCAAATCCCAGCTCAGCCAAGAACAATTATCAATAAATTTTAATAAAAATTCCAAGTTGTAAAAATTCCTTCCCTCAGTGAAAATAATTTAATGAAAATTAAATTTGATGAACTCAAGCCTAATTAAGGAATATCAAAAATTATCTATATGTTTAAAAATTTTTTTTTTAAATAGTTTTATTGGAGGTGATCATATTTAAACATGTTTTTTCTCCGAATTACAGTTCAGAAAACTATCCAAGTATTTACTTTGTTCAACCATGTTATTGTTACGAACAACCATGTTATGGTTGAATTAGTCTCCCATCAAAAAGCCGCAATTATATTATGGTTACCTCCTACCATGTTTTGTCAAATAATAACATTATTGAAGAAAGTTACATTTCCATTCATTTTTAAGTGGAAGATCAACAACCCAGAAACTTAACACGCATTTAAACAAAAATCTCATAAAAATCTTACGGAAACATTGACATCGATATAAAATACGTCCAAATTTACTTAAAATTATTTAATGGAAACATCAGGAAATTTGGAAGTAGTAGATCCAATTAGACACACATTCTGGATCAATTACTTCTTCTTTTCGTCAAATGTCTGCCATATGTGACCGTACCTTAAGTATTAGGGGTGTGCTGGAAATCGAAACGTAAAACGCAAGAATTTGGAAGTTGTTGTTGTTTCATTTAGTTTAATTTTTGTTATAAAATTCTGTTTAATAGAGAAATATTTGTAAAATACCTATTTGTCATAAAATTCTTTAATTACAGAAATCTTATTAAAAAATGTATTTTAAAATTCTTTCGTTTTATGTTTACGATTTTCAGCACACCCCTTTATAAGTGAAATTGAATGTCATACAGTCATAGTAGCTAGCAGGGTTGTCAAATTTGTTTTGATCTTTTTCGCTAAGCTCAATGTCAAAAATCGCTATAGACTTGCTTCTTCGTTTCGAATCCCGCTTTAATTCGACAAAAACGGAAAAAGTCGCCATGATAGAAATTTTGTTTAATTGAAGACAAACAAGTACAATAAAATAGTTTATAGTAGTCTACTCAAAGCAACAAAACAAAAATTTTTGTTGTAAGTATAAAACAAAGAATAAAAATAATATTATTTTTCAGTATTGACTTAAAGGATTCTGAAAATATGAATGAAAAATATTTGCAAAATGTGTATAATTTTCTTATGACCGTTCGCCCTACAAGCAATTGATTGTGTAGTAAAATTTATATGAGAAGCACTTAAAAACCTGAGTGGTTTTCAAAGTTTTTCTTGGGATTCAAAAATCTAATTAACAAAGTTTCGTTTAAATGTGCTACATTCCCATTTCATACTTTTGATAAACTGAAATTTATTGTTGAAGGGATCAGCTATTTCTATGCGCATTTCACTGGTTGCTTAGGCCAGATCGTCAGGAAACTTCATTCAAAGGTTTTAGAAAAACTAAAGATATTACACATATAAAACTGTTAAGCGAATAAGAATTATAAGCCACAGTTTTACTAGAAACAATATCAAAGCTTAAACAAAAACAACAACTATGAATAGTGAGTTTATCTTTTCTTGATTTTGCAATTTTTTTTTGGGATCCATATAAATTTTTCTACACAATCAACTGCCTGTCACATAGAAGCAGCACGTTAATCTGCATGAAAATAAGATCACGCCTTTCGGATGAAAGCATCGACAATCTATGTTTTTTTCGAACAAATTTTAATTCACAAAAAGGAATTAAAAAAACTTTGAGTACTTTACCTCTGAATTAATATCTTTATATAAATTATATTTAATTTTTAATTGTTTTGCTTTGTTTTTAATATCGACCTGTTTTGTCTTTTTTTAATAACTTCACATCGATGGCTTGATATAAAAAAGGCCTAACTCGATTTTTTTTGTTTGTTTACATTGTTTACAGGGAAAGAAAAAAACTTAATAATATTAAATAAAATTGTTTACAGGGAAAGAAAAAAAAACTTAATAAAATTTGTAAAATTTTAGATAAAAAAATTTACCTAGAATGCAATTTTTAAAAAAAATATCCAAAAAAGGTTGTACTACAGCCCCTTAAAAGTTTTAAATCAAGATACATGTGTCATTAGCCACCAGAATAAACAAAAAAGCTATTTATTAAAAAAAATAGAGTGAGACCTTTTTTATATTAAGCCATTGATATGTATGTATAAACTAGCTGTCCCGGCAAACGTTGTTTTGCCATATAATTTATTTTTAGCGAAAGAAAGAGTAATAAAGCATTTATACCATGATCGGCGATGAAAAAAAGCTATTTATGTCTTTATTTCTGTTCGTTACATATTCAAAAGTTTCACAAAAAAAAAGTGAAGTATGAAAATCAAACAGAGATAATCAAATTTCCCTACGAAGAGCAATTGCGTGTACGATATTGTTTGTCAGTCCTTCTTTAGCCAACACAAATAAGCCTGATGGCTTGCCGATTCGAGAACATGCCACGTATAATTATCCGTGTGAAAAACATGGTGTGCCCAAATCTAAGCCGCAAACAGACATCCTTTGGATTTGCGACTTATTGATTGTCATTGCAAATGCTAATCTATTAGAAAATTAAAACCGTTTGAATTCAATTGGAACATGTGTGGCAATCATCGGAGTTCGTGGCAGCAAAACTTTTTCGTCTCGGAATTTACCATTCAAAATGGTAGCTTCGATAACGTTTTTCATAAACTTTTTTACCGACCAATCGTGTACCACTGCATAGCCTAAGTAGAATAACCGGAGAAAAATTAAAAAAAAATACATAAACTTTTCAAAAGAATCGGTTAATTAATTAAGTAGGTATGTATAGGAGGGGGTGCTTTTACCGTGCTTTTACCGAAATAGCTTATTCAAGTCAGTGTAGAAAGGTAATTTTCAGCACTCAGATTAATATTGGGAGATTTGAGATATAATTTATCTGAGGAACATTTAAAATCAATTATGATGGTAAAATTGAACACCTGAAAATGATTTCTTAACAATGACTTGAATGCCAGCCAAAACTTATAAGCTATTTCTATGCATTCATGTTTTTATAGCTGATAATGGATAAGTCACATAATATATTATATTCATATAGAAATTTGAATGAAGCAGCATATTATAATACATACGGCATCAACAAATAAATAAGAGTTTTGAATTGATTTTTATTATTGATATAAAAATATAAAAATCAAAAATAACTTTTATTTTTCATTTAAAAATATAAAAATCAAAATAAACTTTTATTTTTCATTTAAAAATATAAAAATCAAAAATAACTTTTATTTTTCATTTAAAAAAATAAAAATCAAAAATAACTCTTATTTTTGATTGTTAAAATAAAAATCAAAAATTTAAATATCATGCAATATGTTGGATGCATTTCGCCTAAAAATCATGATGGTGTAATTAAAAGTTTTCTACGATGTTCATTTATGTATGATTTATTTCTTCAAAAATTGAAAAATAACTCTTATTTCCGGTCCCTGATTAAAATCATAAAAATCGGTCAAGCCGTTTCGAATGTAATTCGAAAATGGGGGGCATTTTGTTCTAATCTAAATGCCATATCTCCGGAACCACTGGGCCGATTTCATGCAAGCTTCACATAAACCATCTACAGACTTATCCCCAACCTACCCTTAAATTTTGGTTGAAATGGGTCGACCCGTTTTCGCAGTTAGTGGTGACATCAAAGTGTACACTTCTTTTTATATATATAGATGAATTATATTTTTTTTTTCAATAAATATTTTAAATAAACAATAAATTGGATTGAATAATATAATATAATTGGAAATTGTTTTATTCTTGATGCTTTGTATTTATATATTTTTATTTCATTAATAGTACCGAAAATACCGGTATCGAGATTTCCTTAATACCGAAAGGCCTTCGGTATTGGAATCCCTATCCTCAATGTACAAAAACCAAAAAATGCAAAGAGAAAAGTTAGCAAACATGTTTTAAACTTATCAACTCGATGTTTCCGCGTAATTTTAAACTTTCATTCTATAAGACATTTCTATATACTACAATATACAGATTTTCCTAAAAAGCTTTCAACTAAATTTTTGCTACTTTACGCAAAGTAATTCATGCTTCATTTACAATCAGCTTCAATATCTTGTTAAAATATTACCGCCTTCATTTTTAGTTTCTCCTCTTACTCCGATCATTTGTTTAGGCCTGCGCTTATTTTATACGATTTTAATCGCTACACCAAACAGATACGAATCTCAGCAAATTGATGTTGTTTGACAAAACAGGTTAAATCGAGTTTGAAACTTAATTTATTATGTGGGCACTTCAGCTGCTGATAAAGTGTAATATTAAGCACCTCTTTGAAGTGCAGTTTTAATACTCGAGTAGGAGAAGAAAAAAATAAATGTTATCGCTTGCAACACATCAAGGTGGTGGTAACAATTATTTCGTAGTAATTTTCTTGTTTAAGTATAATTTATCTATGCAAGTGATCTAAATTGCTGAACAACAAGTAAAACTAGATGCCACCAACCTGTAGGTGATACGAATATTAATGTATGAATGTAGAATGATGGAAAGGGAAAAATACAGAATAGTAGGCAAAACTAACGATAAGCTCTTGAAAAGCAGGGTAAACCAGAAAGTAGGAAAAAACCATTCTGTCAGAATCTTGATATATATTTTTGGATTAATTTAAAATTTAAAGTGATTATTAAGAAATTTAAAAATGGCTTAAGCATTAATCAAAAACCCGCTTCATGAGGACTAACTGTTTTACATATTATCTGTGTTTCATGTGCTTTTTTTTGAAAGCACTTAAGAAAAACATTTTAATTTTTATAAACTGCTAAAGAGTATACGAACTCATTAAACTCAACAGATTTTAATATTTTTAATTTGAGTTTTCTTTCATTTTACACTTTTTTTCATTGGCAGTGTGGATTTTTTGCTGTCAGTTTTTTTTTATTTCTTGTTATTTTTTCAGATGTTCGTTTGCCAAGATCAACACTGATTGTCATTTATATTTTAAGATACTGTTATTTTTGTCATTAATTTGCAGTTTATTATTTTAATATGTTGCACGTTTTTATTTTTCATTATTTTATGTTGCCACAATAACGTGTGCAGCTGTTGCATGTCTTAATATTTTTTTTTTTTTTTTTTTTTTTGGCAAAAGAAAATTTTTAGAAGTTATGAATGAAATTTTGCACAAAAGATGTTTTAATACTGCGTGTTTGTAATTTTCTTAAGAAAAGCAAAAGCCTTTTAGTAAAAAATGTACAGGTTATTATGTCTTGTCTCCAAAAATTTAGAAAAATTTTTTTTTTTAATTCATCAAAAATTAAAAAAATGTTATAAGTTGTATTATTGTAAAAATTTTTGTTTATTATTATTAATACAGGGTATTTAAAAGTTTTTTTCTGATATGTGTAACACTTCAGTGCTCCAAGATTGTATGCACGAAAAAAAAACGTCTAGGCACAGGCCGCCCCCCTAGAATTGTTATTTAAATTGTAGATAGATGTTGTGTAAAATATAAGAATAAAAAGATAATGTTAACTGCCGCCGCACAGTGGGGTAATGGAATAGAAAGTGGCGATTAATTCATAGAAGTCGTAATTTTAAAATGTTGTTATTTTTTATTGATGGATATTAAAAAATACATAAAAAAACCAGCATTCAAAATAATTCGGCGAATGGGCTGAAGCACAAATTGATATGGATTTTGAATTTCCATTCAAAATTTTATTTTCCAATGAAGCCCATTTTTGGTTAAGCAGAATTGTCGCATTTGGGGTGAGAAGAATCCACAAGGCTTTGTCGAAACACCATTACATCCTCAGAAAATTACTGTTTGGTGCACTTTATGGGCTGGCGGAGTCATTGGCTTTTATTGCTTCAAAAACAATGATAAAAGTTGTTGAAAATTAGTGTTCCAGATTGCGCCTTCTACGCGCCAGCCGTGGCGGCCACATGGCCCAAATCATATTTAAACTTAATGTCATAAATTTTTCTATCCAAAAAACCGTTTCATTGATATCAAGAATATATAACTATGTTTTATTATGATTTAAACTTGTATCACTATATAAAAAACACCCTTTATTAATATTTTATGCATATTTTTTATCAACTGCAAATCAATTTTTGTAAATTCTGCAGATACTTTAGCATTCTTAAAAAAAAACGCCTTGCAGTATTACCATCGTTTGAGTTTCTAAAACCTGGTTTTGGTTGGTCAACAATCAATCCAGTTGTCTCTCTTAATTTCTTTTGAATGCGTTTTCTACAAATAACAAGAAAAGATAATAAAAACAACATGTTTTTTTGGTTGTTTTTTTTAATATTGATTTTTAGCAAGTGGAGTTCTCTCACAAAAACCTTCATAACTCAAAAATGGCACAAACGCGCAAAAAGGCCTTTTTGGGATTTATTAGCTAAAATCTCATATTTTAAGAGCATAAAAGCATTTTTTCCTGCACTCATACGCAAAGTTGTTGAAACTCAATGTATATATCAAAAATACCACATTTTTAGAGCAATTTGATTTATTATTTTTTTAATATTTCTAAAACATTTATCTAAATAAAAAATAATTTTTTATATGCTCATATATCTGAAGTTTAACGTTCCATGATAAAACTTTTACTTATAGAAGTTTTAACCCTAGAGTACGAACCATATTTTACGTACGTTGTAACTAATGATCGTCGATTCGACGATGTATTTTTTAACTGCCTATAACTTTGGCTTAAAAGCAAATATACTTTTTCAATAAATGTTATTATTCATTATGGCACCTAATAAGTTTATATAAGAAAATAATTTTATTTTAATTCATATAGATAAACGAAATATTTAATTTTAGAACTTTTTTATTTTATGTTGCACATATTTTTGGAATCATAAAAAATTACCTATAAAATATTGTTAGGAAAACTGAAAAACTAAAAAAGAATCAAAACTTAAAAAAGACATTTTTGTCTTTAAAAAAAATAAAAAAATTTTTTTTTTAAATAACACTTTGAGCCAGAGTCACAAAGTTAAACTTTGTGCTCTCCGCATATGGGTTTTTCGCATATATCACTTTTTGATTTTGACATTCGTCATTTTTTCGTATGGGCATGATCTACACATACTTCATTTGTGTTCGTTTTTATTTTCTCCTAAGCTGGACATTGGTGCCACTATTGTTTGAAGTAACAACATTTGCAATATTTGCTCACAAAGTTGAAAAATAAAAGTCACGTTAATACTAACCATCGACGATTCGACGAGTACAAAACCAATAAAAGCAATGTTCCAGCAACGCAATTCAAAAAACACAATTACACACAGCAAAAGTAAATCATCTACTAACAGCATACAAAATTTGAGAGTGTTAGACACACCCATTTAAAAGTAAATTAATCAAAAGGAAGCGATGCTCGTCGAAACGTCGATCATTAGTACTCTAGGGTTAATAAAAAATATAATCACTTGAAGTATCAAAACTTTCTCTTTTAATCAATGCGCGCAAAAATAACAAAAATTATTGAGCTTTAAACACACACTGCAAATAAAGTAAGCTCCTTAGAACTTTTATTTTTGCAGTTAGTGATGTATAATTTTATCTACTTTCATATGGTACGAAATACGGTTGTGAAAATTGCATTCCAAAATTGCATTCCACCCCTCTATGCGCCGCATCGACGCTGATGTTTGAAGGTGCATTTACTAGGGGAAAATAAATTTTTTGAGTTTTTGTATAAATTTTGCCATTAAATAATTACTTTAGCAATAAAGTATAAAAGAATCGGAATTTTTTCGAAATTATACATTCTAATGATATATAAAAGGCAAAATTTGTTTAAAAAATGTTAAAGTTATTAAAATTTCCCCATTAACATGTCTCAGACCACTTGAGCAAGAAATGTAGAAATGAAATTAACATATTTTGATAAATATTTGAATAAGAGCTAAATTTTACTTAAAATATATCTGTATTTACTTGTATTTGAGATTTTATCTTGGAAGGACACCGTTAACCTATTCTCAGGTATGACGAAAAAAAAAATAATTTTTTTAACGTCAGTTTCAAAACTCGCTTTTCAAATTTGTAAAAATTTTGTTAAATGAATTTCAGAATTTTTTTTTATTATCACATTGGGATTTATTGTGGATATAATGGAATAAAAATATGAAAAATGTATATCAATACCTCCCATAGTTTTGCCGTACCTGAGATTTAAATTTTACTATTTTCGGGAACAACTAATTTGTTGCCCATATTTTGGCGAATTAGCCTAATTTCGTTACTGCTGTTAATTTTAAGTAAAACTCATTCAGAACATTATAATCCAGATAATTTTATATATACACTTAAGGTTTTACTACAATCGGAAAACATTAACCCTAAAATCATGAAAATCAAATTTCAAATTTTGGCATGTCTGGAGTTTCTAAAGAAAAGATAACGAAATTTTGTTTATTTTTGTGCCGATTTTAATGACGCTTGAAAAAAAATATACCCTAAACTCATACGAAGACAAAACAATGCAAAAATGTAGGTTAACCCTTTAATGCACTTAGAGTCAAAATGACCCTAAACTTTTTAAACTTTGAAAAATATGTCAATAAATAATAAAAAAATTTTGGGAACACATAATTTCTAACTAATATGATTTCCTTTGTCGTGCTTAATTCCCAATTTTCTTTCTTGAAAAATGCACTGAGAATTATTGTTCGAAATCAGCAGGAAACATTATATCAATAAATTTTAGAAAAGCCAGGATATTAGATAACAAAACTGTATAGTGAACGAGAATTGCAAACACTCAAAATCTTATTTGCAACGATATCAAAGCTTAAACAAAATACCAAAAATAAACAGTGAGTTTAGTGTGTTGAGTGGGAAATTTAAGGAAAAATAAACTCACTTTTAATTGTTGGTATTTTGTTTAAGCTTTGATATCGTTGCAAATAAAATTTTGAGTGTTTGTAAAGACAGAGAGTTTCTACTCTATTATTTTCTCTATGACAATAACTACGACGTGCACAGAAAAAATTCTCCCACATTTTTCACCAATTAAAGCATTAATCAAAAATATAATCAGTTTTAATTAAATTTTTAATCAAGTAAATTAAACGTTTAATTAAGTGAAATAAACGTTTAATTAATACTATTAATTGGTTTAATTTATACTATTAATTTGTTTACTGGTGCAAATTTAATTAATTTTTTAATTAATATCACAAATTTTTTAATTGAAATTAAGTTTTATTTTTTTCTGTGTGATCATCAAAGCAATTAACAGCTAATCCAGGACCCGTTAAGTTCTAGAGGTACCTGTAGGTACCTGTTAAAAAACTGTAAACTTCAAGCCACGGATAAGCTCAGGGATTCGGCCCCATACAAAAAACTATTTAATTTGAATCGTTCATCCCCTAGAATAAAATAAAGGCAAATTACCTTTTCAAAATCATTTTTGCTAACACCTTCTTTCTTCGATTAAAACATATCGCATATCGTTATTAAAAGTTGGACAAAATTTCATTTTTCTCCTATATGGTTTTTTTTTGATTTGACAGAAGTTCTTGATTAACTTATAGTATATCGGATCCGTCCCTCCTTGTTGTAATTTTTTCGCAACAATTTGGCATCATGTTATTTCATTTTTAAAATTAAACACTTTCTTTTCATTACTTAAAAAAAAATTGCTTGAAACTTTTAAAAATTTTGCATATCTTAATTACCGAACTAAAAAATCTATAAATGCTTTCCTTAAAACAAAATCATAACTTTTTCTTAATTGTAATTCTAAAATATCAAAAACCAACCAAACCAGCTTCAACAACTTCCAATCCAAAAAAGAAATCATGTACACACACTTGTTTGGCATAAAGCCAAAAAATTCTTCAAAAACATTTTACGTGCAAAGTACGTGTGGCATGACAATATTCTTATTTGGAAAAGAGAAAAAGATTTAAAAAAAGAATCTAAAACTATAAAATAAATAAGAACTATACAAAATATAGAAAAGAAAAGAAATTGTTGGAAAACTAAATTGACAGGATTTTCCGGTTAATGCCAAATGAAATTATGTTCACATGGTTTGCAAATATTATAGCACAACTGTATTATAAATTAACCCATTAGGAAGGGCAAGCAATATTTGCAAATACTGTTAAATTATTCAATAACGAAATATTTGGAACTAAACTTAATAGGCATGTAGTAATTAACTGTGTATGCAAAAAAAAGTTAAAGTTCACATTAGTTAACGAATTCATTAATCCCACACACTTTAGCTGGACTTAATGTATTGGTTAACTAATGTGAACTTTAACTTTTTTTGCATAAGGGGATAACAAATTAATAATTAAGATGTGTTTGGAAAGTTATCAGACACCCAGAGAGAAAACATGTTTCAATATGGTCACCTGAACAAAACTATATTTAAAGACAATTTTAAACATATTGTGGTTAATTGAACCATATTATTCTCCCCGACAACATGTTTCTTCTCTGCGTGTACCCCTTATCTTATATATGTGCCAGTTGAACTGCAAATGAATATCCATACAATGGTTACCTCTGAACATTTTATGATTAATAATAACAAAAATATGTTTAAGACTTATAACAGCACGGTTTTTTTTCAACCATAGCATGTTGCTATTAGAAAACAGGAAAAAACTATTTTTTAATTAAAAAAAAAATTATTGTCATATTTAACCATGACATGCTGACAGGCAACCATAATATGTTTGTGGCTTCGTGATGGAGGACTAATTTAACCATAATATGGTTGTAGGTAGCAACAACATGGTTGAATTTAAACATAATATGTTTTAAATTTTTTTTAAATAGTTTTGTTGAAGGTGACCATATGGAAAAATGTTTTTTCTGTGCGCGTATTTACAAGAACTTTTGATTCTATGGTTCAATATATTAACTATAAATTGTTTAAATAATAATATGTTGATTTCACATCTACTTGATACAATATTCAAAAATGTTCCTTGAATTTTTTTTAAAGGTTAATAGCATTTTTCTCGAAAAATCAAATTTTTGGAAAAAATTCAACTTATTCCGATAAAAGTTTTTCCGAATGGTTATTCAATTGGGTTTTAATGGTTTAATTGAAATTTTTTTTTAACAAAGATCAAAGAAATGCGCAACAAGAAATAAACTCATTAGTGAGTTTTAGTAACGAAAAATTAAGTGTATTAAAAGGTGACAAAAATAGAATAAAAAATTTTAAATCTTTAAAAATTTGACAGCAAATCTATGCAATTAAAATTTGAAGTAGCAGTAAAAAATTTATTTTAGTGCTGCTTGAAGTTTTTCAGTTGTAAAAGTTCGAATGCATCTTTCAAATGTTTTATTGATTGTGAGGTAAATATAAAAAAGGAAGTTGAACAATTTCAGTTGAAATTGCATTCAGAATCAATTACAGTCTATTCGTTCGTCTATGATTTATCCAATTTTTCAATCTTCAATCGATTTGGTTGTTTTTCTCAGTTTTATTTATCGAATCTTATACATATATTAAAATGTTTATATGAACTAAAAATAATAAGTCAAATCTTAATCTTTTTTTTAATTTACTTCTTGCCAATGCCGAACAAAAATTCTCCTAAACATTGGTTCCGTAACATAGGTGTTTAGCGCACTGCTGAGCGGATAAGTGCGGCAGTATCTCTTCTTAGGTAAAAAACTGATTTTTTTAAATAAGTAGAATTCGATTCATGATTTCGAATGGCCCCTTTTTTCTGTTAGGACCACCGCTCAGGGGATGACCCCTACTAATGCATTGCATTGTGTTGGAACTAGGAAAATAGGTTGTGGGAAGGAGGAAAGAGGGTGTATTGTTTTTGAACATTCGATTTGAACTTAATCATGTTGTAAGTGAGAGGGAAGACGTCTGCAGGAAGGTTATTCTACATACGAACAGTCCGAGAAAAAAACAAACTCTCTCTGTAATGCGTTGTATTATTCACCTGCCAATCGACCACATAAGGATAGGCTCTTGAGGAAAAACGTGTAATACGAGGAACCAGATCCCTAATTTCGTCAGAACACATCCCATTGTAGTAACGATAAAATAAGCAAATACAACCCACATTGAAACGGTGCTCAAGGGAGTCAATAGACTTGGATACCCCACTGTCACCAATGAGACCCTTCGCCCTCTCCTGCACGCGGTCGAGAAGCTCAAAAATAGACTTTGAAGCACCGGCCCACACAAGAGAGTTGTATTCCATACGCGGTCGGATATAGGTGGTATAAATAGTAAGGAGATCAGATGGAGTGAAGTATATCTTACTTACATCGTCTTAAAAAACCGAGGCACTTGAATGCTTCTTTCAACACCTTGAATATATGTTCTGTCCATCGGACATCACATTGTATCCTCATGTCCAGAACATCACCCATACCACCCATATATACAGATGAGGCACCTTGAATTGTCGCGCTTATGCGTCAGCATAAACTTTGAAAAGTGCCGACCAAATTGCAATTCAGGGTTATTAGCCATTCCTTGCTTAGGAATTGGCGTTATATTAGCAACTTTCCAGCAGACTTCCGCGGAATGGTGTAAAAGTACTGAAAAGGTTTGCTAAGGGACGAGCTAGCGTCGAAGAGCACTGCTTCAAAACCAGTGCAGGTATATCATCCGGCCCAGGAGACTTGTTTATGTCGAGCTCCGCAAGAGCCCTTTAACACAAAATATCACTTTAAAATGTTAAAATGTGCTAGTTCAGATAAGTCAGGTTTACATGAACAGGGGGGTAATTCTGGCAGTCGTGATCGAAAACTTTTTCAAATTGAAAGCAATTTTATTTTTAATTCTTTAAGTCGATATTGAACTAATCAAAATTATTTTTTCAGTTTAGTAAAGCTTTTATTTGTGTTTTCACAATACTGAAAAAATAATTTCGATTCGTTCAGCATCGACTGAAAGAAATAGAAATAATATTGCTTTCGAATCGAAAAGGTTTTCAATCACGACTGCCAGAATTAGCCCCCAGGTTTTCCTTATTTTTTTGTTTTTGAACCTGTATGCACGTTCATAAACAGTTTGTGTCGTCAATTTGATTTTTATTTACCTTTTAATTAAACTTATCTTCCGTTTTACAAATATAGAAACAAAGAAAAGAAGAAATTGAAGAGGTACGAGGTACGTTCAAGTCTCCTTTCCATTCTTATTTCTCCTTTCTCCTAAAAACTTAAAACTTGACGAGTCAAACTTGTAATGTCTGCACCTGTACTTTGTGATTTATCGAAGATTTTTAAGCAATAGGAGTTAAGCTTAGGCATGTTAGGTCAGGCCACAGGTAGTAAAAGAAAATATGGGTCCAATGATTTTTCTTGATTATAATCAGTGAAGCCAACTCTTTGGATACTAAACGCATGAAGACATGATACATTTTAATGCAATTTTTTTTTACAAAAAGGCGCAAAAAGGCCTAAAATATATTTTTTAAGTAAAAACCCAAAACTTTAAACAAAACAATTTGTTAAAAAAAAAAAACATTTTTGAGTAGTGTTTGATCGAACGTTCACGTACGGTTACGGAGTTCGACAAAAAATTATGTTCAGCAAGAACGCAGTGTTCGGCGAAAATTTTAACAGACTTTACCGAATACCGAACTTTTTTATGAAACACGAAAGCACCACATTGTAGAACTCCAAGAAGACCAGGACGAAAGTGTGGTTGAAAAGGAATCAATATGTATTTGACTGAACTTTTAAGTCGTGCAAATACAGATATATTTCAATAATGGAACTCCAGTCCATTGATAAATCTTAAGGCCGTGAGTTACCCAGCAAAAACTTTACTTACCAAGTAAGTTAGCAAATAATGTTGGAGAAAATAAACACTACTTATTTTTCGGCTGTATAACTACTTATTTTTGTTCGAGGTGTCCACAGAATTCAGTACTTACAATACACTTACTAGAAGTCAAAAAATATCTAGTAATTATTTAACTACTAGTAAGTTGAATTGTAAGTACTTACAATATACTTACCAGAAGCCAAAAAATCACTAGTTAATAGACCTAATAAGTAATTATTGAGTGCGTTACCAGTAAGTAAATATTCAGTACTGAAAACAACACAAGTAATAAGTAGTTACTGAGCTGATTATTAGTAAGCAAATATTCAGTAGTGAAAATAATAGAAATAATAAGTAGGTGTTGTGGTCATTACTAGTAAGTACTTATTACAGTTTTCAAAATAATGACAATTGTATGGACAACTACTTACCAGGTAACGTATGAAATAACTACCACCTATTACTAAAAATCAAAAAGTTTTTCCTGGGTAGTTGCTGCTGCTGGACAACTTTATTCAGACCGAAGAATTTATGTCCGTAGGATAAAAGCAAAAAAATTTCTTTTTAGGCATTATAATATTAAAATATTGAATTTTGAGTGATAATTCATATTCTATATTAAACTCCTTTACCATAAAACCATGGCTTTTTTCTGCGCGTGTATTGCACTTTTGTATATTTTTTTAAATTTTTTAACTATAAAATAGTTAACAATTTACTTTAAAGTCTTTTCATTTTGCATATGAAATCCGGAAATTTTATTTTGTTTTAAATTAATAAATTAAAAATAGTATTATTGTTCAGATTTTTTTTTAAAGAATGTTTTGGTATGATCTGGCTTAAGCTACCAGCGAAATGGGCATAGGAGCTTGCTTATTCCCCAGGAATAAATTTTAGTGTATTTGAATAAAAATTGGGAAATTACAACATCATAATTAATGCATAAATATAAAATGATTCGATGAACATTTTGTTTGATTTATTTAAAATTTCCAATAATTTATTTAAACAAATCACGTAAACATTTTGTTGGAAAAAATTATTTTGGGCAACAACTTTTTTTATTGACTCAATAATCTTAGTTGTTGACTAAAAATTCAATAACTTTACTTACAAACTTTTTTTATCAATACAGCAAAAATCCTCATTGCAGAAAATTCAAAAATGTTTTTCTGAACATCAAGTCATGACCAGGGCTGCCAGACTTTTGAATTTATCCCCAAAATCGAGGACAAAGAAATTCATTTGGGGATTGGGGAATTTTTTGGGGATTTAAAAAAAATTCGGAGATTTTTTGGGGATTTTTAAAATTTTTAATATATTTTCCCTTCTTTTATTATTTACGCTTATTTTATTTTGTTTCGTATATAAAATATGAAAAAAAGTAGCAAAACTTTTAGCATACTCAACTACTTATACGGTGTAAAAGGTCATAATTAAGATAACCATTTTTAAAAGGTAAAATGTACTTAATAAACTTATATTATTATTCTTGAGTGAGTGTTTCAAAAAGGAAGAATTTAAAAAAAGTATCTAAAACCGTTGACAACACTTACAATTTTTGATTTTTTTAAGACAATTTTCAAGCAAATATTGTTCTGCTTGTAATTAATCGCTGGAATCGCATAGAAAGGATTTAAAAAAATGTGCCGAAGCCAGTCGCTACAAACAAGGGGAAAGCTAGCTTTCCCTCAACAATAAATTTCAGTGTATTTATCAAATATGGAAAATTGGGAATTTAGCACGTCATACAGAAATCGTATTAATGATAAATTTTGTATTCCCGTAAATGACTTTGATAATAATTATTTTACTAAAAATTTTCATTTGGGGATTTTTGGAGATTTAAAAAAAAAAATTTTAAATTTGGTCAGAAAAAAAAATATTAACTTTTTTAAGTTTTGTTTTTTAATTTGCGGATTTTTGGAGATTTTTTTTTAATTTTTTAGGGACAAGGAAAAAAGTACCTGTCGGCCCTGCTTAAGACTATAATTTCTTTTAAAATGAAATGACTTTTGCGTTACTGTTAATTTGATTGCTACTACACTATGATCAATTATATTTTGTTTGAATATGGGCGAGATGTTGTTTCAACAGGATGGCGCGCCATTACGGTACATCGACTTATTGAAATTAAGATTATCTTGTGTGGGGCTACGTTAAGTCACTAATTTATAATTATAAACAAGCACAAATTGACACCTTGTAGACTTAAGCTACGGTCACACTTATTAAATATTTGACCAAGTAAGCATAACCACTACTTTTGTTTATAGTTGGTGAGATTTAACATGGTCTTAATATCACAAATAAACTAATTATACTACTAGACATAGCGAAAAACTGTTTTTTTTTGCAAGATATGGTATTATAATCAAAATAAATATTGGAATTAAAAGAAATGATTATTAAGTTTGCTTGTTGGTCCCGTTTTTTCTCCTAGCAAATATTGCCTTTAATTAGATTGATAACAAAAATCACATTCAGCATTGTTCGGCGGCTTTTTAAAGTTGGTAAATGAATCTCCAATAACCTGGTTCTATATGGAGGAAGATATAAAGATGGATTTGGGCAAGAGCTCCGTAACGGTCGAAAAAGTGGCCCAGAATTGAACCTCCAGAATGCGCTTTATCAGGAACAGCCGCGGTTTCTAAAATTGTATTCAAATGTTAATGATATACAAGTAAATTAATATTTGGAATAAAATATTTTTGTATTATTATTGGTAAATTTAAGTGCTATCGGGCTTAAAAACGCCCTTTATTTTCATGTGGATCTATTTCTACGAGTAATGAAGGGCCTTTGTAAGAATTTATAACCTCTTGTAGCGTTTAAGTAACTAGAAAATAAATAATATCCTGAATTTCTGCTACAAAGGACATAAATCTAAAAAATTACTACTGCTTTTAATTCCCCGATAAACACAGTAAAATATTCAGTTATTTATTTCCTTATACATTATTGAATATAAGCCCATATATAATTCAATAACATTCTTATACAAATCTCTTCCTTTCTGTGTGTGTGTGCCAAATCTTGTTACTTAAACAAATCTCCAAAAAATCCTTTTTTTTTGTGATAGCATTGTCCTACATAATTCTTTTCTATACACAAGAGAAACTAAATGGCATTTAATCTAGTAGAAAAGTTTTTCCAACAACTGTTTAGTTCATGTTGAATTATAACTCAATTTTCATCAATCATCAATAAATATTCCCTAAATATTCCAAAAACGAAGCAACGGACGAATGCAAGAAGCAAACAATGGCAACGGGGACTACAAATACAAATCACTGCCAGCAGTGCAAGTCAATTCTTGTTTCTTTTTTGGAAAATGCAACAGAGCAGTGAAGAAGAATAGCAAGAATATAGAAAATTCTTTAATAAATGAACAACAAAAAAATCTAAAAGCTAAATATTTTCATAGAGAAGAATAAATTGCAACTACACTTACAGTGGTAACAATCTAAACCAAAAGTTCTAAGGCAACTGAAAAATAGAGCTGAATGAATGGTCCCGTTTTGGAATTGCAGCTACTAGACAAGATTAATGATTGTCATGGCATTTAGTGGATGGATACAAGAATGAAAAGTGAAAAAAATAGCAACAACAAAAACAACAATAAACCAGTTGATAGTACAACAATAATATGTAAACATTTTATCCACTTGCAAAGCAATTTCCCAACACTTAAAATATCGGGCAATTTTCATCTAATATCAACACAAGCAAATAAACGCCACCGAAACGCTTAAAAAAAAACACGAAAAATCAAATTGGAAAAAAAGAGAAAAATATTAAACACTGTTGGAAAAATTTAAACGGCCAATTCTTGAATTTCGCGTAATTTTAGCGGGGGTAGAACTGGAAAGGAATGCAATCTTAATTCAGTATTCATATTAAAAAATTCGATAGAATTGAATACAAACATAAAGATAAAAAAAAAAAAAAAATTATATTTACCAATCTTTATAAAAACTGAAAATATTGCTTGGTGTTATTTGTGGCCAAATTGGACCGAATTTTACCTCAATAAATATATTTGCTACAGTTTAAGGCGTATGTGAATGGGTTGTATATGAGACC
Organism: Pollenia griseotomentosa; assembly: GCA_963931875.1. Lineage (NCBI taxonomy): Eukaryota > Metazoa > Arthropoda > Insecta > Diptera > Polleniidae > Pollenia > Pollenia griseotomentosa. The sequence continues at coordinate 80,356,385 of OZ007563.1, forward strand.
TTTTGCAACTTTTGGGCCGATCTAATTATTCGGTACGGTTTAAGGTGTACTATAGTGTTTTCCGAGAGTGTTATATATGGGGCCTATGGTTAATTATGGACCGATATTTACGAAGTTCAGAGGTCCAATTTCTAGGCTTATAAAACTATTTAAAATCAAATTTTATTACAATAGCACCACTATTCGTTGCATTTTTAGTCGTACTAAACTGTTTTCCAAATGAAGGCTTTCTATGGCGCCTATGATAAATAAAAGACCTTCACGAAATTTATTTAATTCTAGTGCGAAGTCCTACGTTCATTTTGCCACAATATATGGTAGTTTTTGTAACAAAATGATAAATTTTTTAAGGAGTTTGTTCCACATTTGTATTCATTACTCTTGTCATATTAAACCGGTTAGGCTGGATTTCAAGCCCAAGCTGCTTAGAAGAACTAAAACAATTTGACACTAATTTTGTTTTGAGTCGTTGATTTAAACAGACGAACAGACACAGGGACGTAGCTAAATCGGCTTGGAATTACTCGAGGACCCAGAATATAAAGACTTTTAAAAATTAAAATATCATTTAAATTTTATTAAAAAAAAGTTTTTTTTAGTTATAAAAAATACTTTAATTTCAGTTAGATTCTTTATAACAAAAAGATTCTGATTAAAAATTAAAAATTATGTTGATCAAGTGACCCCCACTCTGGCTCGGCAGGCCCCCTAACTTTTACAAAAATTCTCAATCACATTTTTCACTAAACTGTTGACAATGATATCTGCTCGATAGTTGTTTTTAAGCTCTTAAACTGTTGTAGGATTATTGCTGTGCACTTTCAATTTCCAAAAATCCCACAAAAAATAGTCTAAAGGTGTCAAATCGCACGATCTAGGTGGCCAATTTACTCCTCATCAACGAGAATTAATGCGATTTTCGAACTTTTCTTTCAAAAGATCTATTGTTTCTCTCGATGTGTGGCAAGTGGCACCATTCTGTTGAAACCACATATCCTCTACTTCTAAATCGCCAATTTCCGCCACAAAAGGGTTCGGATACCTCAAAATCGGACACCCTTTATGTACTTTATGGGATTTTTGATGAATGTAAAAAATGTTCCACGTGGAATGACAATATTGGTATAAATTTCACCACTAGTGGTGGAGGGTATAAAAACTCTCAATTGCCCTTTTACACTACAACGAAATCTAGTACTTACGAGATATCAAACCAAATCTAGTTGTGTTTGATAAGATTTCCCACTAAAAACAAATTATATTTCGTGACCAGATTTTGATGAAATCTACTTAAAATCTAGTTGAACTTAGTGATGCAACTATGGTTTTCTCTATATACATAGTACTAAAAAGTACTTCCCTTTACAAGAAAAAAATTACATATCAACCAGGAACCCGTAAAGTTATTCCTTTTTTCATAAAAGTCAGATGATAACAGTTATTTTTTGATGTTTATTTAAAAATAAACTTTTTTAAAGTTGTGAATTGTTGACCTTTAGTTTTGTTGTTTTTTAATTTTGTTCGGCATTAGGTCATGTGTTAAAACAATTTTTTAAATAAAAAATATGAACATATTTTGTTTAAAAATTATATTTTATTTATTTCCCAATATTTCGGTCAACTTTGTTGACCACCTTCAGGGGTTATTTAAAAATATAAATAAACGAAAACAAAAAATTAAAAATGTAAACAAAAATAACTTGTTGGAACCGAAGATGGTCAACAAAGTTGACCGAAATATTGGGAAATAAATAAAATATAATTTTTAAACAAAATATGTTCATATTTTTTATTTAAAAAATTGTTTTAACACATGACCTAATGCCGAACAAAATTAAAAAACAATAAACTTTTTTTTTATCGAAAAAATAAAAATCAAAATTTAAAAAATTAATATATTTGATTCCTTAAGATCTATATGGTATTCTTGAATCAGTTTTTCGAAATTTACTTATATATGCTTTTTTTGTTTTAAAATTTCAAAATATCTGTTATTTCCGGCCCCTGGTTTCAACAACAACCCAAAAATGGCGGTTTATTTAAACTGTTAAAAAAAACGCCAAAAATTTCAAGAAAATAGTAATAAAATGGAACAGATAAATAATAATAATATTAATATGTAGCTAAAAAATTGCAATGTAAACGCATTAAGTTTGGAAGAAGATATCAAATGAAGTCTACAAGATTTCGGTCTAATGTAAATGGGCTGTAAGTTCTTAAATATTTCCATTCCTTAATACATTCCTTTATACATTCCATAAAAGTTCTGCTTCTTGCAATACGTTTTACTCGATTTGCCTTTTGCTACTTGGCGTAAAAGTGGCATTGCATGAATTCTCATTAAATTGACGTTTTGTGGAATTTTCGGTCTTCCGGTCTTCTAAAACAAACGCTACACGTCAGGAGGCAGTGTGCAAAGTAAATAGAATAAAACAACAACAACGTTTATAAAATCAGAAGCAGCAGCAATCTGCCATGTACTAGCACTTGCAATTTAATACATAAGTTGTTGTTGTAGTTTAACTGTTTGTGGATTAATTGATGCGAGTGTTGCAAGTTGTATGTTTGTCTGAATGTTCAACGAGTCGAATTTGCGCGCGTACATTTTCATTCTTAATGCACATTTAGATGTTTTTTGTTTTTGGTGTGTAATTATTTATACACAAATACATGTACAAACTCATACACACACATAGACGTAAAACTCTTTCCAGAGTTGCTGCTCATTCATACACACGTATCCAGTGGTTTAATTATACAAACATCATTTTGTGATATAAATTTTAAATGATCAGCGCTTGCAAGAAAATGTTTGTTGCTTCAGTTTGTTGCTTTGGTGCTGTGTATCTTTTTTTAATGTTGAAGTTTGAAAGTGGAAGAGGTAATATTAGTTGGGGAGCGCGTATGGAAATTTAAGTTAAATATTTAAATAATATTGAAGTTGTATCAAAAGAAATCTTGAAATAAGAGTAAAATCATTTCTTTTATTAACATTTTTAATACATTAAAATAAAAAATTATTCGTTATAGCCATGATGTATAGTTTCGGGAAGTATTTAAATTTTTCTAAACAATTGTTTTTTTTTTTATTTAAAAAAACTAATATTGCCTAAGAAATGAGTTAAGCAAGTCGCATACAATTCGCTGTTGTCTTTTTCAATAATTATAATTGGAATTAGTGAATATCGGCTTTAAGTTATAATTGTACATTATGAAAATAGGGGGTAACATATTAGCGAAACTCTTTATTTTGGACTAACATCATACAATTTCGAGACAAAATTTAACCTACAAAAAATCTTTTTAGAAATTTAAACAAAACAATGTAATTTATCTACAAAAATAGAATTGTCAAGGAGAACAAAAAAAAAAACAAATTCGTAAGCGAATTAGGTTTTTTTATATTAAACTTTTTTTGTAATATTATCAAGAATTATAGATGATGTATACGTATTCTCTTTTCAGTGTCCTTTTCGTAATTTACTTCGCTAACGTAGATAGGAGATTATGCATTAAAATTTTGATAACATTTCTTTGTTGTATATAAGAAATTTTGTATAATAAAAAATATATTAGCCAAAAAATCCAAGAACACTTTTCTCTTCAGTTTGCGAACGGACAATATACAGCATTTGAAAGGTATTCAGTTACAGAAGTTCATAATATATTTTTTATTAAGATCTGAGGGGTAAAGAGGGGAAAATGGGTATATTCGGTAGCCTCGGACAAAAAAACATTTAAAGGTATCGTTTTTCATTAGAAAAATACGCGGAGGGGTGTCTGGTACTTTTTTGAAACTCGGCTTTTTTGGGTATTAGTTAAACGGGTTTGACCCATATTTTGGAAATTCTTTGTCACCCCATCTGTCTTACAAACCAATTAACATAGAAATTCGTATCTTATCTAAATAGTAAATACAAATTTGGTACTTTATCGAAATGCGCATGTTTATGGGTGAAATTTGTACCTATTCTTGGTACTTTTTTAAAAAACATTTTTTCTCCATTCGTTGGCATAAACGTAATAAATTATGATACTTCCCCAGCAAAAACTTACATTGCAAAGTAATGCGTTAAAAAGCTAATATAACTACTCTTCACTACTTCTACATTGGCATTTTAACTTATTATTTTAACACGGGGACGTCATTGGAGGCAAGTACTTACCACTCTCGCTTACAAATAGGGAGTTAAATAAGTCATTACCACATTCACTTACAAATAGGGAGTTAAATAAGTCATTAAGTTTATGATACAATATCGATATCATATGTTATAATTTATATCATCTAGACACTGTCGTTATAATAACGTTTGGTTTAGACCACAATACCAAGTTTTTAATCAAGTTTTTAATATTAAAATATATATCAAAATCAATTAGGTATTTAAATTTTTCATATTCGAATTTATTACAAATTGTTCTTCATTAAGTACAAATAAAATTAGTTTGTATTAGATTTCAATAAATAAAACCTTAGATGCTTTGTATTATGAATTAATTTAAATTTCGTTAACCAACTCATAAACAAGTACTTATGTATCAGATTATATGCCAGTCATTAGTAAACTACTTCTATGTAATGCAGATGGTATGAAGTAGGCATTGAAAAGTAAGTTGTTCAGTAATTGCAAGTCATTACCAAGTTTTTGCTGGGTCAATAGGGAAAAAAGGGTAATTACGGGAAATTAAATTTCTTTCTTTTACATTTCCGTTCCGCTAGCGGTAATTTTTGAATTTTCTGTAATATTGAACTAAGAAACATAAAATTATAGGTGCAGGATCGTGGGTAATTAAGACTCTGTAAGGGGGAACTTTTTGGAACTTTTTTTTAAATTTCGTTGACATTGATTCTGGAAATTTAAAACTAAACATGCAATATCCTTAGTGGATAAGAATCTATAAGAGGAAGCTTTTTGGTACTTTTATATTCTGCATCTGGTACTTTTTGAATTTCCGTTAGTATTGGAAATATAAACATACAATTAAACAAGCAAGGTCCTGAGTAAATTTGAATCTGTAAGAGGGATCTTTTTGGTTTTTATTAATACTGAAATCACTCTGCACTGGAGTGATTGAGAAACTATAAAAGTAGACTTTTTTTAACTTTTTTGTTTTTCAATACGCACTCTCTGATTTTCTTTATATTTTTGAATTTAAAAATATATTAAGCATTCACGGAATTGTGTGAAACAGACATTTTTATCTGTTCTTAAACTAAAAATACTTTAACTTACCTCAACCAAATAGGGTGGTTATTTCAATTTACATAAGAAATAAAAAACTCTTTAATGTATTTATTGCAATCCAATGAAATTATTCTGTAAGAGAATAATAAACTATTTGACATCTTTTTTACAGAAAAAAGTTTTTTAAAAATTAAAATGGTAAACTATATTGAAGGTATCCAATCTTATTATAAATGTTTTCATTATATTACATACATACATACTTATGTTTGAGGTCCCTTATTTACTCTCGTAAATTTCATAAAGCCTCTTGTTTTCCAAATGATTAAAACTATGCACAAATTCCAACGATAAGTATGCTGAAATTTTTTTTATTTATACCTTCTATATTTAAATAGTTTATTCTGTCTGTAAACAGGAGATTCCAAATTCGAAAATAATTTTTTTTGTAGATATGGAAGCAACTAAAATGTCAAAAACTTTCGCCAAAAATACATTTTTCGTTTCCAACCTGATATCATACATGGGTATACACAGAAAGAAAAAGACTCGGGATAAATCAAGTTTTTTAATAATTACTTTAAGTACGTATCATACTCAAAAATTCAAGTACAAATAACACTAAAACGTACTGAAAATAATCCCAAAAGCAATCCCGGAATTTCTTAAAATAAGTACAAAATGCTTCAACCACGTAAACAAAAGATTCAACTTTTCGTTGTTAGTGCCACTCTGAGAGTAAAATTACAAACTGAGCTTTTTAATCTCATTTAACTTATCAAGGTTTGTAGCAGACTCTAAAACAGCAGTACACAAGTAGTTAAAAGACGATTTGCTTGTTGTGCGTAAAAACAACAAAAACAGCAGAACAAGACGAAAACACATTATTTTCATGTTTGAAAAGTAAAATTGAAAACTCTTGCTTCTCGTTAAGTTAATATTTTCAGTTATATAAGTACATTAAGTTTTTAAAATAAAAAACATATCGGGAATTATGCTGGTGTTTTATAATTGAAATTATTTAAGGTGTAAATCAATCATAATAAAATTATCCTTCTAATTTTACTTTTGGTTTATTTCAACTACGAATTCGGGATTTTAATCAAATATCAACACCAATAATCTTAAGTAGATTTAAAAAGTTCTAAACTTAAGTATTTTTGAATGCAAAATATCTCCACAAATTCCGTCAGCCTCCCTAATTTAAAGCGCAAAGGTTCCTCGCACAACTTAAAAATGTTGCTCTTCTCATTAACAACCTGCCAGTCACATCAGTGAATGATTATATTTTAGTGGAAGTGGAAGAATTGCTGCACTTCCATGCACGATTTAGATTCGTGTATTCTGTGTATTATTCGCATCCTAATATTAGACTTTGAACATTATAGTCATGAATGAAGTAAACTAATGAATGAATTTATTTTGGTTGGTTTTATTTAATTCATGCTCTTGGAATACAAATACTGGTGCCATCAATTGTAGGCTAAATTTAGTTGAGGTCATTGAATGAAATGTTAGGTCAGATTGCAAACAACTAAATAAAAATAAATTTGAAAACATCTCGTACAAATAGTGGATGGATGTTAAACCCCATTTAATTTTATATCCAACAAGAATTTATGCCCGACAGTTTAAGTGATGGATAATGCTGACATAGGTATACGAATATCTAGCAGAAATTAAAAAGATATTTTGACAAATAAGTAAGTAGTTAAAACTTTTTTTCTCGTTTAATTTAATAAATTAAATGTTTGCTTTTTTTTACATAAAATTATTACTTTAACTTTCTTAAACTTTAAGGTGTCTTTATACTTCTATAATACATAAAACCACAATAGTCTGGCTACTAAAAGAAAACAAGAAGAACCTCTGTCATAAAAAATTTCTAAAGAAATTTTAATTTTATGAACAAAAGCCAACTTGCATGTTCTTACTCATCGTAGCACACTTGTACATTTTTGCATATGTGATATGCTCTTCAGTTTCTTTCTGATACCTCTTTAGTTGTACAGGTATTCGTATTGTTACTCCAGTGCTTTAAAGTAGAAAAAAAAATTATTAAAAACTTTTGAGCAAGTCAAGTGTACTTGTTGTTATTGTTCTTTTTATTGTATTGTGTTAAAATCTAAAAAATTTATAAGAAAACAATACTACAACCAAACTTGAAAAAAGAATTTAAGGTCTATATTTAAACGAAAACTAACAACGACTTTTGCTTTTCAACAGATTTTTACTAAATAAGCATGTAAAATGAAGGATTTAAGAGCACAAATGCACATTCTATAAAGAACAAGGAAACGAATAAATATTAAGCAAATAGTTACAGTTGAGGTTTTATTTTTTACTTGGTGTAATAAATAACAAATTTTGAAAAGTTAAGTTTTGTTGTTAAACATTTAAGGCATTTTTTGCATATAAGCGGTGTCCCATAATTTAGGTATCATTTTAATTTTTATAAAAAAAAGTTTTATTAAAAATATTTTTATTTAAATTTTTTACAAATAGGTTCCGGTTAAGAATGAAAAATTATGTCGGTTAAGTGGCGCCCCTACTGGCTGGGCAGGCTCCCAGTCTTTTACCAAAGTTATCAATCAGGTTTTTAACAAACTGTTGGCAATGATCGATATCTGCTCGAAAATGCTGTTTTTAAGCTTTTGAACTATTGTGGAATTATTGCTGTACAATTTCGATTTCCAAAAATCCCACAAAAATAGTCGGCAGGTGTCAAATCGCTCGATTTTGGTGGCTAATTCAGTCCTTTTCAACGAGAAGTAATGCGATTTTCGAACTTTTCGTTAACAAGTTGAAACCACACATTCTCTACGTGTGAATCATCAATTTTGCGCCACAAAAAGCTTCGGATCATCTCCCTGTAGCAATTTCCACTGACTGACGGTACCTAAAATTTTGAAACCCTTTAAATCAGCTACATATTTACAAACAGATGTTGTTGAATTTCATAAGCAAAATGTTTGGAACTTCTTATAAAAAAATTATGACACTGAAAGAAAAATGCTTCATATATTTAATGAATCATTTTCATAAAAAAATTTTCATTGGTTAAATGAAAATTTTCATTGTTTAAATGGAATTTCCTAGTTATAATGAAGTCTTTTCGTTAAAATCGCTTCATTGGATTTCGTAATTACATTAGAAAGTTTCATTGGATATATGAAAACTTAAGTTTGTCCAAGTTAAACAAACAATTTTAATTGGGAACATAAAAAAACAATATACAAACATAACTATATTCATAAATTAATACAAAATTAATTAAAAATGTTTAATTGTTAATTAAAAAATGTAAGATTTAATTATTTCATACATCTAATGTTATATGCCATTAAGTTTATGAAATCAAACTTTTTTTTATAAAAGCAACATATTTCAATAATTGCCTTTTTAAATTTAAATTTTCATTATGACAATAAAAACGTCATTATAGTAATGAAACAAACACTTTCAATCCACTTTCAATCAGCTTTGTTATTGTTGTTATGGACAATTTAATCTCATACTTACGCTTTTAATTGAGTAAAAAACGTAGTTTTTTTTATCCAAAAACTACACTGCCCCGGTAGACTAGCTGGTAGTGAGCTAGTCTATAAGCACTGAGGTTGGGCGATCAATTCCCGCCAGAGACAGAAAAAAATAAAATAAAATAAAAAAAAATTAAATAAAAAAACAAAAATAAATAAAAAAAAAAATAAAATAAGAAAAAAAAATTGTTTACTTTATTGAAAGTATTCATCCAATGAATAATATTCATAGATCTAATGTAATGCTTCATTAAATACATTTTAATGAAACAGGTTTTATTGATCCAACGAAGGGCTGCATAGGTTCCTTTTTAATGCAATTTTTCATGGGATTAATGTCAAAATTCATTGGCATTGCGAATAAAATTCTTTCAGTGTAGGTCCCAGCTTTTTTGGGGTTTTCGAAGGAATTATTGAAACAACCACTCGGCCAGGATGACATCATTAAATCAACTCCCTTACTCAATAAGGCTCTAGAACATGCTTAAATATTTTATGGGGTCTTAGATCAATATTAAAAAGCTTTTAATAGAACGACCCTTTCCAAATCAAAAACTGTTTTCTAAATATCAATTGTAATTGAGTGCCCCGGTAGGCTAGCTGGTAGTGAGCTAGTCTATCAGCGCCGGTGTTGCGATTCCCGCCAGAGACTCTGGTTTCTTTCCTGCAGACAAGCGTAGAGCTTCCGGGATAAGATACAAGAATTAAAAAAAAAAAAAAATTATACAACTTTGAAAATTTTAATAAATAACTTTTTAAGTTTAAAAAAAGTTTTGTTTGTAAAAAAGTTCTAGAAATTTTCCATTTCAACGGACAGTTTAACATCAAGTTTTTTGCCCAACTTAATTTGACATGTCTTTGTTTCAGTTTTTGACAAATTCAACCAGGAGAGGTACGCAATTGAGCAGCGCGTAAAGATTGTTGAAGCCTTTTACGGAAATGGACGCTCAACTCAAAATACATTTCGTGATTTTTTTGGTCAGCATAACCGACCAAATGTGTCCACAATCGGAAAAATTATGCCCAAATTTAAGCAAGCCCGGTCTGTACACTCACAATATTCTGTACGTAAAATTAACTTAAATTGTAATATAAAATAAATGATTTTTATGATTCAGGCAAATTTAGTTTTAACGAAAAGTTCATTTAATTTTTACTGCCAAAAATTCAACCTCATATTCCTCATATTAACTGCAAATTCCGTAAAAACAAATGAATGTTCAGTTATTTTATATAATTTAACTACCAAAAATAAATTTTTTGTTATCTATAAAAAACGATTTGTGTAAAAAATTCCCATTTTCTATTTGTTAAAACTATTTAGTTAAATATAAAAAATTGTTTAAGTAAAATAATGGCGAAACCATATCGGTCATGCTGCTGGTGTCTTATAATTGAGAGTTGTTCTGTAAACAACGGGGTCAGTACAACAAACATGTGTAACGGGGTAAGCAAATAATGATATTCTCTCTCTCTCATTAGAAAAACAAGCGGACAGATGTCTGTCTGTCTGTTTTAGAAATTTGTGGAGTAAACGAAAATTACTGAATTAAATAAAATAACTGAATAGTAATTTGTTTTTATGGAATATGTATTTAATTTTTTGACAGTTTGACGGAATATTCATTTGATTTTAAGGAGTTCGCGGTTGAAAAAATTAAATGAACTTTTCGTTATTTTAAATTACTTTTTCATTTAATTTTACATAAAGTAGAATTTTACTTAATTAACGGACAAAATTAACTGCAACTTGAAATCCGTATTATTATGCACTTAGTTTTTCAATAAATGTTAAAATCAGTTAAAAATAAATTTGCTTGGAATTTTAAATGTTTATTTATTTAAAAACGACTGAACGGAATACTTCTTAAATAACCTACAGTCCGTTACTGTAATAATATTGTTAGTGTAGGAAATGTGAAGACATTTGTGCATGCTCGCCCAGTTCGTTCTGGGCTGGCGGTGTCATCGGGCCGTACTTCTTCGAAAATAGGGTTGGCCAAGCAGTAACCGTAAATGGTATTCACTATCGCGAGATAATAACGGACTTCTTATCGGCAGAAATTGAGGATATGGACCTGTACGGTATATGGTTTCAACAGGATGGTGCCACTTGCCAACGAAACAATGGCTTTTTGCGCGAGCAATCGTGGCAAAAAACCATTAATCGCCAATTAATGTGGCGATATTAATTGGCCGTCACGATCATGTGATTTGACACCGTTGGCCTTTTTTCTTTGGGTATATTTAAAAGAAAAACTGTACGTCAATAAGCCAAGAACGATTCAATTTTAACGACATTGAACCTTAATAATGCCTCAGAGTCATTGAAAATATCGACCATCGGATAAAGATATGCCACTACCAGCCGTGGGGAGCATTTTGCCCATATATTGTTTCACACATAATTGTCGTAGATCCTTCTATAATACTAAAAATATTAAGATAATTCTCCATAAATTTTTCGTTTTATTTACAATTAACATCGTGCGTTTTGGTTGGACCACCTTTTACATGTGTATTTACCCTCTCCACCTGTGGTGATGGTAATGATAATACATAAATGTTTTTGAATTTGTAATTGTCAAGAAAAATTAAGCTTTTTATTTTGAATGTCAAGAAAAATCAAGCTTTATCTATTGAAGGTCAAGCTTTTTGCCGATTTCAATCTAGCAAGCCTAAATGCAAAGTTCTAATGAAACACTTGTACAACTTGATGAAAACGCTTAGCAGGTCGCAATGTGATGCGTTATGGAATTTTTAATTGAAAAAAAAACTTATTAAATTTAAGTTGTGCAAAATACTGACTAATATACTGAAATTTTACATTTTACTTTATTCAAAAAACAAAGGATAACATTATTTTTATATTTATGTTTTAAATAAATACTTTCATTGTCCTTTTTTCAGTCTGTTTTTTTTTTTTAAACACTTTATTGTTAAAATTTATTATAAAAGTGAAAAATATCAGAAGGTATTAATGTGCAACGACCCAAATCAGATTCATTTGTAGCATGACGCTACCAAAAATGACCGACCGACCGACCGTACACAGTTTTACTTTTGTAGACTTTCCTTTCTCTCATTTGTATGTTGTATTTTGTTGGAGTGTGTAGGTGCCTCGTAACGGAAGATGAGTTTTTGTTCCTACTGTCATTATGGTCTTTGTGTATTCATAAGAAAAAAAAAAAAAAAATAGAACAAAATAAAAATTAAACAAAAGTATAAAAAACTGAAAAAAAAACAGAATGCCTATTTGTAGAAAAAAAGTTTTGCGTCTAAAAAGGGCATGTTCTAAAATAGCAAGTGTTTTACAGAGAGGTCGTTTGCCATTTGGTTACTATTTGTATTTAGTTGACAAAGAGAATAAAGATATTAATTGAAGTAGACATTGTGCACTGTGGGTTCTAAATTGCTAAAAAAGACAAATTTTTAATATAAAAGGTTAGATACCCAGTCAGACTGCCCACTCTGTTTTTCATAGTCACATTAATTCTGCAGTTAATTCTAGTAAAGTCAGGCAAACCTTGTAACAAATCCAGTCAAAAAGAGTCAAATACAAAGGATTTATATACAAATTTACATTTATTTTATTATATTTTTTTGTTAAAAGAGTCGTGTGCCATTTGATCAAGCATAATTACACCGCCTTTGGTGTTTTATGATTATTAATAATTTCTGGTTTGTTTTTGTTATCAGTGTCATATTTTTTTAAAATCTAAATAATGAACTTTTCGTTTGTTTTGTTTCGCACAAAAGAAAATTATGAATTTCCTATTTGTTTTGAATGGGCCACCAAAGACTAGGCCTTTGGAAAAAGTTTTGAGACAAGTTTTTCTATATAGAAAAAGTTTTGAGACAAGTTTTTCAATACAGAAAAAGTTTTGAGACAAGTTTTTCAATGCAGAAAAAGTTTTGAGACAATTTTTTCGATGTAGAAAAAGTTTTGAGACAATGTTTTCGATATAGAAAAAGTTTCGAAACAATTTTTTCTATATAGAAAAAGTTTCGAGACAAGTTTTTCTATAAAGAAAAAGTTTTGGGACAAGTTTTTTTATATATATAGAAAAGTTTTCTATATAGAAAAAGTTTTGAGACAAGTTTTTTTATATATATAGAAAAGTTTTCTATATAGAAAAAGTTTTGAGACAAGTTTTTTTATATATTTATATAGAAAAGTTTAAAGACATGTTTTCTATATAGAAAAGTTTAAAGACAAGTCTTGTAAATAGAAAAAGTTTTGAGACAAGTTTTTTATACAGAGAAAGTTTTGAGACAGGTGTTTTCTAAACAGAAAAAGTTTTGAGACAATTTTTTCTATGTAGAAAAAGTTTTGAGACAATGTTTTCGATATAGAAAAAGTTTCGAAACAATTTTTTCTATATAGAAAAAGTTTCGAGACAATTTTTTCTATTTCTATTCTATTGTCTCGAAACTTTTTCTATATAGAAAAAATTCAATATAGAAAAAGTTTCGAGACAAGTTTTTCTATAAAGAAAAAGTTTTGAGACAAGTTTTTTTGTATATATAGAAAAGTTTTCTATATAGAAAAAGTTTTGAGACAAGTTTTTTTATATATATAGAAAAGTTTTCTATATAGAAAAAGTTTTGAGACAAGTTTTTTTATATATTTATATAGAAAAGTTTAAAGACATGTTTTCTATATAGAAAAGTTTAAAGACAAGTCTTGTAAATAGAAAAAGTTTTGAGACAAGTTTTTTATACAGAGAAAGTTTTGAGACAGGTGTTTTCTAAACAGAAAAAGTTTTGAGACAATTTTTTCTATGTAGAAAAAGTTTTGAGACAATGTTTTCGATATAGAAAAAGTTTCGAAACAATTTTTTCTATATAGAAAAAGTTTCGAGACAATTTTTTCTATATAGAAAAAGTTTCGAGACAATTTTTTCTATTTCTATTCTATTGTCTCGAAACTTTTTCTATATAGAAAAAATTCAATATAGAAAAAGTTTCGAGACAAAATTTTCTATAAAGAAAAAGTTTTGAGACAAGTTTTTTTGTATATATAGAAAAGTTTTCTATATAGAAAAAGTTTTGAGACAAGTTTTTTTATATATATAGAAAAGTTTAAAGACATGTTTTCTATATAGAAAAGTTTAAATACAAGTTTTGTAAATAGAAAAAGTTTTGAGACAAGTTTTTTTATATATATAGAAAAGCTTAAAGACATGTTTTCTATATAGAAAAGTTTAAAGACAAGTTTTGTAAATAGAAAAAGTTTTGAGACAAGTTTTTTATACAGAGAAAGTTTTGAGACAGGTTTTTTCTAAACAGAAAAAGTTTTGAGACAATTTTTTCTATGTAGAAAAAGTTTTGAGACAATGTTTTCGATATAGAAAAAGTTTCTAAACAATTTTCTACATAGAAAAAATTTTTTCTATATAAAAAAAGTTTCGAGACAAGTTTTTCTATAAAGAAAAAGTTTTGAGACAAGTTTTTTTGTATATAGAAAAGTTTTCTATATAGAAAAAGTTTTGAGACAAGTTTTTTTATATATATAGAAAAGTTTAAAGACACGTTTTCTATATAGAAAAGTTTAAAGACAAGTTTTGTAAATAGAAAAAGTTTTGACACAAGTTTTTTATACAGAGAAAGTTTTGAGACAGGTTTTTCTAAACAGAAAAAGTTTTGAGGCAAATTTTTCAATTTCAAAAAGGTTGTGGGACATTTTCCATACAGTAAAAGTTTTTTAGTATTTTGTTGTATTTTAATGGTTTTATAACTAGAGCTTCTAAATCCGGTATTTTTAAATTTAGGATTTCAAAATTCGGGACTTCAAGATTTAACATACCTTGCTTAACCTACTGTCAAAAATTAACAAAAATTCTCTCAAATGCATCCGAAAAAACAAAATCAAAAACATTTGATTCCGTACCTAATGTGCGATCGGTTTTGCACTTTGCTTAACCCTTGTGTTAATTAACATGAAAAAAATGTATTAAGAATTAAAATTTTTAAACTACTTCTGGATCGTCGTTATTTAACTTAAAAGAAAGCGAATTCAGATTCTAGATTTATTTTTTTGCTCCTTTAATACTCAAAAAAATTTGCTTAAACTTTAACCATCGCAACATGCGCACCCGGGTACCCAGGTACCCAATACAATAAATACACTTTATGGGATAACACAAACACGTTTGAACTGCTCAAAAAATTCAATAAACTAAATTCTGTATCATACAATAACATAAGTTTAGTTTCCAAAGCATTGGTATTATAATACGGGGAAGTCTCATTTCCATATCATGTATGACCAAACATGTTCAACTGTTATACTAAAAAATACTGTCCTGTATAAAAAATTTAAAATTTTGGCCATTATGTAACACAAAGTAAAAATATCAAATTTTAACATAAATAGAATTTAAAACACTTTTAAAAAGTTTAATTTTATTTCTTAAAAATATGGATTATTAATACATTATAAATAGTATATGGGTACCCGGGTACCACGGGTGCTAAACAATGTGGATAAAGTTAGGTATTAACACAAGGGTTAGGCAAATGACAGTTTAATAAAACTTAGCAAAAAGGTTCACTTAAGTTTCATATGGTTTGACTCTTATGATTAACATGTATTCGCAAATTTGCTTAAGCAAACTTAAGCGAACTAAGGTTGGGCCTTTAGAATTCTGAAATACGAGATGTAAAAACTCTAGATTTTGATAATATCCCAAATTATTAATTTGCTATTTTGTCAAATCTTTCGTCCCACAGCTTGACAATAATGGAACCAACAACTAAACGATTATAACACAACAAAAAGTTTCATAATGTCTATGGACCATTTGACATTCCGTTCATGGCCATTATTTTAGTGTGTCATTACGTCCATGGAGGTTATGATATTGGACGTTATGACATGCCACCTGTTTTATAACATTTTTTTTTTTTTAATCCCACTGTTCTCTATAACAGAATAGAAATAGTGGTACATGTTTTAAGTATTTTGTTTTTGCTGTTGTTGAAAAAGTTCTATTGTTATTTTTTCTAATAAATTTAGTTAGTTTCTGAAATCTTAGTTCTTAGTTCTTAATTATTATTATTTTTTTTCTCTTCCAAACAATAATAATTTCTTCCTTTCCTTTTAGCACTGGCAAGAAAAGTTTTTTTTTGTTTCATTCTCAAAATGCCTTTTACTAGATTATAAATGGCAAAAAGTTGTCTCTTAATTATGTTAAATGAAAGTTTTTAATTTTTTTCCAGCTGTCATATTTTTTTGTTTTTCTGCTTTTTTTTATGCACACTGTTGGTGTGTATAATTAAAAGAAACTCAGATTTAGGCCACATAATTTATGAAATTATTTGCTTCTTTATAAAAAAAGAAAAAAAAGAAGAAGAAGGAGATACTAAGATGAATAAAATGTTTAAATAAAATTAAAGCAGCTAATTTATAATGGCTTCGTAAATATTTTTTTATTAAATTTACAAATTTTTTTGTAGAGGCTAGAAAAAACATAATTAGAATTTTTTCCTACTCTTTTAAGTTGAACTAAATTAGAACGGTTGGGAGAGTAAAAGATAAACTGCCACCTGTAGTTAGAAATTTAATTTATCACGGCAGCTGTCAGTGTCACTATTTCATCGTGCTTTGTTGTTCTCGTGGCTGTTTCCTAACGGTTGTTTGCAATTGCATTTGGTGTTCTCTATTTTCTTTCTTTACACACATGTGTAAGTGTACGCAGCCTTTCAAGTGAACTTATGTCACTCATTTTGATAACTGTCTACTGTCTACAATTGCTATTACCTCGAGTGCCTCCTTTATTAAAAGGTTCGCAATGTGCTGCCGTATAAGCATAAAAAAACAAGAAAAAGAAGAAAACATGTTTACAGATTTTATTTGTGTATGAATGAATATACAAATGTTTTATTTACTTATATACCAAAAATCTCATTTTGTAAAAATATAGATTTATAATCTGTATTTTTTGGTCCACTAGAACAGAATGAATAACTTATTTAATATTTTGTCCTGTTTTATTATTAAAGTTCATAAATATTTAATTTTTATTAAATTTGTATTTTATTTCAAATGATTTTATTTGGATGTTTGTTGTCTTCGACAATTTCCTGTTGCAATATTTAACGGCGATATAAATTAATGATAGTAGATGACGGGTCCACCAGATGTTGCCATATTTACGCTGTGATGCTTCTCTGTACAATTGGACCCGTTTACACGAGAAAGTCATACATAAAAACTAGAGTTTTTCTTTTCCCGGACTTTATCATTTCCCGGGAAAGCGGGATTTATTTTTCAATTTCCCGGGATCCCGAGAATTCCCGCTCAATAAAAATCGATGCAAAATATTATTCAATTTAATTTATTTGAACATCTATCATTTCCTGAGATCAATTAAATAAGTTTATAAATGCATTCAACTTTCCCAAATTTCTGTGGCAGAAAGGAAAAAGTGCTTAATGGCACCTTAAGCTCTTCATGGGCAAAATTTCAATTATTTTGTAGGATTTTTGAGGAAGTTATAGCAAAATTACTTTTTGGTTTTCTTTTTTCAATCTGTAATAACATTTCGAATACTAAAAACTTTCGATCTGTGACATTATGAGCGTTTAGAGCTGATGATTATATTCAATTCGGAGTAAAATGTTCTCCTATAAAGCAAAACAAATAGACTTAAGCACATATTGCCACAGAATTATTTCAAAGCCAACAGCATTAATATGAAACGAAAAAAGTTAAATTATTTAAACTTTTACAAAACATTTCTTTTAAAAAAAAATTAAGATCAGAATAAGCATTTACAGAATCGTTTGAAAGCCTATTTCTAATTTTTATCAAGAAGATTTCAATTTGAAAACACGGATGTTTGCCTTTATAGTCAAAGGAACATAATATAATATCTAGACACTTTCAGTTTTCTTAGCACTTCCTCCAAAACTTGTTATTCCTTTTTACAAAAAAATAATTATCTTATAATCGAATAAGCATTTTCTTTATTTATAACTTTTATCATAATTTCTTACAGAATCTAATCCGTTTAGTTATGTTAAATTGAAAAATATATATTTGGTGTATTTCATAGACTTTTTTCTTAAGAGCAGGTGGTAACGATTAAAAGCAGATTAAACCAAACAAAAGAGAAAAAAATTAATTTGAAGGCAATCAAAAACTAAAAATGCGTTTTTTAAGTTAGACCTTTCCTAACGGCTTGGATCAATTTGTTGACACAACTTATTTACAATTATGACTGCAGTAAATTTGCCATAATTAAATAAAAAAATCCCGGAAATTCCCGCACAAATCTCCCGGGATTTTTTTTTCCGCAAAGTGTGCGGGATCCCGGGATTTTTGTACCGGGAAATCCCGTATGAAAAACACTAATAAAAACGTATGTAATGAAATACCCATTTGAGTTTAGGAGATCGCAATTTCCCCTTTAGGTCTGCTATGCAAGGACATTTAAAACATTTCTGGGTCAGTATTTGAAAACCGCAGCAATTGATCTATGAAGTGATTTCTTCTCACGTGGGCAATGTAACGCAACCTACTCGAGAGTGATCACACCTAGAAATTTAGTCGTGTTAGCACCTGAAAGCAGAACATCAGAGAAATTTTAGTAATAAAATAAATATATTAAAAAAAATATACATAATAGAAAATATAAAATTTTTTAAAACTAATAACTCTTCTTAAAACTTATGAAATAGCAAGGTAGGCATTTTAATCGACAAACTAGATAGTTTCAACCGTCAGGTATTTCCTTAGGATGGTTTTTCTCTTGAAAGAAAAGACGGGAAATTGCAATTACACTGTGCATGAAATTGACACTTTTTTTTCGTGACAAGCCGGGCACATGGCGTTTTAACATAATTCGGGGACGCTGAATCCAGTGGTGCCCGCGGTTTTTTCAGATTGGCTCTGGTTTTCGAGATATACCGTTATTTCGAAAATGGAGGAGGTTGCTCAACATATATTCGCGTAACTCAAAAACGGTTTAGTTAATTGAAAGTACTAAAAAAACCGAAATTCCGCAATAAAATTTCATTTCAGAAAAGTAAAACTCTTTTTCTAATATGAGTAGTCGTTATTGAAACATAATTTTTTTTTGAAAAAAAAATAAATTTTTTTTATCAAAATTTCGAAATTTTTGTTTTTTAAAAATTCATAAAAAATTAAAATTTTTTGAATAAAATCAAAAGTTGCAAACAGATTTTAATCATTTATGGCTTGTTTTGTTTGTAGCTTCGTTTTTTATAAGTCTGCAAAAAATTAGAAGCCTAGCTGCATCTTTTAATTTTGTATGAATTTTTAAAAAACAAAAATTTCGAAATTTTGATAAAAAAATTAATTTTTTTTTCAAAAAAAAATTATGTTTCAATAACGACTACTCATATTAGAAAAAGAGTTTTACTTTTCTGAAATGAAATTTTATTGCGGAATTTCGGTTTTTTTAGTACTTTCAATTAACTAAACCGTTTTTGAGTTACGCGAATATATGTTGTGCAACCTCCTCCATTTTCGAAATAACGGTATATCTCGAAAACCAGAGCCAATCTGAAAAAACCGCGGGCACCACTGGATTCAGCGTCCCCGAATTATGTTGAAACGTCATGTGCCCGGCTTGTCAGTTTTTTCAACTAGCATAGTGTTATTAATAAGTTTGTTAGTTATTAATAAAAAAAAAATATTTTAGTGAGGTGGTAATTTTATGGGCGCTATGGTCAAATATAGACCGATACCAATAACATTTGGTAGCGTAATTTACATCGCAATTATATATTTTCAGCCAAAATTCAATCTTAATACCAATATATATATATATATATATCATACATGTTAAATTCCAATTAGAATTAGTAATTGATGCAATTAGTTTATATTTTCTAATTGATTAAACAATTAGAATAAGTTCAACTAATTCCCATTAGCTAATTAAAATTTTTATTCTAATGGAAAACTAATTGCAATTAGTTGCCATTAGCAAAAAAAAATTGGTTAACCTTTACAATTAGAAATCTAATTGACTTCTGATAATGCAATTAGATATTTAATTAGCTCGAATTAGAATCAATTGAATTTAATAATTGAATATCTAATTGCATTATCAGAAGTCAATTAGATTTCTAATTGTAAAGGTTAACCAATTTTTTTTTGCTAATGGCAACTAATTGCAATTAGTTTTCCATTAGAATAAAAATTTCAATTAGCTAATGGGAATTAGTTGAACTAATTCTAATTGTTTGATCAATTAGAGAATTTCACAAAACAATGTTAATTAGCAATCATTAGCATAAGCTAATCATTACTTAACATGTATGATATATATATATATATAAATATAAAATAAATAAGTTTGGATCCAATTTATCCTAATTACCAACATAATAAGAGAACAAAGGCTTTATACTGGAAAGAAGCTTGTATAAGGGCTTTGTGAAATTATAGATCGATTCTTACCATTTTCAAGGCTTGATCCTTGTGACATTTAAGACCTATAAACCATATTTCATAAACTTATCTCCAAAATTGCGGCCTCTACTTTGAGCACAATGTTTACATGGACATCAAGCCAGTTAGCCGGACGAAGGAATTTTAAGATCGATACAGGTTTGTCCAGAACCAGAACTTCCCAGGAAGTGGTAGTTATTTCATACGTTACCTGGTAAGTAGTTTTCATTACAATTATCATTATTCTGAAATCTTCAATAAGTAATTACTAGAAATGACCTCAGCAACTACTTATTACTTCTATTAATTCACTACTGAATATTTGCTTACTAATAATAAGCTCTATAACTACTTATTAGTTGTGTTGTTTTCAGTACTGAATATTTACTGATTGGTAACGTACTCATTAACTACTTATTAGGTCTATTAACTAGTGATTTTTTGGCTTCTAGTAAGAATATTGTAAGTACTTACAATTCAACTTACTCGTAGTTCAATAATAACCAGATATTTTTTGACTTCTAGTATTCTAATTGTATTGATGTACTGTTGTACAAGGCGGGCAAGGACGTGTCTCTGGATCAACACTTAAAGTTGTAAATTGTCCCATACAACCCAAAAACATTACTAACTAAAAATCGAAAAAAAGTTTGCTTACAACGTTGTAATTTTAATTAAGAAAAATATTTTTCAATTTGATTGTTAATAAGAAATTAAGCGGAATTTTTTACTTCATATAAAAAATTTAAGAAATGTTCCTGTTTAAAGGAAATTTGGCAAAACTTTATTACTATTAGATTATATTCATATTCAACTGAAATACTATAAAATTTTTTATTTGTTAGAAATTAAGCTAAATTTTACTATTTCTAGAAACATTTTGTGAAATTTTACCTTTTCTATTAACAAAGCTCATCTTTTTTTGCTGTCAAAATGCCAGGATGTTATTTCTTCTTACACGACGAAGTTTTTGGAAACTAATCTAAAGTAGTTCGTTGACGTTCGTATCAGGCTAAGTTTAAATGGTACTCCACCAGTTATTCGCCTTTACTCCAGCTGATCTTCTTACTATTTATACAACCTCTACGAGTTTTTTCTCAATGGCTCACTCTTTCGTGGTCCGATTGGTCGGTGCATCCGTACAACGTATTACAGGGAGACAGGGCTGGGCAGTATTTAAAAAAATAAATGTATTTGAAATACGTATTTAAAATACAAATACGTATTTTGTATTTTGTATTTTAAATACATGTCCAGCAAGTATTTTGTATTTTATATTTTAAATACATACAATAAATAGAAGTATTTTGTATTTTAAATAAATACAGATGTGTTATAGTATGTTCACATTTGGCTTCTTAAACGCGTTTAAGCAGTTCGAACGTGATTAAGCTCTAATCACTTCAAAATCGAGATGATTACCCATACATTGAAGTGATTTGTTAATCACTTCAAATTGACATGATTACAACTAAATCACTTAATAAATCACATAGAATCCACTGAACATACCTCAAATGTAGAATCGCCAACATGATCGTGTACAACCGGCCAAGATTTCTGATTAATGTTTTTATTTTTTTCCTTAAATAATTCATAAATTTTCACAATTTCATCATTAAAATGATTAAAATAATCTTCTGATAACTTTATAAAAGTGTTTTTATCCATTTTTTATACTTTAAAGAAAAAAAAAATTTGTTTGCTGTTTTTTTTTTCTTAATCATCTGTCTCCTAATCATCTCAAATGTAATGTGAACGGCTTTGATTAGCTAAATCAACATCTTGCTTAAACGCGTTTAAAAACCTAAGTGTGAACTTAGCATAAGTATATTGTATTTTAAATAAAGACAAAGAATTCAAAATCTTGCAATTTATACTCTGGAGGAAAATTACAAAAAACTTAAAATGACACCTGGAAATATCAGAAGTAGAAGTACCAGTAAAGAAGACGATGATTTTGTTGTCTTCGTAGATAGAATCTTGGACATCAAATTTGGAGTTGGAATTTGTCAGTTTCGTCAGTGACAAGAGCAAAGACATTATCACTCTTGACAGCTATCCAAATATAAAAAGAGTATTCATACACTGAAAGAAAAATACTTCATATATTTTTTTTTTTTTTCCATTCCTTTATTTATAAAATTTTTGATTACAATAGTAAAAAAAAGTTAGATAAAACGTTCAATTTAAACTTAGGGCGCCAACGAACTCTTTCCATCTTTTTCGATCATTAGCTAATGATTTAACTTGGTTCCATGTCATTCCGATGTCTTCATAATCATTTTTTATGTTTCTTATCCACGTTAGGCGTGGTCGACCAGGACCTCGTTGACCTTGCGGGTTCCACTCCATCACTGCGCGTGATATTTCATGTGGAGGCTTTCTAAGTGTATGCCCTATCCACTTCCATTTGCGTTTCTTTAGTTCATTCTTGATCGAGTTGAGGTTTGCCAATTCAAGAAGCTGTTCGTTTGTGACCCAGTACGGCCAGAAAATTTGTAGGATTTGGCGTAGACAGCGGTTTGTAAATGATTGTAGCTTTCTCAAGCTTTCCTGAGTTAATCTCCAGGTAGTACAGCCATAAAAAAGTACACTTGTAACACTACTGTTGAAAATACGAAGTTTTGTTTTTCTAGTGATATTGCTTGATCTCCAAATTTTGTAGAGCGATTGGAAGGCTGATCGAGCTTTATTGATCCGGTCATTTATATCTTTATCCGACCCACCATCTACAGTTAATGTACTACCAAGGTAGCAAAATGAATCCACTTCGTTTATTACGACTCCATTAAGTTGAATGGGAAGATTGTTTGCTGCTACAACACGCATGAGATTTGTTTTCTTTATGTTTATCTTCAGACCTACTTTTTCGGCGTTCTTAGCCAAATGAAATAATTTGGCCTGCATGTCGCTGTGTCGGTGTGCAAGTAGGCAGATGCCATCAGCATAATCAATGTCGTTCAGACGTTCTAATAAGTTCCATTGGATACCAAATCTTAAGGAGAATCCGAGTTTGTCTGTTCCATAACACAATCGAGAAGTATGAGAAAAAGCGTTGGAGACAAGACACAACCTTGTCTTACGCCAGATTCAATTGAGAAGGGTTGGCTTTCCTTTCCATTGAAGCGAACAGCGCATACGTCATCGGTATAAAGCTCACGTATTAGGTGTACAATTTTTTCTGGGAAACCTCTACAGTTGAGTGAGGCCCAGAGAGCTTCTCTTGACACAGTGTCAAACGCTCGTTCGAAGTCCACGAAAAGTAGGTACAGAGGGCTGTTGAATTCAACGGATTGCTCTATTAGAATTCTTAGGGTCGTCACATGGTCTGCACACGAACGATTTGTCCTGAAGCCTGCTTGTTCTTTGCGTAAGATCGTCTCAACATAGGGTGTGATGCGTTGGAGAATTATAAGGGCAAGTACTTTGTTGATGGTGTTGAGGAGTGTAATACCTCGCCAATTTTTACAGAGGCTAATGTCGCCTTTCTTGGGTATTGTTACTATGGTCCCTTTCTTCCATTCATTGGGTATGTTGTTGGTTTCCCAAATATGACGTAACATTGGTGTAAGCTCATCGGCTAGTGGTTCTGCAGCGTACTTAAAAAGCTCAGCAGGTAAATTATCTGGTCCAGGTGACTTGTTGTTTTTTAACTGTCGCAAAGTGTTTTTAACTTCTTCGAGAGTAGGAGGCGAGGTTGAGATGGCTCTACTTGGATTGCGCCTGCGAGATGCCCATGGGCAGGAACTTTCATCGAAGTTGTTTGTGTTATTTGATGAAGAGCTGAAGAAATCGCGCCATCTACGTACTTGATCTTCGGTTGACGTTAGTTCGCTTCCGTCGAGGTCTTTAATAACCGTGGTTTTCCTGGTATTGCAGCCTCGGAGTTGGTTGATTGCTTGATAGACTCCACGCATATTTCCAGTATTGCTGGATTTTTCAGCATCTTGCACGATGCTGGTTAAATATAATTTATGGTCTGTACGTACCATACGTTTGACGGTTTTGGCCGATTGTCGGTATTCGGCCCGAGTGGAAGTTTTCGAGGTATCAGACTTTGCGTTTAGATAAGACCTCCTCAAACGTTTACGGTTGCAGATTTCATTCCATGTATTTTCGCTAATCCACGGCTTACGAATATTTGGCTTAGGCCCCAGCACTGACTTTGCACTATGGTTGCAAGCTTTTGTAATGTCAGTCCATGAATGGGGGTTGGAACCAGAGTTGTGGAGTTGTTGTTGAAGGGTGTTTTTATAGCGGGCGGCCGTTTCGGGATCTTTTAGGCGCTGCAGGTTGTATTTATCTGCGGGAAGCTCTTTCTTTATAGATGCTGGCCGGAGTCTAAAAGCTCCAAGAAGTAGTACGTGGTCGCTGTCAACATCGGCGGATCTTCTTCCCTTCACATCAAGTAAACAGCCAAGATACTGCTTGTTTATTATAATATGATCTATTTGGTTTCGTGTTATACCATCTGGTGATTCCCATGTGTATTTGTGGATGTTTTTGTGTGGGAATTTCGTGCCACCTATAAAAAGGCGATGACTTGCGCAGAGATCGACCAACCTTTCACCATTGTTGTTTCTAGCATTACCAAGACCGTGACTGCCCATGATGGATTGTATGTTAGAGTTATCATTTCCAACCTTTGCGTTCAGATCGCCGATTATAATTTTGATATCGCCTTTGGGGATGTTGCTGAGTACCGTATTAAGTTGGTGGTAAAACGAGTCTTTAGTATCATCATCAGCAAGTTCGGTTGGAGCATAACACTGAATTACAGACATTTTTCGAAACTTAGTGTTGAATCTCGCTGTTATGATTCTTTCCGATATGGGTTTATATTCCAGCAAGGTCTTTTTGGCCTTGTTTGACATTACTATGCCCACACCGTTGACCTTATGATGTTCATTGCCGGAGTATATAAAGAAATGTCCTGTTTGTAGGTGTTGTTCACCACTATTGAGCCATCTTGCCTCACTTATGCCCAGTATGTCGATGTTATAGGATGACATTTCATTGCAAACTTGTAAAAGTCTGGATGGTTCTGAGAGAGTTCGAACATTCCATGTTCCAATCATAATCCTTTGTTTGAAGCCGAGAGTCGTCGTTAAAGAGGGAGTTGTTGTTGTTGAATTTGTTAGCGTTTCAGTAATAAGGTTTTTTACGAGAATGGGTTATTAGCCCATAGCCTAACCTATTTAATGGCAAGGGACCAGGTTATTTTTTTCAGGGAACCGCCCATATCCAATTTTTGGTCCGCGGGGAATGACAAGTCATGCCCAAAGGTTAAATGCCAAAAGGCGGTTACAATTGCAAGCGTACTAAGTACGATTACAATAATAACCGACGTGTGCACTAAACCTCCCCCTATCCGCCACCTGGGGACGCGTCCGATGGGAGTTTGGCAACTCCACACTTCATATATTTAATGAATCATTTTCATAAAAAAATTTTCATTGGTTAAATGAAAATTTTCATTGTCTAAATGAAAATTTTTAATTGGGAACATAAAAAAACAATATACAAACATAACTATATTCATAAATTAATACAAAATAATTGTTTCCTTAAAAAAATGTTTAATTGTTATGCCATTAAGTTTATGAAATCAAAAATTTTTTTATAAAAGCAACATATTTCAATAATTGCCTTCATAAATTTAAATTTTCATTATGACAATAAAAATGTCATTCTAGTAATGAAACAAAAACTTTCAATCAACTTTGTTATTGTTGTTATGGACAATTTAATCTCATATTTACGCTCTTAATTGAGTAAAAAAGTAGTTTTTTTATCCAAAAACTACACTGCCCCGGTAGGCTAGCTGGTAGTAAGCTAGTCTATCAGCACCGAGGTATCGCGATCGATTCCCGCCAGAGACAGAAAAAAATAAAATAAAATAAAATAAAAAAAATTAAATAAAAAAACAAAAATAAATAAAAAAAAAAAATTTTTTACTTTATTGAAAGTATTCATCCAATGAATAATATTCATAGATCTAATGTAATGTTTCATTAAATACATTTTAATGAAACAGGTTTCATTGTACCAACGAAGCGCTTCATAGGTTCCTTTTTAATGCAAGTTTTCATGGGATTAATGTCAAAATTCATTGGAATTGCGAAGAAAATTCTTTCAGCGTAGAATTTAATAAAAGTTTGTGCTCATCAGGACCTGTAGAAAGATTATTTTCTTCAGCAGGTTTTATTTATTCTCCAACAAGAAACTGTTTGTCTGATGCCACATTCAAAAATCTTATATTTATGAAAGGAAACAATTGTTTTGTTAATTAGTTTTTTCTTATGTATTTTTGTGTTTGAATGAAAATGGTGTATTTCGTATTTTAAAAACATACATGTACAAGACGTGGAAGTATTTTGTATTTGAAATACGTACAATAAATGGAAGTATTTTGAATTTTTTATTTCAAAAACATACAATAAATAGAATTATTTTGTATTTTGTATTTTAAATACCGCAAACCATGTATTTTGCCCAACACTGCAGGGAGAATTCATTCTTTGTCCCGATTGTTCATATGTGAAATGACCTTCCTGCGGAAGCCTTTCCTTTCACATTCAACATAAATAGGTTCAAGCCGAATGTCCACAAACACTATCCCAAACACATTAGAAGGGGTCATCTCCGGTGTGCTGGTCCTCCGGCCAGAGTAGTTTGACGGTTAGAGTAGTTTTACGAGTGAAGACATTTCTCTATTGAAAAAAATTTTTATAAAACTTCGCCTAGTTTTGCTATTAATGGGAAATTTTGATAAAATTATTTAGAGAAAATTTAGCAAAATCAGACCTTTTTAAGGAAATATTAATAGAACATTTTATTTAATTGCATTTCATGTTTTGCTTAAATTCAACAATTTTAAAAGAAACTTTGCGAAATGCCACTATTTCAGAAAATTTTTCGTACAGAAAAAGTAAACAGTAACCAGATATTAAAATATTGCAAAAGCCACTAGAAATTTTTACTGTAAAGAAATGTTTAAAACAAGTTTTCCTTTTTAAAAAAATTCACGCATAACTTTAACCACAAAATAGCTTGATTCAAATAATGTTGGTATTTAATTATTATTTAATTTGTTTTCCCTTTTGTTTTGCATCCTTAATTTTTGTTTTTCTCCTTAAATACACACTTTTATTCTTCTTTATCAACACTTTCCGACCGTTAATATCATTTATAGTTGCTGCTGCGATTGTTTTAGTTTTATTTTTCTCTCAGTTACTAATACAACTAATTGTTTGCTCAAATCAAACTTTTGTATGCCAAAGTCGAAAATTGCGTTAACTCCGTGATAAGATTACTTAATTAAGTTTAATAACATTTGGAAAAAAGAGCAAAAGTATATGGCGCAAATAATTTCGTTAGTTTAGTACTTGTTCATTTTGAATCGAAGGAAATTTTATGCAAACATATAAATTTGCCATTTAGGAGAATACATTTACCCTAACACTTTTACATACAGATAAAAGACGTCTCATAGATGCACGAACAGTCATACACACACGCCGTTTCTAGCAACACGTTTAAACTGTAGTTCAAACCATAAATGTAACGCGTTAATTTCGTAGAAAATAACAACCAGGAGAAGTTGTATTTTGTTAGACTCCTGTTTAAAGGAAAAAAGTGAAGGAGTAAAGTTTTTTTTTTTTTTTTTGTAAATAAAGCACGTTCTCAAAAGCACTGACATACATTGAGAGAAAATTTCCCATTTTGTAACAGAAATTAAATTTTAAGTGACAAATTTCGTTTAATTTCACTGATATGAAAACAAAATAACAAAAAAAAAAAAAAAATATACTAATAATGGTTAGATCAACAAGTTTATTTTTATTTTTGTTTAATAAAGTTCGTTATTTTGTTTTTGAGAACGCGAAATTAAATATTCTTTATTTTCTCCGTGTATGTTAATGAAAATCATATTGATTCTGTTAATGAAAAACTCGTTCACATATTTAGGTCGAACTTTTTACACCTTTAAATAAAAGTAAATAGTTTATAGTGAAAAATTAATAAAGGAAATAAACTAGTTGTTGGAAATGGTCCTTCGTTGTGGTTGTGTTTTCTACGTAAATTACGAAGAGGAAAATCTTTCTGAGCAACCTTAATAAGAGCGGCAAGCGTTTTTTCAAACATGAAAGTTATATTGCTATTCCTTTTTCTATAAAACAGACCGAGCTTGCGATCTGTCAAATAAGATTTTCCAGCCGCGTTCATAAGGTTTGTTTCGTATAAATTTTTGATTAAAAAAAACTCTTGCCGCTCTTTCTTAACTAGATCAGTAAGAGACTGATATTGGATCGCTCAGCCCAATGGCAGAAAGTCTACTTGCAATTTAAAAGACGCTTTATTTTGAATTAAACCTTTATTTTATTTCAAATATTACTAAATTTTCTAGCTTAAGGTCTTTTTGTATAAATTTAGTAATATTTGAAATAATAAAGGTCGAACAAAATACATATTATATACCTTTATTTTATTGTTACTATTAATTTGTGAAGCCTGGTACTCTGTTCAACATTTCACGTAAAATACTTTCAAAACGCATATGAATAAGACTTGTGCGAAATATCTACGAAATAGTGTTGATAAAGTTGTACTCCGTTCATTTTGTGAAAAAGTTGCAAAATGTTTCTGGCAACATTTTTTTATAACTGCGAAATAATATAAGCTGTACTTATATCACGTGGAATTTTAAGCAAAAGCAGAAAAGTATGAACTGATTATTAAATAAGAAATTAAAATAACAGTTTTTTGTCCATATTTACTTTCCTTCTTAATTAAATTTTTTATTCAAAAAATTATTTTTAGTAAAATACATGTAGGGTTTGTTTACATACGTAAAACAATGTCGCATACTTTGAAGGAATAAAAACATAAAATTTTGCAAAGTCACAAGATAGGCAACATTGATACATGTCAGAATTTTCGTGTGAAATAATCAATGTTGCTCTACATTTTTCACAAATTTGAACGGAGTACTATGCTTTAACTAGTGCAAATTTAATTAATTTTTTTAATTAATATCACAAATTTTTTAATTGAAATCAGCTTGTATTTGGTTTCTGTGATGTATAGAGTCATGTAAAAGAATTTCTAAGTTTGTGTTGCATTCATTTTAATCTTGAATAAAAAATAGTTTTTATTTTCTAGTTCTCCTAAGCGGTTTGAAATTGAAACCCAGCACAATCTGTTCAGTAAGAAAAATATAGATCAAAGAGTGGAACAACTTCCGTTAAAATTGGATATTTATCTTGCATGTTCTACAAATCGAAATGAAGTGGAATCGAAATCGAACGAGATTTTGATTTCAATTATTGACAAAATTTCTGTAGTTTTTCCTGTTTTTAAGAGATGTTCTTGTAAATATAATAGGTACTCAAAGTATGAAGTATATAAAATATTTTTATGAACTTTCTTTACAGGCTCGTTTTCAAAACTTGTTCGGTTTTAAATCCACTTCATTTCGATTTACAGAACATACCCGTATATTCTGTTTTCACAAGTATTTAATATTTGGAAACAACATGAATTATTTTTTCGTTGTATTTTTATTTCACTAAACAAAGCAGATAAGTACCCAAAAAAAAAAAAATCATAAAATCGGTTGCGAAAATTTGGTACATATTGTCTAAAAATTGCGAAAAAAGTGTTGCCAATTTAGCATTTTTTATGCTTGATGTAGCATTTTTTAAAGATATTTGGCAAGAAGAAAACTGATTTAGCTTGTAGCATTTTTTCTAGCATTATTTAAAAATTCCTAGCATTTCTTAGTTCTTGTGATATTTTTAATATTTTCCATTTTTATAATGTTTATTACAAATATAAAAGAAAAAAACGGAAGATTCTAACATTGAATAAGATCTAGAAAATGCAACAATGTAAATGCTCATTAATATTTCACTGAAATAAAAATCAAAAGAGGAGAGGAAAAATAGTTAAAACCTATTCACAAAAGTTTCGCAATGATTGGGGCAAGCATCTTAAGTTAAAAAAATGGGTGCAAACAACAGATGACTTAGAAAAAACCTTTTGCAATTACTGCAATTGCGATATTGTCTAAAATTAGTGTCCTGGAACAACACGCAGAAAAAAGAAAGCAACAAATTGTTACGGGCATAACTAAAAACAATCCTCTTCCTTTCCTAAAAAATTTGCTACAAAGTTCAGCAGAAGCGACATTAAGTTTACGTCCTGTGCATAGTTCGATTGCACAAGTTTGTCAAGTTTCTGACAAACGTTTATTAAAGGCAATTTGGCAGCTCGTCGTTAAACCTGAAGGACAATACGCATCATATTATAACAAATTTATTAGCCCTCTCTTTAATGAAGATCTTGCTATATTTTTCATATTTTTCATATTAATTTTTTTGTACTTTTCTTTAACAAATCTATCATTTTTTCCTCAAAGAGTTTTGGTAACACTGTGTAGGGTTACCTTTGGCATTAAGTTTCGACAATAACTTTTTTAAAGGACTTATATTAAAGTTAAACGAACCAAATTTTCCGTTGCTTATAACTTTTGGAAAAGGGACCGTAACTATATCATAATAAAAATATTCTTTAAGGTCACTGCAGTTACGCTTAAGTTGTCCACCATAATATTATGATTGTTCGCAATTATATTTTACTCAAGCGCAAACTTCATTGTAATTAACTTAAATCAGAATTAGGGAGCAACCTATAATACGGTTTACAATAATCGTTTATGAATACGGGGGTAATAATTTTATGGTTTTAAATTAGCAATAACATTTTACCTATACTTATGTATCAGAGAGCAACATGTTATGGTTAAAGAACAACTATGCTTTTATTATTGACAATCATTTTTTTTAAACAATTATGAGTGCCCCGGTAGGCTACACACAGAAAACAAATTGGTTGGGAAACGGTTGCAGTAATAAAATATTGATGAAGTTACATAATTAATTATTGCAACTATTAAAAATGTATAGTTCTAACTGATTTTTAATTCTCTTGATTATTAAAACGTTGTTCTAACTGAAATGTGATTCCTTCAATTCTTTTATTAGTTGTGATAACTAATTTAATTTAGTTCTAAAAATTAGTACAAATGTTTAGAATCACAACCGAATTAAATACAGGGCAATACTGAATATTTGTCATTGCAATCAATAATTTGCTTTCGTCAATAAATTTTGTAATATAAATGTTAATTCATTTATTGCAGCTAATTATTGATTGTTGGAAAAGTTTTAATTCGAAAACAACAAATGAAAATATAATTTTTTGGTATTCACAACCAAAAAAAAGCTATATGTCCCAATTGTTTATTGTGAGTACTAAACTAATTATAAACTGAATTATCTGTCAAAAGTAAAAAACAAACTTGTAAGTCATTTAAATCATAGCTGTTAAGTAATGATTAGTAATCGTAATAATTACTTATTAGACTACTTTTTTCATAAGGGTAAAGTAATGATTACAAATACGATTACTTTTGGTTTTGCATGATTACTAGTTGATTACGATTACAAGTAATCAAAATATAATCAGAAGTACCGGCGATTACTAAAAAATAATCAAAAAGAATCAAAAGTAATCAAAAAGTAATCCGATTATTTTCAACGATTATTTTTTGATTCTTTTTGATTACTTTCAACAATTGTGTTTTCATTTGCACTAAAAACTTTTTAGAAAGAGTTGATAACCTGTTTAAAGTTTTCATAATCAATAAATTTTAATATATTTATTTTAAAAATAACATAAACAACATTAACTACAGCACCTAATTCAAAATAGCTGAAGAAAAATAGCTAAAGAAATAGTAAGTTGAAAACTTTTAAACAAAAAAAAAAAAAAAAAAAATAATTTTATAACAATTTTTGATAATAAAAAAAACAAACAACAACATTTTATTAACAAATGCCGAGCAACGATTATTGGCCGAATAACCGGTCGGACACTTATAATAACATATTTTTACAATTGGCCTTCATTAAAACTAATTTTTCAAAGGAAAAATCAGACAATGATTGTCGCCTTGGACTGTTGACGATCCCGGCAAAAGAAAACAGTCGTTCCACTGGAGCTGAAGATGTTAGGGGAGTATTGAAGTATATAAATGCTTCTTTTAGCAAATCATATTTTTGCCAATTTCCGTCAGCGCTTGAATTATCGTTTAGATAGCTGAAGAATTGATGCTTTATAGCGGATCGTCGGTCAGGTTTTGTATGGTCTTGTGAAGAAGGACCTGTATCAATTTCATCATCTGTAAAGTTAAGTCGCTAAAAATCAAACAAACTTTAAAATAATACACGCATTAGCTCACCATCAAAACTAAAATCAAAAAAATCAGGGACTGCCGATAAATTATTTTCAATTTCATAATTAAATGTTCTGCAATTTTTGGCGTAAAAACTGTAAAGTGTATCCAAAACTGTACTGGTTACATTCTCAACGGTTAATTCCGGCAATTCAGAGCTTAATCTTTGTAACACCTTGAGCCATTTCATTTTGATGCTTTGAGTTAATACTGTTGCCGCAATCACGATATTTGCCTCAGCCTGCAACGTGAAATATGGTTGAAACCTTTGTCTTAGCCGTTATTCCATTTTCAAAATAACTGAGGAAATTTATTGCAGCTCGTGTTTCCTACTTAGTTTATGTAGCCTATTGCTCAATGTCACAAGAGTGGGTATTAAGAATCCTGTGTGACAGTAGGTTAAGCAAAACTATGCATATTATGGTTGGGCCTTTACTCTCAATTCAGTAAAAAATATTAAAAACTTTTCGGTTTTCGAACTCACCTTATGTATATGACAGAAACTTAATCCCGTTTTAGAATTGAAATTTTTAAATAATAGTGATGAGCACAGCTAACCTGAGTGAGAGTGCAAGAGTAGGATTTTTGCGTGATTGTTTATTGATTCATTAAATATCCTGATACAAAACTTTAATGCGATTTGAAATATTTAACAATATTTCCGAAATTATTAAATAAATACAAGTGAAAGTAGTAAATTATTGAAAAAACATTTTTGATATGTTTTTTTATATATAAATATAAATAAAAAGTCCACCCGCGTGATCAGGAGTAAAAAAAAAAACTATAACGGTCCCATCTCAAATTATAAAACCAACAATAAATACCTCAAGCAATTGTTTTCAAATGCAAAAAAAAAAGAAATTAAGAAAAATGCAAACAGATAAAAACAATAAATTCGATAAACAATATCCAACGACACACAAAATCTTAGTATTAATTCTTTGCCCTTTAATCCATTCTTAGCCGGGAACCTAATTAATATGGATATATGTAAATATATACAAATATTTTAAATATGTTATATTATTACATTTATTATCAAGTTATTAAATATAATATCGATCAATATGATTACAGTTTTTGTTTGGTAATATATATTTACAGTCAAATACTGGTCCAATTTTAAATAGATAAAAGTTTTTGCCAGTACATTTTTGAATTATGATAACATTTAACTGTTTCCAATAAAAATAATTGTACGAATGAATACGCAATTTTTGAAAGTAATCAAAAATAATCGTTGAAAATAATCGGATTACTTTTTGATTACTTTTGATTCTTTTTGATTATTTTTTAGTAATCGCCGGTACTTCTGATTATATTTTGATTACTTGTAATCGTAATCAATTAGTAATCAGAAATTTTTTCTTATAGAGTTGAATAATCATTACGATTCTTTTTAAAAAGTAATCTAATTGATTACTAATCGTAATCGAAATTTAACAGGTATGATTTAAATAAATAAGTTGTAATTTCATATTTAAAAAAAAATTGTTCCAGATCCTAGTACTCTCCTCCTCTACCGGTGATTTAACCACTACATTTAGCTCCGGGGTCACTGGGAATTTGGGCGAGTATAGACTACCTAATGCTTCCTGCTTCGTTTGGATTTCTAAAAAAACTGTGTTTCAAGCCCAACATGTTCGCCACTTATGAGTCTAGACCACTTCTTTCTCAGTTTCTTAACACTGCCCGCTTGGTCTAATTGGAACTCTTTTAGGTGCGATAGCAATTTTTTCCGCTTAAGGGAGTAGGCCCACCATGTTCTCAAATTTGTCTGAGTTGGTCGGGTAAATAATGTATGTATGTATGTGTTTTATAACATTAAATAACCACCCTTAACGTGGTTGGCGAGTTTAAAATACGCCTCCGACTGTTTGGAAATATATTTAAGGAAGTAAGTTCACGTTCTCTTTAATCTATTACCAAACTATCGCAGGCGTATTTCGAATTCGCCAAACACTATCAGACTGAATGTATAAACGATACATAAAACATCTTAATAAATAAACAAACAAAAAATGGAGGTTATTGAAATTATTTTCATTTTCTATTTAATTAATCGGGAAAATGGTTAATGCAACCGGTGGGAAAAATATATTGATTAACTCAATCAAATCTTTTGTTATGAACACCAATTGTATATTAATTCAGTTGCATCTATTATATATTCGGTTATAAGCATATTTTGTTTTCTAAAAACCATACTAACAACTAACAATATCTGTGGTTATAACTGATAGTGTACTAAAATTTAAATGTTGCTATTAAAAATATTATGCTAAGCAACCAAATTTTCAGTAATTGTAACCGAATTGTATGATAGTACATGCAACCGACGAAATTCGATTGGCGACAAATTCGGTTGTGATCACGAATTTGTTTTCTCTGTGTAGCTGCCAGCGAGCTAGACTATCACCGCTGGGATTGCGGGTTCGATTCCCTCCAGAGACTCTGATTTCTTTCCTGCAGGCAAGCGTAGATCATCGAGGGTGTTAGCTTTGGAAACTAAAATAAAAGAAATAAAAAAAATTAAAACATATTCGGAAGCAACACACAGAAAACAAATTGGTTGGGAAACGGTTGCAGTAATAAAATATTGATCAAGTAACATGATTTATTATTGCAACTATTAAAAATGTATAGTTCTAACTGATTTTTAATTCTCTTGATTAAAATTAGTACAAATGGTTAGAATCACAACCGAATTTAATACAGGGCAATACTGAATATTGGTCATTGCAATCAATAATTTGCTTTCGTCAATAAATTTTGTAATATAAATGTTAATTCATTTATTGCAGCTAATTATTGATTGTTGGAAAAGTTTTAATTCGAGTACAACAAATGAAAATATAATTATTCGGAATTCACAACAAACAGCCCCAATTGCTTACTAAATTTTCTGTCAAAATATTTGGTAAATTAAAATAATTTTTAATTTTATATTTAAAAAATATCTTTGCGGTCAAAAATGGAAAATGTGCAAAAACTTAATAAAAAGGGGTAAGTTATTTACGTATTCTTATAGCTATCAACATATACAAGTACATATGTATGTATGTATGTATGTATTATTTTTTTATACCCTGCAAATTATATTGGACTACTTGATCCATTTTGATCCTGGGCTGTTCCAATGTAATGAAACGACATGTCTTCGTTTTTTAACGACATGTTTTCGTTTTGAAACGATTTCAAAGCTTATCCTCTGGAGTATACCATGGAGTAGTTTTAAGACTTCTCCTTTGTAATGTAAGCTGGGTTAAATGGTTCTGCCCTAGGACATCGTACTATTTAATAAGCCATTTTTTCCATTCATTGGGGTTACCTTTGGACAAGTCCTTGCCCCTTATGGGCTACATTTGACCGTTTAAAAAATATATATTGATAACGACAATCAAATCTCTTGTTATGAACACCAATTATGTGTTAATGCAGTTGCAGCTATCATATATTCGGGTATAAGCACAATTTTGTTTCTAATAATCATACTAAAAACTAACAATATCTGTTATTATAACTGATAGTGTACTAAAATTCAAATGTTGCTATCAAAAATATTATGCTAAGCACCGAAATGTTCAGTAATTGTAACCGAATTGTGTGATAGTACATGCGAATCAGTTTTCTCTGTGAACCATAATATTTCTTCCTTATTTCTGCTTTTTCATAGTTTTTGTTCCAACTTTGCCTGATGATGGGAATGTGGTTATTCTCGAAAAATGTAAATTCGACCTGAGTTCGAGCCGGTGTTTAGTCAAGTATAAAAAATATCAAAAACATTTTAATTGATTTCATGTTTCATAAAAATAATTTAATGAAAATTTAATTTGATGAACTCAAGCCAAATTTAAAACTATCAAAATTTTCTTTAAAAATTGTTTTGACGGAGGTGGTGACCATATAGAAAATTGGTTTTTTTTACGTTTATTTTATAAACACGATACAATAAGCAGACATATTACAATATCTTAACATATTTTTAATGTTATATAATTATGACCGAATTTTGGTGACTTTAATACGGTAAACACAATTTTTTTTTTTAATATTGTTATGATTTTGTTGACTATATAAAAACTTACAGACCTATATGTTTTTTCTATTTGTAATTTTGAATATAAAAGCTGCATATTTTTTCCTCAAAAATCATATGAGTTCTTAAATATTGGTTTTGACGTTGGAGGTACGATTTTGATTGAAGGACAAAGTGTAGCGTGTAATGACAAATATCTACAAAACTTTATGAAAACTTTAACACCGATTCTCCCTGCCAGTATAAACTATATATATATAAAAGTTTTACACATGCTGGCACACACACACACACATACACTTCTAAAAAAGTTAGTTGCAAGAAGTAACTAAAAGAAATCAAGAAATATGGAGCAAATTACAAGTTCAAAAAGAAAAAAACAAAAAATGAAGAAAATGCGAAGAACTTTAAATCCGCGCTGAAAATCCGATTAATACGGATTGAATTTCTACTAAATATTTCTTGTACGAGTATGAAACAAGACAGAAAGCAACCGAGCTAAAGTAAAAAAGAATAATTGTTTGCAGGGGAATATATAGTTTGTCTGCCTCTCCGTCTGTTTGTCTGTCTGTCTGTGTGGCTGAGTGACTGTTACTGGGAACGTGTAAAAAAGGGAATATGTGAATTTATGAGTGTGTGTGTGTCTGCAAATGTTTGTAAGTAAGAAAACCCGTCATTGAAAATATAAAATAAAACAAGTTCACATGTGACTGCGCGCACATTTATGTAAGAACTTTGTCTTTTAAGTTCTTCTTGCAAACATTTTTATTTTTCATATTCTACTTACTTGCTAAAACAGGGTTAAAAATACAACTTCTTCTTTACTTTCATATAAAATTGGTTCTTTTTTTGCCTTTGTCTCTGTGGGTAGAGTGTGTTTATGTGCGTGTTGCTCCTCTATATGGGTTAAATTAACTTATTTCTCTCCCAAACTATCATTTGGATAACATAATATGTACTGAATGGATTTCTACGTTCATTTTCGTGTTAACTTCTTTTCTTTTATGCTTCTTTGAATACGAACACAATTTAGTGGAAACTAATGTGTTGCTGTGATTTTTGTCTTAATAAATTCTAATATTTTTTCCTAAAGAATGATTAAATTTGATTTTGGTTTAAGTTAAAACTTAAGTTGAGGATTAGTTTCCTTTTAAGGGTGCAAAATATTTTGGATTCATAAATAACATTAAACAACTAACTTTTTTGTTGGGGTAAAATCCAACAAATTTTTGAAGAAAAAAAACAATAAAATAAAACTTAATACTTTGCATTTCCCTTGATTGCAATATTTTAAATAACTTCCGCTGGAAATAGTTGACTGAATGTTAAAAAGTTTTGTTAAAAATTTATTAATAAGTATTAAGCAAATATATTTAATAAATGCTGTTAAAAAATGTTTACCAGAAAACTTTTTAAACAATTTCATACCTGTGGTTTTGTTTTACGATTACGGAAAACTGTTTGGTTCAATTTGATTAATTTTAATTTATATATTTCATCAGTACATGATTACTAAGTAATTTTTTGACTTTGTTTTGATATTTTCATTAGGCTAAAGTTCATTAAATTTAATTTTTATTAAATTATTTTTATGAAGAAAGGAATTTTACAACATGAAATTAATTAAAGTTTATTGATAACTTTTCATTCTTGACTGAGCTGGGATCCGAACCCAAGTTTTTACGGACAGGTTACCCTAACACAGGGGTTTGCCGTTTAACACTCACCGCCATTAACGACGGCTGGCAGTCAATAGTCAAACATCAATTTTTAAACCCAATTGTATTTAACCTTTGGTTGATCGAAATATGCTTTGAATAATTATCTATTTTAATTGATCTACATGTTATGTTCTTCCTTACTTCTGTTTTTTCGTACATTCTGTCAAGTATTCTTTCTGAGATTGAATGGTTGCAATCAAAACATGTAAGGGAAACCTGTCCGTGAAAACCTGGGATCGGATCCCAGCTCAGTCAAGAATGAAAAATTATCAATAAACTTTAATTAATTTCATGTTGTAAAATTCCTTTCTTCATACAAATAATTTAATACAAATTAATAATGACATTGCACTTTACGCCCCGTATAAATCGACAGTGTTGGGCATGCCCTGTAAAACAGGTCACTTCTGTTTATATATAGGGCTACCAGACGAATTTGGAAAAAATCGCTTCGAATCAGAGCAGTAAAAAGTTAAGCTTTTAAATGAACTTTTTCTATTATTTTATAGAAAGACATAAGAAAGTTACATGGTTAATGGTAGGTTGTCAGTTAAATAAAATCTAAGTGGATTCGGTGTTATAAAACTGTTCTCATAAAAACTCTTCAAACAAAAAAAATCTTTAAAACTTGGTCTCGATAAATCGGCAAACTGTAATGATATTTTCATATATGGGCATTTCCCCAGAATGGTCTACCAGGATGAAAAAATAAATTGTTGATAATCATCGTCTTTTATTGTTTATTATTATAAAAAAATCTATGTTGTTATAAAAGAATGGTTTCATAGCATATCTCAGCTGTTTTACTTGAGGAAATTGAGCTGGAAACTGGAAAATTTAATATTTTCTTTTATTTTCTACTTCTAAAGACATTTTTATGTACTTATTTTACATGCAAAAAATATGTTATGTTTACACACTTTCTTTATAATCTCTCCATTACAATCAATTGTAAATTGAGTATTAAGTTGCTTGTTAAGGAAATTTGAAGATATTTATGGGAATCTGCATGGTGATAATAATAAAAAAACATATGGAAAAATCGTACGTTCGCGACCCGTACGTTCGCGACCGGTACATAAACCAATTAAACAAAAACCAAAAGAGATATTTTATTGTGTAAATACTGTATGGAGACCTTCATTAATACACTTTTGAAATAAATTAATCACTTTTGAATATTCCGTTCCATTACGCAGATTTTTACATTTCACTACGTCAGCTAAAGTTGACTTCTATTTTGCGTACGTTCGTGACCACATGTTTATAACTATTATTATGAAAACTTAAACTAGATGAAATCCATCTTTTGCACTAAACATACATCTACCCAAATGCTATCGAATCGCAAAAAAATGCTAGGAAAAGTTTTGTTTTCTATATTATTTGTACATCAAAAGCGTACGAACGTACGTTCGCGACCCCAGGAAAGGCCCATATGTATAATAAAAAAACTAAAGAGAATATTAAAACATTTTTAAAGGAAAATTTTAAAATATGTTTATTACCGCATCCATTAAGTGTGCAGAAGTGGCAATAAATCAATTGTTGGATTCATCCCCGTCATTGGATGAGAATGCAAAACAAATTTTAAATAATTTTTTTTTAAGTTTTGAAGAACTTGGATGTATGATTTGAGGTATAAGTCCGTAAGAAAGTTTTTTAATTGTATGTTTTAGCAAAATCTTTTATTGAATATTTGTAGCACTTAGAGCACCCTTTTAGTTTTATTAATATTTTTACGTTGCCCGAATGAAGTTTTACGTTGATAAAGAAAATATTATTTTTCTATTTCTTAAAGGTGCATGTAGACGACATGTTTTTTACATCTGACTTGTCAACTTTTCAAGTCACAAGTAAGGGGTGATTTTTACAGAGCTATAGGAAAGTTAAAAAAAAAACACATACAATTCAGAAAAATGCATAAAATCTTTATTTGAATCGATAGTACGGTCCATATAATTTAATGTTTGAAGATTATTTCATGCAAATGTTGACCGTGACTGCGCCTTAAATGGTCCATCCGCTTAGTCCCATTTTGGCATACTCTTTCCAACATTTCGGCCGGTATCTCATGAATAAATGCTTCAATGTTGTCTTCCAAAGCGTCAATTGAAGCGGGCATGTGTGTATAGACATGAGCTTTAACAAAGCCCCACAAAATAGTCTAAAGGCGTTAAATCGCACGATCTAGGCGGCCAATTGACCAGTCCCGAACGTGAAATAAAATGTTCACCGAACTCGCCTCTCAATAAGTCCATTGTTAAGCGTGCTGTGTGGCATGTGGCACCGTCTTGTTGAAACCACATGTCATGCAAGTCAAGCTCTTGCATTTTGGGCAAAACAAAGTTGGATATCATCTCACGGTAGCGATCACCATTCACAGTTACGTTACGATTCGCATCATCTTTGAAGAAGTACGATCCAATGATGCCACCAGCCCATAAACCGCACCAAGCTGTGACTTTTTCTGGATGCATTGGTAGCACTTGCAATGCTTCTGGCTGATCTTCACTCCAAAATCGACAATTCTTCTTATTAACGTACCCATTGAGCAAAAAATGAGCTTCGTCGCTGAACACAATTTTTCGATAAAAAAGTGGATCGCATTTTGATAATAAAATTCAATAATTTGCAAGCGTTGTTCGTTTGTAAGACGATTCATGGTTAAATTATAGACCAAACTGAAGATGTTTGACAGTGAAACAAAACACGAAACGTGCGTCAGCTGTTTAAACCAGTGTTGCCAAAAAGATAATAGCTAAAAAATCACCCATTAATTGTGCATGTCTGTCAAAATTGCTGTTTTACAGAAGGTTTATAATATAATAATAAGGTTTATAATACATGTAATTTGCTTCTGACATTGTCTCTTTTTTTCGCATAGTTATTGCAAAAACCAAAATAAAAACGCCGCCACGAACATTTTTATTTACGCCGTGAAATAGTTTAGCCATCTTAACATATTTTTCTTTTTATGTAAAGATACCAATTTAGGATATTATAATTAAACGGTTTTTATTTATATATTTACATATAAATTCTATTCAATGGTGGGATGATCATACATATCTCGGTATTGTAAAATATCAACTTCAGCCGGCTAATGATTCCGTCAATAGTAGACGCCGCTGCCGGTTTCTTCTCGGCATAGATCTCTAATGTCAGATGGTTTGTCAAAAAAAAACTAGAGCATGCTCTTATTAAAATGTTGTCAGATGACTTTGCATCTGACTTTTACAGAAGCAAAGTTAAAAAGGTAACACACGACATGTATGTATTTTGCAGTGGGAAATTTGACATGTCAGATGACAAAAACATGTCGTGTACGGTCGCCTTAAGAAATCAATAAAAAATATGTATTTGTTTTTGATTATAATAGTTGGTAATATAAAAAGAATTAATGAAATGCTTTTTTGTGATTTTTGCAGCATAATTGCGGACTTTTTATAAACGTAAAGTTATCGGTAATGCTCTGACATATCTCACATTTCTTGTAATTTTATTAAATTTGTTAAAAATTCTAAATTACGCCACCCATTCTCATACAAAAACAAAAATATACCAAAAAACAAAAAAAAAAAAAAAAAAAAAAAAACGGATAATACATAAACAACTGATACAGTTTAGTCATGTAACGTATGTTTTTATTATATTTACCACAAGTTTCATACACTTTGCAACACCTTAACAACCAAACACGGGCAATAAGAGTGTAAAAATAAAGAGAAATAAACAATAGTAATTATAATAATATTGTTAAAAATATATAAAAAACAAAAAAAAAACTAATTTATTTCAATTTAAAAATTTGTGATTTTAATTAAAAAATTAATTAAAATTGCACCAGTAAACAAATTAATTGCACTAAATAAATACTGGTTGATATATATGGTCGATTTGATTTTCGGTCACTTTGTCTGGCGAAACCCACGTTACTTTGTGGCAAGTTTTATGAGGAAATATGTGCCTCCGATCACAAGATTGTTGTTGCTGCATATTTCAGTAAAAAGCTCTCCATTCTCCTGTACTGTACATTGTTACTGTACTGTACTGTTATTGCCATTGCCATTGCCATTTGTACTGTTATTGCCATTTGTAAAATAGTTTTATATCAATTGTGTCTTTTGTTTTAAATATTTTTTTCGAATTATTTGTTAGTGTGTGGTTCAACAAAAAAAAAAAAAAAAAATACAAATTAAAAGAACAAGTGTAAGAAATTAAAAAAAAAAAATTAGGCCTACATAAAAAAATGTAAAGTGTCACAAAATAAAAAATCGATGCAAAAAATTTTTAATTTTGTTTTATTTATGTGGATAATATGATTACTTTGAAACTAATTATGATTACCATATGATTACTTCTTAAATTATTATGATTACCATGAAAATAATATGATAACTTCTTAACTTACTATGATTACCATGGCAATAATATAATTACTTGTTATCGTCTTATGAATAACAGTACAAGAATATGATTAGGGAAATATTACGAATATATTTAGTCATAATTTTATTCAATAATGATAGTATGTAGTGCGGTGACTACAATCATGAATTTTATCATAATATGCTACTCTTAGAATATGTCCACCACAACCACTTTTTTCTTTGCGTGTAGTGGCATTTATGCACTTTTTTCATTATACGAAAAGCGATGAAAAATATCATTGCTTATAAGAACAATGTTTTTAAATAAATGAAAATATTCCATTATAAAAACGACAGGTTACATGATATTAACGAAACAAGTAAATTGTGTTAATGAAATATTACATTGTAGTTATCAGAATTTACTTTTCATTGTAGAATTTATGTCATAGAATTAAAGACAAGATCTCATTGTATGAATGTCGATTTGGAACTTCATTAAAAATTCTCCTAGCGAGAATAACGAGCTACCTTGGCTCAAAAATGGAAATGGAAAAAATCCTAACATTCACGCAGGTTTTTCTTTTAGTGTATTTTAAAAATTAAATCAAATGATACTTGAACTGTTATTTAAATTAGAATTTAGTCTGAAACAATGTAAATAAATTTTAAATTGTAATCGATGTCCTATTTTCATCAGAAATACATTTTTTTCATATTGCATATTTTTGTTAGTTGAAACTATTTAAAACTACTAATCCTTTATTGAGTATCCAATGTACACTTCATTACATCAAAAATGTGTTATAAACTTGTATATATGTCTATTTGTTGTATCTGTGTGTTTTAAATATTTAATAGAGCGATTTTTTAATAATCCTTTCGATTTTTTTTTTATATAAATATTCTTTCAAATATAGTTTCCGCTTTTTTTTTTCCTCGTCAGTGTGCACATTTTTGCTCTGCATTATTTCGCAATAAACTGTTTGTTGTTGGCACATT
Organism: Pollenia griseotomentosa; assembly: GCA_963931875.1. Lineage (NCBI taxonomy): Eukaryota > Metazoa > Arthropoda > Insecta > Diptera > Polleniidae > Pollenia > Pollenia griseotomentosa. The sequence goes on from OZ007563.1 coordinate 80,399,983, forward strand.
TTCAGCTGGAATATACGAACGTATTTTTCGATTGATGGCAGTTGTGGTAGTGGATTGTAAGTGTGAAGTTGTGTAGGGTAAAGGGGCTGCCATTAAGAGCTTTTGAGTACGCAAAATATTTAACAGAAGTTAAAAAAGTTTTCGTGTTTTATAAATTTAAGAAATTTGAACATCTGTTTACAAATAGAACTTATCACAAACAGAAATCGAAAAACATTTAACGCAGATTCGGATATGGACGTTTCCACAATCTACAAAAGTCGACTTTTCTGTGAAAATCCCATATTCTGAATAATTTGTAACGATAGAGAAAGTGATTATAGATCAATCGGAATACCAAAATGTAAACCGTGCACCAGACAAAACGATTATCCTATGTAAATATTTTGGAAACAAATATAGATATTATAGTAGTATGGTTGCGTTAATAAGCAATATGATTACAGCCATCATTACATTTGTAAGTTTTCTGCAGCCAAACTAAAGTGTTGCTTCATCCGCACATTGACCCGGAAAGAACTTTAACAATCTATCGACATTTAATTCTAATTTTTAAATAATTTAAAAAATTTTTCCTGTAGTTAAATAAATGAAGTTTATGAACAGAATAAGGAGACATCTTTCTAATATACCCTTTTCTTTAGCTGGCAAATTTCCAATTGTTTAGTTTGTTGTCATTGTTGCAATTTTCAGCAAAATTTTAAGCTTTTACAGTTCTTGTTATTGTAACTATGTATGCAGTTTCTGCTGTTGTTGTAGTTGTCGTCTATAGATAATCCTTTACATTGTAACTGACTGACTGACTGACTACAATAAGCTACACTTCATTTAGTTCCAATACACTTTACTATAATCAGTCGAGCATATCCTTTTGCCATTCTTTATTTGTATGTATTGAAATTTATATAAAAATAATAGGCTTACCTACACCAGAATATCCAAACAACCAGATTTATGTACACACATTGATCTTTGTGTGCGCTTTTGTTTGCAACACGGCTTTATTTATTTGCACTGTAGTGTAATTAATTTTTGGCTTGTAGTTTTATTTCCTCTTGTTTTTTTTTAGTTGTCGTGCCTTTTATAATAAAACAATGTTTTATTATTTCAACAAAGAAAAAGAAAAAAAAATTAAATGAACTGAATGTATTATTTATTATATTCAAGTCATTTATGCATGATACTATTCAACAAATACGATTACAGTCACACATTTCTATATTTATAGGAAATATGTGTTAAAAAAGATTTGTTAAACAAAATGATGGTTGTAATATTTATTGTGTGCCAAAAAGGCAAAGTGGGAAAAAATGCAAATAGTGTTAAAAAAACTCGATAAGAGTGTTGAATTAAGTGCACTCAATTTATGTCATACAAACAATTTCAATATTTTGTTACACTTAGACACAAGGTCAAAAGAAAAACAATACATCCATTGCTTTATTAAAAATAATATTTATAGAATAAGCGAAACTTAAAAGATTTTTTTTCTCTTTATAGGTTAAATATTTTTTCCAAACTGACGGTAAGTGTTTTTAATTAAATATGCTTTAAACAAATTAAATAAGTTTGGAAATTTTGTGCTTCTTGCGTAAGATCTAAGTATATTTTTATTGTTTTATATGAATAAATATTACAATATCAAAATATCACAATCGGGCATGTTCTAGAAATCGAAATGAAGTGGAATCGAAATCGAACCAGGGGCCAGATTCTGGCAGTCGTAATCGAGCACTTTCTCCATTCAAAAGCAATTTAATATCTAATTATTTCAGTCAATACTGAACGAATCGGAATTATTTTTTCGTTATTGCAAGGCATTCATTTGAATTTCACAATACTGAAAAAATAATTTCGATTCGTTCAGTATCGACTGAAATAAAATTGCTTTCGAATCGAGAAAGTACTCGATCACGAATGCCAGAATTAGGCCCCTGATTTTAGATTCAATTGTTTTCAAAATGACTGTAGTTTTTCCTGTTTTTAAGAGTTGTTATTAGGTCCGTTTGTTTACTTTTCCAGTAAAACCCAGTAGTTGAGTAAATTTTGGTCAATTAGAAAATTTACTCTGCCGAATGGGTCTTGCATAAAAAAGTAGGCGGATGGAAAAATTGCAAAAACTCGCAAGTTAATCAAAACAGATGAGCACAAAAAGCTTATTGTTGTTTTATATGTGTTATTTAGACTAGTTTAATTTGTTTCACGTTGAAAATAATTACTTTAAGTTTTTTCTGCAGTTTTAATTCAGTAATTGTTCTTTAAAATGTTTTTATAACAAATTGTATGCTTTTTGTTGGCTTGCTTTTGTTTATTTACTTAATTGAATCCAGGGAGGCAAAAGTAGCTACAATGGTATCATTTTTGGTACAATCGAGTTTTAAAAGTACAATGATACACCAATTGCATATTTGGTACAATTTAAAAAATTCCCAGTTAATCACTTTTCTTGTACTTATTACAACAAGATTTTAACATTAAGAAATTAACTAAGCGAATTAATGTTTAAATATCTATTACAAGTTGTTTGTGGAATATTATTAATTCCACATTCGTCCGTTATGTAGAATGAGCTTTTTCATATTAAATAAAAGCTAGAGAAAAAAAGACTGTACGTAAGTTTCGAACTAGGTCTGTACAAGCAAAAGATTTGATACATTCTACAAATTCTTGTTTCTATCATTTTAAAAATCAAATTATTTGTTTTCCACAAATATATGATTGATCTCAATTGACGGTTTCAGTGTGACCAGAAAATTTTTTGCAGCTAAATTTGTCATTGGACAAGGCAAAAAAATGCTAAATAATACAAAATTGAAGAAAAAAAATGGTATTATTGGATTAGCACGAAATTACTAAAAAATTATACTCTAGAATTTTTATTTACAATGTGAAATTTCTTTATACATACATTTTAATAATTAAGTGGTAAATAATTTCTATAATCAACATGATGAGGGCATTTCTAAGATTCCCCAAATATTTATTTTCTACCATATGCTAGTTTTTTATGTTTTGGTATAAACTGTAGAATCATAACTAGCAACAGTGGCGCGAAACAGTTGTTGTTGACAGTTTAAGGTTATGCTTTACCGGCTAAACGTGAAGTGACAATATTTATTAATCTTCGTGTTCCAAAAAATGTAAGTAAAATGTTGTTGTTTATAAAGAATTATTGACTGCTAGAATACACTGTTAACTTGTTGCACCCGCGATGCAAAATATATAAAAAGTTTACTTTTTTAACAGAAATAAAGAGCTAACGTTCTAAAACTTTGCAAATGTAAGAAGAAACCAAAAGCAATGATAATGATTGTAGGGTGAAAATAAACGATAACTTAAATTGCACCCACGATCTCGATGTGAGAAGTGCTGAAGACTGTCGCATTCTAAATGCACATTGGCTTTAAAGTCGCCAAAACCCACCGCTAATACAGATAGTGATTGGGCCGATGACGATTTGGAACCTCTTACAAATCACGAATTACTAAAAATAATTCCGGGTCCTAATATATCTGTTCCTTCAGATTCGGATCAGAGCCAATCTTTATTGCCACTTAAAAAGAGATTGTGCGTGGCTGATGTTTACAGTGATTTAGACACTGATTCAGACAATGAATTTATAAATGACGAAACTCCATCAACGTCTCTTTAAGTTTCAAAATTGTCACCAGCAGCATGTCCTGACGACGGTTGATGGCAAACGATTCACAGAAATTGTTAATGACATAGCAGACGTGCAATTTGCTGATGTTATTGCGAAGTTGGAAGCGCCAAAGAAAAAGACTGATTGAAATAATATGTTCATAGAACTTTCTGAAATTATTGACGTATTTCAAAAGAAATAATTCATATATATAATTATTAATTTAAAAGATTTTGTTATTCGTGCTTAATTTCCAATTTTTATTCTTGATAAAAACACTGAAATTTATTGTTGTTGGGATAAGCTATTTCTCTGCGCATTTCACTGGTTGCTTAGGAATTCTTCCAACATTAATTGTAGTTGTAAGTAGGTTAAGAAAATATAAAATGCAAAAAACAAACTTGCAAAAGCATGTTGCCAGTTAAGTTTTTTTATTTATCAAGAATAAAAATTGGGAATTAAGCAAATATAACAAAATCTTTTAAATTAAAATTTTGTATTCCCAAAAATTACTTTTAATAATATATAATTATTAATATATATATATATATTAGAGCGACTCACCAAAAAAAGTGCTCGATGTACCCTCCTAAAAATGAACCTTGGACTTTTTTAAGATACCATTTTAAATATTTCGGCTCCAGCTTTGACCTCTCGTGAGCTGGACCATTTTTAAAAAGAGTCTATTTTTGCATGTTTTGTTAATTTGAGAATCTGTTTCCTTACCAACATATACAAATTGGGTATCATAAGAAAGGTTTTTTTAAGGCGCGTCCAACTGTATATACAATTTGTCCAAGGACGATCATCCATATCCTTTTTTTTAAGGTTTTTCTGTAAAAAAAACGGTTTTTGAATTTTTTGTTCGGCGTTGCTTGTAATAAAAATGCCAAATTAACATATTTTAATCTTTAGTCGATTTAATTAAATACGTGTTTCAGCTTTTTTGGAAATTCGCGCTAGTTCGCGTTTTGACAAAAATGCAATGGGGTGGCAACGCTTCGATTTAAATATAGCAATATGGGCATCAAATTTCTTCTTTTACCAAGTACATCATCTTTGTATGTAAATAATATTATTTTTTGCAAATTAGATGCATTTTACACGGTGCTCTGGAATATATATAAATGCAATTTTGTAGTAACTGTTAAATGTTAGCGGATTTAGTTTCTAGATCATGTATGAATAAAAATAGAACTAAAGAAAGAAAAAAAGAAATGATCTACGACTTAAATTTTTTTTAATTTGCAAAAAAAATATGCCGCCAAAAAGTCGTGGATCATTCCTTTTTTTCTTTCTTTAGTTCTATTTTTATCCATACATGATCTAGAAACTAAATCCGCTAACATATTACAGTTACTACAAAATTGCATTTATATATATTCCAGAGCACCGTGTAAAATGCATCTAATTTGCAAAAAATAATATTATTTACATACAAAGATGATGTACTTGGTAAAAGAAGAAATTTGATGCCCATATTGCTATATTTAAATCGAAGGGTTGCCACCTCATTGCATTTTTGTCAAAACGCGAACTAGCGCGAATTTCCAAAAAAGCTGAAACACGTATTTAATTAAATCGACTAAAGATTAAAATATGTTAATTTGGCATTTTTATTACAAGCAACGCCGAACAAAAAATTCATAAACCGTTTTTTTTACAGAAAAACCTTAAAAAAAAGGATATGGATGATCGTCCTTGGACAAATTGTATATACAGTTGGACGCGCCTTAAAAAAACCTTTCTTATGATACCCAATTTGTATATGTTGGTAAGGAAACAGATTCTCAAATTAACAAAACATGCAAAAATAGACTCTTTTTAAAAATGGTCCAGCTCACGAGAGGTCAAAGCTGGAGCCGAAATATTTAAAATGGTATCTTAAAAAAGTCCAAGGTTAATTTTTAGGAGGGTACATTGAGCACGAATTTTGCTTCCATACATTTTGAGTCGCTCTAATATATATATATATATGGTTTGATCTCTTATTTTGTTCCTTTTTAAGTAAAATTGATGTTTATGTTCACTTAAGTTTGACTGGTTGCACCCGCGATAATTTGGTGTTGCACCCGCGATTATTAAAGAAATTAATAACTCATTGTTTATTTTTATTTTGTTTAGGGTTTTTATTTAATGTTCTTTGTAACTTTATTACATTTCAAAATATTAAGGAATAACATATTAAATGTATTAGAATCAACAGATTTATGTCTTTTTTGTGTGTGATCTATAAAGGTTGGGCCAAATTCGTTGCACCCGCGATAGCAATTTGAACCTTCCTCTTGGCTTTTAAAATATCATATGAAAATTTTTCTTAATTAATATAAAGTAAACATATTAAAATGTAGTCTTTTAAAGGCTAATTTTATTTAAAATGTGTTTTATTTAATTAGGTTAAACTAAAACAGGTGTCTCTATGTTGCACCCGCGATAATAGAATGTCCCATATGTAAAAACTATTAGCTTTTTTTTAAAAAATGTATTAAATGTTATTGTTATGCACAAAGTTTTTGTTATTAAAATAAAAATTGCACAAAAATTTTTTAGTAAAATTGGGGTCCAAAAAGTACAATTTTATTAAAATGTTGGTACAGTTTGAAAATTCCCATTTCGCATTGCTGATTGAATCATATGTTTTTGTCTTCTACTGGGTTTTTCTGAAAAAAATTTGTTCAGTAAAAATTTGCAGGTTTTATTCTGACAACTGTCACTTTACTCTCTCAGTAGATGCTCTCTTTTGCAAATTTATGTGTAATCTAACGCAGTTCAGTAAAATCCAGTACAAATTTTACAAATTTTTGCAAATTTTGGGTTAAACGAAAACGGCTATTGTAAAGATAATTGGTACTCAAAGTATGGAGTACTTAAAAAGGAATATTTTTATGAACTCCCTTTACAGGCTCGTTTTCAAAGTTTGTTCGATTTTAAATAAAAAACCGACAATTATTTATATAATAAGCAAAAGGCTAAATGAGGCTAAATAACGACCTAGTAATTAAGATTTATGTTTTAATACTAGACCCTGCAAATATTTCCTAAAATTTCTCATATACTGAAAAATTGATATATGTAAGTGTGAAACTCGAATCTATACAACCAAAGACTAAAAATATGTAAAGCGGTCCCATGCCATATATTGTACGGCCAGTGCTAAATTTGTCAAATAGTCTTACGACTATTTACACATTGATAATCCGATAACTTATTGCTCTCAGAGAACTTTTAATTCCCATCTATCAGAGTATATGTGCATGGTCGCGTGTGTATGTACACTGTGGAGTATCAACCATTTGATACCCTATTGTGGTGTAGGTTATCCAATGGTCGGGCTTGACCGACTATAATTTCTTACGTATATTGTTTTTATTTAATGAAAAAGTGTTATGACTGCTTACAATGTATGCTTTTTTATTTAATAACGAAAGCTTGGTACAATTATCCTTTGAGACGATACAATTTAAGAATTGTCAGATCCCAACAGTGTCACAGAACCAGCGATGGAAAATTTAGTGCTATAGTAATATTTTCAGTACTTTTAATTTTTATAAATACCACATTACCTTACGCTGAAATGCCATATCTAAATAAAAGCGTCACCGTTTAGTCACGAACAGTGGTGTTAACTTCCTTGTTTAATAAAACCCATAAAGGTTCACCTAAACAGCTCAATTACCATTATTTACCTACAACAGCGGCTAACTTCACTATTAAACGCGTTGTCAAAATTAGATTTTTCAATTGCCAAGTGTTGCCCTCGCGCTATTTCGGTACGATACATCGAAATTGTATGGCCATGAGATTTGGCATTCTAATTAAGCTTTTTGGAATACACCACAAGCCAAGAAGCTTCTGTTTAACTCTAATATTCAAAATACATACCAAATATTACAATTGATTGTATATTTGTTTTCTAATAAAAGGCGTTTTATTCTAAAGAATGACCATGCATGTCAATACTTGATTACACTTTACGGTTATACAGGCTGGCGCATAACGAACTTTATGATTAATAAAAATAATAAATTTTTTATTTACATTTTTTTCATTTTTTATAAACTTGAGAAATTTATGATGGAAATTTATTTTGAAAGTCAGCATTCGATTATTCAGACACAAAGATCATATCGAATAATTGGCGATGAGGCCCATTTTCACTTTAGTGGTTACCTCAACAGAATAAAGGGGCATCCAAAATCCAAGCATAATTGTTGAGCCTGAAATGCACCCACTTATTTCCCCTTTTTGTATAATACATACTTTAATGCCAATTATCTTAGTCAAAACTAGTACTAAAATTAGAAAAACTGTGGTCATTTTTTGAAGTATTTGAACTCGATTTGCAATCCACTCGAGTTCGATTTTTTCTAAAACAGGGTCGATAGATTTGGTCCATTAAGTTTTTAAAAAAAACCTTTTTAAAGACCGCCATTTGGAGTTCTATTTAACCCTTGTGTTTTTTAATTTCATTCGATTACAACCCCAAAAAACGGCAAACCCCTCTAAAGAAATCGTGCGGTTCCTAAGGGCAACATGTCCGTGAAAACTTTTGTCAGCCGAGAATAAAAAATTATCAATAAATTTTTATTAATTTCATGTTGTAAAATTCCTTTCTTCATAAAAACAATTTAATGAAAATTAAATTTGATGAACTTTGGCATGATTAAAAATATGTAATAAAATTTGGCTTAAAAAGCATCATTTGGCTAAAGTAAAACTCAAATATGAATATATTTTAACCATACATTAATAAAAAAATTATGTATCATTGTCAAAAAGGCGAAAGTGCTTAAGCTGACTTAAGAGCAACTTTTAGATTTTCGCATTCAAGAGTGCACATGAGAAAAGTTTCAATTATTTTCCACGATTTTTTAGAAATAACTTTTTGTTTATCTGTTTTCAAGGTGCAATAACATTTGATATAACAACTTAACTTTATTTCCGATCCGTGACATTTGGAAAATCTAGAAATAAAAACTCAAAAAAACTCTAATGGCAGGGAAGTGATGATTACTTGAGAATATGAGTAAATTTTTAAAAATCACGTTTTTAGTTAAAAATAACTCTCCTGCCAAACTTAAATAATAGAATTTTTCCTTATTGCCACAGATGTTACTGGTAAACGCCTTTCATTAAACTAAACATTTAATCTTAACTTTAATTTCCACCTTAAAATACGTCTTTTTTTCTACATTTCGCTTTAATCCTTTAGTTCTTGACCTCCTCACGTATCTGTGCTAAATTCATCAATGAACACCAGTTAAACACTTTAAGTACAATGTAAGTATGTACTTTAGCTAAATTTATTGCAAGATATTAATGTTTAACCTTTAACTCGATTATAAATCAAAATTTTGTGATTGTTTTTCTAACAATAGAAGAGTATTTAAAATGAAAAACTACGCATGCTCCTATACAGTATAAGAGTTTTGACTGGAAAGTGAGTAAATAATCACAAAATTTTTTTTAAAAAGTTTAAAAAGTTTTGCGAGAAAGTCAGTTGTAGACAGAAGCTTCTGCAAGACACCAGGTGTTTTTTAATTTTTTTGTTTTTACTTGCATACAATTTACGTGTTTGCTTTTATTAAAAAGTCGAACTTTATTTAATTTAGAAAAAAAAACTCTTTCGAGTGCAAATAAAGAACGTTTTACCTACAACTTTACTTGGAGGGTTTACGACAGCTCTGGGAATAGATTTAAATATTGTTTTATTGTCTTAATTAAACAGCAATTACATGTTTTGTTGGGGTGTTTTTTTTAAATTTGGGGTTACATGAATTATACGAGTATTAAAAATTTACAACATTTTAGTTATTAAAAAAATTTACAAATAGTCGAAATGAATTCATTAGTTCAAAACTCTTTAATTTAATTTCTTGAAATCTTTTAATATTTTATCAATTAGAACCATTTTAGTTTTCATAGTCGTCTTAACGAAATGGTTACTAAATTTCATTATTTAGACAATTCTTTTTTTTAAGCCAAATTTATCAGAATTAATTGAACATTTTTCGAATTTCGGTTAAAATATCCCTTTTTAGCGAAAAATTTTTGATAAAAATAAAGACTCTTTAGTTAAAATACAAAATTTAAATTTAAATATATTAAAAATTTCTATTTGTATTGAAAATATCGATTTAAAGTGAAAGTATTGTTAAAAAGTAATAATAAAAATATTGGCTCATAATCATAGTCAAAAATAAAGTCGACTTTGTTTAAATTATTCTTTAAAACAATGGTGTTCACATGCATTTAAAGCTGGTTTTAGTTTAAAGCATACTTTATTTTGACTATGAGTATGGGCCATTGTCTTTAAAAAACAGCGATTTTTCAGAAAAAAAATTGAATTTTCAGTGAAAATATCAATTTAACTACAAATATCTAATTTTTAGCACCAAGCGATTTTTAATAAAGACTTTTAATGAAAACACTTCATATCGAATTTTGAGTCATAATCTAAAATTTGCAATTCAAAATATCGCATTTCTTCGAGAAAATTACATTTTTATTTAAAAGTAAAGATGTTAAGAAAAAACTTTTTCAATTATTTACATAAAATATGGGATATCCACTCCTATTATGTAAGTCGTTGTCCATGTCGCCGTCCATTTAAAATTGTTGTGACATCAAGCCGGCGACTACATCACTTAGACGTTAATTTGGTATTTTATAAGAATGTTGTGTCGACGCCGCACCTGGGACAAATTGAAAATTTAGTGCGACAAAATTATTTACTTTATGATGAATTTCATTTAAAAATCGAGATAAAACTGGAATTTTGAACCCGACCCCCTCAGATATCGATGAAATTTTGTTCATAGCTAAATTTGATCAATACAAACAAACTCTCATTTTTAGAAATGACTGTTTTGCGATATTTTGGGCGTGACACAGTGGGAACGTTTTCGAAAAAACGCGAAAATGGTCGAAAAGAGCTCCATTTAAACTACAATAACTCAGAATCGGCTAAACCGATTTCCATGATCTTGGTATCATTAAAAGATATTTTAACAGGCTTTATGACACGTTTAAAAAAAAAAAAGAAATACACTGTAAAAAAATTTATAACAAAAAAAAATTTTAACTGACGAAAAAACCAAAAAGATCAAGGGTTTTTTTACAGTGTATTAATTTTTTAGAAAGGTTTATCCTTCATCTATACCATATCAAAAAATAAAAATGGGTTCTTTTTTAGTTTTTTTTATATAATTTTTTAAGTAGTGCCACTTCTAGTAATTGCCCTTATATTTTATTACAAAAAAAAATTTTAGGTAACGAAAAACCAAAAAATATCAAGGATTTTTTACAGTGTATTACTTTTTTAGAAAGGTATTTCCTTCACCTATAACATATCCAAAAAGTAAAATGGGTTCTTTTTTATTTTATTTTAAATAATTTTTTAAGTAGTGTCACTTCTAGTAATTGCCCTTATATTTTATAAAAAAAAAAAAAAATTAGGTAACGAAAAACCTAAAAAGATCAAGGATTTTTTACAGTGTATTACTTTTTTAGACAGGTATTTCCTTCACCTATAACATATCCAAAAAGTAAAATGGGTTCTTTTTTATTTTTTTTTAAATAATTTTTTAAGTAGTGTCACTTCTAGTAATTCCGCAAAATTCTGAATAAAAAAATCAATGTATTCTTCATAATAATTTTCTATTTTGTCATAAACATTTATTACTTTACCCATAATAAAGAGAAATATATATAGAACAAAAAATTCATAATTCATAATTATAATCAGTTTCGAGAAGCCAAGATATCCCATTACAATTTTTACGCGTATATTTTAAAAATTTGAGTGAATATGAATTCAAACAATAAGTACAGATGCATAAAAATATCTAATAAGTGTTGCGCTTCGCTTCGTAAAATAAGTGAAAACGAGGCTGCAAATATAATTGAATATTTTCCAGCTGTCGCCAACATTCATTGTAGCCATATTTGCGAAACTTGCCGGAATACACTGAGAAAAGCGCGCAGTCGTAATGAATCCAACGTGGAGCAGAATGAAGTCTCAAATTATTTACCAACAACGCCCAGCGATGAAGTTAGCGAAGAATTGAATGAACTTCCAACTTGTAATGCAAACATCGAAAGGACGGAAGTCATTGAAAATATAAATGATCATATTATTCCTCATCTACCAAACCAAATGTCGCCTCTTAAAAGGAAATATATGAAACAAGATGCATACAGAAATAGAAAATCACTGCAAATTTTCGAAAATATAGCAGATTCACTTGGAGCTTATCCATTATCTGATTTGTCAGCGCAACTTGAAAACGTCAAAGCCATTTACGAAGAAATTTTGGAAAACATCAAATATCAAATAGAGAACAGCTCAAATCTTTTGGAAAAGCAAAAACTTTTATCTCTCTTACCAATCAATATGAGTCACGCAGAAATTAAAGATCGTTTTGGGGATGATATATCTCACGATTGTATCAAAAAAAGTAAAGATATCCAAAGGAATAAAACGAAGTTTGCAGATATCAATCTTTTTAAAATGAGCAGACGTAGTTTACCAACCGAAACTCTAAGCACAGTCAAGTTATTTTATGAACATGATGAAATTAGCCGAATGATGCCTGGATCGCAAGATTCAATTACTGTTAAACAAGGAAACTTACGTGAAAAAGTTCAAAAAAGACTTTCGGTACGTATTACTAGAAGTGACACCACTTAAAAAATTATTTAAAAAAAAAATAAAAAAGAACCCATTTTACTTTTTGGATATATTATAGGTGAAGGAAATACCTGTCTAAAAAGTAATACACTGTAAAAAATCCTTGATCTTTTTTGGTTTTTCGTTACCTAAATTTTTTTTTTTTTTATAAAATATAAGGGCAATTACTAGAAGTGACACTGCTTTAAAAATTATTAAAAAAAAAAAAATAAAAAAGAACCATTTTACTTTTTGGATATGTTATAGGTGAAGGAAAAAACTTTCTAAAAAAGTAATACACTGTAAAAAATCCTTGATCTTTTTTGGTTTTTCGTTACCTAAAATTTTTTTTTGTTATAAAATATAAGGGCAATTACTAGAAGTGACACTACTTAAAAAATTATTTAAAAAAAAAATAAAAAAGAACCCATTTTACTTTTTTGATATGTTATAGGTGAAGGAAATACCTTTCTAAAAAAGTAATACACTGTAAAAAATCCTTGATCTTTTTTGGTTTTTCGTTACCTAAAATTTTTTTTTGTTATAAAATATAAGGGCAATTACTAGAAGTGACACTACTTAAAAAATTATTTAAAAAAAAAATAAAAAAGAACCCATTTTACTTTTTTGATATGTTATAGGTGAAGGAAATACCTTTCTAAAAAAGTAATACACTGTAAAAAATCCTTGATCTTTTTTGGTTTTTCGTTACCTAAAATTTTTTTTTGTTATAAAATATAAGGGCAATTACTAGAAGTGACACTACTTAAAAAATTATTTAAAAAAAAAATAAAAAAGAACCCATTTTACTTTTTTGATATGTTATAGGTGAAGGAAATACCTTTCTAAAAAAGTAATACACTGTAAAAAATCCTTGATCTTTTTTGGTTTTTCGTTACCTAAAATTTTTTTTTGTTATAAAATATAAGGGCAATTACTAGAAGTGACACTACTTAAAAAATTATTTAAAAAAAAAATAAAAAAGAACCCATTTTACTTTTTTGATATGTTATAGGTGAAGGAAATACCTTTCTAAAAAAGTAATACACTGTAAAAAATCCTTGATCTTTTTTGGTTTTTCGTTACCTAAAATTTTTTTTTGTTATAAAATATAAGGGCAATTACTAGAAGTGACACTACTTAAAAAATTATTTAAAAAAAAAATAAAAAAGAACCCATTTTACTTTTTTGATATGTTATAGGTGAAGGAAATACCTTTCTAAAAAAGTAATACACTGTAAAAAATCCTTGATCTTTTTTGGTTTTTCGTTACCTAAAATTTTTTTTTGTTATAAAATATAAGGGCAATTACTAGAAGTGACACTACTTAAAAAATTATTTAAAAAAAAAATAAAAAAGAACCCATTTTACTTTTTTGATATGTTATAGGTGAAGGAAATACCTTTCTAAAAAAGTAATACACTGTAAAAAATCCTTGATCTTTTTTGGTTTTTCGTTACCTAAAATTTTTTTTTGTTATAAAATATAAGGGCAATTACTAGAAGTGACACTACTTAAAAAATTATTTAAAAAAAAAATAAAAAAGAACCCATTTTACTTTTTTGATATGTTATAGGTGAAGGAAATACCTTTCTAAAAAAGTAATACACTGTAAAAAATCCTTGATCTTTTTTGGTTTTTCGTTACCTAAAATTTTTTTTTGTTATAAAATATAAGGGCAATTACTAGAAGTGACACTACTTAAAAAATTATTTAAAAAAAAAATAAAAAAGAACCCATTTTACTTTTTTGATATGTTATAGGTGAAGGAAATACCTTTCTAAAAAAGTAATACACTGTAAAAAATCCTTGATCTTTTTTGGTTTTTCGTTACCTAAAATTTTTTTTTGTTATAAAATATAAGGGCAATTACTAGAAGTGACACTACTTAAAAAATTATTTAAAAAAAAAATAAAAAAGAACCCATTTTACTTTTTTGATATGTTATAGGTGAAGGAAATACCTTTCTAAAAAAGTAATACACTGTAAAAAATCCTTGATCTTTTTTGGTTTTTCGTTACCTAAAATTTTTTTTTGTTATAAAATATAAGGGCAATTACTAGAAGTGACACTACTTAAAAAATTATTTAAAAAAAAAATAAAAAAGAACCCATTTTACTTTTTTGATATGTTATAGGTGAAGGAAATACCTTTCTAAAAAAGTAATACACTGTAAAAAATCCTTGATCTTTTTTGGTTTTTCGTTACCTAAAATTTTTTTTTGTTATAAAATATAAGGGCAATTACTAGAAGTGACACTACTTAAAAAATTATTTAAAAAAAAAATAAAAAAGAACCCATTTTACTTTTTTGATATGTTATAGGTGAAGGAAATACCTTTCTAAAAAAGTAATACACTGTAAAAAATCCTTGATCTTTTTTGGTTTTTCGTTACCTAAAATTTTTTTTTGTTATAAAATATAAGGGCAATTACTAGAAGTGACACTACTTAAAAAATTATTTAAAAAAAAAATAAAAAAGAACCCATTTTACTTTTTTGATATGTTATAGGTGAAGGAAATACCTTTCTAAAAAAGTAATACACTGTAAAAAATCCTTGATCTTTTTTGGTTTTTCGTTACCTAAAATTTTTTTTTGTTATAAAATATAAGGGCAATTACTAGAAGTGACACTACTTAAAAAATTATTTAAAAAAAAAATAAAAAAGAACCCATTTTACTTTTTTGATATGTTATAGGTGAAGGAAATACCTTTCTAAAAAAGTAATACACTGTAAAAAATCCTTGATCTTTTTTGGTTTTTCGTTACCTAAAATTTTTTTTTGTTATAAAATATAAGGGCAATTACTAGAAGTGACACTACTTAAAAAATTATTTAAAAAAAAAATAAAAAAGAACCCATTTTACTTTTTTGATATGTTATAGGTGAAGGAAAAAACTTTCTAAAAAAGTAATACACTGTAAAAAATCCTTGATCTTTTTTGGTTTTTCGTTACCTAAAATTTTTTTTTGTTATAAAATATAAGGGCAATTACTAGAAGTGACACTACTTAAAAAATTATTTAAAAAAAAAATAAAAAAGAACCCATTTTACTTTTTTGATATGTTATAGGTGAAGGAAATACCTTTCTAAAAAAGTAATACACTGTAAAAAATCCTTGATCTTTTTTGGTTTTTCGTTACCTAAAATTTTTTTTTGTTATAAAATATAAGGGCAATTACTAGAAGTGACACTACTTAAAAAATTATTTAAAAAAAAAATAAAAAAGAACCCATTTTACTTTTTTGATATGTTATAGGTGAAGGAAAAAACTTTCTAAAAAAGTAATACACTGTAAAAAATCCTTGATCTTTTTTGGTTTTTCGTTACCTAAAATTTTTTTTTGTTATAAAATATAAGGGCAATTACTAGAAGTGACACTACTTAAAAAATTATTTAAAAAAAAAATAAAAAAGAACCCATTTTACTTTTTTGATATGTTATAGGTGAAGGAAATACCTTTCTAAAAAAGTAATACACTGTAAAAAATCCTTGATCTTTTTTGGTTTTTCGTTACCTAAAATTTTTTTTTGTTATAAAATATAAGGGCAATTACTAGAAGTGACACTACTTAAAAAATTATTTAAAAAAAAAATAAAAAAGAACCCATTTTACTTTTTTGATATGTTATAGGTGAAGGAAATACCTTTCTAAAAAAGTAATACACTGTAAAAAATCCTTGATCTTTTTTGGTTTTTCGTTACCTAAAATTTTTTTTTGTTATAAAATATAAGGGCAATTACTAGAAGTGACACTACTTAAAAAATTATTTAAAAAAAAAATAAAAAAGAACCCATTTTACTTTTTTGATATGTTATAGGTGAAGGAAATACCTTTCTAAAAAAGTAATACACTGTAAAAAATCCTTGATCTTTTTTGGTTTTTCGTTACCTAAAATTTTTTTTTGTTATAAAATATAAGGGCAATTACTAGAAGTGACACTACTTAAAAAATTATTTAAAAAAAAAATAAAAAAGAACCCATTTTACTTTTTTGATATGTTATAGGTGAAGGAAAAAACTTTCTAAAAAAGTAATACACTGTAAAAAATCCTTGATCTTTTTTGGTTTTTCGTTACCTAAAATTTTTTTTTGTTATAAAATATAAGGGCAATTACTAGAAGTGACACTACTTAAAAAATTATTTAAAAAAAAAATAAAAAAGAACCCATTTTACTTTTTTGATATGTTATAGGTGAAGGAAATACCTTTCTAAAAAAGTAATACACTGTAAAAAATCCTTGATCTTTTTTGGTTTTTCGTTACCTAAAATTTTTTTTTGTTATAAAATATAAGGGCAATTACTAGAAGTGACACTACTTAAAAAATTATTTAAAAAAAAAATAAAAAAGAACCCATTTTACTTTTTTGATATGTTATAGGTGAAGGAAAAAACTTTCTAAAAAAGTAATACACTGTAAAAAATCCTTGATCTTTTTTGGTTTTTCGTTACCTAAAATTTTTTTTTGTTATAAAATATAAGGGCAATTACTAGAAGTGACACTACTTAAAAAATTATTTAAAAAAAAAATAAAAAAGAACCCATTTTACTTTTTTGATATGTTATAGGTGAAGGAAATACCTTTCTAAAAAAGTAATACACTGTAAAAAATCCTTGATCTTTTTTGGTTTTTCGTTACCTAAAATTTTTTTTTGTTATAAAATATAAGGGCAATTACTAGAAGTGACACTACTTAAAAAATTATTTAAAAAAAAAATAAAAAAGAACCCATTTTACTTTTTTGATATGTTATAGGTGAAGGAAATACCTTTCTAAAAAAGTAATACACTGTAAAAAATCCTTGATCTTTTTTGGTTTTTCGTTACCTAAAATTTTTTTTTGTTATAAAATATAAGGGCAATTACTAGAAGTGACACTACTTAAAAAATTATTTAAAAAAAAAATAAAAAAGAACCCATTTTACTTTTTTGATATGTTATAGGTGAAGGAAATACCTTTCTAAAAAAGTAATACACTGTAAAAAATCCTTGATCTTTTTTGGTTTTTCGTTACCTAAAATTTTTTTTTGTTATAAAATATAAGGGCAATTACTAGAAGTGACACTACTTAAAAAATTATTTAAAAAAAAAATAAAAAAGAACCCATTTTACTTTTTTGATATGTTATAGGTGAAGGAAATACCTTTCTAAAAAAGTAATACACTGTAAAAAATCCTTGATCTTTTTTGGTTTTTCGTTACCTAAAATTTTTTTTTGTTATAAAATATAAGGGCAATTACTAGAAGTGACACTACTTAAAAAATTATTTAAAAAAAAAATAAAAAAGAACCCATTTTACTTTTTTGATATGTTATAGGTGAAGGAAATACCTTTCTAAAAAAGTAATACACTGTAAAAAATCCTTGATCTTTTTTGGTTTTTCGTTACCTAAAATTTTTTTTTGTTATAAAATATAAGGGCAATTACTAGAAGTGACACTACTTAAAAAATTATTTAAAAAAAAAATAAAAAAGAACCCATTTTACTTTTTTGATATGTTATAGGTGAAGGAAATACCTTTCTAAAAAAGTAATACACTGTAAAAAATCCTTGATCTTTTTTGGTTTTTCGTTACCTAAAATTTTTTTTTGTTATAAAATATAAGGGCAATTACTAGAAGTGACACTACTTAAAAAATTATTTAAAAAAAAAATAAAAAAGAACCCATTTTACTTTTTTGATATGTTATAGGTGAAGGAAAAAACTTTCTAAAAAAGTAATACACTGTAAAAAATCCTTGATCTTTTTTGGTTTTTCGTTACCTAAAATTTTTTTTTGTTATAAAATATAAGGGCAATTACTAGAAGTGACACTACTTAAAAAATTATTTAAAAAAAAAATAAAAAAGAACCCATTTTACTTTTTTGATATGTTATAGGTGAAGGAAATACCTTTCTAAAAAAGTAATACACTGTAAAAAATCCTTGATCTTTTTTGGTTTTTCGTTACCTAAAATTTTTTTTTGTTATAAAATATAAGGGCAATTACTAGAAGTGACACTACTTAAAAAATTATTTAAAAAAAAAATAAAAAAGAACCCATTTTACTTTTTTGATATGTTATAGGTGAAGGAAATACCTTTCTAAAAAAGTAATACACTGTAAAAAATCCTTGATCTTTTTTGGTTTTTCGTTACCTAAAATTTTTTTTTGTTATAAAATATAAGGGCAATTACTAGAAGTGACACTACTTAAACAATTATTTAAAAAAAAAATAAAAAAGAACCCATTTTACTTTTTTGATATGTTATAGGTGAAGGAAATACCTTTCTAAAAAAGTAATACACTGTAAAAAATCCTTGATCTTTTTTGGTTTTTCGTTACCTAAAATTTTTTTTTGTTATAAAATATAAGGGCAATTACTAGAAGTGACACTACTTAAAAAATTATTTAAAAAAAAAATAAAAAAGAACCCATTTTACTTTTTTGATATGTTATAGGTGAAGGAAATACCTTTCTAAAAAAGTAATACACTGTAAAAAATCCTTGATCTTTTTTGGTTTTTCGTTACCTAAAATTTTTTTTTGTTATAAAATATAAGGGCAATTACTAGAAGTGACACTACTTAAAAAATTATTTAAAAAAAAAATAAAAAAGAACCCATTTTACTTTTTTGATATGTTATAGGTGAAGGAAATACCTTTCTAAAAAAGTAATACACTGTAAAAAATCCTTGATCTTTTTTGGTTTTTCGTTACCTAAAATTTTTTTTTGTTATAAAATATAAGGGCAATTACTAGAAGTGACACTACTTAAAAAATTATTTAAAAAAAAAATAAAAAAGAACCCATTTTACTTTTTTGATATGTTATAGGTGAAGGAAATACCTTTCTAAAAAAGTAATACACTGTAAAAAATCCTTGATCTTTTTTGGTTTTTCGTTACCTAAAATTTTTTTTTGTTATAAAATATAAGGGCAATTACTAGAAGTGACACTACTTAAAAAATTATTTAAAAAAAAAATAAAAAAGAACCCATTTTACTTTTTTGATATGTTATAGGTGAAGGAAATACCTTTCTAAAAAAGTAATACACTGTAAAAAATCCTTGATCTTTTTTGGTTTTTCGTTACCTAAAATTTTTTTTTGTTATAAAATATAAGGGCAATTACTAGAAGTGACACTACTTAAAAAATTATTTAAAAAAAAAATAAAAAAGAACCCATTTTACTTTTTTGATATGTTATAGGTGAAGGAAATACCTTTCTAAAAAAGTAATACACTGTAAAAAATCCTTGATCTTTTTTGGTTTTTCGTTACCTAAAATTTTTTTTTGTTATAAAATATAAGGGCAATTACTAGAAGTGACACTACTTAAAAAATTATTTAAAAAAAAAATAAAAAAGAACCCATTTTACTTTTTTGATATGTTATAGGTGAAGGAAATACCTTTCTAAAAAAGTAATACACTGTAAAAAATCCTTGATCTTTTTTGGTTTTTCGTTACCTAAAATTTTTTTTTGTTATAAAATATAAGGGCAATTACTAGAAGTGACACTACTTAAAAAATTATTTAAAAAAAAAATAAAAAAGAACCCATTTTACTTTTTTGATATGTTATAGGTGAAGGAAATACCTTTCTAAAAAAGTAATACACTGTAAAAAATCCTTGATCTTTTTTGGTTTTTCGTTACCTAAAATTTTTTTTTGTTATAAAATATAAGGGCAATTACTAGAAGTGACACTACTTAAAAAATTATTTAAAAAAAAAATAAAAAAGAACCCATTTTACTTTTTTGATATGTTATAGGTGAAGGAAATACCTTTCTAAAAAAGTAATACACTGTAAAAAATCCTTGATCTTTTTTGGTTTTTCGTTACCTAAAATTTTTTTTTGTTATAAAATATAAGGGCAATTACTAGAAGTGACACTACTTAAAAAATTATTTAAAAAAAAAATAAAAAAGAACCCATTTTACTTTTTTGATATGTTATAGGTGAAGGAAATACCTTTCTAAAAAAGTAATACACTGTAAAAAATCCTTGATCTTTTTTGGTTTTTCGTTACCTAAAATTTTTTTTTGTTATAAAATATAAGGGCAATTACTAGAAGTGACACTACTTAAAAAATTATTTAAAAAAAAAATAAAAAAGAACCCATTTTACTTTTTTGATATGTTATAGGTGAAGGAAATACCTTTCTAAAAAAGTAATACACTGTAAAAAATCCTTGATCTTTTTTGGTTTTTCGTTACCTAAAATTTTTTTTTGTTATAAAATATAAGGGCAATTACTAGAAGTGACACTACTTAAAAAATTATTTAAAAAAAAAATAAAAAAGAACCCATTTTACTTTTTTGATATGTTATAGGTGAAGGAAATACCTTTCTAAAAAAGTAATACACTGTAAAAAATCCTTGATCTTTTTTGGTTTTTCGTTACCTAAAATTTTTTTTTGTTATAAAATATAAGGGCAATTACTAGAAGTGACACTACTTAAAAAATTATTTAAAAAAAAAATAAAAAAGAACCCATTTTACTTTTTTGATATGTTATAGGTGAAGGAAATACCTTTCTAAAAAAGTAATACACTGTAAAAAATCCTTGATCTTTTTTGGTTTTTCGTTACCTAAAATTTTTTTTTGTTATAAAATATAAGGGCAATTACTAGAAGTGACACTACTTAAAAAATTATTTAAAAAAAAAATAAAAAAGAACCCATTTTACTTTTTTGATATGTTATAGGCAGGGACCGTAACTGTTATGACTTTTATCAAAAAAATCAAGAAATAAGAGTTATTTTTGATTTTTATATTTTTAGATAGAAAA
Source organism: Pollenia griseotomentosa (assembly GCA_963931875.1). Lineage (NCBI taxonomy): Eukaryota > Metazoa > Arthropoda > Insecta > Diptera > Polleniidae > Pollenia > Pollenia griseotomentosa. The sequence goes on from OZ007563.1 coordinate 80,421,063, forward strand.
TAAGAGTTATTTTTGATATTTATTATTTTAAATGAAAAATAAAAGTTATTTTTGATTTTTATATTTTTAAATGAAAAAAGAAAGTTATTTTCGATTTTTATATTTTTATATCAATAATAAAAATCAATTCAAAATTCGTGACATAGGTAATATGTTTATTAATCTTTGTTACGTATTAAAGTAAAAATAAAGTACACAGTTATAATAACAACAAAATGTGTGTAACAAAGTTTCTAAATTACGCTGTGCATTGCCCTTGAACTTGAAATAACGCTATTACAATTACAAAGAAAAGCGTTTCGATACTTTTGCAAATTTATTGGAATATTGGGAGAGCAAAAAATTTGTGTTTCCATGGCTTCGAAAATTAGCTTTAATTGCTCATTCTGTACCTGCCACGCAAGTCAGTGTTGAAAGGTCATTTTCAGCACTCAGATTAATATTGGGAGATTTGAGATATAATTTATCTGAGGAACATTTAAAATCAATTATGATGGTAAAATTGAACACTTGAAAACGACCTCTTAACACTGACTTGAACGGCAGCCAGAACTTATAAGCTATTTCTATGCATTCATGTTTTTTATAGCTGATAATGGATAAGTCACATATAATATTATATTCATATAGAAATTTGAATGAAGCAGCATATTATAATACATACGACATCAACAAATAAATAATAGTTTTGAATTGATTTTTTATTATTGATATAAAAATATAAAAATCAAAAAAACCTTTTATTTTTCATTTAAAAATATAAAAATCAAAAATAACTTTTATTTTTCATTTAAAAAAATAAAAATCAAAAATAACTCTTATTTTTGATTGTTAAAATAAAAATAAAAAATTTAAATATCATGCAATATGTTGGATGCATTTCGCCTAAAAATTATGATGGTGTACTTAAAAGTTTTCTACGATGTTCATTTATGTATGATTTATTTCTTCAAAAATTGAAAAATAACTCTTATTTCCAGTCCCTGGTTATAGGTGAAGGAAATACCTTTCTAAAAAAGTAATACACTGTAAAAAATCCTTGATCTTTTTTGGTTTTTCGTTACCTAAAATTTTTTTTTGTTATAAAATATAAGGGCAATTACTAGAAGTGACACTACTTAAAAAATTATTTAAAAAAAAAATAAAAAAGAACCCATTTTACTTTTTTGATATGTTATAGGTGAAGGAAATACCTTTCTAAAAAAGTAATACACTGTAAAAAATCCTTGATCTTTTTTGGTTTTTCGTTACCTAAAATTTTTTTTTGTTATAAAATATAAGGGCAATTACTAGAAGTGACACTACTTAAAAAATTATTTAAAAAAAAAATAAAAAAGAACCCATTTTACTTTTTTGATATGTTATAGGTGAAGGAAATACCTTTCTAAAAAAGTAATACACTGTAAAAAATCCTTGATCTTTTTTGGTTTTTCGTTACCTAAAATTTTTTTTTGTTATAAAATATAAGGGCAATTACTAGAAGTGACACTACTTAAAAAATTATTTAAAAAAAAAATAAAAAAGAACCCATTTTACTTTTTTGATATGTTATAGGTGAAGGAAATACCTTTCTAAAAAAGTAATACACTGTAAAAAATCCTTGATCTTTTTTGGTTTTTCGTTACCTAAAATTTTTTTTTGTTATAAAATATAAGGGCAATTACTAGAAGTGACACTACTTAAAAAATTATTTAAAAAAAAAATAAAAAAGAACCCATTTTACTTTTTTGATATGTTATAGGTGAAGGAAATACCTTTCTAAAAAAGTAATACACTGTAAAAAATCCTTGATCTTTTTTGGTTTTTCGTTACCTAAAATTTTTTTTTGTTATAAAATATAAGGGCAATTACTAGAAGTGACACTACTTAAAAAATTATTTAAAAAAAAAATAAAAAAGAACCCATTTTACTTTTTTGATATGTTATAGGTGAAGGAAATACCTTTCTAAAAAAGTAATACACTGTAAAAAATCCTTGATCTTTTTTGGTTTTTCGTTACCTAAAATTTTTTTTTGTTATAAAATATAAGGGCAATTACTAGAAGTGACACTACTTAAAAAATTATTTAAAAAAAAAATAAAAAAGAACCCATTTTACTTTTTTGATATGTTATAGGTGAAGGAAATACCTTTCTAAAAAAGTAATACACTGTAAAAAATCCTTGATCTTTTTTGGTTTTTCGTTACCTAAAATTTTTTTTTGTTATAAAATATAAGGGCAATTACTAGAAGTGACACTACTTAAAAAATTATTTAAAAAAAAAATAAAAAAGAACCCATTTTACTTTTTTGATATGTTATAGGTGAAGGAAATACCTTTCTAAAAAAGTAATACACTGTAAAAAATCCTTGATCTTTTTTGGTTTTTCGTTACCTAAAATTTTTTTTTGTAATAAAATATAAGGGCAATTACTAGAAGTGGCACTACTTAAAAAATTATATAAAAAAAACTAAAAAAGAACCCATTTTTATTTTTTGATATGGTATAGATGAAGGATAAACCTTTCTAAAAAATTAATACACTGTAAAAAAACCCTTGATCTTTTTGGTTTTTTCGTCAGTTAAAATTTTTTTTTGTTATAAATTTTTTTACAGAGTATTTCTTTTTTTTTTTTTAAACGTGTCATAAAGCCTGTTAAAATATCTTTTTAATGATACCAAGATCATGGAAATCGGTTTAGCCGATTCTGAGTTATTGTAGTTTAAATGGAGCTCTTTTCGACCATTTTCGCGTTTTTTCGAAAACGTTCCCACTGTGTCACGCCCAAAATATCGCAAAACAGTCATTTCTAAAAATGAGAGTTTGTTTGTATTGATCAAATTTAGCTATGAACAAAATTTCATCGATATCTGAGGGGGTCGGGTTCAATGCATCTCGATTTTTACATGAAATTCATCTTATATGGATTCAATAAATTTTAATAAAGCTGGATACCTCAAATTTTTTTAGGGTCGCTGATTACTAGGGATGAGATTTTTATGCACTAAAAAATTTAAAATATGCGCATAAAATATGCACTAAAAATCCAAAATCTGCACTGAAAAAATAAAAAATATTCACTAAAAACTTAAAAAATTTCCATAAAAAATCGTTTCTAAATTTTACTAAGAACAAAAATATAAAAAATTCAATAGGCTTAAGTTCATTAAATTTAATTTTCATTAAATTATTTTTATGAAGAAAGGAATTTTACAACATGAAAATTAATTAAAATTGTTATTGATAATGTTTCATTCTTGGCCATGGCCGGGATTTTTTTTGCAACCCGTAATTTTTTTTGCAAAACGTTTTTGATTTTTTTTAATTTGTCGGGCTTTCAATTAAATATCAATTACTTTGACTTGAGTATTAATTGAACTAAATCCTTCCTAATTAATTATTGTTTCACCAATATATCCGTAATTGGAAAATACAAATGCTAATTGACTTCTGATGTTATTTAAATTTAATATTTCTTTTACTTTTTTAGTTGCATTATCATTGGTATCACCTAGCGCTTCTAATATTCTTAAACTAATCAAAGTTTTTTGAATAGAATTCTGAAGCAACCAGCCAGGCCCCCATCTTGTTACTACTGGCTGCGGTGGAGGGGGAATCAAGTTATACATTTCATTAAAAGTTGCAATATTTTCGAATTGGCTTCTAATTTTCTTGCTTGGCACATGGGTTATACCAAGACCCATGTGCCAAGCAAGTAACTTGTGAACAGTTTTGGATAAAATATTTCAAACCCATTGGAAGCCTTAACCATGTAAAGTTCTGCATCGGTTGAAAAAACAAGCATCTTTTGTCACAATCTTGAAAATAATGTATTCAAAGCAAATCTCCAAAACAATTTATTTATTAATTAAAAAATTTTTTTATGGTTTTTTGTATACATATTTAAAAATGTTTTTAAGAACATTTTTTATAATAGGGAAATTAACAAAAAAAAAAAAAAAAAAAAATTTCAAAATATGCATTTAAGACCGATATATGCAAAAATATGCATTTTTACCAAAATATGCAAGAACAAATCGAGTCAATTTTAACGCAAATTTAATGATTCGGAAGAATAATTGGTCGAAATCGTTCTTATACTATCGACAAAAAACATGCATTTGCATGGAAATCGCATCCCTACTGATTACGAATCTGGGGCTTAATTCTGACAGTCGTGATCGAGTAATTTCTCGATTCGAAAGCAATTTTATCTCAGTCGATACTGAACGAAACAAAATTATTTTTTCAGTATTGTGAAACTCAAATTAATGCTTTACAACACTGAAAAAATAATTCCAATTCGTTCAGTATTGACTGAAATAATAAGATATTAAATTGCTTTCGAATCGAGAAATTACTCGATCACGACTGCCAAGATCAGGCCCCTGATGTCAATTTTTAAAAATTCAAAATGGCGGATCCAACATGACGTACAATTTTAAAAAAATTTATCGAATTCGCTTAAAACTTATTGTTGCTGTCAGTTTTTAAAAATTCAAATTTCAAAACATTATGCCTAATTTAAAACTTAAACGAGAATACTTATAAAAAGAGGAATCAATAATAATATTTTTTGAAAGTTTTTATTTTAATTTGATCAACTGGTGATGAAACTACTTAAAATAATAAGAATTATAATTAATTGTTTGACATTTTTTGTTTAATTATCAAGATGACAAACGGGGAAATAATATTAATTTTATACTAGATTAACATCTTCATAGTCTTGGACGTCATCAAACTCCTGCTTATAATTCTTCTCTTCGTTGCTTTAGCATATTTAATACAAGTTTCATTAAATTTTGCTTTTTCTAATATATTTTCGTGCTCACAAGTATTTTGTGAGAAGACGGTACTGAATGAAAAATTTAGCTTTTGCCGTTCTGTTAGTGACAATTTAGTTACGGATTTTCTCTTTTTATATTTTATCGCAGCAGTTTAATTATACGTCAGTGATACACACAAGTATTTTATGAGGAGACTGCACAGAATGAAAAATTTGTTGAATTAAAAAAATTTAATTTGCGTGTGGGATTTTCAGAATAAGGTGTACTATTAAAGCAAAATATGCTCTATTAATTGAAAGGGGATATAGGGGAACCTCCACTTGACTTTTTTACAGTTATTAGTAGTGTTTTTTTTTTAACTTATAAAGTAAAGTCGTGGAAGTGTTTGGAACTTTTTTTATAGCTTTCGCTTAAATAAATTTTTCACCATATTTCATAATAAAAACAGTTTACTATATCTACACTACAGATTATTGTTACTTTACTTAAAAATATATTTAAAAACTTTAAACAGTTAATTTTCGAAAAATTGTCGAGTGTTTATAAAATAAGGGTACAAATGCAAATCAAGGTTTGAAATGTTTTAAATGTAATCGGTTTGGACATATTTCAAAAAATTGCCAAGGCTCTTCTGCCATTTACCAAGATCTTTCTCAAAGTAATGTTTCTAATGTTAATATTATAAATAATCCAAAAATTTATTAACTTTTATCAATTTAAAGCATTGGTTGATACAGGTAGTTGTGTCAATTTATTGAAAAATAAAGTATACTGTGATATTGGCGAACCTAAATTTATAAAAACTTCCCGAACATTTGTTGGAATAGGTCAAAAAGAGAAAGCTTCAATTGGTGTCCGCCGGGAAGATTTACTACTTTGTTTTGCCGCCATTTTGGTAAAAATTGGTCTTGACAGTTCATATTTGGCAGTCGTGAAGCAGACACGTGGCAAATTTGTTATGGAAAAATAAAATATAATTTAATCGTTAAAATATTTTATAGAAATCAATCATCGATTACTGTGACGACGAGAAAGTAAGGTGAACTTTTTGAGAGAAATAACGTGCCAACAAAACGAACTATTTATCGTGTAGTGAAGCATGGACCACAACGTACTGCAAGATCGGCTGAAAATATTACTGCTGCTCAAGAAAGTGTCCAAAACAATCCATCAACCTCAATTAGAGGCCGTGCTCAGGAGCTTGGCCTTCAAAGAACAACTTTGGCCACAATTTTGCACAAGGATTTGCATTTGTTTCCATTTAACAAAGTAGTATACCTTCCCGGCAGACACCCTGTGTTATGAATAATGTATGTAGTAGCTTTAAAATATTTGATTTCGATTAAAATTTTTTTTTAAAATTTTTGAGCGTTCTTTCGAAAAACTTGAATGAATAAATATTTTTTAAAAATAATACAAACAACTACACCCAAACTTCAACATTTTCGGATGATGCAGCATTTCTGAGCATCCATGAAAATCGACACGAAGCATCTCGTTACTTACAGCATCATATATTTCAACTAGAAATATGGTTAAAACAATGGAGGATAATGATCAATGAGAAACAATGCGTACATATAACATTCACCTTGCGTCGGGAATCATGCCCCCCCCATTTAAAATCAATAATAAAATAATTCCTCAACATTCGCATGTAAAATATCTTGGTATACATTTAGATCGGCGGTTAACGTTCAAAGCCAAATGAAACTAAAAGCCATCCAATTTCACTGGCTTATTGGCAGAAACTCTGTCCTTAGCCCTGATTATAATTTATGTCAATGTTTAGTAAGCAAAAACCGAGTTGAGTGTTTATAGTATATCAAAAATGTATATATATCTTTGCCATTTGCGTAATTCTATGTTCACACTTGGGGTTTGAAACGCGTTTAAGCAAAATGTTGATTAACTTAATCAAAGCCGTTCACATTACATTTGAGATGGTTGAGATGACAGTTGATTAAGAAAAACACAACAAACCAGTTTATATTTCTTCAAAGTATTAAAAATGGATAAAAATACTTTTATAAAGTTATCAGAAGATTATTTTAAACATGTTAATGATAAAATTGGGAAAATTTATGAATTATTTAAGGAAAAATAAAAATATTAAGAAGAAATCTTGGTCGGTTGTACAAGTGAGGGGCACGTTCATGGTGACCGATTCTATATTATACTCAGTTTGAGGTATGTTCAGGGGATTCGATGTGATTAATGAAGTGATTTAGTTGTAATCATGTTAATTTAAAGTGATTAACAAATCACTTTTATTCATAATTGGGTTGAACATGAAATGAATTTAAATAAGTGATAATTTTTCTTTCTTGACTGACCGTGGGATCGAACCGAAGTTTACAGGCAGGTTTCGATATTTGCCGTTTAACACTCAATGCCATTGACGACGCACAGTGGCGCCATTTGAGTTTTTTCGTTGCAAAAATCATATCTTTTGAACCGAATAAGATAATTGAACAGTTTAAACAGCATATGATAGATAACTGTTCAGCCTATGAAATGAGCGTTTGGAAAGGGTGCTACGCTCTGTAGGGGTTATCAAAGTTAAAATTAGTAGAAAAATCAATTTTATGGTAACTAAAAAAAAATATTTTTACATTTTTAGATTGTGTTTATTTTTTTTTCTTTAGGGTTTTATGTTTTGAATTATTACCCAACAAATTAAAAAAAAAATTATTTTTTTTTTTAAATTTATTTTTTCAATTTTCTGTAAAATATTAATCACAGTTTGTTAGAGAAGGTATATCTAAAAAACTTACCATTTCTAAACTATAATTATTTTCTAACTCTATTCGTGACTTCTTTCTTGTGGAAATTTAACACTCCTCAATACTTTTTTTTGGCTTTCCTTTTGCTCCTCTGGTTGACGTAGTGACGACCATTCGTGTAAAAATAATTAGACGAATCGGTGTTTCATTTCAGGCTACTTCAAAACAAATTTTGAAATTTAACCCCATATTCATAAAAATTATTTTTGATTTATAAAAGATTAATTGAACAAATTTATTGATTTGGATACTGTAGTTATCAGAAAAGGAAAAAAAACTGAAAATAGATTGGTACTAGAAACCAACCTCATCTGGTAGAATTGTGAACTTCTTTTCATGTCAACCAAGAAATATTATAATAAATACGGTGGTAAATTTAATACGACGAGTTATGACAATTAGTGACAAACAATTCCATAGAGACAACATTATAAAAGCAAAGGACATATTGCGAAAAAATTCATTTCCTGAAAAAATCGTTAACAATTTGATAAATAACAAGTAAGAAAGTATAGTCGGTCAAGCCCGACCATATGATACCCTACACCACAGTATTTTTAAAAACACTTCATGCTTATGTGTCCATATAAATAGGATTTATCTATGTTTATAAACTTCATTTAACTCGGTTTGAAAGTTTGTGAGAGGCAGAAACTGTTCCCTACCTCCCCTTGTGGTCCTATTTTTGAAAAGATGCATACCTTTTGTGTCCATATGGATATGGTTCTATCTAAGTTTTAATTTTCTTTAAATCGGTTTTATAGTTTCTAAGAGGAAGAAATGTCCACCTATCTTCTATCGTGGTCCTACGATTAGGCCCATTTTCAATAGGCTTGGTCCTTGTGCCAATAAGAACCTATGTCCCAAATTTTATCAAATTATCTCCAAAATTGCGACCTTTACTTTGCGCACAAGGTTACATGGACAGCCAGCCAGCTTGCCAGCCACCCGGACGGAGATCATTAGTTCGACTCATAAAGTGATTTTGAGTCGATCGGTATACTTTAAGGTGGGTCTAGGACCAAGATTTTAAGGCGTTACACACATCAGCACAAATGCATAATACCCTCTCCACTATTGTGGTCTGGGTATAAAAACAAGAACATTCGGAAGCAGACTGAAGGAAGTGAAGATGATGAAGCGAAAATATACAGGTCAATTACATATGTACCAGGCATATCGGAACGAGTAAAAAACTCCAAAATATATAATAATGAAAAATATAAAATAGTACAGAGGGCCGATAATACGATGAGAAAACTTTTCTCATGCACCAAAGCTAAAGTGGACAGATTTGACAAAGCGGATTTAATTTATCAGATAAAATGTATTGGCAACGAAAACCACAGTTGCGATCGAGTATATGTTGGCACTACTAGAAACAAATTAAGAACCAGCATTTCTGGACACAAATCGGACATTAAGTGTAAAAATAATATATCAACACAAAAAACAGCACTAGTAGCCCACTGTAAAGAAATAGGACACACACCTAATAATAAATAGAAATATAATAGAAGATACACACTGGAGATGCTTCACATAATCAACATACCGTTACAGAAGAGAACTTGTTTTAAGAGTGATACTGATAACTGCGCTCAAAGTTACAAACACATTATAAATAAGAATAAAAATTTACAATTAGTGCAATAATAGATCTACAAGCTAATTGTTTTGTATTTTTGTGACTCGGTGTAAATGTTATTTTTTTATTGTTTACATATGTTTATGTTGTTTAATATTATAATGATATTGAAATTATGTTTTTTAATATTATAATGATATTGAAATATGATTTATGTTTGATTGTATTTGTTTTAAGATTCCTGAAGATGACATCCAAAGGATGTCGAAATATTGAAAAAAAAAACCTGACCTCGAGCTTGAATGAATTATTTAATTTAAATGTTATAATAAAAAAGGTCGAATAATTAAAAAACTTAAAAAAGACAAATTTTAATTTTTTCAATACACTTTACCACAGGTGGTAAACTGTTGCCTGGATCCGGCAGCGTTCTAGAGGAAGGAATCATTAAGTTCTTTTAAGAGGAATTACCCCTGTACACAATTTAATGGCCCCTTTAGTGTCCGGTTAGGAGAATTCCACTGTATACAGGTGGCAATAACGTGCTGCTTATTTCCGATGTGTGAAAGAATTCTTTCTTTCGTACAACAACATTTTAAACAAAAGCCAAGTTTTTAGAATCTGTTTTTGTTTTAATAATGTCCACGGACGCTATGACACTTTTAAAAGTTTTGCAATGTCCTAGACATTATCCGGAAATCCGAGTCGCAAGGATTTTCTACTCTATGGTATAACAAACACCGGCTTCGCTAACTAAAACTGACATTGCGAAGCATTTGAAAGTGAAGTAACACCAAAAAGTGCCACTATGTCTGAGGACCTTATGACACACCACAAAGTCTCATAATGTCCATGGACGTTATGACATGCCACCGTTGGAGACTAGGTTCTTATGTATTCATATAGCACGTTGTCCGGAATAGTTTGCTAATTGTAAATTTTAAAAAATTAGCTCACATTTTTGCGCTACGCAATAAGACATACAAATATGCTGTAAGGTAAGTGAACGAATTCTTAAGAAATTAAAAAAAAGTATAGAATTTGAAGATCAATGTCGTAGATCCTCACGAAGCAGGTTGGTTAGGGTTCATATTAAAGAATAACGATAATAACAAACAAATCGTTGCATTCACCAATTTTTATATGCGCTGAAAAAAGGGCTTTTGTTGCCAAAAATGTATTGCCTCAAAGTGCAAACTTGCCATATAAAATTCATATCAATCGTAAGCGAGATGGTAAGTGATACTTTTACGTTTCTCCCTTACAAACCTACAGCGTTGGAAGCTCCAATTTTAATTGTTTGTTTAGTCCTCTTTTAGTTTAAAAACCGACTTTTTTCACTTTAACCTTAAAAAAAATTGGTACCATGTAATTTTTGAGGCTTAGATATGACTTCCAAACTATTATAGCATAAACGTTTACAGTCAGAATTTTTTATTGAAACATTTTTTATAAAGGGTGGTTCAATTTTGTGGGCCAATGTTGAATGTGAACCACACCGATACGTCAAGCTTTTTTCGGCATTTCGTTTGACATTTCTTAATTTCAGACTAATACAAATTGAACCATGGAAAGATACACAATCGAGCGGCGCGTTAAAGTTATTCAGGCTTATTTTGAAAATGGTCGTTCAAATCAAACTGCATATCGTGCACTTCGGTCAATTTAATCGTCCAAATGTGCGTACAATCGGAATAATTGTGCAACAATTTGAGCAAACCGGGTCTGTAGGAGATATGAAAACACCAGTGCATGCTCGTACAGCTTGTACTGCTGAAAATATTGCTGCTGTTCGCGATAGTATGGCTGAAGAGCCGTCCACCTCAAATCGTCGTCGTGCCCAACAATTGCACCCCTCACGCTCACCGTTGATGAACATTATGCATAAAGACTTGAATTTACACGCTTATAAGGTGCAATTGACTAAAGAACTAAAGCCTCTTGACCATTCCAAGCGTCGTCAATGGTCAGAATGGTGGCAAGAAATGACAACAGTGGATGATCAATTTTCGAAAAAAATCATTTTCAGTGATTTTAACCTCAGCGGATTCATCAATAAGCAGAATTGCCGCATTTCGAAAAACCAATGCATCCACAAAGAGTGACTGTTTGGTACTGTTTGTGGGCTGGCAGCATTATCGGGCCGTATTTTTTTCCAAAATGAGGCCGGTTAGGCAGTTACTTTGAATGGTGTTCGCTAACTTTTTATGGCCCGAATTGGAAGATATGGATTTGGACGATATGTGGTTTCAACAGGAAGGTACCACCTGCCACAGCTAACGAAACAATGGCTCTTTTGCGCAACAAATGCAATGGCCGTGTTATCTCACGTGGTGGCGATGTCAATTGGCCGCCAAGATCAGGTGATTTGACACCGTTGGACTTCTTTTTTGGGGGTTATTTGAAAGAAAAGGTGTACGTCGATAAGCCAGCAACAATTCAAGAGCTAAAGGATTAGATAATTCGGCGTCATCGAAAATTTGGACCATCGGATGGAGATGTGCCGCCGAAGTCGCGGCGGGCATTTTGAACCATACCAATATTATCATAATAAAAAGAAATTTGTTTTAGCCACCCTTTATAAATATCCAACTATTCATTAAAATTTCGCAGTATTTGTGGAATTTTCCGTAAGGATTTCTGATTTTATGTATCCTGAAAAGGCATAAAGGTAGACATCTAAGCAGCTTAAAGTTAAATTATCAAGCTGAAGGCGGCGAATTATGGCATTTTAAATTAGAATTTAATTTTCAATTAAGGAAATTAACGAAAGATTATTGAACTGCACTTAAAAGATTATGATAATTTTTTCCTTTCAAATGATGTAAAAAAGAGTTCTTTACCTAAACATTAAAAAAAGTTTGATTAAAGTTGTGATAAAATTTTACAAAAATATAATTTAAGATGATGCTCCATATTTTAAGGATTCCACAGAAGAAAAAAACTTCGTTGCCTGCATAAATGCATTTTATTTAACATAAAATATTCCTGTTAACACATGCAAACGTAGACCAAGATAACCATAAATACAGAATGAAAATACAACATACACATACGTATATATAGACAGCAAATACATTTCAAAAGAACAACAGTCATATATACATATATAAACAACTGTACATGCAAAGAATATTTCAATCTATCACAAGAGAAAAAGTATAGAAATGACTGCAATAACCAAACCATAAAAGTACGAGAGATGGAAACGAAAAGTTAAATGAAAGTAATAGTAAACGTCAGGAAAGTAGAAGTAAAAAGAAAATTTTTACCTGAAATAATATAAAATGAAAAAAAAGAAGAACCTTTGGTAAGACTAATAACAGCCAAACATTGCAACATTTATACTTGTTCTTCTACGTACTGGTAAACACATTCCTTGCCAAAGTCAGGTATCTATAGTGGAATCTAGATACCTTTTCGCCAACAAGTATCTAGAATGAACACAAAATTTAATTTGTTTTCATTTTCTATATAGAAACAGAACAACAAAAATGAACTTAAAACAGCAAAAAAAAAAAAAGTCATGTGAACCGTCCGACAGTTAGACAGAAAGAAATTCCTTTTTATTCATTTTAATACGGACAGACAGACAATTTGCATTTTACCATTCCGTATTTTTATTTTGTACTTTTTAGCTTTTTCCCCGGGATAAATAAATATTTAAGTTGCGGCCGTTTAAAAAATTATGTATTATTTAAATTTTAAACAATTCTGTTGATGTGTATAAAAAAATTCAAAAATTTATTCCCATTTGTTTATTTTTTTAATTAATTTAATTTAAGCAGATTTTTTTTTTGTTATTAGTTTTTCTATAAACAAACATTTATTTATTAAAGAAAAAAAATTCGTGATTTATGAGCTTTAATGAAAAAAAAATTAAAGCGATGATGATTTAGTTCTGGAAATTTTGACATACATAATAAAAAAAAATGTCATAAAAAATAATGACAGCTGCAAAATGAAAAATGCATTTGGATGCATTTCTGTGCAATTGATATTTAGTGAAAACTTTTTATTCAAAATATGGATTTTCAGTAGAAAACATCGATTTTCAGTAGAAATATTGATTTTTAGTAAAAATATTAAATTTCAGTAAAAATAATTGGGTTGTTCACGGAGGGCTTGTTGTCAGGTTATATGCACAGAAAAAAATAATTTTCATATTTGAATACGAAAATCGCATATTTGATTACAAAAATTTTTGAATTTTCTGCGATGACGATTTTTGCGGTATTGATAAAAAAGTTTGTATGTATAATTGTTAAATTTTTAGTCAACAACCAAGTAATAAAAAAAGTTGTTGCCCAAAATTATTTTTTTCAACAAAATGTTTACTTGATTTGTTAAAATAAAATGTTGAAAATGTTGAATAAATTAAACAAAATGTTAATCGAATCTTTATTTTTTTATTTAATAATGATGTCATAAATTTTAAATTTTTATATTTTTATAAAAACACTAAAATTTATTATGCGGGGATAGGTAAGTTCCTATGCGCATTTCACTGGTTGCTTAGGCCAGATCATCAGGAAACCTTTTCCAAAGACTTTGGCAAAACTAAATATATTATTCAAATCGCTAACCTCAGTGATCCAACAACTATTTCGCTAGTAAATAGTACAGTTGACAATCTGGCACTTATTGAATGTTTCCCTCATAATAATGTTTCCGTGTCAAATTCATTATAAAGCAATTAAAAAACAAAAAGTCTCCTGGATTAGACGGAATAAATAATAAATGTCTGAAGGCATTGCCTAAAAAGGGTCTTAAATATATTACTGATATTTTGAATTTATGTCTTCGCATAAGCTATTTCCCCAAAGTATGGAAACACTCCAAAGTTATACCAATAAGAAAATCAAACAAACCTGCCGATTGTCCCCGATCATACAGGCCAATTAGCCTTTTATCATCCTTAAGTAAAATTCTAGAGAAAATAATTAAAGAGCAACTTACGATTTTTATAGACTCACACAACATTTTACCTACTCAACAATTTGGTTTTCGTAAACAACACAATACAATCCAGCCACTTGTTCGAATTAGGAAATTAGTAACATCAAATTTTAATCATGGGATATCCACGGGTATGGTATTGATGGATATAAAAGCTGCGTTCGACTCAGTCTGGCACAACGGTCTGATTTTTAAAATGATCAACTATAATTTCCCAATATATTTGATTAAATTGATTCATAGTTTTCTTTCAAATCGTATCTTTGAGGTTCATATTGGACATGAACATTCTACCCAGTCACAGATTCTTGCAGGATGTCGTCAGGGTTCGTGTATTTCTCCAATACTGTACAACATCTTTACCGCAGATTTCCCAGTTTTAAACGGTTGTTCCATATCTATATTTGCTGATGATACGGCGATTCTCAGTTCAGGTATATTAGCGGCTGATATTGTTACCAACCTACAACGTGCGTTAGCAGAAGTTTATAATTACTTTACAAAATGGAATATATTAGTCAATACGCAAAAGACCCAAGCAATATATTTTTCCAGACGGCGTAAATCTTGTTATCTGCCTCAACAACCTATTTTGTGCAACAACAACTTAATTAATTGGTCCAGTAAAGTTAAATACTTGGGTGTGATATTAGATCCCAAATTAAAATTTAAAGATCATGTCCCCTACGTAATAGACAAAATCAATAAAATAATAAGACTACTGTATTCTTTATTAAAAAGAAAGTCTAAACTCAGTATAGCAAATAAAACTCTCATATTCAAATCAGTATTTCACGCCATCATGTTCTATGCTGCCCCATTGTGGGCTACAGCGGCACAGTGTCATATTAAAAAATTACAGATAGCCCAAAATAAACTTTTAAAAATGATACATAACTTGCCTTGGCATTATTCTACTCAACGGCTGCACAACCTTGCAAACGTTGAACTCGTCAACACTCGTACCCACAGGCTTACTGCGAATTTTACCAACAGATGTCGTGACTCTGAGTTTAACCATATCAATGAGCTGGGCTCAACGTATTTTTATTTTCTAACATTAAGTCTCTTTTTAAAACAAAAAAAATTCAGAAAGGTTTTTTTGTAAATTTTTCCTTCTCTAAACAATGTTAAACTTAAATGCAAATAAACAACACAATATTGTTATTTAATAATTAAGTAGAAAAGGAAACTAGTCCTAAACTCTTAAAACATTGTTAAATTAGTTTATACTGAAATGCTAAATAAAGATTACCATTGAATTGAATTATTCAAATAAAACTGTAAAACAAATGAGAATTATGAGCTATTTAAAAATGGACAAAAGTTGTTAAAATACTGTCTTTACTTTGATTCAAATATTTTTTTTATTGAATATGAAGAAATATTTAATTATTTAATTATTTCATTATTAAATAGGTTTTATTGAGTGCTATTTTGCAAAGTGTAAATTTGATCAATTTTTTCGTTGAATTAAACAAAAAGTTTGTTGACCTAAAATTTTATTTTTAACAAACTGTGTTGTTAAAAATTTTCTTGAGTAATTTTTTTCTTTGTGGTTATTTAGTTATATTACAACAACAAAACATTTCTATAACAACATAACCTGCTAATCCGCCTTCCGTGAACAACCCAAATAATTTGTTGTGAAAATGTTGATTTTCATTAAAACAAATGCTGGGCCGAATCTACACTTCACCGACAGTTGGAATATTTCAGAGGTGGACTCTATTAAGGATCTATAATATAGATTCTATATATTACACAGTTCGGCAATAAAAAAACAAAAAAAGTCAGAAGCAAGAACTTTGTTATTCTGATTTTCATTGACCAATGCGTGCTGTTTTTTAAATTTACAGATTGATTCCATCAAGTCTAGTTTTTGTATGGGCTAGACTAATATTTCGCCCGACATAAGGCGGTTGTGCTTATACATCCTATTATTTCTTCTGAACGATTTATACGAGTTTGATCAACATACTTGTGAATTATTAGAGTTAAAATTTCCTTGAGTCATTTTTTATAGATTCAAATGTTTTGAATTTAATTAGAATCTAGTGACGAATTTTTTTAATTCATAATTGGTACCATTTTTTTTTTGTTTTCAAACATTCATAAAAAAATTATAGGGACAAAAAAGCCAGGTATTTTACGAATAAAATAAGTCATATATCTTGATAATCGGTGCACTCACAATATTATTACAGTAACGGACTGTAGTTTATTTAAGAAATATTCCGTTCAGTCATTTTTAAATAAATAAACATTTAAAATTCCAAGCAAATTTATTTTTAACTGATTCTAACAGTTATTTAAAAAACAAAGTGCATATTAATACGGATTTTCAGTTGCAGTTAATATTGTCCGTTGATTGAGTTAAATTCTTCTTTATGTTAAAGTAAATAAAAATGTAATTTAAAGCAACGAAAAGTTCATTTAATTTTTACTGTCAAAAATTCAACCGCGAATTCCGTAAAAACAAATCAATATTCAGTTATCTTATATAAATTAATTGTCAAAAAATTAACTACATATTCCGTAAAAACAAATAAATATGCAGTTATTTTATAAAATTTTACTGTCAAAAATTCAACACCATATTCAGTAAAAACAATTAAATATTCAGTTATTTTATATAATTTTACTACCAAAAATTAATTTTTACTTATCCATAAAAAATGAATTGCTTATTTTGTGTAAGCAATTCCCATTTTCTATTTGTTAAAATAATTTAGTTAAATACATCAAATTTTAAAAGTAAAATAATTGCGAAGCCATATCGGTCATGCTGCTGGTGTCTTATAATTGAGAGTTCTTCTGTAAACAACGTGGTCAGTACAACAAACGTAAAACAAACGTGTGTAACTGGGTAAGTAAATAAAAATATTCTCCCTCTCTCGATTATAAGAAAAACAAGCGGACAAGTGTCTGTCTGGTATTTTTTAGAAATTCGGCTCTTTTGTGGAGTAAACGAAAATTTAATAAAAACAACTGAATATTTAATTGTTTTTACTGAATATGGGGTCAATTTTTTGACAGTAAAATTTTAATAAATATTTGAATATTTAATCGTTTTTACTGAATATGGTGTTGAATTTTTGACAGTAAAATTTTACAAAATAACTGAATATTTATTTGATTTTACGGAATATGGTGTTGAATTTTTGACAGTAAAAATTAAATGAACTTTTTGTTAAAAATAAATGAAAAATAGGTAGACCGGTTTTTAATTGAACTTTCATTTATTTTATATTACAATTTCAGTTAATTTTACGTACAGAACATTGTGAGTGTGGATAAATGTTAATTTTTTTTTGCCGACCAGTGTTCTAACAGTTATTTAAAAAACAAAGTGCATATTAATACGGATTTTCAGTTGCAGTTAATATTGTCCGTTGATTGAGTTAAATTCTTCTTTATGTTAAAGTAAATAAAAATGTAATTTAAAGCAACGAAAAGTTCATTTAATTTTTACTGTCAAAAATTCAACCGCGAATTCCGTAAAAACAAATCAATATTCAGTTATCTTATATAAATTAATTGTCAAAAAATTAACTACATATTCCGTAAAAACAAATAAATATGCAGTTATTTTATAAAATTTTACTGTCAAAAATTCAACACCATATTCAGTAAAAACAATTAAATATTCAGTTATTTTATATAATCTTACTACCAAAAATTAATTTTTACTTATCCATAAAAAATGAATTGCTTATTTTGTGTAAGCAATTCCCATTTTCTATTTGTTAAAATAATTTAGTTAAATACATCAAATTTTAAAAGTAAAATAATTGCGAAGCCATATCGGTCATGCTGCTGGTGTCTTATAATTGAGAGTTCTTCTGTAAACAACGTGGTCAGTACAACAAACGTAAAACAAACGTGTGTAACTGGGTAAGTAAATAAAAATATTCTCCCTCTCTCGATTATAAGAAAAACAAGCGGACAAGTGTCTGTCTGGTATTTTTTAGAAATTCGGCTCTTTTGTGGAGTAAACGAAAATTTAATAAAAACAACTGAATATTTAATTGTTTTTACTGAATATGGGGTCAATTTTTTGATAGTAAAATTTTAATAAATATTTGAATATTTAATCGTTTTTACTGAATATGGTGTTGAATTTTTGACAGTAAAATTTTACAAAATAACTGAATATTTATTTGATTTTACGGAATATGGTGTTGAATTTTTGACAGTAAAAATTAAATGAACTTTTTGTTAAAAATAAATGAAAAATAGGTAGACCGGTTTTTAATTGAACTTTCATTTATTTTTTATTACAATTTCAGTTAATTTTACGTACAGAACATTGTGAGTGTGGATAAATGTTAATTTTTTTTTGCCGACCAGTGTTCTAACAGTTATTTAAAAAACAAAGTGCATATTAATACGGATTTTCAGTTGCAGTTAATATTGTCCGTTGATTGAGTTAAATTCTTCTTTATGTTAAAGTAAATAAAAATGTAATTTAAAGCAACGAAAAGTTCATTTAATTTTTACTGTCAAAAATTCAACCGCGAATTCCGTAAAAACAAATCAATATTCAGTTATCTTATATAAATTAATTGTCAAAAAATTAACTACATATTCCGTAAAAACAAATAAATATGCAGTTATTTTATAAAATTTTACTGTCAAAAATTCAACACCATATTCAGTAAAAACAATTAAATATTCAGTTATTTTATATAATCTTACTACCAAAAATTAATTTTTACTTATCCATAAAAAATGAATTGCTTATTTTGTGTAAGCAATTCCCATTTTCTATTTGTTAAAATAATTTAGTTAAATACATCAAATTTTAAAAGTAAAATAATTGCGAAGCCATATCGGTCATGCTGCTGGTGTCTTATAATTGAGAGTTCTTCTGTAAACAACGTGGTCAGTACAACAAACGTAAAACAAACGTGTGTAACTGGGTAAGTAAATAAAAATATTCTCCCTCTCTCGATTATAAGAAAAACAAGCGGACAAGTGTCTGTCTGGTATTTTTTAGAAATTCGGCTCTTTTGTGGAGTAAACGAAAATTTAATAAAAACAACTGAATATTTAATTGTTTTTACTGAATATGGGGTCAATTTTTTGACAGTAAAATTTTAATAAATATTTGAATATTTAATCGTTTTTACTGAATATGGTGTTGAATTTTTGACAGTAAAATTTTACAAAATAACTGAATATTTATTTGATTTTACGGAATATGGTGTTGAATTTTTGACAGTAAAAATTAAATGAACTTTTTGTTAAAAATAAATGAAAAATAGGTAGACCGGTTTTTAATTGAACTTTCATTTATTTTATATTACAATTTCAGTTAATTTTACGTACAGAACATTGTGAGTGTGGATAAATGTTAATTTTTTTTTGCCGACCAGTGTTATAAATCAATCTTTATAAAAACGGACGGTGGCATGTCATAACGTCCAGTGTCATAGTGTCCATGAAAACTTTTAAAAGTGTCATAAGGTCCGTAATTCCTAAAAAAGATAAATACAAAAAGAGATCTACATACATGCAGAGACAAACATGTTTTATTATGGTCACAACCAACAAAACTGTTTTTGAAGAAACTAATTTAACCATAATATGGTTGTCAGTGACAATTATTTAGTTAAATTAAACATAATATGGTTAAACAAATTTTAAAAATGGTTTTGCTGCTTTTTCTTTAGGTGTATGTATATATTAAATATATAACGAAAACACTTTTGGGCGCAAGGATTTTCTCCTCTATGGTATAACAAATACCGGCTTCGCTAACTAAAGCCCCGCTAACTAAAGACGCATTAGGAAACACATTTTCTAAAGCCTGTCTTAAAGCTGCTTCATAGTCTGTATGAAAAGCCAAAGCTTCGAATTGTAAAAACTTTCTATCAATAAATAATAATTTTTTTAAATAGTTTATTTTTTAATTTTTTATTAATTATTGACCTTAAAAGCCTGCATATGTGACAGCGCATATAGAAAGGGACCAGTAACGGAAAGGGATCAGCAAAAATCAACTACACAAAACAAGAGGTAGGGACGACCTACGCTCGTTTTCAAGGTTGACCAGCACGTTTCTGACGTCATGAGATGACGCTTTCAAATGAGACCAATACCAACACGCTCAGTGATGGTACACCAAATATACACGTATTTAAATGCTCTCCTGAACAAAACCCTTAGGTCCCTTTCTATTTTACGCGTCACATATAGGAAACTATATAAACTATTTAGAGTAATCAAAAAAGATCGATCAACAGTTATAATTATAATATTTTTTTCTTAAGTTTTGATAATCACTTGAAACTTTAACGATATTTTAAAAAAAATGTACACATTTTAATATTTTTGGTTATAAGTTAAGTCCATGGACACTGTGACACTTTTTGGAGTGTCATAGTGTCCATGGACACTATGACAGTGGACGTTATGACATGCCACCAAAACTTAAGCTTCGTACAGACGATGGTCAGATCTTACAATATTGTTAGCAGGCGTTACCAACAGCAATATTTTTCTGATAATGGTGCGATTGTCAGATGCATTAATTTTGCACTTCTGCAAATACAAAAGAGCTTACAATGTTCACACAGTTGTAAGACATTTTAGCCAATTTTAATGCAATTTAAGCAACGCTGCTTACCAATATTGTAAGATCTGACTATCGTCTGTATGAAGCTTTACGTCATGCATGGTCATTATTACAATTAATTGCGGCTTGGCCCTATGTAAAATTATTGGCCGACTCTTAAAAAATGTTTCTTTCTTTTATTTCTAAGCATGCAATACTAAACTTGAATTAATTTGGATAAAATATAAAATTGTTGCAAATAATTTTGGGCGTACTTAAATGATTTTCAGGAGGAGAATTCGTATAAATCCCATGGTAAATTATGGATCAATGATCACAAAATTCTTTAGAGTTAATTACTGGTATTAAAAAAAAAAACTTAAAATAGCCCAAATTTCAATACAGTAGTGAACATTTTTTTTGCGTTTTATTGATTTTAAAGTACTTTTCAGAAGACTGCTTTATATGCGACCTACGGTAAATAATTAACCGATTATCAATAATGGCACGGTATTATATCTGGTCCCATAAAACAAAAAATCAACAAATTGTAGTCGGGAATGTAAGAAAAAATAAACTCACTGTTTGCAGTTGGTGTTTTGTTAAAGCTTTGATATTGGTACAAGTAAAACTGGGGCTTATAATTCTTATTCGCTTAACAATTTTATTTGTTTAATATCATTAGCTTTTCTAAAATCTTGGGATGAAGTTTCCTGATGATCTGGCCTAAGCAACCAGTGAAATGCGCATAGGAACAGTTTATCCCATCAACAATAAATTTCAGTTTATCAATAGTATAAAATGGTATGAATGGAATTAAATTGGACCAAATTTTACCGCAATATCTATGTTTGCTACGTTCTTAGGAGTTTTTAAATTTTTCCCGAAAGTGGGCTTTATATGCATATAGTTAATTTTAGACCGATCTTCTCGCTATTCGTGCTGTCATATAAAGTCTTATAAAACTCTCCCGGATAAAATTTTAGTACAATAGCAAGCAGTTCGTTATATGGAGAGAATGATAAATGTTGGGCCGATCTGCACGAAATTTACAGAAAGATTTCTAGATTTATATAACTGTGACAGACTATATTTTCTGCTTAAAATTTTTCCAAGAATAGACTTTCCATAGAGCGTATGGTGAATCTCCTAAGCAGCTGACAACGTCCGATTTTCTTTTAAACGTGATTTAAAAAAGATTTTTTGGAAATGTAGTTCATACACCTGTTTGCCGGCAGCTAATGTAAGATGGCGGTCAATTGAGTTACCTGGATGGCATGAATTTTAATGCATTTCGGTTAATTATGTTACAATCACTGTAAGTGAAACTCAATTGAATATTATAAACCTAGAGTTTGCTGGCAGCCTCAACACTAGGATCGGATGCTCTTGCCTAATCAGCTGCATAAGCTGGGTGCCACGGTAGGCTAGCTGGTAGCAAGCTAGACTATCAGTGCGGGGGTTGCAGGTTCGATTCCGCCAGAGACTTTGGCCTTCTGTAGACAAGCGTAGAGCTTTGCGGGATTAGCATAAGAAATAAAAAAATAAAAACATTTTAAATACAAGCTCTAATTGGAGTGATGCATTTGTATTAAATATAAGTACGTCAACTTAAATTAAAAAAAATGGTGAATTATGGAACGATGTTCACGAAATTTACTAGTATGATTTGTAGTCATATGACATGAGCCTTCCGCCAACATTTTTTTAGTTGTTGGAAAGTACTCGTTTTTTTTTAACAGGCGGATATGGCTTAATCAAATTTAAATTACTCAAGGATTCATACAATAAAATAAAATATCATATAGCATTTTAAATTTCTAAAAAAGCAATTCTAGGTTTTTTATGAAGGAAATAAGAAAAGGCGAGCTGATCAAGGGCCAATTAGAAAAAAATAATAAGTTTTTATTAAAAATATCTATATTCAATAAAAAATAAAGTTTTTAGTGAAAATTATGATTTTCATGTAAAATATTGATACAAATGTCGGAATGTAGTTTCATAAGCTTTAAGAGTAAGTTAGAAACAAATGTTGGAGATGAAATTTAATTGACCCATCTAGGGGCCTCATAGGAGCAATGGGAAAATTTTTTTTTTTCAAATATCAAAAATTTTGTATGGTGCCATCTTAAGGAGTAAAGATAGCTGGTAAGCATGTTTGACAAAAATGTTGAGAAGGAGAAATTAATGAAGCTCGGTCCATCAAACTCCTCTAGGAGTGAATCTGTTGACAAGTTTGACCTAAGTTGTCTGAATTGTGACCATTTTATTTACTATTTGAAACGAACTATAAAGAAATTAGGGTGGGTCAGTGATGTATGAGAAAAAATAAAAGTTCTCGGATCATATTCTTATAGCACTGTGTTTTTTTTTTAAGTTAAAGCAAATAAAAACTGCTTAAACAAAAATTAAAAATGTCACATGCCGGAGCTCTTAAGAATTAAGTATTTTTGAAAAAAGCAATTTTTTTGAGTTTAAAACTTAAAACATTTTTAATTAAACTTAAAAAAAATAAAACTTTGGTTTTTTTACAACATAAAACAAAAAAACCACGATATTGTATAAGTTATTTTTTGGTCACAAGATCTTGTTTATTGTCAAATCTGGACATCTCTCATCATAATCCAAGTTTCTTCTCTTTTAAACCTTCTCTTGATTTTTTTGATCGAATAGATGCCTCTGAAACTATTTTTACAAAAGGATTCAAAGTAAGACCCTTATTAAAAATGATGAATGAAAACTTCAAAAAGTTTCAAGTGTTTGAAAGAATAGCAATTGAAGAAATGATCATGGACATCATGGCCTAAAGCAATTTATCCGCGGGAAGCCTGTTAGATTTGCGTATAAATTGTGGGCTCCTTGTGGTGTTAGTGGGTATTGCTATAAAATCGATTGCAAAAAATTATCGTGAAGATTAGGCACTAGGATCGAGATTCTTACTTGTATAGTAAGTTTGGTATTGGTATGGTTTTTAAATATTCGACAGTTGCAAATCTATTACTATTGCATTAGCATTGAATCGCGACTAATGCAATAGAAAGCCTTGGTTTGTAGAGCGAGGCTTTAAAACTCGGCAGACGAGCAAATGATGCCCTTTAATTGAGTTCAGTAAAAAAAGAAGAATGTATTCTTATGTCTAAACTGAGACTGAGCTTTATTTACAAATTTTCTAATTTATATACTAATTTACTAATTATCTAAAAATTATCTGACACATCTTGCATTTCATTCATACATCCAAAATGCCCAATGTAACATGGTGTTCAACTATTTGTTCATGTTACAAAATGCATTTACTGATCGACTGACTAATCAGCACAGTCATTATTTTTAAACAAATTGCATTTCCCCTATTTAAGGTATTTAAAAAAATATAAAAAGAAATTTGATTTGTTATTGTTACCCCTTAAGTACGGTCAAGTACCTAAAGCAATAAACTATAACTGGAGCAAGTGAAAATACTCATGTTTCACTTCGCTGTAGGTATTTTGGTATACGTATGAAGTGCAAGCATTTGTTTACTATATGTGTCATAATGTTTATGTGTCATTGATATAGTTGTTTACAATTAATAAATGAATTAACAATGAAAAAAATAAGTGTACACCACACCCTTACCCTTAAGATAAAATTTATGAGATTTTGAATAAATTTAAATCTGAATACAAATTAATAGTTTTTAAAAACTTTTTTTTTTATGTGGTTAATGCATTTTTAGTAAGTATTATAAATAAGAATATATACTTATATCTATTTTATTTCTTCATTTTACTTATATCTATTTTATTTCATGATTTTTTTTTGTATAATTTTAATGAGTTATTATGGAATATTCGTTCTTTATTATTTATTTCTAGTATTGAATTACAATTTTGTCTTTCTAGTATTCTATATGGACCAATGTAGGGACTCTGATTTTTCTTTCTACTTTCTAGTTTTACTAATACTAAGTCTCCTACATCAAATAAACTTTTTATAATTTTCTTATCATATTCTAATTTTGATTTTTCTTTTGCTATATTTATCAAATTTTTTGCGTTATCTAATGCTCTCTTAATCCTAGTCCTAAGTTCATTAGCATAATTTTCCAAATCATAAACTTTAGTGTTAGTGCATAATGCGTCTGTGGGCAGAGTTGGTAATTTGCCAAAAATCAACTGGTATGGAGAATAATTGCTATTTACGTGAGGTGTGGTATTATACGCAAATGTATAATAAGGTATCCACTTGTCCCATTCTAAATCCTCAACAAAGTTTAACATATATTCATTTAATACTCTGTGATTTCTTTCTAGTGTTCCTATAGACTGATGGTGATATGGTGCTGAGAATTTCTGATCTATATTAAATAGTTTGCATACTTCATTCATTAATTCATTTTTGAATTCAGTGCCTCTATCCGATTTTAATACTTTAAAGCAACCATATTTTAAAATAAACTGTTCTACTAGAGTTTTAGCTATATTTTTTGCTTCTTTTGTTTCCATAGGGTATGCTACAACATACTTTGTTAATTCGCATTGCATTGTTAGTATATATCTATAATTATTAGAAATTCTTAATGGTCCTACTGTATCTATTTCTATTATTTCAAAACTAGTATTTGGGGTTTCGGTGATATTCATTTCCTCCCTAATATGTTTTGTTTGCTTATTTCTTAAACATTTATCGCAATTTACAACGTAATCTCGTACCATTTTTCTCATATTTTTCCAAACATATCTTTGTTTGAGTCTTAGTACAGTCTTTCGAATGCCTAAGTGTCCTGCTAATGGTGAGTTGTGGAATTCTTCAATTAATTTGTTTTGTAATTTCTTATTTTTAATGTACTGCAAAGGTTTATACAAGATGATATTTAAGTTAATGTTTTTACATTTTTTAGATTTGATCAATCTTTGGTATACCTCATCATAAATTCTTTTCATATATTCTACTGATATCAGTTTGAAAATTTCATCGTCGCTAGCTAATGCGAGATCTTTAATATTCTGCTTATGCATATAGATTATCAGCTTCTCTAGAAACAAAACGTATTTTGCAAGATCATCACTAATATTCATATGATAGCTATTATTTATACAGTCAATGGTACCATTTAATTTATCATCATTGATAATTTTAAATTTCAATTTGTGCACATTTTTAATATGCTGTAGTGAAGTACATTCCCATATGTTTGTATATTTTTGTTGTTGGGATATGTTCTTCTCATCTGTGTTGTTTTCAGTTGTTTTGCCCTTTGCGTTCATTCCACGCGTAATTGCTAAAATTTTTGTTGGTTTGGAATAATCGTCTTCTATTGGAATCATGTTTTTTAGTATATCAGAATCTATCTTAATTCTAGATAAAGCATCAGCATTTGTATTAATTTTTCCTTTTTTGTATACAATTTCAAAGTCATAATCTGATAAATCAATCCGTACTCTAGTTAATTTAGAAGATGGGTTTTTATGAGTAAAAAGTGAAACAAGAGGTCTGTGGTCAGTTACTACTATAAATCTTCTACCATATAAATAAGGTCTAAAGTATTCAATGCCCCAATGTATAGCAAGTAATTCTTTTTCTATCACAGGTTTATTAATTTCGTGTTTATTCAAAGTTCTGCTAGCATAGGTTATTGGCAAATCTGTTCCTTTTTCTCCTTGTGATAAGATTGCACCTAAAGCATAATTTGAAGCATCTGTTGTTAGAATGAAAGGTTTTTCAAAATCCGGATATTGTAATATTGGTGAACTAATTAATTTTTGTTTTAATATGTTAAAAGTTTGTTGACATTCATCTGTCCATTCAAATATTTTTCCTTTCTTTGTTTGATCATTCAGACATTTTGTTAATGTAGCGAAATTTTTTATAAAACGTCTATAGTAATTACAGAAAGCTACAAATCGTTTTACCTCGTTAGCATCTTTGGGTATTGGATAATTTTGTATTGCCTTGTGTTTTGCTGGGTCTGTTTTGATACCTTCTTCTGTTATTAGATGACCTAAATAAACAACTTCAGACTTTAAAAATACACATTTTTTTGCGTTCAATTTTAAATTGTATTTTGATAAACGTTCAAAGACCTGTCTCAGATTGTCATTGTGATGTTTCAAACTACATCCAAAAATTATGATGTCGTCCACATATAAAAATGCTTTACTATCGAGACCTGAAAGTGCTATTGTTAGCATACGTTGGAAACTATTTGATGAAATTTTAAGGCCAAAAGGTAGTCGTTTAAACTGATAGTGACCGTTTGATGTGGAAAATGCAGTTGGTTTTCTTGATTCTTTATCTAAGTTAATCTGATGAAACGAGCTTGTCATATCCAGAGTTGAAAAATATTTTGCTCTTCCCAATTTATCTAATACATCTTCAATTCTTGTAAGTGGAAATTTATCGTTAACTATTTTCTTATTTAATTGTCTAAAATCTACTACAAGTCGCCATTTCTCTTTGTCTCCATTGCTTTTCTTTGGTACAACAAGTAATGGTGAGTTGTAAGGACTGGTTGAATGTTCAATAATATCGTCATCAAATAATTTTTGAACTTGTTGATCGATTTCCTCCACTTGAGTTTGTGGAAGTCTATAGTTTTTGATGTAAACTGGTGTTTCATCGGTTAAATTAAGATGTTGTGTATAAAAGTTATTTGCTGTTAAAACATCGCCTTCTAAGTGAAATATGTCTTGATAGTTTTTAAAAATGTTTATCAATTCATCCGTCGCTTTACTGTCAGTATTGTCAATTTTTAACGTTTGTAATAGTTTGCTAAATCTGTCTTTATTGTTTTGGGATTTAGTGAGAAAAACGTATTTATTTAATGGTTCAATTTCAAAATTAACATTTTTTAATATTACATCTTCATCTGTTGTATTTAGAAATTTAACATGAGTAATGCCTGATCCTGGAACTATTGTATTCCCTATAAAAATTCCTGACTCTAATTCTTTACTTAAAATAATACTATCTTCCGTTAGATTTAATTGTACTGGACATATTAATTCAGATCGTTTCTCTATTTTAATGTAGTAATCTCTATTTATTGTAGATTTCATGGGAATTGTAATTTCTGTTTCTTGTAAAGTTAATGAAATCGTGAATGTTTCATAATCAATTTTGCATAAAAATGTTGTGAAAAAGTCTCTTCCTAAGATTCCGTCCGTTGGTATTGGAAAATTATCATCGACTATGTGGAAATTGTGTTTTGATTGGTTATCATATAATTTAAAATTTAATTCTGTGATTCCAATAGATCTTATCTTTTCGTTTGTTATACCAGAAAATGAACATGATTGTGTTTTATCAATAAAAAGGTCTTCATTTAATTTTCCTAATTTACATAATGAAATATCAGCCCCTGTATCTATTAAAAATGTTAAGCTAGTTTTTGTTCCTATGTCTAATTCTATATAATTAGTAGTGTTTTTAGAAATAGAAAAAATTTTATTTAATTCTGCTCCGGAGGATGAATGATTAAATCTTGATTGTTCATCTCCGGGCCTTCGGTGTTTTCCTGAACTACATGTACGCTATTTCCATTGTTATTTCGGTTTCGTCTACCATTATTATTGCTGTTTTGTCTATTGTTGTAATGGTTGTTATCACTCCTGGTATTATTATTATAATTTCTATTATTATTTCTATAATTATTATTATTATTTCTATGATCATAATTATTATTACTATGATTATTATTATTTCTGTTATTGTTATAATTCGAATTTCTATTATTCTGATTCGAAATATTGTTTCTGTTATAATTATTATTTCTAAAGTTATTATTTTTGTTATTGTTTTTATTATTCCGCTTATTTGAATTGTTTCCATTATAAAAATATAATACTTGATTTTCATTATTAGCAAAGTCTTTTTCTAGTTCTATCGCAAGTTGTACAGCTTCATTCAAGTCCTTTGGCTTAGAAGCAAAAATTGTTGGCTTAATATCTGCATTAAGACCATTTTTGAATATATTCAATGCATAAGTATTATTAAGAGAAATAATTGTGTTTTTCTGTATAGCATTGCATTGCGGTATTTCGTGTATTTGCAGTTCATTCAGTTCAGCAATCATTTCTAAAAGCTTCTCGTTATATGTTTGTATTTTCATGTTCTTTTGCATGAATCTACTCAAAGTTAGTTGTATTTGAGCTATAGTTTTTGTAGACTTATATCTTGATTGAAGTGAATTTCTAAGGCTATTGAAATCATTAATTTCTGTAGCACTTATAGCAGTTCTAACGCTTGGTGTTAATTTTACATTAATAACAAAATCTATGAGTTGTATTTTCGCGTCAGTTGTTAAAGAATTGTAAATTATTTCAACTATTTTCAAAAACGATATTAAATCTTTGAAATTTCCAGAAAATTCTGGTATACTTTTCAATGATAGTTCCAAATTGAATGATGCCATTTTAACTGTAGAATTTGAACTTGAACTTGAATTTTCAGGAGTTAAGTTTGAGTTTTTAGTAGATACGTTTGAATTTTCAGCCTCTCTTTCTGAATCTGACATACTTTGAGTTGATTCTGTATCTAATCTTTCTAATTTTTGCTTTAACAGTGTCTTTGCTTTTTCATAAAGTTTGTAAAATTTCTCTATAAGTTTTTCTTTTATTTCTTTACCAATGCTAAATTCTACAAATTGTTTTTCAATTAACTCTACCTCTTCTAATTTTAAAATTAATGTTTTTTCAGTATATCCTCTGCTACCCGATTTTCTCAAATTAATGATAATTCTAGTCAACCTATCTATTAATTGGTCCATTTACAATACATTTTAGAATTTTTTTTTATTATTGCTTTTTTCTGATATTTAATTTTATTTAAACAATGTTGTTGTTTACTTTCTTATTGACATATTTTTTATAATAATTATTTAGTTTTGAAATACATATGCTCAAAATCAATATAAAAATTATAGATAATACTACAATCCAATGTTTTTCATCGTTAGTGTGTTTGGGTTTTTCAGTATTGTTGCCTATTTCATAGCCAGCAATTGCTACTAAAATTGCGTTACTAACTTTACTCCACCAACCCATTTTGTATATGTATAAATTTTTAAAAAAACAATTTTTGTTACTTTTTATTTTTCTAACTCTTTTAATTTGTTGTAGAAGAGTTTCTTTTGCGGTCCACTGCTAAGACCTATTAACCGCCTTAATTCCGCTTTTTCTCTATTGAGCCGCTTCTTTTTGCCGCCCTTCGTCTTCTTTTTAGTTGGAGTTACAGGTGGTACTGGACGCTGTTTTTTCGACTTGTTTCTCTCAAGATATTGTTCTATTGTAATTGGCTGTGGTCCACAACGCTTTGGGGTAGGTATGTAAGGTGGTGCCTGAATTTCCACGCCTTCAGTGGGATTGTACTCCTCCACTGCCAATCTGTTAACCAAATCTTCGAAAAGTTTATGAAAATCTTCGTCCATTTAAAAAGAAAAATTCCAGATATGTTGGCAAAGGATCGCGGTTTGCAGGATCGCCATATAGTAAGTTTGGTATTGGTATGGTTTTTAAATATTCGACAGTTGCAAATCTATTACTATTGCATTAGCATTGAATCGCGACTAATGCAATAGAAAGCCTTGGTTTGTAGAGCGAGGCTTTAAAACTCGGCAGACGAGCAAATGATGCCCTTTAATTGAGTTCAGTAAAAAAAGAAGAATGTATTCTTATGTCTAAACTGAGACTGAGCTTTATTTACAAATTTTCTAATTTATATACTAATTTACTAATTATCTAAAAATTATCTGACACATCTTGCATTTCATTCATACATCCAAAATGCCCAATGTAACATGGTGTTCAACTATTTGTTCATGTTACAAAATGCATTTACTGATCGACTGACTAATCAGCACAGTCATTATTTTTAAACAAATTGCATTTCCCCTATTTAAGGTATTTAAAAAAATATAAAAAGAAATTTGATTTGTTATTGTTACCCCTTAAGTACGGTCAAGTACCTAAAGCAATAAACTATAACTGGAGCAAGTGAAAATACTCATGTTTCACTTCGCTGTAGGTATTTTGGTATACGTATGAAGTGCAAGCATTTGTTTACTATATGTGTCATAATGTTTATGTGTCATTGATATAGTTGTTTACAATTAATAAATGAATTAACAATGAAAAAAATAAGTGTACACCACACTTGACATGTTAGATGGCATATCAGAACCCTCAAGTCATCAAATATATTTTGACAATTTATTTACTAGTAGAGACATACTCATTCATTTGCAGCAGTTAGGATTTTGTGCGACTTGGACTTTGAGCGAGAACAGACTATGTTCATGTCCTCTTAAAGACTCTAAATCGCTTGGAAAGGAAGAACGTGGTTCGTTTGATCACCGATTCGGCACAAATGCTGAAATACTTATCGTAAAATGGAATGACAACAAGTGTGTGACAAGAGCTACCAATTTTGATGCAATAGAACCTATAAATAAAGCAAGCAGGTGGGATCGAAAGGCTAAAGAAAATAAGAACATACCACAACCGCTTTTGCAGAAAAATTATAATAGTTACATGGGTGGAGTAGATCAGCATGGCTGGTTGGTGGGTAAATACGCTACAAATATTAGAGCCAAGATGTATGGATATGGTGAATATGGTGAACTCATGGACTGTTTATAAGCTAGTAAGCGAAAATGGCTTTAATTTGCTAGAGTACAAAATATCTGTCGCCGTCCCTTACTTGAAGAACACTGAAAAACCGTCGGTCGGCAGACCGAGAACGTCTTCCACGAAAGTTTTTTCAGCATTTTATAAAAACACGAGAAAAACAGCGTAGATGTCAGTGACAAAACTGTATATCAAAACCACTTTCATTTTGCGCCAGATGTGATGTTACACTTTGCAAGGACTTGAATAAAACAATAAATTAAATTTGGTTTCATATCACCCATGATACCTCTAAAGCTACGGCCACACTTATTAAATATTTGATCAAATAAGCGTAACCCCTTCTTTTATTAATAGTTAGTGAGATTTAAAATGCTCTTAATATTACAAAATAAACTAATTATACTACTAGACATAGCAAAAAACAGTTTTTTGTAAGATGTGGTATTTTAATCAAAATAAATATTGATATTAAGCGAAATGATTTTTTAGTTTGGTTGTTAGTCCCGTTATTTTCGTCAAATATTTGATAAGTCTGACCGTAGCTTTAGTCCCAGCGTCCTATTAATAGGACGGGCAATCATTTCGATTTTTTTTATAAAAAATAAATAAATATTTGAATTCTTGTGTTATTTTATTTTAATTAAAAACGTTTTACCAATTTTTTTAAGAGTTGGGTGCTAACTAGGGGTTTTTCTCGGGAATTCCCGTCCCGGGAATTCACGGGAATTTCAATTATTTTATTTTCCGTTTTCCCGGGATTTTTTTGCGGGATCCCGGGAAATAAAAAATTCCTGATAGTTTCAGAAAATAGCTATTTATACTTTGAAATTTAGTTTTTTATTCTCTAAAAATTAGCATCTGTGGATGGGTAGTGGATTAGATTAATTACAAGAAGTGAGTACATGTATTTAAATCAATGTCTCCTGATGCAATAAATCTACTAAAAGCAGAATGGGCAGTGCAACAGTTGATAACACTGTGCATGAAATTGACACTTTTTTTTCGTGACAAGCCGGGAACATGGCGTTTTAACATAATTCGGGGACGCTGAATCCAGTGGTGCCCGCGGTTTTTTCAGATTGGCTCTGGTTTTCGAGATATACCGTTATTTCGAAAATGGAGGAGGTTGCACAACATATTTTCGCGTAACTCAAAAACGGTTTAGTTTATTGAAATTACTAAAAAAACCGAAATTCCGCAATAAAATTTCATTTCAGAAAATAAAAACTCTTTTTCTAATATGAGTAGTCGTTATTGAAACATAAATTTTTTTTTGAAAAAAAAATTAATTTTCTTATCAAAATTTCGAAATTTTTGTTTTTTAAAAATTCATAAAAAATTTAAAAATGCAGCTAGGCTTCTAATTTTCTGCAGACTTATAAAAAACGAAGCTACAAACAAAATAAGCCATAAATGATTAAAATCTGTTTGCAACTTTCCCTTAGGGGGCTCCCATACAAATATTGCGTTTTATGAAATTCTTAAATTAATTAAAATTGGTCGACTTTTGTGAATAAAATCAAAAAAAAAAATTTTGATAAAAAAATTAATTTTTTTTTCAAAAAAAAATTATGTTTCAATAACGACTACTCATATTAGAAAAAGAGTTTTACTTTTCTAAAATGAAATTTTATTGCGGAATTTCGGTTTTTTTAGTAATTTCAATAAACTAAACCGTTTTTGAGTTACGCGAATATATGTTGTGCAACCTCCTCCATTTTCGAAATAACGGTATATCTCGAAAACCAGAGCCAATCTGAAAAAACCGCGGGCACCACTGGATTCAGCGTCCCCGAATTATGTTAAAACGCCATGTGCCCGGCTTGTCAGTTTTTTCAACTAGCATAGTGTAATTATCACATTTAGTGAAGTGAAGAGTTAATAAAGTACATTAATTCAAAATAAGATGCAGGCAGTAAAGTTTCATTGCCCATGAACAAGTCTTAAAAATAGGAGATACCTAAACATATCGCTCCTTCGTTGCAACATAGTCATATCTACAAAAACAAACGATCTTGGCAAAAAGCGATTAAAGTTTTCCAAATGTACCGATTTAAAGATATATTTTCCTATAACTTCGGTTCAGTTTGAGATATAATACGAGAAGGTATAAAGGAAAACTTTACTAAAGTTACTTCAAATTTTGAGATATGACTATGATGCAATGAAGGAGCGATATGTTTATTAGGTGATAAATACAAGTTTTAAATTTCAATTTGTGTTGGTTTATATACCCGTGAACTGAGGGGACACCGAAATAAAATCACATTTTGGAAACTCGTGTAAGATACTACAACATACGACTTGAAAAACACATTGTCCTAAAGATTACAAATGGACCTATTGAAATGAAAAGGTTTGTAGGAAGCATTCCGGTTGATGCTATTTTTGCATGAACCTTGACATACATTTGACTGATATAGACGTTGTTCATAAAAAAGAAAAAATTGCTTCTGATTGTGAATCCGAAGCATGCTACAACGGTGCACTTTTAACTATTTGTCCAACCTCGGTAAAAAATTAACGAAATTTTTCGGAAACATGATAATTAGTAAATAAAATCAGGAATATACTTTTTGACGCCTTACCAAGCGCTTTGAGTGTATCAGAAAGTTATTTCCTAAGCCGTTAAAAAATGTTATATATTTCTTTAAAATATTTTATCTATTTTATTAATTAAGAGTTTGATCTCATATCTTGAGTACCTTAATTTTATTTTGTTTTTATTATTGTTTTATGAATTAAATTGTTATGTTTATGTTATCTTTTTATCTTGTATCCAGAGCATAATAATACTGAATAAAAGCATAATAATAGGGAATAAAGGCGTGAGGTGATAATAATTCAAGTTCCTATTTCAATCTTCAATTAATTTTTTAGTATTGAACCATTTCTTTTACTTTCTTTGTAATCAAGTTCCCTTACGTTTTTTTATAAAAGTTTTTTCCATTCATTAATAACAAAATTTACTTTGTATTATTGATATGGAGCGGGATCCCGGGAAATTAAAAAAAATTTCCCGCTTTCCCGGGAATCGAAAAAGTCCGGGGAAAAAAAGTTTAGTGCTAACCGGATAAATATGTGTTTTTTCTATTCTATCTTAATTAATTTAAATTTCCAGAATCCAAAAAATAAGGGGTCTTATTTAGAAAACTTAAAAAATTGGTTTTCGTTGTTTTATTTTTTTATATATATATTTTTTTTGGATTCGAGCGTTAATAAAAAATATGAGTTTTTAAAGTTTTTACAATTTTATGAATTATGGTAGAAATAATTTTGAAAAAGGAATTTTTGGTAAAATTTTAGGTAATTGAAAAAATTTGTATTGAAAATTTGATTATTTTACAAAATCTGCTCACCTGTCCACGTTTTTGGGCTGGCGGCTAGAGTTTAAAAGGCATGATAATTGAAATAGATTTGTTTACTACAATTTGTAAAATAAATTCAAATAAGATGTACAATTTTTTTTTTTTAATAATAAACTAAGACTTTTTATATATCACTATTTGCGACCATTGCCTGAAGTAGGGTGCATGTCTATATCAATAAAAAATTTGCTTAACAGTCATTTTCGAATGTAAAAAATTTTAAATTTTTCTTTTAAATATTTAAGTAATATTAATAAGAAAAATGCACAATTTTTCAATAAATTAAGAAATTTTTCAAACTCATTTTTAAATTCTTAGTTGATTATTTTTTACGACTAGGCGTGTTGAGATATTGCAAAAAACTTTTTTGTGTGTCTTAAAATTAAATTTTTCTAACGCTAAAAGATAACTAGTAAAATAAAGTAAAGTACCTTAATATTCCTACTAGCTAATTACAAGGTTTTATTTATTGAAATTTGTCAATATTTGCACAAGCTTTGCAAGTTTATATAACCCGAGGAGGTCAACTTTGTCACCCTGTAGCTCACTCTGTGTTCTAACAGAAAGCCAGAAACACTTTTTTCCTAAAGCTTCTCCTCTTCTCTACGACTCGTTTGTACAACATTTTACAATTCAGATTTATTATCACTTCTTTTGCGATTGAACAAAATATAAAACTTAACTATTGTTTTATACAGCATTTTTTTAAATACCTGTAAACATTTTATTGCAACATATTTGGTTATTTACTACAATCATTTTAAATTCCATTCTGCTGTCTTTAGACGTTTTAAAAGCACCAAAAAGCCTAATAATTACGTATAAGTAATATCTATTAAACATATTAATCATCCGTTTTTATTCGTGTATTATAAACAACGATATCAATTAATAATAATTAAATGTAATAATACCTGACCTCCTGTGTAATAATTTTAAATGAAATAAAATTTCATTTTATAAAAGCCCATCATAATAATAAAATAATAAACCTCATAATGCATATTTAAAATAATAAATTTATGTAATTATTTACGACACCACACACTCTCATTAAAGCTGATAACGTATATTATTGCATTAATATTTTTTTGCTACAAAATTTTTAAACAAAAATGTAACACAAATGAGTATGTGACCAGAAAAGTAAAAAAATTAAATTGTATATAATTCATAAGTGAGAGACAAGCCTTGTAGGAGTACTTGCGCTCAGTATTCAAATGTTCATTTAGAAAATACGTGATTTTAAGATGAAATATGTTTCTTTATTCATATGACAAAGGGGAGAAAACAAATTTCAACACACTAGTTAATTTTTTTTTTATTTTGAGATCCATTATTATTTGCACATTCATTGAAACGCACAAAAAAATTAAAGTTTTGGTAAAAAAAAAACAACAGAACGTCGCAAAAAATATTTATACATGCACTAAATTTAGCTCATGAAGAACATGCAATGTGACATAGTGCTGACATGTAATTGACTGACTTTATATTAAAAATGTAAAAAAAAGAAAATTGTTAAAATGAAATCATATTCACTCACCTTGTGTATGTATCTGTGTCTGCTCGGCGAATATGTTCTAGAATATCTTTTCACGTTGTTTTACTACAACCTTGAGTTGAAAGGAGTGAATGGGTACGTATAATGAGAAGTAATTTTCTATAAATACAGTGAAATCTCCCGAAATGAACACCTTTCTTGAGCAGACACCCCTTTTCGACGGACACACTCACCTGGTGCCGGCAGCGTTTCATAAGACAGGCATTAAGCTCTTTTAAGAGGACATCCCCCTTGACACATTTCAATACTCAATTTTGTCTAAGATTTTAATAAAAGAGATTTCACTGTTTATATAAATATAAGTGCGAATTTGGATATGCGCTTTTGTTTGTAGTATACAGATCGACTGAGAATCACTTTCTGAGTTGATTTAACGCAAAATACTGAAAACTGGCTAAACTTCACGATAGCAGTTTGGTACTGGGATAAATATTTGCTTTTATTTTGTCTTTGGTGGAGTTAATCGATCGATTTTTTTATTAAGCACCAAGATTATCTTATTAGAACCTCTCCCGAAATTTAATATTTCTTGTCCTGAGCAACTGTTTTTTTGAATGACTCTATTGAGCTTTGTTCACAATGAGAGCAACCATTTCGTTTTTTCTTCTATCTTATTTCTTCCCAAAGCTTACCATATATTTTCCTTTCATTTTTCAAACAAAAATGTAACTAAAGTTTTTTTACAAAGTTGAGAAAACTTCTAATTCCGCAACAAATTGTTTGAAATTGATTATAATAATTTTATTTAGTTTTGAATAAAAATTTTACAAAATGTTCCAATAAATAACACAGGCCAACACTCAATTTGCTTCTTTGAATTTATCAACTGATTCTAGTTAATTTTGGTGCGCTGAATTCAAATCTGTAATCAGTTTTTCTCTATCAGCTCTAGTTTTCATGATATAGCTTTTTTATACCCTCCACTTATGACCTCCATTTATGACCGTCTGTTAGTGTTTTCAAAAAATTTTTTTCATCAAAATTTCTTATTTACAGTCTTATTTGCATATATCAGATAATAATTTTTATAATTTCGCTTCTCTCAATATTTCCGTATAAGTTATCAAGTTCTTCTAAAGCAGCTTCCGTGAAAAAATTTGGTGTGGTTGACTTTCTAAACAGTTCAAATAATTTTAAATTGTTCAACGCCATGTGTTCAGTATTTAAATTGTTTAATGGTTTCAGTAATTGTTGCGCCAACTTTCAGTCGTAGACTAATCCAGGCATTTTGCTTATTTTGCAATATATAGGCTTATGATACCATGCCTTAAAATTTACCTGTTCCCTGCATACATATGGATTTAGGCTGAATAATGCAATTTTGATATTATGCACGTGTCCAAATAACATTTGTGCCTACCTGTAGGGACCATAAGTCAATATTGTTCTTGACCATTTGTACGCTAAAGTATTGTTTAAGTGAGGTACGTATCTGCTAATTTCAATGAGTAGTTTTGTTCAAACTATTAGATCAAACTACTGTCAGTCAAAACATATAAGGGATTGACGCCATACAATTTCTGCAACCATGTCTTTTTAACCTTTTTTACCTCTAGAAGCCAAACGGGCACGTACGGGCAGATAAAATTTTTGAATTATGTAAAGAAATAATCAATGGACAGGTTTTGCAAATATGGCAAATATAGAAAAATATAGTTTTTTTTTATTTTCCGTCAAAGTTGAAAAATAGTGAAAAAACGGATAGTTTTTAAGTAGTGATTTACCAGGAGAAACACAAAGCAAACAGTTAATTTTTTTTATCATTATACATTTAATAAATACATCAATCAATACAAACAAAAAATAAGGCGATTCGTTACCTATTTTTCGTCATATTACACCTGAAATCGCAACAAATTGACTAAAAATTTTGTGTTTTTTTGAAAACCGAAAGTCGGTCAACTTTGAACGGCTATATCTTCTAAACTAAAAATGTGATATTATTAAGAGTGGCATATTTGAAATCGTTGAAAAGTTTCCTATAACATGGGTTTATTCAAAACTTCGTCGGCGCTCATGAAAATTTAGATTTTTGCAACCTCGTTTGCTCTACGGGCGCCACTGTGCGCCAGTGAAAATGTTGCTGCCTATTGTAAACGAAGCTTTAACCTATTATTTTGCTGCTCTTATACATACATCACTAGGCTTAAAACAAAAATAAAGATATAACTAGACAACGTAAGGCAATCTGAACTTTGAATTGGGGCTTAAACACCAGGTACTATGTGCTTACCGAAGGTTCCCCCTAAGACTCATTCCAGGATCTACAAAGTCTTGGAAGATACCGGTGCCTGTGGTATCATGTCGTATACTTTAATGTCCTAGGATATTGGAGATTAACTCAACTAAATGCTTAGAATATTTTATATGTAAATATTAGAGTATCCAAATATTTGACTTGTGGTCTTGTTCGAGCAAGGAATTAATCGATTTTTGAATTTTAAATTTGCTCGATTAATCGAGTAAGGTTTTTAAATTGTTTGAATTACTCGAATAATTCAAATAATTCAAATAATTTTATCCAATGGGGAAAAAACATAAATCTCTACATGAATTGATACTTTTATTATATTAATAAGCACAAAAAAAAAAAAAAATAACACAAACATGTAGTTTAACAATAAACAATAAAATAACAATTCATATCGCTTCTTTATTGCAACATAGTCATATCTCAAAAAATCAAAAATTTTAAGTAACTTTAGCAAAAGTGTTCACTTATAGTTACCTTCTTTAGCATTTGCCAAGTTAAATTTTTTTTTTGATATGACTTTGTTGCAATAAAGGAGCGATATGTGCTATGTAGATAGTCTTAAGACTTTGAAATTAAAAAAATAATTTAAATAATCAAAAAACCCGGCTGCAAAAAATACAGTTTTTATGCATTAAAAAGACTGAAACAAGATTAAGGAAAACAAAATTAAATTTACACTAATTCGGTTTAGAGGGGTCTATACA
Source organism: Pollenia griseotomentosa (assembly GCA_963931875.1). Taxonomy (NCBI): domain Eukaryota; kingdom Metazoa; phylum Arthropoda; class Insecta; order Diptera; family Polleniidae; genus Pollenia; species Pollenia griseotomentosa. The sequence continues at coordinate 80,460,227 of OZ007563.1, forward strand.
CGTCTAGTATTTCTTATCAAGCGCTATAGTAGTATTAGTGAGCATGTGTTTGTATGTGTCACACCGATGATGCTGGATGGAAAATCAAAAAATTTAGATATGACAGCGAATATAACGTTTAGCACACGTACATACACGAGTGAATTTGCCTGCTGGACAAACATTTGGAATATGTATTTGGCCCTTAACTGGCTATAAAATGATCTGAAAGCCAAAGTTTAGTACAGTTATGTTTATTAGCAGTTATTTATTAGCACGGGAACCAATTATTTGTTTCGGTTTATAATTTGCAATTGTGTCCCGACTGCTTAACTTAATGCGGGTATTAAATTTAGGATTGAGCTCATATTTTTTAAGACAATTTTTTATTTACTTCTTATATTTTTGTCTTTTTAGTTCCGGCATATTTTGTGAGAGGTGCCCAGTTAGTTATGAAAAACTTTTAAAACCAATTTATTGTTACTAGGAATGGAGTGAAATTAAAGTCGATGCACATTCTTAGTTAAAAATTTTTTAAAATTAACCTAATTTTCATAACTTTTTATACTCTTAAGTTTTTAAAATTACTTTGATTTCAATTTCACTGATAACTTATTAAATTTTTGTAATCTCCTTTAATTTACACATTTTTTGACGATAAATGTTAAACTTTATATCGTCTTTCGTAAATAATAAATATAGAACACAATAACTTACGAACGACGATACGAAAAATTATTAAGGTGCCAAATTTCTAACGTATGGAATTTGACGTTTATAATGATATACACAATTTGTCTCTCACACAACAAAAGGGTCTGAAATATGCTCAAAAGTTTGTGTGATTAAAATAAATAAAGAAGTTAAGAACATTTAATTTGGTTTTAAATAATATTAAACAGTTAGAAATCTAATAACAAATATTTTTATTTGAAAAAGTAGATTCTTTTAAGATATTATAACGTTACGTTAAAACATAAAGTTTAAAATTATAACTCAATTAGGAACGTAATTTTGTTCTCTTTTATCTCGAAAGGACTTTAAAAATGGTCCAATAAATTAATGAATTTAGACTGGTCACTCTAATTGAACTGGTGACCTTAAATTCGACAATAAAAGTTATTATAGTGTTTTACATGGTATAAGGAGATAGTATAACGATTCAGGTGTAATTCTACACAAGAAATGAAGTTTTAATAACTCGATCCGATTAATGGATTCTAATATAACGTTTATTTCCGATTAATGGATTTGTTGATGTTGAATTCCGGTAAATGGATCTTATGTTGAGGTCCAGTTAATGGACTTTCTGTCAACATTCGGAAAATTGATCCTTAATTATGTTCCGAAGTCCTTCTTTAGAGAGCAACAAAATTCTATATAAAAAAATATAAATCGCACTATTAAATTTTCGAGCCTAAAACCACAAATTAAAATATTCTTACCAGTTTCCGATTCGTTACCAACACGAAACCACAAATAACACAATACTAATAATGAATCTGCCCACGTACAATAAAAAAACTAAAACACAATTTCAAATATTAAATATTTTTCTAAGCCCGTCTGCTTATTCAGAAACCAATTTCAAAATGAATAAAATTTTCAAATTCATGACAAACTAAAAAAAAACTTAAAATCAATGAAAACTCAATTTTGAATTTGAATATAAAGGGTGGTTAAATTGTAAGGGCCGATGTTGAATGTGAACCACACCTAAACGCCAAGTTTTTTTCCGAATTTTATTTGACATTTCTCTATTTCAGACTTACTCAATTTGAACCATGGAGAGATACACAATCCCACAACGTGTTAAAGTTATTCAGGCTTATTATAAAAATTTTCGAAGAAAATCATCTTCAGTGATTAGTCACATTTTCACCCCAGTGGATTCGCCAATAAGCAGAATTGCCGCATTTGGGCGCATGATAATCCAAGAGTGATTGTCGAAAAACCAATGCACCCACAAAGAGTGACTGTTTGGTGCGGTTTATGGGCTGGCGGCATCATCGGGCCGTATTTTTTCCAAAATGAGGCCGGTCAGGCAGTTACTGTGAATGGTGTTCGCTATCGTGAGATGATAACGAACTTTTTATGGCCCGAATTGGAAGATATAGATGTGGACGATATGTGGTTTCAGCAGGACGGTGCCACTTGCCACACAGCTAACGAAACAATGGCTCTTTTGCGCAACAAATTCAATGGCCGTTTTATCTCACGTAATGGCGATGTCAATTGGCCGCCAAGATCATGTGATTTGACACCGTTGGACTTTTTTCTTTGGGGTTATTTGAAAGAAAAGGTGTACGTCGATAGCCAGCAACAATTCAAGAGCTAAAGGATGAGATAATTCGGCACATTAACGGCATAGAACCTCCATTATGCCTCAGGGTCATCGAAAATTTGGACCATCGGATGGAGGTGTGCCGCCGTGGTCGCGGCGCCCATTTGGCCGATATTTTGTTCCATAAATAATTGAGTAATACCAATATATCATAATAAAATAAAATTACAATAATTTCCTAAATAGTATGTGTTTTATTCAAAATCAACATCGGCCCTTGAAATTTAACCACCCTATACAAAAAAAAAATTATTATTTATATTTGTAAGCATTAAGACCTTATAAAGCCACAATAAAATGTTGGGTAAAAGCATTAAGACCTTATAAAGCCACATTAAAATGTTGGTAAAATAAAGAAATATAACAAAATAGCTTAGATTAAAATATCATCTTAAGTCCCCTTGTTCCTTTCAAAAGTATAGGGCCTCAACAAATGTCTTCCATCTGGATTTGTCTGTAGCAATGCATTTTATTTCACTCCAGGATATACGAGCATCAGCTGGTTCCACTTCCAGTAATTTGTGCCAGTTTTTTTGATTGGCGTCCCCTTCTTCGGCTTCCTTGTACCACATCCAATCTTGCCTTAAAATATCATCTGGAAACTTCGTAGGCTGTGTCCCAGCCAGTAGCATTTGTGCATATTTATTTTCGCATGGACCGGTGTCTGACGAGTTTTTACCCACAAAACACTATTTGTGATAGTATACGAACAGAATATACGGAGAAGTCTATGAAGGCAACGATTCACAAAAAATTGCATTATTTACAATTCGCGATTGAATGGATTCTGCATTTCACATGCGTGGAGAAGCACAGGCAATATGTTGGTATAGAAGATTTTTCTTTTAGTGCCTCTAGATATAGAGGTAGATTGATAAAACTAGAACAAACACTGCAATAAATAATGCCCACGAGGAGGATACTGATTCTATTTCTGTAAGGTGCAAAGTAAAAGGCCTGTATGTTGTCTTATTGATGCACATCGTTTTTGTTTTATTTACATTGATATTTAGCCCGCACTCCGTTGCGATATTGCACAGTTCCTGTACACTCATTAAATTATCACAGCAACAGATTGTGGGCTATTATATTCGTTTTCCGTACTGTTAAGATTGAATAAAAATATAGTTAATTTACGAAAAATTTTATTTTTTAACATTTAAGTTTGTAAATTAAAAAAACATACTACCAAAAAAATTATGTTTTTCCGTATTTATTTTGTTATGTAGTTTGATTTTTGTCAGTTAAAGGGCTCTGGAGACGTATTTATATTTTTTTTTTCTTCCGTACATGACAACATACACAAAGCAAATAAAATTTTTTTGTCAATCACAACTCAAATAATCAGCCATCAAATAAAAAAATCAAAACTTTTTGATTTTCATCAAGCATTGCCGACAACGCGTATGTGTACCCGAAAAAGAACGACTGCACGCACACAACTGTGTGATTGATGTATTTATTTGATAGTCTCCCGGGCGTTTAAATATATATTTTTTAAAAAAATAAAATAAATATTCGAGCTTTAGGTCTTTTTTTTTATTAAAAAAAAACTTTTTTATAAATTTATTTAAACCAATATTTATGTTTATCGTTATTGATTAAGTTTGTATTGAAAAATATTTTTTATTCAATTCCAAAAATTTTTGAATTTTGTCATTTTAATAAAAAAGGAAAAAAACCCTGAAGAAGGCACTCAAAGAAGTACCGAAATATTGGTTTAAAAAAATAAATTTTTTTTGTGTGTAATTTAGATGACATATGGGAGCTTCGAAAAGACGAAAATATCGTCACCATAATCTAAATCATCATATGTTCCGTGAGTGATAGTGTTCTACCCTCCCAAGAAAGAAAGTGACATCACCCTTTTAGTAGTTTTAAGCGGGGTAGGAATATATTAAAAATGAAACTCGCGAGCGCAAGTTTGAGAACGAGGGAATTGACTCTAATTGCGCTCGCAGTAAGAATTTTTTCCTACCCTGCTCAAAACTACTAAAATGGAGATGTGACTGTCTTTCTTAGGAGGGCAGTGTTACTTGAAGTGGCGCTGCTTAGTATGTTGTCTAATATGATGTTGATTAGCAGGTACACATCCTTGTCTAACACCGGTCATTACCAAATCTATCCTATCACTTAAGTTTTGGTTGCATTTGTTGCGGTAACTTGTACAACGATACATCGCCTTGATTAAGTTTATGATTTTGGATAGCATTCCCTCCCATTCAAACGCATTCTATAATGCCTGGTGTTGTAATTTATCAAACGCTTTTTCAGAGTCAATAACGGTGAGATAGAGAGGTGAACGTCAATCCACAGATTGTTCAACTATAACGCGAACTGTATTTACGTGGTCTATAAAAGACCGTTGAAAACGAAACCCGGGTCAAGAGAATTCACTAGCCTTTCAATGACTTAGAATATTGGTTTGTTTTTAATTTTCATTCCAATTGAAATTACAAATCCTCATATTTGGCTTATTCTTAAATAACTTCAAAAAGGATGTAATAAACTTTGACGAAAAATTTAAATTTGTTCATTTAAATTTCACAACTATGTTGAATGTTATTTAAAAAAATTTTATGCACATTAAGGTTAGGATCCCTTGTGATATCCTAAGACTAGAGTTAATTCAGTGTTCTCCAGACATCGCTTCAGCCTATAACCATTTTGATTCCCTGCTTAAAAGATAGATCGACCTTATTCCTATCTTTAGAAAGAAAATACAAACATGACAATTGTGTTTTCCCAAAATGCTTTACATACCTAAGACCAGGACATTGGCAGAGAATGCGAATCACGGTTTCTTTCTCCTCCTCATCATGACAACTTCTACACATCTAACAAAATAAAATGTTTCAAACAAAATGATCCATCCATGTACATTTCAATAGAGACTACTGAGAATTATTTAATCCCATAATATAAAAAGCATATGAGATAAAAATTAAAGATTTCGATTGTTCCCTTACAGCCAAAATCATTGGCACATAATCGTAGTAAAAAATAAAGTCTTAAGTATACTTAAAAACAATGGTGTTCAAATGCATTTAAAGATGGTTTTAGTTTAAAGTAAACATTGTTCTGGCTATGAGTATGGGCCATTATAATTAACACCAAAAATTTCTACGTTATCCATTTTTTGTTTCTTATATATTCATTTTAATTTTCTTTTAATCTCTTTTTAAACTATTGCTGATAATAACAAAATTTAAATGTTTTTTTCTTCACAAAAACTGAAATAATAATTGACCTATTTTCCTAGAATATTATTAAACAATTTCAAAATGTTATTGCTTTAATTTTTTGCATATTTTGTTTTAACACAAATAACATTTAAATGTTCATTCAGCCATTTCGTTTCTTTCTCCTTTTATTTTAAATTTCCGGCTTGTCTTTGAGCTTTTGAAATGTTGAAAATAAGGCTCACATTCAATTGTAGGCCATTTGTTTCTTTTTTTTTTTTTTTGAACATTCGTACGTTTTTCGTTTTCATTGCGCATAAATTATGCATTTCATTTCAACCTTGAAATGAATGTACAAAATTCACAAAAGAAAAGTATTAAACTTTAACCATCCAATCAATTTCATATTTTTGTTGAGCAACTTTTTTTTTCAGTATTTGTTATTTTTGCCAAACTCATAACTACTTAAACAACAAGAGCAAGAGCAAAAGCAACAAATAGACAAACAAGTCCCTGCAAGTCTTTGAAAGATTTATGGAAGATAAGATTTGTGACTGGGCGCTAGTCACTTCTCTTCCACTTCTAGACTTTTGAAAGAAAATTATGCAGACTCTTTCGTCATTAAGTTGTAGGCTTCTTTGTAAGCTTTGGGCGATAATAAGAAGGAAACGCTTATTTAAAAAAAACAAATAGAGAAAAAGGTCTTTAACTCCTTAAGTGTAAAAAAATTGTAAATTCAGTTTTGACTTGCCGGAAGACCTTTCTTTCTATCCTAAGGATGGCGATTTTAAGCTATACAACGAAATATTAGAGTTATACTAAGCTGATAGTTTTATTAGTGATCATTTTAATGTAATAACAAAATTTTTCGAATTTCTGTAATAGCAAATGCTTGCAGGGGTGCTAGACATACAAATTTGTTTGCAAGCGAATGTCTGTGTTTGTGTGTTTATAGTAGAAATGTAACGATTATTCGTATTCAAAGTTCCGAGTGTTCGGCTTTTTTATGAAATTTGTATTTGTATTCGCCAAAATCAAGCGAATATTTCACGAATATTTTGTGAATACTTTAAAAAAAATATAAATGTTAAAAAAAACATAAAGTTAAGTAAAAAACGAAACAACACTCATTAAGTATTGTGTATTGAAAAAAGATTAACCCTGAATGTTTACTGTTCTCCCAATCGACGCTCTTTTTTCAACAACGTTAGCTGATGACGACAACTTTAAAAAGTTAATTAATTTAAAAACAGAAAAAGAGTTCAAATTCGTATGGAATTTTAAAAGAGAAAAATAACGTTTTTTTCTTATGCTTTATTTTAGGTTTTTATACAATGTTTAACAAATTTTTTTTTTTTTATATTTTTCTATTAAAAAATCCTTCCGCTTGAATTTTTTTAAATAGTTGTCGATTCGACGCAGAGTAGGGTTAAACAAATAAATTGGAAAATATAATTGAAATGCATGAGACATGTAAATCAACTTGGAGATATCTTTTCGTTCTGCTTACACAGTTCAACTCATAAAATGTTACACTGTATAAAATTGGAATATCTCGAAGTATTTATCATATTTACTACTGCATTAAATAAAGTTATGAAAAACAAAGAAAAAACTTAAATTAAATACAGTTTCACTTCGCTATAATGGCTGTGCACGTCTGAACCGAAGGTAGCAAATTTCCCATCTCTGGTTTCTATTTTGAATGATGATATGCCCTAAAACAAATTGACAACGGGAGGCGCCACTATCATCATGTATTATGTTTTAAATTTTTCTTTAATTTGTATGAATTTTTTTATTGTTGTAACTTAAAATTGGTTCTAAGTCGAATCGTTGTTTGAGATCCATATTGGACGGCTGTATTTTTAAACGTTTTTGAAATAACTAAATTGTTTTTGTAATATAATTTTAATTTTATTTTGCAATAAATAAATGGAAACTTTATAACGTTTCGGAAAACAAGGAAAGTGTTTTTATATGGTTAGAAGTGCTTTTCTTTCGTTTAACTATTCTTGCCTTTTTCTAGATCTCTTTCCAGCTTTTATAATATCAGCAAGTTGTTTGGATAATTGGTTGATATTTTAACGCTACATCCCGAAGCCACCCTATACACTCCATAAGCCCAGAAACGCAATCGGCGTTCTTTTCACTCCACGAAACGTATCGTCGTTTCGTCTGGACCACCATAAGACGTAATTGACGTTTTTAATGACCATAAAATAACTTCATTATATAGAAACTTCATTATCAAGAATTTGTATTGCTTTCGCTTTATTTTAAAATAATGTAAATAATGGATTTCTTATTCGTATTCGCAAATATTGGCGCAGATATTCGTATTTGTATTCGCGAATATTAAAAACTGATATTCATAGCATCATTAGTTTGTAGGTACTACATGCAAATGCGGCAATAACATGCATTCAAGTGTATGAAAATATTTGCAATGGAACAACAACAACAACATCAGCAAAAAAGTTTGGTATACAAAACAGATATTCAAACAATAAGTTTTTATTGTATAGTACTTGTGTATACTCGTACCTTTATGTGAATGTAAGTATCTTTGGTTATAGAATGTGTTGATGTGTATGTTTAATCCATTCTATGTTTGTAACGTAAATGACTAAAGTCAAAGGGAATATATATTTTTTACTTAGTATCTTTTCAAAGGTATACATGTATGTACGAAATTGTTAGGGGTTCCGCTAAGGTCACATTTGTAACTCAGTTAGAGGAAATCGTTAAAAGCAACTTCGAAAAATGAATTTTCATAAATAACGTGCATTTGATGATCTCATTAAAGTGAATTATTTCTCTTTTTTAACTTTAAGCTTTAAAAATTTGTTTTTATCACAAAAATAAATTAGGCTTAATATGAGGAACCTTTTCAATTATCATGACATTTGAAGTATTGAAACAACTACTTGTTTTTCTGTTATTGGATGGAATTTTCTTTAAGAGAATTTCTTACCTTTCGAACGCAAAAATAAGCAGTATTTCAGACTTAAAAGTAAAACGTTAGAGAAAAAGGAAAAATGCAAAATTAGTCAAGTTTTATTCAAAATATTCTCAAGTTTATGAGTCTTGAATTTTTGCTCAAAGTTTATCTACTGTATTTCCAACCAGTGTTTCCAACGATATCGATTTTTAAGTGTAGTCGAACACAACCCTTAAAAAACAAAAAGCCAGCAAAATAATTTTACACAAACAAAACATATACACAATACACACACAAGCTGTTCGTGCTAAAATTTTTTGTTGGTTAATGTCTTTATAAATGTAAAAAAAAGAAACATTATAGAACATTAAAATATAATCTATGTCGACAGTATCACTACAATTGTTCTGTTTTTAACGAAGAACAGAACACTATATAATGTTCGGCTCTTTCTTGAAAATAGTTACACTAAAAAAATAGATATGGTTCTTGGGTGTGTGCGCCGAACGCTAAATAATGTACTGTTTATTTTCGAACACTGGTTTCTTTTTTACGTTGATGAAGAAATGAACAAACAAAATATTTTAACAACGACCGCAGCATGAACAGCTTGTTGGTGTATTGTGTATATGTTTGGTTTGTGTAAAATTATTTTGCTGGATTTTTGATTTTTTTTTTTAAAGATTTTTGGTTTTTTTACAAGCCAATAGGCCGGTAAGCAAAACAGAAACGAAGAAACAATTATGATCTGAACCGAACATAATAAAGTTTGTGGTTTAAAAAAAACCCGCGGAATTAAATGTTCTTATCTTTTTTTGGGTTGGATAAGAACAGTTTTCTTTCTGTGTTCGAAAGATGACAATCAGGGAAACGTTATTTTTTAATGATTAACTACACAAGCACTATTAGAGTTTGTGTTTTGCACAAATGTACTGAACCGTACACTAAGGACCGTTATTTAGTGTTTATTTTCGAACGCTGATTCCAACTGTCAAGCTCAATATCCCAAAAAAACAATAAGTGCTATATGCAAGATATTCTGGCCCAACACCATCAGAAACACGATTCCTTGCCACCTAACCAATGAGAAACCCGTGCTGAAACAAATTAAGCGCAGAAAATGGAAGTACATCAGGATTATAATAGCGGAATCCTCAAAGCTCAAGTAGCCTTGGTAGTGCCAAGAATACCTGGAGACGAACGACTCTCCAAGAACTGAGACAATGTTATCTTATGTTGAAGGACGCGAAAACAACAGCAACAAACCGAGTAAGATAGAGTTGCTTTGTGGAAGGCATATGCTTTCAAGAGTCGTAATGGGAAACAAGCTCCTACTGTGTGTTAAAACAACAATTAAACTGATAATAATCTAAAGCTTTTAAGTCTTAACTATTTATGTTTTAAAAAAAATGTTATTTTAAAGTAACTTTGGTGTTCTGAAAATCGAAATCGAGTGAAATTGAAATCGACGTAAAATTTAAGTTAAATTTTTTATACCCTTCACCGAAGGTAAAACGGTATATATAACTTTGTCATTCCGTTTGTTATTTCTACAATATTGATCCCAGACCCACTAAAGCATATATAATCAGCTCAGAATTGGTTTGGCGCATATCATCGTTAAATTACCATCATATGCGCCAAACCAATTCTGAGCTGACGATATGTATATGCTGGATTCTTCTAAGAAGAGATGTTCAACCACGATGTCCGTCTGTCCATCCACACGGTTAGCCGTGTGTCCGTTGAAATTGATTCTCCAAAGAAACCAGATGTGATGTGGACCAGCTGTTTATACATTTATGACGCATATAGAACGGAATTGTTCCTATTTAAACTACGCCTTAACGTCTTATAAATGGCTAAGATATCAGTAAAAATCTCTTTAGATTTATGTTGATCAGAGTTCCAGTTGCTAGATAAACTGCTTAATGATTACTGATAAGAAGCCTTTGGCGATCAGGTGATACGTGTAATTTAAACTCAATTCGCAGGATCTTTAAAATTCCTAGTATTCCTAGGATTCTTCTTATGGCGCTTTTATTTGCATTTCTTTAAATGTTCTTTAAATCTGTCGAATACGAACCTCGGTTCCATGGATCCTGCCGATAACTCGGTGTTATACATTCAGTTTCTTTTTGACATGCCACCGTTAAGAGTCCAACTGCGTCATGTTAGAGTTCTATATTCCACGAGAGTCTGTGGACACCCTACAATAGTAAAGTTTTATTTCAATAAAAAACTATTGGATAGTTTTTTTTTTGTTTTTGTTAAATGAATACAAATGAATGGTATTTGGTCAAGTTTTTTTTTCGAATATTTTATTTAGTTTACTTTCCATTTTCGCTTTTCGCATTCTGTGCCAAATGTGTTACAAGTGTCTCCACTTAAAAGTAACTAAATAAAATTCTTTTTTTTCTATTTTTGTGTTAGTTATCAATGAATAAAAAATAAAGTTTGAAAATGAAATTTCTTTTTGAACTGATTTTTAGCTGGATTAAAAAAAAGTTAAAGTAAAAGTTTAGCTGCTGTTTTAACCCGGTTATGGTGAATAAGATAAAGTTATAAAAATACTTTTAAAAGCTTAAAAGGATGATCAAAATCTATAAAGTTAACAATTGAAAAATATTCATTTGAGTATAAAAATGTATTCAATATTTGTTTTTTTACATAAAAACACCTGCATGTTCACATTTCTAAAGCAGATTACTTAAAAACTTTTTTTTTAACTCGAATTAATATTTTTAAATACACATTATCAACAAGTTTATGCATATTACACACGATGCAATTATAATAATAATATAATTGTACAAATTAATCTTTAAATTTCATGGTTATTATTTATTATTAATAAAAAAAAAAAAACAAAAATTAATTTAATGTGGCTTAAAATATTTGTTAAATAAGTTTAAATACTTTTTTTTATCAACCTTTTGCAATGCAGAAAAAATTAAAGTGTTTAAATTTAATTTTTAATAATCAAATTCATTCAAAATTCATATACAAAATGCAAAGAAACGTGGAACCGCAAAAACACATGAAATTATAATAAAAAATATTTACACATTAAAAATTTCCACCGAAATGAGTTAAATTAATTATAATTTTTGTTTGTTTCATTAAAAAAATTTACGCAACATTAAATAACAATTTAATTTTAAATTAAAATAAAGCTAAGTATATTTTTAAATAAAACGATTGATAATTTTAGATATTTTTTTTTTTATTTAAAATAAGTAAAAGGAATTGCTTTAGTCTGATTTGACGAATTTTTGATACCCTCCACTAATAACACTTTTTGAAAATTACGCTTTATATGGGGCCCTCTACAGTTTTTAAATGATTCTCGTGAGGGGACTTTATATTAGACCTATGGTAATTTATGAACCGATCATTACAATATTCGGTAAAGTAATTTCTTTTTTAAATTTTTTACAGGGTTCTAGTCACGATATCGAGCATAATGATCGAATTTTTTTTTATTTTGCTATTAAAACACTCGATATCGAATGAAATGTATCGTAATTAGAAAAGATAACATTCGATTTCGATTAACCAACGACATTACATCTCTAGAGTTTTCATTCGAGTCAGTGTCTATCGTTTCTGAAAAATACGATAGTTTACTCGACATCGGTGATTAGACCCCAGTTATAAAATTGTTTTCAGCGTTTTATGCTTTTAAAAGCACGTACCGTGATAGTTATTCCTTCTTTCATAAACGTCGGATGATAACAGTTATTTTTATCATTTTTTGAGCAAAAATAACTGTTAGTTTTTATTTTTATTAGTTCAAAGAAAAATAACAATTAATGCTTGCTTTTGTTCACAGAAAAAATTATTAGTACTTTTTTATCAATTAAAAAAATTATTTAAAACGTATTTAAGTTTAATTAATGTGATAATTAAATCAATTATTTTTTTTTGTTGAAAGAAAATTAAAAATATAATTTTGATTCAATTAACATTTTAGTTGTTTTGAAATAAATTTTGAATTAAAATATTGACTAAATAACAAAAAATGATTTCTTTCAAAATAAAATAATTTAAACATATGAAATGGTAGTTGGAAATTGTCAAAATCAATCAACACTTTGTTTGAAACGGCAAAGTTTTTTGATCATTTTTTTTAATTAAAATTAAAAATATAATTTATTAAAAAAAAATATTTAAAATATGAAATTTTTACAATTTTTAGTAATCAATATAATCATTTTGGTAATAGGTGCAAAATCAACTGATTCTATGAATTTGGAATAAATTTGGTGATTAGAGACAATTTTTAACTTTTTCTGTGTTTCGAACAAAAATAAAAGTTATTTTTTGCGTTTTATTTTTTCTAGCAAAAAACAAGTAATTTTCTTAATAAATGAACATTTTATAATAATAAAGTTGAATTTGTATGTTTGTTGTAATGTGTGATCACCATGGCGATTTCTCATGCACAATAAAAAATAAATATTTAAAGCCGACTGAACAATTACACTGGTCAACAAAAGAAGAAAAATTCTGTGTTTCCAAGATTTTTTGTTTGTTTTCATCTCTGTTTTAAGCGTTATTACCAGGGAAACCAGCAATATGCTCTAAAAAACACGTTTTATGCGTATTAATTATGCAGTAAAAACTTGAAAATATGCCCTGAAAATTGTTAAATATATGCCCCAAAAAATTCAAAAATTGATAGCTTAAAAAGAAAATATTCAACAATTTATTAACAGTTCCATTTAGTAAAAACAATTATTAAATTGTAACCGGTAAAGCCCAAGCACTATAGTGTTTTCAGACGAATTTTCGAGATTTTACCTTATTTGAAAAAGATAAGCAATCATCGGCTCAAAAAAACAAAGGTTAAGAGGTTAAAATTCATATAAGAGTTATTTGTGCCGAATAATATCTAGATATTAACATCCATATGAGATTTTTTGTCTTAAAGGGATTTTAGGGACGGTTCCTAAATTGTTTATTAATGTTTACATTTAAAATAAAGATAAAGCTTTTTATAGATGGGACTTTTGGGCAAATGTAAACTGAATTTAATTTGCAGTTAAATATTTTTGGGGCGAATTTTATCTAAATACCAACATAATAAGATGGTTTACGGACGCAATGAGTCTAATTTGGAAAGAAATTTTGACTTCATTAACTTCGTTCTTAGTACAATTAAAATGTATTTACCAAATTTGATTAAATTATCTACAATATTGCAATTTGTACTATGCGCACAAAATTAACATGGACAGAATATCAGCCAGACGGACGGATGGTTATCGGTAGGTCACTTTAAAAAGTGATTCTAAATTGATCGGTATACTAAACGATTGGTCCATATTTCTATGTATTACACACCGACAAGAACAAATCAATTTGCTTATACATAAAATTGTAAAGTTTAAAATAATAGAAACTGGGAATTATCTCCTTTCGTAGGTTACTGTATATTATATTCAACATTTTTTATTTTTCGAATTTATTCTATGAGCTAAATTTCAGTTAGGTAAAATGTAACAAGAAAATACAATATAATAGCCAGTCCTTAAAAAATTTAAGGAATAGAACTATTACAAAAAAGCTTTATAAAATACATAGCTGAAATTTAGCTCATAGAATAAATTCGAAAAATAAAAAACGTTCAATATAGTTTAAAATAATATTTATCTTTAATTACAACTTGCCTTTGTCTTACAATTTTCGAGTAATAATTATATGTACATAGATGGCGAAATTGAAGCAACACGTTGGGTATACAGAAAGATTTTTAAAACAGAAAATCCAAAATCTTTATTAAACTAAATTATGCAAAAAAATGCTGCAAACGGTGAAATATGCAAAAATATGCCCTAACATATCGATGCCAAAATTCATAAAAAGCTCTAGGTTAGGTTAGGTTCCATTGGCAGCCGTGATCAAGCACAGCTCACGTGGGTCCATTAATTAATTCCCGTTGTGTTACCATGTCACACCGTCTCCCATGGGTCCTATGTTGTCTGGCTGCTAGTGTTCCCACGCAGCCATCCGGTCGATTCAGTAAAGGAGTGAATCCTGTTTACATCAACATCAGAGAGACAAGTTTTGTCCCCAAGGGCTCTTCGACCAAACATTTCGAGTCTTAGATCTCCGAAAGCCGGGCAATTACAGAGAAGATGTTCCGTTGACTCTTCCTCCTCCTCCTCGCCGCAACTTCTACAAAAGTCATTGTAAGGGAGCCCCAGCCTCTGGGCGTGCCTCCCAATGGGCCAGTGGCCAGTTATAACCGCAATCAGGTTTCTTAGATGATGTCTGGACAGCTGTAGTGCCCGACGTGTCCTTTTTTCATCTATGACGGGCCAGATTTTCCTGGTTTCCCCACAGGTAGTTTCATCGTGCCACCTCCGACTGGCGATAATATGAAACTTGTGCGCTATAAGTTGCTTGCTCCTTGGGAGCGAAGCACCTACATTATATGTTGAACCGTCTCGATTCAAGGTGGTGCCTGCATGCGCCAACGAATCCACCATGCAGTTCCCCAGTATGTCCCCGTGTCCGGGGACCCAATTCAGGGTGACCAGTGAATGTCTCGCTATCTCATCCAGAGACATCCGGCATTCTCGGACAATTCTCGATGTGATGAACACATTCTCCAGGGATCTTATGGCCGCCTTGCTATCGGTAATAATGTGAATATCCCTTCCAGATATTTCACCGTATCGGATGCGTCTCGCGGCTGTGTGGATGGCCATCGCCACCATTCTCATCGTACGTTCAAACCCAGTTTGATGACTCTTTACCTTGAGCGCCGGCCACCAAACAGCTGCCCCGTAGAATAGAATGGGTTTAATGATACATTCGTATAGCCAGTATACATTCCTCAGGTTAATTCCCCAGTTAAGACCAATGGCCCTCTTGCAGCAATACAATGCAGTTGCCGCCTTATTAGTCCTGGAAATGGTGTTCATCCTCCAGTTCAGTTTGCTGTCCAATATTAGCCCAAGATACTTGGCGCTGTCAGACATTTTCAGTGAGACCCCCTTTATCCTCGGGGTATCAAATTTGGGAATTTTGTATCTCCTTGTGAAAAGTACCAGTTCCGTTTTGGCAGGATTTACATCCAGTCCACATCCCTGGCACTATTTTGTTAGGACGTCCAATGCGGACTCCATTAGTTCAGACAATAGTCTGGGATCTTTACCCAGAGCCACAACTGCAACGTCATCCGCATATGCAACCGTTCTGCAGCACGTCCTTTCCATGGCCCTGAGTAGGGTATTCATATTTAGATTCCAAAGTAATGGTGAGAGTACACCACCTTGCGGGGTGCCCCTAGTCGCAACCTTGGAGATGTTCGAGGCGCCTAAGTTGGATTCGATACGCCTGAAGTGCAAGATGCCGCTGACAAATTGAATAATCGCCGGGTCGATTTCCAAATGTCTTATTGCGTTAATAACCGATTCAGGTCTAACGTTGTTGAAAGCGCCCTCAATATTCAGGAATGCAACTAAAGCAAATTCCTTGTAGTGCAGGGATCTCTCTATGTGGCCCACCAATGAGTGAAGCGCAGTTTCAGTGGACCTTCCCTTCGTGTAGGCGTGCTGAGCCGGTGACAAGGAATTGTGTCCCAATGATGATCTAATATGCATATCCAAAATCCTCTCCAGTGTTTTCAGTAGAAAGGAGGATAGACTAATTGGTCTAAAGTCTTTAGCCATAGTGTGAGATGTCTTCCCACTCTTGGGGATGAAGACGATCTTATATGTTGTCCAAGTTGATGGGACATGTGAGAGGCTCAGGCAGGCTCTAAATATTGCCAGGAGCCATGGCATCAATATTCCCAGGTTCTTTTGGAGATTTAAAGGGATGGAAGCTTTTGACCGCCCATTCCACACGATGGCGAGTTATCGGAATATTAGAGATATCCCGAGTGCCACTAAATGTTCCTTCCCTAGGCACATCATCAGTGCAACCTGGGAAGTGTGTATTCATCAGGACCTCAAGGGTGGCCCGACTGCTTGTGGTCCAGGATCCGTCCATCTTCCGTATATACGATGGAATAGCTGGCTTAGAGGATAAAATCTTACGTAGCCGACTAGTCTCCGAGGAGTTTTCCACATCGCTGCAGAATTTCCTCCATGACTGTCTCTTGGCCTTCCTGATAAGATTTTTGAATCCATTTTCTGAGGACTTGTAATTGTTCCAAACACCATTACGCTTTGCCTCATTAAAGAGTTTCCTGCTTTCTTTGCGTTTTTCAGCAATCTCCGCATTCCACCATATGGGCTTAGCTTTGCCCTTCCTGTCGATTCTTTTACAGGATTCGTTTGTTGCCTCCATTAAGACACCAGTCAGTGACTCCACTGCGGAGTCGAGCATGGACACACTGTCTATGAGAACCGGGCACATAGGCAGCTTGTCCCCGAGTACACTCGCATAGATAGACCAATTGGTCCTTCTTCTATTCGTGTAGGGTTTAGCTGAATCAGCTCTAAAAGAAAAATTGAAATCAATATACATGTAATCAGAGAAGGAACAGTCCTTTGACACGTTCCAATCGCTAATCAAATCCGAGAACTTATCACTAATAAGCGTAATATCAAGAACCTCCCTTCTGTTAGTCACAATAAAGGTGGGCTCACTACCCCTATTAACTACTGTTAGCTCATTTTCTACTATGAAGTCCAAAAGCGACTCACCTCGTGGATTGACATCCGAGCTTCCCCAGACGGTATGATGTGCATTAGCGTCAGCACATATTATTAGAGGGATGTTGCGCCTGTTGGCATGCGACATCGCCTTCCTGGTTGTGGAGTTTGGGGGATTAGCACCCTGGTCATGTGCCATGTAGCAGCTCATAAACCAAACTGTTCTGGTTTTGCCTTCTACTGCGACAGTGCAGGTGTCCTTATCGCTAAAATCAGAAAGAATGAAAGCTTTAAGGATGTTTTTGACCATTACACAAGCCCTGGTCTTACCTTGATCGGCTGCGTACAGAGTACTATAGCCGTCTAAACTGAGTCCGCAAACCCTGTCTTTATACAACAATGGTTCTTGGATGCATACAAGCTCCTCCGTGCCTGAAGCCAATCGGAGGAGAAGGGCAGCTGACGCCGCTTTAGAGTGATGAAGGTTGATTTGTGTAACCTTCATCATAGCTCATCGATATGGACGACTGTGACGTTGGCATCCTCTGGGTCGTCGTCCGATTCCAGTAGGATGTCCTCATCGTCCGCCACTTCCATCTTGCCAAAGAAGTCACCCACAAGCCCACTGACCGATTGAGTGTCTTCATTGGCCGATGACATAGCGGAATCGTCTTCCATATGCTCCGTTGATGCTGTTGATGTGGTGGTAGTCACCGGAGCTTGAGGCTTCCCTTTGTCATCACCTTTGTAGACTCGGAGGAAGATAGTTCCAAATCCATAGAATATCTTCCCCCGTGTCTTCCGAAGTGACGGCAGAGAGTCACTGTTTATTATAACAGTGGCCTTCCTGGACTCTTCGACAGATTCAGTAACCCTCACTACTTTCCAGTCCTGTGTGGGTAGCTGGGGGTTACTGATCTGTATAATTTCCAGGATCTCCTTGGGGTCGGATGGCTCAGCGGGGATCTTGGCAATAGATCTGGGCCTTTGCGGTACATCGGCCAGAGGTATTGCCTCAATCCTAGCGCCCTGCCAAACTTCCCCCAGGGACTCCACGGCATCCTTGTACAGCAGCGCTGAACGCTCATCTGCACACGCTATCAGTTTAATGTGACCTTGATACCAGCCGGCATCTTCACATTGTGGTGGTGGTCCAGGGTTACCCCTTAAGACGTTCAGGAACGCCCTACTAAGTGCGACGACAACCAGCTTCCAGTTCTTGGATGAAATGGTGCCGTCACTAGCGTTGCGGTCAATGATCGCCCAAATGAGGTGGTCTTTAGCCACATCTTTTTACGACCTGTTTTGCGGCCGTTGAGGCGTATATTTGGACCGTTTAGTCCCAGGAAGTGTGTCCTCCCCTGACCGTTGCCGTTTAGGCGCTGCTTCGGTTGGCTTCAGTTCAGGATTGCCTTCCTTGGCAAAGGGAGATCCACGTTTTAAACCCTCAATATGGGTTTTTGCCCACTGGAAAGAGGTTTTCTCCTGCTCAGTGAGTTCACCAACCGGTTTTCCACCAAGTCGGCTAATTATTTTGTAGGCGGAGCGCCTGGTTGTAAAGGCCCGTTTGGATGCATTTATGTGCCTTTGGGGTTTATTGATAACTGCCGTTGAGGTCGAGGGAGGTGCATCAGAGGGCATCGAATCTTTCTTCGTGTGCTCTCTTTGCACAGGTTTCGGCACTTGGGAAACTGGATTTCTGGCAGACTGAGTCTGTACCGTCAAGCCAGCACCCGAGGAAGGGGTTTCGACGGGTTTTTCTCCCGCCCGGACCTGGGAAGCCTTAGAGGTACCTGGTTTCGAAGAACCCTGTACCAAGCTTGGTTAACGACCGCCTGAAGGCTTAGTCGTAACGAGTTTTTGCGCACTAGTAGCTAACCGTCTAGCAGAGCCTGGCGCAACCACCTTGCTAGACGAGGTCTCAGTAGCATTCAACTTACTACAGCCTGATACCGACGCTGTAGTAGTAGGGTCTCCGGGGATTATGAAGCCCTTTGCCGGATACTTAGGGCATGAATTTTCGGACATTTCGGGGGGGGGGGGGTGAGAATTGGGGTTGCATTTTATGCCTACCTGCCAGGCGAAAGAATACCTGCCGCTCCTCTGGAGACAGACGCAGACCATCAGCCGCTCAATATGAGAACAGACGCTGATGGATTTTATTGCGGACCGACGGCCGTCAGAAGGCCCAACATTTGACCGTAAAAGACCAGCGGACGCATAGTCATTAGCCGCTCCAACTAGGAGAAACAGACGCTAATAGACAGGGGGGGGGGGGGTAGTTCTTGGTTTGTACTCGGTTTAGACCCTTCTGGCATGGGAGGCCCTACCGGTCTTGACTTCTTTCTTCAAAAAATGTAACATTTTATTAAAAAAAATGCAATTTGGTGTCTGTTTCTTAAAAATGTTGCTCCCGAAAAGGATGAGTTTTTTAGAATAAAACAAGCCACCCTTTTCGGACGCAAAATTTTTAAGAAACAGACACCAAATTGCATTTTTTAAAAATAAAATGTCACATTTTTTTGTAGAAAAGAAAACACCATAAACCAAACAAATCAGATTTTAAAAAAAATTATTGATCAAAATTACAAAATTAAAATTTTATTTTAAGATTATTTTTTAAAGGATGCGAAAAATAATAATAAAAAAAAAACCTCCATCAAACTTTCAGTATTTTTTAAGAACAGTTTGAGGTGTTATATAAAAAAACAGCAAAAAAATAGGTTTCTGACTTACATTTTTAATTTTTTGAATTTATTCTATGAGCTTAATTTCAGTTATGTATTTTATAAGGCTTAAATTTTTAGAAATGACTTTTATACACCACCAGACTATTATATTGTATTTTCTTGTTACATTTTACCTTAGCTATCCTTTGGATAGCAATGAAGTATATTGTATGTACAGAAAAATTTACAATTATTAGACACCAGCAGAATGTAATGCATTTTCTGGCCTGCTACGGCCTTCGTCAGCATTCTTTGTGTCACACTGGATAGTGAAGCTGACGACGCGACGGCCGTAGTGAAAAAAAAATTTTAAAATTTTTTTTCGTTCATATATGTTCCACATAGGATAAAAGAAGACTTCTCACCAATTTTTATTAAAATCGAAAGGAGTCGGGTCCCACTCTTGACATGGAATTAGCCATATAATATATAAACATAATCACGGCCACGCGTGAGTCACACATGAGTCAAGAAATCACGACATTTGCACATCACTAATAAAAACACATAAAACAATGACAACAACAACCGCAATACAAATTATAGCAGAAGTAGTGAAGCGCTTTTTGTTGTTAAACTCAACGCGTGTTGCTACTAATTCGTACATAACTTCTAAGGCGCAACGATGCGCACCCTAATTATTTCTAAGACAACGCTGATTTGTTCAACATTTAAAATAAAGTTAAAATCCCCACTTAATTACGTTAAATTAATAACTTTATGTCCACTTATATTGAGAAAATTATTTATTTTGAGTTTCCCATATAAACTTAAAAAATAAAACCACTTCCACAAATAATTTTTTTACAAATTTAAGCTACACATTTGAAAAAATACCTGATCTTGATAATTTCATGGTTATATTAATTACTTTTTGAATTCACTTTCGGTAAATCGGAAATTAATGTAGCTTTTTTACCTATTTTTTTAAATCTTTTGTTACAATGTTCAATTTCAACGCGTAACTACAAAAGCACCGTTATATATTTGACATTTATTTTTTGGCTACTGATGCAGAATTTTGTACACTTTAATCGAGTCCTTTTATTTTTCCCGATACTTAAACTTTTTTTTGAATTAATCCGTGAAATCACCGCTTTTGGCCCCTGTGCGCGTCGTCTAGACTTGTAATTTCGGTTGGTGCAATTTTTTAAAATTCTGCTTTGAAATTGCATTAGTGTTCAGATTATGAAATTCAAGTCTAGCAATTTTTGTATTTTAATCTTGCCTTTCCCCTTCTCCTTTTTTTATTTTAAATATAAATATAATTACACCTACATCCAACTTCAAGTTGAAAAGTGTGAGAATTATAAAACAACACAGAAGTGCAGAATACATGAAACTTACCAATCTTCTCAACTCTCACCAATAAAATCAAGAATGGCTGAAACAAAAGTTGCAAGTCTGGACAATTTCTTATTTTGGCAGACGAAAAATTTTATAAGTTAGATTTACAGAAACGTTTTATAATTCTTTTATTATATGAATATCCTAAGCTGAATATTATATAAAAAAAATTGATTTGCATTTGTAGAACTTTCATTCAACAAAATTTGTAGAAAATACAATTATTCAGTTGTTCAACAATAGTGTATTAACTCAAAATTCATATATTTTAAAAACTGTTTTGCTTCTATTGCAATTTTAAAAACTTTGAGTTAATTCAGTATTGTTGGACAATTGCGATATATGCATAATTCAGTTCTTTCAGTACTACTTACATATATCATTTAAAAAAAATAAAAGTTTTAATTTATTCAATACAAAGTTTTAAAATATTTTCTTCGAGAAGTTGGAAACGTGTGTTCATTTTTAATAAAAAACTAAAAAGAATATGGAAAGAAAAAGGATAGATGTGTAAGAAATCCATTTTTAAAGATACTGGAAAGGACAGTATCGATTTCAAATCGGTTGACTAAAATTAATGGGAATAAAGTGTATTTGGCTTGGAATAAAATTTGAAAAATGTTATTGTAAATTACACTTCACTTTTACATATGTGCTTTATTATTTTATTTTAATTTTTTCAATTTTAATTTAACACATTGACTGCCACGTCGGACACATATGTGTCCCACTGCACTATGTGGCTTACGCCACGGCCGACACATGTGTCCCACACGATTTTCATTCTTTCTAGCCATGTCACACAAAAGTGGCTGCCGATAAATAGGACTTTATTGCAGTAATATGATATACGGCAACCCATGAAGTTTCTGTAATAATGGTTTCGGCGCAGCTCAAAAATTAATAAAAAAATATTTTTTTTGAAAAAAAAAATTTAATGGATTTTATTATACACAGTAAGAAAAAAAAAGTAAAAGAAAAATTATTTTACATTTTATTCTTATAATGCAAAGACACAAATAAACACGTAATAAGGAAAAATATAGAGCGAACCCAATTTGTTGTATTTTTGTGAGAGTGTTTTTTGTCGTGCATATAAGGTCGGGAGGCGCCTCGTCGGACAAATGCGTGCTAAACTTTTATTTGTAAAACACTCTCTGTTTTTAAGCTGTAAATTCTAATATTGACGTTTTCGAAGAGATAACGCAAAAAAAAATGCTGTGGCCCCCAGCATCTTATTTGCTGAAAGTGCCTTGGCAGTCAATGTGTTAAAAAACACACGCAATAATAAAAATTAAGGCAAATGTACGCTTCATTGATAGACACTGCCAAGTAATGTTACTGTCCAACATTGTTTACCCTGCGGCCACACGATCAAGTTGTTCTTGATAGTCTTTTACACATACTGCTTGTCAAAATTTACATAAATTGAAAGCTGTGACGTAGGCTGCATTCAATTTGTAAGCAATTTACTTTCAAGAATTCATCAAGAAAATAATTTTTAAAGACAAACATGTAATCAGCTGTTAAAATGAAAGTAAAATTGCCAAACAAATGGAGAGGTGAAATTGGAAGCCATCTCGTGGTCAATTTAAAGAGGGTGAGTGTGTTGGTAAAAAATTGAGAGTGTATTGCAAATTGAATGGAATTGAAAGGCAAAACTTGATCGTGTGGCCACAAGTTAACCATAAAAGTTTATCATAAAAAAACAAGTAAGAAAGTATAGTCGGTCAAGCCCGACCATATGATACCCAGCACCACAGTACATAAAAACACATTATGCTTATGTGTCCATATAAATATGGATTTCTCTATGTTTAAAAACTTGATTAAAATCGGTTTGAAAGTTTGTGAGAGGCAAAAATTGCCCCCTACATCCCCTTGTGGTCCTATTTTTGAAAAACTGTATAGCTTATGTGTCCATATGGATCTAAATATGTTTTAAATTTCATTAAAATCAGTTTGAGAGGCAAAAATTGCCCCTTTCTCCCCTTGTGGTCCTATATTTTTTAAAACTGTATAGCTTATGTGTCCATATAGATATGGATTAAAATTTCATTAAAATCGGTTTGAGAGACAAAAATTGCCCTTATTTATTTATTTATTTATTTTTTTATTTCATCGATTTTCTAACACAACAAGACAAAAATATCTTATAAATTACAGTATTAGAATAAGACAAGTTACGTATACAAATGATAACAATGTGACAAATTATTTATATAAAAAAAAAGAAAATACTAATACTTGTAAGGAAAATAATAATATATATATTAAAAAAAAAAAATAAAATATAAGTTTAAAGTTCTATTTAAGGTACTCAAAAAGTAATCTCCTAAATTTCATTGCGTTGTCGGTGCACTGTATATAATTCCCCCTTGTGGTCCTATTTTTTTAAAATTGTATAGCTTATGTGTCCATATAGATATGGATCTATCCATGTTTTAAATTTCATTAAAATCGGTTTGATAGTTTCTGAGAAGAAGAAATTTCCCCCTATCTTCCCTCGTGGTCCTACGATTTGGCCCATTTTCAATAGGCTTGGTCCTTGTGCCAAATTTTATCAAGCTATCTCCAAAGTTCCGACCTGTACTTTGCGCACAAGGTAACATGGACAGCCAGCCAGCCAGCCAGCCAGCCAGCCAGCCAGCCAGCCGGACGGACATCGTTAGTTCGACTCAGAAAGTGATTCTGAGTAGATCGGTATACTTTAAGGTGGGTCTAGAACCACTCTTGTAAGGCGTTACACACATCATCACAAATGCATAATACCCTCTCCACTATTGTGGTGTGGGTATAATAATTTGAGAAAAATAAAAACTATCGAAAACTATCGACAGTACTGAAAACTATCGATGGTAAAACGAAAGTCAAAAAGCATGGATAGTGCTATCGATAGTTTCAGACCACTACCATAAGCCCCTATTTCTCAGCCGTTGCTCAAGAATTTTAAAGAAATACAATGGTTTTCTTCAATCTTAAAATTTTGTAATTTTGGCTTTAAGCTCGATGCACACAATTATTAAAAACTTAACTCGATTTCGGCAAGTGCTCAGCCAAGCATTTTTAAATTCAAAAACCGTTGTCCTAAATCAGAAGTTTAGATTAAGCCTATGTTTGCGGGCTCTGTGTTGGCAATTTTATAATTTTATAATATTTTAATTCTTAATTAAATTTTTAATGAAACAGTAATTAGATAAGGAGAACTAAAAAGAAATAAGTGAAATTTGTCATAACTTGACTTTAGCCGTTATTCCTTGTGACCGCAGAATTAAATGTAAGGATATTTTAGATTTTTCAAGATCAACATATGTATACTTGTTTGAGTAACTACATGCAAAAAACATGGTTAAAGTATGGTTAACGACTCATATTATGGTCCTGGCAATGGCGACAAAGAAGCAAATGAAAAAAATGGCTTAAATAAATTACCGTAATATGGTTAACATCGATCATATAGTTGTTAATTTAGACAATAATATGGGAAATTTTGACTAAATTTTTAATAATTATGATCATTATGGTTAATTTTACCCATATCTAATTCATATTTAATCATAACATGATTACCAACAACAATATACATATTCTTTTCAGTGTGCCCTTAATAGCAAGCATCTCTGTTACTGGCTAAATTTATTTTTAGCAAGACACCACTAAAAGTCCTTTAGTTAAACACATTTCATTATTACCTGTGACTATCAAATTTAGCATTTCAAACAATCATGTCTTACAGCAATGAAAGATGACAAGGAGAAAAAGTATTTAACATTATGCGGGGAGAAAAGCAGTAGCGACCACTAATTAGCTCATCTCTAATAACATTCATATTTCTACCACAAAATTTGTTTTTTTTTTTTGTGCAACACGTTCGACATGTTCTGTCATGTCTAGTATCTTTATGTGAAAATGGCAGTGCGTGTGCATTACTGTATGCATGATTTTTATGTACACATGTCTGTGTATGTAAAGAAACTAACATTAACACCATCGTGTAGAATATGATTGACCTAGTTATGTTTGTTGTGTTTTTAAAATTGTCTATGTATATATGTGTAGCATATGAACATGCATAAAATTCTGAAAACAGAATAAAAAAAAAAAGTATTAACACTTACGTGTACTACTACATGTGCTTACATGTCGCGGTTAAAATTCCAACTTTGCAACAATAACCAAAAAAAAAATTTTAGGAGGAAAAATTTCTAAAATTTCTACATTTGCTTTCAATTCAATTTCATTAGACAGCAATGAACGTAAAAATTAACAACTGAACAAACTACAACGAAAGTTTTTGCTGTTGTTGCATTTTTTAATTTTTCTTAATGCTGTAGTTTTTGGAAATTGAGTGTTAGCGAAAACCAACCCACAATTAAGTTAAGTAACTTGTACAGTACCAAATCTATACACTCGCATGTATGTGCACAGCTATACAGGTATAAATTTATCCACGCATACAAATTAACTAACAAAATTTAATGCACTTACACTTTGTTCACGATGAAAACTGATGAAATAGCCAGCACAAAAACACAACCGCAGATTTGATGTCAGCAACAGCAAACAACAACAGGGCGGCAGCTAATATTACATCAGGTTTTTGCATCTGGCTGACTATTCATTCCCAGCCAGCATTTGGAAGATCATTTCTTTTAAATCAATGAACTTTGCCTATTACGAGTAATTTAGATGACTTAAGCCAAATTAATCACTTGCGCGCTTAATAGGAAAACTTAACAAGTAAATGTGCAATTTTCGGCTAAGCCAAATTTTTGATACCCTGTACTGAGACTGCGAATATTTCAGGAGTGGGCTTAATATGGGATTAATCATGTATGAACCCATTTTTATCTAAACTGACTTCACAATAAAATAATTCATTTAGGACTTAAGCTACGGTCAGACTTATCAAATATTTGACGAAAAAAACGGGACCAACAACGAAACTAAAAAATCATTTCGATTAATATCAATATTTATTTCGATTAAAATACCACATCTTACAAAAAACTGTTTTTTGCTATGTCTTGTAGTATAATTAGTTTATTTTGTAATATTAAGACCATTTTAAATCTCACTAACTATTAACAAAAGTAGGGGTTACGCTTATTTGATCAAATATTTAATAAGTGTGACCGTAGCTTTAGACGTATAAAAGTTCATTCAAAAAGTACGCTTTATATGGGCATTTGCTAAATTATGAAGCGATATTCTCGAAATTTGACAGTGTGGTTTTAGGCGTACTCAAGGCGAATTCAACCACAGGTGGTGTCGGAACAACAACAATCTAAAAACAACAGAAATAACATAGGGTTTTTTGCTCTGCATTGTTAGTGCCAATAGCTCGAATTGTAAACCATTATAAGCAAAACACTTACAATCCGCAACAAATAAACTCGAACTGCCAAAATCAGATGCCTTTTCGACACCACCTGTAGTTAATTCGCCTTGGGCGTACTGTAGCGTTTTTTGAGAGTGAGCTTTATATGAAGCATTTGGTAAATTACACTAAGTGACAGTTTTTCGACCAAATGTTTCTGACACCTGATCTTCCGTTTAATATTTTTGAAAACATTTACATTTAAGTCACATCACCTTTTTTAAAAACTCAAAGAACATTTATTTTGGAATATCTCGAAAACTGTTCTACTTATGACAATTTTGCATTAACCCTTCGTCTTACTCATGAGTCTGGCCAGACCTTTTCAGGTACCCTTCTAGAATTTAGTTTCCTATAAAAATCCGAAAAATTTATCCTGGAAAGGATATATAAGGAAACTTATTCGAATATTTTACTGTACACATCACATTCGTAACACATGTGGTCTGGCCAGACCCATATGT
Source organism: Pollenia griseotomentosa (assembly GCA_963931875.1). Classification (NCBI taxonomy): domain Eukaryota; kingdom Metazoa; phylum Arthropoda; class Insecta; order Diptera; family Polleniidae; genus Pollenia; species Pollenia griseotomentosa. Next base: position 80,487,211 of record OZ007563.1, read on the forward strand.
ATTTTGTATATAAGATGCCGTATTTTTAACTTTCTTTCTTGCTGTTTTTAATTATTTTTGTTAAACCATCTATTATTTATTTAATTTTATTAAACACAGAAACTAGCAGCTCCATCTTGTTCTCAATTTAAAAAAAACCGATAAGCACAGTAACTAATTAGTAACTCACGTTCAGAAGCTAAAATTTACTTATGAAGACGCAGGCTAATTACTTAGAACATAATAAAGTTGCAGAGGAAGGTTATGAAATTCAACCGTTCACAGCTAAACAGAATGATGATGTGGATTACGTTCCAAATAAGAACGATTCATCCAGTACTGAAAATAATTTTGTCATAAAACCAAATTAATCGTTTGCTTTAAAACACGATGAATAAGAACCACATGTACAAACTTGTCAACAGTACTCTGCCCATGATTATTTCTATGGTAAAGATTGACCAAAATGGAATAAGCAGCAACTTAATGTGGTATATGCTGCGTAAAAATAATATGCGTTTTGGAGTTGGGCCCATGGAACAAGGCTCTATTCCAATTCAGGCGCTCAAGAGATTTTGCATACCAAATATTACATTTATAATCATAACTAAAACAAATTGTATTCGTGTATTTGCTTGAAAAGGAACGATGTTTGAGAATTTGCAAGCGAATTGGTTCTATTTGATATTGAAAATGGAATTTTCATATACTCCAAAAAAATTTTTGTTCAAAGTGTTTAGATTGTCAGCAACATTCTAAAATTAAAATTACATGTTTCAGTTGCTAAGGAAATCCATAATGCTAATACATTTATTTTATTTCTGTTTTTACAAATAAAATAGTATTGCATATTATAAACATTTTATGAAATAAAACGATCTTATTTTTCAGTTTTTCGAAATATGTTGATGGGTTAAAATATGTTAATTTGTATATTATAAATAAAAATAATACGAATATGTACGCATATTATTTCATATAGTGAATTTCATATTTTATTTAAATTATAAATGTGTATAATATCACATTTAATTTAAAAAAATTGGTTTTATTTATTCAAAAGATGGTTGGGTCTGGCTTGAATCATGCGTTACGAATGTGAAAATAAAAACATGTGTAAGACCGAGGGTTAAGATTAGGTCACGACTTTGTTGAATTTGTGACACAGTGCTATGGACAAATCATAAAAAATTTCTTAAAATTTTCAAGTTATATAAAATGAGAAAGGGCAAAATTTAATTAAAATCGGCATTCTGTCACCAATTTATATTAGACTTCGTAATAGCTAGATGGGTAGTTCCACATTTGGATCTATAAGTATTTTCCTACTGAACCGATTGTGCTGGACTTAAATCATACACAGAAAGAAAAACACTCGGGATAAATTAAGTTTTTTATACTTACTTTAAGTACGAGTCGTACTCCAAAATTCAAGTACTCATAACACTAAAACGTACTTAAAACAATTCTAAACGGGATTACTTTCGAAAATCACACCCGGAATTTCTTAAAATAAGTACAAAATTCTTAAACCAAGTAAAAAAAAAAAAGATTAAGCTTTTCATTGGTAGTGGCACTTTGAGAGTAAAATTACAAAGCGAGCGTTTCAATCTCATATAACTTATTAGTCTCATCTCTTAGCAATGCATTCTTTATGCGTCCATACGCTTGTGTTTTTCAAAGTTTGTTGTAGACACTACAACAACACTGCACAAGTAGGTAAAAAACGATTTGCTTGTTTTGTGTAGAAACAACAAAAACAACAGGGCAAAAAAAACACATTATTTTTATGTGTAAAAAGTAAAATCAAAGGCAAAAGTTCTTATTTTTAGTCGAATATGCACATAAAATTTTAAAAGTTGAAAACATGTCGGGCATGATGCTGGTGTTGATGTTCTGTTCTGTAAGATGTAAAACGGATAAGAAAAACAATTATAATAACATTCCTCTTCTGTTTTAGGTTAGAATCAATACGAATACGGGATTGAATCAACTAAATAATACTTGAATCAAGCGAATTTTCAGATTGATTCAATCTTATCTTTACTTAAATCAATCTCATTTTCGGATAACGGATTGAATATGGATAAGTTAAGTATTTCGCACTTGAATATCCGTATTTGAATCAATCTTTCTTTACTTGATGCTAGAAAACCCATACTGACCGTACTATTGATATCGCTTCGGAGTGATTTGAGTACGGATGGATTAATTTTTCTTTTCAGTGTAAACGGCTTAGAATAAGGGTATGTTCACTTTTAACAAATATTTGACTAAAAACACCGAAAAAAGCGTGACCACTAAATTGATCAACTTTCAACCTTGTTTTTTAAAAAAATTTGAAGAAAAATGTCATTAAGAAGCTTTAGATGCTAATTAATCTAGCACACGTTATGCAAAATAAGCAAACAATTTTAATAAAAGTAGTGGTTACGTGTGGGGTGCCAAACGTTTGTTAATTGTGATCAAATCTTAACAAACAATAAGTTGACAACAATTTTGTCCTTTTCTTTTGTCCTTTTCGTAAGTGAGCGTGATTTCAACAGACGTACATAGCTAAATCGCCCTATGATTACTCAAGGACCTAGAATATTTATACTTCATTAAGTCTGAGATGAATATTAAAACGTTTTATCTTCCCCTCTAATGATGCAGAGTATAATAATAATTGGCAAAAAGTTACCCATAAAAATTCTTTTATTCGAAAAAATAATAAAAAATCACAGCAATCGCAAATGTATAATGCAGTGTTAATATTCTGTATCTCCCGATTCGATAAACTTTTGAATTGAAATGTGAGAATGAAACAAAAATGCCATAAATTGAAACAAACAATTGAGGGGCTTAAAGCACAAGGGGTTCAAGTGACTATTAAATTATAAGACAAAAGCGGTTGTTTCGCTTGTGCTCCAAGCGAAGCTGGTATTTTAATGTCAAGTGCTTGAATTGTTCACCATATCTAGCGTCGGGATTAGAATCCTACATTCACCTCTTGTGCTCCGAACAACTTCTCCGAACTTCACCTATAATTCCATACGCAAACTCAATTTTAGAAAAAAGGCACTTAAACCCCTTTAAGCTTTAAGCCCCTCAATTGTTTTTCTCACTTAACTGCGTCGCTTAAATTTTTGGCGAGTAAGTGTGTCTGTCAAATAAACTCACGAAAAAATAGGATGAGAAAAAATTTCAACACAAAAAAAAAAAAAAAATATATATAAAAGTGCACTGAATAATAACACGGAAGAGATAATTATTTTGTTCTTGGTTGATTTTTTCATTGTTTAATTATTTTGCTTTCATAATTCAAAAAAAAAAATACGAATGTTTTTTTTAGCCATTTTGTAAACAACAAACAATAAAGTTGCACTTTACAATATTTGGTTTAACCGACGGTTGTATTTTCGCCGCCGTCGTTGGAAATGTTAAAATTTGTATAAATTTTGGCCGCCGTCAACGATATGTGTGACTGGCGTTCTCAACGCCTGTATTTTCACATCGGCTTCGAGTGAAATATTATAACATTTATAACGTAACGACGAAATATCTTTCGATAGTTTTCGACATGAGTTACAGACTGTAACTGTTTTCTCACTTTTCGAGAAACGTTGGAATATTTTGTTTTACATATTTTCAATGCGAGAAGCTCTCAGTAAAGATGCAGAACATGGCCTAAAATGTGTCTATTTTGAACGTTTTGTCTTAAAATGATTCTTCGCTTATCTGGACATTGATAAACTGTTAGTAGTTTTACAAAATGTTTACCAGCCAAAAAAATATGATGCAATTTTTTTAAATCTGACTAATCCAATTTTTTATAGTGATATTTGTTACACATAGACGATCAAAAACCGCACTTGTTTTTGTTTACACAGGACCATTTTTATGTTTAATATTGACATCAGCCAATTAATAAGCAATAGCAAAAGGAAACAGAAAGAACCACAAATTTTAACAAATACTACCCCAAAAATTATTTGTAAACAATTAGAAACACGACTTAAAAAATTTAACAAAACTGGCTTAAAAATGGTTTATAAATTACTTTAAGCGAAGAGCCGCACGTAGAGTATCATTTTTTCTCTGCAAAACTATTATTGTTTCTGATCAGAAATTGAGCTTGATTTTTACAGAGGAGTCAAAATGAATCTGGTAAAGTGCTGATTGGGTTGTTTTTAAGTCTAAATGTGTGTTTGTGTGTGAGTTAGATGCTGACCTTTGTTTTGGATGCAAACAATTGAGGATTTTTTTGTCCAGTTTAAAAGAAAGTTTTGATATTGAACAATTTTTAAATTTATGAATATTTTGGTCTCGATTTAAAATTTTTTATAATTGTTTGAAGGTTAAATTGATTCTCTATTTATTTTTATTGGTCCATACCATGGTAAAATAAGTACAAGGTATAGTTATAAGAAATTTTGTTCTCAATTTTGAATCCCATATAACGTCAAACAAAAGAAAATCAGGAAACAAATAAAAACAAGCGCCAAAAATCAAATAGATTAATTTGACATTACAAAGGGAAATAAGTCTAAGGTATGTTCATTAGGGAGAGTTTTCATTATTTCTCTTTGTAATGTCAAATTAATCTATTTGATTTTTGACGATTGTTTTTATTTGTTTCCTTATTTTATTTTGTTTGAAGTTATATGGGTTTTAAAATTGAGAACAAAATGGGTCTATACAAAGAATAATTTTAAAAATCATTTTGAAATGCAACCTACTTTTAGGCAAAATATATTTTTATTATTATTCATTTGTGATGATGCTTGTCACACATTAAAATGGTTCTGGACTTATTAAGTACACCGATCTACTCAGAATCACTTTCTGAGTCGATCTAATGATGTCCGTCCGGCTGGCTGGCGGGAAGGCACAAACCCTAAAGAACTTTTACTTGAATCTTTACCTCATTACAAAATTTGTCTTTAAATACTGTGGTGTAGGGTATTATTTGGTTGGGCTGGACCAAATATACTTTCATACTTGGTTTAAATTATTTTTAAGCCACCTGAATTTGTGTTATTTGATTAATTTTTAATGTTTTGCAGTGTTCTTCTTTTGTAACATCTTTGCCGAAATTTCTTCATGTTCTTCAAAAAATATACTCCTATTTGAAGATACACAAACTTAAATATCAAAAATTCATGTCAGACATTTTGAGTGTTTACTACGGTTGTTGATTCCTTGGCATTGGCATTAAATTGCACTCATGTTGTCTATGTAATCCTCTTATGTCCAAGTCGTGCTCTACATCATTTATACAACTTGATAGAAGAAAAAACTAAACAAACCACATTTATGCTATTTTAAACACAAATGCATACACAAGCGCACACATATACACAGAGATATATACGAACATTTTAGGATAAACAAAATTGAAGACACAAACATTTTTGGAAAAGAAAATGAAAAAAAAAAATATTCTTTCAAGCAAAAGTTTAAAAAAAAAAAAAATGGAATGTAAAGAATAAGAACTGCAACATGCAATGACGATAGATGGAATAAATTGATTTTAGTACTGTTTTTAGGAATTTTGGAAAATTTTTATTGTAGTTGAAAAATTCTTTTAACCCCCAATTTCACCAAGTTCAGTTAAAACTTACTATTACTTTAGCTCTAAGTTAACAATATGTTTTAACAGCTATAGCTGATAGTTAATTATAACTGAACTTGGTGAAATTGGGGGTAAATGTATTATTATTGACTTAGAAATAACATACGATAGGTTTGTCTTTCAAAACTTAAATAGCTTTAAATATGTTTAAAAAGTTCAAATATGTATCAAATGAAATTATAGTCAGTCCCTAAAAACAGCTTTCATAATTTTTACTTTTCATAAACATATAATGGTGTGCACAAGTTTTCAATTAATTTAAAATTATTTTTATAATAATAGGTAGAACTTAAGTAAACACTAGGCAAGTGAAACTTACTAAAGCTTGAAATAGTCTCTATTTACTAACTCCTTTTAAACAAACACTTTCTATTGTTATTTACGATTTCAAACTTCTATATAATTTCTTTTTAATTTCAATTTACTCTAAATGACCAAAGTATCACTTTAACAAGGGCAGTATATTATCAGCCAGTGTTGCCAACTCGACCTGATCAAAAATGGTTAAATAAATGAGTTAAAAAAAGATCAAAAATTTATTTTTGAAAAAAAAACGGAAAAAATTTTTTACAACGAAATTGAAAATGAGAGATGATTTTTTACATACAGGGTGGACCATAAGCGGGTTGCAAAGTCTTGCGAAAATATTTCATGTACCATTTATATTTTGCAAGGAAACAGTAATAATTTTTTTTTTTCATTACCCGCAGTAGAGTTCTTTCATTTAAAGCGGAGTGGCACGTTTGTAAATCGATGTTTCAGGGCTCTTATTTACGCTCTTCTGAACTCGTTAGATATTACTACTATTTTTGTTCATTCCTCAATCGTATATATGGCTACTGAATCTCCCAGGCGTTGTTTCTAATACTGAAAAATAACAAAAGAAAAAAATTACAAAAAAAAAAAAAATATATCAAAATTACGACGTTTAGTGACTTATGGCCCACCCTGTATAAATATCTTTTTTTAAACCTTAACGATTCTGCATTCTTTGGGTCAATATGACTCAATTTTACTTTTCAACTTAATATGTTTCCTGTTGATGATACAGTATCAACCCTGAATTTCATTTTATCCTAAACAGGAATGGAAATGATTATTTAGTAGCTAAATAAAATAAAGAAAATTATTGGTTTTTAGTTAACATAAAAGTAAGTTTTATATTCATTGTTGGCCTTAGCTCTTGGCCTTCTATAAAAAATTTGTCGTTTGTTACTTATTTTGATATTATATTCATATCAAAAAAAAAAAAAAAAAAAAAAAAACTGATAGTGATAAGAATTAACAGTTAAATAAAAATGTGAATCCTCTCTCTTGCAACGCAAATGATATTTTTTGAGCTTCATTGCATTTAATTGGAACGTTTTGTTATCAAAGGAGAGTAGTAGTCTTTCAAAATTACTTGCAAATTTTTTTAGTATATTTTTTAAAATGCCCTAAGCACAAAAAGTACGTAAAGTAATGCAAAATTACATACATATCGCACATCTAATTCAAAATTGACTCAACTCAAAAAACTAAATTTTTCAGAAATCGAAAAAAAACAGTTTTGGACCAAAACAATTGTTAAAAAGAAATCTTTGATCCAGTGTTCGAAAATAAACACTAAATATCGCTCCTTAGGGTTCGGTTTGGTAGATTTGTGAAAAACACAAACACTAAAAGTGATTGTGTAGAAAGTCAGTAAAAAATAACGTTTCCCTGTATGTCATCTTTCGAACACAAAAATAAAACAGTTTTTATCCAACTCAAAAAAAGATGAGAACATTTAATTCCGTTCCGTTTTTTTTTAACCACAAACTTCATTGTGTTCGGTTCGGCTCATTAATGTTCGTCGCCTTTTGCTGGTAAAAAAAGCAAACATTTTTTACAACAACATAATACTTATACGAAAAAAAAGCAAAAAGCCAGCAAAATAATTTTACACAAACAAAACATGTACACAATACACACACAAGCTGTTGCAACAGTTTAAAACAACAAAATACAATGCCCAGTAAAAACTTCGCCATCAAAATATTGTGTTAAGTAATCAGGAAAAAGTAAAAATACTTCTTCCAATTCTACTGAAAGAACCAATGAATTTTACAAGGGTAGTCCACCACAAAGGCCACAAATCAAAACAGTAGCAGGAATGCAGAAGGGTTAAAACCGAGTCCGGCAAATACATACGTTAAAATATGTAAGTAGTACAAGTAAACATAGATATCAATGAAAACAGTTCTGCCGCAGATTGCTTTTGTTATACTAAAATAGTACTCTTCAAAAACTAGAAAGAAAAAAATCCGTTTAACCTACGGTTCTCAAGTAGGGGTCCGCGGACTTTTTGGAGGCCGTGATAGATTATGTCTGTCATTACTAAATGGCAGCATTGAAAATAAGCAACAAGCGACAACTCTGCTATTATATGTGAAAGTTCACGAGAGCCTGACTGGCTTAAATGAATATATGACCACACGTGGGTGTAAAGCTGAAGAAGGTTCACACCACGCTTTCAAAGCGCTGATGTATAAAACGCAAAACACGCGTATGTGTAGACTTCAAGCTTAAGACCAAAAGAGAAAAAAAGCGATGGGTTCGATTAAAATAGAACATTACGATAAAAATGAAATAAACACCTTCGGGATTTAAGTGAAAAATCCGTAATTAACTTATGATTATAAAGAGATTTTTAAATGCATTGAAACATTTCTTAAACTTTTATTTACATATGAGCTACGATCAATTATGGACCTAGTGACACAAAGCAGAAATTTTATATAATTAAGAAGTATGTAATTTGGATAAAAAGTTTATACTCATACTAAAGTTGTTAAATCACTTTAGTATTGTAAAACGTCTATAGACCATTATTGATACTTAACAAAATGTTGCAGTATGTTGAAAGGTAACATAAATTTATTGTTTGCTATACAAATAACATTCATATCTGTAAGAGGTAATAGATTGGCGAACGGACCAATTATGGAACTACGCCATAAATTAATTTGGTCTTGTTTGGATTTATGTTAAAGTAGAACAAAATCTTAATACCTAATTTTTTAGGAGATTAAAGGAAGTACATTTAGAGAACAGACTTATAATATCTCGATGCTAAAATGAAATAGTTTATAATTTTTTGAAACTCATGCAATTCCACTAAACTTAAACAAAAAAACCGTAGTTTATATCAAAACCAAACATTTTAAAAGAAAAGCATATCAAACTGAAATCAATACAGTGGGCGGGATTAAAACTAAAAATTTGTAAATCTTATTACTTAAAAGCTGCGCTCCGGATAAGCGGCTTTAATTCAAGATTTTATCATATCTTTGCCACTCATTTTAACGCATCAAATATTCGAAAAAATTAAATTTTTTTTATTGGACCAATTTTATTATTTCGTACCTACATCATGATAACATTTTTATTTAATTTTTGGTACAATTATTTATTTTTTTTTTTTTTTTTAAATTCAAAAGAAGATATGGTCAATTAAAAATGGATAATCAAGATGGTAAATGAGTAACCTGGCAACACTGTATCCAACTAAGACAAAAGTGAGCTAAAGCAACAAACTTTAATAATGAAATAAATCAAATTTATTACTCTATGCCGAGGAAGTTTTCCAAAACTATAGAAAAGTAATATCTTCATTTACTAAAAGACCATATATTTAGAATTTGTTCTATCTTTTTTTTTGTGTTGGTTTGATTGTAAATTCACACCCCCATATGTGCATTTACGTACGATTTAAGGTCGTAATAAAGAACAGTCAGCTCTGCCAAGCAGAAAGAAACTAAATGTGGAGTTACTAAACCACAATCATAAAGTATGATTACAATGATTTTGTAAAAAAAAACAGAAAATATGTTTACAGTGTCGAGTATAAGAAACAAAAAAAAAAAAAAAAGAATATAATTTTTCAACGTTGTCTGATAATGCAAACCCTACAGTATTTGGATACACAATTTCAAGTGCTTGGGACCTGTGGACAATCATGGACCCTCAGAAAAATATTATGATATGAGGCTAAGATTTATGTAAAACTTCTTTGTGCTGAGTATTTTTCAAAATTTATCGTTTTAAAGTGCTCCTACTCAAAAGAAAAATCAATTTATCCGTACTCGAATCAATCCGAAGCAGTGTTAATAGTACGGTGAGTACGGATTTTCTTGAATCAAGTACAGAAAGATTGATTCAAGTAAGGATTTTCAAACGCGATATACTTAAATTATCCATATTCAATCCCGACTTTGTACTTGAAATGATCCGAAAATGAGATTGATTTAAGTTAAACTCAGATTGAACCAATCTCAAAATGCGCTTGATTTAAGTATTGTAAAGTTAATTTAATCCCGAATTCGTACTTGAAATAAACCAAAAGTGAAATTAGAAGGAGAATTTTATTATGATTGATTTACTTAACCGTTTTACACCATTCAGAATTTCCATTATAAAACACCAGCATCATTCCCGATATGCTTTTTACTTTAACAATATATAAAACTTCTTTGTGCTGAGTATTTTTCAAAATGTATCTTTTTAAAGTGCTCCTACTCAAAAGAAAAATCAATCCATCCGTACTCGAATCAATCAGAAGCAGTGTTCGGTGAGTGCAGATTTTCTTGAATCAAGTATAGAAAGATTGATTCAAGTTCGGATTTTCAATCGCAAAATACGTAAATTATCCATATTCAATCCCGACTTTGTACTTGAAATGATCCGAAAATGAGATTGATTTAAGTTAAACTCAGATTGAACCAATCTCAAAATGCGCTTGATTTAAGTATTGTAAAGTTAATTTAATCCCGAATTCGTACTTGAAATAAACCAAAAGTGAAATTAGAAGGAGAATTTTATTATGATTGATTTACTTAACCGTTTTACACCATTCAGAATTTTCATTATAAAACACCAGCATCATTCCCGATATGTTTTTTACTTTAAAAACTTAATGTTATATAATGCTCATATATAAATGAAAATATAAACTAAATTAGAAGCAAGAGTTTTCAATTTTACTTTTTAAACATGAAAATACAATAGAGCCCCGACTTGCGTCGTTAATGGGGACCGGTGAAACGCGACGCAAATCGGATCACCTTTTCTATATAAATGCACTGATATTTAATTTATTGGGGTAAGTATTTAAAAGAAGGCAAAAAATCTTGTATATTTGATAAAAAATAACAGAACAATAAGTTATAAGTTATATTCATAAAAAGAAGATGCATTAAAAAATTGTAATTTATTTACTAGCTTACATTGAGCTCTCTTCAGATGATAAATCTAAATCAACAATACTTGTATCCATTTGATTCGATGGTCTTACTGTTTTTTTAACAAAAATGTCTAACGTTTATTGAATTTTTAAATATTTTTTTGTTGATATATTTCTTTGTAACACCTAATGGCTTGATCACTGGATGCTCCTACGCCCGTGCAACGGTTTTCGTCAGGATCGTTTTCAAAAAATATATCCATTGCATGAGAAATGAATTGCATAGCTTTGGAAATATTGGCGATTGTTAATTTTTTTTTCTTCTTCTGAAACATGCTGAATATCAATGGCTAATAAGTTTTCATTATTAAGCTCCTCATCGTGAGACAGCATAAATTCATTAATATCACCTTCCTCCGTTCCGTCAAATTCTGCTTCTCTAGCTCAATTAGCCAACTCATTACTAACGTTTGGAACATCATCGACACAATCTTCGTCTCCATTAATAAGTTCTGGCCATAACTGCCGCAAACTCCCTTTTATGGAGGATTCCTTAACTTCTTCCCAAGATAAATGTATATTTTCAATAGCTTTCACTATGTTGTAGTTTTGCCAGAAGTCTTTCATAGAGAGTTTATCATTTTTGTCTGTTGAATCAAGAAGTTGCCGGAAAGTTCGGCGTAAGCAGAACATTTTAAAGTTTGTTATTACGCCCTGGTCCATAGGTTGAATAAGTGATGTTGTGTTAGGCGGCATAAAAACAACTTTTACATGCTCTGATAAGTCATGTGAACAAATTGGATGTCCTGGTGCGTTATCGACTAACAAAAGCATTTTAAACTCAATTTGTTGAGAGGAACAATAGCGTTTAAATTCAGGAACGGCACAATTTTCTAACCAATCTTTAAACAGGTTTGCGGCCATCCAAGCCTTTTTATTAGAGCGCCAGTGTACCGGGAGGTCTCTTTTGTTTATACTTTTCATTACCCTTGGATTTTCTGATTGGTATATCAAAAAAGGTTTAAATTTAAAATCTTCTTCTGCGTTTCCGCCTAAAAGAAGTGTTAGCCGATCCTTCGCGGCTTTATATCCAGGGCATGCTTTGTTATTTTTTGACAAGTAAGTTCTTAATGGTAACCGTTTCCAAAAAAGACCTGTTTCGTTGGCATTCAAAATCTGCTTAGCAGAATACCCTCCTTTTTCAATTATGGCTTTCAGCTCAAGCTTCAACTTTTCTGAAGCTACTGAATCTTCACTAACTGCCTCTCCTTTTAATGCCACATTATGTAAATCACTGTCTCTGTTGCAAGTTGTTCTTACTGTGGTTGGTGCTAGTCCAAGCGATCTTCCTATATTAACAGCCTTTCCTCCCGATTTAAAACGTTTTATTACGTCCATTTTTAATTCCAAACTAATTAATTTTCTTTTACTTTGACTTATTTTTTACGTCCTTAAGGTATTTCCGCGAATCGCACACTGAATTCTTACCATAACCAGACAGTTGTTCTTAGCACCACTTATATAACAAAGAAAAGGGACTTCCCCTTTATTTCACGCAATTTGACAACTTCTTAACGTACAGTGTTGCCAGAAGTTGTAAAAATGCTAAAAGACAGAGAGATGCTAAGTCAGGCACTACAAATGCTTAAAATGGTAATCCACAATGATGCAGTAAAAAATTTAACCGTTTTTAGCGACATAAATCGAAATCAAAGCCACGCAAATCGGAAACAAAACGACATAAATCGAAATCAAAAAGATGCAAATCGGGGTCAAAACGACGCAACTTGAAATTGCAACGTCGCAAATCGAATTTTTCCAGTTTTTAAAAAGCAAAGCAAATCAAAACGACGCAAATCGGAACGACGCAAGTCGGGGCTCTAGATGTGTTTTGGTCTTGTTCTGTTGTTTTTGTTGTTTCTACACACAACAAGCAAATCGTATTTTAGCTACTAGTGTGGTGTTGTTATAGTGTCTGCAACAAACAAAACGAAAAGTTTAATCATATTTTACTTAGTTTAAGAATATTGTACTTATTTTAATAAATTCCGGGATTGATTTTCAACAGTTATCGCATTTAGGGCCATTATTACAACTTCAAATAGTTATTTTTAGGATGCTATCTGACAGATAAATAGTTTTTGGTTATTACAAGTTAACATTAACCTAAAAAGTGACTGATAAGCTAACATCAGGTTTGTCCTCATGGTAACTTTACAAGTGAACTTTAAGAACTTGAAGATGCCATATTTTCTGCTGAAGATATGGTAACTTCAATGATAGTCTTAAATTACTCAACTTTTTCAAAAAACACAATTTAACACAAAAAACAAAACAATTTACCATTAAAAACCAAAAATAAAGCACAATAATTTACTTTCGTTTTTAATTAATAAATAAAACAAAACTAAGTCGTTGCCACTACGTATTTTTAACAACCAAAAGTAGTCGGTATATACTGCAATGTTGTCACAGTATATAAATTACATTTTTTATTTTTTCGGACAGTTGTAATAATGGAAAAAACTTATTGGTCACTTTATCGTTCAAGATAGCTATTGTTCACGTTAACTATCAGCAACTTTATCATTAGGTTGTAATAATGGCCCTTAGCATTGTTTTAAGTACGATTCAATGTTATTCGTACATTAATTTTTGAGTACGACTAGTACTTAAAGCAAGTATAAAAAACTTAATTTATCCCGAGGTTTTTTTCTTTCTGTGTAGACTGTTTGGTTTTAAGCTGGTTGCAAGTTCTATTCCGCTGTAGTCTTTTGTTTGTTCCACTACAATAGGATAAAGGTCTGCGTTAGTGTTGCTCGGTAAAATAAATTTAAATATAATTTGTAATTGCATTTGTAACATTTAATAAAAAAAAAAGGAAATCTAACCCATTGTAATTAATAAGAGATTATAGATATACTGTCAATCATAGTAGATATAAGAAGTACACAGAAAGAAAAACACTCGGGATAAATCAAGTATTTTATGATTACTTAAAGTACAAGTCGTACTAAAAAATTCAAGTACGAATAACACTAAAACGTACTCAAAACAATCCTAAATGGGATTACCTTCGAAAATCAATCCCGGAATTTCTTGAAATATGTATTAAATTCTTAAATCAAGTTAAAAAAAGATTAAACTTTTCGTTGTGTTTAACCCTCCGGGTTACGCATGTTTTGATTTTCTAGACACATTGAAAAAAGGTGTAGCCAGACTCTTGTGTACCACGAAGGATTAGAAAGTAAATTTGAACTCTTGCTTCTCATTTAGTTTATATTTTTGATTAAATATGTACATACGATTTTTAAAGTAAAAACTATATCGGGCATGATGTTTTTTTTTTTTTTAATTAAATTTAATTTAATATATTTAGGTCTATGGATAAATCCTTACAGCCTAATACAAATGAGTATTTAACTTAAGTATAATATTACGTTTCACAATATTTACATCTAGAGAAAAATCAATAAATTCAAACATTTCATTAAAGCAACAACACAGTTTTCATAATGGGTCTGCCATAGCATAGTTAGTTCGGAAAGTTTTTATAAATAAGGGATTATAGTACCGTACCGTACGTCGTGGAATGTTATATGATAATCTACTTAATAACAAATTGGAACATACTCTTCCATTTATTAAGTTAATTACAAATGAGACATTTAGCATAACTCTGCGACTTTTCAGTGTTGGCAAACGTATTAAGGATAATCTTGTAGAATATGAGGGGAGATTATCATATCCTCGATATGTATATCTCAGGCAAAAAAGCAAGAATTGTTTTTGAATGGATTCAATATGATCATTATGATCCATATAATGTGGATCCCATACAATCGAACTGTATTCCATGATTGGTCTAACCAGAGATGTGTAAAGTTGTTTAGTGATGAAAGGATCGTTGAATTCTTTCGCCCAACGTTTAATAAAAGCCAGGGTACAACGAGCCTTGTTGACTGTCATTGTTATGTGTTGAACAAAATCCAATTTTAAATCCAGTAAACTGCCAGGATCCAAAATTGTATCCACTATCTCCATTTTAAAGTCACCGAGCTTATAGTTATTTATAATACTACATTTTCTAGAAAAGCGCATAAGTTTACATTTCATTAGGTTTAATTCTATTAGGTTATGTTTACACCAATTATAAAAGGTATCTAAGTCTTCTTGTATATAAATGTGGTGTTTTATCATTCTGTAAGGTGCAATACGAGTGAGTAAATTAATCACAATACTTTTTTCTTTCTAATTCGAGATAAATTACTTAAATCAAGCGCATTTTGAGATTGATACAATCTTAGTTTTACGAATTCGGATTAAAGCAATTTTATAATACTTGAATCAAGCGCATTTTCAGATTGAATCAATCTTAGTTTTACTTATGTTAAACAATTTAATTTTTGGATTATTTCCTGTACGACATCGGGATTGAATATGGATAATTTAAGTATTTTTCGATTGAAAATCCGTACTTGAATCAATCTTTCTGTACTTGATTCAAAACTATTTATACCGCATCGGATTGGTTTGAGTGCGGATGGATTGATTTTTCTTTTGAGTGTACAAGGTACAATCATTATGGAGAGTTGTGTTTATTCACCCATGTAATGTCAAACAACGAAAGATACTCAATTACAAATATATTTTAATTTTAACACATTTTGCACTTTTTTGCTATTGCAAACTTACATTTTTAATATAAAACTATACTTTATTTTATTCAATATATTGTGTATTTGAAATTAAGTTTTTGTAAAAAATTAAGAAATTTTTAAAAAAATTAAATCAATTAATTTGATTTTTGACGCTTGTTTTTATTTTATTTCTTATTTTCTTTTGTTTCACATTACATGGTTTTTCATATTGAGAATAAAAGTTCTAATGACTTTCCTTGTACTTATTCTACCATGGTGTCATGTCAATGATACCCTTAACTGTTTTCATAGACACCTATTGTTTTCTTTCTTCGGTTTTACTCTTCACTTAAAAAAAAATACACCTACATATATATAGTACTTACTTATATTATTAACACACATACATACATACATATATTGCTAAATTCCTACCACAACTACCCAATGAATATGTTCATACATTTACTCTATATAAGTTTATGTATGAAAAATCGTATGAATGAAAATTTGTTCACATGTAGAATTTAGTGCCATTAAAAAGGAGAGATTTTTATATACATGCACTCTAGTTTTTTTTCTTTCCGTAGACTTACGTGCTGACGTTTACACAAAATTTAATGCCAAAAAAAAAAAATGAAAAAAAAGCAAAAAAATTACTAAAAAAAATATAAATTTTTTTTTTTTGGCAGAAACTTTTGCTTTATTTATAAATTCGTGTACATTGGCTTTGGTATTTAGTAGAAAAAATAGGGAATAACAGAAAACATAAAGCAAAAACTTAATAATTTTTATAACCTCCACAACCGCTAGTGGTGAAAGAGGGTATACTAAGTTTGTCATTCGGTGTGAAACTTTTTTATTATATGTGCATTCAACACGCAGATAAAAAATATGGTTGGGCATGGTTACGGCAACAACACTATGTTTAATGTAACAATATATTGTTGTCGTACACAAATAATTGTTATTTTTATTTAACATCAACAATATTATAGTTACTGTAAACATATCAATGTTTATCGCAATTATGAATTTGAGTATTGTTGACCGAAAAATAATTATTTTTCTAACAACTTAATTATGATAACTTTCTAAACATATTATATTTCTCACAACCGTATCATGATATTTAATAGCCATAACATGATAACTTTCTATACATTTATCATATTATGTTAAAGATGCAATCAAACTATTTTTACTCTAATCATATTATGTCAGCGCCATTTATAAAATAATTTTGAAGAAGTTGTGTCGTTTTTTTTATTTGTGAGCGGTTAAACAATTAAAAGATAAAATTCCATAAAAAAAAAATATGTTTAAAGAAATTAAAATATTAGCGGAGTTCATTCAAGTATTAGTGATGTAATAGTTCAAATCCAAAATATCATAGTTTTTTGTAAAATCCAACAACAAAACACACAGAGACTTCGTTATATTTTATAAAAGTGCTACGATATGTCTGTCATGGGCAACCGCGTATGTCTTAAAACAAATTGTTCAGGAAAGCCGAAAACCCATTCTAGATCAAACTATGGGCTAGGTATTGCACATTTTAAACTTTGTCATTACGTTACAAAACGGAATTGATCCATCTTTTTTCAAAAAAAATATAAAGAGCGTTCAAAGTTAGGCAATATGGCATCAACATCTTAAAATCAAAAAAATGGACACACGCGGTTGCCCATGAAAACTACAGATTTTTCATTTGCTCTTTTGCAAGCCTTATATTGAACTCCGCTATTTGATTAACTTTAAGAAAAATTGTAAAAAGCCACAAAATAAAAAATCGATTCAAAAATATTTAAATTTATTTTGTATTTTTATGACAGCTATGAAAGGTGCTGTATCATAATATGATTGCTTCTAAATTTATTATGATTAACATGATGATAATATGATTACTTCTTAGCTTATTATGATTAACATGACAATAATACGATTAATTTCTTAGCTTTTTATGATTAACATGACAATAATTTGATTACTTCTTAACTTAGTATGATTAACAGAATAATAATATGATTAAGGGAAAAATATTATGATGACATATTACGAGTATATTGAGTCATAATATGTTTCAATAATAATCTTAATATGGTGACTACAATCATAATTCTTATCATAATATGTTGCTCTTAGAATATGTTTACCACAACCATGTTTTTTCTTTTTGTGAAGACCCTAAAAATTATATATGTATATTCTTTCTCCTTAAGTAATTCTTTGTCGAATTAGCCACGTCCGCTGAAAACAAGCTCACTTTCGAAAAACTTAACAGAAAAGAACAATGTTGGTCTTAAATTGCTTCTAGTTATCCTAAGCAAATTGGGATTAAAATCCAGCAGGTTCATTAGGATGAGAGTTATAAGTCCATATGTGGAGCCACCACCCTTAAAAATTGATATTTTATAAAATTGTTAAAAAAAAACTAAGATAAATGGTGATATAATGCATGGATTGAGATAATATTTGGCACAAATACGTCTGTATGACAAGAAATCTTTAAAGTTTTTGAATGCTTTTCAATCACTTGCTTGGTTTGCTTAAAATGACGCACCAAGCGTTTTAACATAATTCGGATAAGCTGAATTCTAACCGTTTTTTTTTGGTCAGCTCTTGTTTGCGAGATATACCGTTATTTTGAAAATGGAGGAGGTTGCACAACATATGTATATTTTCGTAACTCAAAAACGGTTAAGTTTATTTAAATTACTAAAAAAAACGAAATATCGCAATAAAATTTCCTTTTAGTAAACTCAAACTTGTTTCTTATATGCGCAGTCGTTTTATACTATGTTTCCACTATGAGCAAAACAACTTGTTTTGGGCAAAACTTGTCAAAGTGTTTCCATTATGTAAAACTGGTTTTGGTTTTCGAATTTTCGAAATCAATTTGACATTTATGTTGTAAACAAACATGGAAGCAAAAAAAATATTTATCTTTAACATGAAATTTCCTTTTTTGTTTTTTAATACACAGATGTACATATATGTACTTTAGCGTGGCCGTTAGTTGTATGGAGAACTTTTTTTTTTTGATTTCTTATACTCTCCCCCTCCAAATCGGTTCAGTTTTATGTAAAAAAAAATACAAAAAAATTTCGTAGCGATAAGTTGTGTTTTAGGGGGGGCGTCCGTCCCTCAAAGTTTGCCATCAAGCCATTTATTCAAATGTAACTTGTTTGCGTATGACTATCTTCTAAAAACAACATTTTACAAGAATATGATATATGGCAATATTTTAGCTCTTCTAGTCAACAACATAAGTCTCTAAGAAAGTTTTTTGCTAAGACTAATATCTTAGAGAATAATTAAGAAAATAACAACAAAATACCAAACATTTTATATACGTTTTATATATATAAAAAGGCGATTTAATGTCAAGTGACACAATTTTGAAATCGATGTCTTCCGATTTGGATGAAATTTACACCAAGGTTAGTCCTATTAGATAGTAGTTTACACACAAATTTTCAACAAGATCGGTCAAAATGTTTCAGAAGTAGAGGGGGTCAAAGTTTGCCATACAGGTGTTCTTTCTCATCCATGTAACTTATTACCTATTGGTGTTAGCAAAATTTGTCCCAAGTAGCTTAGATAGCTATTTTATCAATCTTTTTTAAAAATATTTTTTTTGTTTTTTTTTTAAATTTTTTAATATTTTTTTTTTTTAAATTTAAAACTTTTTTTTTTATTTTTTTAGCCAAGTGTTAAATTAAAAAAAAAAAAATTTTAAAAATTTTTTAAAAAAACAAAAAAATTTTTTTTAAAAAGTTTGATCAAAAAGCTATCTAAGCTACTTGGGACAAATTTTGCTTACACCAATAGGTAATAAGTTACATGGATGAGAAAGAACACCTGTATGGCCAAAATGTCAAACTTTGACCCCCTCTAACTCAGAAACTTTTTGACCGATCTTGTTGAAAATTTGTGTCTAAGCTACTATCTAATAGGACTAAAATTGGTGTAAATTTCATTTAAATCGAAAGACATCTATTTCAAAATTGGGTCACTTGACATTAAATCCCCCTTTTATATATATAAAACGTATATAAAATGTTTGGTATTTCGTTTTAATTTTCTTAATTATTTTCTAAAATATTGATTTTAGCAAAAAGCTTTCTCAAAAGCTTATGTTGTTGACTAGAAGAGCTAAAATATTGCCATATATCATATTCTTGTAAAATGTTGTTTTTAGAAGATAGTCATACGCAAACAAGTTACATTTGAATAAATGGCTTGATGGCAAACTTTGAGGGACGGACGCCCCCCCTAAAACACAACTTATCGCTACGAAATTTTTTTGTATTTTTTTTTACATAAAACTGAACCGATTTAGGGGGGGAGAATATAAGAAATCAAAATAAAAAAAATAACGGCCACCCTAATGTACTTATATAAAAGCACATAGTTTACTACCTTTTTATTCTATTATTTTATTATTTTTACGCTGCAAACAAATAAATCAGCTGGAGAGTTGCATAAACCTATTTAATAAGTCTTAATAGTTTGGTAAATATGTCACTTTTTTCGAAATTGTCAATCACCAATAATGGATAACCCAGAGTTGTATTCATGATTTTCGAGATGTTTTGGAGCAAAACTAGTTTTTGTTTGAGTTTTTCGAACATGAAAAATGTATGGGAAAACAAGTAGCAAAACACTTGTTTTGCTGCAAAACTAGTTTTGTGGCAAAAAACATGTAAGTGGAAACGTACTATTAGAAACATAATTTTTTCGAAATGTTGTTTGTTAAAAATTCATCGAATATTGAAAATGCAGCTATGATTCTAATTTTTTCCAATGAAAAAATAAATAAAATAAATGGCTACTAGGGTGTTCAATTAATCGGGTTTTATTTTTGTTCGATTAAACGATTAATCGATATTTGGAATTTTTAACTTTTTCGATTAAACGAATAAAATTTTAAAATTAATCGATTAATCGAATAACTCTAAATCCAGAAATTTTATAAATTTCGATAATTTTAGAAAAAAATAGTACTTGACTAAACAAACATTATTTTTTTAATAAAACTTTTCTTTGTAACTCCAAATTGTTGCTTCACTTTCGGACACTTACCCCCGTATACATAAACAATTATTAAATTTAACAAACGTTTATTAAGGACAAATTTGATAGTAAATTTGTGCTTAAAACCTTTTTTAAATTTAAAATTTTTTATGAATACAGGCATTAGACTTTAAAAGAGTCAATATAACTTTGGATTTTTTGAACCTTTTCGCGGACATTCCATCCTCTGAAATGCTTCTGCAAATAATTTCCTTTAGAGAATCGACCGCAGTATCTTGCTTAAAATATTTATTCATTGGACCTCTTGTATGTAACCCGCTTTGATTTTGTTGGTGGAGCATTTTCTATATGTACTTTGTTATAGTCTCTGTGTATGTGGTAAATAAGTGAACTTTGTTTCACAGGTTTTCGTATTATCGCGACAGATACGCTGGATATTCAATGTTAGTCGCTGTTACTTAACTGTTACCTAACAGTAGGATAGAAACACCTTCGAATATTGGATCTTAGTGAAATGTAATGTAACATTTTCCCGGTCGCCATAAATGATCGGCACTATAAAACGCAAATGCCAGGATACGTGCGTAAACGAGAATGGAGAAGATAAAGCATAAGCCGCCTGGCAGTTCTTAATTGCAAAAAGAGTTGGACTGAGAAAGCTCAACCTTAATAAATGGCAATGACTTTTGGACCATAGTATCGTTTTTTAGACTATGGTGCTTACTGTAGATAAGATATGCCAATAGTTGATACACCGGTATGGCCCTATCATACTCGTTCCTGGTAGCAAAACAGCCCTTAATTGCGACTCCAAAAAAGTATATTGGAGCTGTTTGACATTATGTTTATCCAGTTTCTAAGACAAAGAGATTTAACGGAAAATATTTGGGCAGATTAACTTTGCCGACTTGGTACTAACTATATTAAGCGTTTCACAGCACTTGGAAGTCGAAAGACTACCACTGCTGTCTTATAAACCCAATCTACGGGTTTATAATACCACTGAAATTACAAATAATAGATCGGCTTAAATATAGATTCCGGACCGTATATCACAAAATTGCATAACATTTTTTCTGGCCATATGAAACTAAGTTGGAAGACTTTTTACCACAATAAATATATCTGCTACGATTTTAGGCATATTTAATTAATTTACCACAGTGGCCTTTATATGGGGCCTCTGTTAAATTATCTTCACTTCATAGTGTGATTTCCAGTCGAATAAAACGATTTTTTTGCAAAATCGTGTACCATTCCGTGCATTTTTCAACCATTTATGTTAGTTTTTGTAACATAATTAATAATTTTTTAGGGTGGTGGCTCCAAATTTTGATTCATAGCTCTGATCCTACTGAAACGATTTTGCTGGATTTCAATCCCGATCTGCTTAGGATAACTACAAACAATTTGACACCAATTTTGTTCGTTTCTTTTAAGTTTTTTTAAAGTGAGCGTGTTTTCAACAGACGGTCAGGCAGACGAACATGGCTAAATAGACTTAGAATTATTAAAGGAGCCAGAATGTATAAGTTTATGGGGTCTGAGATGAATAATAAAAAAGTTTCACACGGAATGACAAACTTAGTATACCCTCTTTACAACTAATTGTGGTGGAGGGTATGAAAACTAACAGAACTCATTTGTAGTCATAAGATCCCGAAAACTCTTATTTTTTTTTTAAATTATTTGAATTGAAATAATCCTCTTAATACTTCTGCCTGAAATTAAAATTAATATTGGAATGCAAATTTAAAAATTCGGAAATTCTAAAATCCATAAATTTTTTTAATATTTTGTCATATATTGGTCACCACCCTACACCACATTATATAAAAACAAAATTTCTGGAGTGTACCTTTCTTGGCACCCATGGTCAATTATGGACCAGCCAGAACAAAATTATGTTTTAAGGTAAAGAATCAAGTATACTTTTTATAAAAGTTATTTGTGCGGAATATTATTTAGATATCTTCATCTATATGAGATTTGTTTGTCCTTAGGAAGGGGGCTTATAAGAGAGCTTTGGTTAATGTTGGTGCAATTAGTAAAATATTTTGTCATAATAAGGTAGCTATCGTAGAAGTTATTGTCGCTAATTTTTATGTCAATACCGCATTTATAAGAAGATATGCACAGAAAAAAATAAAAATGGATTTCAATTAGAAAATTTGTGATATTAATTAAAAAATTAATTAAATTTGCACCAGTAAACAAATTAATAGTATCAATTAAACCAGCTAATAGTATTAATTAAACGTTTAATTCCCTTGATTAAACGTTTAATTCACTTGATTAAATTTTTAATTAAAACTGATTATATTTTTGATTAAAGCTTTAATTGGTGAAACATTTTGGAGAATTTTTTCTGTGTGGCATTGAAAGATTTTTTTCTGGAGTAGTATTTGTAAGAGAGCTTTGGTGAAATATGGACCGATTCCAATAACATTTGATAAGATTATTAAAATTGCAATAAAATAAGCCTAGCCTCTATCTAAATAGCACTATAATAAGATGGCTTATAGGCACACACACTAGTCCGGAAAGAAGTTTGAGTGGGGGCCATGTGAAATTATGGACCGATTCTCACCATTTTCAGTAGGCTACGTGCTTATGAATTAAAACTTTTGTACATAATTTCATCAAATTGCGTTGAAAATTGCCACCTTTACTATGCGCAAAAAGTAACTTGGACAGAAAACTAGCCAGCCGGACTGAGGGACATCTTCAAATCGACTCAGAAAGTGATGAGTCGATCGGTATACTAAAAGTTGGGTGTAGGATCTCCAATATTGTGGTGTGGGTATACCGAATAAAACAGAAGCAAACATTTTTTTTTTTTTTGTCAAAGCCAGTATAAAGTGTAGACGCTTCATTGACGGTTTGAAGACGTTTGATCCCAGGCTTCCTACAGGGATACAAGTACATATACTTATGTTTGTATGGTCTTAATATGTAAGTATTACATAATGAACATTAATAAGCAATAATGCAAATTTTTGGTAGTTCTTTATTATTGGAAAGAAAAGTGATTTAATCCACTTCAAAGAAAGGATAAACTTAGTGGGTATATTTTGTAAAATTGTACCAAAAAAGGATGAATTTAACCAGTGTACCAATAAAGTTTCGATTGGTACAATTGTACCACAAATCCCATCAGTGGGTTTTACTACTCCGGTTTGATTTGAAAAAAAACATTCCTTTTTTGTTTCATTAAGGTCAACACGCTTTTAAAAACAATCAAAAAAAAAAAACTTCTCTTAAATATTGAAAAAAATTTCAACTTGGTGCTTTTTTACCGGTATATGCAAAACTTATTTAACCTTTCTTCGTTTCAACTCAACTTTGTTTCTATTTAATATTATAAATTTGTTCACGATTTATATTCTTGCTGGTCTTGTTTGTTGTTCTATATATAGTTATTTAGACTTAAAATACCAAAAACAACAATGAAAGCAACTACAGGAAAAAAAAACAAAACAAAAAAACATGTATAACAGGAGAACTAACTTTGTTAATCACTGTTAATATTTCTTGGAGCATAAAATACATAAACGTGGTTACAGGTGGTAAATACCGAACAACTTTTTTTTGTTTAACCGAACACTGCTCGAATATTTAACAACTATAACAATTGTGCGAAAAAGTTGGTATTACTACCACTACCAACAACTTGTTTGGGTGTTTGTGTGCGTCTGTTTGTTTGTGTGTGTGTGAGGCATTGACGACAAAACTTAAGTTTAACAACTGCACTGTGACTACTGTTGCACTGTACTTCTACTTCGTGGCATAACTTAAAACAAATTGTTTTTTATTTAGTTAGTTTTTTTTTCTTCGTGCAACATGGTCCTTGCAGCTCGACAGCAAAGTTAAAGTTTTGTGTTATTGTTTGTAGCTTTTTTTACGTTCATCTTGATTTTGCTTGTTTTACCTGCGAGAAACCTTGAAGCTTAGTTTTGCATTAAATTATACTAGATTTTTTTTTGGTTTCACAAACATCTAGTTAAAATAAAATTTAAACAAAATAAAGTTTTATATTTTAACGTTTTTACTAGGGATTATTTAGACTTTTAAAGTATACAAAAATGACTTAAAAAAAAATTTAGAAAAAGGGACGATTATAACACGCGTTATGAAAAATCAAGTATTAATATAGATGACCGAAATTCGTTATAATGATTAAAATCATACTTAAAATGATAATGATTGAATAAAATCAGAACTTTTTAAATCATATTCAACATATGTTACTTTTTTTGTTCCAACACCTTGCCGCAAAAAAGCTTAAGCGACAAAAACACAATTTAACAGGAGAAGGTTTTTTTTTTTGTTATATTCAGAGTTTTTCTTTTCCCGGACTTTTTCATTTTCCGTGAAAGCAGGATTTATTTTTCTCAAAACAAATCGATGCAAAATATTATTTATTATAAATTATTTGAACAAATTACCTATCCTAAGATCATTATAATAAAGTTATAGCAAAATTACTTTTCGGTCATCTTTTTTCAATGCGCAATAACAATTGAAGAAATAAAAATTTCCGATCTGTGCCATTAGGCGAGTTTAGGAACAAAAACTTAAAAAACTATAACCACAGAGAACTGATGAATATATTAAATTTGGAGTAAATTTCCAAAAGCCACATTTTAAGTTTTAAATTGTTCTCCTATAAAACTAAACAAATAGACTTTAGCACTTATTGCCACAGAATTGATTTAAAGCATTTATGTATATAAAACCAAAAAAGTTAAAATATTTAAACAAATTATTACAAAATATTATAGATTAAGCATTTACAGAATTGTATCTACGGATGTTTTGCCTTTATAGTCAAAGGAACATTATATAATATCTAGACACTTTCAGTTTTCTTAGAACATCCTTTAAAACTTGTAATTCCTTAAAAAAAAAAAAAAATTATTTTATTCGAATCGAATAAGCGTTTTCTTTATTAATAAATTTTGTAATCATCTCTTACAAAATGTAATCCGAAAAACCTTTTATGCAGCTTCTCTGCATATAAAATCATTACATTCTTAGAAGCAAGTGGGAACAACTTTTCTTTCTTTTTATAAAATAAACTTGGGTCTTTAAGCAAATTAAAAATTATGTACATTTTTACTCTCCTTCTGTCGAAATTTCAGAGCATTAAACATTAAAGCTTGCCTAACCTATCGGATATGAAGTGACATCTTCTTGGCGCTTGGCAAAAACGTCTTAAGTCAAAGACTGTAGTTTTTCGTTATGTTAAATTGAAAAATATATATTTGGTGTATTTCATAAGCTTTATTCCTAAGAGAAGTTGATAACGATTAGAAGCTGTTGTTCTAGACTAAAGTGAATTAAGCCAAAGATCTGCCTAACGGCTAAGATTTTTGTCATGACACAACTTATTTACAATTATATCAGCATTAAAAACACTAAATAGTATATTTCATAAAAATTTGCTATAAAATCTTACTGGTACCTTATGTGACCATGACATTTTAGGAGGTGCTGCAAGAGTTGCCAATAAATTCATTTTTTAAAAAAACGAAAATTTAAAATACTGTCGCTTATACTACATTCACACCTACGCAAAACCCAGTACTTACGAGATTTCGAGCCAAATCTAGTTGTTTTGACTAGATTTCCCATACAAAACAAAATCTACTTCGTACCTAGATTTCGACGAAATCTACTCAAAATCTAGTAGTACTTAATGATGCAACTATGGTTTTTTCAATATAGCACTAAAAAATATTTGCCTGCACAAGAAAAAATGACGTTAAAAAAAAAACAAAACAAAAATTGTTAAAAAAAAAATTAAAAAGTTTTATAAAAATTGTAACAAAATAAAAAAGAAGAATAATATTGATAAAATAAATATCGTTGATTATTAGTAAAAGGTAATGCGAATTGTTTAATGTATATTTCTTTTTGTGTTTGTATGTGTAATGAAAAAACTTTTAGTCAGTTGCTTTGTTATAAAAACAAAATTTCGCTAATGTCAAAAAAGTATAATGTAGACGCACTAGATTTGAAATCAAACCTACAAGATTTCGGCCTAATGTAAATGTAGTATTAAGCTTTTTTTACGTTAAAGCATCAATATGCAAATCTTGCATATTGCGTAACAATTTACTGGTTTAAGTTAAAAAAAAAAAAAGTGTAAAAACTTATAAAACTTAAAGAAAAATTCTTGACAAAAGTACGAAGAAACAGAAGTAAGGAAGAACATGTAAAATCAATTAAAATTGATAATCATTCAAAAAAGCAAACTTCGATCTACCAAAGGTTAAAATACAATTTGGTTTAAGGATTGATGTTTGACTATTGACGTCAGCAGCCGTCGATGGCTGCGAGTGTAAAACGGCAAATCCATCTGAGGAGATCGAGAGGTTGCGATCGAAACATGTCATGGTAACCTGCCGGCCCGGTTTCGAGCCCCGGCCACGGTCAAGAATGAAAGATTATCAATAACAATTTTAATTAATTTTCATGTTGTAAAATTCCTTTCTTCATAAAAAAAAAAAAAAAAAAAAAAAAATAATTTAATGAGAATTAAATTTAATGAACTTAAGCCTAATTAAAATTATTAAAAATTTGGATTAAAAACCATAAATAGTTCTACAAAATAACCACAATACTAATTAAAACTTATAAATTTTAAAATCTTAAATCAAAAGATTTTCTTATGCAATTATTTTCTTAAAAACTTCGAGACAATTAAGCAGATTAAAATGCACTCTTCTTAATCTGGATTAAATAAAATATCAATAAAAACCTATAGATTATTTACTTGACCAAATTTATATTAAAGGGATTTATGCGCTATAGAAGTAAACCGGAGATGAAAGGTCTTTTATTGAATTTTAATAAAATAAAGTTTTACTTTTAGACAGTTGTCAAGTACACGTATGCTTCATTAATCTGGATAATGCTTTTGAAACTGTTAGATGTACTGAAATATGAAAGGTACCTGGAAGAAAAAACGCTATTCATCGTATACAAAGTTTCTATAGATGTTGCCGCAACTGCGTCAGACTTAAAATAAAACACAGCGGAATACACCACAACCACAAGGTGAAACACTGCGCTCTTACCTAAATATTGTAATCCTCGATGATATCTTCAAAAGCTGCCAAGCAAAGAATAAAAACCTGCACAACAGTATACTGTTAACTTTAACCCATGAGAACAAACTTGCTCGCATAAGCGGCGATGGGGCCATTATAGAAAAACCGGTAAATGATTTGCAGGTCACTTGCAAAGTCAGTCTCTTTATCGACGAAATAACCAGCAGAGTATTGCATTTAAATATAAACAAAACCGAAACAATGGTAATATTCCGAGAAAGAGTCGTTCACCACTGCATTCAAATTGGAATGGAAAAACTGAAACAGTTCCGCTAGCAGTGGCAAGTGAGGATTAAAACTTCGACAAAGACCTTAACGCTAGAATATCGACGGCAGCTGGATTATACTCAGGGCTTAGATAACACTTCCTAAATAAACGAGTGGTGTCCTCCAAAACAAAAAAAAAAGCTGACCGGAGTATTTTTTCGGTACCAAGGGAGTCAGGGGCCCCTGGAACCTCGGTTCCAGCCTGACTATTGGCGCGGGCCTTCGGGGAGTAACGTGGTGGTTGTGGTTTGCACCCAAATCGTGGGTAGGGCAAGTTGCTAGATGTGGAGTTGCATTGCAACCATTTGCTTTTATGAAAAAAAGGAGAAGTGTTAGATAGGCTCCGCACCTTGCCAAGGTGGAGGAATGCCAATTATACATTTCCTTTGGTCACGGCTTTGTTGCTGAAGGTTCAAGGTGGCGGATCACCATGTGTCCATGTGTTCACAGGACAGAAACTTACATTAATCAATTGGACGAATCTACATATACATTTACTCTTACATACTGCTGTTTGTCAGGGGCTCATACCACGAAGACGCAAAGTCGAATTAAAGCAGTTAAAATGAAGAACCTCAATATGGTGGTCGAAGTGATCAGAAGAGACGAAATAAGGAACGAAATGATCCGAGGGCATCTAAGTATCCCTTATCTTACAAATTGGAAGAAATTGGTCCAAAATGATCTGTTATGGGCATTTTAATAGGATGGCAGATTCCTGACTGCCAAAAAAAACTTTACTGGCTAGACCTGAGGGATAAAGAGTAAGAAAAACCAGCTTGACAGGACACGATGGATAACATCTTCAAAGGAAATGGTTAAGACAAACGAATGGCAGAAACAGCAGCACAAGAAAGACATAAATGGCGCAACATTTGCAGAAACCTCAACACTGGATGGCATAAGAGGTCTGGCATAAATAAGAAAGTATGTGAAAGATCCCAGTAAAAAATGTGCTCCAAAACGAGCATGTTTAATGTATGAATTCAAACCTCAAATGGCTTCAAACCTGCTGATGGGATGCCTGATTTTTGTATGGGGTGTTCCTGGTTTGGAGGACTTTTTTCTGCTGATAATTAGCGCTCCTTTAAACATGGAAACAAAGCACCCCTAAAGTGTTTTTTTATGGGCTAAATATGTTAACATATTTATTAAAGTTTTGCTTTTACTTGTTTAAATGGGTTTTTTAATAATTTTCGAAAGCCATAACATTCTTCGTTGTCAGCACTAGAATTGCAGCTTTTTTGGATATATTTTCTTCATCATTTACTGCTATATAAGAGCTCTCTTTTTGTATGCCTGTGTTCTATATATACATTCATTATAATTCTCTTTTGGTAAGTAAATGACCAGTCAATTCCCTGCGGGAAATTTGTGTCAATTGGTCCAACAGACTAGTCCTGGGATTTGTGAAAATAGAACAAGTACAAAAAAAGGACTCATGACCAGTGAAAGAAGAACCAATCCCTTAACTGGTTTATGAAGAACAGAAAAGTAGAAAAAGTAATGAATTTCAGTACAGTCTTCACAGGTGCTGTGACACATTTTTTGGTACTTTTTAAAATTTGATTTTTGAATTTAATTCTAGGACTTGTTTTATTGAAATAATACTACATTGTATTGAAACAATACTACATTTTAGTAACTGACACTACGTACGTTCATGGAGAGTAGACCTGTGACTGGTCAAATGGTGTCAATTGACCCCCTCCAATGACAACCCCATGTAAAAGTGATAGGTCTTATTCATATAAAGTGTTAGAACTAGAACCGGTCTCTACCAAAGACCTATCACGCGACTACTTCGGTGTCAGATCGCTTCCCTCTAGGGTTTTTTCTTTTTCGGATTACATAAGAAAATGTTGTTCATATCAAAAATTTTTTAGTTGATATTATTAATTTTTTTCTGGAGCAAATTTAGTTAAATTCTGTGAAATTTTGGCGGCAGTTGGAATACAGAGATTTTTATAATATCGATTGGAATTATCTACTTTTTTTAATATGTCTAAATTTGATTTGAACGCCTACTTTTTGTCTAATAATGTTGTATTTAAAAATACGTTATTAAAGCCCTTATGACACTACATTTCTAATGCATTGTTCAAGTTTTGGTAAACAGTACAAATATAATGTAATACAAAAATTTACCAAGTGCAAAGAGTTAAGCTGTATTAAGATAAATGGCAAACTGTCAAAAGTTTTATCAAAGTTATCGATAAAAAATGAAGTTATGTCAAAAAAAAATGTAAAATGGTTTAACTTAAAATTGACATTTCAAGCTTGAAATATTAAAACTGTTGCTGACTCAGCGGTTTATGGGCAAATTCAGCGATTTACCGCTTTTTGTTTTTATGTTTCTCATAAAAAAAAAGTTGGCAACATTTAATAAAATTAGCAAAACAGGGATGGCTAAGTTGTTTCAATTTTACTTTTTTGATGATACTTTTTAGACTAAGATTTATAATACTTTTTTGTGGTGTTTTTTATGAACATAAATAAAATTAATTTCAACTATAAAAATCTTTTAGTACAATTAGGGTAAAAAAGTACAATTTTTAAAGGTTGTAGGTACAATTTTTAAAATTCTCAACGCCATCCCTGAAACAAAACCATAACAAGAGAAAAAAAAAAATAAAAAACTTTGTTTACATTTTTAAAGTTTGCTCTTTCTAACATTTACTGTTTCTTTCTATCAATTCTATATCAATTAGTGAATAAAAAATGTAGTGTCATAAGGGCTTAAGCTATTTAAAATATTATCTTTATAATTTCGTACCTGTAGTCACTTATTTTCTAGTCTTGATGACGATACTTTTGATGCTAACTCTTTAAATGATGGGTTTATATCTTTTAGATTTGTGAATGAGGTCGAACTTAATGAGGTGCAGTCTAAATCTTTTGGTGGTGACAAAATTCCTATTCTGTTTTTAAAAATAACTGTTTTTATTTTTCTAGATACATACGTTCATATCATTGAATATGGTTTGTTTAATTTTAAAACATTTTTGATAACATTCGTTTACTTATTTCTTTGCTTCTTTTTGCAATCATATTACTATCACTCTTAACTAATTTTTTTTGTTTTATTATTTCATGGGAATCAGTGAAATAGATTGTTTGGAAACTCTGTATGTAATTCATTTAATTATGTTTAATATTCAGGAGTAATAGCTTTGTTATATAAGATAATTCGTCTTGTAAGGCTCTTTATATTGCCGTTAAATAAATAAATAAATAAATTGACGCATTGGAAAAATTCTACCAGGGCCAAATCGCAGATCTCGCTTAAATCACTCGTGCAAAATATCCAGAGTGGCATTAGTTGTTTCCTGTTAAAAACATATGTCATTGCTGTTTTTTATACAATGCAGTCTTAAGGAAGTTGGTGATCACTGACCTATACCAACGCAAGCTATAGTGACATAAAACTTCCCAAGTTGTAAGCCTTTTACGGACAGCGGCAATTTTTTTTTTTTGACAGATTTTGTGTTTTGTCGACTTCGGGTGTTGGCTGATTGTAACTGAGCCAGAGGACTCAATTTTATCCACTACACAACCGGAACAAAACAGCCACTTTGAGAAAACTGTTTTGTCACATGCACGTTCTGTTGAATGCAATATCCATCCCTGGTGGTTTGACAAAACAGACTGATTAAATCACAGCCAAGTCGACAAATGTGACTTCAATAATTTGGCTGCTACAAACTGTTGAAGTGGGAATGTGCTTATACAAAGACCCTATTATATATATGTCTTACATACTTAATATCGCATGGTTTTTCTAAGGAGACCAATAATGTTGACTTTAATACAGAATAAAGTTCTAGAACATAGCACAGCTCACTATAATAAATAGCAGATGACGTTAAAATACTTCTGTACTAAACCTCTTCTCCCAAACAAATAAGTATGGAGAAAAATTATGCAAACAAAATTTAATGAGTCGAAAACCTCGTCACAAAATCTAGAAAAAATCTAGAAAACCTCAAAAATGTTCTTATGCCAATTGTATTTAAAATATCATTTTTGAAAAGCAAAACCTTATTTAAGTATGCCGTGACAGTAAGCTAACTCATTATTCAATCCAGCTTCTATAAAAGCCACCCAGCCCCTAAATTACTTTGACAGCCATTTGATTGCCATAAATATAGTAATAATATACTTACTCACGTCGGGGTGACCAGAAGACTCAAATTTTGGCTTCATTTCCTCAGCATTTTCTTTCTTTTTTGTAAGTTAAAAAAAAAAACAAATGATAGTTAAAAGAAGAAATAAAAATGCTAGACCATTAAAATTAAATCCCAAACTATCAAAAGTCAAAGAGGAGGAACACACTTGCCTTCTTAACTTCAAGCTCTGCACACTTTTTAAGTAAAACTCATTAATCCCATCACTTAACTGTTGACAGATTAAACAAACGATTTACATTGTTAATTTTCATGACATATTTCATTTTTAACACTCAGCCCATCACATAAACTTAAATAAGGCAACAGGAAATGATTTATTCACATAAAAATAGAAATAAAAATTTTTAAGAGATTTAACTTTTTTGTAAAATAAAGTAAAAGAAATACTTGAAGAAAAAAGTTCTTCTTTTTTGTCTTAAGTTCTTAGTAACTAGAGAACTTTTCTTCAAGTTCTTAGCAAATATTTATAAGGCTTTTTATGAACTGCAGCAAAAAGTGTCTTTAATACTTTGTTGTTTCAAGTATTTGAAGAATAATGCAAAGAGAAACTGCAATAGATTTACAGAAAGTTCAGCTGAAACATTAGCAAAAGTTAGAGAAAAAAAATTGCAAGATTTCTCTTTTGTCGTTACATGTTTTGTGTATGGTGTGCGCGTGTGTTTGTGTGCAAAATGGCTCATTTCCGTTCGTCACATCATTAAGAGTTCATTTACATGATGTGATGTAAATTTATGGAAATATGGTTTATTAGAAAATGCAATTAAATAGTGAAGTATTTAATTTCATGCAAAATTAATTAAAAAAAGGTAAATTAAGAAAAATAAATTTAAACGAAAAGAACTTGTATTTTTTATCTTGAAGAAGAAATTAGTATGGGAAATTGTTTCCTTTTCTGATACTAACTCTGTTAGTTTTAAACATTAGCAGAAAAAATTATTAAAACTCTGCGGAGACAATTTAAAAAATATTTTTAACATTGGGACTAAGAAAAAGTTGTATACATAGCTCCCCAAATTATTTGTTCATTTTCATTTAAACTTGAAATTTTGCGTTCTAAATGGTAATGTGATTAAAAAAATAATTCATTATTAAAAACAATTTTTGTTTTAAAAAATATACCCACGTATATCAAAATTTTAAAGTGAAAAATTTATGATAAGAAATTTCAACGGTTAATTAAGGGTGGTCCAACCATATTGCACGAAGTTAATTTTGAGTCACACCTTAACATCAAGTTGTTTGCCCAACTTACTTTGACATTTCTTTGTTTCAGTTTTTGATAAATTAAACTATGGAGAGGTACACAAACTCAACGGTTGAACAGACAGAAGTGAATGGTGATTTACAAAGAAAATCATCTTCAGTGACGAGAAACAATTTCACCTCAATGGATTCGTTAACAAGTAGCAGCATGCCGCATTTGGGAAAATAAGAATCCACCAATGATTGTTAAAAAGCTGAGAGAGTGACTGTTTAATGCGGTTTATGGGCTGGCGGTGTCATCGGGCCGTACTTCGAAAATGAGGTCGGCCAAGCAGGTACCATGAACGGTGCCCGCTATCTCGAGATGATAACGGACTTCCTTTGGCCAGAACTTGAGGATATGGAACAAGACGATATGTGGTTCCAACATAATGGTGCCACTTGCTATGCTACACAGCCAAATAAGCAATTGGCTCTTTTGCACGCCACGCCATGTGATTTTACACCGATGGACTTCTTTGGGGATATTTAAAAGAAAAAGTGTACGTCAATAAGCCAAGAACAATTCCAGAGCTAAAGTATGAGAAATTTCGGCACATATACGACACTGAACCTCACCTCACTGAAAATATGCAACATCGGATAGAGGTATATCCGAAGCCGTGGCGAGCATTTGTCTAGATTTTGTTTCACACATTATTGTCATTGATCATTCTATAATAAACAAAAAAAATCAAGATAATTCTATGAAAACTTTTTGTTTTATTTATAATTAACATTGTGCGTTTTGGTTTAAAATATATGAATAGTTTAAAGCACAATATTAGCAAAAACGTTCTGTGTTTTTTAATTTCTAAAATAAATTGCAATAAAAAAACTACTTACAACTCCGGAATACAAAAATTTAAATTGTGACAAAAAGTCAGATTTATTTTAATAAACTAAAAATAAAAATTGATTTCAATTATAAAATTTTTAATATTTTTTAATCCAAATTTTGATATTTTAATTAGGCTAAAGTTCATCAAATTAAATTTTCATTAAATTATTTTTATGAAGAAAGGAATTTTACAACATGAAATTAATTAAAATTTATTGATAATTTTTCATTCTTGACTGAAGCTGGGCTCAAACCCAGGCGTTTTTACGGACAGGTTACCCTTACATGTTTCAATCGCAACCACTCGATCTCTTCAGAGGGGTTTGCCGTTTAACACTCAAAGCCATCGACGACTGCTGTCAGTCAAAGATTGACAAAGTTTAAAGATTGATGTTTGACCACACTGTGTGTAATTTTTTATGTTATGGAAAAATAACCATATACGGACAACTCTACGTGATAAAAGACCAAAAAAAGAAAAGATCCGTGTCTCCCAGTTTTGCCCAAAGTCATGCTCTTTTTTTATGGGCCCCCAAAGATTTGGGGCCTCGGAGTCATTTTTGCAAAAAAGTGATAATTTTCTCAGGCTCATTTCTTGCAAACCGTTCGGAGTTTTGATTTACCTTCTGAGACAAAGTTGTAGCTCTTGCCATTAAGGACAAAAATTGTGAACTTAAAAAATCAAAAAAACTTCATCTTCAAGATCAAAATCGCAAAAAACTTAAAAAAATTCGATGTTTTTACCTTTTTTCCCTGTTCTGGTCCATAGTTTGCAAACCGTTAAAAATTCAAGGAAACAATCAACTACAAAAATGTACCTAAAGCTACGGTCACACTTATTAAATATTTGATCAAAAAAGTGTAGCCCCTACTTTTATTAATAGTTAGTGAGATTTAAAATGGTCTTAATATTACAAAATAAACTAATTATACTACTAGACATAGCAAAAAACAGTTTTTTGTAAGATGTGGTATTTTAATCAAAATAAATATTGATATTAAGCGAAATGATTTTTTAGTTTGGTTGTTGGTCCCGTTTTTTTCGTCAAATATTTGATAAGTCTGACCGTAGCTTAACGCAGAGAAAAAACATGT
Source organism: Pollenia griseotomentosa (assembly GCA_963931875.1). Lineage (NCBI taxonomy): Eukaryota > Metazoa > Arthropoda > Insecta > Diptera > Polleniidae > Pollenia > Pollenia griseotomentosa. Next base: position 80,522,443 of record OZ007563.1, read on the forward strand.
TCAAATATGGTCACCTCCAACAACACTATTTTTAAGGAAAATTTTGAACATATTATTTTTAATTTAACTATATTGTTGTCAGCGACCACCTGATTGACTGCTAGCAGTCGTCGATGGCTGTGAATGTAAAACGGCAAACCCCTCTGAAGAGATCGAGTGGTTGCGATTGAAACATGTAAAGGTAACCTGTCCGTAAAAACGCCTGGGTTTGAGCCCAGCTTCAGTCAAGAATGAAAAATTATCAATAAATTTTAATTAATTTCATGTTGTAAAATTCTTTTCTTCATAGAAATAATTTAATGAAAGTTACATTTGATAAACTTAAGCATAATTTAAATATCAAAATTTGGATTAAAAACCATAAACAGTTCAACAAAATACTATAATTTGTAATATTAATTAAACATTTTTTTAAATTTGCACCAATAAAAAATTTAATAGTATCAATTAAATATTTTTTGATACTATCAACACTTTCTGCACTAATGTTGCTGAAATAAGTAAGAGTTTATTGCACTTGATTAGATATTTAATTAAATCTGATTTTATTTTTGATTAATTAAACCAATTAAACCGGAAATTGTGTGGGGTGTTTTGTTTTGAAGGCATCGATTTTTTTCTTTAAATAAAACACAGCAAATTCAATGGAATGACCACCATTTTAGCTTTAATAGCTCACAAATTTAATGGCATTTGATGTTTAAAAATAATTTCTAGGATATCGCCTCCGCGACTGCGCTTTGTGAACGCCATCAAGTCGGTCCGATTTTGCACTACTTAGTTGAGCATACCTGGTCTTATTTCGTCAAAACTGCGTCGAGTTTTGGATTTTTATTAATCAAACGTTGCTGGTTAACAGTATAGACTACGAATTTGACGTCCTTTCACAAAAGTAGTCCCAAGTTGTGAAACCACACGAACGAGGTGGCCAAATCAGAGGTCCATTTCGCAAGATCATTCATACACCAAACATTCGGCTCATCAAGGTGATAGTTTCCGGCGCTGTTTAGCATGTTGCGCCCTACAGTACTTTGTTCCATATACAAAAATAAGGTGAAACAATGTTGTTCTAATGTTTAAAAAAATAGCTGTGTTGTATACGTATCTAAATAAATTACATGTAGAAAGAACCTTTTTTTATGTTAAATGCGTTTCGCCGCTTCTAGAGGTCGCTAAACTTGTCCTAATTTTTAATAAAATTTTACAAGAAATATTAACCTTAATTCATGTACTAGGAAAAAAATTATTAAAAATTTTTTTTAAAGAAGTACCACAATTTTTAAGTTAGTTCTTTAATATGAGCCCACACTTTATTTAAATATATATTGGTAATGCTCTGTCTGGATGAATCTTAAAAAAGTGTAGCCGTAACTAAAAAAAAATTTTGATGTACAAATAAAAAAACTGAGTGAATACTTTTTCAATTATCTCTGCCGTTTAATAAACCAAGTGTCCGCCACTTAGAATCAAAAGATAAACTAACCACATTTTATTTCTAACTTAGAGATATATGATCTTTTTTAGAGGTCCAAAACGCATTTATTATTTTTTATAATTTAGTACTTTAGGTTAAAAGCTATAAATATTTTTCTGTACGATAAAATTATCCTATTTTCTTTGTACTGTGTTTAAAAATTAACGTTCTAAAGAACTTAACTTCAAGAAAATCGCTACCGTTATTAGACATTATTATATAGCCGTAACAAAATGCAGGCTGTTTTACTTTACTCTAAATTTAAAAAAAAATTGAGTGCACCGCGTTTTTAGTTATTTTAAAGAATATTGATGTAAAAAAAAATTTACCACATTTTGAGTTTAAGTGTCATTTTTTGTGCTTTTTCCGGAACATAAAATCACACTTGTTTTCTATATTTTTGTATGAAATATTTTAATTATGAATTATTTAGGTTGTTAGATCATTGAAAATTTATATATGCATGATTTAAGATTTCAAAATACTTTTCTAATTAATAATTATTTGCTATAATTGAATATTAAATAAATATCAAATATTTTCCCTTCATGTATATTTTCCTTAAGAGGACATACATACATGTATGAGAAATGCATATCCTTCAGTTTATATTTATAATTATATAATTTAAATGGAATATAGCGTAGTGAATTTATATTTTTGTTATCTTTTTAACAAAAGGATATTTTAAAATACAAAATTCCTTGCTAGAATTTATAAAAAATTAAGTACATCAATTTTAACATTATATTTAGATAGATTTGGTAATTTTCAACAATTCAACATTAAAAGTGTTGCCGAATAAACATTTTTTTAAAAAAGGATATTTGGGAGGTACATGAATCCTTTGACAAAATTTTTTATTATTATCATATATACCTCCATGCAAAATATTATTAGCCTGGGTCAACTCCTTCTATTTTTGCACAATTTTGTTCTACATCAAAAGATTGTGCGCCGTCTTGTTGGAACCATTTCTACTCCAATTAATTTGGAGTGGCATGAGAAATAAAACCAATTATGAATCATTTGCATGTATTGTTCGTGATTCACGGTAATGTTGGCACCGGTTTCGGATTTAAAGACAAATAGGCCGATGAAGCCTTCGGCATGTAAACCGCTCCGAACCATAATTTTTTCAGGATGTAATGAAGTCTCATAAGGATTGTGGTCTCTCTGAAAACAATAATTCTGCTTGCTTACGCACCCGTTATACAACTCTACACACTGATAATACACTGATCAAAATACTCATCAAGCATTGTGGTAGTGTTAGTGAAAATCTGTTTGTATGTGTCACACCGTCGATGCTGGATGGAAAATAAAAAATTTAGATATGAAGGCGAATATTACGTCCAGCACACGTTTACGAGTTAATTCGCCTGCTGGAGAAGCATTTGACAAGTGTATTTGGCCCTTAAAGTCGAATTATATGATTTTTATTACCCCTCTTGATATGATAAAAATTTGTGAGTGAATACTTTCTATCTAGGGTTTTTTCCCGGGATTTCCCGTCCAATTATTTTATTTCCCGTTTTCCCGGGATTTTTCTTGCGGGATCCCGGGAAATAAAAAAATTCCTCATAATTTCTGAAAATAGCTATTTATACTTTGAAATTTAGTTTTCTATTCTCTAAAAATTATCATCTGTGGATGAGTTGTGGATTAGATCAATTGCAAGAAGTGAGTACATGTATTTAAATCAATGTCTCCTGATGCAATAAATCTACTCAAAGCAGAATGGGCAGCGCAACAGTTGATAATTATTACATTTAGTGAAGTGAAGAGTTAAAAAAGTACATTAATTCAAAATAAGATGCAGGCAGTAAAGTTTCATTGTCCATGAACAAGTCTTAAAAATAGGAGATACCTAAACATATCGCTACTTTATTGCAACATAGTCATATCTACAAAAACAAACGATCTTGGCAAAATGCGATTAAAGTTTTCAAAATGTACCGATTTAAAGATATATTTTGCTATAACTTCGGTTCAGTTTGAGATATAATACGAAAAGGTATGAAGGAAAACTTTGCTTAATTTACTTAAAATTTTGAGATATGACTATGATGCAATGAAGGAGCGATATTAGGTGATAAACACAAACTTTCAATTTCAATTGGTGTTGGTTTATATACCCGTGAAGTGCGGGGAAACCGAAATAAAATAACATTTTGGAAACTCGTGTAAGATACTACAACATACAAGTTGAAAAAGACATTGTCCTAAAGATTACAAATGGACCTATTGAAATGAAAAGGTTTGTAAGAAGCAGCCCGGTTGATGTTATTTTTGCATCAACCTTGACGTACATTTGACTGATATAGACGTTGTTTATAAAAAAGAAAAAATTGCTTCTGATTGTGAATCCGAAGCATGCTACAACGGTGTACTTTTAACTATTTGTCCAACCTCGGTAAAAAATTAGCGAAATTTTTCGGAAACATGATAATTAGTAAATAAAATCAGGAATATACTTTTTGACGACTTACTAAGCGCTTTGAGTGTGTCAGAAAGTTATTTCCTAAGCCGTTAAAAAATTTTTGTATTTCTTTAAAATATTTTATCTATTATCAAAAAGTAATTTCAATTTTGGGAATACAAAATTTTAATTTCAAAAGATTTTGTTATTCGTGCTTAATTCCCAGTTTTTATTATTGATAAAAACACTTGAAATTTATTGTTGATGGGATAAGATCTGGCCTAAGCAACCAGTGAAATGCGCATAGGAATAGCTTATCCCATCAACAATAAATTTCAAGTGTTTTTATCAATAATAAAAACTGGGAATTAAGCACGAATAACAAAATCTTTTGAAATTAAAATTTTATCTATTTTATTAATTAACTTTTTGATCTCATATCTTGAGTACCTTAATTTTAATTTTGTTTTTATTATTGTTTTATGAATTAAACTGTTATGTTTATGTTATCTTTTTATCTTGTATCCAGAGCATAATAATACTGAATAAAATCATAATAATAGGGAATAAAGGTGTGAGGTGAAATTAATTCAAGTTCCTATTTCAATCTTCAATTAATTTTTTAGTATTGAACCATTTCTTTTACTTTCTTTGTAAACAAGTTCCCTTACGTTTTTTTATAAAAGTTTTTTTCATTAATTAATAACAAAGTTTACTTTTACTTTGTATTATTTATATGAAGCGGGATCCCGGGATCCCGGGAAATTTAAAAAAATTTCCCGCTTTCCCGGGAATCGAAAAAGTCCGGGAAAAAAAAAAATCTATTTCTATCACATCTCAAATTCTAGATAAAAAGCCATATATTATATCTCAAATTTATCACAAACTTATTGATTAATTTACTAACTATTTGCCGGTTGCAATGAAGTGACTGGCTTAACATTTTTACTGGCATACTGGGGTATCTTTAATGAGGCTCCAGCAGTATTTTGCGAGCATAACAGTTTCCTATCTCTACCTTTAAAGCGCCTTTAAACTTTAAGGTGCTATAGTTTTGTAAGATTTTTATTGATTTACTAAGATTGAAAAAAAGTTCTCAGATTTACACATATTTATCAGAATTTAGATTTAATATATCCAGAGACCCTAAAAACTATGACATTTATTATAAAAACAAAATACAGCCATGTTCTGGAAACAGAAATCGAGTGAAATTGAAATCGATGGAAACTTCCAGTTTTATTTTTTGAAAATTACCATAGTTTTTCTTGATTTTAACAGAAGTTCTGATGAAGATAAGCTTTACTTATAGTATAAAACGAAATCTATATATATATATAAAGAAGTGTACACTTTGATGTCACCACTAACTGCGTAAATGGGTCGACCGATTTCAACCAAAAGGTACGTTGGGGATAGTGTGTAGATGGTTTATGTGAAGTTTTCACGAAATCGGCCCAGTGGTTCCGGAGTTATGGCATTTAGATTTTCCTGTATATTTCCATGCAAATATCAACAAAATGACCTCCATTTTTCATATTTAATTTTTTATTGTCACTTGAAAAGTTACCAAACCATGTACAGTAATGTCTTATGTGTACAATGACAATCGGAAAAGATTTGATTGTATATTTCATATCGCTAAAGGGCATAAAATAGGGCAAAACGGGTAAAAGCTCACCCTTCCAATATCTTTCTAACTAATCAACTAATATTCTTGAAATTTTTCAGGCAAATAGTGTAACATCTAGAAGGAGCAATAGCCTATAATGCAGCGACTCTAATATCTAAAGAAATTTTAAGATATAGATTTTTTGGAAATTCCAACAATTAGGGCATACGATAGGTCATGTCTTCTTCATTATTTATCCAATGATAGTTTCAAGTCTTGAAGGAACAAAAGGCTATAAATTTTAACATTTACGGCTTAAAATAAAGCAAAAAGGGTAAACGCGCCACAACTCATATACCTTCTTAATAAATTAACCGAATCTTTTGAAAAGTTTATGTATTATTATTGGCAAATTTTTCCCTCCGGATCACGATTGGTCGTTAAAAAATTGATGAAAAACGTTATTGAAGCTACCGTTTTGAATGGTAAATTCCGAGATGAAAATGTTTTGCTCCCACGAACTCCGATGATTGCCACAGACGTCCCAAGTGAATTCAAACGCGATTAATTTCCTCTTTGATTGGTATTTGCAATGTCAATCGATAAGTCGCAACGTCAAACGATGTCTGTTTGTAACTTAGATTTAGGCACACCATGTTTTTCACACGGACAATTAAACGTGGCTTGTTTTCGCGTTGACAAGCCATCGAGCTTATTTGTGTTAGCTAAAGACGGACTGCCAAAAAATATCGTACATGCAATTGCTCTTCGTGATGAAAATTGATTATCTCTGTTTGATTTTCATACTTCAGGATAAAAAATAGATCACTATTTTATTTTTAACTTTTTAATATGTAACGAAACGAAATAAATGGCTATTGTTTTTTTCATCGCTGATCATGCTTTATTAATCTTTCTTTCACTAGATATAAGTCATATGGCAAAACAACGTTTGCCGGGCCAGCTAGTGTTATAATGAACTTAAAACACTGGATCGTTTTCAAAGCTTGTACGATTTTGATTTTTCTCGAATACGATTTCTAGCATATGGCTGATAGCAATTTCATTTAGTCACGACTTTGTTGGAAATTTGTGAACCAATGTACTTGTTATTTTCTTATTTTAATTTTTTTTCTCAAATCATTGCCCTTTTATGATATAAATTTTTTTTTTTGGCAGAAAAATTTATTATTTTCTCGTTTTTGTTTTGGAGAAAAAAACAAGCCCATTGCTTTTTTTTCCATAATGTTTCTGGAACTACTTTTTTATTCATTAATTTTTTTTATAAAATAAGGACGCGAAGGTCTACGATTGTCTGCAGAAGACTAGAGTCTCTGACGGGAATCTAACCCGCAACACCAGCATTGATAGACGTGCTCACCACCAGCTAGCCTACCGGGACACCCGTTTGACATTCTTTAAGGCGTTGTTACAACTTTAAGCCAATTGAGGTAAACAAATTAAGTGGGAAAAGAGATAACCATCAAAAAATAATTGGAAAAAAAACAAAAATAAGATTCAAATCAAGAATTGATAAGTCATATTACTTTTAAAAAAAAAAAAACGTTAAAAACGATCACAATGGTGTTTAAATAACTTGACTCTCCGATATTTTCTTGCGTTTTGCTTTTTTCCTTTGAAAATTTAAAAATAATAATATTTTTCCGTCCCAGAAAATATCTATTTTTTATTCTTGCCATTTAAAATTTATTATTTATTTTAAATTTAACCACATGAAAATGTAACATGAATTTTAAACAAATTTCAGCATTTCAATTTAATAAAAATTTATTTAAGCATCCCGAATTTAATATATTTCAACTGTTATTGTTAAAAAAAAACTTGGAAAAAATCAATAATGCCAATCATTTATATTGAATTTTATGATTTTGGAACATTTGCTCTTTTAAAAATATGTCACACTTATGCCCACATTTACACTTGACAACATTTGAAAGCAGCGATAGGCAAATTCAAAGCGCATCGCCTTTTGTTTTCGCTTTGATTACGTACGTGTGCACACACATTGTAGAGAACTTAACAACATTAACGTGAACATATAGAGCAAGTATACAATCGCAAAATTTTATAGTAATTGTTGCCTATCGCTGTTTTAAGGTTTGATTTAGTTCGTCATACTATTTTTATTTATTTTATAACAGTTTTGATTTTTTATTTTATTTTAAGTATGTTTAAAATTGTGTTCAAACGTGACTGAGATTTTTAAAGTTTAAATGCAACCTGAAGTTTGTACAGATACAATTTTATGAATGTTTAGTATATAAACGTACTTGTAAAAGTATGTACATACTTTACATACACATATATTTGTAATAGTAATACGCATTTGTATTACAAAACAATTTTGTTGGTGTACGTAAAAGCATAGATTTGTACATTCTTACCCTGCAAGCATTTTTTATCAAAATATATTTAATTGTGACCTCTTTTAACAAAAATCCATGGTCTATGCTATCGAATTATTTTTAATGTAGTTACTCTGGCCGGAAAGAAATGTGCAACTAATTATTTATTTATTTCGTATGGATTGTAAGCCCTGTCGGCCAAATTAATCCAGCTTAATCGTATGGCAAATATTACATTTTTTCTTTCTTAAATAATGTACATATAACTATTTTTAATAGCCCCCTATTGCACAAATGTTGAAAACGATATAAGGACACAGAACTTGTGGCTACTTTATACAGTCAACTTTTTACTTGCTACAGATTTTCTAATAACATTTTCTTAAACATTGATATATAATTAGAGAATGGGCGCTCACTACAAGGTTTGATGGAATTACGCAGCCTTGAGATTCTGACAGTAAATGCCCTACTCATAATTTGAGTGGAATGTCTAGGTATGCTCATTAAACTAGTTCTAGTGGAATGCCCGAAACTAAATTTTTCCTTAAGGGACGAAGGGTTCCCGAATTTAAAAATCTTATAAAATTTAATAATATTCTCATATTAATGAAACTTGCAAAATCACATTTCAATAGTTTTCTAGTATGAGAAGTCATATGAGTGTGTGATCTATATGTTATTCCAAACACTGTTTAAGTCTATTGAAACTGGCTTGCGATACCCCGAATAGACTTCTAGTTCATATAACAATATAGGAAGACACAATGCCATAGCAACGTTCCTCTTTACATTACTTGGTAAATACAGGGCTAAAGTATATAATCTTCTCAACACAAAATTAATTCTCGAAGCAACATGGTTGATATGAAACGCAAAATTTAGGTTATTATCTATATACATTCCTAAGACTTTATAATATGAAACAAATTCGGTTTTATATAAGACTGCGAAAACCACATGCATCGAGTTTTAAAGGGATTCATACAAAGACTATTTGCTTTATACCACTCAATAATTAACTCTAAGTCTTCATTAACTTTCTGTTCCAAAAAATTAAGACCACGACCAATGTCATCCGCCAGCAACTGAACATCATCAGCATATGTATAGTACCTACAGAAATTTATGTGATGATATAAGTCATTTATATAAATCATAAATAATAAAGGCCCCAAAATAGAACCTTGGGGTACCCCCTATAGGTTTTAGCGATTGATGAACAGGCAAATTTATACTGTACATATTGCTATCTATTAGTAATAAAAGACTCGGTTAATTTGCAGGCAGAAAGTTCCAGGTCAAATTAAGTGAATAGCTTACTTCATAATTGCCCATGGTCAATGGAGTCAAATAATGCCTTACTAAAATAAAGAAATATAAGTACAGAACTCAGTGCTATAACGCCTTCTAAATCCCGATTGATATTGATTTAAATAATTTCCACGATCAAGATGTTCTAAGAGTTGTTCCCTTAATAAAATTTCCAGTATCTTAGAACATGAGTTTGTGACGAGCAAAAGTCGGAGCCCTCGTTTTTGTGTCACACACCCTAGTCTATACTACCACCCCATGTCATCCCGGGCCTAGAGGTAGACGAGGCCAGCCCCGGTCGGGTTTTGTTCAAATTTCCCCGTTCTATTCTTATATTTTTATTGAAATCAATTATTATTAAGTTAAGTATTTTAGAAATATGATTATTACTTTTATTGTAAGTATTATTATTTTTTATATTCACTTTTGTTTCCGTTAATAATTTAAATTTAGCAATAACGTAACGCCATCTGTGGCCGAGTAGGAAACTACGGCAAAATGTATACGTAGGCTAAGAAATATGAGATGACTGAAACAGCTGTGATCGAGCCACTGATGTATGTTCGCATGTGTGTGTATGAGCTGCGTGTACGGAAACTGCTTTAAAAGCAGAGTGGCTGATCACAAGCGGGGAGTCAGCTTACCGCCGCCGACTTATTTGATTGCTTGAGAGTCATACTCCTTCAATTAAATAAAGTTAGCAAAGAGACTCTGGGTTATACTCGTTCTCCTAGCATTGCCTTAAAGTGGTTCAAGAGTCCTCCGCATCTGATTGCCTGGGTGATACCCCGTCAGAGCGTTGGTCACTGGGTACGGGGAAGATTCCAGGGTTATACTCGGTCTTCCAGCGCCCCAGTTCTCTTGTACACTCCGGTCGTACTGCTGTTGTATTTGTATTAGTAATTTTAATTTTATTGTTAAATAAAGTACGGCCGATCGCGTCGTGTTAAATAAAGTACGGTTTGTAACGTTTCACGAAGACCTGTGTTTTCTTTTGGGAAAAGTGAACCCTGGGGCCGAGAGCATACCCCAGCAACCAGTGAGAATCACGTCGTTACAAGTTCAAAACACTTATCGGACGAAAATCTGTTAGCAGGCGGGGAGATTTTATTTTCGGTATGGGAATCACTCTTCCTACTTTCCTGCTGTCAGGGAATTTAGAAGTGGTAATAATTGTGTTGAATATAAAACGCAGCTGCCTAGATATTTACAATTTCATGGGTATTCCAACAGGCCCGATAGCATTAGACGTGATAGTCTTCATAGCTTTTAAAAGTTCGTCATCAGTGACATTACGAAAACTAAAACCTAAATTATTATTTAAATTAAGACTAGGTACAAGCGCATTATTACAATTAGCATTGGGAAGGAGTAGAGGTTCGTAAAAACCGATAAATTCTAAAAACCGCGGTTTCGGGTTTTTGGAATTTTTAAAAAAAATGCTAAGGGACTAAAACATTACAAAAACTAACTCGTTTAAAAGTTTATTAAAAATTTAATTCAGTTACATTTTTTATTAAAAGTAAAATAATAAATAAAAATACAAACGCATATCGCTCATTGCTTATTTTATAAAGATGGTCTAATCGTTAATATTGCCTTGTGAAGTAGTGAAATGCTTTAAGTTTTATTTTTGGTATTCTTATACAAACTAAATTCTTGGCGAAGCATATAAAAGTCTCCTTTGGGTTAAGGCTGTGTTAATGCCTTTTTAATAGCTGAACTTAATTCATCCTGCAAAAAAACAACTTTCACCACATCTTCTTCGGAATCGGACGTTTCATCATCAATTGGATAAAGACGCTTCAATTAATTTGCTGATAATTTAAAAACTTCTTTAGATGGATAAATAGTTTGATTTAAAATATACTTGCCCAATTCAAGAAGATCTTTATTTTGACGTTGAAGAATTCTTTTTTTAATAGCCGTCAATAGGTTTTGGCTTATATCTGAATTTAAGTTTTCTAATTTTGTATATAAAAATGAAAGTGCCCCTTCAGCTTAAATTATGTTAATATCCGATTGACATAGTACTTCAACAGTCATCTTAACTACAATTAAAGATTCTTGAAAGGACGTTAAAAAATCAAAATTTATGGCTTCATATAAATGCAAAGCCGACAATTCCTCTAAACTTTTGTATACACTCTTTTATAAGAACAACTCTCTCAAGCATTACAACGATAGAATTCCATCTAGTTGGCGAATCTTATAGCAAACACTACTCACGATGATGAATTTCTTTAACATTGGTTTGAAGAACATTGTTGCGTACTGATAAATTTTTGAAATATTTTACAACTCTGCTTACAGCTTCGATATATGTGTAGAGGTAAGGAATCATTCTTATTGCAATGGAGGATGCAATATCTACGTCGTCAGCAAAAAATCTTCATTTTCATCACTATAAGTTTCTGTTAAGTTTTCTAAATCATCACATTTCTCAAATACGACATCCATAACTGCAAAATGAATTCCATGAACTAAACATAACTGAAGCTCGGTTGGATTTTCTGTACCGACTTTAACATTCACTGCAGCTCCATCAGATGTACACGCGACAATATCTGAATCTAAAGAAATTCCAAATTTTTGCAGTTTGTAAAATTTCCATTGGAATCATGTATTTATATTGACATTCATATATCTTCTGCCTCTAGTGCTTGTCCATTCATTCATAGTCAAACTAAATCTTTCACCCTTAAATTTTTTGGCTTTAAGCTGCTTTTTTATGTTATCTCTTTTATGCTGAAAATCTTTAATAATTAGATTCGTCACATTTGTTTCGCATTTTGATAAGTCATTCCTTTAGCTGAAATTGATTCCCGTATAAATTTGGACTGTGTAATTCCTCTTATCGGAAAACCATCAACAGATGCAAGATCTGATACAATTATTTCTAATGTGTCTCTTTTTATAAAGTCGTCCATAACATTTTTGTTGTGTTGTTCGGCATTTGGAACTGACTTTTTCATAGAAATTCCTAAAATTCTGTGGTTTTCCGTTATAACGAATTTTTATTTTTTATGAAACACCATTTTATTTTGACAAACCATTATAACAAGGGTTTCTAATATAAAAAATAGCTACAAAAACCGGGGAAAATTTAAAAGCAAAGCCGACTTATTTTTGTCGGTTTCGGTTTTGGTTTTAGGGCTTAAAAAACCGCGGTTTCGGTTTCGAATTAAACCGACCGCGAACCTCTAGGAAGGAGTATAGAATTCTTGTTAAAGTCCTCAACATCAATTTCAAATGTGTTTTCAGTATCTCTAACAACTCCTACGGTTCTCAGTTTACGCCACATCTCTTCACGTGTACATCCTTGAAAATATTGTAAGCAATAATTTCTTCTAACGCGCCTAATCACAGACTTAACTTAATTACGACATTTGCAATAATATCTACGATTCTCATGCGACGAGTTTAAGCAATAAATGCGCCAAGCTAAATTTTTACGAATCCGTGCTGATTTTATCACCGGTGCATTCATCCAACCGTAGGTAACCATTTCGGATATAACATTTTTTAAGTGGAATATTATTTTCAAAAATGTTAGAAATACATTCATTGAATATTCGAGTTTGTTCATTTACACACGATGTGTTGAAAAACCCTAAAAGCTAATATCCTCTAACTGAGCAAGACAATTTCGAACATTGACACTACTATAGTTTCTTCTCTAAGTTTTCTTCTCTAAAAAAAATTATGCCTTTTATATGTATGTATAATATTTTTATCCAGTTACACACCCCCTTACAAAGTACAAAATTGTTCTGTATTTCAATGAAATCATGGAAGTCTTTCTGAAAACACTCTTCAAAATGCTTGCAGGGAATAAACCTTTATATGAAGCTAAACATTATTTATAAAATTATACTCTAATGTCGTTACAGTGGGTTAAATATTGATTAAATATCATATGCAATGTTTTGAGTCAACATTATTATACTCACAAAATGCGTTTGTGCTGATGTTTGTAACCCCTTGAAATATGAAACCATAATCTATCTTATAGTGTACCAATTGACTTAAAATCAGTTTTTGAAGCGCTCTAACGATGTCCGTCCGTTTAACTGGCAGGAAGGCAGGCTCGCTGGCCATAATTAACATAAATTTGTACATACCTCGTTTTAAAATATATATTTATAAAAGAATTGTCTTCTTTTCCTAAGAAAGTTTCCAGATGTTACAGGTGTGGAAATAGCAAAAATAAGCAAACAGTTCGCAAATGCGAAAACGAACAAATGCAGCACCCTACTTTTAAGTATATCCTTGTAATTTTTCATTATTCTATTTTCTTAATTTTTTTCCTTTTTAGCTCTCGCCTTACTAATACTCTCCCGGGTAACCATTTGGGTTTTATTTCTTTAAAAACTTACTTAAATTTGCTAAATTAAATTGTCCTTTTACATTTTACTCTACTGAATAAATTGTAAAGTCCCTAAAAAAAATGAAATCAATTTTGTGTGACAAGCAATTGATCAGCGCCTATAATCATATATGCAGTAGACATGTTACAAGTATCAGTTTTTAAAATTCGCGAATACAAATACACCAATATATCTCCACCAAGATTCGCCGAATCCTGGATACCCAAGCTGAGCTTTAGCGCCACTCAATATTTTAAATTTAATTGAAAAAATCTCAAGTTTGCATTGATAACAATTAATTGAAAAAAATAACTGTCACACTACTAAATGTATTTAACATTAAAATGATATTCTTATGCCTGAATTTTAAATTATCAGCTTCATACCTGAATACCACTACTGAAATTTTTTAAACTTAAATGGCAAAAAAGAAAAAGTACAAGCTTCTTGTACCTTTAGCCAGGCAATATAGATGTCCGTCTGTATGTTTGAAACTCCGTTTGTTGAAACGGCTTTTCCGAAGAGCCCAGAAACTATAAGGACTAGTTTGTTATATTTATATGTCTCATATACTCCATTAAGGCTTGCTTTTAAAATTCGTTTGATAAATAACTCAGGTATGAGCAAGAAACTACGACTGCCTCTAATTTTACCCATAAACCCCTTTGTTGTTGATTTTTTATTTCTTTTTTTGTATATCTAGGGAGCAAGAGCCAAAGTTTTCAAATGAGGTACAAGCATGTTGGCTAATTATACACAAACTCTTTAATAAAAATGGGCGGCATTAAAGAAGTGGGCTCACATACAATCATATCAATTTCTTTGTATCTGGAAACGAAAAGAACCAGCGTTCTTTAAAGAGGTAGGCGTGGCTCAAAATAGATATATTTTTATCTAAAGAACGATTGTTATATAACTATCTGTTCTTAACGCACCGTCTAACTTCATTTTGTTTCATTAACAATGTTTAGTTTAAATGTGCTGAATTCCCATATCATACTTTTGATAAACTGAAATTTATTGTCGAAGGGATAAGCTATTCCTATGCGCATTTCACTGGTTGCTTAGGCCAGATTGTCAGGAAACTTCATCCAAAGATTTTAGAAAAACTAAAGATACTATACAAATAAAACTGTTAAACGAATAAGAATTATAAGCCCCAGTTTTACTTGTAACCACATCAAAGCTTGAACAAAAACAACAACAATAAAAACTGAGTTTATCTTTTCTTACAGTCCCGACTACAATTGGTCGATTTTTTGTCAACTCTAAATGTAGTTGTAAGTGGGTAAAGAAAAAACAAAAATAAAAACAAATTACTTTATTTTGTTTGCCAGTTCAGTTTTATTTACACTGCCACATGCATATTAGGTATCAAAGTTTTTCTTGGAATTCAAAAAATAAATTAACAATGTTTCGTTTAAATGTGCTAAATTCCCATATCATACTATTGATAAACTGAAATTTATTGACGAAGAGATAAGCTATTCCTATGCGCATTTCACTGGTTCACTGGTTTCATTTAGTTAAATTTTTTACAATTTTGGTTTTTTTGTGGAACGTATTCGAAAAATATTCGCTTGCTATTGCCGAATGCGAATGTTATGAAATAGGTAAACATTCGGCGATACGAATACGAATACGAATATTCGTAATATCACTAATATACAGTACCACACGGGCTAGTAGATATTGATAAACGAATAACATAAAATTTTTGGGTAAGACGAAGATTCAGTAGGCTATGTCATTTAACATTTTTTTTTTTCGCCAGCTAAAATTTTATAACCATCGGAAAGGGAATTTTCTTCAAATTACAAACAGAAGAGCAGTATTTAAAAAGGTACTTATAAAAAAAACAAAACAAGTATAATAAGGGTCCGCCAAATAACTTTTTTTTTTTTTTGAAAATGCTATAAAAAAATCTACTGAATATTTTCTCAAATTTCTTTTTGTATTTGAAAGTACAATCCTTCCGGTTAATAATGGAAAATAATTTCATTCAAATGGCTGCCTCGGCTGGCCATGCAGTAGCCTACACAGTCGGTCCAATTTTGAAGCACATTATCGATTGTGTGCAGCTGTATTTCACCAATGTCTTCACGAATATTGTCCTTTAAAGCGTCAATTGTCTCTGGCTTGTAGGCGTAACACTTATCTTTGACGGCACCCCACAAATAATAGTCCAACGGTGTCAAATCGCAGCTCCGAGGTGGCCAAACGACATCAGCTCTGCGGCTCATAATGCGATCTTCAAAAACAGGGCGCAAAACATCGAGTGTAGCTTCGGCTGTGTGGCACGTAGCACCGTCCTGTTGAAACCAAATGTTGCCAATATCCTCCTCTTCAATGTTTGTGAACAAAAATTCGTTCAACATGGCGATCGCCATTGACTGTAAAGGCTACTCCTTGCTCATTTTCGAAGAAAAATGGCCCAATTATGCCTCTGGACCAAAATCCGCACCAAACAGTGACTCGTTTTGGGTGCATCGTCTTTTCAATGTATGCGTGCGGGTTTTCTGTGCCCCAAATGCGACAATTTTGCTTGTTTACATACCCGCCAAGATCAAAATGAGCTTCATCTGAAAAGATGATTTTTTGTGGCAAAATCGGCGTCTTCTGTAAGTCGATCGCAGGCCCACTTAGCGAAGCGTAAACGCATTGGATGGTCAGTTTGCTTCAACTCCTGAACCAATTGGACTTTGTATGGCGTCATACCAAGGTCTTTATGCAGAATTCGTCTCAATAATGTCTCCGAAATGTTCAATTGTTGAGAACGACGGTGAATTGATGTTTATGGCGCTTCACGCACACTGTACGCACTGTTTTTGGCTTTTCACGCTTTGGTTTATCGATGAGGATGCCAGTTTCTTTCACTTTTTTTCACAAGATAACGAACATACGGAGCTGATTTTCGCACACATTCTGCAACATTACCATGATTTTCAAAGTAATGTCGCAATATTTCCCAGCGTTGTTCAAGCGTATACACAACCATATTCGTTCAGCGGAAGTGTAAAACTAATTATCTGTCAAATCAGACATGAGCTAAGTGTTACCATTCACGAAATAAGCACTAGTTGAAAAAAAAACTTTATATGGTTAAAACTTTTTTCGTTTGTCCATTCATAGATTGCATCGTTTTGGAAAGTAATGGGTTTGCCAGATGTATTTTTTCGTATGTCGATGCTTTGACAAACTGCATCAAATAGACTAATGTTAAGAAATCTGTATCTTGAAGAATGTTAAGTTAACTAAATTCTAAACTGAAAAATAATATTTTAGTCCTTTTAACATATTTTAAAATTAACAACAAAAGATTGACAAATTTTGAAAATAACCTTGAACAAATAATTATTGTGGCTCTAAAGTATTCTGTTTTAATAGCAAAAACTTGTGGTAACTATAATATCGACCCCTTTGAGCGAAATTATCGTATATGACAATTTTTTTGAAATTGAGTTTTTGATTCAATCTTGTTCTACATTCAAAGAGACGTCACCTGACAAAATATTGTAGGCGGATTCCACTTCATTGCTCCAAAAATTGATTGATATTTTCATTTTGATATTGCAAGCAAAAGCAGAGAAAAGTAGAAAAATGGTTGTCCTATAAAATTTGGTTTTTGTAACATACGATAATTTCGCGCAAAGGGGTCGATATGGTTGCAGAAACTTTAATATGTACTTTAAAACTTTTCCATTAGAAAAAGTATACATAACAAATTAGCTTTGCCTCAAGTAAATTCTTATTAAAAAATAATTTTTTTTAAACCTATTTAGAAAAAATCATTTTAAATATTTTCGAAATTTTTTACACCTTAAAACCACTGTACCCTCCCTTTTTGCACATAAAATCGTTACATACATATATTTGCATATACTTCTTCATAGTTGTATTGACGTTTATACCGCAAACAATTTTGACAATATTAATTGGTTTTATCGAGATATATTGATAAAATCAAATTAATTAAAATTTAACTTGTTTTAATTATAACACAAATTAAACAAATTTGTAAACAAATAAGTACCACCAATTACATTACACTAAGTGCAAAATTAAACATGTCATTATGTAAAAATTTTTTTTTGTATTTATAACAAAAAGTCGTTACGTGTTTTAATAATATTTAAATAGTGTTTTATTCACCTATTAATTATACGCAATTATTAACAGTTTTAATTTAAAAAAGTTGTTTATCTAGTTAAGCGTTAATCTAAAGCATAATAAAAATTCAGCAGACTGTATAAAAAAAAGATGTATCTTCATATTCAATAATGATTTTTTTTTGTTAGATGTTTTTAGTTTGCTTTTTATGTTAATTTATTTTCAACTTACTGTAATTTTTTTATTTCTTGGAATACAATAAAATAAATGAAAAATGGGTGGAATTATTTTACATGTAATATAAGAAAAGGAAACATTTAATTAAGATAATTTGATTACCAGACTGTTTGTATATTCAACATTATTCTATAGTTTAAGTCTGCAAAGGTATTTAAATGTTATTTTACGAAAATTTTACGCTATCAAATGTAGATCTGCAATTAATGTTTGTAACAAGTGCCTCGAAAAAAAATAAGCCTTCAAACAAAGAGTGGAAGAAAATAGGCAAGTAGGTTTGAATAATATGTAAGCATGTAGCTCTTTATTTTAACCTCAGGTTAAAAGGGTATAGGGGTGGCGCTTAAGGAAAGTTCTGGTCGCCAAAGAAAAAGAGCCATAGTTGGACGAGCTGTGCGAACTATGGCTCCATCTTATTGTAATCACAATTCTGGATTGTTTCCTGCCTCTTGCCTGTAAAAATTTTCAATAATTCACAATAATCGCAACTAGTTCG
Source organism: Pollenia griseotomentosa (assembly GCA_963931875.1). Lineage (NCBI taxonomy): Eukaryota > Metazoa > Arthropoda > Insecta > Diptera > Polleniidae > Pollenia > Pollenia griseotomentosa. Next base: position 80,540,844 of record OZ007563.1, read on the forward strand.
TCATTTTTGAAAAAATGTGGTACACTAATCTTTCCTGAACGTCTTCCATAGCAAAATGTTCAAATATTGTTCTTGGATTTTGGGTGAAAATTAACCTCATCGCTTATTATTCGCTATGATCTTTGTATTGGAGTAATCAAATGCTGACCTTTAAAATAAAGTTGAAAACCTTTGGGTCTTTTCCAGCAAATAATGCAACTAGTCCATACACGCATGTAAAGTGTAGCCCATAAGGGACTAGGACTAGTCCAAAAGTAACCCAAACGTATGGAAAAAACATGGTCTATTTAACATTACGATGTCCTAGAGCAGGACCATATAACCCAGCTTTGGATTACATAGGAGTAGTTCTAAAACTACTCCATTGAGGATTAAGTTTAACTTCGTTTAAAAACGAAAACATGTCGTTAAAAACCGAACTCATGTCTTACTACAAACACCTTTTAAAAATGACATGGTCCATGCTTGCATTACATTGGATCAGTCCACTGATGGATCTGGTAGTCCAATATTATTTGCCGGGTGTTTTCTGTCTCTATATCATAAATAATCCAAGTTTTTCAAAGTAAATTTTGTAAAAAAAAACAAAACAAAAAACAAACGTAATCAAAAAATGTATTCTCTTATTAAATTATAACGTTCATTATTCGCCACCCTGTATAAGTTTTTATTACGTCTGAAATTTCTACAATATTGATCTTAAATCATTATGATATTCAGGGTCCTTATGAGTAGCAAAGTTGATTTAATAATGTCCAACTGTCCGTCTTATCATCTGTGCGGCTGTTTGTTTAAATGGGTTTTCCGAAGACTCCAACAATGATGGGAACTAGGTTGCTATACATTTCCGTCCCAAATGCTTCGTTTAATTTTGCTATTGAAATTCAGCCAGAATGGTCTATAAATGATTGAGATATGAGCAGAAAGCTACCACTGCCTCTAATTTTTACCCAAAAAATCCCTTGTTCTTTACATTATTTTTTTCATATTTCACACATAATAAATATACTTTGATTTGCCGCTTAAAAAGAGAATTGTGTTTTGAACGAAAACATGTACTCAACGTATTTCATTAAGTTTTATTTAATCTATTTGATAATGTGTGTTAGGTGGCTAGTGGTCTTAGGCGCTGCACTACGTTAGGTGAAGGGTATTAAAGATTCGACCCTGCCGTATAAATTTAGTTTAAGGTCAATTATATATCTTTTTTATTTACACTTAATTCTTGAATGGGGAATTTTGTTTAATTCTAAGTTACAGGCCATATAGTGTTAAAAGGAAATGATAATTAAGCTATTTTATTGTCAATCTTGCGGTTTTTTAAATTTTTGTTTTTTATTTGTGAGTTTTATAAAACAACGCAATCAAAAATTTTATAATTTTGCAAAGCAGTAATGGTACATTTAAAAAATAAGTGCACAACTATGCATACAGAAAAACAGTAAAGTAAGTAAAATATCTCTCAACAAGTCTTATAAAATATAGCATTTCAAGTGCCACGGGATTCGCTTACTACGAAGCAGGTTTTTAAGGGGGAATACTAAAAAAAACTTGTTACAAAACATTCAGTGTGTAAAGCTGATCGTTGCATCCAACAATTTTTATATGCGCTGAATAAAGCGCTTTATGTGTCAAAAATGTATTGCTTCAAAGTGGGAACTCGCCATATAAAATTCATGTCTTCCGTAAGCGCAATGGTAAGCGAGACTTTAATGTTTCTCCCTTACAAATCTGCTTCGTTGAAAGCTCCATTTTTTATTGGGCAGATAAGTTAACATTATAAAACATTGACGCTCTTATTCAAGTATATAGCTTAGGGCGCGCTAGAAAACGTAACGCTTGACGCACTGCTTTAGGTTGTCGCTTGAGTTTCGCTTTTTCTTTACTTTGCACAGTCGAACTCTTTTTTAAAATTTTGTCTTAACATTTTTTTAAGATTGCTCGAATTCTTGCTCGATTTACCTTGCACTAGGGGATGGCACCAAAAAAAAAGAATTATAAATGTGTAAATCCGCTTTTTAAAATCGGTACCTCTTTAAATAATAAGTTCACAAAAAATATTCCGGAACTGTTGGTTGAAATTACATTTGTCGAGAAATTTCGCAACATGGTATTAAGCAACACATATCGTAATTGATTAACGGCTTCATTCTCATGTAAATATGAATCAATTATTCTTTCTACCGATATTTTTACACCAAACAATACAATTAAGAGCGTGTTATTGTCGTAGATGTACACATTTGTAGGTCGTTCTCTATATCTGTGGGTCAATTCTCGTTCTGTTAAATGCTGAAACGAAAAGTGTTTTCAGATTTTCATAATACTTCTGATTCCCGTTCAGTCAAAAATGCAAACACTGTCAAAATATTTTCATATGAAAAAATGGGAAACGAAACAAAATTTTTTCATCGTTTCAAACAGTTATTAGTTTGCGAAATTCAAATGATGTTCAGGTTTATCAAGGGTGATTTTTTATGAATTAAGTTTTTCGGGATGGCAGCACTTGTTGGTAATTGTGTCCAAATTACATCTGTGAAAGTGGAAAGTGTTCAGTATACTCTGCCATTTCATCATGGAGAAACTCACAAACGAGCAACGAATGAAAATCGTTGAAATTTATTATCAAAATTCGTGCTCTGTGAGAAATGGCCATCGTTTGTTGCGAACTTTTTATGGTCGTCATAACCGACCTAGTAAATCAACAATTCGTGCTATTATCACCAAATTTCGCACCAAAACCACCGACTCGCGTTCGTAGAGTGCGTACCGAAGAGAATATTGCAGCCGTAGCGACCAGTGTTAATGAGGATAGTGAAATGTCAGTTCGTCGCCGTTCTCAGGTATTGGGCATGTGTTATTCAACCACGTGCCATGATACGCGGACTTTTTTTTGCCCCAATTGGCTGGGTTGGACTTGGTTGATATGTGGTTTCAACAAGACGGTGCCACATGACACACAGCTCGTAAAACAATGGGGTTTTTTAAAAGGAAATTTTTATCGCTCAAAATGTCCCTGTGAGTTTGCCGCCAAGATCAAAGACCAATTTAGCGATTCAATAAAAATTTTGAATATGTGATGCAAATTTGAGTGTTTTATTAGATTTAAAAAAAAAACTACGCTTAAAAAATCACCCATTAGAAACTGCTAATCCTTATGAGTATATTTCAAGATTAAACTTTGATCTATCAAAAATTTAAGCCTCGGCAGCGGCAAATGGTCTATGTCTGTATCCCTTTAGCCATACACAAATAACTATTGAATCCAATATAATCTTAAACTCGCAGCGAATTGAATATGTCAAGAAGACTAATGGGCAATTTTCTGGATTTATATTAAAACACATCTATGTTTAAAGTCGTTCTGTGTTCCAAGAGGAAAGTGAGCCAGTGAAAAACAGAAAGAATTTTTAAAACATTTTGTTAGAGGAAAAAACTATAATTAGAATTGACAATAAATCAACCATTTGTAGTCGGTATTGTAAGAAAAGAAAATCACTGTATGTTGTTGTTGTTTTGTTTAAGCTTTGATATTGTTCCGAGTAAGACTTTTTGTGTTTATAATTCTTATTGGCTTAACAGTTTTATTCGAATAATATCTTTAGCTTTTGTAAAATCTTTTGATCCTGATGAACTGGCCTAAGCAACCAGTGAACTGCGCATAGGAATAGCTTAACCAACCAACAATAAATTTCAGTTTATCAAAAGTAAGAATTGGGAATTTAGCACATTAAAACTAAATCTTATTATTTAAAATGTTGACGTTGCAAACGTTAAGTATAAAGTGTTTAATATCCCTTATATCAATAATCTCTTTGTAACTTTTCGACCACCCTGTATATGCAAAATATGTACAAAGTTATTGCTCTCTATACTTTGATGTTTAGCAAATGTTGCATGCTGCATTAGTTTTATAAGCTTATCATCACACTAATGTACATATATACTTTGACACTAACACATATGCACTTGCACATACCCACTTGCAGAAGCAGGTACTTTATTTAATGCCTCATATGTTCATGATACTTATAAGCTGTGGCCCAGACACAAGTCACAATTTTATGGTTGTGTTGCAAAAATGTTATAAAAAAAAACTTTATATATGATTATGTGAACACAGACACACAGATACATGTGTATATACATATATTTAATAGTTCACATACATAAAATTTAGTATTTTATATATTTATAAAATAGAAACTTGGTTGTTAGCTGTGACACATGTTTATGAGACTACTAATGAATTGCAGTGGAAAGACAGTTTTAAATTTATGAATATTTGACAACATAACACATTTTTTTAACACTCTTTAGTGTTTGACAGATTTTATGGGAAATTAGAAAAAAATTATTACAAATTTTTAAATGAAAAAATTACATTTTGAAAGATTTATGGAAAAACGTTCGTAAAATATAGTTAATGTGCAAATATACCCAGCAAAAACTGATAGTTCCTCGGAAGCAGTAATGCAAATAATTATTGGCAGTGAAGCGATCTCACTTTTATAAAGTGTTACATTTTTGTTGTTTGGAATTTCTCGCGTAGAAGCTCTGCTTTAGAGATCTAAAATATGCTTATTCAACGCCTTGAAAACTGACATGATTTACTGGAAAAATTGTTATATCAGCGTTTAAAAAACTTTTTATATATCTAAAATATTTTTCATATAAATTTTCATGTTATTCGAATGTGTATTCAAACTACAATCCTCAAAAGCTTTTATACTTTAATAGTCCTATTCCCTCAATGTTTTCCAGAAATATTTTCTATGCACTATCAAAACTAGTCGTTTGTTAGAATATATGAAAATATGAAAATTTATATGGGTAATTCAATTAAAAATTAAGTGGGGGTGGTCATACATTTGACCCATCTAGGAGCATCCTACGCGCTGCAGGGGCCAAATTAAAGAATTTAATTAAACCGCCATATTTGTATGGTACAGCGCGTAGGATGCTGCTAGATGGGTCAAATGTATGACCAACCCCACTTTATTATTTAAGCCCTTATGACACTACATTTTTTATTCATTAATTGATATAGAATTGATAGAAAGAAACAGTAAATGTTAGAAAGAGCGAACTACATATAACAAAATGTTAACAAAGTTTTTAGTTTTTTTTCTCTTGTTATGGTTTTGTTTCAGGGGTGGCGTTGAGAATTTTTAAAATTGTACCAACAACCTTTAAAAATTGTACTTTTTTACCCTAATTGTACTAAAAGATTTTTTTTAGTTGAAATTAATTTTATCTATGTTTATAAAAAACACCAAAAAAAGGTATTATAAATCTAAGTTTAAAAAGTATCAACAAAAAAGTACAATTGAAACAACTTAGCCATCCCTGTTTTATTTATTTTATTAAATGTTGCCAACTTTTTGTTTATGAGAAACCTAAAAACAAAAAGCGGTAAATCGCTGAATTTGCCCATAAACCGCTGATTCAGCAACACTTTTAATATTTCAAGTTTGAAATGTCAATTTTAAGTTAAACAATTTTATATTTTTTTGACATAACTTCATTTTTTATCGATAACTTTAGTAAAATTTTTGACATTTTGCCATTTATCTTAATACAGCTTAACTCTTTGCACTTGGTAAATTTTTGTATTACATTATATTTGTACTGTTCACCAAAACTTGAACAATGCATTAAAAATGTAGTGTCATAAGGGCTTTATTGCGGAATTTCGGTTTTTTTTAGTAATTTCAATAAACTAAACCGTTTTTGAGTTACGCAAATATATGCAGTGCAACCTCCTCCATTTTTAAAATAACGGTATATCTTGAAAACAAGAGCTAACCTAAAAAAACGGTTAGCAACACTGGATTCAGCGTGTCCCAATTAGTTTTAAATGCCAGGTGCTCGGCTTGTCTATTTTTTGCAACTAGCGCAGTGTACTTATTGCTCAAAATTACGATATTAAAATTCTTTTTTAAGATTATTTTTTTAAAGGTTGCGAAAGAAAAAAAATCATATCTTAAAAAAGAAAAAAACACCTCCTTCAAAGTTTCAGGATTTTTATAGAACAGTTTCAGGTATTATATAAAAAAAATCAGCCAAATAAAAAAATAGGTTTTTTACTTAGTCCGTTTTTAAAATTCAATATTTTGCAGATACTATTGGGCGATTCTATTCTAGACAACTTTTAACATCAATTTTAAAATCACACTATTGATACTTTTTTGATGCCAATTTAAAGTGAAATATCAATATTTTATAATAATATAATTTTTTTAGACGTAAGCTTAAATATAAATTTGTTGTGCACTTCGAAGTATTAAGATTTATAGGTTTGGCGCGAACAGAAAATTCATTGCATGTTGCACCCGTCATGGCTTAAAGAGCAAATTTCTTATTATTAGATTATATTTCTCTATGATGTTTGATTTAATAGTCATTGTCTGATATCTTATCTTTCACAATAAAAAAGAATAATACAATAAAAGTTTAAAAATTAACAGAGTTTTGTGTTTTTGTAATATGATCTTATGAAAGTTGGCCAATTTGGTTGCACCCGTCATGCACTTTAAAGCTATCTCGTGGCTATTTGATCATTTCTTATAAATTCTTGTAAATAGGTAACAATAGTATATAAAAAAATGTTACCCCTTCTAGAAATAACTTAATTGCAAATGTGTTTCTTTCTATTAGTAAAAGACGTCTAAAGCGTCTAAATGTTGCACCCGTCAGAATAGAATCGCCCTATTATATTATTTTTTTCAATATATGGTTTGTAGCCCCAAGTATTCTCTTTAATACCCTTTGTACACTTGCATAAATTTCGGAGGAACGCATGGAAGATATTGAAAATGTGAAATACGCGTTCACTCTTGAAACATCTAACATCTACTATTAATAAAAAATGTCACCATTTCTGGAAAAAAACTTTTATTTTTTTAAAATAATTTTTCTCTACAAAAGTGCCAACATTTTAAAAGATAACACCAAAATGTATTTGTTTTTCATTTTGTTTAAATTTTTTAGCAAAATTAAGCAAAATAGGGCTTGCAAAAAAGGAAAAACTTGAGAAATGGTAACGCTGCTTTCAAAGCAACTTCCATTTTGTCAGTGATGCCACAATAATAATAGAATTTATTGCCACTTTTCTAGTGTTGGCACTAAAAGAATCCAAAAATGAGATGGTTACATTCTGTAAAGATGTTGAAAAATCTTGATTTTTAGCCCTATGTATTTCTTATGGGAAAATTCCAACATCTTCGCAAATTTATGTTAAATGTTGACAAGTGTGAAAAGGCTATAAAATGACATTAAAGTCATCTTTGTATGTAAAGTAGTTTTCGAGATATTGAAGAAATAAGCTCAATACGTTCGGCTTATTCGGCGATATTATGACATTTTGAATGTGACATAACTTTTGAAAGAAAAATTTTAAATTTTTTTTTCGTTCATATATATTCCTTATAAGATAAAAGGAACCTTCTCACTAAATTTCATTAAAATCGGAACGGGTCGTGTCCAACTCTTGGTCGTTTTAACATGGAATTACCCATATAATAAATGTTACTCACCATGAGAAATAAATTCCCAGATTCTATTTGTTAAAATATTTTCTTTTTATAGGTACACGATATACTGTAGACCGACTCACCTTGTATGGAGCTGAAAAAAGTGATTTTGTTACCCCTTTGAAAAAAAGTTTGATATGTTTTATGATGATTCCCAAAATATATCGGTTCTAGCGTTGACCGTCCGTGAGCTGGACCATTTTAAAAAACGGTATTTTTTCAGTTTTTTGATTTTTTTTTTGTATTTTGCTCCAAGATGACATAAATAAAATTTGGTTTCATCGAAAAGAGTTTTTGAAGCAGCATCCAATGGTTTATAAAACTTGATCAGTTGCGACCTACTAATTGAGATATTTAACTAAATACATATTTTCGTTTCGGGTATGCTTTTTGAAACTTTTCATTTTGATTTTTTTTACTGCAGTACATATATATGTCAGGGCCTGGCCAAGCCCTGGTGGATGCAATATGCACAACATTTTTATTTGGCCAATTGCCAAGCCCACGGTGTTTAAATTTACACTTTTTTCCTATTTTCTTGTAAAAAACACTTGATTGAGGGTTAATTAATACTCCACTGTACGCAAATAATACTGCTCATGGCAAGTAGTTTTGAAGAATTGCAATTACTACTGGGGCCTGATTCTGGCAGTCGAGATCGAGTGCTATCTCGATTCGAAAGCAATTTAATATCATATTATTTCAGTCAATACTGAACGAATCGGAATTATTTTTTCAGTGTTGTAAGGCATTAATTTGAGTTTCACAATGCTGAACAAATTATTTCGATTCGTTCAATATCGACTGACAGAATTAGAAATAAAATTGCTTTCGAATCGAGAAAGTACTAGATCACGACTGCCAGAATTATGCCCCTGGATGCCGTTTTAAAGCAGATAAGACGAAATATATTGATATCTTACTGCAAAAATAGCTTAAGCGACATTATTTTAAATTTTCGATGTCTTAATTAATGAATTTCTTGGCTACACTTGCATCATCTCCTAAAATTTAATGGTCACATTAGGTACCGTTACGATCTCATAGCAAAAACAATTTTAGTTAAAATAGAAAAACCTGCTGTAAAATTGTGTTTTCGTCGCTTAAGCTTTTTTCGGTAAGGCCTAGATATGATAGTTGGTAAAAAGCTTAACAATATTAATAACAAAGTACTGAAAGCAAACGAAAGCGTTCAAAAATATACCTGTATGGGCTGTCAATTAAATGCTGATTGGGATCATTTCAAGCTTTTAAAAAAGTTGCTTTATGGACAAAATTTGACTCTTTACTTAAGAACACGAATGCTTAAATCTTACTTCTTTTGAATATTATTTAACGGAGCTGAGGCTCTTAGACTTTATGAGTAGCTTCAAAGATTAAATCTGAAATGTGGTGTTATAGAAGGATGTTAAAACTCAGCTGGTCTGATCACATTACAAACGCTGGAGTCCTAATACTCATGCAAAAAGTCGAAATATCCTTTACATCATCAAATGTCGTAAATACTTTTGCCGTAATATGCGATACATAGAAATATATACTACTACGAAAATGTATTTTAGAATGAAGAATAGAAGCAAGAAGAGGTCTAAGAAGGAGAAGGGTCTCATGGCCTAAAAACCTCAGTAGAAAGAGAGTTATGCACCCAATTGTGGGACTACCTTCAAAAAAATCTTGACAAAAACAAACATAAATTTGTAGCGGAATGCACCGATTGTCATTAAATTTCAACAAATTCGTCTTATATATCACCAAATTTCGAGAAGGTCCGTCCATAATTTACCTACGGCCTAATGTTGAGTCCACTCTCGGAAACCATCTAAGTCTGGCTAAAAGCGTAACTAATAATATTTTTGTGGCGCAATTTATCATAATCTACTTTCATAAGTCTCGAAATCACTGGAAATGCCTCATATAAAACACAATCTGGGAAATTACTTTACTTCGCCCTTCACTGTAAAACTAAATAATATATAAATAATATGGTTGTAAAATGCAGCCCACTACAGTTTGCTAAGAGAAGACATAAAATTTTGTGAAGATCTTCATAAGCCTTAAACTGCAGCAAATTTTAATATTATGGTGAAAAAAGGTTGGATAATACAACTAAAGGAACGAGTCCCACAAAGATTTACTAGAAGTTTTTCTTCCAAGTTTGCCGGCAATCCTCAATTATTTCCTGGGGTAGCGGTTGACGGGAATTCCCGGGATTTGGGGATTTTCTTAACATTTTCGAGTTCCATCATCAAATGAAATTGTTTCTATACCAGTAAAATATTTCTTCACGATATGGTCAATGTAACAATAATATTTTATTAACATTTTGCGTTAAAAATAGTAGTTTTGTTAGAGGTGGTCATATCATAAAGTGTGTTTTATCTCCTTGCACAAATTTGTTGGAATAAGTAAAGAATTTATTATTGTTGTGAAAGTTTTTAAATAAACCAAAAGATGAGCACAAGGTAAGGAATCCGGAATAAAACAAAATAGAGGCGCATAAAACTACCTGGATCAAAGATGATCGAAAAAAATTAGCATTGAAATAATTTTTTTTAAGCTATGCAAATTACTAAAGCATTAAAAGCTTAAAGCTCTCATCTGTCATATATGTGCTAATATATATTTTTTCGATCAGCTGCTTAAAATGCCTAAACAGGATGTAATTTTCTAGTATTAAAAACAATATTTTTTACTATCTTGCTTTAATTTTACATAAATATTTTGTAAAAATCCAACATTTTTCAAAAATTTATTATAACCAGCTCATGTTTTTCCATTTCTCACTGTGCATTGTTACGCTTGTGTATGTAAAGCAGCTAAAACTTTTCCTTAATTTGTTTTGTTTGTCAAAATAATAAAGTACCAAAATAAACAAAGAAAAAAAAAATAATGTATAAATTTTCGTAAATAAAACACAGAGACGCTCATAGTTTACCTGTTTTGTAGTAAATGCCTATCAATGATTTAAGGTCTTGCAGAAGTTTTGTATGAATTTAACAAAATCATGCTGATTAATAATAAACATTATCACGCCAGAAACTTTCACTTTTAGTACTAAATATTTGTTTCCTTTTTTTTCCTCAAGGATTTGCAAAAGTATGTGGCAAAAATATTTTATTTATATTTTTGTTAATGTAAAGGTAACAATAATATTAATTCTAAACACGTTTATATTGAATTTACAGCATAAAGATGTGTACAAGAGGGAAAAGAAAAAAAAAAATACACTTCAAACAAAAAAAAAAAAAAAGCAACTTATTATTATTCACCTCAAGTTAGATTATTTGCAAGCAGAGAAAAGAAACATTTTACAAAAAAATTTTTTTTGAATTTTATATTGAAACCACCATGGCAACACTCCTGCCATCAAAAAGTCCTACACGTTTACAAATATATAAATTTAATCTTCGTTTAGATCTCTCTGAAGAACTTCTTTAAAGAAATTCTTCATATAATGTGTGATATTATTGAGATGGAATATTAATTTTCCCTTAAAAAAAGATTTTTATTATGTTTATGTCACGAGTTGTGATTACGGTATACTTTCATTTGGACTACAGGTTTTTCATTTCTCTTTAAATTTTGCATTATTTGATTTTATTTTTTACATTAAGACACCTTCATCCATTGTGGAAAAAAGAGAAAGGGAAATGCATGGTTTCTTAACGCCCACAGCCCTCGTACTTGTAATAACAATAACAATTGATGATGAAGTGAAGTAATGTGATCTAATCTTAACACAATACCGCTTGATTATTTAAAATCACGTAACCATGAAATCTACAAAAACGAGAATGATGTTAAATAGAAAAAAATAATGAAACGAGTTGAAAATAATTTATGAGTATTGGCAGTAATTGATTTATATTGTCAAAATGCGGTGTGAAAATTAGAAATGAAAGGAAGAAGACAAACAAAAAGAAAAGAAAAAAACATTTAATGAGTACAGTGGTTAGGTAAGAATTAAGTGGAAGCAGCAATAAATCGATATATACATATTATGGTTTACTTTTCGGAAAAGAGTTGTTGGGAGATCTTAATCTTTAAAATTTCTTAAAAATACTAAAAGGAAAGTTCTTTCTTAAAATTTTTGATCAAAATTTTAGTTTTTATGACATTAAAAAGTTGAAAATTAGATTTTCCTTCTTTCGGGATTTAAAAAGCTGCAGTTGAGACAGTAAAAGTCATAAGATTGTGCTGTAACTTCGACATCTTCATTTGTCATTGGACAAAAATAAACTGTTGCCTTTACTTCTGATTCATTAAATGAAAAGAGTCGTAGTGAAGGCTAACAGCCGTACCTAAACAACAGCGGAAGGCGGATCGTTTTCTTCCGCTTAACTTTCACGCAGATATGCCATACCTAAACAAAAGCGTAAACGTGGTGTCACAAACAGTAGTGTTAACTTTCTTGTTTAATAAAACCCACATAATAGCAATAAAAAGAAGAACAAAAACCGCTAGATTGACAAAAAACAGCTAAATTGCCATTATTTATAACCAATAGCGGCCAACTTTACTATTAAACACTTTGTCAAAATCGGATTTTCCAATTGCAAAGCGTTGACGCCGCGCTATTTAGGGATGCTTCATACAAATTGTATGAGAATGAGAATTTTTGACAGCTAGAAAACGCTTTCCGCTCTTGTTTCGGTACGGCTGCAGGCTGTCAGAAATTTTCAGCAAAAAATCTCAATTTCACCAAAAAAAAATTTTATATTGGAAAAAAAATCTTATTTTTGGAAAAAAGTGTTTTGTTTTTTTATTAAAATTAACTTTAAAACATATCAATATGTATTTGCACCGTTGCCAACTTTTTTTGAAGATTTCCCGCCAAATCGGACGTTTTGAAGTCCGCTAAATATTCAATTTAGCGGGATTTTTCTTAAAAATACCTCTATAATCTAAACATTTTTAAGTTTATTTATATAGATCTAGATATACAGAGGTGTCATGGAAATCGAAAACGAAAAACGAAAGAATTTTAAGAGTCGTTTTTCAATAAGATTTCTGTAATAAAAAAATTTTATGACAATTATTATATAAATAATGCTCTATTAAACAGAATTTTTAACAAAAATTGTAAAATTAGATTAAAAGTTAAATAAAAAGAACTGCCAAATTCCTTCATTTTACGTTTTCGATTTCCATGACACCCCTGATAAGCTGCTTTTTCAAAGGTATTTCGATGCACTTAAAATTACCTTTTTGGATTAAACATTTTTCCATTAAATGTTTTTGCGAACCTTAGTCTGACTTGCAATATTTTCTGTTTGTGCAAAATAAAAAGCGCGCAAAACTTACACCTGATTAATGACCCTTGAACGCTAAACAGAGGTTGCTTTTTAAAGGCCCAACCATAATATGCATAGCGTTGCTTAACCTACTATCAAAAATTAACAAAAAGTCTCTCAAATGTATTAAAAAAAAACAAAAATAAAATCAACAAATATTTGATTCCGTACGGAATGTGCGACCAATTTCGCACCTTACTTAAGCAAATGACAGTTTCATTAAATTTTACAAAACGTTTCCTTAAGTTCAATATGGCTAGCCTCATATGACATGTATTCGTATATTTGCTTAAGCCAACTTAAGCACATTATGGTTGGGCCTTAAGTATTTTTTTGTCCAGTAAACCGCAAGGTTGAATTATTAAGTTTAAAAATTTTCAAATGGGAACAAAGAAGTTTTTTTTTAATTGAACCTAACCTTCGTCTAGACAAAACAAAAAATCTTGTGTTTGGGAAAAAAATCTTAAAATCTGTTTTCGGTTAAAAAATCTTAAAAAATAAGGTAAATTCTCACTTCTGGCAGCGCTGTACGGCTATAAAGCAAAAAACGGAATGTTGTAACACAACAAAGAACATCGGCAGTCGACATGTTCGGAAGTGTTTGATTTGACAGACTGAAACTTTTAAAAAATCCCGTAGTTAACGAAGATGGGACGTTGTGTTTTTGTTTTTGTTTTCCATATTTTTTTTTTTTTAAATAATACATGCGTACATAAATACATAAATACGTACATACATATATATTTATTTTTAAGCTTAACAAATCTTTTTAATATTTTGAAATTAAATAAAACTTTAAATAACATTATCGCTTTCATATACATACAACGAACACAACGTCCCATCTTCGTTAACTTCGGGATTTATTAAAAGTTTCAGTCTGTCAAACCAAACACTTTCGAACATGTCGACTGCCGATGTTCTTTGTTGTGATCAACATTTTGTTTTTTGCTTTTGCCTTCAGTGCATAGTTGCTAATTTAGCGCCTTTGGCGCTATATTTAGCGGTTTTTTACTGTCGAAAAAGCGCATATTTTTTCCTTAGCGCTTTTTTTAAAAAGAGCGCTTAATTAGCGCTTTTATAAAATCAAGACACATTAAACCAAAATTTGTTTCCGTTTTTTTAAAAATTTACTCTGAAATGCATACTATATAAGGAAAGAAGTTTATTTTCTAAAGTAATCCATTTCGATTCTTAAAACAAGAAAATCCAAAAAGAATTTCCTGATTTTAACTTGTTTTGTTCGTATTAAGTAAAACTTTCTTAAATAAAGAAACAATTTCTCATGATCAAAAAATTCACGTTTTTGGAATAGGATCAAAAATTTCTTAAAACAAGAAATATAAAAGTAGCTTATTTTTATTAAAAACACGAAAGATATTTCTGTGGTTTTCACGAATAATCGCGTAAGTCGGTTTTTACTGAAATTGAGATAATGATGTCAAAGTGCTACATTTTGCATTAGGTTTTTATAAGTATTAAGCTTTTTAGAATATAATGTAGTATTGTTAATTTTTTTCTGCTAAAAACAACTTAAGTTAACTGTTTAATTAAATATTTTGCTCTTATAACGATTTATGTCGACATACATCGCCAAAAATTGTAAAATTGCTGAATATGTTTCCAAATAAAAAGCATATGTGATGTTATGTTGTTATTCGTGCAAAAAAATATGAAAGTATTTTTTGAAAATTTTTTAATTAATAACAACTTATATGTACATGTGCGTTTATTGTTGACTTCTTTAGTTGCAACAACAGCAGATGAGCGGTTGTTTGTAATTTTAAGTCCATACGTTGTGCTATAAGTATCAAAAACTCTGAATATGTCGCCAACTTGTGTGCTAAAAATAACAACGTAAGTCGCCATGTGTGATTAAAATGATAACATTTATTTTCACAAAAAAGAACTTATGTGTAGATATGATGTTATATTGCACACACTTAATGAGTCAATCAAACATATGCATTTTTTATCCTTTTACAGATTGTGGTCCTGTGAGGATTTTTTCATGAAAACTATGTATAATACGTAGAAAGTCACTGTTAAGAGAATAGTAAAGAAAAAAGTTTAAAAAAGCATCTACAGAAGCCGCAATTGAAAAAAATAATTGTTTTTGCTCTCCTGAAAAGTTTGGTTTTATAACTTACGCGATTATTCGTGAAAACCACAGATTTCTGCAATCAAGCAGCATTTATTCAATATTAGTCTGATTTCCTGATTTTTAAATAGAATCGAATTTCTCGCATCAAGAAACAAATGCTAGGGATTTCTTTAACTTTTTTATAAACGGCTCAAGAAAACTTGGTTTGATTCAATTAATTTTAATTTGGATCGACATGTTAAAAAATCAATCAAAAGTTTATTATTTTGTTTATATTAAGTTTTTTTTAAAACTATCTAGTGCTACACGCTTTTACGAAAAAAATTCAGGCTTTTCTCTTGATTTTGTAAAATAAAAAGCAACGAAAACTTGATTTAAGTAACTATAGAATTAAAATAAATTTGTTTTAGCTGTATTTCAGTAAATTTTAGTTCGCCTTCAGTCATAACCAAGGTATATTTACACAAGGTAGACTCATTTGGGAGTGTAGACATGCTACTCTATAAATAGAACCGAGTTGTCAAAATCGTCTTCATGTAAAACAAAAACAATTTAAGGCACACATGTACAAATTTTGGCTCATATACACGAAATTTGACGTTTGGGTTCCAACTAGGGGTAAACAGCTGACAAACATATGGGCCAACGAGTTTACCGTGTGTAAATATACCTTGGTCATAACTTTTTGCTTAAACCAGGCAACACATGTTTACAATAAGAAATTTTTTGCTTGGACGATAATTGTGCAAAATTTTCTTGGTTCAAGATATATTTCCTAGTGATTAAGTAAATAGTTCTTCCCGTATACATTTGAAATTATACTACTTTACTTTTCCTGAAATATCAGAAGAGGTTTTTAAAAACGTTTATGTGTTATTAACACTGCTCGGCAAAAAACAAAAAAGTCGGGGAAGAGATCTTGATTTTGTGATTTTAATTGACTTTAGCGTGCTGAATCCAAATAGTTTATTCAATCACGTCAAGCTAACATTGTTTTTGCGGATCTTTATGATTTCATGTCTTATTTTATTCATAATATACATGGATTACTGATAAATGATAAAAATGTGTACATACTAATTTGCATGAAAAAATGGTCGCCACTAATTAAGAAATAATTTTGAAAATAATCATTTGTAAAAGATCAAAATCGCACAAAACGTTCTCAAGTTATGATACAACTTATGTAGCATAAATGCTTTATTTCGGTCGAAATATTAGTCAAGCCCATAAAAAACTAGACATGATAGAAACAACTGAAAACGGATTTGAATTTAGCGCTGTAAAATCTTTGTATTTCATAAAACGATTTTTTTCACGGCCAGTGTAATTAATAAAACTTGGTTCTTAAACATTTTCTTAAGTTTTTTATTTAAATTTTATAAACGCGTTTTTTGATTGGTGGCACGGTGCTTTTTGATTAGAAATAGTTCACAACCCTGCTTCAGTGCGACTGTTTTCATTTAATGAATCAGAAGTAAAAGCAACGGTTAATTTTTGTCTAATGAAAAATCAGAAAGTGGAAGAATATGATATTCTTCTTGTTGTCCACCAAAATCTCTACGAAATGTTTATTATATTTAAATAGAAATATAAAAAATCTTTAGATTTCAAGCAAATGCTGGAAAATATTACCTAAGATGTCGGTAAAAAAAAAACTCCTGTAATTTATTGCAACTTGTGGAGGTTTAAAGACGATGATGTCAAGCTATCAAAAAAAGCTTCGTTGACAGATCACTGGGGATCTCTACGTAACCAAAAACTGTTTCCGTACTCAAAAATTGTGTAAATAATAGCGGATTTAAGACAATAGTTTTCTTCTTCTTCTTACACAAAACCCAACAAATTTTTTCTGAGGGTAGATTGAATAATTTTTCAAAAAATCAGCTGTCGAAAAAATAAACAATAATTACTACGAATTAACTACAGGTGGTGTTGAAACGGCATCTGATTTTGACAGTTCGGGCTTATTTGTTTTGATTTGTTAGTGTTTTGCTAATAATAGTTGACATTTCGAGCTAATGGCACTAACAATGCAATGCAAAAAACCCTATGTTGTTTCTGTTGTTTTTGGATTGTTGTAGTTCCGACACCACCTGTAGTTGAATTCGCCTTGAAAGATATTGACATGGTGTTTTTACTTATGGAGGTGTAAGTGTGGCCATAAATGTTTAAACCTTATGAATCTTGTATTGCAAATATGTCGCACCCTAAATACTAAAGGGTATTAACTCAACATTTTAAAATTTTCAGTAGAAGCAAGACAATTTTTAATTTTACATTACAGGCATATGAAATGGAATTTTTAAACCAAACTTTTCATTACTCAAAAGTAGACAAAATAGTATGATATTTTTACAGCGGGTGGATATGAATATTATGTGTCGATTTTCTTCAAAAAGTGAAAAAATAAAAATTTTGAGTTAATACCCTTTAGTATTTAGGGTGCGATATATTTAAACTTTACAGATTTCAAGCTTAACCCGATGCGCTTTTCTACCCCCATCGAAATAAATTTTTTTTTAAAACTTATCTCGTGTATTGATTACAAAGCATCTTCTACTAAATTAAAATGCTTCTACAGTAACCGTTCTACAGATATACAGAAATTTCAAGTGGTTTCGTATGGAAGGTGCCATGCCTACTTTTCCCATTGATTCTTCTTTTTGAAAGATGTTGTGTATTATTATCTAAGGTATTTGTACAAAATTGGATTACTTTCACTGTTACATTACTCCACATATGTAGGAATCTTTATTGTCATTTTATAGAAGGTGCCACGCCCACTTGAAAAGTAAAAATCGTTAATAGCCTATTTTAAGCTTTAGGTAATCAAAATTACTGTGAAAATTTCAGGATAATCGGTTCAGTAGTTTAGAAGTCTATAAGGAACAAAAAATATACGCTTTTTATAATTTTATTTTATTTTTTTATTTTATAATTTTATTTATTGCTCCCCCTGCACCTACCCCCTTGGGTCCTACAAAGCTTGAAGACTTTTGTTTTCAGATATTCGGTATTTAGTATTTTCGTTCTATGGGAGGTTCTGCTCTTCCTCAATCTATCCCGCCTATTTATATTTTAAAACATATAGTTTACCAAAATAGGGGCTTTGTCCACATTTGATAACTCTAACTATTATAATTCTTCAGTTACGGGATATTTAATGTAATCATCCTATGTGGGTATTGCTCCCCCTGGGCCTGCTCCCTTAATTTTTTTTCAAAGGTTTGAGCATTCTCACTATAACAGATCTTAAGATATGCGTTATTGAAGACTGTCGTCCTATGGGGAGCAACGCTTCCCCTGCTGATATCTTATTTAAATTTCGGGGCTTAGAAGATCCTACTGCAAAATGTTTAAGAAAATGAGTGCAGCGGCTCTAAAGATATGCAATACTGTTCTATGGAGGGTAAAACGTATATAAAGTTTCATAATTTAAATGTTTTTCTCATTTTTATCGATTTTCACAAGTTCGTTTTGTACGTTTTTATGGGGTAAATAAATTTTTGTCAGAAATCTAACTCATTTCATCTTATTCTACACCCTTTTTGGTACCAGAATCCACTTTTAAGTCCAAACCCGTTTTTGCCAAACTAGGTCCCTTTTCTCGGAGAAGGTTACATATACATATCTGTGGCCGTATGGAAAAACTAGGCAACTCCACTTTTTGCGAAAATTGAGATAATACCAAAAATAGAAAGTGTGTTTCATTTACTATCACATTTCCAAACAAACTATTTTTAAAAAAGTTGTTAAACATATTATGTTTAATTAAACCATATTATTGTCACCGACAATCAATCATGAACCACAACCTCTAAACAATTAATGTTATAATATATTTATAATATAATTAGTATTGTGGTTATTTTGTTGAACTATTTATGGTTTTTAATCCAAATTTTTAATATTTTTTAATTAGGCTTAAGTTCATTAAATTTAATTTTCATTAAATTATTTTTATGAAGAAAGGAATTTTACAACATGAAAATTAATTAAAATTCTTATTGATAATCTTTCATTCTTGACCGTTGCCGGGATTCGAACCGCGGCCGGCAGGTTACCATGACATGTTTCGATCGCAACGACTCGATCTACTTAGATGGATTTGCCGTTTACACTCGTTTTACATCGACGACTGCTGACGACAATAGTCAAACATTAATCCTTAAACCAAATTGTTTTTTAACCTTTTGGTAGATCGAAATTTGCTTTTTTGAATGATTATCCATTTTAATTGATTTTACATGTTTTTTCTTTACTTTTGTTTTTTCGTACTTTTGTCAAGAATTCTTCTTGAAGTCCAAAGTACATTTTTTGTTTATTGTTTTTTTTTTTTTTTATATTTATCGACCTTTTTTTTGTTTTTTTTTTTCTTTTTTTTTGTCTTTCTTTTTTCTTGTTGACCTTTTTCAGCACAACTTGAAGGACAAATGAACACATAGAGCTCGTTTCGTGGTTGCGATCGAAAAATGTCATGGTAACCTGCCGGCCGCGGTTCGAATCCCGGCCACGGTCAAGAATTAAAGATTATCAATAAGAATTTTAATTAATTTTCATGTTGTAAAATTCCTTTCTTCATAAAAATAATTTAATGAAAATTAAATTTAATGAACTAAAGCCTAATTAAAAAATATTTATAATATATTTATAACATTTTTCTCTTTTCTAAGAGCAACATGCTATGATTAAAAAAACAACCATGCTACTATAATTGTTTAACATATTTTAGTTATAATAACATGTTAAGAAGGAACCATAATATGGTTGTGACTTCCGGATGGCGGACTAATTTAACCACAAAATGGTTGTCGGTGACAATAATATGGTTGAATTAAACATAATATGTTTAACTTTTTCTTTAAAAATAGTTTTGCTTAGGTGACCATATTGAAACATGTTTTTTCTCTGGGTGTATAAAAATAAAAGGAATTTTTTTTTTTGGAAAAACTGGGTAACTTCATTGTTTCGTAATAAAAACGGGTTAATTAACGTGCTGAGTCAAATAGTTAATTTTTTCCACAAATGATTATTAAAGTTGCCTTAATTTCATAAAATATAAAAATAAATTAAAAAAAATGTTTTGGCAAAAACCAGGTAACTCCACTTTTTACGAAAAAACAAGGTAACTGACATTCATTTTCGTTTTTACTGCCAGTTAAACGATTTCGAACGTTATCGTTCGCATAGAAAATTACATTTAAAACAAAACCAAAATTCGACAAATTGTTTTTGTTTAAAATGTAATTTTCTATGCGAACGTTAACGTCCGAAATCGTTGAACAGGTTGTGAGTGTTTTTCATATTAATTTTCTATGCGAACGATAACGTTCGAAATCGTTTAACTGGCAGTAAAAACAAAAATGAATGTCAGTACCTTGTTTTTTCGTAAAAAGGGGAGTTACCTGGTTTTTGCCAAAACATTTTTTTTTAATTTAGTTTTATATTTTATGAAATTAAGGCAACTTTATTAATCATTTGTGGAAAAAATTAACTATTTGACTCAGCACGTCAGTTTTAAAAATATTTTCCATATAAAATTCAATGCGAACGTCTACGTGCGAAATCGTTAAACAGGCAGTTAATGTCCAAAAATGAGTTCAATGGAACCAGAAATCTTTAACATTATCAAGAATTCTGTTTTGTTTAATGCGCAAGCATAATAACATAAATTCACATACTTTAAGTGCGTTTTTCTCGTTTTTAGTTTATCAATGCGTCAACTGATATATAGATTTGAATATTTGTGTGTTTCAAAAAATAACATACACTTAGGATACGCTTAGGATGCGCCTCTGCGGAAATTGAAATTACCATTTTTTTCTTCAAATATTACTTAAACAGAGGCTTTTAGAAAAAAAAACCAGCTTCAAAAGTCAAATGATGTAAGAGATATTCAGTTTTGTGTCTCCTGAACACTTTGTATTTTTGTACCAGAGCCCTTTTCGAAAGAAATGATCCAATTAAATTCGTACATTATACGTTTTTCGTTTTTCGGTTATTTTCGAGCACTTTTACGATCCACAAGGCTCCCAAATGAACAGTGGTGTTTTTATGGGAGCAATTGCTCATGACTTCATTGATCCTTTACTCTTTATAAAATTGAGTTCCTAGTTATTTTGCAAAATATTTTCAATTACAAGTAACGATGCCAATTTAACACTTTCCATTACTCTTATTCATTGCAAAATTCTTATTAAAACATTTTTACAAAATTACTTTAATACAAGTTGTTTTTTTTTTAATGCTTTTGGAGAAAGTTAAATTTTAATAGTCATTGTGCACTTCGAGCAATCTTACTTATCCACTTTCTTGATGGAAAATAAATTTGCACTGCACAAGCTTAATCTTAATGTCAAAAGGCTGATGCAGAGCAAAAGAGGAAGGATAATACAGAAACCCGAATTTTTTTTCTCATCAATAAATTTTTTTTTATTCTTTTTGTATTATTTATTCATTTTATTTTTATACTCTAGTCATCAGATAAAGTGTCACGTATATGTCAAATTTTTATTGCTATCAAGGGATATGCTGACGATGACAACAACAACACTAGCAATGAAAGTGGTAGCAACAAATAGCAGCAGTAATAGCAAGTAAACATTGAGTCGTTACAACGATGATGATGATGATGAAGATAAAGATGTTGTTGACGATGGCGCTAGCTTTAACGTTGACAATCATACACAGTATGACAATATAACAACATGCATTATATGTTTTACTTAAATTTTATATAAATGAAAAACAACATAAATTGTTGTATGCGGGAATGTATCAATAAAATTTATTTTTTATATTGAGAACATAACAAACAGGACCAAAAAAGGCAACACACGTTTATTTCTTCCCACACACCCACACACGCATGCCAATGTACAAAGTTATTTAAAAGGAATGTTAAGAGATGCCTTGAAAGCAAACATTAAATTGAAAGCGAAACCCGTATTTTATTTTAATTATTTAATACACTTCCTTTTTTATTTTTGGAAGAGAAGTTGTAACCAGTGATGAAATCATAGTACACTCGTACTTTTTTGATACTTTTTTCCTTTCTTTGTATCAGTACTACTAGGACTTGTTTCGAACAATTCCAAATCTTCATTTAGTTTCGAAAACAAGTTTTTTGTCTGTTATATTTTAAAATTTTAAGACTAAAAATTAATGCTTTACATTTCCTTAATTCAATATTCAAAGAAAATTCTTCTGCAAACCTATCATCAAAAGGAAACTGAAATAAAAAATAATGTATTTAGCATTTCCAGAAATTTATTTTTAAAAACAATTACCAGTTTTTGTTGATATAAAGGATGGTTAAATTTTAAGGCCGATGTTGAGTTTGTTAAAAAAAGACATGTCATTGTAAAAATGCCGCCTAATACTTACTTTGTTTTACAAATTATTAATTTTTAATTATTACCTCCAACTAAAATCGTCTTTTTTCCTTTGTAGGTATCAACGATTTTGGCGATCTAATAAAAAAATAAGGTAAGCCGAATTAAAAATATTAAAAATATTTCCTAATGGAAAAATTTGTTTCTAAAATGTATCTATTCCACATACAATGTTTAAAAAAAAGGAATCAAATTTTGAGCAAAATTTCATTTGACCTCTTGAAGGATAAACAACACATCAAGTGTATATTTTCTTAAGTCATTTCTTTCAGAAATAAAGGGTTTCAAACACGTTTTTATTAATTGACGAAAAGTTAAATAAAGTTCTCGTATAAAAATCTCGTAAAAATAGTATACTTGAACTTGGTTATCTAGAGATATTTCAGCAAATGCAATTTTATTTTTATATCCCTCACAAGAGTATTCGAAAAATATTTATCTTATCATTCCCTGTGTAACACATCTTATAAACAGAATCTACAAGGTATATACTAGAGTATCCAATTATTAAACTTTTGGTTTTTTTTTCAATTGAGAAATAAATTAATCGAGTAAGGTTTTTAAATTGTTCGCATTACACGAATAATTCAAATAATTTTATCCAATGGGGAAAAAAACATAAATCTCAACATGAATTAATACGTTAACTATATTAATAAACACAAACAAACAATAGTACAAACATGTAGTTTAACAATTAACAATTAAATAACAATTCATATCGCTCCTTTATTGCAACATAGTCATATTTAAAAAATCAAAAATTTCAAGTTTCTTTAGCAAAAGTGTTCATTCATACCTTCTTTATATGTCAAAATAATATCATCATATCTTAAACTGAGCCTGTATCTAAAGGTTCATTTTGAAAACTTTAATCGCATTTTGCCAAGTTTTTTTTTTATTTTTTTTTTTTTTTTTTTTTTATATGACTTTGTTGCAATAAAGGAGCGATATGTGCTTTTTAAATAGTTTTAAAACTTTTAAATTAAGTAAATAATTTAAAAAATCAAAGAACCCGGCTGCAAAAAATACAGTTTTTATTAGGGTATTCATTCGGTTAACCGTTAATCGGCGATCTACGTATTCCGGTGTACTAAGCGGAATATTTTCTGTGCAATGGGTACTGAGATATTTTTTATATTTTAGCCAATTGATTTATGTAGCTGGCATCGCTAAGTAACCAGTTGGAGATACAATTCTATTGGGGTTCATTAAAGTAACAATTGTTGGTGTGTGGTCGGAAGATAATTCTAAGGAAGCTTTAACATAAATCGTTTCTGTGGGGATGTTTTTAACCACGCCAAAATCGATGACATCTGGTATTTTTTGCTGATCAGTAGGCCAATATGTAGGTTGTCCGCTCGCTATCACATTCAAATCCATTTAAGAAATAGTATTAAATAGAACACGACCCTTTGGTGTTATAAGTGGGGACCCCCAGAAGGTATGTTTAGCGTTATAATCGCCAGCGGCCAGGAAACAGGGTCCTAATGATTTAAAATATTTATAATATTGGCCTTCTGATATTGAATATCTAGGTGGGGAGTATAACGATGAGATTACTACGTTTCTATTTAATTCTTCAACGCAAATGTTTGTTGCTTGAAGATAATCTTCACGATGATCACCCATTAGGTAGTGTTTGACTCTGGTCTTATTAAAATGGCAGAACCTCCACAAGCTCCATCTCGAAGGTCCTTTGTATCATATAGTATATAACCATTTATTTTAAACGTATTTTTTTAAGGTCAAATGAGTTTCAGAAACCATCATGACATAAATTTGTTTATTTTAAAGAAAGTATTCTAATTAATTTTTATGTTGGCGGATGCCGTTTGCGTTCCAAAAAATACTGATAACTTGTTAAATTTTTGTAATCTTCTTTAATTTACACATTTTTTTTACGATAAATGTTAAACTCTATATGAAAAATGTATTATTAAAGTGCCAAATTTCTAACGTAAGGCATTTGACGTTTAAAATGATATACATAATTTGTCTCTCACACAACAACATCTAAAAAGGGTCTGAAATATGCTCAAAAGTTTGTGTGATAAAAATAAATGTTTAAGTTAAGAACATGTAAATTAGTTTTAAATAATATTAAACAGTTAGAAATCTAAAAACAAAAATTTATATTTAAAAAAATTAGATTTTTTAATGATATTCATCTTCTTTCGATTAATTGACATAAATTGTTCGAGTTATTCGTTGTTCGAAATTGGCTATTTTGATTTTTTAGACCATCAATGAAAGAAGACACTTCTGACGCATGTACTGGCTTGTAAATCGGTTGAGTGGTTCTAGAATTATAAAATGACGAACATTGGACAACTTGGTTTTATATATATAAAGGGTGGTTAAATTTTTTGTTGATTTTGAATAAAACACAAATTATTTAGGAAATTATTGGCATTTTTTTTATTATGATAATATCAATATGGTTCAATTTTGTATGGAACAAAATATCGGCCAAATGGCCGCCGCGATTTCAGCGGCACACCTCCATCCGATAGTCAAAATTTTCGATGCCGCTGAGGCATAATTGAGGTTCTATGCCGTTAATGTGCCGAATTATCTAATCCTTTAGCTCTTGAATTGTTACTGGCTTATCGACGTACACCTTTTCTTTTAAATAATCCCAAAATAAGAAGTCTAAAGACAGAATTATTCTTTATTTTCTGTTCTGTTACGAATCAGCTGATTTGTTTTTGTAATTAAAAAACCTTTGAAATTGATTGGTTTTTCTGTTCTGTTGCGCTCCAATTTGTTAAAATAAAAAACTTGTTAAGTAATTGTAAGTGACAGCAAAATAAATAATAAAAAATACATATTTAAATTGAAATAAACTGTTTTTTGATTTTAAGAATTCATAAAATTTAATTTCTTCAAATTTATGTGCATTAAAGTTATTGAAATAAAAGAATGGACGTTGCAAAACTAATAAATTTGTCACAACTAGCTGATAACTACCCTAGAGGGAAGCGAACTGACACCAAAGTAGTCCCGTGATAGGTCTTTGGTGGTAGAGACCGGTTCTAGTTTTAACACTATGGATAAGACCTATCACTTTTACATGGGGTTGTCATTGGAGGGGGTCAATTGACACCATATGACCAGTCACACATCTATTCTCAATGGACGTGTTAAGTGACAGTTACTACAATGAAGTGTTATTTCAATACAATGTAGTATAATTTCAACAAAAAAAACAAATTTTAGAAAGTCCCAAAAATGTGTCACATCACTTTAACGCGAAGCTCGATTGGTATCTTTCCATGGTTCAAATTGTTTTAGTCTGAAATTGAGAAATGTCAAATAAAATGCAGAAAAAAACTTGACGTTTAGCCGTGGTTCACTTTGAATATCGGCCCTTTAAATTTAACCACTTGTTACAATATCACAACAAAAATTTAAGACAATAAACACTGATGCCTGATTCATAAAAAAATTTTACATTTTATAAAGGTTTACAGAACAAATGTTCAATGAAAATTTTTCTTAATAAAGGTTTGTTAAATCTTATAATCGATTATGAATATGTGGGTGAATATAAAGCACCAGCCCATGTGGTTGAAAAGGAATCGAATGTTTTTGTTGACATCTTAAAGTTTTTTTTCAAAATTTATTAATTGAATCTACAATCGCACAGTAAATCAAAAACTAGACTTTAAAACATGGTTGCAATTTTTTAATGAAAAAGGTTTTTCACAAGTGTTAAAAAAGACAGTGACGCAGGCGAAGTTTTCGTGGTCGCTATAGATTTGATTTATGAACTGGTTTATGAAAATTAAAACGTTTCTGATAAATTTCTAGTTAAGTGTGCTTGTTTATGATTTGGTGTGGGTATATTAAATATAAACTTACAATAGGATTATGCAACATGTGAAATTCAAACTTTTTCTCCTTCTGAATCTCCCACGGCTTAAGATATAAAAAATGAAATTTTGAGGCTCTTGATCCATTTTTTCCGGATTAGCTTGTTCTCTTGTTCTAGCTTCAGCTGTGGCGAAGACAGAAAAATAAAACTCCAATTGGTTTCCGAGATCTGGAAGTAAGAAAAATTACATGTTCTCCGGAGAAATCAAGTTTAAGCCAAAATGTTCATGAGCAAATAAAATCTAAACGGCAGCGAAACTAGCAAAAAGCAAATTGAGTTTTGTGGGCTTTAATTAGTACTTCGAGAAATTCGACACGAAAAAGAGTTTACACTAATGACCTTAAAAATTTTGTACAGTGTAATTAATCAAATCTGATTGTAAGTCCTAAGTTTAAGTTCTGCCAATGTCGGAAGAAAATTTTCCAGATCATAAGGTCCTTAGCGCTCTTTTGATTTGGTCAGCGCTGCAGTGTCTTCTCCTTAAGCGAAAATATTTTAAGCTATTGGATTTGGATGCAGCTCGAGCCTTTTTAGAAATTTTATTGAGTATTATTTGAACATATATAATCATATATGATCACATATGATCACACAATACTATTAAAAAAATTTACCAATTCTGGTTAAAATACAAAAAGCTTAGGGGCAGTAATTCAGGGACCTAAAATAATGGTTTGAAATTTAACAAGTAAGAGTATAATATTCGGCTGTGCCGAATATATCCTTTTACCTTCGGTGACGGGTATAAAAAAGAGTAATTTTTGGGATTTCAGTATTTTGATTATAACTCAGCCATTTTTAAACCGATTTGACAGATTTATATACCGACGTGTTAATGTCCATTAATTTGAACTATAAAAGTTGGCCTCGGGAGAATCTATGGTTCCCGATAAAGCGTGTTAACCGATTTTTCCGAAATTTTCAGAAAATATTTTCTACTAAAAATTTCCAATCTTTTGATATATAAGGCGTAACCATAGGTTATATGACAGTCCGAAAATTCAGGTTTTTATACAATATTTGATATTTTTTGTACAGAAGGTACCATGGTATGTGTTGACAATTTAAATGTTAGTACCTTATTTGGAAACTAACGGCAAAAGCCAAAGTAAAGATATAGAGGAAAAAGTAATAAAAATACAACAACAACAACAACAAGGGATTTTTGTAAAAAAGTAGAGGTAATCGTGGTTTTTTGCTTGGACCGATCTGGTTGAATTTCAATAGCAAAATTATAATAAGAATACCTGACAGAAATATACACCAACTAAGATGGACGGACAACCGGGTTTGAACTTCGCTTTTCATAAGGACCCAGAATATATATACTTTATAGGGTGTAGGATCAATATTGTAGAAATTACAAACGGAATGACAAAGTTATATATACCCTTTTACCTTCGGTGAAGGGCATAAAGACAAAAAAAGCATATAACTAGAAGTAGATGATGTTGGAAAACTGAATTTTTATGCTACAATGTATTGATTTTTATTTTTTCAATCAAAAATCTGTGGTTTTCATGGGCAACCGCGTATGTCTATTTTTTTCGATTTTGAGATGTGGATGCCAAATTGCCTAATTTTAAACGCTCTTTACAGGTTTCTTAAAATTTTTGAAAAAAGATGGATCAATACCGATTTTTTAACGTAATAACAAAGTTCAATAAGTGCAATACCTAGCCCGTATTTTGATCTAGAATGGCTTTTCGGCTCTACTAAAAAAATTTGATTTAAAGACATACGCGGTTGCCCATGAAAACCACAGAAATAACAGTTTTTTTTTATTTTTATTTTTTCGAGCAAAAAAAAAAAAAATTATTTTCTTAAGATATGTACGTGTTATAATTATTTAGTTGACTTTAAATATTTATATAAATGCGTGATCATCATTGGGATTTCTTATGCACATTATATGCTGGCTTATGATTTAGTGTGCGATAAATTTATTATTAACTAACAATAATTTACTAAATCTTTTTTTAATTCCTAAGTTTACATCCTGCCACTTATTGAAGAAAATTCTCCTGACCACGGTTCTCGTCTTTTTAGGGGTTTAGCGCTCTTATGACTTAGTGCCTCTTCTCCTTTAGCGAATGTGGCCGCTAGGGGGCCGCTAGGGGGCCGCTAGGGGTGAGATTTGGATGCAGTTTGACTCTTTTTAAACATTTTATTTAGTATTTTGTGATAATAGTTTTTACTGATGGCACCCCAAGGTCTTTGTGAATGTTTAAGTTTTTTACGTACCAGAGAGCAAATGTGATGATCTGAAGAACTTTGTTTTGCCGCCTTTGGATTTTTAATACCGTATTACCAGATTGGCTTTAAGATAGAACTGAAAGCAGAAGTTAATAGGCTAGATTCTAGGACAAGGGCAGAATTTATTCTAATGTGCAAATTTAATTCAATTGCTTTAAGTTTTATTTTAATTAACTTTGCCTTTATATGACAATTTCATATTAACCGTCGATCTAGATGTATACCGAGGTATTTTACATTCGAATGATTTGATATTATTTGATTCTCTACGCAAAGTAAATGTTATATTTTTTCAATTGAAATATACTTATGGTCCTGTAGGTATCCAGTGCATCCCTGTGGCAATTCAGCATTAAACGGTTGAGGAGTACTTAAAAAATGTTCTTCTTTACTAATAATTTTTCTACCAGTCACCAGAGCTTCTGTGTATTTACGGGTAAGTTAGGCTCCAGTTTACGTATTACAGCTCAAAGTGTCCTGATTGGTGAAGAGTTTGTTTTGCAAATATTAAAAAAATGCGCCAGGAAATCTATATATTCGACATTAAATATCGATTGCGCCGAACTCGTTCTAGATTCTGCAAAACAAAAATTAAAAATGTTCGAATAACTTAAACACCAGTCCTATTCTAAAAAAAAGTATGTTTGGCTATTAAAGTAGATACAATAACAGAAAAGCCACTTTTCCTCCCTGGCTGTTATTCTTCAATGCTTTTTTTGTCTTGACGACAATTTTATTTATTTAAAATACGTTTTATATTATTCAATTTCCCAAGGAGGCTTTTAAATTGATAATTCTTTTCGTTTACACTTTAACACCATTATAAATATTTAATAATGGTAAAATACACAGCAGCAAATAATTTCTAAACGAAATTAATTTTTTTTTTTAAATAGAATTAACATGACATTTTTATTGTGTGCAATAAAACTGTATGTTGACTATTATATCAAAATGGTTTAAGTTTCTTACTTTTGGTGTTTCTTTAATATCTAACAAGTATCTTACAAAAAGTGATACAATTTTTCGGTCCATTTTCGAATATTTTTAGGAAGTTAGCAAACTCATTACGAAAAGTGTTTGGCGAAGTGCTTTATTTATGTCTGCGATAGGAAACCTATACTATTGCATTTTGCGACTTTTTATGCTTTGTAAAATTTTACTGGTTACTGACAGTATATATATTTTATACATTTTTCGTAATATCTTAGGCATTTACAGTCCGATCTTAAAGTATGATATATCATGTCTCCAGAAGACCAATTTTTTGTCCTTAAGGGCCATTGACCTCAAGTATCTCGTTCTAATATTTATCCTGCAGGCCTCTGTTCGCACGACACTAATGCCAGAAAACTAAAGCTCGCTAGAAACTATTTAACTTTTGCGAAGGAATTAATTCGATAATTCCAGCAGAAATATTTTTAAATTAAATTATACAAAAATATTTACCGTTTTTTCGAAAATGGAGAAGGTTGCACCACATATATTCGCGTAACTCAAAAAGGGTTAAGTGAATTGAATAAGCTAAAAAACGGAAATTTTGCAATAAAATTACCTTTAAGGATGGCTATACCTTTTTCCAATCTGCGCTCGTTTTAGAAACATTATTGAGAAAATTATTTTTAGCAAAATTTCGGAATTTTTGTTATATAAAAATTCATAAAAAATGCAGCTATGCCTCTAACGTATAGAAAACGAAGTTCCAAACAAAACAAGCCGTAAATAAATAAAAGCTCTTTGCAACTTTTGATTTTATTTAGAACAGACGAAAAATCTTTTATTTAATTTAAGAATATCATAAAACCCCATATTTGTATGGGGGCCTTCTAAGGGGTGGTGATAAAGGGCAAGTATGTTTTGAAAAAGGTTTACGAAAAACTAATGAAGTCCGGTCATACATTTTATCCCTCTAGGTGCGACAACATGGCAGATATGGGACTTTTTTTTAAAAAAAATATTTCTAGTTTGTGTTGAACATTTTGAATGGGAGCCCCTTAAGTAATAGAGAAAGCGAGTTGGTATGTTAGAAATAAATAATGGAGATAAAAAATAAAGTGGGTTTCGTCATACATTTGACCCTTCTAGAAGCATCTTGCGCGCTGCAGGGGCCATACAAAAACATTGATGTATCTGCTTTAAAATCGGACTGTAAATGCCTAAGGTATAACGAAAAACGTAAAAAGAAGACCCCTACGTTCGGCAAAAAAAAATTTATTTTTCGTACCTCATTGCAAAAATACTTTTTATTTGAGGGTTTACGGGGAAACTCTTTTTTGATTTACGGTCTAGTGCCCATGTATGAATTCTACATATCGTTAGCTGAAATACAAAACAACGTGACTAACTAAAGATGCAAAATCGGGTTTTTGAGTGATTATGATGCATATGAACGATCTTCATGTCCTCTCCAATTTTTACTGTAATATAATAAAAATTAGACATATTAATAGCGAAAATCTAAAGCACGTAACAACAAGTGCAAGTACTATATAAACAAAAAGCACGTAACTACATACTTGTTGGTTGAAAATAGTAACTTACACATATTCATTTCTATTTAATTTTATTAATTCATAGTAGGTTTTGAATTTTACTAGCGGATATTGCTACTATGCTTCTCTCTCCGCCCCTCGTAGTCCTATTTTTTCTTTGAAATTTTAACTTTTTAAATTATAATTAATTTTAATAATGTTTTCACTCATTTTACCCTGAAGAAATACATATCATATACATATATGTATGTTAAAAATTGTTTTTCGTTTTATGTAAGTGTGTAACTATTAACATGAAAAGTGACAAAATGAGTTTGGAAAGTAAAAATGATTTTGAAAAAAGTTTGGAAAGTTCTGTTATTAATTCCAACAAAATTAGAAATTTCAAACAGGAAACAAAAATAAACGTATATATGGCAAAAAGTATCGGGGAATATCAAATGGAAATATGAGCAATATATCAGCAAGGCAAATGAAGGAATCATGTACTTCAAATTTTTGTGAGGAAAGGAAATATTTGACCTATTCCTGAAAATGTGCTGGAATTAAAAGAAAGTATTTGCCAAAAGTCTTATTGAATACTCGGAAAGAAGATGTGTTTGAATGGAAAATTCTCGACGTTCCAATACAAAATCGTATTATTTGGCATATGGCCAAATCCGCAAGCAAGTATGGAGTAAAATGTTTCTTTTCACTTTAGGAATTTCTGAAAATACTGCAAGAATATGGACAGCACATCAAGGCATTTGTAAAAGTAGTGAATGACAAATGAGGTAAAAAGGTTCAGTACGAGAAACGAATTACGAAAAAAAATTATTTTGAGACGAATTTTACCACGTATAGACAAATTTTTAATTTGTATCTCGAAGAATGTAAGACAAATGAGGAAAATGGCGTTATTCCAGTTTCCTTCCCGTATTTTATGTCAACATTGAAGGAGGCAATTACTCATTATTTAAGCCGAGAAATGATCAGTGCGATATCTGCTTACCATTCAAAGCAAATAAAATAGAAATTATGAAAAATTAAAAGGAAAATGATGTAGAGAGCGCAAAGGCGGGACTATATTTTCTCTTCTGTATAGATGTGCAGGCGTATAACACCACTAAAGGCTGCTTCCTCGTACTATAAAATGAAATTGCAAGTCCACAATTTTACGATTTATAATGTTACTTCGCACGAATCGGATAATAACGTTTGGGACGAAAAAGAGGGAAACCTCGTGCATCAACATTTACAATTTGTATTATAAATCATTTAAGAAATGCAATTTCTCAGTGTAACTCTATTAATCATATAATTATATACTCTGACATCTGTGGTTATCAAAACAAAAATGTTGTAGTGTCAAATGCTCTACTTTCGTTTTGCAAGAAAACAAATTCGACTATTGAACACAAATACCTAGTTGTACGGCACACACAAATGAAGTGTGACTCAACACATTCGCTCAAAGTGCATCATTTGACTCATGAAAACTTGCTCGATTACGAATCAGTTCCCAAACTTTATTCATTAATATGACCCAGTAAGGTACTATTTTGAATGTTCCTTATACAGACTCATTGAAACTTTTTTCTACAGATAAAAAGGTTGGAGATCTCTCAGTCAATATGAGTCGGGTATAAGCCAAAGACCCGTCAGGAGTAATTTATTTTAAAGTAAAAGCAACAGATGAGTATAAGGAAATTCCGCAGAGAATTGGAAACAAATTAAAAGCGTTTGAACCTTTGAAATTACATTAACAACGAATTAAAATATCAAACAAAAAATGGCAACATCTTCAGGACCTTAAGCCGTTTTTTCCACCCGATTGCCATTCTTATTACAATGAAATTCCATTTGAGAAGTAGTTAAAGTTCTATTTTTTCTTTTATTTGCACTGTAGTTATTGTTGTGAATTATCTTTTGTTTTTGCAAACCATTTTTTACTTTCATATTTTGCAAACAAAATAAATAATAAGTTAGGTGCTTTTGTTGAAGAAAAAAACGAGTTTAAAAGCACGTAACTAACCTAACTCTTTGAAACATGAATAAATTATTATTTTTATTCCAGAAATGGATTAATCGATCTATCTTTAGCAAATCTGCGATATTCGATTACCAAAATTGCATTTATTTTTCAATATATAACATTTTTCGTTTCTCCTGTAAAATAGTAAAAATGCGAGTTACGTCGTTTTGGATTTCAGATGACGATATGCTGTTAAGTTCTCTTCAATGTGCATGCACACGTACGTAACACAACAGAAAAGAGAAAACGCAGTATTTTTAAAATATTTTTGACCCCTAAGAAGTGATTGTTATGGAAAGATGAAAGCTCAATACCTCTAGATTTGAATGTTTAATGAAAAATAAAAAAATCGCTATATTTCCACACACAGAAAACAAATTGGTTAAGAAACGGTTGTAGTAATAAAATATTGATCAAGTAACATAATTTATTGTTGCAGCTATTAAAAATGTGTAGTTCTAACTGATTTTCAATTCTCTTGATTATCAAAACGTTGTTCTAACTGAAATATGATTCCTTCAACTCTCTTATTAGTTATGATAACTAATTTAATTTAGTTCTAAAAATTAGTACAAATGGTTAGAATCACAACCAAATTTAATACAGGGCAATACTGAATATTGGTCATTGCAATCAATAATTTGCTTTCGTCAATAAATTTTGTAATATAAATGTTTATTCATTTATTGCAGCTAATTATTGATTGTTGGAATAGTTTCAATTCGAGTACAACAAATGAAAATATAATTATTCGGAATTCACAACCAAAAAATAGTTAAAAGCCCCAATTGCTTACTAAATTTTATGTCAAAACATTTGATAGATTAAAATAATTTTTAATTTTATATTTAAAAAATATCTTTGCGGTCAAAAATGGAAAATGTGCAAAAACTTAATAAATAGAGGTAAGTAATTTACGTATTCTTACAGGTATGAACATATAAACGTACATATGTATGTATGTATTATTTTTTTTAATGCCCTACAAATTATATTGGACTACTTGATCCATTTTGATCCTGGGCTGGTCCAATGTAATGCAAGTATGCATCATGTCATTATTAAGAAGAGTTTGCAGTGAAACGACATGTCTTCGTTTTTTAACGACATGTTTTCGTTTTGAAACGATTTAAAAGCTGATCCTATTGTGTATACAATGGAGTAGTTTTAAGACTTCTTCTTTGTAATGCAAGCTGGGTTACATGGTCCTGCCCTAGGAAATCGTACTGTAAAATAAGCCATTGTTTCTATTCATTGGGATTGCCTTTGGACAAGTCCTTGCCCCTTATGGGCTACATTTGACCGGTTAAAAAAAATATATTGATAACGACAATTAAATCTCTTGTTCTGAACGCCAATTATGTGTTAATTCAGTTGCAGCTATCATATATTCGGGTATAAGCACAATTTTGTTTCTTATGATCATACTAACAACTAACAATATCTGTTGTTATGACTGATATTGTACTAAAATTCAAATGTTGCTTTCAAAACTATTATGCTAAGTAACGAAATTTTCAGTAATTGGAACCGAATTGTGTGATAGTACATGCAACCGACGAAATTTGATTGGCGCCAAATTCGGTTGTGATCACGAATCTGTTTTCTCTGTGCATGAAGGATAAAGTTGATATCACCGCTCCAAACTTATGTGACAAAGATATATTGTAAGAGGAGGTGTTTAAAAAAATTTTAATTTGTATATAAAAAATGTAATGAATGAAAATTAGTAAAAGGTAAGACATGCTAAAATAAAGTATAAGAAAAAGTTAATCAGATTTTAGTCACCACACTGGACTGTAAGAATTAAAGTGCTTTTTAAGTTTTTGGGTAATTTATTTTCTATTTCTAACATCTTTTTGAATTCTTATATGTTGCTTATCGCTTATTATAAAAATTTGTAGAACTGTACTCATGGGCAGCAAGAAACAATTTTATGGAATATGCAATCGCCATTTACCGTTATAATTTTCTTGCCAATATATTCATACGTAATCTAAAATAATATTTTTGTATGCGTGGGATGAGTGCAACCAAAGCGTTTTACTAAAAGCAATGCATAAATTTCGGAATTGGGATAATCACGATTAAGATGATGATGACGATATGCCTTTATCGATGTTGTGTCTACAAGATCCTTTTTGATAATCGCATATTCGCAGAGACACAGCAGATGTTGAAAATACTTGCGCCTAATTCTACACTACCAGGTCAAGAGATAACGGCATGGAATAAGGATTCACTTGATTAAAACGAAAAGGACACAGGGACGAATGAAGGTTGGGTTAATATTTTCGAAGCTCCAGAGTTCAAGTGGAATGATATCGGTTCATAAATGAATGAGCAAAAACACGTCTGCCTCTAATTTTCATCCATACAATTCTTTGTTGTTTTATTTTATTGTGTTAAATATTTGTTTGCCTTTTTTATATATAGAGCAATTCCATATGAAAGCGATCACCTTTTGGACGACCCCTCTCCGATTTTAAAATAAATAGTCTCAATCGATTGCCCAGCAAAAAATAATGTACCTATAATATTTTTTTTTTTTATAGTGACTGGTTTAGTGGTGGTGTACACCACTGTCATGTGACAAAATTGAAGAATTCTTCATAAGGGACCTCATTGAAAGTTGTTTTAAAAAAAAACTACTAAAGCGATCGCAACGAGTGATAGCTCGTTGGAAAGGTATTGAATCAGGCTTTAATTGAAAAATAAAATTTTCCTAATTTTTCTTAGAAATTTACCTTTAAATTTTCCCATGAAAATTAAATTTTCCGATTTTCCACAGAAGCTCCTAAATTTTCCGGCTAATTTTTTTTTTTTGGATTCCTCATAATTTTTGCTTTAAGAATCAGCAATAAAAAAATGGGCCCCGACTCCTTGTATGGACAGGAGAAGAGCATTTAAGAGACCACCTTGTTAAAAATACATTTTAAAAATTACACTGTGCATGAAATTGACACTTTTTTTTCGTGACAAGCCGGGCACATGGCGTTTTAACATAATTCGGGGACGCTGAATCCAGTGGTGCCCGCGGTTTTTTCTGATTGGCTCTGGTTTTCGAGATATACCGTTATTTCGAAAATGGAGGAGGTTGCTCAACATATATTCGCGTAACTCAAAAACGGTTTAGTTTATTGTAATAACTAAAAAATTCCGCAATAAAATTTCATTTCAGAAAAGTAAAACTCTTTTTCTAATATGAGTAGTCGTTATTGAAACATAATTTTTTTTTTTCAAAAAAAAATAAATTTTTTTTATCGAAATTTCGAAATTTTTGTTTTTTAAAAATTCATAAAAAATTAAAAAATGCAGCTAGGCTTCTAATTTTTTGCAGACTTATAAAAAACGAAGCTACACACAAAATAAGCCATAAATGATTAAAATCTGTTTGCAACTTTTGATTTTATTCACAATTAAAGAATTTCATAAAACGCAATATTTGTATGGGAGCCCCCTAAGGGAAATTCTTAAATTAATGAAAAATTTGTCGACTTTTCTGAATAAAATCAAAAGTTGCAAACAGATTTTAATCATTTATGGCTTATTTTGTGTGTAGCTTCGTTTTTTATAAGTCTGCAAAAAATTAGAAGCCTAGCTGCATTTTTTAATTTTTTATGAATTTTTAAAAAACAAAAATTTCGAAATTTCGATAAAAAAAATTTATTTTTTTTTGAAAAAAAAAAATTATGTTTCAATAACGACTACTCATATTAGAAAAAGAGTTTTACTTTTCTGAAATAAAATTTTATTGCGGAATTTCGGTTTTTTTAGTTATTACAATAAACTAAACCGTTTTTGAGTTACGCGAATATATGTTGAGCAACCTCCTCCATTTTCGAAATAACGGTATATCTCGAAAACCAGAGCCAATCAGAAAAAACCGCGGGCACCACTGGATTCAGCGTCCCCGAATTATGTTAAAACGCCATGTGCCCGGCTTGTCACAAAAAAAAGTGTCAATTTCATGCACAGTGTAATTTTTAAAATGTATTTTTAACAAGGTGGTCTCTTAAATGCTCTTCTCCTGTCCATACAAGGAGTCGGGGCCCATTTTTTTATTGCTGATTCTTAAAGCAAAAATTATGAGGAATCCAAAAAAAAAAAAATTAGCCGGAAAATTTAGGAGCTTCTGTGGAAAATCGGAAAATTTAATTTTCATGGGAAAATTTAAAGGTAAATTTCTAAGAAAAATTAGGAAAATTTTATTTTTTAATTAAAGCCTGATTCAATACCTTTCCAACGAGCTATCACTCGTTGCGATCGCTTTAGTAGTTTTTTTTTTAAAACAACTTTCAATGAGGTCCCTTATGAAGAATTCTTCAATTTTGTCACATGACAGTGGTGTACACCACCACTAAACCAGTCACTATAAAAAAAAAAAATTATGTAGGTACATTATTTTTTGCTGGGCAATCGATTGAGACTATTTATTTTAAAATCGGAGAGGGGTCGTCCAAAAATTTGCCAATTTTGATCGTTTTCATATGGAATTGCTCTATAACAAACACAAACACGATTTGCCGCTTAAACAGAGAAATGTGTATATCCGCTTAGCCGCTGAACCGATCATTACAAAACTTTTACAGTATATTGATTATCTTCTGGAAGAAGCTATAAGCTATATATTTTGTTTTAAAATTTTATATCTTGGCTATCAATACATTACATCCTACAAAATGCAGGCGGGATTAGAGAAGTGGGCGTGGCACAAAAATGGGTTTTTTTATATCTGGAGAACGGTAAGAGAAAATTTGTTCAAAATTGGTACACATAACTGGATTTCAATACACAACCTTTTTTAAAAAAAAATTAAACGGCTTTTGAGAATTGGGCGTGGCACCTCCTGTACAAAAGTATTATTGATATTGTATATCTGGCGAACGGCAAGATGCAAAGTTTTCAAATAGAGTACAATCATCATGGTTATCAATACACAACATCCGATAAAATTCAGGTGGGGTTAGAGAAGTGGACGTGGCTTTATTTATATCCAAGGAACGGTGTTTATATAGCTTTCCGTTCATATCGCACTACGGTGAAGGGTATTTAAAATTCGGCATGGGTAAACGAATATAGCACATTTGTCTTTTATTTTCCAAAATCTTTTTATCATTAATTAAGAAAGCAATAATGTACAAGAATACTTGTGTGTGTTTTATTAATAATCTGCCATGTGCTGGAAATCAAAATTGAGTAAAATTGAAATGGAAGAAAATTTTAAATTATTTTTTTTTTTTTAAATTGACCGGTGTTTTTTATGATTTTTAAATTATTCTAAAAACTTAAGTATCAAACAAAATATTTTTAAAATCCTTTAAAACAAAATCGTTTAAGAAATTTGTTCGATTTTAATTTCACTTGAATTCGATTACCAGAACATGACTGAATATAAATACAAATTTAAGCTTTGCTTATAAACCCAATAAAACACTCAGCACTATATTCTCTGCAATAAAAACTCCAATAGACAAACAACAACAAAACAACATTGTGTACGAATTACAATGTAAAGGGAATAACGAACAAAGTTGCGAACTCATATATATTGGAACAACAAAACGATCCCTTGAAACTAGAATGGGAGAACATATGATGGATATACAAAGGAAAAAAGAAACGACAGCATTATCAACACACATCTTAAATACACAACATAAAATTGATTTTGAGGGGGTGAGAATACTAGATAAAGTAAGGGGGACAAGAAGAGATTTACAATTGAAAGTCTAAGGATACAAGAAAACATAAAGAAAACGATGAATATCAAAGAAGACACTAACAATATTAGCGCAAATTATAAAGTTGCAATTTCTAAATCGTTACAGTGATACTTGGTTGTAATATGTGTTTAACTTTAAATTTATGTTTTATGTTTAATGTTACATGTAAAAGAAGAAATTTAACTTAATGTGAAAAGCTCATATTGTAAGTTTAACTTTTTAATGTAATTTATTTGTATTTTTGTTAATTTATATATTTTTTAAAATTTTAAATAGACGCTCCCTTGAAAAAGTCGACAAAAAATCGACGAAACGTCGGGAAAACTGTAATAAAAAATTGCTTTTTATTTACATTTATTAACCTTAGGCCCTATTAGCTTAAATAAAAAACAAATCAATTTAACA
The DNA here is from genome assembly GCA_963931875.1 of Pollenia griseotomentosa. Taxonomy (NCBI): domain Eukaryota; kingdom Metazoa; phylum Arthropoda; class Insecta; order Diptera; family Polleniidae; genus Pollenia; species Pollenia griseotomentosa. Next base: position 80,579,947 of record OZ007563.1, read on the forward strand.
ACAAATTGGCCAAATATCAAAAATAACAAATTTAATTGTTACGAGTAGAAACGTGACAATTAAAATCCTATTTTAACACAGTAAATTTAAAACATTTTTATTTTTCATATTAAACTCTTAAACACACAAGTTCATTGCATTTATTCCACAAAAAGAAAAAGAAAAAAACAATGGACAAAAGAAAAACTAATAAAAATCCCTGCATATCCTTTAATGCATACATAAACCCTGGGCTCATTATCATTAAATTTTCCATTCAGTTATTCATTTTACACAATACTTTTGCTGTTGCTATTAATATTTATTCATTTGCTTGTTACTTTGTGGTGGTAAGAGGAGGAGGAGAAGCTGGTGGGAAAGGCAAATTATACGAATATACGAAAATAAACGACGAATAACTCTGATTCATTAATGAAAATTTTGCGATATTTTGTTCGTTTTTTGTCCAGAAAAGTTTACAACATGAAACATTTTTGGCACAAAAATGAAAACTAAAGTATTTGAGTGGAAAATAATTTCTTATCAGCTATTTGGTTGCAACATTAGTAACATCTAATGACTTGGCTGGATCTTGGCTTTTGGATAGTTTTTATTCATATTATTTCTAAGACTATTTTTACGTGCGTGTTAGTGTGTGTGTAAACTTTGTCTTTATCTTTTATAAAATCTACTACGACTACTACTACCATCATTTAGTTGTTATTCCTTCTGCGTCTCTAAATACCGTGGTTAATTGTTTTATTTGAAATTGTAATTTTGCTTTTCATTTCCGTTATATTTTCTTTTTCTCACCGTGCAGTGCAGCCGCTTTTTATACTCTGGCATTGAGCCAAAATCCCATTTGGCAATTTATTTTTACTTATTTTTTTTTGTTTGTTTTGTTGTTGTTGGCGTTTTTTTTTTTAATACACTATTGTCTAAACTATGCCATCCTACTAACCAAACAGACCAAACATTGAACGGAGCCATTCACTTATAACTAACAGTCATGTTCCAAGTGTGGCTTATATTACTAGATGAGTGAAATCCATGTTCTATTTTTATCTCTCTGTCTCTCTTCCTTTTTTTCTTCAGCATTTACTTGTTCTATATTTTAGTAATGTTGTTGCTGTGTTGTCTACGTCCGTTAAACTGCTCGTTTGTTCCGTGTGGCTTTCACTTCTATAACATTTCCCAGTGCAGTGCAAAAGAGGCTTGACAAGTATTAAATGACACACTAGTTTAGTGGTTTTAGTTTGGAGACACACACACTTGAATGCTTAAATGTTTGAGCCCAGCGGGAAAATTCAGAAGACCTTCTTACTTCAGGCCTTTTTAGAGGCCTGCTTAAAATATTTTTTAATTAAATTACTATAATTGTCTTGTATACTTGGCTCTTTCGTGTAAAAGATAAGATACACATTACACATTCGCTTCTATGTGAAGGGAGTAGAGAAGGAGTCACATTGTTTTTATTGCTTTTTGTACAAGGAACAGAAAAATACCTGTCTTATGGTCCTACTCTGCAATGACAACGTGTGTAAAATAGATATGAGTATGGAATAAAGCGATCATTGTTTGTACTTGCAAAAGAAGGGATATAGAGGCCTTCTAGAAGGCCTCCTTACTCCTTCTTTTTCCCGCTGGGAATGTGTGTGGTAATATCTTTTATTTTAATCGAAATTAGTTTGTTTTGTAAATGCAACACTTGTTTGTATTTGTTGCAACAAGCAACACAAGGAAACAAAAAAATAGGGCGTGAACTAATTATAATTTGTTTAAAATTAAACAAAAACAAAGCAACAAAGTATGAAGAAAATTAAAAATTAAAAAAACCTTTACTTTTAAAGATGTTATAACGTTAACAACACTTTGCTTTAATTATTAAATTAGCAAATTAAATGAACTGAAAGGTGTAAAGAAATTAAACTGATGTTCTGTTTTTACTTTTTATGTCATCAATAAATCTTGACATTTTAGTTTCGTATTAGGAATGCAGCATGATTGGCTTTCAGAATACCAATGACAGATTTTGAGTTGGCTTTCTTTAGTGTAGAATTGATGGCAAACACTTTGTGGTTCGTTTAATGTTATAATTTGTTATTTTATGAGCAAAAAAAAAAAAAAAACTTGTACCTGAACGATTGTCAATAGCGCAATAAATTCGGGCACTTCATCTTCATAATTTAAAAAAATATATTATTTAATGGAAAGTTCTGTTTTTATAGGAAAAATAACTTTTTTTTTTGATATAAACGTTTTTATGTTCCCTAAAATGAGAAATCAGAATTTAGTTTTGAACTTTCAAGACTTTAAGCCAAAACAATCACAACCGTATTCAAAACGAAAATTTGTGTACTCTGACTATACTCCGCTCATCGAGTGAGCAACTAAAATGTTAATTAAGCGTAATCACCATTTAGTCATGAGTTTTTTCAAAACACTTTTAAATCGCCTGATTAAGAAAGATATTTACGTCTCTGTTTTAGTTAAATTCAATTGACAGAAATAGCAACTTGACAGCAATAAATTAGGAGTTAACAAGTATTTGTTCATTCGATAATCAGAGTTTATTACAAAGTGTTTTGAATGAGAAATCCCTAATCAGGGATAATGCAGTAACTAATTTTTGTTTTGAACACGGGTGTCAGTATTTGGGGGTTACATGATTTAACATGTTAAATTGGGTACTGCCTTTAATGTGGGAGATTCTTCTTATTATAAATTGTGTCGTCTGCATAAACCTACTCGGTTTTTTTCTCAGGTTTAATTGTTAAAATGTTAAAAAAATCGTGCCCTATGGAAATAATGCTTTACCAAAAACGTCCCGTAACAACTTAGGTAAAGGGTTTTCTTTTAGTTGCATAAGAACCTTAAATGATAATTTTGTTGTTGGAATGAACTTCTTTTTTAATTATAATCTGAAATATAATTTTATTGCAATTACAGTCAAATCCCGATTATATCCCGATAAATCGTAATTCCCGATATTTCGTAATAATCTGTCGGTCCCTTGAAGAAATCTCGTTAATTCGTTAAATTTCCATGCATTTTGGTCCCCTCGCTAATTCGTTACTTTTTTCAAATAAAATCTTCTTTACCTCTTATAAATCGTAATTGTTTGCTAACTACCACTTATAATTCGTAATAAAAACAACAGAAACATCGAAAGAATGATTTGTTGTTTACCGCTATTTTTTTGCGTGAGTTTTTGCTTTTGCTGGTGTGTGTGTTTATTTTCTTGTTACATGAATAATAAAGAAACAGCAAATTTTTGCAGCCGTTGACAATGGAGAGAAAAAAATAAACGTTGCTAAGCGATTTGAAATTGATCCATCAACTCTAACTTCAGTCCTTTAAAAAACAGAATTTATTATGCAAAAGTCTTCAGGCAGTAAGCTAAAGCGCGAAAAACTACCTGAATATCCAGAGCTTGAAAGTCTTTAGTTTTTAGAATTTGCCATTTTATTTTATGTTTTTATTTTATTTATTTTGTATTTTATTTTGAACAATTGTTTTTTATGTTTTTTTTTTATCGTTTATTTGTATGTATTTTATTTAAATCGAAACCCCGCTAAATCGAAAACCCCAATACTTCGTAAGAAATGGCCGGTCCCTTGCGATTACGAATTATCGGGATTTGACTGTATTTTTTAAATAAAATTTCCGGTATATGTCCACCAGGCGCGGATCCAGCTTGATCCTCAGAGGGGGGGGGGTATTTTTAATGATTCAAAAAAGTAAAAAAATCTGTTTTTAAAAGTTTAATAAAAACAATATGTGTATATTATATAAAAAAAAACTCAACAATAAGGTTAAATAAAATATAAGATCAGTTCAATATAAATTAAAATAAGTTAATCTTTTTAAATAAGCTACCCTACAAGCAGCAGTCACTTCTTTCTTCCCTTTCCTCCCTCCAACTGTGAAGGTCATTTATTTAAGTCATGCTACCTAAAGTAAAGTTTCCGGTTTTGATTCAAAATATTTCTATTAATTTACTTGGGAACATAACCCAACCCTCCCCATCTGACGAGCACGGCCGAATCCAATAGGTAGCCTCGTTCCCAAACTTAGTACCACCAAATTCAGAATCGTTACAGTACGCATGTTTCGAAATCATTCATATTGAATGCAACCAAGTTTCATAAATAGATTTTGATATAAAAATTAAGGGCAAATCAAAAAAAGCATAAATAAATCCGTTGAGACGATCAAACTGGACATTGAAATTGGCCAGTTGTCTTCCACACATAAAGAAAATAGTCCAAAAGGGATGTTATCTATATTATGGTGAACATCTAAATATTCACCATTCTTAAGTTTTTTTTACGTAATTTCAAGCAGCATATTTTAATTTAACTTCTGTCTTAAAGATTTATTGGAGTTAATCCAAACATTTCATTTACGAGTGGTAACTTTTGACCCAAGCATAAAATAAACATAAATTTTATCTTTTAATTGAAATTTTCGTCACTTTTCAACATGTCTACATTTAACATAAAAGCTTTATATTGTTTACAAACTCAAACCTATGTACATATACACACACATACACTATTAAACATTGCAAGACCGTTCACTTACACATCCACGCACATACTTTTTCACACTTAAGAAAAAGTCATAAAAAACTGCTGTTTGTTCAACCTTGTAAATGTTTATTGTTTTTAGTAACTGTTTACCACAAGTGTAAAATTTCATAAAACCATACAGACTTACACAACCAACCACACCAATTTATGTTCGTACAAGAAATATTCTCACACTCACTAAAGTAAGACAAATGTATGCGCTCTTATTTTCTTGACTTTCTCTCCGGCTGGCCAAAAAAGAAAAAAGCAACAAAGCACAAACAAAGAATAATCTACGAAAATAATAAAAGCACAGAATGGGCAAAAGGATAAAAAAGGAAGTAAGATGGTAATACAATGTTATTGTATGTGTAGATGTAAATGGTTTTTCTTAGCTGAACAAAATGCAATGCATTGAAGGCAATTTGTTTATAAACAACAAAAACCACATAATAAATTTGTTGTAGCGGCATTAAATCATGGTTTGTATTTTGTGCAAGTGTTGTTAATATCCTGTTAATGGCCCTGGTAATATTAATGTTGACTTAAAATGCTATTCTTCTTCTTTTTCATTTCTTGCCTTTCGTCTTTATTTAACATGTTTGGTGTGTAATAAAAATTTTTTTTTCTTTTCACTTTTTAGCAGGATGTTTATTACATTAATAAAGATTATATAGAATCCGCGATTAAAAAATAAGAAGGTCGTATCGCTTAATAATCTTTAATGGATTAAATACTTTTTAAATTGTCTTATTTAAGTAGGTGTTAATATTAAAACAACGAGTGTTTTGCTAAAAATTAGGAAAAAGCTTGTGTTTTTCAACTGTATCAAGATAAAATGTATAAAATGTTAAATTTGTATATACATATTCCCAAAAAAGAGATACAAGCTATAAAAAAGTTATGGAAATATGGCTAAAATGTCAATTAAGGTTTCGTGTTGGTGAAATTAGTTTCTTTTCTAATAGAATTGTTGCTTACGAATATGTATATTGCGATATCTAGCGGCTTGTTTAATGAAACTCCCAAGTTCATAAGATCACTAAAAAATTATTAAAAATGGCAAACTATAAAAACTATTTTCAATTTTGTTTCGAATTTTGATTCCAGAATTACGACTAAAGAAACAGTCTTAAAGTTTACATGAAAGTAGTTGGTGTGTCTTTTGTTCTCAAAGTAATAAAAATTTAGCAACTTTTTTCCAAGGACTAATATTTTAAAAAGTGATACATTTGTACGTACAGTGCCGGTCAAAAGAATAGCAACAATAGCTTATTCTATGTTCATTCTAGTGAAAACTAATATATTGTGCTAATTATTTTAAATTAAGTATGCAATACTGTTGTAATATGTATATTCTCTCTGAGCGTCTTTATTTTTTCAAAAAAATGTTACCGGTTCTGTTCCAATGATCGAAATTATAAAAAAACTCCACATCAGAGCAGTCATTAAAATAGCACCAATAACAAAAATTCTTTAAAAAATATTAAAAGTGATTTAATAGTTGAAATAAAAGGATCAACTTCTAAAGGTAAAAAAAAATAAAATAATTCATCGCATATTACATTATTGATAATCATAGAAATGGGACGTGGAAAGCATTGTGGACCTGCAAGACGTGCTTTTATAAAAAAATGGTTTCTGAGCATGAATCATATTCTGAAATAAGAAACTTGATTGGGTGCTCCAATAAAATGATTGTGAATGTAATAAAATTTACTCAAAAGTCGGAAACACGTGGTCGCAAGAAAGTTTTGCCACCATAAATGGTTAAGTGTTTGGTCAAACAATGCAAGAAGAGCCCGTTTATGCCAGCTACAGAGCTAAAAAAGGATCCAAGTGTGACCCCAAGTGTTGAAACTATTCGTCGGAGGTTGCAAGACAACAACTTAAATGCCTGTAGTCCCCGAAAAGTGTCCCTGCTCTCACGTAAGCGTGTTGAAAAACGTTTGGAGTTTGCTAGAACTCATTTGGAATGACCAACTGAAAATTGGAGCAATCTTATTTGGACAAATGAATCCAAGGTTGTTTTATTGGAGGCAAATGATCGCGTTCTTACGTCAGAAGACTCCCTTATGCTGAATTCAATCCAAAATTCACAACGAAAACCGTTAAACATGGTGGTTCAAGCATTATGGTATGGGGGTGCTTTTTCTACTATGAAGTAGGACCCATATATTGAATCAGAACAATCATGGATAAGAAACTATACGTTAATATACTCCAGGAAGAAATGCTACTATATGTTTGTAAGGAAATGCCGCTTCGTTGGGTGTTTCAGCAAGACAATGACCCGAAGCATATAAGCAAACTTGCCAAAAAGTGGTTTCAGGACAATAAAATAAACGTTATGGAATGGCCAGCTCTGTCCCAATCGAGAACTTATGGACAGATATAAAGAAGGGAGTATTCCAAATACAACCAACAAGTTACGAAGCCCTTTGGGTGGCAGTCTGGAATAGAATTTCGAAAGAGAGGTGCCAAAATCTAGTGAAATCGATGCAAAAACGTTGTGCAGAAGTTATTATCAACAATGGGCACGCAAAAAAATATTAATTTCAATATGAGAAGACATCATAAAAAACAGAATTCAAAATTTTTAATTTATTTTTAAATTAAGTATTAATTTTTAATAGGATAAGAGCAATAGTGCTATTTTTTTGACTGAGTGTTTTTTTTTAATTTGTTTTAAAAAAGTTAAAAATTTTATATCAAATAAAAAACCAAATCAATTACTTTTTTTTTAATATTATTTGACAGCCCTGTAAGTATCTTATGGCAAGTATTCAATGAAATCAGTTTGGCCTTTTTACATTTATCTAACGAAGAACTTTTTTCTATATCCTGGTGCTATTTTTTTGACCGCAGCTGGATATATACATGTATGTATACTTTATTTTAAATAATAATTAAAATATCACTCATACGCTTCAGCACCTACAAGAATTTCGATACAATATCTATTGCATACTTATAAGGTGCAAACAATAATTTGTTGCTTTTAAAGTATGATTACTATTAAAAACGTGCGTTTGCAACACTCATACGCATTGACTATAGAAAAGTATTGCATTCTTTCGGTTTTCAATGTAAAGTGTTTGTAGTGACGTATGAATTATTTTCAATTGTAGAGGGGCATAATACTATTGTTATCATCAGGGCAAATTTTTAATACTTTTTGCATGAGAAATATGCCAACTTTTTTTGGAAGAGAAAATATGTATTTTTCCAAAAAATAGGCTTTGCATAAATTTGCATGTTACCCAAGTTGGTAGATTTACAAAAGAGTTGCTTTTGAGTCAAACTGTTGCAATTACAGACTAAAATTATATCGGTCCTTTTTTTTCGTATGCATTTTCTTATATCGACATTTTTACGAAAACTAAAGTAAATAACATTCGGTTAAGGTTTTTTATTTCGTTTTATAAAATCAACTACTAACATTTTTTTTAAAATAAACGGTTGCTCATCCATGTTGGATAATTTATTCTTGAAAATAATATGTATATTTAAAAATGCCAAAAGAAACTATAAATACTTAAATATATGGTGAGAGAAAATCCAAGAATTTAAAGAGTTAATTGTTTCGTTTTGTTTTGTGTGGATTACATGAAGACATAAAAGAAAAGTTCAAAATAATAAAAATTAAATATTTATTTAAGAACAAAACAAAGTTTTAATCGCATTATTAAGGCACAACTATTATGTGCATGATGTAGCTTAAGCTAGTGTCTAAAATTAACGAAAACTCTGCAAATGTTGGAGTGTCAGATCAGTTTCACAATTTGCTTAAGCAAATGGCAGTTTTATAAAACTTGGTAAAAATTTTTCTTACGTTCAATATGGTTCGACACATTTTGTTTATATATATATAATCACAAAGTTTCTTAAGCCAGCTCGTGCACATTTTGACTAGGCCTTTAGTTTTCAAACGTTGTCTAAGTTGAAAAACGTAAAATATGAGCAATAATATTATTAAAGTATGCGCCAGTCATCGACTAATGTTGAACGTATATTTTCAATATATTCTATGGATTTGTGTGCCAACCGGAAACCATCAGAATTTGAAAACCTTCAGGAAATTTGTGTCAATTGTTCTGAAGGCAAGCATTATTATAATAACAAGTAACGAATTGTAATAAGTGGAAATAAGACATCACTTAACTTGTGATAATGTGTTTTAAGTGTAGTAACTGTAAAGCAAAAGTAATTGACACAAAACTAGGCATGTAACTGGATTTTGGGCGGAAAGTGGCTGATTTTATCTGATTCTATTGCTTTGTTTTAAAGGAATTCATCATAGTTATATGGTTCTATCGGGACAATATCTACGAAAGGACTTATATTAACCGAAGTTGTAATATGTGTATATTTATATTTATTTCAGTGACCTGGTAAAAAGTATCAAAATATACCACCTCCTGGGACACCGCCTGTTAAAGTGACAAGTTCCTTTTATATAAGGCTTTAGAACTAAAACCGGTCTTTATCACTTTAGAACTGTCACGTCACACATTTGGTGTAGTTCCCTTTTCCCTAGGCAAGCTTGAAAAAACACATGATAAATAAAAGTTGCTAAAAATTATTAGTTTGTTTTTTATATTATTATATTTTAAAAGCTTGTAAAAGGTGTATATTTAAACTTGCCCGGGCTATTATAATGAGGAAAATATTATTTATAAAGAAAATAAAATTTGTTTTATATTTTAAATTCTTTGGCAATATTAAAATGAGTATCTATTTATACATAAGCTTGGTATGGAATACGAACAGCTGGTCCGGGTCTGGTACGATTTTTTATGACTTCTTATCACCATCATATATATATATATATATATATATATATATATATATATATATTCCTTTTACGCCTACACTATGCATTGAACTTTAACAAGTGATACAATTCATATTTCAGCAATACATAATTGCTTAATTTAGTTATACATATATATTTTGCTGTTATCTGTATGATAACCTTCTGAAAAAAATCAAATAAGATTCAAACTCTATACCGATTTTTCATGTGTTTTAAATTAAAACTGGATTGGAAGAGATGGAGAGCAAACAACAAGTAAAAAAACGACGTACGGAGAGTAAAGTTCTATTTCTAAATTTGCTTGATGTGAATGAGCCTATGGAATTATTTAATTTATTAAATGAACTATCTTATGTCGATGTACAGAGTAATCGCAATAAAAATTCTTAAAAAGCAAATAAACATGTTGAGAGGTTTAAATTATAAATATCACGGTGAAAAAGTTTGGCAAACAACAACTTTGGATTTAGAGTCCCAACTCAAAGAAAAGCTTAAGAATTTGCACTCTTATGTAGATCTCTAAAAATTTTAATAATAAAATAAATTGATGTTTTTAAAAGTATAAATAATAAAGATTTCTGTTAAATAAAATTCTAGTAAAATAACTAAAATTTTTTTTAAAAAATTAAAAATGTAAACTTTAGTGATCAATTTAATAAAAGTTACATACATATTTTAATATACATTTGATACTATTTCATTATCTTATAGATCTTTTCTTTCTCATTCGGTTATTTTTCATCCGATTTTCAAGTTTTTTTTTTTATTTGAAAGATATTTAAATTACCTTTCTAATTATTGAATATTGTTAGTACAAACTATTGCCGCTAGATGGCGTAAAATTCATTTTCATTTTTTTTGAAAAATGCATCAAAACACCCTGTATTTGCAAATATTTTGAGTTCATATGTTCTGCAAAAGTACTCGCCATATGATTTTGTACAAAGTTGCTAAACAACATTTGGTCGAATTCTGGAAATTTAACGGTCAAAAGTTTGATTTTCTTCAAGAACCTAAAAATAACGGTAATTTTGTAAATAACGGAATTATAAAAAAGTCGCGGAATAAAAGTTGCTTCTGATACCCCCAAGAACCATTTTCAACAATTAAAAAGTTCTTTTTCGCAAAAAGTCGATTTTGGCATATTGCTAGTTTTAATGGAAAATATTTTAATAGAAAAAAACAATATCATTTTCAAAGAGTTCACAAGTAATTAGCGCCCTGAATTTGCGTAGCACTGTTCCTGAACCACTTTTTAGTGTACCGATAGACTTATTTCGTTTGGCTTGCTGGCACACACTAAACAAACCCTTTATTTCTAGCTGGCAGTCGATTGGGTCGACTGCTGGACGTACTAGTATTTTATTATTGAGCCTCGACACAAAAGAAATGTTACAGTAGTTATAATAACAAAACCATTTTGTCACATACCAGCTGCACTTTCTTTTAAGTATTAAAAAAAGTCAATTCTTTACGTCTTAATTAAATTTTGCAACAATTCGTTTGCATTGTTAAAATTTTTCCTTTGTTGTTACATTGTTAAAAATGTTCCTTCGTTGTTTCAAATAAATTCTTTTATTTTTCCCACCTTTTACCTTTAATTTGTAAGTTTTCTCCAATTAAGTTTATGTAGTTAAAATGAAATTTTTTGCACTTGTAAAACTATTTGCCATTACACAATATAATTACGTTTTGCTTTAAATTTAACCAAAATTTTGTAACTTTTTAACACAATGAAGACATAAAACGAAGAATAAAAAAAAAAATTAAAAATATATAAAAAGGTGTAATTTTATTTGTCCGCTGTGCATTTAGTTGCTTTTGTTGGCGGTTGTAGAATGAATCTTTTTCTCTCTCTTTCACGTTGACAGCTCAATTAGTAAATTTCTCATTATTAACGTGTTCAAGTGCTTTTTGTTGCTGTGAAATTTCTATGTGTACGATCAAAAGTTTGTTTGTATGAAGTTCATTTGTTTTATAATCTGCAAAATGTAAAGAGAACTGTGTCAGTAATTAAAGCTGCAACACGTAGAATTCATATAAATCATGTCACTTTATTGTTGAAGAAAACAAGAGAAAGTTGAAATGAAAATAAAACTCAGTAGCAAATAAAATTAGCTTAATAGTATTAAGGGCAAATTAACTGACACTTTTTTCTTAATTAAAAAAAAAAAAAAACAACAAGTTAACTTCGTAATGTAAAATCGTAAAATAAAGTACATTAAAACCTTCAAATTAGATTTTCATTGAATAATTTTACAAACTTTTTTAAACAACATTGTAACTTATAGAAAATTACACAATTCAAATAACCACTAGAAATCAAACTCGTATTTCCCTAAAATAATCTGAAATCAGACTCACATTTTCTTTGTAATTTCTAACTCTAATTTCAGTAATAATTTCCCTCAAAAAAGAAAAAAAAAATAAATAAAAAGCAACTAAACTAGTCACAGTCAAAAATACTTGGAATTGAAAGAAAACAAAAAACAAAAGTTTGAAATAATGCAAAGTCAGTCGCAATCAATTTCTATGCAATCGTCAAATCACACAATCTTTATAATGGCTGGTACTAGAGGAATATGGTTGTTTATGAACTTTTTCATTTCTTTCATGTTTTATATTCAATCAGTCTTAGATGGCTGCAGTTTACTCTAATGTACGTTTCGTTTTATACTGTCACTGCTGCTGCTGCAAGCAACTTCTATACGTTAGAGGATTTGCATGTCGTAAGTGAAATTATGTTGAACTAATGTGTAGAAACCTAAAAGTATGCAGAAAATAAAGAAAAATGTAAAATTGAATTCCAAGAAATCAAATAAATAACTATGAAAAATAAGTGCATTTAAAGAAAATGTGAAATGCAAAAAATATTGAATTAGTTAAATTGCAAAATAAATCGATAAACGATATAAATTTTGTAAAAATAATAATGATGCAGATATTTTATTTAGTTTATGTATCTTACTTCAAAATAAATTAGTAAAATACGTTAAATAAAAAAATAGTTAAAAGAGAACAAACATTTAGAAATTCCACTTGTAAAAGATAAAATTCGCAAAGTCAATTAAAAATTGTTCATAAAACTAGAAAATCATCCAAATCCATCTTATGCAACTAAAAATGCGGAGAAGGATTTTAAGAACAAATCTTTCATCCACGTGAATATGGAACGTGATGATGTTTAATTTTTTGGTTTGTATAAGTTTCAAATAAATACAAACGTATATGGAAATAAAAAGACCTCATTACAATCGAAACAGAAAAGAAAACGTTTCCTATGTAATATTTATTGTTAAATATTTTATGCATAAAACACTTGTTTATTTATAAAACAAATATAACCCAGTAAAAACTTCGCCAACTCTTTTAAAATTAATAGCTTCTTTCACTCATTATTTAGTGGCTTTCCCAGCAAAAACTTGGTAATGACTTGCCATTACTGAACAACTTACTTTTCAATGACTACTTCATACTATCTGCATTACATAGAAGTAGTTTAGTAATGGCTGACATATAATCTGATACTTAAGTACTTGTGTATGAGTTGGTTAGCGCTCTTAATTGAGTAAAAAACATAGCTTTTTATACAAAAACTACACTGCCCCAGTAGACAATCTGGTAGTGAGCTAGTCGCGATCGAATCCTGGCAGAGACAGAAAAATAAATAAAAAATAAAATATGTAAAATCAAATAAGAAAAAATAGAAACAAAAATAAAATAAGAAAAAATAGAAAAAAAATAATTTAAAAAAAAAATTTTTTTCTAATCCAAATTTTTTATAATTTTAATTAGGCTTAAGTTCATTAAATTTAATTTTCATTAAATTATCTTTATGAAGAAAGGAATTTTACAACATGAAAATTAACTAAAATTGTTATTGATAATCTTTCATTCTTGACCGTGGCCGGGGCTCGAACCCGGGCCGGCAGGTTACCATGACATGTTTCGATCGCAACCACTCGATCTCCTCAGATGGATTTTTTTTTACTTTATTGAAAGTATTCATCCAATGAATAACACTACATGTTAGTTGTAATTTTGGTGACATCGAAGTAATAAGTTATTTAACTCCCTATTTGTAAGCGAGAGTGGTAAGTACTTGCCTCCAATGACATCACCGTGTTAAAATAATGAGTTAAAATGCCAATGTATGAGTAGTGAAGAGTCGTTATATTAGCTGCTTTTATAACTACTTATATTTCAGATGTATGAAGGTAAAAAATAATGACTTACATTTATTTGCGTTCATTTTGGGACATCCCTTGTAAAATTAATTGGTTCTTTCAGTAGAATTTAAAGACGTATTTCTACTTTTTCCTGATTACTTAAAACATTATTTTGTAGGCGAAGTTTTTACTGGATATTTATTAAAAACCGAGTCGTAAACTTTAAATATTTCAACTTATTTCCTCTCTTCATTTTACATTAAAAGTTTAACTATACACCCCTGTTTTTAAATCACGGCAAACGGTTCAAAAGCACGATTATTATTTCTTCGGTGCGTTTTTTTATTACAAACTGACCATCAAAAATCGGACGTGTTTTTCATTTTGCTACCATTTGCGTGCCTGTTCAATATATTGGACAATTATTTAGAATATCTAAACAATTTAATTAAGTTTTGTTTTAAATAATTTTTTTTAATTTAATACATAATTCATATTTAACAAGGTTTTAACACATGGCAGTAACACGTTCAAGTATTTCTGGATATGTTTTTAGACATAGTGCTTGTCAAAACTCATAAAATTTTAAAGGTGTAAAGTAGGCTGCATGCAATTATTAGGCATTTTTGTTTCAAGATATCAGCAAGAAAACAATTTAAAAAGATAAAAGAAAAAAAAATGACTCATTAAAAATGCCATCAGCTGTTTTCTTGACTGTAATTTGAAACACGCAATTAGAAAGAAAATTTTAAACAAAGTTCGCACCAAATTGTAGAAGTATGCATGATGAAAAAGTGTGAGTATACTAAAGCTTAAACGATAATTTAAGGCAAAACTTGATCTTGTAACCGCCTTTACTTTGAAAACCAGGGATGCCAACTTTTAGGACACTAAACGCTGCCTTTGAAAAACGGGCTGAATTGAAAAATATCGGAATAAGTACATACATTATCATGCAATTTCTTAATAAAGTGCAAAATTTTTTTTTTTTTTTTTGAGTAAAACACCAAATATTTTAACCAAAAAGATTAAGTAAAAATATATTCTTGAGTATTTCATCATTTTACTTTCAATTCAATTAACAACTGAAGCACAAATGAAGCTTTAAGCTTCGTTCACAATGGCAGCAAAATTTTCACTGGTGTTCACAAGAAAGCAATAATTTTTTTTCGCTACCACACAAATTTTGATTTAAGAAAAAGTTTTTAAACTTTGTCCACAATAGTACAACGTATTTATTTATATTACTTTTTAAAACATTTTGGTAAAAGAACAATTTTGATTTTTTTAGTTGAACTGTTAATTTTTAATTTTTGATATTCTTTAATTAGGCTCGAGTTCATCAAATTTAATTTTCATTAAATTATTTTCACTGAGGGAAGGAATTTTACAACTTGGAATTTTTATTAAAATTTATTGATAATTTTTTTTTTTTTTTTTAAGATCAACCCGGGTTCAAATCCCAGCCCAGCCAAGAAAAATTATCAATAAATTTTAATAAAAATTCCAAGTTGTAAAATTCCTTCCCTCAGTGAAAATAATATAATGAAAATTAAATTTGATGAACTCGAGCCTAATTAAAGAATATAAATTTTGGTAAAATTTTCATTCAAAACTAAATAAAATGGTTATAAACGTCATAAGCAATTTCATACCAAAAAAAAAAGTAGAAGTTGACTCAACTTTAAAAAAAACCTTAAGCTGGCCACACACTAGTGATTTTTGCGTGTGATTTGACAGCGTACCATTTATCCACATACGACGAACAAATCACAATAACCTTAAACGTCGAAAAGACAACATGAATTGTGAAGCGGATGATGCAATTGCACTTTTGATAATTTACTTATGTACACAATAAACAAAAAAAATTAAAAAAAGAAGGAAATCAAAGATGAATAAAAAAAAAACAACTCCGCAATAGATACAATTCGATGTTTTATTGTACACTAAAATAAAACAAATTTCTAAATGATCGCACACAAGCCCACCAACACATCCAACAAATCATAAGAAATTGAAAATTTATAATTACTTGTGATTCGTGCGCGTATAGCCCCATTAACAAGTAACAAGACGTCGAGAACGCACAAATCACAACCACAAATCACTAGTGTGTGGCCAGCTTAAGTTAAATTTTTGTTAGAAAAATTAAAAGAAAATATATGAAATATTTTAGAAAGAAATAAGAAAGAAAGAATAAAAAACGAAATTTTTGCTTCCATTGTGAACAAAGTGTTAAAAAGCATTTAAATCATTTTAAATTGGTAACTTTTAAAAAAATTTGAGCTCTGGTCATTCTCGTCTTCACTCCATAAATAACTATCTATACGATATTGTAACTTTTTGTATGATTTGCTAGAATTTACTTTTAAGTAAAACTTGTCGCATTACTCGTAACTTCAATAACGATTATTTCATTTCAGACTACATTTTAAAAAAACTAAATGACTTCAGCAAAGTAAAATTTTTAATCTGGGAATTTATTTCTCATGGTGAGTAACATTTATTATATAAATTTTCATATTAATTCGATTGTGTATTTTAAGTCAAATTACAATTTTAAAAGCTTTTATACTTAAAAATTCTGATAGTGCATAGAAAATATTCCTGGAAAATATTCAAGAAATAAGACTATTTAAGTATAAAAGCGTTTAAAATTGTAATTTGACTTAAAATACACATTCGAGTTAATATGAAAATTAATGAAAATATATTATGGCAAAACTAAAATGTTTAATTAAATGATTGTTACCAATTGCATTTTTATGTGTTCGATTCAGTTTTTCCATTTGCACATTTTGGAATTTTACAATTTCATATTGGCAAAAAACAAAAATGTAACAATGCCGAACTAACAGTAAAAACGGATTAAATACCCTGCGGGAAATTTGTGTCAATTGGTCCAATAGACTAGTCCTGGGATATGTGAAAATAGAACAAGTACTAAAAGAAAGGACTCATGACCAGTGAAAGAAGAACCAATCCCTTAACTGGTTTATGAAGAACAAAAAAGTAGAAAAAGTAATAAATTTCAGTACAGTCTTCACCGGTGCTGTGACACATTTTTTAAAATTTGGTTCTTGAATTTAATTCTAGGACTTGTTTTATTAAAATAAAACTACATTGTAGTAACTGACACTAAACACATCCATCGAGAATAGATGTATGACTGGTCAAATGGTGTCAATTGACCCCCTCCAATAACAACCCCATATAAAAGTGATAGGTCTTATTCATATAAAGTGTTAGAACAAGAACCGGTCTCTACCACCAAAGACCTATCACGGGACTATGTCGGTGTCGGTTCGCTTCCCTCTAGGGTAGTTATAACAAAAAAGGCTCAGAACTTGCGCGATTTACTGAAGGGCTAACAATTGGTTTTTTGCTTTGAGGTACTAAACAGGCCTAAATGCAGCTTGCAAGAGGGTAGGTTGTTTCAGAAAAACAAACCAGCTGACTATTCAAGACAAAAAGTAAATAACGTAAATCTCCTAAAAACCATAATGAAATAATAAATATCTAAGTTTTATGTCTAAAAAACCAATATTTTAAGAACACATCATCCCCTTAATATTATAAATGTGAAAGTGTGCATACTTAGATGTTTGTTAGTTTGAAGCTCAATTAAGCGAAAAGCGCCTAATGGATTTGGATGAAATTTGGTAGGCGGATTGGATTGCACATGGCTTAGATTCAAATATAAAAAAGTATCCTTTTTAAAAAGCAAATCGTGGGAAAAAATTGGTACGTTGGTACTTTTTCTCTTTCTGCTAAATTTGGTATGCAGATTGCATACGGTCCGCACTAAAATGTTGGGAACCTTTTCAGGGGTAAAATTAGTCTATTTTAATTTAGTCTAGAACAAATTTGTACTTTTTCTCTTTTAGGTTAAAAAATAGGTTTATTTTTCAGTCATAAAATTGGTACTTTTTTAAGGGGTTAAAAACGGGATAAAATTGGTACATTTTCTTTTTTCGATAAATTTGGTATAGAGATAGCATATGGCCCAGATAAAAATAAGGAGTACTTTTTATGATGTTAAAATAAAATATAGTACTTTTGGTACTTTTTCTCTTTTTGATAAATTCGGTATATGCTTATATATGACCCAATGGCCGGAATATACATAGTTATAGGCCCCTTGCTTTTCATACGGACAGTTAGTTTAATGTCGGATAATCATAATGTTTTCAAATTCTTTATTGAATAAAGGGGGGTGTGCTGGAAATCGCAAACGCAAAACGCAAGAATTTGGAGGTTGTTTTTAATACACTTTTAATCTATTTTTTATAATTTTTGTGATAAAAGTATGTTTAATAGAGAAATGTTTGTATAATATTTGTCATAAAATTCTTTTATTACAGAAATCTTACTAAAAAACGACTTTTAAAATTCTTGCGTTTTGCGTTTGCGATTTCCAGCACAGCCCTGAAAGCCTTTTCTTTAAATCTTGATAAACTTTTCACGTGAGCGAAGTCACGGATAAAAGGTTGTATCAAATATGGGCATTTCCGTCAAAAGTTATTTAAAAGTTATTAAAATCTGATTATTTTACGATATTGTTGTAGAAAAATATTTAGATTTTACTAATTTTATAAATTTACCCATTTGTTCACTTTGATAAACAATCAGACTGCAAAATTGTGAAAACGTAATTTCTTGTTTGTGTAGATCAGCCGGATTACATCCAGCGATGCACCCCAGTTCGTCGTGAAACCTTTCTCCCAGCCACTTCTGTCTGAGACCCTGCATCCTAGGACAGTGGCATAGTACATGCTCGACCGTCTCCAGCTCCTCTGATTCATCGCACAATCTGCAGAAGTCCGGTATGGTGCTGTCCCATTTTCATTTAAATGTTACATTGCTACGTTAAATTCTGAAAGTAGTTTGACTAAAAAATTGTGCCAGGTTTCGCTGAATTACGCCTTTTTATACATGGCCACAAAAACTACTTCTATTTTTTTCCCGTTCGAACAGCTACTTCTTTTGCCATTATGTTTGACCTAGAATCGCGCCCCCATAAACTTTAGCATAGATAACAGTGCTTTCTTAGTGCTATAATTAAAGGGTTAAAAGAACCTAAAAATATTTGTTGTTTAATATGTTATTGCATTTTGATGCGTACGACTGTCACGTTCCACACTTTGGAATTATCCATATATTAAAACTGAACTCTTAATAAAATTTAATCAAAAATATGCAAATGATTTTTAATCGTTATTGATTTAACTGCCCGGTGTAAGAAAATTTCATATGTATTGTGAGCATAAAACCCTTTACGTAATTTGAAATTACTTTGACATTATTAAAAGCATTTGCCAGAGCAGGTCTAGAAGTTTCGAATTGCGTCACATTTGGAGATAATATCTTTCAAATGATGCTGAATATTTGCATCTCCCTATATATGTGTTTTCGAGCATTTTAAATAACTTCTTTTAAAATTTTAAGTCCATCAGCTTAAGTTGTCAGATGGTTTTTGGGTTATTGGCATATACACTGCCTCTAAGGTAGCTTTGTGCGCAGCTTTTTGAAAAAACTTCGTACAATAATTCCATCAGGAAAAAATGCACATTATGCTGTTTATTTAAAAAGTGCATTTGATGTTTAATAATTATCCTTGTTGGTAAGATCTTGAAACAATCGGTAATTTGCTGTAGGTGCATTTATTACATTTCAAACAAGAAAAAATATTCGATAAAATTTTTGCGACTAAAGAAACAAATGGTGACTTTTATTTTTTACTTTAAGTACTTGTATATTTGTTTCTATAACAGTCAACTCATTTAGGGTTTATTCACAAATAATTACGCTGTTTGTACAAATGTCCACTTTATCGCAGACAGTACTTGAACTTTTAATACCAACAAGAGCAAAACTGCTTTTAACCTTTTAATGTGACATTTGTTCTCACTTAACGTAGACGAACAAAAAACGTAAATTCATAAATGCGGAAATCTGAAAAAAAAAATTAAGTTACACTTGAAAGCTTGAGATTATTTTTTTTGTTTTATGGTAGAGAAAAAGAATTCATGTTAAAAAATTTCTTATGACAAAGATCGCAAAATGCAAAACAAAGTCGAAAGAAAGACTAAGATAATTTTGTTTTTTTTTTAATTTTAACGTTACTGAGTTTTATACTATTTGGCTTAACGTAATAAATTAATCATTAAAAAATGTTAAATTTACGTTTCATATAAATTAGATAAATTAGACTTAAAATAAAAACTATAGAAAATAAACTAAAATTTTTAAATAGTTTTTTCTTAATTTTTTTGTATTATTTTTTCATAATTTTTTTTATAACGGAATTTTTACAATTTTGAACAAAGTAATTAATGGATGTGTCACAAGCTAAAAGGCCTAACTCCACTTTTCGAAAATTTCTCAATTTTGTTATATTACTATCTAATAAGTTGTGAACTCTTTGAAAATTATTTTGTTTTTCTATTATTTAAATATTTTTCATTAAAAAATAAAAAAAACGGCATAGGAGGGTTTGAATCTTATTTGATTTTTTTGAGATGCTACCAGGAAATTTTTGTAGGTGAAGCAAAAAGCTATCTAAAATTATAAATTGATAACTTGTAAAACCTACCAGTTACTGAGTTGACAATGTTGTACATTATAAAAACTCTTAGTTTGGTCCTTTAGGGCTTATCATATAAGCTTTTTTAGTTTAATTTTGGTCGAAAGACTCAAAATTTTTTTTGCAAATTCATTTTATTCGACTGGAAATCACACTGTAAAATTTGGTAAAGATCGGTCCATAATTAAACCCTACTACCGGAAAACAGTTTAACCCTCCGATGAGTGACAGTTCTGAACTTCACGGCCCACAGTGGCCGATTAGTCTGATCTAGCGTAACGAAATCGAAATTTTTTACTTTTAAATTCAACCAAAATTTGATATCCGCCCGTTAGCTAAATGTTCATTTAGCAAATCGATAAATTCCGAATTGATAAATTTGCTATTATTGATCAACTGTGAGCTTTCGAACACAGCATATGTTTAAACAGCTGCTACAGAAATATTTTTCCACGTTTTTACAAGTGTGCAGATTGTGAAGAAAAATTGTGAAAAATAATTTTTGTGAAAATTTTAGTTAGGGTTTTTATAAGTTTCCTGTGCAATATATGTTATAGTAGAAAATTATGGTAGATATAAACAAGTTTGTTAACGCCTTTATTGTGACCGAACTTGAACTTCTGTAGAGTAAAACTTAGATAGCTGGTATCGGCCGGTAAAGAGACTGTTGTGTTAAGTTAATATGTTCCGTCTTCTTTTTGAAATGCCCAATATCTGCTGCTTTGAGTCGCTTTTGCTCACAATGTTGTAATTTTTAGGATCCGTGTCGGTATGCAAACGCACCCTTTTTTCAGTATGGCACGGTGAAAAAGATGCTTTAAAAAAATTTTCCACACTGGAGGAGTTTGTTTTTTCAAATGTTATTGAGAAATCTAAGACCCCTTTCACACTCGGCAAGTTACTTGCGCAAGTCTCTTGCGCTACTCTTGGCTTGTAGACGTTAGCGGTAAGGTCGGAGTAAAGAAAAACAAATTTTGTACAGACATTGTTGTTGTCGGCAAGTAACTTGCGCAACTAACTTGCCGAGTCTGAAAGGGGTCTAACTGCACTGAGGAGGAGTACAACTTAATTATCAAAAAACTGAAAACTTTTTGCAAAAGGCTGACTGCAAAGTGGAGAGAATGCCGTAGGGGTCGGGAACGGTTCGAGAATAATAACAAAGTTTGGTTGGACGAAGAATTAGTTCTTGTATGTCAAAATATTTATCGCTAAAAAAAATTAACAATAAGACATGTACAAATCCATTAATGATTAACTTTTAGTATATTTGTGTTTAACCCTTGTGTTAATACCCAACTTTATCCACATTGTTTAGCACACGGTGTACCCGGGTACCCATATACTATAATTTATTAATAATCAATATTTTTATGAAATAAAATTAAATTTTTAATCTTTTTAAAAGCGTATTAAATTATATTTATGTAAAAATATGATTTTTTAACCTTGTATTGCATAATGGCTTAAATTTTAAATTTTTTATACGGACAGTATTTTTTAGTATAACAGTTGAACATTTTTGGTCATACATGATATGCAAATGAGACTTCCCCGTATTTTAATACTAACGCTTTGGAAACTAAACTTATTTAATTGTATGATACAGAATTTAGTTTATTGAATTTTTTGAGCAGTTCAAACGTGTTTGAACTATTGTATTGTATTGGGTACCTGGGTACCCGGGTGCGCATGTTGCGATGGTTAAAATTTAAGCAAATTTTTTTGAGTATTAAAGGAGCAAAAAATAAATCTAGAATCTGAATTCGCTTTTTTTTATGTTAAATAACGACGATCCAGAAGCTTGTTTAAAAATTTTAAATCTTAATACATTTTTTTCATGTAAATATACCTAGCTAGGTACCATGGTACCCGGGTATTAACACAAGGGTTAAACCTTCTGCATTCCTGCTTGAGTCTTACTTTGAATCTATAACTATGAACTTATGAAAATTTCAGATAATGAACATTAAAAAGGAGCATCCACTATGCGGAGGCCCTATGTTCCTTATAGGAATTTCAAGGATTATATATATATCCACTATGCAAACTTTTTTAGTTGTCAATATCAAAGTTTAAACAAAAACATCAACAATAAACAGTGAGTTTATCACTCCTTACATTCCCCACTACAATTGATTGGAATTCTTCCAACATTAATTGTAGTTGTAAGTAGGTTTAAACTTTGATATTGTTACAAGTAGAACTGTTGCTTATGATTCATATACGCTTAACAGTTTAATTTGGTTTAATATCTTTAGTTTTTTTTTTAAATCTTTATGGATGAAGTTTCCTGATGATCTGGCCTAAGCAACCAGTGAAATGCGCATAGGAATAGCTTATCCCATCAACAATAAATTTCAAGTGTTTTTATCAAGAATAAAAACTGGGAATTAAGCACGAATAACAAAATCTTTTAAATTTAATTATTTTTTTTTTTTAATTTTTTTTGAAATAAAATCAGTTTGTTTAACTGAATTTCTTATATTTTTCAGATCTCTTCGATTTTAAGTTTCTTTTATTTGGCACAAAAAAAGTTTTAACGTGTATGCTTAAAAGAAATACTTAATAAAATTTTCCATATTAATTAAGCAAATTTATATAAAACTACACCAACTTCCAGCCCAAGAAGATGACTAAAAGTTAAGTCAGAAAAATTAAAAATAAAAAATTTAACATTTAATTTATATAGATGAAACATTCTGGAGGTATTTGAAATTTATTGGATGATCTTTTTCCTTAATACACCCACGCTCCATCCTTATATACATACCGCTCATTAACTTTAATAGTGACAAAATTAAAAAAATCAATTTTGAGATAAACGCGTTTAAAGTTTTTATATTGCTCTAACCACTTGGAAAAAATAACGACACATTCTCTTTAAACGGGGAAAGTTAAAAAACACATAAAGATGCATTTTATACATAACATAAAGAAAAAAAGCGAAAAATTCTATATCACTAGCTCCAAAATAAATTTTTTTTAGTTATTTCACTATTGAAGTAAATGAGCGATGTATAAAAATTCCAATCACTTAAATTACTTTTCTTCTGTAGGCCATTTAAAAAAATTTACAAACAAATTTGCAGGAACCTTTCAAAACTTCTACTCTCACTTTGATAACAAAACGCTAAAATTTAAAACTATGCAGCTGAAAATTTATTTGCGATACCAGAGGGGATTAACATTTTTATTTTACTGTTGATTCTTATATAATTCATATTGCCACATCAATACCAGTTTATTAGGGGTAACCAAATGAACATAAAAGCAAACCAAGAAATAAACGACAAACTTTTTTTGTGGGCCAAGAATTAAGGCCAAAAATTTAGCTTAGTCACATTTATGTTAACGAAAAACCAAAAAAACCTTTTTTACAACTTACAATGTTTAAAACAGTGTTCGAAAATAAACACTAACCGCTGTGTTTATAAAAAATTAAAATAGATTTAATATGTATTCTACGAAAAATTTGTATGAAAATTTTGCTTTAAAACACATTTCAAACTTGTTTTATTTTTTATGAATACGGCAGTAAATATCGCTCCTTAATGTTCGGCTCGGTAGATTTGTGGAAAACATAAACGCTAATAGTGTTTGTGTATTGAATCAATAAAAAAAATAACGTTACTATTTAAGGAAATAATAAAAAAATTGTACAGGGTGGCGCAGAATGAGCTTTATGGTTTAAATGGTTTATAACGTGTTTATTTATGCGATTATTAATTTTTTTTTTAAATACAGTTATTTATAAATTATTGGGTAATTTTTTGCAATAAGCTTTGAAAAATTATACCCCGTAAGTGATGTCCGTTTTCTGCTTCGCACATACGTGCTCTTTTTAGCATATTTTCCATAACTTTTCGCAAAATTTCAGGTGTAATGGCCAGGATTTCATTTCGAATGTTAGTTTTTAGTTGGAGTATGGTGCTTCAGGAAGGGTTCTTACACACCCAAGTTGACGAAAATTTGTAATCAAATGGTTTATTGCTGTCGCTGTGGGTGCAATGCGCACATTAAAATGACGACGATATGCACGCTGTGTCAACACTACCCAATAAAAAATTGAGCTTCAAACGAAGCAGGTTTGTAAGGGAGAAATGTAAGAGTTTCGCTTACCATGCCGCTTACGAAAGACATGAATTTTATATGGCGAGTTCCCACTTTGAAGCAAAACATTTTTGGCACAAAAGGCGCTTTATTCAACACATATAAAAACTGGCGAACGTAGCGTTTAGATTTACACACTGAAAGATTTTTATAGTTATTTTTGATGTTCTCCCTTACAAACCTGCTTCGTAGTTAGGGAATGCCGTGGCACTTGAAATATTTCTGTTTCTTTAATGAAACTTGTCAAGAGCTCCTTCATTAACTTAACTGCATTTCTATGTCTTATTGCGTAGCGCATAATTGTGCGGTTATGTTTTTAAATGTACCATTAGTGCTTAAATTATTTTTGTACTCAAAGTTTTTCTTGGGATTCAAAAAATTCATTAACAATGTTTCGTTTAAATGTGCTGAATTCCCATATCATACTATTGATAAACTGAAATTTATTGTCGAAGGGATAAACTATTCCTATGCGCATTTCACTGGTTGCTTAGGCCAGATCGTCAGGAAACTTCATCCAAAGATTTTAGAAAAACTAAAGATATTAAACCAAATAAAACTGTTAAGCGTATAAGAATCATAAGCAACAGTTCTACTTGTAACCATATCAAAGCTTAAACAAAAACAACAACAATAAAAAGTGAGTTTATCTTTTCTTACAGTCCCGACTACAATTGGTTGATTTTTTGTCAACTCTAAATGTAGTTGTAAGTGGGAAAATAAAAAACAAAAATAAAAACAAATTTATTTTTATACAATTTTATTTTATTTTGCCAGTTCAGTTTTATTTACACTGCCACATGCATATTAGTTATCAAAGTTTTTCTTGGGATTCAAAAAAAAAACCAGTGAAATGCGCATAGGAATAGCTTATCCCTTCGACAATAAATTTTTGTACGTTGTTCGATCGTGTAATGATCGTAATTAATTCCCCAAGTCTCCTTCACAAAATGCTGAAAAAAAAACAAAGAAAGAATAATATTTAAAAAGTTATTAAGAATTCAAGCCATAAAGCTCATACTGCGCCACCCTGTACGACGTTTTTATATCTTGGCTTTTCAGTTCAAGTTGAATTTTTTGTAAAACAAATTTTACATTTCTAACGCTTTTTTTAAATAAATGAACTTCAATGTTCATGTTAACTATTTGTGATAAATATTGGAGTATTTCTTATTTAATAAAACCTTTGGAAAGCTTCAATTTGATTTGCAAAAAGTTCAATTTGCACTGCAAGATATGTATACTATTTAGGCTTAAATATTTTTCTGTTTACTGATTGTCCTTTTTTTATTTATTGTTTCTTTAAAGCTTTAAATTTAAAAGTTTGTTTTTTTGCATTCATCCTATTATGTGCATATGTGTGTGAATAATACCATTTTAAGGCCTTTTTAATTTGCGTATCATGATCATGCATATGTATGTATAAGCACATGTCTATCTGGTATTACATGCCATTAAAAAATCAGATTTACCAAGATTAGAATACAATTTTCCTGTACAATTTTTTTCTATTTTGCTGTAAATACATTTACAATGTGTTGACATGCAAAAGGTCACACGTAATATCGTTACGAAAAAAAAACAGCAATATACAAACAGGATTCAAAAAACTATTATCTGATTCAATCCTGTGGAACAAATATCATGGTTTTTAAATATTAGCAAATGTTGTTTAAAAAAATAAAAACGTTAAAACAAATTTTAAAAACGTTGCATGTGTTAGCTTACTAGAAAAAAGTTTAACAATTATTTCGCTGGAAATTATTGCATCCAAAAAAGTTTTTTTTCAGTATTCAAATGTTTTTTGAATACCCTACAGTGGGGAGAATATTATGCGGTTGTGCTAAAATGGGTGTAAGGCCAGAATTATTTTCAGAGCCTTTTTGGCTGGCACATAGACGCCCATGTAAACCTTTTCTACAAGACCCTATTTTTAAGATAATTTAATAAAATGTGGTACTTAAGCTACGGGCACACCTATTAGATATTTGACCAAATAAGTATAACCACTTCTTTTGTTAGTAGCTTGTGAGATTTAACATAAGACTAATTATACTGCCAGACAAAGCAAAAAACTGTTTTTTGTAAGATGTAGTATTATAAACAAAATAAATATTGCAATTAAAGGAAATTATATTTTATTTGGCCTGTTCGTTACGTATTTTTCGTCAAATATTCGCCAAGTGTGACTGCAGCTTTATACTTATATTTTATATTCAGGCTATTATATTGTATTGATAGACCGAGAGGATAATTAAAGGTTAATTCTTCCCAGAACAAATTTGGAGTTGACACTTTCTACATTCGTTTAGTTATAAAACTTCCAACTTAATCCTATTGAACTTTGAAGTTTTAAGTCAATTATAAAACTTTTCTTTGTAAATCTCTTTCAAGATTTTTTTTAATAAATATCTATAAAAATTCCCGTCTAATCCCGGAGTACCTGGATTAGTTTTTATTAGATCCCAAATCCCGCGATTTGTAAAAACCAGTCACGAATGGCATCTGTTATATGCATATTGTAGCCGTTGTGGGGCATTCCTGGCAAAACTTCTTAAGCCAATTGAATTTGTTATCGAAAAATCCCCAGATCAACTCTTAAAATGCGCCGTTGTAATGTTCTGAAGAATTCCGATTGAGCATAGTTAGATAGCATCCACAGCTTCGTAAGTGCAAGCAGGTCGAGGAACAGATCTTTGTGGCCCATTACATTACATTACATTACATTACATTACATTACATTACATTACATTACATTACATTACATTACATTACATTACATTACATTACATTACATTACATTACATTACATTAAATTACATTACATTACATTAAATTACATTACATTACATTACATTACATTACATTACATTACATTACATTACATTACATTACATAACATAACATAACATTACATTACATTACATTACATAACATTACATTACATTACATAACATAACATTACATTACATTACATTACATTACATTACATTACATAACATAACATTACATTACATTACATTACATTACATTACATTACATTACATTACATTACATTACATTACATTACATTACATTACATTACATTACATTACATTACATTACATTACATTACATTACATTACATTAAATTACATTACATTACATTACATTACATTACATTACATTACATTACATTGACGGTTTTTTTATTTTTGTTTAGTCATCCGGAGACATAATAAAATTGAGCAATTTTCTGGTTCCTTGATTTTAAAATTATATAAAGTCGATTGTATAATGTAAGCATACCAAGGAAAAAAAATTTTAAGGTTTCTGGAAGCCATAAAAGTACATGAGTGCTAAAGTATGCGCTGGCTTTTTAGTACTGCCAAGAAGCAGCAGAGAAGCGAATACCATTGGAGTAAATTTTTGATTTAAGTAAATAAAAGTGATTGAATAACTTTGCATTATCCCTTGTTAGTAAGCAGGTTGTAAGTGAATAACTAAAATCATTATTTAAAAGAAGAAATTCACGAACAATGTTCTAAGTGCTTCTGTTATTCCCTCACATGGAAGCAGGCTGTATTGCAAAAATTTTAAAATGTGTTTACGATCATTCCCGAAATATTACCGAACATAGAAATTACAGTCAATCAGTCATCAAATTGTTTTTTAGCAGATAGAAAAAAATAGCGTTTCCAAGTGGGAATTCGCTATATAAAAATCATGCCTGTTGTAAGCAGGTTTATAAGGGTGTATTGTGCTTATCTCCCTTACAAAACTGCTTACCAGTAAGCTCAATTTTTTACTGGATTTTGTGACATTTGATCAAAAACTGGTCATAAGTTCCATACGGGCGCCTCCTGCAAATCACTTTAAACCTAATAAATCTCAGATAGACGTTAGCATTTGGACAATATTCGACACAAATAACTCTTAAATAAGTATGTGAATCTGTACGTCACTGGTGTAGGGTATCACATCGTTAGGCTTGCCCGACTATACTTTTTTCCTTTTTTTTGTTTTTAAATTTGCAATAAAGTTATGCTAAAAAAAAACTTTTCTAATATCACCTGTAGATGTGACTAAAATACAAATTGTATTTAATTGGTTTTTACAACAGCACAAGTTTAAAAATATATATTTTTGAACTATGTATTTTGAAAGTTTTAAAAGCAAAGTGAAAAATAAACAATAATAAATTGAATTTTAAACTTTTTTATTGAAAGCTATAAAATGGTCGTAGATTTCGTGGAAAGAGCTCAAATTTGAAATTTTTTAGGAAATTGTTTGATCTTTCTATTCTTTGTATGATTAAAAGGGTAACTTTAGATAAGGACATTCATAAAGACTTAAAATTTTGGTTTAAGAGTGGGCTATCTACTTACCATGGTCTATTTGTGTTGTCTGATTATGTTGTTGAAAGTCTTAATGGGAGATCTCCTACTACGGTTGTATTTTTTGAGTTTTTCTAAGCATTTGATACAGTTTGGTATGATGGTCTTTTATATTAAATGTCAAATTTTTGAGTAGGCGAATTTTTTACGGTGCGAGTGGGGAGAACTTTTGCGGACATTAGACAGGTTGAAGCCGGTGTGCAACAGGACTTTTGTTGGGTCCGTTTGTCTTTAAGTTGTATGTTTCTGACATACTTCAGCCAATGGTAGGAAATCTTTTATTGACTTATGCGGACGATATTCTTATTCCTTTTAAAGGTGTAAACGCTACGAGATTTAACAGCAAACTTAATACGTATTTATCTATACTAAATTACTATTTTTATTGTCATATTGATAATATTTTGAAAAGTTCGAAGAATGTTTATAATTTATATCAGGGTATTCAAAGGCAAATAACTCGCCCTCTCATTTCCTATGGCTTGGAATATCTTCCGCCCAAATGAAAAGTCTTGGAAAACGGGAGAGAAGAATTCTCATTGCATTACTGAGCTTGAGACCACGCTTAGAGCCTGATGGTATCTTGCTCAGACCGTCTTGTAAATTAGTTTATGCTCAAGTAGATTTTAAAAATATGGATGTTTTAATGGTTGAAAGGACTATAAAGTTTCTGAGAATAAAAAAAAATTAGAAAATGGATAAGTATGAAATTGATTTTCATATAGTAGAAAATTGGAAAGTGTTAGGTTAATAAAGTATCTCTCACCGGTTGATTTACTGACACTCAGGGGAGCTGGTCTCCTCCATGGGTGGAAGTCTTTTGTTTTACCACCGCAGCACACAGAGGCCAAAGTCAAATATTTAACGGTGCTTTTGTAGTGACGCGTTGAAATTAAAAATTGGAAGAAAAAAATTAAAAAAAGGCAAAAAAAAGTTCGATTTGCGATTTACCGAAAGTAATTTTTAAAATTAATAAATATAACGATGCAACCTTCAAGCTTAAATTTGTAAAAAAATTATTTGTGGAAATGCTTTTATTTTTTAAGTTTATATGGGAAATAAAACGCATTTTATTCAGTTGATGTGGACCTTATAATAAGTAATTAATTAAGTTATTAATAATCCTCAACTGAGCAGAGATTTTAACTTATTTTAGAGGTTGAATAAATCAGCGTTATTTTAGAAAAAATTATGCTGCGCATCGTTGCGCCTTAGCAGTTATGTACGAATTAGTAGCAACGCGTGTTGAGTTTACCAACAAAAAGCTTTTCTCAACTTCTGCTATAATTTTATTACTGTTGTTGTTATCATTGTTTTATGTGTTTTTATTAGAGATGTGCAAATGTCGTGATTTGTTACAAGTAAGTCACACATGAGTCACGCGTGACTGTGGTTAAATTTATATATTATAATAATTAAAAAATGGAGTGCGTGAATTAAAATTTAATTCTCTTTTTTTGCATTGGGGGCACCCGTATTCCCCTCTTACTCCATCAAGTTTTTGTTGGAACATAAAGTTTGTTTTGGTCTTGAGTCAAAAAAGCGTATTTTGAATTTTTGATTGGTTTTAATTTAATTTTGTTCTCTTTCGTTTGGTATCAATAACTTAAAGTTTAGCAAAACTACTTCTAATCGCAATCATCTTCTCTTAAGAAAATAGTATATGAAATGTACCAAATAAGGTCCTAAGTTTCTGACTTAGGACCTTTTTGTTTAACGCCAATAATTTATAACTTTTTTTTAATCCTAAAAATCCAGAAAAACTTAGAAACAGAAACTTCAAAAAGGATTAATATTAACCATCTAAGAACAGACTAGTAAGGTACTGATTACAATTGTAGCAAACGTTTCTAATTTTCACTGCAATTGCAGCTTCGTTAGATGACAGAGAGGCCTGTCATCTAGTTCTATCCAATTGTCAGTCCAGAACAATTTAAGTATCTGGACCATGTGCTAGCGTCTTACTTCGAAGCCAGAGATATCTCATTTAATGTTTTGTTACACGACAGGGAGGCTCGGCCGTCAGTAACTAGATCAGGACATTTTTAGTGCAATGAGCTGCTAGTTCCAGTAGTACTGGATCTAGATCTAGTCTAATAGCTTCAGCGATCTTCTTAGCGTAATCCTCATGCCAGCTTAGGGGTATTGCCTCCATATGTTTGCCTAGAAACAACAACAACAAGGCAGATACGAGTCAGAAGGGTTATGTTAGCACTTGCGAGCTATCACGTTCATTCGGAAACCGATGAGGGTCATTGCAAATCCCTAAACAATAAAGAAAAAGGAGAAAGCGAATACCGGATCGAGTAAAGAAAGAAGTTAAGACAGGATCATAAATTAGGAATTTTTAATTATCAAGCAAACGAAAGCTCAGAAACGAAACTCTTGCATTTTATTATGGAACTTCTTATACAAACATACATAATTTTTACAATTATAAATTTAAATTTAATAATATATTTGCATATAAATAACTTTCTCTTTGCTATAAAAAAATACTTTTATACTTCACATAATTTGATGGCAGATTGTATTGTTGTTGCTGTTGAAAGTCAACAAATACCTGACTGCACTTTGTAAACTCAAGTATTTGTTTGCATCTGCATCTGTTCCGACACTTAAATTTTATTTTTTTTTTATATAAGTACGAACCAACCAACTGGTTTGTTCTTGTGGAAAGAATTTATTTTCTGAGGAAAAAATCCATACTTTTTCCTTACTTTTAACAACAAATATCAGAAGTGCTCAACTGCCACTATAAAAAGTAATTGTGGCCTGGTTTACAGATACTACATCATGTTGTTGCGTTGCACAAACATATAAATATATTTATGCAAGTGTGCGACATATGATTTTTGTATTGGCAAAAAGAAGCAAAAAAGTGATTGTGTTTGTAGGAAAAAAAAATATTTTGTAAACAAGAATGCAAATGTTATTAAAAATAAATTTTATTAAAGGAATTTTTTATTAATTTCGTTGAAAACTTATTATTTTCTTTGCCGCAGGTAGAAAGGATATGAAAGTTTGTTATTCCGTTTGTAATACTAATATTAAATCCTGCATATATTTTGGATCCTTATGAGAAGAGGATTTCATTTGTCCCCCAATAAGCTAAGGGATACAAATAGAATTGTATATATTTCTAATACAATAGTGTAGAAAGATCGGTACATGAATGGCACGATTGCTTCAAATTATTTCATATAAAACTTAATTTTACGAAGTCGCTTTATAAATACAGGATCAATATGTTTGACTTTAATATAGATAGTAAAAAATATCAACACCGCTTTATAAATAGCTGAATATTAGAAGAATAACTTCCTAGATAAAATATTGTTTGTAATAGTGCCTGGGTGTATGAGAACAAAGTTTTACCTGGAATTGGCTTATTACATTATACTAAAGAGTATAAACGATTCGGCGAAGCTGAATATAGCACTCTGACTTTAATTGAATATATGTATTTAAGTAAGTAAGTAACATCAATTTATATTTTTCCCTCAAAAGACATTGATATTTAATTTAATCTTCTTTTTTATTTATATGCATAATAATCTCTTAAATATTAAAGTTTTCGGCAATTTTATTTGTTTTCTTCTAGAATTAATGAGTATCGTCTGCTTTAAATCCTCATTTTTTGTCTTCATGTATATGACTTTTCAATAATTGATTTAATTAAAGCAAATAACTTTACCAGAATTTTAATGAAATTTTATTAAAATTTAATGGGCAAATGCGTTCATAATATAGGTTAATGTGTATGTTTTACATACAGTAAAGGACAAAAGTTTGCTATTTAATTAATTAAATGTAAAAAAACTTTTGCAGGACCGATTTACGAAACTTTATTAAATTGTATATCATCCGGTGTTAAGTGTATACATTAGGGCGTACCAACTTACAAGCAAAGAAAAAGAGCGCCGTACACCCCCTAATATATGAGGGCTGGTGGTGTTGCATTGTATGTAAGGGAAGGGATGAAGTCCAAAGTTGTATATGAGTTATCAGAACCAAATTCAATGGAATGCTTATTTTTGGAAGTAATCGGTGAGGATACAAAAATTCTAATAGGTGTTGTCTATTTGCCGAAAAGTAGCATTGCTAGTATGAGACGGCTTGATATTAAATTGAGTGATATCACGTGTCGCTATGATCATGTTGCCGTAACGGGAGACTTCAATTATAATTTATTTGATCCTATAAAGTCAGGAGTCGTGAGGGATTTGTGTTATCGTAATAATTTAAACTACGTTCACAATATAATGCCAACACATTTTGATATAAAGGAAAACTCTGTCTCTTTAATAGATTTCTTTATCCTGAGTAACAATTCTTCTTTAAAGTTTTCCGGGCAATTTCAAACCCCGCATCTATCTAAACACGCTTTTATTTGTGCAACTTTGGATTTTCCTAAATATTTGGAAGATGTTTTCGTAGAATATAGAGACTATAATGACATTGACTATAGCCTTCTTGAACAAAAGATTCTCAACTCTGACTTTGATAGTATTTATCTGACATCGAATGTCAATTATCAAACTCAACAACTCAATTATATTATTTTTGATCTGTACTCCTGTGTTCCTGTTAGGCGTAGAAAAATTCGAAAAATCCATAACCTCCAGAATACGGAAGAAGTTAGAGCTGCTCAATATCTACGAGATCTGGCATATCGTGCATACTGTGAGTGTAAAAATGATCAGAATTGGTCAGTGTATTGTAAATATAGAAATCGGGTAAAGAAAATTCTAAGAAATCTAAAATTTAGGGAATGTACGAAAAAATTCAGAGGTAATGACAGTAAATCAACGTGGAAAGTATTAAAAGATATAGGTTGCAGGGATCAAAATGATTTACCTACCTTGGAAGACCCTAATATTTTAAACACATCCTTTGCATCTAATCAAACCCATGATTTTTGTCCATTGGTAGAAATGAACGACACAGGTGTTTTTTCTTTTAGTCGATGTAATGAGATTGATTTACGAGAAGCTTTTTTTAGTATTAAATCTAACTCATTAGGTGTTGATGAATTTCCGATTAAATTTTTAAGAATCTTATACCCTTCTATAGAAAAACATATTTTACACATTTTTAATACAATCATTATGACATCAACTTTTCCGTTATTATGGAAAACTGCTAGAATAGTGCCGATTAAGAAACCAGGAGGTCACGGGGTGGATGGTTTTCGGCCTATCAGTATACTTTCTTGTCTTTCCAAGGTATTGGAACATCTACTAGTTAATCAAATAAACAAATATTTGTTTGATAATAACTTACTCAGTGTTTGTCACAGTGGATACCGAAAGGGTTTCAGCACAACTACCCTTCTACTTTCTTCGACGGATAGAATTAGGCAAAATCTGAATAATCATCGAGTTGGTGTTTTATTAGCCTTGGATTTATTTAAGGAATTTGACACCATAAATCATAATAATTTGATAAATAAATTGTACTCGCGATTTAAATTCAAAAGGGAAACATGTAACTTGATGTTATCATACCTAAACAACCGGTCACAATTTGTTGCTTGTGGACATAAAGTTTCTACAGAGCTGCCCTGTGTAAGCGGTGTTCCACAGGGCTCTATCCTAGGACCACTTTTATTCATGATATATATGGATGATTTCATTCAGACTGTAAATTTACCCGTTTCAGACATTTACTTATACGCCGATGATATTCATATGGTTTTCTTTGGCGAAAAACAATTTGTTGATTCATTAAATGAACGGATAAATTATACGCTTGGAATTGTTGGATCCTGGATGAAGGAAAATTTTTTTTCTGTAAATACAAACAAAACTAAAGCAATGTCCTTTGGTATTGAAAATACATCTACTTTGAAAATTAAATTTAATGCTTGTGATATTGACGTTGAGGAAAACATGCGATGTTTAGGTATAGTTCTTGATAGTAAACTTTTATTTAATAAACACATACGTGTAATTACTTCTAAGGTAAATTTTACCTTAAAAAAACTGTACAGTTTAAAGTATAATCTTCCTAAGAAAGTTAGAATTATTGTGGCACATACACTCCTGTTGTCAATTGTAAATTATGGTATTGAAGTCTATTCGGCAACGAATCGAACTAATCTTAAAAACATTCGGAGAGTTGTAAATAGAATAGTAAGATATGTATATGGTCTGAAGGTGCGAGATCACATCTCTTCACATGTCAAATTGTTTTTTGAATTTTCATTTGTACGGTACATTCGGTTAAGATTGCTGTTGTTATTTTACAAAATATTTTTCAATAAAACCCCACCCAATTTGTATGATAAGTTTATTTTTTCAAGGTCTACTCGCTCACCCCAAATCATAATACCAAGAATATTTCTCTCAATATTTGAACGCTCTTTTGTGGTTAGAATTTCAAGAGTTTGGAATTTTCTTCCCAATAATTTAAAAATTTTTACTTTTACTTTTTCTAGAGCAAATTTATTGTTTCTGGAACACTTTGCAACTCAATAAGCTTAATATTGTTCCTTGTTATATTGTTATAATGTTATATTGAATTTAAATGGTATCTTTAAAATATATGAATTTGTTAATATCATTATTTTTAGTTTTAAGTGTTACATTGTTTTTGCACATTATATAATACTATTAGCCGTATATGGCCCATAAGGGCTCGGTTAATTTAAATAAATGAAAAAAAAAAAAAAATATAAAATATTCTTGCAAGGCGGTTCCGAAAATTTGTTTCCTTTTTTTTTTGTCAAACGTAGAAGACAATATAAATTTATGTGTATCTTTAGAAGTGCAAGAACAAAAGTATCATAGTTCTGACACAACATTCTGGGCGGGATTGGAGAAGTGGGCGTGGCACAAAATATATTTCTTTATATCTAAAGAACAGTGGTATTTGGTGCACTAAGCTAGGCTATCAATATCTAAAAAAAAGTGCGGGATTGGAGAAGTGGGCGTGGTACATCCCATACAAATACATTGTAGATTTTGTATATCTGGAGAACGACAAGAGCCAAGGTTTCCAAATTAGGTACAAGCATCGTGGTTATCAATACACAACATTTCACAAAATCTGACTGTATTGAGAAGTGAGCCGGGCCCAAAATAGAATTGTGTATATTTCGTATAAATTTGGTACAAATATATTGGTTATCAATACAAAACATCTGTCAAAATTGGCTGGAGTTGGAGCAATGGGCTTGTCACCTAACTTACAAAGACAAAGAAAAAACATGGTTGTGGTAATTATATTCTAAGAGCAACAGATAATGATAAGATTCATGATTATATTTGCCATATTTAGATTATTATTGAATCATATTATGTTCAAATATATTCGTAATATTACATTATAATATTTTTTCCCTTAATCATATGCTTATCCGGTAAATCATAATATGTAAACAAGTAATCATATTATTGTCATGTTAATCGTAATAACTTAAGAAGCAATCATATTATTATCATGAGCTCCCCTGTAGGCTCGCTGGTAGTGAGGTAGTCTACCAGCGCAGGGTTGCGTTTCGATTCCTGCCAGAGACTCTGGTTTCTTTCCTGCAGACAAGCGTAGAGCTTCGCGGGATAAGCTTAAAGAATTGGAAAAAAAATTAATTTTAATCATAATCAGTTTAGAAGTAATCATAACATGATACAGCACCACTTTCACAACGATAAAAAAATTAAAAAAATTTTGCATCTATTTTTATTTGTGCCACAATTTGTTTAAATGTTAATAAAATTTCTTTATTTTTTTAATTTATTTATGCTTGTTTTCTTAATGGGTATTTTTTAATTATTTAACCATTCACTAACAAATATCACAAGTTTTTAACTTTTTGCCACAACCTTTATCTGGAGAACCGTAACAGTAAAAGTATCTTATCAGTACACAAGATCTTTTTTAAAAAAGTTATTCATTTTATTGCAACTGGGATACAAAAGCGCACCAGGTTTGCATCAAATTACGTGTATATTATTTATTTATTTAAAAGATATTTTTTTCAATATTTCAAATGTAAGTAATTCAAAAATAGTACAAAAAAAAATCAAAAATTTTGGGGTTACTTAAGCAAAAGTGCTCTATATATAAAATGATTGTTATATCTCAAACTGAACCGAAGTTATAGAAAAATATATTTTATTAAATCTGTATTAACAATTGCCAAGTTTGATTTTTTCATGACTTTGTTGCAACAAAGGAGCGATATGAATATATATTTGGCTAAACTTTTAAAAGATTTTGTTATTCGTGCTTAATTCCCAGTTTTTATTCTTGATAAAAACACTTGAAATTAATTGTTGATGCGCATTTCACTGGTTTCTTAGGCCAGATCATCAGGAAACTTCATCCATAAAGATTTTGGAAAAACTTAAGATATTAAACCAAATAAAACTGTTAAGCGTATAAGAATCATAAGCAACAGTTCTACTTGTAACAATATCAAAGTTTAAACAAAAACATCAACAATAAACAGTGAGTTTATCTCTTCTTTTGATAATATTTTGGTAAACTATAATAATCAATTAAATTACGTGCATATATGTAGATATAGCTGGGATAAAAAATCCACAAATTTAGGAAATGGAAATAGAATGGAAATGCAACGCAACGCCAGAAAATATTTTATAATATTGTTGTTGCTTTCTTCAGAAATTGATATTGCGTTTTAACCTTTTCAACGCCACAAGATATGCGTTTTGAAATTTAAAAATATAAATAAGAATTTCTACAAAATTATACAATATTTTTGATTTTTTTTTCGCTTTTAATGTAAATTTTGGTGTTGCGTTGCGTTTTACACAATTAGGGTCATAATTCACACCATTGTTTATCAAACTGCGTCGTTTCTTCAATTTAACTGATAAAAATTATAAAATTAATTAACAATTAAGAAAAAGTCTTTGGCAAAATTACGAACGAACGAAATTCCTATTTAAATTGTATTGTTATTTTGTTCGATATCAAATTCCGTAATTTGACTCATGGTTTCTACAAGTTTATTCTGAACTTTTTCTCTATGAACTAAATTCATTCCTCTGAAATTATGCGTTTTACTGTCTGCATTTAGCTACATATGTTTATGTGAACTTAATAATTTGCTGACTCTGACCACTTATTTGCATCTCTTAATCATTAATTTTGGCTTTTTTTTATTAAAGTTCGAGTTTCGTTTTAAATGGCCCTGCACATACACACACATACATCGTTTGTGAAAGCAAGCAAACTCATTAATTGCAAAAAGAAAACTCACATTAAAATATAAAAAGGGAATGCTGTTTACGCACTACCACACACATAAGCAAACAACTATTAAAGGAGGTGCAAACATTTTCACATGCTAAAGTACTTGCAGTATGTTAAGGAATGCGTTTAAGAATAAAACGGCTTGTGGTCATTGAAAAGTTGTCTTTTGAACTGACAGTTAACACAAACCCAACAAAATCAACCGCACGTTAAACACATACAAACAAATATACAGGATTTTGTACGACTACCCTGCAGACAAAGTAACTAGTATTTAGCAAGAAATAAACTGGTTTGTTTTTACTTTAACTTTTTTTTTCAATGTTTTGAATTTTATTACAACTGAGTACATTAAGGACACATCTAGTAATTTACAATCAATAAAAACCACATGTGCTTAGAATATAACCCAATGGTTATAACTAAATGAACTAATACAAATTATTTATTTTAAGTCTCCAGACATATTTCCATTGGTAGAGTTCTTCTTAGTCTTCTTCGGTGCATTGGATTTCTTATCACATCCTGTAGTTCTTCGTTTGCGTGTTGTAGTAGCTTTAAAGAATGATTTTTCGCATAAAACTTAACTTCATCATTTACAGTTGCTATATGCAGATCTCTATGTATATCAACATTCCTGACACTAGTTGCACTTTTGATTTTGTTCATTCTAACGTAAGGTTGTCATAGAAGCCCAACTAGTTCATTTTATAATAGTTCAAGACAATCTCCTTTATTTACAGTGTAAGTACTAATAAAAGCAAAACAACATTTTATCAAAGTTATTTTTTGGGAATACAAAATATTTTCATATTTGATAAATACACTGAAATTTATTGTATCAAGTATGTAACAAATTGGGAATTTAGCACGTCATACAGAAATCTTATTAATAATGAATTTGAAAAAACGTGCAAAACACTGAACTGGCAAATTTGTTTTTTTTTTCGTTGTTTTCTAACGAAAACAATGAAATGAAGCAATTTGTTTTTTCTTTTTACCCACATACAACTACAACTCGAGTCGGAAAAAAGCCAACCAATTGTAGGGGAATGTAAGAAAAGATAAACTCACTGTTTATTATTGGTGTTTTGCTTAAGCTTTGATATAGTTACAAGTAAGACTTTGAGTGTTTATAATTCTTATTCGCTTTAAGGTTTTATTTGTATAATATTCTTTGCTTTTCTAAAATCTTTGGAAAAGGTTTCCCGACGATCTGGCCTAACCAACCAGTGAAATGCGCATAATAGCTTGCTTTCCCTCAACAATAAATTTCAGTGTATTTATCAAATATGAAGAAATTGGGAATTTATCACGTCATACAGAAATCTTATTAATAATGAATTTTGTATTCCCAAAAAATAACTTGATAATATACTCGCATGTGCCCGTGCAAAAAACTGAACAGGCAAATTTGTTTTTTTTTCGTTGTTTTCTAACGAAAACAATGAAATAAAGCAATTTGTTTTTTCTTTTTACCCACTTACAACTACAATTCGAGGGGAATGTAAGAAAATAAACTCACTGTAGGGGAATGTAAGAAAATATAAACTCACTGCTTATTGTTGGTGTTTTGCTTAAGCTTTGATATAGTTACAAGTAAGACTTTGAGTGTTTATAATTCTTATTCGCTTTAAGGTTTTATTTTTATAATATTCTTAGCTTTTCTAAAATCTTTGGAAAAGGTTTCCTGACGATCTGGCCTAAGCAACCAATGAAATAATGCGCATAGAAACTTGTTTTCCTTCAACACTAAATTTCAGTGTATTTATCAAATATGAAACAAATTGGGAATTTAGCACGTCATATAGAAATCTTATTAATAATGAATTTTGTATTCCCAAAAAATAACTTGATAATATACTTGCATGTGCCCGTGCAAAAAACTGAACAGACAAATTTGTTTTTTTTCGTTGTTTTCTTACGAAAACAATGAAATAAAGCAATTTGTTTTTTCTTTTTACCCACTTACAACTACAATTCGAGGGGAATGTGAGAAAATAAACTCACTGTAGGGGAATGTAAGAAAAGATAAACTCACTGCTTATTGTTGGTGTTTTGCTTAAGCTTTGATATAGTTACAAGTAAGACTTTGAGTGTTTATAATTCTTATACGCTTTAAGGTTTTATTTTTATAATATTCTTAGCTTTTCTAAAATCTTTGGAAAAGGTTTCCTGACGATCTGGCCTAACCAACCAGTGAAATGCGCATAATAGCTTGCTTTCCCTCAACAATAAATTTCAGTGTATTTATCAAATATGAAGAAATTGGGAATTTAGCACGTCATACAGAAATCTTATTAATAAAAAAGTTTATAACTCCCCCCAATATATTTTTCATACTTAAATATTGCTTTATAGTATGTATTATTTTAGAATAGTCCTAAGAACTTAACCCTGGAACCAGAGAGACAGAGAAAGAGAGAATATTATTATTTATTTTCCTGTAACGCCTAGTTTTACCCCTGTTGGATTCCCTTTTGTTTACGGACGAAATTCTCAATTATAAGAAACCAGCAGAATGCCCCGATATGGTTTTCGTCATTATCCTACACTGTTAATTTGGTGTATTTATCTTAATAAATTTAACAAAAAGAATTCGGGAACTATCCTTATCCCTTCTTTTTATTTATTTTTATGTTTTTCTTCTTCTTATATTGTTGTTGTTTCAAAGGATGGTCTAACCCTAATGCACGAT
Source organism: Pollenia griseotomentosa (assembly GCA_963931875.1). Classification (NCBI taxonomy): domain Eukaryota; kingdom Metazoa; phylum Arthropoda; class Insecta; order Diptera; family Polleniidae; genus Pollenia; species Pollenia griseotomentosa. The sequence goes on from OZ007563.1 coordinate 80,620,486, forward strand.
GATAAATTAATTAAAAACATTACCAACAAATCTCACATGATCGTCGCCGTCAATTAACATCGCAACGATCATGTATAAAGCTGTGCAGTCGAAATTTTATCATCTTTCAAAAATTTCGGCGCCTAACAACTAGTACAAAACCATACTAGTAACGATTTTAACAACAGGGTACCTACTTGAAACCACATACATACACAAATGTGCATTAGCACACTAGTTAAACAATCCTTTGTCGATTCGTGCGTATAAGTAATTACTCATTCTCAATACATCTATATTTTAACACCTTAACTCCTACACACCTTAAAGTGTTTGTGTGTATAACTGTGTGGTATGTAAAAACAATCTCTTAACCCAAATAACCATATTAAAGAAAACCATACCAGTCACTCGTTCATGTAAAACACAACGCTTCAGGTTTTTTCAATATTTTTTCCTTCTTTTGACTTTATCCTGTGCTGTTATTAGAATGTCGACATGTCTACGTTATAGATACGTGAGTTGCCTTTGTAAGCGAACGAAAACGTATATAGATATAGTCGTTTGCATATATGATTTCCTTTACATGCGAGCATGTTGTGGTTTAATTGCGAAAATATTATCCAATATGTATTTTTAACTGCAATTGTTTTTCCAGAAATTTAAATAAGAAATCATAAGAAACTATTATGGGAATTCTTTACTTACAGCTTAAATTACGTATATATTTAATAACTTTTGATTAAAAAGAATTTTCATAAGCATTTGCAGCAGAAATTTGCTTAAAGTATTTACATTCTTTTTCCTTTCATTGTTGATTGAAAGACATGAAATTTGAGAAGAAGTAGAACAGCCCGTTAAAGCCGATAAATGCTGATGAAGGTCGTCGAGGGCTGGAAAATGAATAACAGACAATTAAATTCACTCTCAAGCACAGCTTATTAAAGTAAAACATAGAATATAATGGGTATAAAAAAAGAAATGCTAACTTAAAAAACACACTGAAAAAAATGTTTGAAATAAATAACCATAATATGGTGGATGTTGATATTGACCATATTTTATCCAAATTGTGGTTAATTTAACCCTATTGCGGTTAATTGTGAAAGTATGACCGAAAGGTCGATTTCCATGTCGGCGCACACTGGTTCATATTTTGAGAAGGCGGCCAAAATTATTTTTTTTTATGTTCTCCGATTTTAAAATTTTCTTATTCATGTGAAAGTAAATACTAGTGAACCTCGGTAGCCAACAAATTTCAACCCTATTTCAACTATTTCATTGAGAACAGGGTGGTCCGAAATGGACTTTCTCAATATTTGGTTATAGTTTTGAATTTCTGAGTCAATTTTTCAAGTTGAAATGCTCATAACTTTTTTGTTTTTTAAGATTTTTTGACAGAATAAGTTTTGTGTATTAGTTTATTTTATTAGCTATATGTGGTTTAAAGCATTAAACTCTGCGATCTCTAGAACTATTTAAATTTTTTTAATGTCAAAATTTCCCGGAAATTTCCTACTTTATAGAGCATAAGTCCTGCGCGTCAAAACGCGTCAAAAAAAAATCTATACTCTCTTGTAGTCTAAAATCTAACCTACATTTCTATACCCCATTGTACACACATCTGGATACGGCCTTGCGAATCAGCAATTTCTGTGACCCAAGGTAAGATATTCGGTTCAAAAAATAAGTCCTGCAAGGAAACATTGATGAAACTAAAGAAGGTGAATCTTAAAGAATTTTCGACAAATAAAGCAGTTCAGGCCACATAAATAATCTAGCACGTCAGGTTATCAATTAATTTGGAGAAGGTAAAGGTATTGCCATTGTTATGAACTTATTGTGGGTGAACGGATGCTGCAAAACGAATAGGCGACATAAATAGAATAACACGTTAGATTTCTGAGTAAGTTAAAAGGTTAAACATTAGTAAATAGCCGCAACATAAACTACATAGTTTAATTACCTGAAAATTGCAACTTAATTTAAAAAAATGGAAGAGCAGGTAAATGGTAAGAAAACTAGCACGCAGTTATATTTTACGTGAAAATTGCCTACATGTTACCTTTATTAGCGGTATGTTATCCTTTTAAAAAGTGTGAAAACAGTCAATTAAGCCAACCCCCATCACAAGACAATAGTTTCAATGAAGCATACGAATTTGGAATGCCCCCTCTTCATACCAGAATCCGTTTTATGGAGCATATTCTTAAATTGGGTTATGATTTGGAATTTGGGCCGTTAGGCGAAACAGTGAGAAAAAACAAAGAAAATGTGGAAAAAAGGAAGCAAAAAAAAAACAAATTCAAGAAAAGTACCTTCACCTAGGCTTTATAATTGATCAGCCAAAACAAGGAGAAGGAAATTCAAATGATGGAAATACCGATTCAGAAACTGCAGCATCTATCACAGGAGTACATTTTGAATTAATAAGACGATTCCAGATCATTTTACAAGTTATATCATGTAGCAGAAAGATAAATGCAAAAAAATTTGGCCAGTATGCAAATGAAACAGCAATTCTTTATAACAAAAAATACTCTTGGAGACATATGCCAACCACAGTTCATAAAATTTTATACCATGGGAAACAAATAGTTCAACACAATATGCTACCAATTGGAGATCTATCTGAAGAAGCGCAAGAAAAAAGGAACAAAGACTACAGATTCTTCCGCGAGCATAACACAAGAAAAATGTCCAGATGTTGTACTAAAGAAGATCCTTTTACTATTTTGTTGTGCACATCAGATCCATATATGTTCAGTGCCCATGTTCTGTAACTCTCGTGTCGAGAAACTTTTCGATTGAAATGTGTGAAATAGAACAAAAATGCCGTATATTGAAACAAACAGCTGTTTTTCTCACTAAACTGTGTCTGTAACTTTTTTTGGCGTGTACAAGCTGTCACGCAAGGAAATTACTCGCCAATTTACAGAAAAAGTGTGTCTGTAACATTTTGGTGAGAAAAGTTCCCGCTTTGGACTGTCAAAAAAACTCACGAATAAAAATGGGGCGAGAAAAAAATTTTAACACTAAAAAACAACTAAAAATGCAAATTGCAAAGAATAATAATAATAAAATTATGTTCTTGGCCCTTTTTTTATTGTTTGATTATTTTCTTTTACCATTTTTATAAAATATACGAATTTTTTCAAAGCTCGTTTACAAACAACAAACATTAAAGTCGCACTTTACATTATTTGGCATGGCCGACGGTTGTATTTTCGCCGCCGTCGTTGAAAATTTTTCAATTTTAGTAAAGTAAAGTAAAGTTAGTAAGTCGCCGTTAACTATATGTGTGACTGGCGTCCTCAACGTCTGCAATGTCACATCGGCTTCGAGTGCAATGTTATGACTTTTATAACGTAACGACGTAATCTCTTTTGATAGTTTTCGACATAAGTTACAGACACACTTTTTTCTCACTTTTCGAGAAACGATGGAATATTTTGTTTCACATCTTTTCGATGCGAGAAGTTCTCACTAAAGTTACAGAACATGGGTACAGTATTCGACAAAAATGGAAATCAACCTCAATCGAACTAGAGGAAGAAGCTAAACAACTTCTGGAAAATGAAACCCAAAGCTATTTAGAAGAAATTTTTACTAATATTGTTTAATTTAAAATTGTTTATAGATTCCCTGAAGGAAACCTGGGTGCAAGTGTCTCCAAGTCACCAGTTTTGTCGACTATTTTGGTGACATTGTCAACGAAGTGTCTACACTACACTACATTTGCCACTATATTTGGCTTTAATACGAAAACAATTTTATCAATAACAATTGAGAAGTACAATTCCTATAAAAGTTAAAGAAATAATAAAAAAAAATTGTATTTGTACCAAAAGTGTAGACTACATGTACTAAAATGTACTAGTGATTCTCTGGTTCCAATGTCTACATATGTTCCCAAAGGAACTACCTAGTCAGTACCTAGTCAGTAGTACCAACGTCAGTAGTAGATTTCCAATGACACGCACATGTTAAATGTCTATAGTAAATAACATTGTCTGGGGTATAATAAGTCACTAGTACTGGTGACTGTGTCAATAGTGAATCAGTACTGATTCACTAGTGACATTTCCTGCAGGGTTATAATTTGTTTTTGATTTAAGTATATATTTGTATTAATATATAAAAATAAAATACACAAACATCTCAAACCAAAAACAAAAGTTGAATTACCTAAAATGTTATCGATAGCCTAGAATGCTATTTTGGCATTTTTTAAAATATTCCTTTTCAGTTTTATCCTTATAATAACTCGTCTCGTCCCAAAAAAGCCAACCTTTGGCCCCTTGAATATTGGGACTAAAAAATTTACAGGGGCCAAATATTGGATTTTCTGACAGGATCTAAGTTCGACAATAAAAAATAAGTATCAGTTGTAAAATACAAGAGAAATAATGATAAATTATAAAAAAATCATATTTGAAATATTCAACTTTTACACCGAAACTCAACAAAAAAATGAAAATGCATTTTGAACTCCCCATAACTTTTGCTCCTATCAGCCGAAAAAAATCTCAGAAAAAAATACCGATCCAGTCAAAAGTTATGGAATTTTGACCGCCTTCTCGTAAAATTTCCCACTGTGCCGCGTTCGTATAAAAGCTATGTACGCTTGATGTTCGGCGTTTGTAAAAAAAAAGAATGTGTACCCATGTCGTAAGTTTTAAGTGTTTTGCTAAATGCTACATTTTTGTCTAAAATGGAAATAAAATAATGTCGCAATAATAACTTCAGTGCTTTAAAAACACAAAAGAGAGAGAAAGCCGATGAAATAAGTCACATAAAACGTACATAAGGCCAGGGTTGTCAGATGTGGCGATTTCTCGCCAAACGTGGCGATTTTCAAACTTGTTCGGCGACCTAATTTTTGATTTGGCGACATGGCGACTTTTTGGCGATTTAAAAAAATAGTTGGCGATTTTGTTGGCTATTTTTGATGAGCTACGGCTTTGTTTTAAAATTCGCTATATTCAGTAAGAAAACAAATATTACTCATATGGCCAATTTTCAGGATTGATATTAAAACACATTTATGTTTAAAATCGTTTTAAATACAAAATTCTCTTCTTCACTAAATACTTAAATCAAACTTAATTCACCGATGTGGTACACTTGATTAATTTCAACAAGAAGCAAAGCAATAACAATCAGCTGTTTTTTGAGACCACCTTGTAAATAATTATACTTTTTTATGAATTTTTTTTTTTTGTATTTAGTAGTGCTACCATACTTTTATCTTATTTAAAAAAGACTTCAAATTAAACTCAAAAAATCAATCTGTTTTTAAATACGATTTAAGTTTTTATGAAAATTAACTTAATTTAGATTTAATTACTATCCTGAAAATTGGGCATTATTCTAGTATTTTTATGTATGAAATTTGAGGCATTCATATGTATGGTCAGTATTTAAAAGTATGTATGTTCAAATGGCTGATGCAGATAATAAAAATCTTCGAGAAAATTGTTTTTCGTTTTTAAAAGTGCTCTTGAAAGAATCAATAAATATAAGTCATTAAACATGAATATATTTAAAGTCTATGAACATTTCTCCATTATATGTATATGGCAATTTATTATCACAGATAAAATACGTTGTTTTTAAAGATTTTTATGAATCCTAACGTACCTTTAGATGTTTACGAAGCACAATAAAAAATTAGCGTTTGTTAATTGTAAAGAGGGTTTTAATGATGACATTTCATCTTATTTAATAGGTTTAGCCCAAAATTTTATAGCTACATGGATACGGGAGGTACGTACCATTTAAAGGAACTTGCTTTGGCTGTACTTTATATGCTGGTAATTATAAAAAGTATTGCCTGTGTTGAAATTATGAACTCCACGAAGTAGAATGCATTACGAACGTCTAGGCGCGTTATTACGAGGTTTCAATTATATGAATGCGAATAGTACATGCTGCACTTCTTTTGTACCTAAAAAAAAGAAGAGACAAATAGGGAGTCTTGACAGTGCAGCGTTTTAGATACACGCAGAGAAAAAATATGGTTGGGCATGGTTACGGCAACAACACTATGTTTAATGTAACAATATATTGTTGTCGTACACAAATAATTGTTATTTTTATTTAATATCAACAATATTATAGTTACTGTAAACATATCAATGTTTATCGCAATTATGAATTTGAGTATTGTTGACCGAAAAATAATTCTTTTTCTAACAACTTAATTATGATCACTTTCTAAACATATTATATTTCTCACAACCATATCATGATATTTAATAGCCATAACATGATAACTTTCTATACATTTATCATATTATGTTAAAGATGCAATCAAACTATTTTTACTCTAATCATATTATGTTAGCGCCATTTGTAAAATAATTTTGAAGAAGTTGTGTCGTTTTTTTTATTTGTGAGCGGTTAAACAATTAAAAGATAAAATTCCATAAAAAAAATAAGTTTAAGGAAATTAAAAAATTAAAATATTAGCGGAGTTCATTCAAGTATTAGTGATGTAATAGTGCAAATGCAAAATATCATAGTTTTTTGTATAGGTAAAATCCAACAACAAAACACACAGAGATTTCGTTATATTTTATAAAAGTGCTACGATATTTCTGTGGTTTTCATGGGCAACCGCGTATGTCTTAAAACAAATTGTTCAGGAAAGCCAAAAACCCATTCTAGATCAAACTATGGGCTAGGTATTGCACATTTTAAACTTTGTCATTACGTTACAAAACGGAATTGATCCATCTTTTTTCAAAAAAATATAAAGAGCGTTCAAAATTAGGCAATATGGCATCAACATCTTAAAATCAAAAAAATGGACACACGCGGTTGCCCATGAAAACCACAGATTTTTCATTTGCTCTTTTGCAAGCCTTATATTGAACTCCGCTATTTGATTAACATTAGGAAAAATTGTAAAAAGCCACAAAATAAAAAATCGATTCAAAAATATTTAAATTTATTTTGTATTTTTATGACAGCTATGAAAGGTGCTGTATCATAATATGATTGCTTCTAAATTTATTATGAAAAACATGATGATAATATGATTACTTCTTAGCTTATTATGATTAACATGACAATAATATGATTAATTTCATAGGTTATTATGATTAACATGACAATAATTTGATTACTTCTTAACTTAGTATGATTAACAGAATAATAATATGATTAAGGGAAAAATATTATGATGACATATTACGAGTTTATTGAGTCATAATATGTTTCAATAATAATCTTAATATGGTGACTACAATCATAGTTCTTATCATAATATGTTGCTCTTAGAATATGTTTACCACAACCATGTTTTTTCTTTGCGTGTAACTGCAACTTATATACAAATGTATATCCAATATTTGTTTAATACTAACTGCAAAAATTATTTTTTTGTTGCTTTAAGTAGACTACTATAAACATTGTACCTCTTTTGTGTTCACTAACTATTTTTACTTTGTTCTAAATAAATATTAAACAAAATAAATATATGGCGACTTTTTTAAAATTTTTGGCGTATTTTAGCGACACTGAACAAATTTATTTTTTAGAATTTATAAAAAATATTTTAAATAATTCTTTAAAAAAATAAAATACATATTATTGTCAAAAACTGAAAAACAAAGGCTTTGGCGATTTTGGTGATTTTTGACATTGAGTTTGGCGAAAAAGGTCAAAAACAATCTGACAACCCTGCATAAGGCCATATTTAGAGAATACAGAAGAGCATAAACATATTTAGCCAAGTCAGAAAGTGTTCTTAGGTGCTAAGTACAAAAGTGCTATTTTAGGCTAAACAGCACTATTGTGAAAAGTCTGCACTGAAAGAAAAAGACTCGGGATAAATAAAGTTTTTTATACTTACTTAAAGTACGAGTCGTTAGAATAATACTAAAACATGCTCAAGACAATCCTAAATGGGATAACTTTCGAAAATTAGTCCCGGAATTTCTTAAAATAAGTAAAAAATTCTTAAATCAAGTAAAAAAAAGATTGAACTTTTCTGAGAGTAAAATTACAAAACGAGAGGTTTTAATTTCATATCACTTATTACAGTACTTTTCGTTTATAGTCCACCACTATAATTGCACAACTTTTGTGGACTATAAGCGAATTTGGACTATAACCGATTTTTCTATAAGCCATCTTATAGATAATAATAAAATACTAATATAATCCACATTTTTGTATAAAGAATTATATACGCATGCTTAGAAAATGTGGCTTTTTAACGAAAATTGTCCAAGCGAAATGGACCTCAGAACAAATAATTTATATGAAATTCGAAAAAATCTGCAAGTGAATATGAAAGTTTTGGCTGTAAGCTGTTTTTAGCCTTTAAAAGGAATTTACGCGAAAAGTACTGTAGTGTAGCAATGCATTCTTTATGCGTGCATACGCGTGTGATTTTCAAGTTGAAAAAAAAACGATTTGCTTGATGTGTGTAGAAACAGCAAAAACAACAGAACAAGAACAAAAACATATATTATTTTCGTATTAAAAAAGTAAAATTGAACTCTTTCTTCTCACTTAGTTTATATTTTTAGTTAACCTTTAACTGTGGAGGTGGTAAATTTTACTCTCTCTTTATATTTTTCTAACATACTCTTATCCGTTGCGCTCAATCAATTTAATTTACTTGGTATCTTCTCATATCGTGATCCTTGTTATTCACTTGTGTTTTGGCTGAGATCGACTTAGCACGAGCGGAGCTACGCACATGCTGGTGTAAAAATTACCACTCGTCATCATTTACGTAATTTTTTCTATTGAAATATTGAAAATTTACCCCTCATCAAAATGAACGTAATATTTTCATGGAATTATTTTTACCACTCGTCCGTTTTCCATTCTATTACTATATTATTTGTACAAAATTTGGAAAATCCTTCACTTATCATTATTAAGATATACAGAATTGTATTTTGTGCCATTTCCACTTGTCTAATACCGCCCATTTTTTAACCGATGTTGCATATTGGTAGCAAAGCTATTTGTTCCCAAACTTATGCTAGGAACACAACTAGGACGAACGACGAATTTCGCCCTACACGACGAATTTTTTAGTAAATATTCGCTGAGCAAATTCGTCGTATGAAACACAATAACGACGAATAACTAACAGCTTTACTAATTAAGAAAGTTGTTTGTTGTTTGTGCAAAGAGAGAAAAATAGTGTGACCATATAAAAAAAAATTTACTTAAAAAACACAAACATTAACGAAACCACAATTAAAAACTATTCTTATAGTTTTCTACTTTGTATATTTATTTTAAATGCGATAAAAAAATAAAAAACAATTATTTAAGTAAAAAAGTAACTTTATATACTAAAATACTTGAAAACTTAAATCAAACATGGTCACCTGGTACTGATTTGTTTGTCGTTCGCCGGCGTATGAAATAAAAATAAATCTATTGCAAAGTCGCAGCGTATGACGAATTTCGGCCGACGCCATGATTGTGTGTTTTTTCATATACACATATGTATTTTATTTTTGGCGACGAATATTCGCGGCCAAAAATTCGTCGTTCGTCCCAGTTGTGTTCCTAGCATTAAGCTGTTACCGCTTGGGCAATTTTATAACTTTCTCTTACCGTTCTTTAGATATAAATTAATCTGCTTTATGCCGCGCCTACTTCTCCAATTCCGGCCATTTTTGTAGAGAGGTTGTGTATTGAGCTATGTGTACCAAATTTGAACAAATTTTCTCTTACCAGTCATTACATATTAATAATGTATTTTGTACCACGCTCAATTATCTAATCCCACCCACATTTGGTGGGATGTGTATTGCTAACCAAGATGCTTGTAGCTTATTTCGAAACTTTGACTCCTGGCATTCTTCAGATACACTAATATCTATAAGGTATCTGTTTGGGAGGAGCCACGCCCATTTCTCCAGTCCCGCCCAGATGTTGTGTATTGTTAACCAAAATATATCGACCAACGTTGGAAACTTTAGTTCTTACCGATTTTTCTGCAATGTAGTAGGCCAATGTGTATGGGATGCAGATTTTGATGAGTAAGAAACCTCCAAAATGGTTGACCTGTAGTTTCTACACATAATTATTTATTTTCATGGTCTCTTTTATATCTTTAGATGTATATGTTTGGCTATTCAAAAATGCCCTTTAAGTTTTGGTTTTTTTTATATTCATATTTTTTGATAAGTTTTTGATGTATCGTTTTTTTATATTCAAAAAAGGTGTGTGAAGTAAAGTAACTGTTTTGTTTAAACAAATAAAAATTATTTTTGGTTTCTTTATTTTTTGTAATCAAAAATATAGTAGTTTATTTTTCAAAAACAAATAATTATCAAAAAATATTTTTGCTAATTTTACTTATTCCACAGTTAAAGGTTAAATATGTACATAAGATTTTTAAAGTAAAAACCATATCGGGAATGGTGCTGGAGTTTGATTATTCTGTAAGGTGTAAAATGCGCAAGTTAAAAAATCAGAATAATATATTCTTTCTAATTTCTTTTTTGGGTTTTTTCAAGTACGAATTCGGGATAAAATCAACTTTAAAATACTTTAATCAAGCGCATTTTGAGATTGCTTAAATCTTAGTTTTATTTAAATCAGTTTCGGGACTTATATGGAGATTTATATGGATAATTTAAGTATTTCGCAATTAAAAATCCGTACTTGAATCAATCTTTCTGTACTTGATTCAAGAAAATCCTTATTCGCCGTAATATTAATACGGCTTCGGATTGATTTGAGTACGGATGGATTGATTTTTCTTTTGTGTGTGTTGTATTATCATATGATATATTTGTGTAAATGTCAAAAACAAGAAAACAATTATCGTTATTCAAGCCCGACATATAACAGTGTTGCCAAAACTGTATGACCAAAAATGGCTAAATTAACCGGTATACTTAATGTGATGGTAATTAAGGGAACTTTTTCCATTTTGTATTTTTTTTTTTATTTTGAAATAGATAAATTAACGTTTTAAAAAATCCTTAAAAAGTTTCCATGTAAACTGATCTAGGAGATATCCTTAAGAATATATGTACTTTTTGGAAATCTGAGGAAGTAAAATGTTTACAAATCGCGTCATTATTTTAAGATACCTTAATGCCACTACTGAAAGAACTACGAGGCCCATTTTAAGCTTATGTATACCATGGCTATCGATGTTTTCCTTACAAATGCCTCCATAGAATAATGGCCATTTTCTCATTAGGCAATTATCTTTTTTCCCAACGAAAAACTGCACATTAAAGAAATTTGGTTTTCCCAATGTCTAATTTCTTCTATTTTGTAGCAATGCTAACCGGCACTCATCTGCCAATTATTTATTTTCCTTTTATTTGACGTACAGTTAAATTCAATCAGCTGACTCCCATGTTTTACATGTATTTTGAGAGGTGTTGCCAACTCAAACCAATGTTTTTTTTCGGTATATTGAAAAACCCAAAATCGTTAACGGACAGTTTATCGGTATAATAAATTTATGTTGACATTAAGTAACAGACAGTTTGTCGATACATTGAGAAAATTGCCATAAGACTATTGTTTCTAAAGCAACTACCCGCAGTGAGCTAAAGCAACATAATCTGGAATTAAAACGTTTTATATGCGTTAAATTGTTCATTGTTCGACCCAACCCCTATACAAATGTTCCCGCAGATAAGAAATTTAAACATTTTCTTCTTATTGACCCCTTATAAATGTTAACTTTGATTGAGGATTGCGTCGAATCCTAATCGAGAGCTTCTATTTAAATACAGCTTTCTACATTTAATTAGAAAATTAGTTTTTTATTGTAAGTTGGTCACTGACTGAATTCTCACCTGTCATTTTACTTAAAAAAAAAAAATATTTCTAAAACGTTTCTGATTTTAATAAATTTTTTATTATTATTTATTTTATTTTTTATTTTATTATACCCTCCACCACAATTAGTTGTGAAGAGGGTATACTAAGTTTGTCATTCCGTGTGAAACTTTTTTATTATTCATCTCAGACCCCATAAAGTATATATATTCTGGCTCCTTGAGTAATTCTAAGTCGATTTAGCCATGTCCGTCTGTCTGTCCGTCTGTCCGTCTGTCCGTCTGTCCGTCTGTTGAAAACACGCTCACTTTCGAAAAACTCAAAAGAAATAAACAAACTAGGTGTCAAATTGCTTGTAGTTATCCTAAGCAGTTTGGGATTGAATTTCAGCAAAATCGGTTCAGTAGGACCAGAGCTATGAATCAAAATGTGGAACCACCACCTTCAAAAACTTGATAATTTTGTTACAAAAACTAACATAAATGATGCAAAAATGCACGGAATGACATAAGATTTTGCACAAGTCCGTTTTATTCGACTAGAAATTACACTGTAAAATTTCGCGAAGGTCGGTCCATAATTTACCCTAAGCCCCATATAAGCACTACTCCCGGAAAACAGTTTAGTACGCCTAAAACCGTAAAAAATAATGCAATCATAACAAGTTTTGGCTCGTCACAATTTTATAGGACTATAAATGATACTGTGAAATTTCGTGAAGATCGGTACATAATTTACCCTAGGCCCCATATATGCCCTACTCCCGGAAAACAGTTTAGTCTCCTAAAACCATACTTAATAACAAATCGTCACAGTTTAAGATAATAATAATAAAAAGACATCATACAGATATTACTCCTTAAACATTCGAACAGTCGGTGGAGGGTATCAAAGATTCGGCACAGCCGAATATAGCACTCTAACTTGTTATATTTAGAACAAAATTAAAATAATAATAAAAATTGTTTTAACAAAATATTAGGGCTATAACTTTTTAAATTTGTTTGCAAATATCAAATTTTCCATAAAAAATATTAAGAAACGTCATCTTTCTTTTATGCTGCAAATACGATTTTTATTACTACTTAAGTATTGACTATCACGTGGTGATAGGTACATTTTTTTGTATAAAATGAATCATAACCTTTACCAAAAGAAATTAGTTTCCTATGGCGAACATAGGGGACAAAGGCGGCCATTTCACGGATTAATTAAAAACAAATATTCAAGTACTAAAATAAAAGTAATCGCTTAAATTGCGCAAAATCCTTGATTATAAGGCAAAAAAATAAATGTTAAACATTGTGGGAGAAAAGTAAAAAAATAGGCAAAAGAAGCTAAAAGCTTTGCGTAGTTATTAAATTTTTATTGTAGACCAAGGATTAGGGTCAAAAATTCAGGTGGGTCACACTGACCCAACAAGACTACAAGTGAATATAAAGTTAATTTTTTTATGTCAACGAAAAACAAAAACACTTTTTTTCTTTATTGTGCTACTAAATAGTTATATCCATTCCTGTTTAGGATCAAATAAAATTTTTCCTCGATACTGTATCATCAACATAAAAAGAAAATGAATTGAAAACCAAAATTGGGTCATATTGACCCAAGGAATGCAGAAGGTTCAATTTAAAGCAAAAGTACATTTTTTGTGCTTTATTTTTATTTTTTTTAAAGTAAATTGTTTTGTTTTTTTTTTAAGTTGAATAATTTCAGACTGCCACTGAAGTTACCATATCTTTAGCAGAAAATATGGCAGATGCAAATTCTCAAATTTGACTTGAAAATGTACCATTAGGATAAACCTGTCGCTTATCAGTCACTTTTTAGGTTAGTGTTAACTTTATCTGTCAGGCACCCTAAAAATAACTATTTCTACGTTGTAATTAAGGTTAACAAAAAAAAAAAAAAATATTTATGCTCCTGTAAAATTGTAATTTGGCAGATAGCACTTTTTAAATAAACATATACCATTTGAAATGCTATTAATTAATTTTGCCTCATTATTATCATTTAGTGGTCATTTCAATAAAATTTATGAATCTGTTCGGTAATTATTAATTAATCATTTTCTTTATTTAAGTAAACCACTTGCTACATTTTATATATACAATTTTAAAATGTTTCGAATGTGTTTTCGTATTAAGCGAACAAATAAATCAAACCCTAATTTCTTCTCCATATCGTACCTTTTTTATGTTTTCCATCAAAATAACTTGTCAGCTTTTCAAAACTTAACTTTTGTTTATATTTTGTTTGGGTTTTGCTAAACAACGACACCTTAAATCGAAAAAATTCTTAGAATTTCTTTATTACAAATTGTTTTTGACAGTAAAACTCACACACTCCATTTAACTTAAGTGGATTTTTAAGATTTCATGTGGTAACGCTTTTATGTTCATAACTTAATTTCGGCATGATTTTCTGTTGTATTTCATGGCTTTAATATATAAAAGTCTTGTTGGAGTTGGAGAAGGGAGGTATTTGTATGTATTGAAATTGGTGACTCTAAGTGTTTTTCATACGGGATTTCCCGGGACATAAATCCCGGGAATGTCGTGCGGAAATTCCCAGGATTCTCTTATTAAATAATGGCAATTTTACTGCTGATATAATTGTAAATAAGTTATGTCAAGAAATAGATGTGAATTCAAATCCGATAAATAAGGCACTATTAAGGCGGCAGGAAATAACCGCCCAAAATATAACCCCCCAAAAGTTTGTACAGAGCACAACAGCAACAATTTTTGGGGTTTTTTTCTTTTTTTTTGGGGTGTTACTTCATTTTCAAAAAATTATTATGCAATAATGCCCCAATATATTTTGTTGGGGATTATTTCATTTTTAAATTTATTACGAAACCGTTTTTTGGCGCAAGGATTTTTTCTTCTATGGTATAACAAACACCGCCTTCGTTAAAAAAATCTTCTCTGTTGTAAATAAAACAAAAACTTTTCAGAGAATTATCTTAATATTTTTTTATTATGATAGATTTATGACAATTATGTTTAAAACCAAATATTGGCTAAATGTTCGCCACGGCTTCAGTGGCATACCTCTATCCGATGGTCCATATTTTCAATGACTCTGAGACATAATTGAGGTTCAATGTCGTTTATGTGCCGAATTATCTCATCCTTTTACTCTTGACTTAATTACATAATCGTGGCGGCCAATTAATATCGCCACGACTTAAGATAACACTGGCTGTTTGGCAATTGGCACCATCCTGTTGGAACCACATATCGTCCAGGTCCATATCTTATATTTCTGTCTTCTGTCTGTTATCATCTCGCGATAGCGAACACCATTCACGGTAACTGCTGGGCCGACCGCATTTTCGAAGAAGTACGGTCCGATGACGCCGCCAGCCCATAAACCGCACCAAACAATCACTCTTTGTGGATGCGTCGGCTTTTCAACAATCACTCGTGGATTCACATTTGCCCAAATGCGGCAATTCTGCTCGTTTACTATTCCACTGAAGTCGATTATGCTGAACAAAAATATCACGAAATGCATTTTGATTTGAACGCCCATTTCTGTAAAAGGCTACAAAAATCACTGCTCAATTGTGTACCTCTCCATAGTTGAATTTGTCAAACACTGATACAAAGAAATGTCAAATTAAGTTGGGCAAAAAACTTGACGTTAAGATCATGCATTATGGTTGGACCACCCTTTTTTATGAACTTATTTAATAGATCTTATTTTTTATTTTTTGGATGCGTCGGCTTTTCAACAATCACTCGTGGATTCACATTTGCCCAAATGCGGCAATTCTGCTCGTTTACTATTCCACTGAAGTCGATTATGCTGAACAAAAATATCACGAAATGCATTTTGATTTGAACGCCCATTTCTGTATAAGGCTAAAAAAATCACTGCTCAATTGTGTACCTCTCCATAGTTGAATTTGTCAAACACTGATACAAAGAAATGTCAAATTAAGTTGGGCAAAAAACTTGACGTTAAGATCATGCATTATGGTTGGACCACCCTTTTTTATGAACTTATTTAATAGATCTTATTTTTTATAATTGTTATTTAAGTTTTGTTCAAATAAATTAAATTATATTAAGTACCGTTTCAAATTAAACGGGAATTCCCGGAAAATCAAGAAATAATGTCGGCTTTCCCGGGAAATGAAAAAAAGTTATAGTTTTTCTGCAATAGGGTGTATGTGGTTGTATAAATATGTATATATGTATGTATATGTTCGTGTTGTTTGTCGTGGTAACTTAGAATGCCTAATAACAAACACACGCCCACACACACACACACGTATTAATTTACAAAAATGTTAACGCAATTTAAAAGTAGCGGGAAAAATAAACAAACAAAAAAATTGTTAACAAGTCTAAAATGGTACGGCTGAATACAAATATTTAAGAAGATTCAAAATATGTATGGCGTTTGAAGGTCTGTAGGACATTTTTGTTACCAGATTGAAACAAAACACGAAAATATATGTATTTATATTTGAAAAATTTGTGTGTCTCAGTTAAAAACAGTGTGTGGTAAAAGTAATTTGAAAACTATTGATTTTAACACACTTAATCATAAGCAGCACAGAGTACTACACAGAGGTGTCATGAGACGGAAGATATTGCGCTCTTTATGTCACTTTCTTCAAAAGCTGTCCTCTTTGCACTTCACTTTGCACCATTTTTATGCCACAATACTATTAAGACACAAAATTATTTAGTTGAGATTCAATTGAAATGCTGCTGTAAAAATTACCTTTTAAGTTCACCACAACACGAGTAAATAATATTTAAGTAAGTAAATAGCATTATAAAACAAAATAAGATTACTTACTACATGTTTTTGTTCTAGTTGTTCAAGCTAATAAGGGTAAAATTTCTTTAAAATTAAAACAACATTTTTTATATATATTTTATATTTTTTATATGCCAACATCTTCAGGGGTAGTCTATTTATTAAATACAAACATTTATTAAACAAAAACCATTTTCAAAAACAAAACGTTTGTTGAACTAATGTTATTTTTGTTTTGATCACGCAATTTGTGGTAAGTGTAGCGGCCTGTTTCACTACCAAAAACACTTTCTGTCTTATTCTTCGAAAGCTACCTTCGCAACTGGTTTGGGCCCTTTTCACACGTCATTATTTCCATCTCTGTATATTACTTTATGATGAAAAGCCACAACTCAAAATTTATTAAAATCGTTTTTTTCAAATCTGTAGAGTCCACAAAAATTTCGTTTGCATCCCTGTCTTCCTTAACATTTGTGAAAATGAATTTGATTAAAAATATTTTCGAAGACAGTTTTCTGGGTCTCCTTAACATTTTTGAATTTTGACTTGTGCTAGTTTATGATTCAGTGTGCGATATGTATTTTTGAAACTTTTTGAAATTTAAAAATTCTGTTTTATATTTTAACTTTTTTTTAATGAAATTAAGTAAAATTGTTTCCTTCAGAATTGTTTGTTTTTTTGCAAATCAAATTTTCTTAATATTATTTTGAACTTATCTGACCCACTGTACATTTAAATTTAATAAACTTATAGTAGCTATGCAAAATTATGTTAATGCTACAAAAATATTTGTATAAACTAAGTTTAAGAAAAAAATTAATTTTCTTATTAAGTCTGAGGGTTTATTTTGTGTGTTTATGATAATAATCTTAAATGACCAATTTAGAAAACGCTCAATTAAGTTGTGTTACAAAAAGTTTTCTCCCACTATAAAGCGATATTTAAATAATTTGACACGACATTTGTAAACAGATACACAAAGAATTTGTCACAGTCAAGCGTGACTTACATACTTAACGCCAAACTTCGTTAAAATAAATTAAATTATGTTAATGCTTTAAGAAAAATGTAGACGATAATAACTTTAATGATATAAAAAAACTTGAAATTTTTTAAATCTATGTATAAATAGTAAACTTGAGATAGATTTTCTAAATATTTTAAGCTTTCGCCAATAATTTTTTAAATAGTGCAATTTCGCTAAGTTTCCTAAAACTAGTAATTTTTTGCAAAATTTTTAAATTATCGAAAATTTCCGTAAAATTTCTTTTTAAAAAAGTGAATTTTTACAAATTTCTTAAAAAAGTAAATTTTTGCAATATTTTCTATAAAAAGTGAATATTTGCAAAATTTCCTAGCAAGTAAATTTTTGCAAAATTTCTTATAAAAAGTTTATTTTTGCAAAATATTCTTTCAAAAGTTTATTTTTGCAAAACTTCCTATAAAAAGTAAATTTTTGCAAAAGTTTCTATAAAAAGTAAATTTTTGCAAAATATCCTATAAAAAGTAAATTTTTGCAAGATATCCTAAAAAGTAAATTTTTGCAAAATTTCCTATAAAAAGTAAATTTTTGCAAAATTTTCTATAAAAAGGAAATTTTTGCTAAAGTTCCTATAAAAAGTAAATTTTTGCAAAATATTCTATAAAAGTAAATTTTTGCAAAATTTCCTATAATATGTAAATTTTTTATAGCAAGTAAATTTTTTCAAAAGTTTCTATAAAAAGTTAATTTTTGCAAAATTTCCTACAAAAATAAATGTTTGCAAAAAAAGTCAATTTTGCAAAATTTCTTATAAAAAGTACATTTTTGCAAAATTTCCTATAAAAAGTAAATTTATGCAATATATTTCTATAAAAAGTAAATTTTTACAAAATTTCCTATAACAAGTAAATTTTTGCAATATTTCTTATAAAAAGTTTATTTTTGCAAAATATTCTATAAATATATTCAACATTTTTCATTTTTTCGAATTTATTCTATGAGCTAAATTTCAGTTATGTATTTTATAAAGCTTTTTTGTAATAGTTCTATTCCTTCAATTTTTCAGAAATGACTTTATACATAACTGAAATTTAGCTCATAGAATAAATTCGAAAAAATGAAAAATGTTGAATATAATGTAAAGTAACCTTCGGAAGGAAATAATTCCCAGTTTCTATTCTATAAATAGTTTATTTTTGCAAAACTTCTTATAAAAAGTAAATTTTTGCAAAAGTTTCTATAAAAAGTAAATTTTTGCAATATATCCTATAAAAAGTAAATTTTTGCAAAATATCCTATAAAAAGTAAATTTTTGCAAAATTTCCTATAAAGTTTATTTTTGCAAAACTTCTTAAAAAAGTAAATTTTTGCAAAAGTTTCTATAAAAAGTAAATTTATGCAAAACATCCTATAAAAAGTAAATTTTTGCAAAATATCCTATAAAAAGTTAATTTTTGCAAAATTTCCTACAAAAAGGAAATTTTTGCTAAAGTTCCTATAAAAAGTAAAATTTTGCAATGATTTTTACAAAAAGTAAATTTTTGCAAAATCTCCTATAACAAGTAAATTTTTGCAAAAGTTTCTATAAAAAGTACATTTTTGCAAAATTTCCTATAAAAAGTAAATTTATGCAATATTTTTCTATAAAAAGTAAATTTTTACAAAATTTTCTATAACAAGTAAATTTTTGCAAAATTTCTAATAAGAAGTTTATTTGTGCAAAATATTGTATAAAAAGTTTATTTTTGCAAAACTTCCTATAAAAAGTAAATTTTTGCAAAAGTTTCTATAAAAAGTAAATTTTTGCAAAATATCCTATAAAAAGTAAATTTTTGCAAAATATCCTATAAAAAGTAAATTTTTGCAAAATTTCCTATAACAAGTAAATTTTTGCAAAATTTGTATATAATATGTAAATTTTTGCAAAATTTCCTATAATATGTAAATTTTTGCAAAATTTTTTATAGCAAGTAAATTTTTTCAAAAGTTTCTATAAAAAGTTAATTTTTGCAAAATTTCCTACAAAAATAAATGTTTGCAAAAAAAGTCAATTTTGCAAAATTTCCTATAAAAAGTACATTTTTGCAAAATTTCCTATAAAAAGTATATTTATGCAATATTTTTCTATAAAAAGTAAATTTTTACAAAATATCCTATTAAAAGCAAATTTTTGCAAAAATTCCTAGTAAAATTAAATTTTTGCAAAATTTCCTATAAAAAGTAGATTTTTGCAAAATATTCTATAAAATTTTTGGAAATTTATTAAAAATGGTAAAAACGTTAATTTTGCTTTTTTGAAAATTTCCTATTAATTTGCTGTACTTTTTCGTGAAGCAATCTAAAAAAATACAAACGTGATCAATTGGCATTAAACATACATAATTACTTTCTAATTTCCCTTAAGCCCCTTAATAAATAATCATAAAGTATGTATAACATTAACAAAATTGTATTTATTACACTTTTAATTAACATTAGATAACGGCAACTTCTTGTGAAACAATATTCTATTTTTACTCCCAGCTCAATAAATAATAGTTGCTGCTATAATTAAAAATCAGGAATACAAAAGAAGAAAATAAAAACTTAAAGATAATTCTCTCATTTACAATATTTATACCATTATGTCAAATGCTTCTCTTCTCCTAACAATGGATTTGAAAAGCACAGAAATCGAATACCAGAAAAATTATTAAGAAAAATATATTTTAACTACACATCTAGATTAGGGCGACTCACAAAAAAAAAAGAAAAAAAATGCTCGATGTACCCTCCTAAAAATTAACCTTGGACTTTTTTAAGATGACATTAAAAATATTTCGGCTCCAGCTTTGACCTCTCGTGAACTGGACCATTTTGAAAAAGTGTCTATTTTTGCATGTTTTGTTAATTTGAGAATCTGTTTCCTTACCAACACATACAATATGGGTATGATAAGAAAGGTTAAGGCTTCTCTGCATAGACGGCCTTCGGCCGGGCGCAAGGATTTTCTTTTCTATGGTATAACAAAGACCGGCTTCGCTAACTAAAGCTTCTCTGCACAGCCGGCCTTGGGCCGTGCGCAAGGTTTTTCTCCTTTATGGTATAACAAGTACCGGTTTCGCTAAGTAAAGCTTCTAAAATCTGCCTTGTTTCCGAACAAAGGTCGACTACGCAAAGAAACTTAAGTTAGCGAAGCCGGTCTTTGTTATACCATAGAGAAGAAAACCCTTGCGCCTGGCCGAGGACCGGCTGTGCAGAGAAGCTTTGTTAGCGAAGCCAACCAATGGCAGACTTAGGATATCTCGATACCAATTGCCACAGTCTCTATTTCTTTTTTTTTAATTTCCAAACCTTCTAATCTTTTGACCTCTGCGTCTCAGAGCTTGGAAGTAATGGAACCAGCAACCTTTTAATGACGCATTAGGAAACACATTTTCTAAAGCCTGATTTATAGCTGCTTTATAGTCTGTATGAAAAGCCAAAGCTTCGAATTGTAAAAAATTTCTATCAACAAATAATAATTTTTTTCCTTAAGTTTTTCCTTGAAAGTTTATTGGTATCTTAAAACGAATTTTACACATTTCAATATTTTTGGTTATAAGTTAAGTTGTGGACATTATGACACTGCTCTGATGGACATTATGACACTTTTTAAAGTGTCATAGTGTCCATGGACACTATGATACTGGACGTTATGACATGCCACTAATGTCAAGGCTGGAGCAGAAATATTTTAAATGTCATCTTAAAAAAGTCCAAGGTTCATTTTGAGGGGGGTACAAATTGCACTAATTTCGCTTCCATACAACTTGAGTCGCTCTAATCTAGATATGTACTCGTATATAAACTATTGCTACTGGAGCTTTTGCTATTGCTTTTGCTATTAAACACAGACCTATTTCCTACAATTACTCTCTTACATGCATACATATGAACACATATACATACATATATGAATATAAAATGCATCTGTAGCCACATGTATCATCCAAATGCATCGTTGTTATATTTGTTGTTGCTATTCGATGTTTTACGACAGTAAAAACATCAATACAACAGATTATTAGCAACACTTTGGCACGTACAGTAAAGAGCAAATGGTTTGTGGAAGAAATCCCGTATACATCCGTCGTTGCTACTTTTCAAGGCAATTTGCGTTTTATGAGAGTCACTTTTGCTTCTTACTATGTATACCCATTCTGACTTCTTTTTTAATTTTGCCTCGCAGATTGTTTGCTGATGTTTTCTTTTTTCTTTCTCTTTTCTATAGTTTTTGTATGAATGCGTGTAAATTTCTGGTCTGTGGAGATTTATAATGGGTACCATAAATAAATATTTCATGTATACAATGTGTTCAACAGAATCAACAATAAGAAGAAGAACAACAACAAAAATTCTTGAAACACTATAAAGGATAAAAAATGCACAAGGAGCCTTGGTGGGTATAAACAATAGAAAATGAAAAAGTTGTAGAAGCAGAACAGAATTGACATAAAATTGGCATTTACCGCATGAAGGATAATAAGAAGAGGTAAGCGAAAAGAGAAATCTTTAAAACGAAAACCGATTTTTTTATTTAGAGTGAACGATCATTAAATAAAAGAGGACATAATAAGGAAGATATTTTAATATAAATGTGCAATTATCGAGAAAACTTTATGAGGCATGTTAAGTTGTTAGCTGAGAACAAAAATACATTGAAGGTCTTTTATTAGCTTTTACTAAAGACAGGGGCAAAATTCTTATATTTACGGCTCACTTGGTATAAAAATAAGGTATTTTGTTCATTTGTGGTCTATTTAAATTGATAGATAAGTGAAAATAGACAGTTTGCCCTTGTGTTAATGCAGAAAACCCTATTTTTTGCAATATAAATTTCAGAGATTTGAGGAGCCGCAGATCACGACGTTTTTGTTGCTCGTTTCAAATTTTTGGGCAATTAATGTTTATTTTCGCCCCCTTAAAGAGTAGAAAATACCTGGGACTGACGTCAAGTTTTTCACTTATCAATGGATGCATCAAACTTTTACCACTTTCAAATATTTGCTATTTACGAGTTCACATAATTAAATGCTTTTAGGCATCTTCTAATTCTTCCATGTTTTATAAGACATTTCTATAGAAATCTTTAATTAGGCTTTAATCTATAAACAAAAATTTGAGATTAATACGATTTCCGTATGACGTGCTAAATTCCCAATTTTTCATATTTGATAAATACACTGAAATTTATTATTGAGGGAAAGCTAGCTTCTATGCGCATTTCACTGGTTGCTTAGGCCAGCTCATCAGGAAACCTTTTCCAAAGATTTTAGAAAAGCCAAAAATATTATGCAAATAAAACCCTAAAGCGAATAAGAATTATAAACACTCAAAGTCTCAAAATTTGAGATGTTTGATGGAATTTAATCCACTAGCTAGCATATAAGAATCGAATCCACATTATGATTCATATAAAATTTATTACGTCCGTAATTTTTTAATTAAATTTTTTTTACATATCGTTACCTTAATATAAAAAGGCCCCAACTCATCAAAAACACTTTTTACAGGAGAAGGAAAAAACTTAATAAAAGCTGAAATAATATAGCTACACAAACATTGTCAATATAACATAACTTCTTTATTTTTAATCTAATTTGCTTGAAATTTTAATAGAATGTGTATTAGCAACCATTCTACAAGAATCAATAAAAAAACCGATTTCCAAAAATAATGAGTTGGGGCCTTTTTATATTAAGGTAACGATATTAAGAGTCTTATGAAACCGCTTAAAAGTCCCGCAATCTATAAAAACGGTATTTTTACACCCTCGATAATAAACTGTGAAATTTTTTATGAAAATTCATTTTTAAATTGATCTTTCTGACGGACTGAAATTAATTGTTTTAACTTACACAAACGTTAAAAAGGTGCTTTATAAAATAAGTCTTGCAAGTATGTACAATTGTACAAATAGCAATTATAAGAGATTTGATGAGGACTCTTTTTGTATTTGTAAAAATTAGTTTATTGGATCAATACATATCAAAAAGAAAAGGTCAATGTAACTTTAAATATTTTTTTTACCAATTACTAGTCTAGACTATTTATTAACAATATGTTAAACCCCCTGGGTGTTTTAACTTAAAATAAATGTGATAAATCAAAATAGTAAAATAAATATATTTGGGTAGTCAAAAATTCTCTATGGAATTGAAAAGGTAAATTTGTATGTGTGTATTTCTCTACTTTAGTTTGTTTTAATTGCCAATGTTGCCATAAGAAAAAAGATATTTTTACCTATGGTTATTTTAAAAGTACTAATTAACTTATTGAAAGAGAACTCCACCCATTCTTAAGTTGTTTGAATTATTCCTTTCTTTTTAGTTAAAAAAACAAGCGGTCCTTTCTTAATAATTTAAGTATGAAAAATGTTAGAACATCCTTAGCAAATAAAACTTCTATTAAATTTTAACTATGTTTTAAAACTAATATTTGACATCATAGAAATTTGTTTAACCGTAGAACACAAAACAAAAAAATACCACACAATCTCATAAACGGGGTACTTGTGTACCCCATTATAATATTTACCTTTACACAAAAATAGTATTTAATTTAGAATCCTTTAATTAAAAATTTAAAAAAAAAACGAATTGAATATTTAAATATAAAATTAAAAGATTTTGTTATTCGTGCTTAATTCCCAGTTTTTATTCTTGATAAAAACACTTGAAACTTATTGTTGATGGGATAAGCTATTCCTATGCGCATTTAACTGGTTGCTTAGGCCAGATCATCAGTAAACTTCATCCATAAGGATCTACTTGTAACAATATCAAAGTTTAAACAAAAACATTAACTATTAACAGTAAGTTTATCTCTTCTTACATTTTACGTCTTGGAGCAAAGTACAAAAAAATTCGAAAGACTGAAAAAATACCTTTTTTAAAAATGGTCCAGCTCACGGATGGTCAACGCTAGAACCAAAATATCTTGGGAATCATCATAAAACATATCAAGCTTTATTTCGGAGGGGTTACAAAATCATTTTTTTTTTTTTTTTTGAGTCGCTCCTGGGGGGAGTATCTGTCGACAAAAATATCTGGTTTTATTACCGACTTGACCGACTTCGACATAAACGACAGTTTCTGTGTAGGAACACCCTGTTTAATGCGCCAACAAGAGATGTCAACTATTCAGTGAAAAAAAGTGCCGACCGAGCAGTCAAAAGGAGCTAAAAAGTGCTAAATTTAAAAATCAGAAATTGTTCTGTTTAAAATCCATTTATTACATGGGAAAGTCGTGACATATCTACCGCTATTCTATTCCACTTCAACTACTTACATTATAAAAAAATGGTCAGACTACGACCAAACTACAAAATTTTCAATACTGAAGGCAAAAAACGTAACTTCCCAAAAAGCTGCCCCAGAAATATAACGCCAACCATCGTCCGGCTCAGAACTGGGCATTGCAGTTTCTCCCAGAAACATCTACTAGAAAAATTATTAACCCAAATGTTTAACATTTCCTAGATCAGTGTCCAAAGTACAGCTCATCCAGACAATACATATTTGGACTAAATCGGCCTACTGATTTCTTAAAAAAAAACCTGTGAAAAAATAAAAAATTTATTAAGGAATTTATATCAGAAAATAATTTACAACACCTAATATAGCTTTAATACAATTTCGGAGTTGAAAGTTACAGCAGCTAGTACTCCTGTCTATTTTATGTTAGTTACAATAATTATATTTTGTAAGTAATAATAATAAATAAATAAATAAAAATAAAAAGGACTGGGCACATGTAAGGCAGTTTTCTGTTTAGTAGGGTTCTAGTTGGATTGTGCAGTCCAATTTCTTATCTTCCACTACTTCCTCTTTTCCTGTGCTTTCACTCTTTACTTCTCCTATTCTTTCATAATAGAATTCTTTCACTAAATAAGGCGTCACAATGGACCATATTGGTCTCTGGGTGAGGGTGTGAAGTTTACTTTCTAACCTTACTAACCTAAATTGCCAAAAATGCATAATTTTCGACGGCTTCATCTTCACGTTCTTCAGCAGAATCATCCTAATCAAAATTTATAATGTTTTTCAATTTTTAACTTTGTCAAACCCCTTGCACTCATTTCTAGTGAACAAGATATTCTTATGTAAATTATGAACATAATGGACCAATGTTGCCTATAAGCAACATTGTTTTAAAAAAAATACTGAGGACAAAGCTACAACTTTTTTCTTGTGTTTGTTGTTTAATATCATTAACTAACCTGTTTTAAATAGCGAATTGCACTTTTTACACAAATATTTTTTTTAATATCAATTTCTTAAGTTTTTTTAAAAACACACTTTTTCCAAATAATTTGTAATACGTATAGTCGCTTAAACAAACAGTTCGCAAATGAACACAATCAAAGCTTATTGTATTAAATTCTGCACACACATTGCTAAGATGCATATTTACTAAGAACAGAAAACCGTTATAAGAAAAAATGAAATTTTCGGGAGTTATAAGCGTTTGATTGCAATGTTGCCTATAGGCAACAACGGGGCTGAAAGGGTTAATAATTCATTTTTTTACTTCAAACTCATTTATATTAAAAAATTTAATATATGTACACACACATTAATGTTTAATAAAATTCCCTGAAGGAAACCTGGGTGCAAGTGTCTACAGGTCAACAGTTTTGTCGACTATTTTGGTGATATTGTCAACGAAGTGTCTACACTACACTGCATTTGCCAATATATTCGGCTTTATTATGAAAAATTTTTTATCAATAAGAACTGAGAAGTACAATTTCTATAAAAGTTGAAGAAATAATAAAAAAAGTTTGTTATGATTTCTTATTCGTAACAAAAGTGTAGATAGACTACATTTACTAAAATGTACTAGCGATTCTCTGGTTCCAATGTCTACATATGTTCCCAAAGGAACTACCTAGTCAGTAGTAGATTTCCAATGACACGCACATGTTAATTGTCTATAGTAAATAACATTGTCTGCGGTATAATAAGTCACTAGTACTGGCAACTGTGTCAATAGTGATTCAGTACAGATTCACTAGTGACATTTTCTATTTTATTTACATTACAATATTTTATGACGACTTGCAAGCAAAGAGCGACATGTATATTTACTTCTATTTTTTTAATTGTTGATTAAGATTGTTTATTACTGTAGATATGTCAGCCCATATTTTATTCTGCATACGCTTTTTTAAACATTTTTTTGTGGTAAAACAACTCTACAAAATATTAAATAAAAAAAATTTATCTTGAGATCATCTTTTGAGTTACAAAAATAATAAATTGGAAAATGTTGCGTTTTGATTCTCCACATTACATTTGATAAAATCAAAAATATATTAATGGACATCTGGTAATATTTATTTTGTTATCAACGATATCTTTTATTACTGTTGTGTAAATTATATTTGTCTTGCTAGGAACATGGCCACAAAGCTTAGCGGCGGTGGCTCCACAATTTATCGTAAGTCCACATAAGTCTTATTTCATTTTATTACTCTTACTGCCGTGAATATAATTTTAATATTGATATAGCAACAATTATTAATTTAATAACATCTGGCAGCATTTTGTTACGGGTGGTCCATAATGGCGCATAGTTTCTATATCATCGGTAAACTTGGCCAAAAATGTGTGTAAATTGTTTGTGACAGTAATTCCAGAATTGACAATATTTAAATAAAAATCTTAAATTTAAATAAATTTTATTTTATTTAACCTTTATTTATTAAATTGCAATATAATTTATTAAGCTTGAGGTTTTTTTGTTTTATATAAAAAATTAAATAACATTTATTTATTAGTTCCAATATTTCGATACAGCAATGTGTATCGTCGTCAGGGAAATAATTAAACAATTAAAATAACGTTCACAAAATAATGAAAAAATAATAACAATTGTCACATAGAAAAAATTATTTACAATTAGAAAAAATTTTTTAAACAAATAATCTATTACATTCTAAAAAATTTTAAATTTTAATTTCCTGTTTTGTTTTTATACACTAAACAATTCTGGTACTTTAATGATTTGCAACATTTCTAGCATTAAACGTCGTTTATAATTTTTTTCTGTGTTTAAAACTGATACATTCTCAAAGTCCGGAAAGTGATTTAAACTGGCACAATGGGCTGTTAATGCTGTTTTTTGTGATGAAATATCCCTAAACTTTTGATTTGATTTGTGACCCGAAATTCTAGTTTTCAGTTTGTTCTTTGTCGTACCTACATATACTTTGTTGCATTGTCCATTATCATTTCCCTTACAAGGTATTTTATAAACTACATTTGACATTTCTAACTTGTGTACTTTATCCTTAGTCCTAGTGAATAATTTACCTACTGTATTATATGATTTATGTGCTATTTTACATGTCCTTGTGTCGAATATTTTTGACTTTTCTAAACGTTCCGATATTTTAGGAATATATGTAAGTGATTTGTAAATTTTTGGTTCTGCAATTATATTCAAGTTGTTTGCCCTATGGTAATTGTATTTTCCTATTAAATTTGATATCAGTCCCATTGGAAAACAATTATCCCTCAAAATATCCCTAATTCTTTTTAAATTCCTGTTATGAAATTCTAAGTCACTTATTTTCAGTATTCTTTCTATAAGATTTTTTGCCGTATTTATTATAACCCTCTTTGGATGTTTGGAGAAATAATTAATAATTCTACCAGAAGAAGTTGGTTTTTGGTACCAATCCATTAATAATTTATTCCTTTTTCTTATTAACAAAGGTTCCAAATATGGAAGTTTTAAGTTACACTCCTTCTCAATAGTAAATCTTATGTCCGGATGAAATGAGTTAAAAGTTTCCAAAACTTTTTCTATTTCTGATTCTTCAATAATGCAAAATAAATCATCAACATATTTTGTCATTATTTTTGGTTTTATAGTCAATTTTGCAATACAAGTATCTAATAAACTCTCCATAACTATATCCGCTATAATTGGTGATGCTGGTGATCCCATTGGAAGTCCCTTTTGTTGTACATATATGTTATTATCCAATTGAAAATATCTATTATACAGAATCTAAGAATACGTAAAAACAGTTCCCTTTCAATTTTTGTAAATTCTTTAATTATATTTCATTTTTCCTCTTATATATCTATAGCAAGATCTATTGGTATACTAGGAAATAATGAAATCACGTCAAATGAAACCAATTTTTCATTGTAAAGTAACCTAACATGTCTTATTTTATTCTTAAATTGAAGAGAATCCTTCACATTATATTCAGAATTTATTGTTACATTCTTAAGAATTGTTGTAATATATTTACAAAGGTCATATGATGGAGAATTGATACTTGAGCAAATTGGTCGCAATGGATATTCTCTCTTATGAATTTTAGGAACTCCATACAATCTCGGATCAATTGCCACGTTTGTTTTTAGTCTGTTCCTCTCTGTAGATGTGATTATGTTTTTATTAAAAAGTTCTTGAATAATATCATTATTCATCTTTTGTAATTTGTTTGTGGGATCCTTATTTAATCTTCTATATGTCAAATTATCCTGCTTAATACTATTA
The DNA here is from genome assembly GCA_963931875.1 of Pollenia griseotomentosa. Lineage (NCBI taxonomy): Eukaryota > Metazoa > Arthropoda > Insecta > Diptera > Polleniidae > Pollenia > Pollenia griseotomentosa. The sequence goes on from OZ007563.1 coordinate 80,649,563, forward strand.
ATCCTCATATCATAATCACATTTGTCCATAGCTACTGTAGTATTACCCTTATCAGCATTTAATATAAGAATATCCTTATTAAGTCTTAAAAATTTTTTTGTATCTTCTACTTTTTCCAGAATGAATTTGTCTCTATTATTCAGTCTAATTCCATTAATATAATTATCAACATTTGTTGTAAGTTTCGTTCTGGCCCTTTCCTGTTCTTCTTTACTACTTAATGTCTGTACTAAGTCTTCTCCCTCAGTTATAATTTTCAAAGTCGGAAATTGACACCTTTTAATTGGTAGTGAATGTTTGTGTCCTAACGAAAGAACCCACTGTGTGTCTATTGGAATATTAACACTAGATTTGTTTACAAACCATTTTTTGTTTAATCTTATTCCTAGTTCCTTTCTTTGTAGATTCCTAAGTTCTTCAAACTTTTTCCTATGTCTGTGCTTGACCCATTCATTGAATTTTGTCGCCAATGTATTTTCGTGCTCCAAAAAAACCTCAAGCTTAACAAATTATATTGCAATTTAAATTTAAATACTTTTATATAATCTAAATAGCTCTTTTGACTTTTCACTATCATCTAGCAATAGTTATTTTCATTGATATGAAAATGTTTAAGAATCTAAATGTCTGTGAAGAAGCAATACTTTTTTAAATCTATTAAATATAACACACTGTCAATAAATCAAAGAAATTCTTATAAAATTGTCAACACGACTTGATATCATTTTAACACCCTTCACCAACACTAGTGGTAAAGGCGGTATATTGAGTTAATCCTTCATTTAAGACATCAAAAGAAGAATATATATTATTAATATTTAGGTATTTTGTGGGCAATTAAGCCATGTCTGTCTGTTGTCTATCGGTTGAAAACTCGCTCACTTCCAAAATAATAGAGTTTCTTTTCTCCCCAACTTTTTCATTTTCAGTGAAAGCGGGATTTATTTATTAATTTCCCGGGAATTTCCGTTTATATAAAACGTTGCAAAAAATTTTTAATTTAATGCCTGTTCAACGATTTCGAACGTAGACGTTCGCATAGAATTTTATATGGAAAATATTTTTAAAACTGAGTGTTTTTCATATAAATTTTCTATGCGAATAAGTAAATAGGTCACACAGATTACTTTGTACTTTATACGTTGCTTTTTTCAACTGACAACTCAGTTGATATACTGATGTTCTTATTAGCTTTGTCAGATATCTTATAAAAAATTCTTATACATAGTGGAGGGTATCCAAAATTCGGAAAAGCTAAATTACGAATTCTGTCTTAGTATACAACTAACAAAATCAACAATAAAAGCAAAAGAAACGAACAAATAGACGAGAACACAAATAAATAGAAATTCATAAAATGTGACAACGTAATAAACGAGAGTGTTTGCATTAACAATTCAATAAAATGTGAAATATTTTGTCAATTTAAAATGAAGTGACAGCGGAAGCATCTGCAAGAAAAAAAAAATAGCAAATTTATCTTAATTTTTTCTTCCAATACTAGTTGTGAAGATGGTATACTAAGTTAGTCATTTCTTGTGAAACTATTTTAATATTTCTCTAGGAACCCCCCATAAAGTATAAATATGCAGGGTCCTTGAGTATCCGTTTAATAGGAAAAGAGTTATGAACCCCAGTGCGGAACAACCGCGCTAAAAATTTTATATTTCTGTTACAAAAACTAACAAAAAAAATTGGCAGTAGAATGCAACGATTGTCATTAAATCCTAAACTTAACATAGGCGCCATACAAAGCCAACTCTCAAAACACTTTAGTACGCCTAAAACCTTATAATGGCTTTACGGTGAAATTTGGTTTAATTTAGTTTCGTCAGACTGGAAAACCGGGGGATCAGTTTACTCTGGGAAAAATATATAGTTCATCTAGAAACATAACGAATAACGCTTTTGAAGTAAAAATTGGTCTGTCATAGTTCCAGAATTACACTGCCATATTGCGTGAAGAATAAGCCTTAATTAACCATATGTCCAACAAAAAATCCGCTCTTGAAAGACACTTTAACACGTACTAGTACTAAAAAGAATCATGATATTTCAAATTGAGTTGTATATGATGAATTTCATTTAAAAATCGAGATAAAACTGAAATTTTGAACCCGACCCCCTCAGATATCGATGAAATTTTGTTCATAGTTAAATTTGATCAATACAAACAAACTCTCATTTTTAGAAATGACTGTTTTGCGATTATTTGGGCGTGACACAGTGGGAACGTTTTCGAAAAAACGCGAAAATGGTCGAAAAGAGCTCCATTTAAACTACAATAACTCAGAATCGGCTAAGCCGATTTCCATGATCTTGGTATCATTAAAAAGATATTTCAACAGGCTTTATGACACGTTTTTAAAAAAAAAAAAAACAAATACACTGTAAAAAAATTTATAACAAAAAAAAATTTTAACTGACGAAAAAACCAAAAAGATCAAGGGTTTTTTTACAGTGTATTAATTTTTTAGAAAGGTTTATCCTTCATCTATACCATATCAAAAAATAAAAATGGGTTCTTTTTTAGTTTTTTTTATATAATTTTTTAAGTAGTGTCACTTCTAGTAATTGCCCTTATATTTTATAAAAAAAAAAAATTTAGGTAACGAAAAACCAAAAAAGATCAAGGATTTTTTACAGTGTATTACTTTTTTAGACAGGTATTTCCTTTACCTATAACATATCCAAAAAGTAAAATGGGTTCTTTTTTATTTTTTTTTTTAAATAATTTTTTAAGTAGTGTCACTTCTAGTAATTCCGCAAAATTCTGAATAAAAAAATCAATGTATTCTTCATAATAATTTTCTATTTTGTCATAAACATTTATTACTTTACCCATAATAAAGAGAAATATATATAGAACAAAAAATTCATAATTATAAACAGTTTCGAGAAGCCAAGATATCCCATTACAATTTTTACGCGTATATTTTAAAAATTTGAGTGAATATGAATTCAAACAATAAGTACAGATGCATAAAAATATCTAATAAGTGTTGCGCTTCGCTTCGTAAAATAAGTGAAAACGAGGCTGCAAATATAATTGAATATTTTCCAGCTGTCGCCAACATTCATTGTAGCCGTGTTTGCGAAACTTGCCGGAATACACTGAGAAAAGCGCGCAGTCGTAATGAATCCAACGTGGAGCAGAATGAAGTCTCAAATTATTTGCCAACAGCGCCCAGCGATGAAGTTAGCGAAGAATTGAATGAACTTCCAACTTGTAATGCAAACATCGAAAGGACGGAAGTCATTGAAAATATAAATGATCATATTATTCCTCATCTACCAAACCAAATGTCGCCTCTTAAAAGGAAATATATAAAACAAGATGCATACAGAAATAGAAAATCACCGCAAATTTTCGAAAATATAGCAGATTCACTTGGAGCTGATCCATTATCTGATTTGTCAGCGCAACTTGAAAACGTCAAAGCCATTTACGAAGAAATTTTGGAAAACATCAAATATCAAATAGAGAACAGCTCAAATCTTTTGGAAAAGCAAAAACTTTTATCTCTCTTACCAATCAATATGAGTCACGCAGAAATTAAAGATCGTTTTGGGGATGATATATCTCACGATTGTATCAAAAAAAGTAAAGATATCCAAAGGAATAAAACGAAGTTTGCAGATATCAATCTTTTTAAAATGAGCAGACGTAGTTTACCAACCGAAACTCTAAGCACAGTCAAGTTATTTTATGAAGATGATGAAATTAGCCGAATGATGCCTGGATCGCAAGATTCAATTACTGTTAAACAAGGAAACTTACGTGAAAAAGTTCAAAAAAACCTGCTTGCGTGCTCGTTGAATGCAGACGTGTTTTTTTTTAACTCGGCTTACGGTATTTTTTTTTAACATAAATAAGTGTATATTTATGATTTAATAATTATATTATTTTTATTAAATAATATAAGATCAGCGAATGAATAGACGCTTTAAAATAATTTTTAATAAGTGAACATAAAATTTTTAATACAAATATTAAAAATTACAATTAACAAAAATATATGTATGTACACACATACATATACATACATTTTAAGCAAAAACATTTCTTGTTTTCTTTATTCCTTTTTTTTTATTCTCAACAACAAATAAAAAGAAGAGCACAAATTAACAAACAGTAATATATAAAAAAAAAAACTCTTATGAATGCATATAATGCAAAAACAATAAAACAAAACGAAAGAAATGCATATGTTACATTGAGTGTTGACGAAACAAACGTAGAAAAAAGAATCGATGATAGCAATTATTTAACGGCTAAACCTATTACTCGAACTCGTTCCCTCTCGCCCTCTTTGTTTACAAATACGGTCGATCGTAATACAATAACAAATTTATTAACTGCAAGTGTTGCCACAGAGCAAAAAAAAACTTTAATAAGTGATGAAACGGTTAACCCCAAAACAGCCGCTATGGACAACTCAATAACTCAAGTAAAAACTTCTCAAAAGCCTACAGTACAAGTTGGTATGGACAGGTACATAACAGTGCTTAAACGGGGGCGCAGCCCTACCTCTGCAGCAGTTGCTTCGGCCTCAAAAGTACCATCTTTTAATAAAATAAATTCCCAAAATCGTTTTGCAATTCTGGAGGATGAATCCTCTGAAGCACAAAACGTCATAAAATCGTCCAAGCCTCCCCCCATATATCTGAGGGAGCAAAATTCTACTGAGCTCATAAAGAGTTTGATAGCGGTTATAGGTGAAAATTCGTTTTACGTAGCTGCTATCAAGCGTGGTAGTATAAACGAAACAAAAATACAAGTCAATCATGAGAGTGATTTTCGCAAAATTATAAGCAACTTTGAGGCACTTAAAAAAAACTTTTATACATACCAACTGAAAAGCAGTAAAGGTCTTCAAGTTGTGATTAAGGGTATTGACTCATGTGTGGACCCAGAAGAGGTAAAAACATTTCTAGAAGAAAAAGGCTTCAAAGTAAAGCATGTAGTAAACATTAAAAATAGAGAAAAAATTCCCCAACCACTTTTTCGAGTGGAGTTTGAACCCGGCGACGTTAAGCTTAAAAAAAATGAAACACATCCCATCTATGATTTAAAATACATTCTGTACAGAAAAGTAACTATAGAGGAGCCGCACAAGAGAGGTGGTCCCGTTCAATGTTTGAACTGCCAAGAATTTGGCCATACTAAGGCATACTGCTATTTACCCCCTGTTTGCGTAGTATGTGGTGAGCTACACGGTACAGTTCTTTGCGATAAGTCTAAAACCGACCCCAACGTAAAAAAATGCAGCAACTGTGGTGGTAATCACACTGCCAATTATAGAGGATGCCCTGTATATACTATCGTCAAGCAGTCGGTTGGACCGAAAACTAATCCTCCTCAAATGCAGGTAACAAATCAAGTAAACAGTAATAACCTTCAGGCTCCGCAGCCTAGTAGTAACAGAACCTCTTATGCTAACGTCTTAAAATCAAACAATGTACCAATGCAAGGCGCTTCGTCAAGTAATGACGAAACCCCAGTTTCTAATCTAAGTCGTCTAGAAAAAACCATGGAAACATTAGTGCAAACAGTAAATAATTTTACAAACACAATGGGTAATATGATGCAGGAAATTCTTAGAATGCAATCGATGTTATTGCAAGCTATTCTTAACAAGCCATGAACTGTTTAAAAATTTGTTTTTGGAACGCAAACGGCATCCGCCAACATAAAAATGAATTAGAATACTTTCTTAAAAATAAACAAATTGATGTCATGATGGTTTCTGAAACTCATTTGACCTCAAGAAATACGTTTAAAATTAATGGTTATACTCTATATGATACCAAGGACCCTCGAGATAGAACTTGTGGAGGTTCTGCTATATTAATAAAAAACCGAATTAAACACTACCCAATGTGTGATCATCGTGAAGATTATCTCCAAGCTACGAACATTTGTGTCGAAGAGCTAAATCGAAGCATAGTAATTTCATCTCTATATTCACCACCTAGATTTGCAATATCAGAAAGCCAATATTACAAATATTATAAGTCATTGGGGCCCTGTTTCCTGGCTGCTGGCGATTATAATGCTAAACATACCTTCTGGGGGTCACGACTAATAACACCAAAGGGTCGTGTTTTATTTAATACAATTTCTAAAATGAATTTAAATGTTGTCGCGAGTGGCCAACCAACATATTGGCCTGCTGATGCGCAAAAAATTCCAGATGTCATTGATTTTGGCGTTGTTAAAAACATCCCCACAAAAATGATTCACGTTGAAGCTTCCTTAGAATTATCCTCTGATCACACACCTACAATAGTTACTATAATAAACACCAGTAGAATTGAATCTCCCTCTGGATACATAGCGACGTCAGCTACACATATAAATTGGTTAAAATATAAAAAATATCTCAGTACCCATTGCACAGAAAATATTCCGCTTAGCACACCGGAGTATATAGATCGCTCTATTGTCAATTTTGACAGTTTTCTAAAACTAGCTGTTCAACATTCCAGTATTGCCCCTAAAAAAACCAAAAATAATAAAATATATTCCTCAGATGTCGAGCGTCTTTTGTCTGAAAAAAGGAGAGCTCGTAGAGAGTGGCAATTGCACAGATCCCCTCAACTTAAGAACTTACTAAAAGACTGTACAAAAAGGTTGAGAATGTTACTGCAGACTCAGAAAACGGCTTCACTGGACAAATATCTCAAGGAACTTGATGCAACTCCACAATCAGACTACTCATTATGGCGTGCAGCTAGAAATCTAAAAAGGCCAGTTATATCTAAGCCACCATTAAGAAACTTAAATGGAAGTTGGGCAAGAAATGATGTTGAAAAAGGAAACCTGTTTGTCGATCATTTAAAAAACGTATTTACACCAAATATATCTCACAATATTGCGGTCGAGTTACCACCTGTTGCTGCTAGAGCAGCTATACCCTTCAGATTTGAGATAAGAGAAATCGAAAAGGCTATTTGTGACTTAAACACTAAGAAGGCACCTGGTATTGATAAGATCAGTAATAAAATGCTTTTAGAGCTACCTCGCATAGCAAAGAAAATTATTCTTTTTATTTTTAATGCTATCTTACGCCTTGAATACTATCCTCAAAAATGGAAGGTTTCCTTAGTTACCATGATACCAAAGCCAGGTAAAGATCATACAAAAGTTGAGTCTTATAGGCCTATTAGCTTATTATCAAATATGTCAAAGCTGTTTGAGAAATTATTAGTTTCAAAATTAACACCGATTTTAAGTGAAAATAGATGTATTCCAAACCATCAGTTCGGATTTAGAAGAAAACACAGCACAATCGAACAGACTCATCGAATAGTAAATGTCATAAGAAAAGCATTTGAAGAAAAGAAATATTGCTCAGCACTCTTCATCGATGTTTCGCAAGCTTTTGATAAAGTCTGGCATGAAGGCTTATTACATAAATTGAAGCAAAATTTACCAGCTAACACACACAAGCTGCTAGAAAGCTACTTAGTCGGTCGTCAATTTATTATTAAAGAAGGAAATTTCTTAAGTTCACCTCAGCCCATTGACGCTGGAGTCCCACAAGGCAGCATCCTGGGCCCCCTATTATACTTAATTTATACTTCGGACATGCCAACCAGCAACTATACACAAACTTCAACATTTGCAGACGATACAGCTTTTCTAAGCATCCACGAAAACCGTTATGAAGCATCTCGTTACTTACAGCATCATATATTTCAACTAGAAATATGGTTAAGACAGTGGAGAATAACGGTCAATGAGCAAAAATGTGTGCATATAACATTCACCTTGCGCCGGGAATCTTGCCCCCATATTACAATCAACAATCAAATAATTCCTCAACATTCGCATGTAAAATATCTCGGTATACATCTGGATCGGCGATTAACGTGGAAATGCCATATAGAGGCAAAATTAACTCAAATGAAACTAAAAGCCATTCAAATTCATTGGCTTATTGGTAGAAACTCTGTCCTTAGTCTCGACTGCAAACTTCTTCTTTACAACTCCATCTTAAAGCCAATCTGGTGCTATGGTATTCAGTTATGGGGCACTGCCTCGGCCTCTAATATAGAAAAAATTCAAAGGCGCCAAAATAAAATTCTTCGAATAATCACAGCTGCCCCTTGGTATGTTAAAAACTCAAATATTCACAAGGATCTCAATGTTCCATTAGTCAAAACTATGATTACAAAATATGCGGTAAAATATTTAAAAAGGCTTGAACAACACCCAAATCCACTAGCTCGAAATATCTTAAATCATGGCGGCCACACTCGCTTAAGAAGAAGAGACACTGCAGCACTTACCCAGTTAGATGAGCGATAAACACTTATATATGTGAACAGAACCCGTGATGAAGAACATTTTTGTCTGGCAATGGCAGGACATAAATAAAGTATTAGGATAAGATTTGATTAATTATTGTTAGTTCATATTAAATATATGAAGATTCAATAAATAAATATTGAAAAAAAAAAAAAAAAAAAAAAAAAAAGACTTTCGGTACGTATTACTAGAAGTGACACTACTTAAAAAATTATTTAAAAAAAAATAAAAAAGAACCCATTTTACTTTTTGGATATGATATAGGTGAAGGAAATACCTTTCTAAAAAAGTAATACACTGTAAAAAATCCTTGATCTTTTTTGGTTTTTCGTTACCTAAATTTTTTTTTTTTTATAAAATATAAGGGCAATTACTAGAAGTGACACTACTTAAAAAATTATTTAAAAAAAAATAAAAAAGAACCCATTTTACTTTTTGGATATGATATAGGTGAAGGAAATACCTTTCTAAAAAAGTAATACACTGTAAAAAATCCTTGATCTTTTTTGGTTTTTCGTTACCAAAATTTTTTTTTTTTTATAAAATATAAGGGCAATTACTAGAAGTGACACTACTTAAAAAATTATATAAAAAAAACTAAAAAAGAACCCATTTTTATTTTTTGATATGGTATAGATGAAGGATAAACCTTTCTAAAAAATTAATACACTCTAAAAAAACCCTTGATCTTTTTGGTTTTTTCGTCAGTAAAAATTTTTTTTTGTTATAAATTTTTTTACAGTGTATTTCTTGTTTTTTTTTTAAACGTGCCATAAAGCCTGTTAAAATATCTTTTTAATGATACCAAGATCATGGAAATCGGTTTAGCTGATTCTGAGTTATTGTAGTTTAAATGGAGCTCTTTTCGACCATTTTCGCGTTTTTTCGAAAACGTTCCCACTGTGTCACGCCCAAAAAATCGCAAAACAGTCATTTCTAAAAATGAGAGTTTGTTTGTATTGATCAAATTTAGCTATGAACAAAATTTCATCGATATCTGAGGGGGTCGGGTTCAATGCATCTCGATTTTTACATGAAATTCATCATATAAGTAAAAATAAAATCATTAAACTTTGTAATGATCACACCATACTTAACCATACGTGCCGCATTAAGGATACTTTAAATCACTGTTCGAAAATAAACACGAAATAACGCTCCTTACTGTTCGGTTCGGTAGATTTGTGGAAAACACAAACGCTAATAGTGTTTGCTTAGAAAATCATTAAAATAAATAACGTTTCCTTTTATTTTAACCATTTTTCGTGCCATTTTAAACTTTCCCTGATGATGACAGTGGCGCCTCACGTTGTCAATTCATCTTATGACACAATATCATTCAAAATAGAAACCAAGAATGGAAATCTGCAGCCTTCGTTTCAGACGTGAGCACCATCTGTGTAGATAGATAATTTTCAAAGAAATTTTCGACAAATATTAAAATTTCGCAAAATTGCAAAAACAAAGTTTGACGAAACTTATATGTAACGAAGTTTGCTACAAACAACGAATTTTTGCAACTTTCTTCAAAAGACATTCGCAAAATTTTCTACACGATTATAAAATTAAGCAAATTTTCTATTGAATAGCGAAATTTTCAAATTAAAAGTTGTAAAATTTTGCAAAATTTATACAAAATATTGTAATTTTGCAATATTTCCTTAAAAAAAAAATTGAAATTTCGCAAAATTTTCTGAAAAAAAAAATAGTAAACGTACGGAATTTTTACAAAGTATTGAAATATTTTTATGGAACATCAAATTTTTGCTAAGAAAAATAGAAGTACAAATTTCCGTAAAGCATTCTATAAAATAGCAATCTTTTTTTTTAATAGCTTCGTCAAAAATTTGCTTATAAAAAATTTTGAAGAACTTTTTAATTAAAATATTTGCCCAAAATTATCTATTAATCGGAAACTTTGAAAAATTTTATATTTATAGAAAAGTTGGCAAAACTTTTTCGTTTTATCGAAATTTTTACAAAAATTAGCTAATTTTCTTAAAATTTTCTATAAAAACAAACTTTAAATCCAATTAAAATAAGCAAATGAATGACGTGTTTTATTTTTGTACAAGGTGGCCAAAAGTTGTTTACCAATATTCTTTGACTGTAATTTTTTATAATTGAACAACTTTATGTTTTGCTTATGGATTGTGTTTATTGCATGGCTTTGTCGCGCTCGCCGTTCATGGCGGTCGTATGCTCCGCGACGGTTTAGAAAGAATAGTGCTCGATGACGCCTCCAGCGCAAACAACACACTATACAGTTTCTTTGAACGATTGTAATGTCCCTTCATGTGTTATACGTAGTTTTTTGGTTCCCCTGAAGCAATAATTCAGCTTACTCACGTATCCATAGCATAGCGCTCCGTTTCTTGTTGACGTGTATATTGTATAAACATACATATTAACTTCATAACTGTTAGGGCATAGCTGAAATTTATCGCCATTTGCAAAAATTATAGCATCTAACGATGGTAGTGACTAGGGTATTCATTTAATCGACCTTTTGCTTTAATCGGTTAATCGCTCGATTAATTAACCGAGGTTTTGGTTTAATCGGTCAATAATCGGTTAATTTTATTTTTGATCGGTTAACCGATCAATAAAGTTTTTTCATAAATTAAGTAATTTCAATATATAAAAATGCATTAATTATTTATTATTTGGAGTTTATTAGTAAAAAAACAATAACATACCAAACATTAAAATTCTTGAACTAAAACGAGCAAACAAAAAAACAATTCATAAATATGTAATATGCATTTTTCAATTACATAATACATAATTGAGGGATTCACAAGGTAAAAATTTTAATGCTGCGCTCATTGATTCGTCATAACTGCACAGTAGATATATAAATTATAAGCGGTAGCCCACAACAGTCACATCGTCGGTTTCATGTGCAAACCTGTTAACTTCCTTTCAACATATTTCACAGGAGAGACCAAACATTTTTTATTTTTTCTATTTGCTGCTTGATTGAAAATTAAAATACAATTAGTTTTACACACTTCAAGACTTAAATAGAAGAACAACTACATGCTGGTCGACGAGGCGTATCTTTCTCTACCACACGGCATCAAAATCTCAATTTTCATAAAAAGTGGATTTAGCCGATTTGCATATTAATCGTTCGATATATATTTCTAGTAATTATTTAAAGACATGACACTTTACAACTTTATGACTACCTTGTGAATTTATAAAAAAATAGACTGAAATAATTTAATTAGTTATTTCAATAGTTAAAAGAGATCTTATAAAATAATCTTTTCGAAAAGTAATTTGGTTTAAATGTTTTGGAGTAAAGCGATTCTTTTCTTTTATTTTGACAAAACTTGACATCGAAAAAATTCTTTCACTTATCGAAGATCAATATCTTATTTCTCAGTCCTTTTTCAGGATTTCTCTAAATATATACAATATTCCATTATGCCCTTAGAGTCCTGTTTTAATTTTTAAAAATGTTTAACACTTCTAGTTGTTTCGGTTAATTTTGTTAAAATACTGATATGAGAAGAAACAAATAACTAAACATATAAAATGTACGTGAAACAAAAAAAGTGGCGTTGGCAATCTAACCTTTATTTTTATGAAAAAATATTTTCTTAACACATACCTTTTGTATATGAGACGAAACAAATAGTTCAAAACACAAAAAAATATGTTATAATACTACAAAAAATTAAAAATTTTATTACATCGGTTAATCGGTTAATCGACTGAAATTAACCGGTTTAATCGTTAATCGAAAAAAGCCAATTTGAAATTAACCGATCAGTTAATCGGGTAGTAATTAATCGGTTAACCGATTGACGGTTAACCGAATGAATACCCTAGTAGTGACTTTAATGCCGCCTCATATCTTCTGAATGAATACAATTTATATAAACTAAATAGTAAATTAATTTAAAAATATTAATAGTGTTTATTAAACCCTTAATAGCTCTAAGTGCTTCTCAATTTTCTATTTAACTTAATGATTTTAAATTTGTACTCGTATTTATCAAATTTTTGTTTACAACATTTTTGAATTATAAATTCTGCAATGTCAATAATATATTATTGATGTACATTTATTAATACTGTAGATTTTATATGCATAAATAAATGCGAATAAATATTTTTTAGTATCAATTACAATTCGTTTTATCTGTATTATAAACACAAAATTAAATTATAAAAAAAAAATGTTTTTATATCCGCGCATTTGATGCCAATTAAATAAAATTATTTAATCATAAAATTTCGTTCAAATTTTTCCAACAATTTGTGTACATACAATTTGTTTTCTGTTTTAACAGGATATAAAAATTTGCATAGCATGAATAAAGTTTTTTATAAACTTTTTTTTTTTGAAAAAATATTAAAGCAGATACCATTGTACTTCTTTTGTATGCACAAGTTATGTCGTATAAAATAGTGTATATAAATATTTAATCCTTTATGGTATTTAATGAAAACGTTTTTAAATGATCTAGAATTAGTTCGCCTCGAATTTTGTTTAGCAGGAATTCAAGATTCAGCACTTATTTTAATTAAAAAGTCTATTAATATGGCAAGTAACCACGACTTTGCGGCGTGATGAGAGATGAACATTTTAATGCTGACTTTAAAGAAATTTGACAGTTGTGACTTATGAAATTAGACTTAGGAATTCTGAATACCCTAAAGGATAATGGATCAGATGCCAAGTGGTTCATATTAAAAGTCAAATGAAGTCTTTGAAAATGTGGAACATAACTACTACTTTTTTCTTAGAAATTTTTACCTTCATGATCATATTGCATTTATATGGGAAAGTGTCACTATGAATTTTGAAATTAATAACAGATAGAAAGATAGAAAAAGAATTAAGAATTGCGACCTTTTGGATCTTTTGTGCAGTCAATACAAATTTAAGCTACTTTTGAAACCAATTATCTTGCAAAAATTTTTAGTTGAATTTATGATGGGTTCCCCAAAAAAATTTCGGCTTATGGTTTCTAAGACGGGACACTTATAGAGCAGATGTTCAGATGTGTCATAATCTGGCACTCAGTTGCTGCATTATTTGATTGTAAATTACTTAACTTTACTATCATTAATTTGCAACAATTGAGAATATTTAAAATTAACAAGATTTTTCTCAAAATTATTAAAAAAAAAAATGAACGCTTCACCAGAAAATACTAGCAAGTAGGCCCCGTTTAGGGATTCCAATACCGGTACTATCGGTATTTTGGGTATAATTTATGGAATAAAAATATCAAAATACAAAGCACCAAGAATAAAACAATTTTCCAATTATAAAGGGTGGTTAAGTTTTAAAAACTAAAAAATCCCGGCATTCTCAACGCCATATTTCGGAATTTGATTTTAGCCGGTAATACCGGTATTTCGGTATCGGCAACACCGGTATTGGAATCCCTAGGCCTGTGGACTGTGTTCAGATAAGAATACGAAATTTTGTCTTCCTTGATTAAATTTTTTTAACCACTTGCACATGGTTTTTGTTCCAAAATTTAAGAAAAATTTATAGTTAATGTCTGACGAAATCATTACTACAAGTAATCTCGGTACTACAACAAATACAACTCCTTTAAAGTTTTTGTAAAATCCTTGTGCCCTGTCAAAAACCGAAACAAATCAAAACAAAAACAAAGATTATAAACAAGCTTTAGACATCCAACAATTATAAAGCCTGTAATAAATTCGCCTTGGCTTAAGTTATTGAACAACTTTTAATTTAAAAATTATGAAAATAATTTTTGTAGACATTTTTAAAAGTTTATTTTGTAAACAAAAAGATGGAACAGGTGTTTTAATAATTCTTGCCAGTAAAAATGTTTGTTCATTATTAATTAACCCAAGATTTTGTCGTGTGTTAAGTTTCCAATTTTTATTCTTGGTAAGTGCACTGGTATTTGTTATTGGGGGATAAGCTAGTTGCTTATAGGCCAGATTATCAGGAATCATTTTTCCAAAGATTTTAAAAAAGCTAAAGACATTATACAAATAAAACTGTAAAGCGAATAAGAATTACAAAAACTCAAGTCTTATTTGCAACCATAGCAAAGCTTTTGTCTCTTAAATTTTTAAGTTCTTTTTTTACTCTCTCGTTGCTAGTTTTCCAGCGCTTGAATAAATTCTAGTAATAATTATTGAAATAAACAATAAGTTTATATTATTTAACAAACCTTATACCTAGAGTTTTTTTTTCCCGGACTTTTTCGATTCCCGGGAAAGCGGGAAATTTTTTTAAATTTCCCGGGATCCCGGGATCCCGCTCCATATAAATAATACAAAGTAAACTTTGTTACTAATTAATGAAAAAAACTTTTGTAAAAAAACGTAAGGGAACTTGTTTACAAAGAAAGTAAAAGAAATGGTTCAATACTAAAAAATTAATTGAAGATTGAAGTAGGAACTTGAATTATTATCACCTCACGCCTTTATTCCCTATTATTATGCTTTTATTCAGTATTATTATGCTCTGGATACAAGATAAAAAGATAACATAAACATAACAATTTAATTCATAAAACAATAATAAAAACAAAATAAAAATTAAGGTACTCAAGATATGAGAGCAAAAAGTTAATTAATAAAATAGATAAAATATTTTAAAGAAATATATAAAATTTTTTAACGGCTTAGGAAATAACTTTCTGACACACTCAAAGCGCTTAGTAAGTCGTCAAAAAGTATATTCCTGATTTTATTTACTAATTATCATGTTTCCGAAAAATTTCGTTCATTTTTTACCGAGGTTGGACAAATAGTTAAAAGTGCACCGTTGTAGCATGCTTCGGATTCACAATCAGAAGCAATTTTGTCTTTTTTATAAACAACGTCTGTATCAGCATCAACCGGAATGCTTCTTACAAACCTTTTCATTTCAATAGGTCCATTTGTAATCTTTTCAAGTTGTATGTTGTAGTATCTTACACGAGTTTCCAAAATGTTATTTTATTTCGGTTTCCCCGCACTTCACGAGTATATAAACCAACACAAATTGAAATTGAAAATTTGTGTGTATCACCTAATAAACATATCGCTCCTTCATTGCATCATAGTCATATCTCAAAATTTAAAGTAACTTTAGCAAAGTTTTCCTTCATACCTTCTCGTATTATATCTCAAACTGAACTGAAGTTATAGCCAAATATATCTTTAAATCGGTACATTTTGAAAACTTTAATCGCATTTTGCCAAGATCGTTTGTTTTTGTAGTTATGACTATGTTGCAATAAAGAAGCGATATGTTTAGGTATCTCCTATTTTTAAGACTTGTTCATGGACAATGAAAATCTACTGCCTGCATCTTATTTTGAATAAATGTACTTAATTAACTCTTCACTTCACTAAATGTAATAATTATTAACTGTTGCACTGCCCATTCTGCTTTGAGTAGATTTATTGCATCAGGAGACATTGATTTAAATACATGTACTCACTTCTTGCAATTGATCTAATGCACAACCCATCCACAGATGCTAATTTTTAGAGAATAGAAAACCAAATTTCAAAGTATAAATAGCTATTTTCTGAAATTATGAGGAATTTTTTATTTCCCGGGATCCCGCAAGAAAAATCCCGGGAAAACGGGAAATAAAATTATTGAAATTCCCGGGAATTCCCGGGACGGGAAATCCCGGGAAAAAACCCTACTTATACCTGATATCAAGTGATTGTATTTAAGGAGGTCCATAACAAAACGCAACAATATCATTTTTTTGGATATACGACAAAATTTAATTTAAGTAAGTAGCACATAATTTAAAAAAAAAAACAATTATTGAGGTATTATTGTCTACAAAAAATAACATTAATCACAAATTTATTATTTTATTTGACAGTTTGTTTTAAAGTTATTCAGATAGCAAATTTGGAATTATTGCGTTTTGGTCCGAATCATAGTATTTATTCATGTAATTATTGCGTTTCGTCACGGACATCCTCAATTAACTTAACAAAAGCGAAAGGTATTAACTAAACAAAAATTACTTACGTTTTACAGTTATATAAGAGTTACCACCAGAGCATAATTTATTTATAAGGTTGACTTTTTTAAAATTTCTTGTAGCGATTTATTGCAAAGATGTGTAATTATTGCATTTTGCTCTGAACCATAATATTTGATATTGAATTGCAGTGTAGTTATTGAGTTTTGGAATACTTTATAATAAAGGTAATATAGATTTCAATGTGTAGAATAGGATTCAATCAAAAAATCAAAAAACTTCAAAAATGTAATTATTGCGTTTTGTTATGGACCTCCTCTCCTCATTTGAGACCATACACAGAAAAAATTATGATTAGTTTTTTATCAATTAAAAAAATTATTTAAAAAGTATTTAAATTTAATTAATGTGATAATTGAACCAATTATTTTTTTTTTTTTTTTTGTTGAATGAAAATTAAAAATATAACTTTGATTTAATTAACATTTTAGTTGTTTTAAAATAAATTTTGAATTAAAATAATAATAAAATAACAAAAAATTATTTCGTTCAGAATAAAATAATTTAAATTTGTGAAATTGTATTTGGAATTTGTCAAAATTAATCAACACATTGTTTGAAACGGCAAAGTTTTGTGATAATTTTTTTAATTAAAATTTAAGATATAATTTATTGAAAAAAAAATGTATTCAAAATATTAAATTTTTACAATTTTTAGTAATCAATATAATTATTTTGGTAATAGGTGCAAAATCAACAAATGGGTTGCTTGATTCTATGAATTTGGAATACATTTGGTGATTAGAGACAATTTTAAATTTTTTCTGTGTAGTTTCCAGCGAATAGATTACTTACTGATTAATCACGGGATAAAGTCGAATCCGAGGAATATTTGTTGATAGACAAATGCATTCTCGTTCGGACCATAACCGTCAGGCATGCCAAAACGGGGCCAAGGACCCATAGGTAGGCCTCTTTGAAAATTAAGACCTAATACACTGGTCCCGGTATCACTATTTGTTTTGAAACATCGGTGAAAAAAACTTGATCTAGAATAATAATTTTGCATAATTTTTAAAATCCGCATATGGAACTTATGAAGTCATCAAATCAGCATATTCATATATCACTCTTGCAGTCCTCCTCCTTTACAGATGTATACACATATGTGCGTATAATCAAAGAAAGACAGAACTTAATTTTATTTTCAGTAATGAATTACCCATTACTTGAACTGTTAAAAAGAAAACAACGTAGGTTTTAATTTAAGTAATAAAAAAAATCTGAAGTAAGTGACAGGAATATTCCAAACTCACAACAAAGATCTTTATTAAAGTATATCTATGTGGCTTGGTGCTAAAAGGGCCACTGTCAATATTTTGTTGTTTTGGATTAATCGTTGCATAAGGTGTCTTTTATTACTCGCTTTTATTTTGCTTAAATAGTCAAGTTCTAATTTAACCCATAATAGCTTCATAAAGGCTTTGCTAGCCAATTTCACTAAGAACTCTTCTAGAAAAGAACTTTAATTTCAATTTTCTCAAAAGTTAATATTTTGAGATTGGCCCTTTTAGCACCAAGCCACAGATCTAACAACCAGCTTTTGTAAGAGTCTGTATTGAATATTTTGAAACTTCTGTTAAAAGTACTTGCCTTCATTGAACAAATTACCACAATTTTGACTTCTCGAAAACCTTCCACTTCACAACTTTCTAACATACAAAAATTAAACAGTGTCCTTGTTCTCGAAACAAAAACTTTGCCCAATACCATGAATGATAAATTGAACGTATAAATATACTTAATTTAAAATTGACTAAAAATTACAATTTCAAAAACATCATTATGTGTCCACTTTACTAGATCATGGTCATTTATATTGTGATTCTTTGGTAAAATGAAGTGATTGATTAAACTGCAAATGTGTATCCGTATACCCATTCAAATGCACACAAACACACAAGCAAACTAAAAAGCATAGTAAAAGCGAGAGAAAGAGATATAGACATACACATACACACTTACTTAAATATCAATCAGTTAAAGATAGAGTAAACTTTTTGTCGGAAATTTACATGTTTCAATATCAATTGAAAATCAATTTATTTTCACATGTTTTGTACATGTGTAATCGCCTTTACATTTCCATTTACAAAATAAACATCCAAACACGCATGAAAATAATATATGTATTTATTTGTGTAGGTGTGCATCTGTTAAACTGTCTTTATGTCTTATTTTATATGTATTAAAATGTTTATGTATTACTTTCACCGTAAACTTTGCTGTGCAATTATCTAAAAAGCCAACAAAGTCTGGTTTTATCGATTCTACATAAAAAATAATTTTTATTAATATCTATTTGTGTATGAATGTGTTTTCTTTCTGAATAATATTTTATAAAGTAGAATCTCGATATTTCGCACCCCGCTAAATAGAACATTTCAATAACTCGTAACAAACTGTTGTTCCCTTGGAGAGATCCTGATAAATCGCAATAATTCCATACATTTAGGTCCTCTCGTTAATTTGAATATCTCTCAATAAAAAATCGGTTTACCCTCTCATAAATCGTAAATGGTTTTTGATAACCTATCATTATAATTCGTTATGCAACGCAAAAACTTAACAGTTGAAAAATAATAGGCATGCATGTTTGTTTGCACGTGCTCATGTTAGGAAGTAAAGGTAGACCGTTTACTTTTTCTACATATTTATTTTTGTCCGAATTTTTATTAATTTTTTCTTTTGTGGTCAGTTTGATTTACTAAATATCATCGTTCTAATGAGAAATTGATTTTTTTGTGTTTGTTTATGTTTGTTCTTAAAAATAAATAGTATAATTCGTATTTTTCTTATTTTAACCTCGTTAAACCGAAATCCTGTTAAATCGAAAAATCCTATAATTCGTAAAAAATGCCTGGTCCCGTACGAATGCGAAGTATCAGGATTCTACTGTATATATATATATATATATATATATATATACATATATATATAAGAGTTTATGTGTGTATTTATAACTTTGTAACTGTAACTGTTCGAGGATGTGGCCATAGATGATTGTTAGATAACGTGACCCCAATACACAATAATAATAAAATATTTCATTGCAACACCATCAATGTTTAACCTGATAATACTGTTTATGCAACCAACTAATCCCAACAAGTGAATACACATTTTAACTTTTCCTTGTATTTGTATTTATACGTATTCATTTATAGAAAGTGGTCAAATTCGAAGGACACTTAAACAAATTTTATGTTTCTGAGATTAAATATAAAGATGTTAAATTTTAAAATTTAAAATGTTTATTAAAGCAACCAATTTTTTTTTATGTAAATATTCCAATTTTTATTTGGCTTACAACATAATAAAAACGTTTATAGAACTAAATTTTTTAAATTTGGCAATAACAAAAACTAGTTTTCCAGCTTAAATCCATGGTCAAAAAGTACCGATAACTTTCATAATAAAATACAATTTTTTTCTACATATTCCGAAAAACTCCAAACATTTTACAAAACATGAGCATTTCTCCTTAATGTTTGCTTAAATACTCAGGTATGTGATGGAAATCGATTTTAAAAATCGAAACGATTTAAAAGCGACAATATCGTTTTCAGCATCTTTAAAAATAGATTAATAATACATTTTCCTCTAATTTTCTGTATATATATATATATTACTTTAAATTTTATATTCGAGTAATTCACGTCACAATTTTTAGCCTTGCAAAAATGCGAGCATACAACATTTTAGCAACATGTGCATAAATGCGGACGCAGAATTACAGACGTCTTCTTTTATTATACATAGTTAATTTTCGATTGTCTGCTAAATATTCTTTTCTTTTTTGAATTTCACAATCTGTCCATTTTTTTAAATTTCTTGAATTTGGATTTGTTTTATATTTTGCAGCATTCATTTTGATTACATTAAAAAATGTCCGTCTTAGGTTGTTGCACAAAAAAAATTTTACGGTTGATAATGATGTTTACATTAATAGTTGCTCTTTTTGATACCTTTTTAGATAAGAACGCTATATTTAATGAGATTGGCCACGCTATTCAAATGGCGTTTTGAACATGTTTTGTGCAATAACTTGCACTGATTTTTCGCACTTACTCATGGGTAGTGCAAGGTGCAAAAGTCAGTGCGAAATTATTTTCTACATAGTTGCTGCTATGTTTCAAAAAAAACTTCGCATTTTTGCATTCTTGCAAGACTGTGCAAAATGTTTGGTTGACTTCTGCATGAGATTTAAACCATTTTGTAGTCATAGTTAATTTATAGTTAGTGTTTTTTGCAACTGACTATTTTATTTACTACAGGGCTATGATACACTCAAAAAAATAATTTATAAACTTGACTCACCCATAATAGCAGCGACGACGTTGAGGCCTCCTCGTTTTCGTTGCAAGTTGGTTGATGATGCTATCTAGGTGTGTAGAAAAAAAATTTAAAATAGATCTTACATATTTTATGTAATTTGATATTTGACTTTCCGGATCAAGATTTATGTGCGGTATATATATATTGTTGTAAAAAAGAAATCAATTGAAGTGATGATTGATGGATTGATTGATTTAATTAAGTAGATTGCTGAAGGTGTTCTTATCCTCCTATTACGGAGGTGCTCGCACATATGATATTATTTTGCCAGGAGTTCTGAAACTTTTTGACCTATAACCCTTAACACTTACACTTTTGATGTTTGTGGAGTTGAAAAATTAACAATGTGCAGGTCCTCAGCAAAATTTTGCGGTCTAACAAAATAGCTGGGGGAATGTTGCCCCTTTAGGGATATACTAGAAAATATTGTTCTAGCTGGGCTGTAAAATGGAATACCGCCGAAGCCGAGTTATATCACGTTCTTCCTTAAGAATATTGGTGTGCCTCAAAGGCAACTTGATGGTGCCTTCAAACCATTATTTCGACCTACAATTCTTAGCAGAATTGTCTAACGACCGATCCTTTTATTTCTAAAGTAAAAAAAAAATCAATGCAGCTTTTAATAAACGTTCCAACACTGCAAGCAAAATTATATACGTACCACTTCTAGAAACTTTCCGAAAAATGAGACAGGTTAGGTTTGGATGTAATAAACTTTCTCGAAAAAATTAATTTCCACACGCGGTTCGAGTTTCCGTATTTCGTTTTGATTTTTTCAAAGTGACAGATTTTTGCTTTTTTTAGAGATGTTTGTTCAGAAAGGAAGTTCCTAGAACTCGTGGCTTACCAAGTATACTTAATGAAATTAACCACAATAAATAGAACGAAGAAACTCGCTACATATTGTAATAGAATCGTATTGTTGGTTGCCATGTAATAGATTTTTTTTAAAAAGACCCACCGAATTTCAATTAACCTAAAGAAAGCTAATTTAGCACTAATAAAGTTTTCTCTTGTCCCTTTTTACTCTAAATCTACATAGATATGTCTTGTAACTTAAAAAAAAATCATTCGACTAATTGTATATTGAGTTCATGTTGCCAGCAACATTGTATATACTTATATTCTATATATAATGCTATGCACAGTGTTACCGTCGGATATTTTCAAAAAGTACCAAAAAAAGGGGATATCTACAAAATAAGTGGCACCAAAAAATGGATTTTTTTTAAAAAAAGGGGCACATATTTTAAAATTGAAATAAGTACATAACATTATGTATTTCTTACGTTTTTTTCTATTTATTATAATTTTAAATGGTATAAAAACTAAAATAAATATTTTGTAAAAATTTGTATCGAGAAGTAATTTTTATAAAATATTTACTTTAATAATGTTTTGGTAATTGAAAAACGTTAAACTTGTTTTCTGCCAAACATGTTTTTTGGATTATGACATTGTTTCTGCAAATAGAAGATATTTATGTGTTTTATATATACATTTAGTAATATATTTCTTGTACTATTCCTTCTGAATACATTTTCTTTGATTTATTTTTGGCCGAATATGAGCACAGTTTTCTCCCATCACTTCACATTTATCAGATACATTTTGTTATTAATTGTGGTACAAAACATCTTCCGAAATTACAATAATTGGTGTATCTGATAAATGTGACGTAATGGGAGAAGACTGTGTTCATATTCGTCTTTAGCATTCCAAAAACATAAGAATCAGTTGGAATGGTTAAACAAACTTTTTCAATGTCGTCCTGTGCTACATATTTAATAATGGTCAGTTTTATACAAATTTTACAATTAATTGTTCATAAAACGCGTCCATACTTTCGTAAAATGTCTTTAGCCTATTTGTTACTTTATTTTTGATTAAAGCTAACTTAGTAAAAACACGCACAGAAAAAATTCTCTCACATTTTTCACCAATTAAAGCATTAATCAAAAATATAATCAATTTTAATTAATATTTTAATCAACTCAATTAATTATTTAATCAAGTGAATTAAACGTTTCATTAATATTATTAACTGGTTTAATTGATACTATTAATTTGTTTACTGGTGCAAATTTAATTAATTTTTTAATTAATATCACAAATTTTTTAATTGAAATCAATTTCTATTTTTTTCTGTGCGCTCAGCAGAAGCACTACTATGTGACAATGTAAAAATATGAGAGATCAATTTGTACAAGTTTGAATATACATATATATATAGGTATATTTATCAAATCTATTTTTCAATGTTCCTATTTCACACCAAAAATCTTCAGCATTCGAAATTTAAAATATGTGTTCATAATTCGTGTCATTTACTTTACTCTCTAGAAGTTTAAATTCATTTATAAATGCATCTGGTCAGTTTTAATATCTTTAAACTCTGAAACTAATTCGAAATAGTTTATGTCTTCATTAGACACTATAAATATTGGGTTTAAATACTTCAATATATTTGGGCTTTTTGTTTTTTACATCAATTCTTATTGTCAATTCATTACACAATTTTTGGTAAAAACTTAGATTTTACTTTTAATGTCAATTACACAAAGTTTAGACAAGTTTTCGGTACACAACAGTTCGGTTTCTGCTTCACGACTTCTAAGGAGAGACAAAATACTCTTTTACCAAATATTTTAAACTTTTTGCTATATATTCTTTTAAATATTTAAAGGATTTTTTCCTAATTCTTGATTTATAAAAGAATATATAGCAAAAAGTTTAAAATATTTCGTTAAAAAAAAAGTAATTTGTCTCTTCTGAAAAGAAGTTGTTTTTGAGTTACGAGGTTTCGGAAGAAAACCATCGATATGTGAGATATCTTTGTGCCCTTATTCATAATAAATAAAACCTGTTAATAGAATGTTTATTAAACCGATTTTCAGCTAACCACGCATGACAACAAAAAAATTTCATATAAACTGGCTTACATATCATATATTAAGACAGTTTTACATATATTAAAGCTGGGGTTATAATAAAACAAAAAGAAAAAAAGTATATTTCCTAGCGTAAAAAGTATCAAAAAAGTGGCAAGAATCGCAAAAAGTACCACATTTGGGTGCATTTTATAAAAGTGGCCAAATAGTTTCCAAGCAGTCGAAAAAGGGGCAAATTGCCACTTTAGTGGCACCAACGGTAACGCTGGCTATGCATTCGTTTATTTGAAATGTAAACATGTTTCAACGAGTTTTGCCATTAACAAACCATCTGCTTTTTTGTTATTATTTTTGATTTTACTTATACCATCCGTGTAAACATGAACTAATTATACTTACAAAAGATTTTTATTTTTTTCTTTTAAACGCGGAGAGAATTTTATAATATTTTGATTCTATAAAGTCGTAATACATTGTATTACCGTGTAAACTGGCCTTAAGTAAGACATGTATTAGGTACTTTCGAGGTTTTTGGAAACCAAATTTAATAAACAGATATAACAGCAAGCAACCTGGTAAATAAAGTCATGTAAATTGAGGTGTAAACTAAACATTAGAAAAAAAATACAACTAAAAGAAAATTTTTGATTTTCGCCCAATATCGGTCACTACATTAGTTCTGATCTACACTTAAAAGAAATTGCCGCCGCTCTACCCACGACATTAAAAATTACACCAAATTCGGTAGTTACAGAGTTCTCTCCTATGCCTTTAAATTGGAGAAGAGTAGCAAATAAGAAAAAAAAACAGACACACAATTTAAAATATGTATTTCGTTTTCTTGTTGTTGTTCGTTGAGTTGTTGTTTTTAAGTGATACCGCTGATTTGAATATGAATAATTTAAAGTGTTACCGTTGATTTCAAAGTTTTTTTGCATAAGAATTAATTTAATTTTACATTATTAGATGGTTAAATTGTAGAAAATGTTTTATTGTATTTAATAAAATAGTTCGGTGGCGCTTTGCAATTTTTTTTAAATATTATTTTGCTTTACTTTAAATAATTTAATTTTGGTTATTAATAAGTTTAGACTTGATTTTAGTAAGTATTTATTAACTTATTTATAATCGTATGAAATAATAAAATTTTTAATTAAAATTGACAATGTTGTAAAGTGATTTACAAAAATTTTATATTCTTAAAAAAGGACTCGCTGGGCTGGACAAATAGAGTTGATGGGCTTCGAAGAAAACATTCCACAATATTACTAAACAATGCAGTATTGAAAAAATTGAGTGATGCTACTGACATCTTATATGTTTCTTTTAAGTTTGGTTAATCTAAGCCACACGTAATTTCCGTCCTTTTTTATGGGAGCTATGGTAAAATATGGACCGATTGCAAGAAAATCTGGTAAGATGAATTAAGTTGCAAATCAATAAATGTGGGCCGAATTCAATCTAAATAACAACATAATTATAAAGACGGTTGATGTTGATACATTTAAAAATATTAATCTCTCGCTAGTGCCTGCAAGTGTTGCCACAACGGCAAAAACAAGCTTAGTAACAAAAAATGATACCATGAATTCAAACACAGACGCCATGGAAAAATCTCAAGTAAAAAGTTGTCAAAAGCCTCAAGTACAAGTTGGTATGGATAGGTACAAAACAGTGCTTAAACGGGGTCGCAGCCCTACCTCTTCAGCAGTTGTTTCGGCCTCAAAAGTACCTTCTTTTGATAAAATAAATTCTTAAAATCGTTTTGCAATTCTGGAGGATGAATCCTCTGAAGCACCAAACGTCATAAGATCGTCCAAGCCTCCCCCGATATATCTTAGGGAGCAAAACTCAAATAAGCTTATAAAGTGTTTGATATCGGTTATAGGTGAAAATTCGTTTTACGTAGCTGCTATCAAGCGTGGTAGTATAAACGAGAAAAAAATACAAGTTAATAATGAGAATGATTTTCGTAAAATAAACAAATTTGAAGCACTTAAAAAAAACTTTTATACATACCAATTAGGGTTTCTAATTTCCCGGAAATTTTCTATTCCCGGGAAACGAAATAAAAAAAATCTTATTCCCGGGAATCCCGGGATTTTTAGAATAAAACAATGATTTCATTAAATGAGTTCAAGACCACAGGTTTTTACTTTTTTAAAAGAATATATATATATATGTTTATACAACAATCTAAACAAATTACCTTAATTAAAACTACAGAAAACCAAAACAAAACCAAATAAATTGTAACATTCATATTTACATATGTAAATATTATATATGTATGTAGCAACTTGGTAAAATTAATTTTCTTTTAAGAAAAAATATTTTAGTATTATTAAAGCATTTAAAAGCTCATCAGAGATTCTATTTCTAATCCTTGTTGATATGTATATTGCCTGCTACCGAAAACGCAAAAATAAAATAAAAATATTTTCAGGCTTTTGTATTTTCTTTACATTTATCTTTTTAGAATCTGATATAGCCTTTTCAAGGTGTTCTTTAAAGATAGTAGATGGTTCATCTAGTTAGGGATGGTGTATCGTGGACATTTCATCAGCAATTAAAGAGACCGTTGATTTAATGGCGTAGGAAAAATAGTCCGATTTGTAGGTAGTTTTTACTAATTTAACGATGCTAACAAATAAAAATTTCAAAAAAGTAAATTTTAAATTCCCGAAAATTCCCGAAAAAAATTTCCCGGGATTAATTTTAAAAATGTGTCCCGGGATTCCCGGGCATTCTTTCCCGCGTAGTAACTCTCTAGAGTGGCAATTGTACAGATCCCCGCAACTTAAGAATTTATTAAAAGAGTGCACAAAAAGGCTAAGAAAGTTACTGCAGACTCAGAAAACGGCTCCTCTAGAAAAATATCTTAAGAAACTTCATGCAACTCCACAATCAGACTAGACATTATGGCTTGCAGCTAGAAATCTAAAAAGGCCAGTTATACCTAAGCCACCATTAAGAAACTTGAATGGTAGCTGGGCAAGAAACGATATTGAAAAAGGAAATCTGTTTGTAAGTCACTTGAAAAACGTATTTACCTACACCAAATATTTCTCACAATATTGAGATAGGAGAAATCGAAAAGGCTATTTGTGACTTAAACACTAAGAAAGCACCTGGTATTGGCAAGATCAGCAATAAAATGCTTTTAGAGCTACCTCGCGTAGCAAAGAGAATTATTAAATTTTTTTATTTGTAATGCTATTTTACGCCTTGAATACTATCCTCAAGAATGGAAGCTTTCCTTAGTTACCATGATACCTAAGCCAGGCAAAGATCATACAAAAGTTGAGTCATATAGGCCTATTAGCTTTTGAGAAATGTTTGAGAAATTACTAGTTTAAAAATTAACACCGATTTTATGTGAAAATAGATGTATTCCAAACCATCAATTCGGATTTAGATTAGAATAGTAAATGTCATCAGAAAAGCTTTTGAAGAAAAAAAAAAATATTGCTCAGCACTCTTCATCGATGTTTCGCAAGCTTTTGATAAATTCTGGCATGAAGGCTTATTACATAAATTGAAGCAAAATTTACAAGCAAACACACACAAGCTGTTAGAAAGCTACTTATTCGATCGTCAATTTATTATTAAAGAAGGAAATTTCTTCTTTCTTTCAACTCAGCCAATTGGCGCTGGAGTCCCACAAGGCAGCATTCTGGGCCCTCTATTATACTTAATTTATACTTCGGACATGCCAACAATCAACTACACACAAACTTCGACATTTTCGGACGACACAGCTTTTCTAAGCGTCCACGAAAACCGTTATGAAGCATCTCGTTACTTACAGCATCATATATTTTAACTAGAAATATGGTTACGACAATGAAGGATAATGGTCAATGAACAAAAATGCGTACATATAACATTCACCTTGCGCCGGGAATCTTGCCCCCCTATTACAATCAATTATTAAATAATTCCTCAACATTCGCATGTAAAATATCTCGGTATACATCTGGAGCGGCGATTAACGTGGAAATGCCATTCAAATTCACTGGCTTATTAGAAAAAATTCTGTCCTTAGTCTCGATTGCAAGCTTCTACTTTCTATCTAAAAGCCTATCTGGTGCTACGGTATTCAACTATGGGGCACTGCCTCGGCCTCTAATATCGAAAAAATTCAAAGGCGCCAAAATACACTTCTTCGAATAATTACAGCCGCTCACTGGTATGTTAAAAACTTAAACATTCACAAGGATCTCAACGTACCATTAGTAAAAACTATGATTACAAAATATGCAGTAAAATATTTAAAAAGGCTTGAACAACACCTAAATACTCCAACTCGAAATATTTTAAATCATGGCGGCCACACTCGCTTAAGGAGAAGAGCCACTGCAGCACTTGCCCAACTAGATGAGCGATAAGCACCCATATGTGAACAGAACCCGTGATGAAAAAAAATTTTTGTCTGGCACTGGCAGGACATAAATAAAGTATTAGGTTAAGATTTGACTAATTATTGTTAGTTCATATTTAATATACGAAGATTCAATAAATAAATAATGAGAAAAAAAAACATAATTAGATGATACAAAACTTTATATTGGAAAAAATTTTGTATGAGGGCTATGTGAAATTATGGTCCTATTCTCACTATTTGCAATCGGCACCATTCCACTAAGATTTGGTATGATGATTACCTTTGGTGGTGGGGAAAAAACAAATCTTCCAAAAAGAAAATTTTAAATTATTAACATATTTCTGTTTTGAAACCAACACTACAATAAGTCGAGAGGAGAACATGAATATGGCACATTTATTTCTTTCAAGAAACGTTTTCGAGATATTCACGAAAATCGTGTTTTCCTACAGTTGTTTTAGCTATTTAGAAAAATTTCAAGAATTGTTCATCTTAATTGTACAAAATTTAAACTGTTAAATAAATATGTCTTTCCAATTTTAGCACATATTTAAACTATGTTGATCGGATAAAAATGCACTGAGTTACAGGCTTTTAGATTTGAAACAAATTTTTTTACGTTTTTTTAATATTAAACATTTTCAGGATCTCCATTAAAGCAATTAATTACCCCACGCCAAATTGCCTTTCAGGCTCATTTCTCTTAAATATAAAATTCCTGTTTTCCCTCCAATTTAAAACTAAAGTCCACATTTAATTGTTATGCGGTCAATTACCCCAAAATAAAATGTCCGCTTAATGTTATTCGCTTAATTGCTGCAGTACTAATTGACAACAACTTCGCAAGTAAGGAAACCAAGTTTACATGCTAATAATAAGTATGTATGTATGTTAATATATACTTTTATTGCTTTCTTAGTTTTCTATTATTGGTGATTAACAAATTTGAAAATAACCAGACTTATTAAATAGGTTTATGCAACTCTCGAGTTAAAATCTTTTTGCAGCGTAAAATTTAAATAATAAAAATAAAAGGTAGTAAATTATGTGCTTTTATATATTACATATATTTCTGTACGTACATTTATGTATGTATATCTGTGTATTAAATAAAACAAGGAAATTCCATCCAAAGAAAAATATATTTTGTTTCAACACATATGTACATACATATGTATGTATTTTGTTTGGCTTTCATATTTGTTTACAACATAAACCAAAACCGAAACCACTTTAACATAATGGAAAAACTTTTGTTTTGCTCAAAACAAGTTGTCTTGATCATAGTGGAAACAATATCTGTGGCTTTGAGCTAAAAGGGCCAATGTCAAAATGTTCACTTTTGAGAAAATTGAAATTGAAAGTGCTTTTATGTATGCTTTCATAGTGACATTCGCCAGCATTTTATTTACACACAGAAAACAAATTGGTTGGGAATCGGTTGCAGTAATAAAATATTGATCAAGTAACATGATTTATTATTGTAACTATTAAAAATGTATAGTTCTAACTGATTTTTGATTCTCTTGGTTAATTAAACAATGTTATAAAATTTAGTACAAATGGTTAGAATCACAACCGAATTTAATATAGGGCAATACTGAATATTGGTCATTGCAATCAATAATTTGCTTTCGTCAATAAATTTTGTAATATAAATGTTTATTCATTTATTGCAGCTAATTATTGATTGTTGGAATAGTTTCAATTCGAGTACAACAAATGAAAATATAATTATTCGGAATTCACAACCAAAAAATAGTTAAAAGCCCCAATTGCTTACTCAATTTTCTGTCAAAACATTTGATAGATTAAAATAATTTTCAATTTTATATTTTAAAATTATCTTTTCGGTAAAAAATGGAAAATGTGTAAGTAATTTACGTATTCTTACAGGTATGAACATATGAACGTACATATGTATGTATGTATGTATTATTTTTTGTATACCCTGCAAATGATATTGGACTACTTGATCCATTTTGATCCTGAGCTGGTCCAATGTAGTGCAAGTATGGACCATGTCATTATTAAAAAGAGTTTGCAGTGAAACGACATGTCTTCGTTTTTTAACGACATGTTTTCGTTTTGAAACGATTTCAAAGCTAATCCTCTGGAGTATACCATGGAGTAGTTTTAAGACTTCCCCTTTGTAATGCAAGCTGGGTTATATGGTCCTGCCCTAGGACATCGCACTGTAAAATAAGCCATTTTTTGCCCCTTATGGGCTACATTTGACCGGTTAAAAAAAATATATTGACAACGACAATCAAATCTCTTGTTATGAACACCAATTATGTGTTAATTCAGTTGCAGCTATCATATATTCGGGTATAAGCACAATTTTGTTTCTAATAATCATACTAACAACTAACAATATCTGTTGTTATGACTGATAGTGTACTAAAATTCAAATGTTGCTATCAAAACTATTATGCTAAGCAACGAAATTTTCAGTAATTGGAACCGAATTGTGTAATAGTACATGCAACCGACGAAATTCGATTGGCGCCAAATTCGGTTGTGATCACGAATCTGTTTTCTGTGTGTATGAACCTGTTCTGGGTTAAGTATGACTTAAGCTGTTTTACCATAATTACAAATATTTGCATCAAATAATTATTTAATGAAAGTGTCTAAAAATGAAAATATATTTCCCAAATAGTAAAAATGACCGCAGAAGCTATTTTATTTATTTTATTCTGTGGAGCAGTATCTCTTATAATGTTAGAACAGGAGAATGAAAAAGAAAAAAAAAACTGGAAGACAATGGGTAAGGGGAACATGGCTAAAACTTGGAAATAAAGCCTAAAGTATATTTGAAATTGCTAAATCGGTTAAAGAACAAAGTTTCGGGAAAAAAGAAAAAAAATTTTGCAAAAATAGCGAAAATTCACGAACATCTTAATATTTCAAACAAGGAATAAAATTTATTAAAAGCGCCTAAAACTGTAAGGAATGGCAAAAATTCGATAAAAATTGCTAAATTAGCGGAAATTCGCAAAAAATTGCTAATAGCGTGATGATAGCAAATCCTAATTATTATTAAAAATCGTTAAAGCTGTAAAGATTCACAGGGAAAATCACTTTTTCGCGAGCATAGCCTAAATTCGCGAACTATTGCAAACTTGAAAACAAACCCTAAAATTGATTTGAAATCGGTTAAAAAACAAATTGTCGGAAAATAACAAAAAAAAATTTTTTTTCCAAAAATAGCGAAAATTCGCGAAAATTTTTAATATTTCAAACAAACTATAAAATTGACTAAAAGTCCCTAAAAGTATGAGGAATGGCAAAAATTCGGTAAAATTGCTAAATTAGCGGAAATTCGCAAAAATTTGCTTATAGCGGCATGATAGCAAAGTCTAATTAATAATTATTAAAAATCTTTAAAACTCTAAAGTATCCGAAAAGTTACAGGAAAAACTGCTTTAGTTTGATAATTTTGTCTCAAAAACAAAATTTTATTTTTGTTTTTATTTAAATTTTTTTTATTTTTGTGTTTGTTAATTTTTGATTGGCTTAAAATTTTGTGAACACCAGGCGAGAAGAACAGATAATTTTATTTTTTATTTTACCTTTATTAACTATACTATGAGTAATACATAATACATAGGTATGTATGTATGTATGTATGTATGTACATACACATTTCGTTTGGTTGTTCCAGAAATTTAATTACTTATTGAAAGAAAGCAAATATTAAATTGAACAGTTAGCTATTTATGCAATTAAAAGTAGTAGAGATATGTGCAAATGCAACAAAATAATCTATTTATTTTTAATTCTTTCTTTTTTGTTATGTTTCACTATTCTATAAGAATATGATGGTACATACTACTACGTGTATACATACAAACATACTTCTCTCTCTCTCTTTGATATTTTTACGTAATGATTGGCTTAAGTTTCGCAAAATATTAGGCGAGCAGAAATTTCTGTAGGAAGAAAATATTTTTTTAATTCTTTTTTTTTACCCTACTATAGGCAATGTTCATACAAATTGTGATTTGTTTGTTCGTTAAAAAATGTTCTTACAGTAAAACAAAATGGTGTGTATGTATCAAAAAAATAAATAAATAAAAAAAATCAGGGTTTAAAAAACTACAGTCGAAACCAAAAAATGTCGAACATAAAACGCAAATTTGGGTACAACTTTTAGCTTTTTGAGTTGTTTTCACAGCGACTGTTTACCTTTAATGAACCAGAAGTAAAAGCAAAATTTTTTTCTGGCCAATGACAAATGAAAAAGTGGAAGAAATGGCAGTTTTTGTACTTTGACTGCAGTTTTTTAAACGCTGAAAAAATGCTAATATATTTTATAATGTATATTAATTATATTATTTATTAATGTATGAGACAAATTTGAGACAAATAACAGGTCAACAGAAAAATTTCTAAGTTATATTTGCAAGCAAAAATATTTTTTCTTTCTTTTCATTATTTTTTTCTCTTTTCTTATTTATATTTATTTATTAATATTTATTTATATTGCAGCCTATCTATTTGTGTATTTATTTAACTTTGCATTAATCGATTAGTGTTTCGATTATTAAAACCGAGGTTTTGATTTAATCGGTTAATTTTCCTGGATTTCTCTAGTTGCCGTTTTTATACTGTATTTTAAGAATGTATTACAAGAAGAAAATATATTGTATGAGAAAATATTTTTTAAACACAAAAAATACATATGTATGTTAAAGTACTACGAAAAATTTAAAAATTTTGTTACATCGGTTTATCGTTTAATCGACTAAAATTAACCGGGTTAATCGTTAATCGAAAATAGCAGTTTTTTGTTCAATTTATTTTGTTACAGCTTTCTGATCAGATTTGTGTCCTGATAATCTTGTCTTGGGTGTTGATTTTGTAGTCCCCACATATACTTTTGGGCATATGTTGGACCCGTCCCCCTCACAGCTTATTTTGTAAATCAAGTTTGATTGTTCCTCCTTTTCACGTTTCGTCTTGGGTTTGTTGAATAATTGGTACACAGAGTTATTGGTCTTAAGCGCTATTTCGTATTTTTCTTTGTTGTATATGAAAGAGTTCTTAAGCCTTTCGGAGAATCCGGGGATGTACGTTACTGATTTGTATATTCTATCTAATTTTTCTTCTTTGCTACCGTGTTTTTTTGATTTTGCATGTTTAATTAAATCTTTAATAGTTTTTATAGGAAATTATTTTTTCTTTAGGGTCTCCGCTATTCTTTTAAAATTATCTTTGTGGAAAGAGTCATCACTTATCTCTAAAACTCGTCTTATAAAATTAGTTGCAGTGTTAATAATTATTCGCCTAGGATGTTTGGAGTAGAAGTTTATAAGTCTTCCAGACGATGTTGGTTTTTTATACCAGTCTATCCTAAGTAGGTTGTTTTGCCTAAGAACTAAACAGTCTAAGTACGGTATCCTATTTTCATTTTCTTCTTCTTTTGTGAAACAAATCTGTCTACTAAATGAGTTTAAAATCCTCAAAACATAGTTTGGAAATTATTATACAACATCAGTCAAAAGTGGGGCTTAATTATAAAAGTAGGCGTAGTACCTCCCTTACAAAGGCAATATTCATAAATTCCAGCTTAGCTAGCGAACAGTTACAGTTTTGAACAAATACTTTGGCTATGTATGTATACAAATTATTTGTCAAAAAGTGTGCTGATTTATAGAAGTGGCACCTCCCATTCGAAGACAATCAGCCTTATTCCGGTCGTCGTTGTCATAATCGATCAAGTCGTTTTTTGTAAGAAATTCAAGAACACTGGTTATGTGTTACTTTAATCTCTTACAAAAAATGACTTGATCGATTATGACAACGACAACCGGAATAAGGCTGATAATAAAGTTCTGCATATCTTAGGAACGGTAACAACAAAATGTTCAAAATTTGATACAAATAGCTTGTTTATTTATAGGAAAAGTTTTTCGAATATTGAAAAATTTTAAACATAAAAATTGTGCTTTTCGATAAGATTAAAAAAAATTTTTTTTTACAGATTACTCTCAAACTTGGCAATAATAATAATATCATCCAACCTATAATAATAATATCATCCAACCTATATATAAGTTTATTTGCATCGATTATCCGTGATTCAATTAACCGGGATCGATAAAAATGGAAGATTTTTTTATTTCAACCTATTAACGCTGACTACCTCAATTATCCAGGATTGCAAAACATAAATTCAAATCAACCGCATCCAAGAGACGCTTTTCGATTCCGATGCATTGAGGCAAAGGGTTCAAATTAATGTTCCGCTGTCAAATGTACAACAAAATATGCGTTTGATACTCTCATGGAGGCTGTGAACGACGGTACTTGTGGCACCTTCTTTTTGGACGCTGCCGGTGGAACCGTAAAAACTTTTTTTATCGCTTTGATTTTTGCACCGGTTCGCTCGCTGAATGGATTGACACTTAAACTTTCTTCTTCATGTTTTGCAGCGCTGCATAATGGCGCATCTGGAAAATAATTTCGTTAACAATTACTCTACATTGGCAATTGCAAAACTCCTGATATTGCTGCATTGACTTTTCTGTTTATTTTTTGCCAGTTCATTGAATCAAGGATTAAACTTACATATGTACAGCAGTCGACATGCTTGTACACTCTCTGTATGGAGAACTCTTGTAGAGTGGACGCCACGAAAATCAGGAGCATTTATCGGGGACATTTCGTAGTTTGTAGGGAGTCTTTTACAAATGTTCTATCAAAATGCTTATATCTTATATGATTATATCCAAAGTTCCAGCTGTCCGACTCCTTTTTGTGCAAATTTTTATATGTAAATTTATTTTCAAATTTGTCACACATTGACATAAGATCGATTATGGCGAAAAAAAGTGGCCACGTTTAAACAACCACTTTTTATGCGTTTTTTGGCTCTTAAACGTAAATGGCAAGCCCTGCACTTAATAATTAACACTTGAGATGAGAAGTTTTTAATAGCTTAAATATAGCCAATCCAGACAGGCATTTTGAAACCACTAAATGGATAATCCTGTATCATGACAGGGTTGTATTTTTCCCAACATACTTATTAAGATGCACTTGTGCATACATATCACAATAGATCAAAAAGAGGGTAATATCTCAAAATATTATTTTTTTACTTTCTACTAAAAATCAACGCATAATATTCATGTCTACCCCTGTGAAAATATCGTAGTTTATTTATTTCCTTTTTGGCAATGAAACGGTTGGTCTAAAACAAGGCGAATTTAACTACAGGTGGTGTCGCAACTACAAAAATCCAAAAATAACAGAAACAACATAGGGTTTTTTGCACTGGATTTTAGTGCTTATAGCTCGAAATGTCAACTTTTCTTAGCCAAACACTAACAAATCAAAACAAATAAGCTCGAACTGTCAAAATCAGATGCCGTTTCGACACCACCTGTAGTTAATTCGCATTGGTCTAAAAATTCTTTTTTACGTGCCTTATTAAATGTAAAATTTAAAATTGTTTTGTTTATACTGAAAATTTTTAAATTTTGTTTGTGTTAATTAAACGCTTGTTGATAAGTAGTGTACAAGGTGTATGTATGTGCCGTATTCGATTGTAAAAAGAAAACTTAAAAAAAGAAAAATAAAAAAATTTTGGCAATTTTTTTGAATTTAAAAATTGTATATTAAATACAAGGCGATCATGATTTTGAAGTAAGTACAAAGAACGTCGTTATTCAAGCCCAGCTATTTCATTTTTTCTTTGCTCTTTTTTCTTATTTCTAAAATTTTTTTATTTTTTATTTCTTTCTTTCCTTCTCCCTTCTACTGAGCAAAATGCACATTTTCAATAGTATACAGAAAAAAAGTAACCAGGCTTGCAGAAAATCCAGAAAGTGTTGCAATGAGAGAGAATATTCTTATATATGTATATGATATTTCTTTATGTACCCTATGACAAGAATTGGTCGATAATTACATGCGTTTATAAGGTAACCATTAAAAATAATTTACAACCAAAACACATGAATTAAAATGTAGTTTTTTTGTTGACGGGCGGACATTTTTAAAGATTTATTGCATTAAATAAAAATCAATGAATCAGGCAACCATAAATTTCAGCAGGAGAGATAGATTTTAAGGTAGTAAATGTTTTCCGAGAGAATGCTTTATATGAGGCATATGGTAAGCTATGAACCGATCTCCAAGAAACTTAACAGTACGACTTCTACACAGAAAAAATTCTCCAAAATTTTTTACCAATTAAAGCATTAATCAAAAACATAATCAGTTTTAATTAAAAATTTAATCAAGTGAATTAAACTTTTAATCAAGTGAATTAAACGTTTAACTAATACTATTAACTGGTTTAATTGATACTATTAATTTGTTTACTGGTGCAAATTTAATTAATTTTTTAATTAATATCACACATTTTTTAATTAAAATCAATTTTTATTTTTTTCTGTGTGCTCATAGGAAATGAATTTGTGCACAGTCTTTTATCAATTTGTGAATATCAGTACCATTTATATAAATACGTTTTTTATAAAATTCTCAACTTTGGGTAGTGGTGGTTCCACATTTGGATTCACAACTCTGCTGGATATCAATCCCAAACTGCTTAGGAAAACTAAAGGAAAAGGTTTCCTGATGAGCTGGCCTAAGCAACCAGTGAAATGCGCATAGAAGCTAGCTTTCTCTCAACAATAAATTTCAGTGTATTTATCAAATATGAAAAATTGGGAATTTAGCACGTCATACGGAAATCGTATTAATGAAAACTAGAAGCAATTTAACACCTTTTTGTTATTTTCTTTTGAGTTGTTCGGTCGAGAGCGTGTTTTCAACAGACGGACAAATGGCAAGATTGGCAGACAGACGGGCATGGCTTAATCGACTTAGAATAACTCAAGGAGCCAGAATAAATATACTTAATGGGGTATGAGATGAATAATAAAAAAGTTTCACACGGAATGACAAACTAAGTATACCCCTAATTCACCCAATAGTGGTGTTTTTTTTTATTTATTTATTTATTTTTGCAGCGGTTTCAAAAATTTAATATAAATACCAGGCGATCATGATTATGAAGTAAGTAAAAAAAACTTTCTTTATTTAAGCCCAGCTTAATTTTTTTCATCATAATATGGGTTCTTAAAATTTTTTTTTTTTTATTTTGTGAACATTTTTAGCAGTAAATAGAAAAAAATTACCAGGCTTGCAGAAAATCTAGAGTGTTGCAAAGAGAGAGAATTTTCTTATATATGTATGCATATGGTATTTCTTTATATACCCTATGACAGGAATTGGTCGATACTTACATTCGTTTACAAGGTAACCATTAAAAATAATTTACAACCAAGGCGAATTTAACTACAGGTGGTGTCGGAACTACAACAATCCAAAAAGCAACAGAAACAACATAGGGTTTTTTGCATTGCATTGTTAGTGCCATTAGCTCGAAATGTCAACCATTCTTAGCAAAACACTAACAAATCAAAACACATAAGCTCGAACTGTCAACATCAGATGCCGTTTCGGCACCACCTGTAGTTAATTCGCATGAAATAAAAAATGAAGTAAATTTTTAATTTGTTTTAATTTATATGGGGCCTATGGTGAATTATGGACTGTGAAGTACCACATTCTATAAAATAGCGTTATTTTTTATGGTGTTAATAAATTCTTTTCCGAGAGTATGCTTTATATGAGGCATATGGTAAGTTATAAACCGACCCTCATCACGTAATTTAGCAGTGTGATTTCTATTCATATATGTATGTATAATAAATATTTGCATTTATTTTACCACGAATTATGTAAGTTTTTTAACGTTTTTTTAATATCTATCCTATTGAACCGATTTTGCTGGATCTCAAATAATAAAAAAGTTTCATACGGAATGACAGACTTAGTATACCCTTATTCAACACTAGTAGAGGAGGGAGGGTAAAAAAATACTTTTTAATTTAATTAAAAACTGTATATAAATAAATACTAGGCGATCATGACTTTGAAGTATGTTAGTTAGTTATTTGTTATTTATTTGAGCCCAGCTTATTTTATGTTTTATTTATTTTGTTTGTTTTTGTTGTTTGTTTGCTTGAAAAAAGTTTTTTTTATTGTTATATTTGCACATTTTCAACAGTAAACTGAAAAAAAATTACCAGGCTTGCAGAAAATCCAGAAAGTGTTGCAAAGAGAGAGAATTTTTTTATATATGTATGTATGTATATGGTATTTCTTTATGTACCCTATGACAGGAATTGGTCGATACTTACTGATAAGGTAACCATTAAAACTATTAGAAACAAAACACAAGAATTTAAAAAAAATGTAAATTTTGATTTATTTATGTATTTATTTTATTTTTTTTTAATTTATTAATTATATCTTACTATTTATTTGTTTTTTGTTGACAGATTGAATGAAATTATTATTAATTAATTAATTAATATTTTTTTTTATTTTATTTTTAAAGATTTATGGACAATCAAATAAAACAGCAATGTATCAGGCAACCATAAATTTCAGCAGGAGAGATCTTCAGCGAGTAATT
Source organism: Pollenia griseotomentosa (assembly GCA_963931875.1). NCBI lineage: Eukaryota > Metazoa > Arthropoda > Insecta > Diptera > Polleniidae > Pollenia > Pollenia griseotomentosa. The sequence goes on from OZ007563.1 coordinate 80,688,012, forward strand.
AGTTTTCATGCTCTCATAAATGTAAGAATAGAGAAGAATTGTGTTGCATTTCAAGACACACTACATCTGGTAACAATGATCAAAGACCCAATTTTAGCTCATCGGGTATTCACAATCATTCGCTAGAAAATAAAAAAAAAAATATTTTTAAGAATTCATGAATGCAATTATGTAAAAGCAAATAAATAATGTCTATTAAATAAAATAAAGAAAATTTATTAGCAACGAATCATGTTCAGTAATTTATCATATATGTACATAAGTATATAAATATGTATGTATGTATGTATGTACATACTATGTATATGTTATTCATCATATTCAACATTTTATAATAATAATACATATGTATGTATATAATATAATAATAATAATAATAATAATAATAGATATTTATGTATGTGTATGTACATATTATGAATTTAACTTCACTACAATCTATTCTTAAAGAAAAGCAACAACAAACATTGATATCCACTTTCTCTCTTTCATTCGTTATTTTTTCTTAGTTTTCTTTTTGAATGATTTTACATATTTTAATCTTTGACATGTTTGTTGTTGCTTGCCTTAATCAGGGTTGTCAGATGTTTTTCAAATTTAATCCCTTAATTGTAAATTGTTATCCCAAAAAATTATACTCTATATACTCTAAAATTTTGTAATATTTTATATTATTTAATAATAATAATATAATAAATATATTTTATTTGTATTGTATTTCATTTGTACATTTTGCTTAATTTGAAACATCAAACTAAAAAAAATGTTAATTTGATTAAGGAAGTCAAAAAGTTCACAACCAATTTCATCATTCTCCTCAATTTTGTTGGCACATGTTTCTTTAATTAAACAGCTGAGTCACTTCTGGGGATGGCTCAAACGTGCCGCAACAAGATAAATAACTTTTAAAATTAGTGTTTTTCTCCGAACAATGATTCTAGGCAATTCGCATTGCATTTATTTTTGTTTTAAGTAAAAAATGAGGTCAAAGTATTGAATTTTTGTACGTCAAATTAATCTCTTCATTTTACAAACTGCAGTTTTCATGATTGTGATTCATAAATGTTTGTTGAAATATTGATATTTATGTAACCAGTCGAATTAATTTTATAATTGAGTCTTACACAAATTTGGATTTGCTGGGAAACGCAGGTATTTCATATATGTCGATTTATTGTCGATGTTTTTAAACTAAAGTGCCCATAATGCAGATTTTTTTTTTTTAAATATGCCAGTCATAAATTTTTAATTCACAGATAGATTTTCTTGCTTAATAAAACAATATAATGAAAATAAATTAAAGAAAATATCCGACAAATAAAAATAAAATCTCCAACGAAATCCCCAGTCCCAAAATAAAATTTTTTATCTCCCAATTTGGGGAAAAATTCCCCTAATCTGACATCACTGGACTGCATGTGCTATATTTATTGCACTCAAAATAATTAAATCGCTGTTATTATTTGTATACACATAACAATGATTTCAATATAAATACAATATAAAAATGAAAAATGTTTGTCTGTTTATTTGTTGGCTTATAGACTCCTAAACTATTGAACCGATTTTCCTGAAATTTTTACAGTAACATTACGTGAGCTCCAAAAATGAAACAGGCTACTTATTTTTTCGATAGGGGTAGGGGAATTGGTACCCCCCATAGGATGCCAATATTAAATATCGAATATCTTAAGAGCCGCGACACGCATTTTGTTGAAATTTTGGTAGTAGGATTTTCTGAGCCCCAAAATTGAAATAAAATAGCAGCGAGGGAAGTGGTTACCCCATAGGACGCCAATGTTTAATATCGCATATCTTTAGAACTGTTATAGTGAGAATGTTCAAACTTTGTAAAAGTCACTCTTATGGTAAACTACACTTTTGAAAATAAAAATAAAGCAGGTGGGCGCAAGGGGGGAAATACCTCCCATAGGATGCATATATTTAATTTCGCTCAACTGAAGAACTATAAAAGGCATAGTCTTTAAACGTGGTTAAAGCTTCTATTATGGTAAACTTTAAATTTCAATATAAAAATGGGCGGGGTATACAGAGAAGGAGCAGTACCCCTCATAGATAGAAATATTAAATACCACATATCTGAAGACAAAAGCCTTCAAGGTTTGAAGGACCCACTTTTATGTTAAACTTCAGCTTTGAAAATAAAAATAAAGGTGGTAGGCGCAGGGGAGCAATACCCACCATAGGATGCATATATTAAATATCGCGTAACTGAAGTACTATTATAGCGAGAGTCTCAAAAGATGTTATTATGGTAAACTATAAAATTCAAAATAAAAATGGGCGGGTAGACGGAGGAGCAGCTGTTTCTCCCATACAACAAAAATTTTAAATACCGCATATCTAAAGACAAAAGCCTTCAAGCTTTGTAGAAAGCACTCTTATGGTAAACTACACCCTTGAAAATAAAAATAAAGGTGGTAAGCGCAGGGGGAGCAATACATTTTTACAGAAGCATCCTGTGAGCCAAAAAAATAAAATAGACTACTTATTTTGTCGATAGCGGTAGAGGAGCAGTACCCCCCCCCCCATTGGACGCAAATGTTGAACAAAATTTATGACTAAGTCAAGCGACTGATTCACCAGCGCGCAGCCAAAACGGCTGAAGTAAGTGGCGTAAAATTTAGACCGTGAATATCTCATCCAACGAATATATCCACGGGTTAAATGGGTTAAATAACTTACATATTCTTCAAATATTTGTAAAATTCCAAGTGGACGTGGCACCTCCGAAACAAAGACAATATGAAAAACTCCATATCTGGGGAACGGTTACAGACAAGTTTTCAAATTTTAAACAAATAATTTTGTTATCAATACACAACATCGGCCAAAAGGTGGATTAGAGAGGTGGAAGTGGTTCCTGCATTACAAATAAAGTGTAAATAACAGTGTTCCGGAGAACGATTACAGGAAAAAAAATTAAGATTTTATACAAAAATTTAGCTTGGTTAGCAATACACAGCATTTGTCAAAAAATGAGATAGATTGGAGAAGTGAGCATGGTACCTCCCATACAAAGACAGTTTAGATTTCTTTATATCTGGGGAATGGTCACAGTATGTAAAAGTTTTTAAATTTGCAAAAAGTAGCTTGGTATATTTTACAAAATATCTGTCAAAAAGTTGGCTGGATTAGAGAAAAGGTTATGACACATTTAATATAAGCACAATATAGGTTTCTGTATATCAGTAGAACGGTTACAGTAAAAGTATCTAAGTTTGGTACTATTTGACTGATTTTATTTTAATGGGTGAAGCAAAGCGCACCGGGGAAAGCTAGTTTTTAATAAAAAGGAGTTGCAACCAAGAATAGCCGACCATTGCAAACCCCTATACAAAATTGATGTTGTAAGTCGAGCTTTATGTACATACATACATACATACTTAGGTATATATGAAACACTTTTAACACTGCATTTGCAAAAGTTAAATATGAAAAACCAAAGTCATACATACATAGGTACATATGTGTGTACCACAATGCTTGATTAGTATTTTGATCAATGTATTTAGGCCTTAATAAATGAGAAATTAGCTTTAAATTGTAATACGCTACAAGCCACATACCTATGTACAGTGGATGTGATTGATGGTGTTTGTAACACCAAGATAATACACACCTTAAGTACTTCAATTGACTGAGTCAAAGATGATTGAAGCATTTCCGTCCGGCGGTGGGTTCAAGTAAAACTTGAGATCAGGGTTAATATTGACATTTATAAGATACTTAAGTATGTTTGTATTTTGATGACAATTTATACATAAATTAATAAGTACAGTAGAATCTCACAAATTAGAACCACTTTGTGCACCGGGCAGTTCGAATTTCTGAAAAGTTGGAATTTTAGGATATTTTTTTTTACATATAATGATAAAATTTTAATGAAATAGTGATAGACAACGAATAGTTGTGTAAGCTTTATTTAAACTCAAAACAGTTTTTATTTAATAACATTTAACTAATTGAACATATTAAATTCATAGAAAAAATTTTTTAATCATTAGGTACTTTGTAATTGGTCTTTAACATAAAATCAGTGATACTTGTTTCTTTTTTTTTTTTTTTTATTTCTTTCAACTAAAAGATTTCCACTCACGCCTTCATTAAGGCTGGATTTTTGAGATATCGGTTAAACAAGGTTTAGTTAATCTAAAACAGCTTTCTGTCGCCATTACCAAGTTATTATATAGAATTTTGATGGATCAGCTTAGTTTTGCTTAAAATGTTATGCCTGTATTTATAAAATTTTTATAAATTTAATAAAGGTTTACAAAACAAATTTTGTATGAAAATTTGGCTTAATAAACGTTTGTTAAATTTAATAATCGTTTATAAATACGGAGGTTAGTCTTTAATGAAATAATTAAAAAAAATTTACACTTCGCAGCAAAAATCCGAGTTTCAGACAACGTTAAACTAAGTTTAAACTTAATCCACATCTCAAAAATCTGGCCTAAGTCTTTTTAATATTTTAAACTTAGTATCTAAAGATAAGGTAGTTTTTTACGTTTGTTTGTTTGTCTTTTCTTATCTTTCACACGTATGAACACTTCACTTTGACCTTCAGTTTTAAACTGACCAAATTTCGTACGCATATGACCGAATTGTACACACCACCAATATCTCGGTGATTACCCGTTTTATTTTTACTTTAATGAGGAAATAAATATAAATAATTTGTAGGGAAAATACAAAAAATAAAAAAATATTCCTGTTCTTATTTTAGACCGTTTGATTTGGTCAAAATCATAAAAAAAAATTTTTCAAGTAGAAATAAAAAAAAAACACTTCCACACCACCACAGGTTCTAATTTTAGAGCGTCCAATACATTGAAATGGCCGGTTCTAATTTCTGGACGGTTCGAATTTGTGAGATTCTACTGTAGATAGAATTCGATCCATGACTTTACCTTGCTCTACCATAAATGACAGCCAGAAAAAAGCATTTTGGAATAGAAAATTTTGTGTTGAAACTAGGCCTATTGATATTGGGGCTATTTTATACAAGATTTCGATTAGTCCTTTAACAAAAGGTCTCCTTGAATAGTCTTTGACCAGCAATAATTACTTTAAAAGGAAAAAATCGTGACAAAACTGGCTATGAAAAACTTTTAAATAAACCTAGAAAGCTTCTCTAAACTTTGACTGGTTAGTTCCAATAAATAAATAAATTTTTTTTTACACAACAACACCAAATATTTTTTATAATTACATAAATAGACTTTTATTCGACCTTTACAAAATTTATTATTATTATTTAATTAAGCTTGAAGTGTTTTTTTTATATAATAAATTTATTAAACCAATATTTCGGCACTCCGTTGTGTGCCTTCTTCAGGGTTTTTCTTGAATTTTTGACAGAAGTAGGGAAGAACATGTAAAATCAATTAAAATGGATAATCATTCAAAAAACGCAAACTTCGATCTACCAAAGGTTAAAATACAATTTGGTTTAAGGATTGATGTTTGACTATTGACGTCAGCAGTCGTCGATGGCCGCGAGTGTAAAACGGCAAATCCATCTGAGGAGATCGAGTGGTTGCGATCGAAACATGTCATGGTAACCTGCCGGCCCGGGTTCGAGCCCCGGCCACGGTCAATAATGAAAGATTATCAATAACAATTTTAATTGATTTTCATGTTGTAAAATTCCTTTCTTCATAAAAATAATTTAATGAAAATTAAATTTAATGAACTTAAGCTTAATTAAAATTATTAAAAATTTGGATTAAAAACCATAAATAGTTCAACAAAATAACCACAATACTAATTAAAATTAACAATTTTTAACAAATTAAATAAATATAACAAAAAATCAAAAAACAAATTTCAATTACATACAAAAAAAGGTTTTCCAGTTCAAAAACCATAATGTCATCAAAAAATATCTAAGTATCTTTATAATGTAATAGATTAGTTTTTGAATTGGAAAACCTTTTTTTGTATTTAATTGAAAATTGTTTTTTGATTTTTTGTTATATATATTTAATTTGTTAAAAATTGTTAATTTTGTCAAAAACTCAAGAAAACCCCTGAAGAAGGCACACAACGGAGTGCCGAAATATTGGTTTAATAAATTTATTATATAAAAAAAGACCTCAAGCTTAATTAAATAATAATAATCAATTTTGTAAAGGTCGAATAAAAGTCTATTTATATAAAATGAGAAACACATCTACAATCAATTACAATTTATTAAAAAGGAATCAAGATGTAAAACTGTTAGGGATAAGCTTATCAAGATTAAAGCAACAATAACTTTCTTAATTCGCTGTCATAATGTAGGTATCATTCCTAAGTTTATAAAAAATTCAACTAAAAACATTTTAAATATCTTTCATGAGAATGGACGTTTACCATCATGTCATCAAACAATATCTAAGTATCTACAAGATCTACAACATAAAATTCTAAATTTGAGGATAAATCAACAACATCAACTAATGAGGGAAGTGCAAAAGGAATACAGAATGACCACAGAGAATTTACAGAGATATTTTAATGAAGAAGAATACAAAAAATTTTTGGATTTTGAAGATAAAGTAGTTAGGAATTTTAATGAAAAGGTCAAGAATAGACAAAAGAGGAAGTTTGAAAATCTGGTAAATTTACAGAAAAAAGAATAAGGTATAAAATTAAACAATAAGTGGTTTATAAATAAGACTAAGATGGATATACCAATAGATGCACAATGGGTTCTCTCGTTATACCGTGTGCAGATATACCTTTTTTATTAAGTCAATATTCGGTTAATTGACACAATTATCTTTCTATTCACATATACACAATTTAGCTAACTTGGTGGCCACACGATCAAGTTTTGCCTTTCAATTCCATTCAATTTACTCAACTCTCTCATTTTTTTACTAACACACTCACACTTTTTAAATTGACCACGAGATGGCTTTCAATTTCACCTTTCCATTTGTTTGACAATTTACTTTCAATTTAACAGCTGAGTACATGTTTGTCTTTATAAATTGTTTTTTTTTTTATGGCATCTTGAAAGTAAATTGAGTGCCACCTACGTCACACCTCTCAATTTTTGTAAATTTTGACAAGCAGTATATGTAAAAGACTATCAAGAACAACTTGATCGTGTGGCCGCAGGGTAACTCAATTTATATTACCACTACATACAACATTCAACGTAAACAAAAATGTACATGTATAAGCAACATGTAAACAACTTTTGACATTTTTAGGAATAAACATCTGGCTTTGGCGCAGACCTAATAGATGGGCCTTTGTTTTGTTGTAGTTTAAGTTTTCAAATGTCAAAGCACTTTGTTTATTGATTTGTGTTTTGCTCACTAAACACACTTGTGACAGTGTCGCATTTTAATTTTACTCAATATTTATAACAATTTCGTATTAATTGAGCAATAACTTTATAACTTTATATGGATAATTGAGCTCAATAATGTCATTTATTGCGTAAAACTCAATTAAGGTACATATCTGAACACGGTATTAGGACACAAACACATTTTACCAACAGAAAGAAAACATTTTCCAATTTTAAAAGTTATAACGGAAGGGGAAGATTTGATTCAAACACTGAAAAATAAGGAAGATCAGGAAATAGCTAGGACAAAATTAACAACAAGTATAGATAGCTACATAAATAAAATGAGATTGACTAATAGGGATAAATTTGTTCTCGACAAAGTAAAAGAAACAGAAAAGTTTTTAAGACTAAATAGGAATATTATTATTTTGAATGCAGATAAAGGTAATACGACAGTAGCAATGAAGAGAACAGATTATAATTGAGGGATTAATGATATTATAAGGGACAATTCAGTTTATAAGAAACTCAGTAAAGATCCTACTAATAGATTACAAAGGATAAATAATGACTTTGTTCAGGAACTTTTTAGTAGGAATATAATAACTATTACGGAAAAGAATAAACTTAAAACTAATATAGCGATTGCGCCTAGAATATATGGGGTTCCGAAAATTCTTAAAATTGATTTTCCATTAAGACCAATTTGTTCATGTATAAATTCTCCATCATATCAACTTTGTAAATATATTACAACAATTCTTAAGAATATAACGGAAAATTCAAAATATAATGTAAGGGATTCTCTTCAATTTAAAAATAAAATTAAACATATTAAGTTAAATGATGATGAGAAATTAATATCTCTTGATGTAGTTTCATTATTTCCAAGTATACCTATAGATCTTGCTATAGATATAATAGAGGAGCAATGGGATAAGATAGAAGAACACACTAACATAGAAAAGGACTTATTTTTACGTATTCTGAATTTTTGTATAATTGATGTTCAACTCAGGGGACTTCCTATGGGATCACCAGCGTCTCCAATTGTAGCAGATATTGTTATGGAGAGATTAATAGATAGAAGGTTGGAGCAGTTGTCTATTAAACCTAAAATTATGACAAAATATGTGGATGATTTATTTTGCGTAATTAAGGAATCAGAAATAGCTAAAATTTTAGATACATTTAATTCCTTTCATGCGGATATAAAATTTACAATGGAAAAGGAGTTTGAATCTAAATTCTCTTATTTAAACACTTTGATAATAAGAAAGGGAACACGTTTATTAATTGATTCGTATCAAAAACCAACATCGTCTGGTAGAATAATTAATTATTTTTCAAATCATCCTAAAAGGATTATTATTATTACGGCTAGAAACTTTATAGATAGAGTATTGAAAATAAGTGATTCTTGTTTCCATAGGAATAATAAGGAGAAAATTTCTATAGCATTTAGAGAAATAGTTTTCCAAAGGAAATTATATCTAATTTATTAATACAATATAATAACCATAGAATAAATAACTCGAACGGTAATACGGAACCAAAAGTTTATAAATCGCTTACTTATGTACCAAAATTTTCAGAGAGATTAGAAAAATCTAATATTTATGATACGGAAAGGTATACAATTGCGCATAAATCTTATAACACAATAGGTAGGTTATTTACTAATATGAAGGATAAAATAAATAAGTTGGAAATGTCGAATGTAGTTTATAAGATACCTTGTGGGGGAAATGTTAATGGACAATGTGGTAAAATATATGTTGGTACAACGAGGAATAAACAGAAAACTAGGTTAGCAGGACATAAGTCAGATAAAAAATATAGACATATTTCATCCCAAAAAACGGCTTTATCAGCTCATTGTGCAAATTTAAACCATTATCCTGATTTTGAAAATACAACAGTTTTAAATACGGAAAATAATTATAAACGTAGGCTTATGTTAGAAATGTTGCAAATTAAAAATGTACCGACAATATCGAGAATTAATTTTAAGTCAGATACTGAAAGTTTAGCACAAAATTATAGTCATTTAGTTTATAAAAATAAAACCGGAAGTTAAAAATTTATTTAAAATATAATAGATTAGTTTTTGAATTGGAAAACCTTTTTTTGTATTTAATTGAAAATTGTTTTTTGATTTTTTGTTATATTTATTTAATTTGTTAAAAATTGTTAATTTTGTCAAAAATTCAAGAAAACCCCTGAAGAAGGCACACAACGGAGTGCCGAAATATTGGTTTAATAAATTTATTATATAAAAAAAAGACCTCAAGCTTAATTAAATAATAATAATCAATTTTATAATTACATATATTTTTTTTAAACAGCACAACTGAAAAAATTATAAAGATCTATAAAATATTATCCAAAATTTTTTTTTTTGTAACAGAATTCAGACTGTGATTTTTTCCATGTTTTTTACGACATTTTCTGTTCTCTGTGTCTTTTTTATATTTATCTTTGCACACATTTGTATTTTGTAATACTGTTTATTTTTTTCAATTTCAATGTGCCAAAAACTCTTTATAACACAAAACACGGAGCGCATTCAAATTGTCTGTTTTTACAAATAAGCAATTAAAGGCTAAAGTTAGCCGTAAAAATTAAGATTAATCTTTTTCTTACAGATTGAGACGTAACATCTAACTGCTAGCTATAATCGCTCTAATTGCTTTACATACAACAAAACGAAGCAGCTGATTTGCAACGTACATTGAAAACGTAAAACCTGCCGACCGACAAGTCAATAGTTAGTGGGTCGCTTAAGAGAACGATAATGAGTGACTTGTTGTCGCTTAAGTTGTAAATCGACATCGTGGGTCAGGCTGATAATCTACAAAAATGGAGATAGCTTTCTTTTTTCTATGCCCATTAGCGATGTTTGTGCCTATTTTTTTTACAAACAATTTACCTATCATTTACCTATTTTTTAACGCTTTTCATACAAATTTAACTACACAATCAATTGCCTGCGATCTGGAAACAACACATAAGCTTATTTTTCATGCTATTTTTGGTTTATTCTTAAAGATACTTATGTATTTTTAAACTATGTATATAATTACATATGTATGTACAAGATGTACGCATTTTATGTATCCTTTGACTAACCCATATACCAGGAGCGAATCCAGCCTTAACGTTGGGGGGACGTTTTAGAATTTTTTTTATATAATTTCGCCAAAAGCAGCTTATTTTAATAATCTATATATATAAAAATAAGTTGTCATATGTTCGTGATCTTATAACTCGAGAACCATTCAACCGATTTTCAAACGAGTACATGAGTTAAAAAAGGTCTACTTTCACTGATAGGTGGCGCTGTTGTCGTTATATTTAAATTTTTTTTATTGATGGTTGATAGCGCTGGGGTCAAGTTAATAGCAAAATTCTCCAATATTTCATGTTCTTATTTAGAAAATCCCGAGCAGCGCCGGGACCAAACAGCTAGTAAAATATAAATTTAGTATATATTAAATATAAGACGACAACATAAATTATATTTTATTTAAGAAACAAGTAATTTTAAATATTTGTGTATAAACATAAGTCTTTGGGAATGAATTCCTACAATCAATCCGAAGCGGTATAAATAGTACTGTAAGTACGGACTTTCTTGAATCAAGTACAGAAAAATTGATTCAAGTACAGATTATTCAAGTGCGAAATACTTAATTTATCCATATTTAATACCGAACTCGTGCTTGATATAATCCGAAAATGAGATTGATTTATGTAAGCAAAACTAACAGCGTTGTCAACTTTAAAATTTTAAAACGCACCAAAATGGCGCCTTTAAAAAAAAACGCACCAAGTTTAGAATTTTTTTAATTAAAATATATTTGAATTGATTTTGCATTAAAAAAATATTTTTAAGTTAATTTTTTATCAGAAGTTAATTATTATCATATTAAAAATCTGTGGCTTGGAGCTAAAAGGGCCAATGTCACTTTTTTGGTCTTTTGAGGTAATCATTGCATTAGATTTGTTTTCTTGCTCTCTTTCATTATGGTAAAACAGCTAAAGTCATAACCCAGAACAGCTTCATAAATAAAATGCTGGCCAATGTCACTATGAAAGCATCTATAATAACCTTCAATTCCAATTTTCACAAAAGTGAATATTTTGACACTGGCCCTTTTAGCTCCAAGCCACAGAAATATAATAATAAAATAGTCTCCTACAATATAGTTAAAAAAAACTAAGCAAATTTTTACATACATACACAGAAAGAAAACAAATAAGATAAATTAAGTTTTTTATGATTACTTCAAGTACGAATCGTGCTTAAAAATTTAAGTACGAATAACACTAAAACGCATAAAATAAGTATAAAATTCTTAAACCAACTAAAAGAAGATTGAACTTTTCGCTGGTAGCAGGGTTGTCAAAATTGGTACAATTGTACTTTTTTGGTACTATTTAAGCTCGAAAACTACAAGTGTTCCCCAATGGCTAATTAAGTACAATTGAGAAATCTTCCCAGTTTTAGTAATTTCATATGGAAACTCATCATTTTAGTCATATTGCTGAAAATGCATGCATACCAAGGCGAATTCAACTTCAGGTGGTGGCGAATGGTAATCTGATTTTGATAGTTCAAACTAATTTGCTTTGGGTTTGTTAGAAACGGTTGACAACTTGAACCGTAATCAGAAAGAGGGTACAGGGTGTCCGAGAAGGTATACTACTCGCAGTAGTTCCATTGTTATCCTAGCTGTATGCGATTTGGCACCGTCAAGTTGATACCACATGTTAATCAAGCCCAAAGCATATGCATTTGTGGCGTTGAATAGTCTTGTGGAAGGAGTTCTTTTGTAAACTGAACCTTAAATGGAAACAAATGCAAATCCTTGCGCAAAATTGTGGCCAAAGTTGTTCTTTGAAGACCAACCTCCTGATCACGGTGTCGAATTGAGGTTGATGGATTGTTTTGAACACTTTCTTGAGCCGCAGTACGTTGTGGTTCATGCTTGGGCCTATCACCTACAGACCCTCATTCTTTGAAATCAGTCACTACACGATAAATAGTGCGTTTTGTTGGCACGTTGTTTCTTCCAAAAATGTCACGTAACTTTCTCATCGTCACAGTAATCGAGAATTGATTTTGATAAAATGTTTTAACGATTAAAACACGTTGGTTTATCGAATATTTTTCCATAATAAATTTGCCGCGCATCTTCTTCACGACTGCCAAAAATGGGCTGTCAAGACTAATGTTTACCAAAATGGCGGCAAAACAAAGCAATATACCTTCCCGGCGGACACCCTGCAGAAACAGAACAAGAAGAAAAACAACTTAGTTTTCATGTTAAACCTTCATAAGGTCTTCGGGTCAAATCTGACCCATTTTGAAATAAAAGTTAAATTTTTTCTAAGAGTGAGTGACTTATATTTTTTATATTTTATGACTTTTATTTAATATTAAATGCCAACAACTAAGTTAGGTTTTCAGAAAAAAATATTGGCGAAAAAAATATTTCTAAAATTGTTTGCACTTAAGGTCTTTGGGTCATATTTGACATGTAGTAAAATTCTTGAATTTTCGTTAGAAAATTCCAGTTGTTATTTATTTTTTTTCAGCTCCTGTGACATGCGTTATTTTGAAGTTTACTTATAATGCAGGTAAATGTGTATTTGGTATTGATTGGACTGAAGTGGCGACACTAAAATTCCGAATTTATTGGTTCTCTAGTTAGCTGAATTGTATAGATCAAATAATTATTAATATTATAATGAAAGTACAGACAGTTTGTGGGAGCAATCCTGCCGTTGAACAGATTTAAAAACCTTTCGAGAGTACCAAGTTTTGACAACAAGGATACAGGAGCTTTGAAATCTGTGGGTTGATTAGTTATGCCTGGAATATACAACCATATGAAATAAATAGGAACTGTGCCTACAAATAAACAAATATATGCATGTAGTTCTTGATTTGACAGTTGGTTTGAAATATCAGTATGACTGTAGACGATTGTTTTACTTTAGTAGGAACTATATGTAAAAAGAAGATTGAATTTCCACGATAGCTTTTGGCACCTAGAGGCTATCATTAACATCAGCTAAACATGACAAAATCATTTCTTAGAATTTAGGTTTTCAACTTGCCGCGCCCTATATCAAGCAGTTAAAAGCATTACCCTAAGACTAATTTTCACGAAAAATTGTAAAAAAGTGCATGTAGTAGCTGAGCAGGAACAGCACCCGTCATCTTCAACCAAAACCTAGGAAAAAAATATGCTTACCAGTCAAAAATAAGTCGGTGCCAATTATGTTACAAAACATATAAATACAACCACTTTATCGTCGTTCGTAAATTGTTGTTTTCTGTATGGTTATATTTTACATATATTATTGAACACAATAATTTACGAATGACGTTATGTTAAATGTACTTTTGTATTCGCAATAAATGTTAACAATAAATACAGCTTCAATATACTGAATAAATCTAGAAATAAAATATCAACTTGTAAAACATACTTAATTGAAAAAAGTGAGTTTTTATATAAAATTTTCTATTTGGGTCAAATTTGACCCGAAGACCGTTAACGTCAGCAAATTTGAAGACCTTATGAAGGTTAAAAAGTAAAACGAACAGCAAAAGTTCCTATTTGGTTTATATTTGTATTTAAATATGTATGTACACTAGGGTGGCCGTTATTTTTTTTATTTTGATTTCTTATATTCTCCCCCCTAAATCGGTTCAGCTTTATATAAAAAAAAAATACAAAAAAATTTCGTAGCGATAAGTTGTGCTTTAGGGGGGGCGTCCCACAGTGCTTTGTCCCCATATAACGAAGGGACATAAATAGAAGGAGTTGTCAGAAATTTTTGAAATTTGGTACACTAGCATCAAATAGCTTAGTTAAGAAAAATATGAATTTTTGGACAAATCGGTCCAAGGACACGCCTATCTCCCAAGTGTCCTGAAATGGAAAAATGTAATTTTAGCTTCAATAATGCCCACAAAACTACAAAAAATGGGCATGCTAATACACACACAACTAGCAACGTGTGTGCAAATTTTCACTTAAATCTGAACAAGGACTCAAGGTCCTGCCATATATCCTTTTTCTTAAAAATGCTATAGTACCTACAAAAATTATCCAATCGTAATAAAATTTGGTATGGAAATTGATATTTGTTAGAGATATATGTGTGCCGAATTTCGGATAATTAATGTGAAAAATACAAAAACATCATTAAATGAAAAATGAGTTAAAAACGCTTCAAATGCTCTTGCAAAAATAACAAGTAAGAAATTATAATCAGTCAAACCCGACCATGTGATACCCTATAGTATAGTATTTTAAAACAAATTTCCTAGAGTGTAATCTATTTGGGACCCATGGGCAATCATGGACCCGCCAGAACAAAATTATGTTATGAGGTTAAGATTCGTTTAAAAGTTCTTTCTCCCGAATATTGTTTAGATATCTTAAGCTCCGTATATGAGTTTTTTGGATGAGGGTTTATATGGAACCTATAGTTTATTTTAGACCTATCTGTACAACATTTTGTCATGACTTAGTAGCTATCGTAAAAATCACTGTCGCCAATTTGTATGTGAATACTTATATTTTTAAGGAAGCTGGCATTAAAAGCTTTTTCGGGAGAATGATTTGTATGGGAGCTACGTTCTAAAATAAAAAGATTCCAATACAATTTGATGAGCTGATTTGAAATATCATAAACGAATATTGATACTTAAAAAATGTTTTTTCACGTTCTCATCTCTAATTTGAAATATAAATTAACGGCATTTTAATATGAAAACAAAGCAAAGAAAAATATAACTCAAGTCAAGGTGAAATTACTTTACAGGTGGCGTTAACAGCACAGCTGATCTATTTTTCCTATTTTGCCAAATTCACTAGTGATTGTTGTTGGAAATACTACAACAAACGCAAGAGCAACAAAAACAAGAAAACAAAGTTGCATGTTGTTTTTGCAAATATTGATTTCAACTTACATTTGAAAGACAGAAGTGGCTAATTGAATTTTAACTTCTTTTGAATTTTTAATATAAAAAGGTTGGTCATAAAGCACGTAGAACATTTATGTAAAAAAATTTTATTTTTTTCTTAATAATAAACTAATTTATTAATAGATACTTATGCCCAATTTCACCAATTTATTTAAATATCAATTAATATTAAAATAAATTTTTTCATATAATTTTTTTTTTTTTTACATGAAAAACAAATTTTAAACATAAATTGATATATAAATATTGTTGGTGAAATAGGCCCTTAGTTTAAAAAAAAAGAAATATTTGTAATTTTTTACAATTTTTGTTTGTTTATAAACTTAAACAATTATTGGGATTGATCTACCACAAAAATAGGTGTGCATATAACGTATTACTTTATCCGGCTGAAAATTACATAATTGTAGCGCACTCTGATTAAGGGGTATGGAGCACAATTTGACTTTAATATTTTCTCAGTATTTCTTTTTTAAATGTTTTTTCATATAGCTTGTAACTTTACTTAAACATTTTAGCTCTATAATAAAAAAAAATTTAAAAAAATTTGTGAAATTAGACCTATTTAAAGTGCATTTTTTGTTAAGTTGCGGTCAAAAACCGGCACTAATCTTTTTACGGTCCTTTTAAGAACACTATTTGCTAAGAAAAAAAGAAATAAAAAAATGTCTGATTTTATATGATTTTTTTTAAAGTTCAAAAAAAGTTTTGTAATTTTTGGATTTTTTTGAAAAATATATATATTTTTTTTGAGCGATAAAAACAAACTTAAGTTAATATTTTTAATAAAAACTGTATTATTGCCAAATTTTGAACATACCAAGGATCACAAAAAAAAATAACATTAAACTCTTTTTAAAAAAAATGAATTTTTGAGAGTTATTTTCTTGAAGCAATTCAATTCATTTTTTTTTATTCATTAATTCTTTCTTAAATTTGACTGAATTTAGCGACCTCTGGCGGAGTCTAGGAGAGTCACACGAAATCAATTCCAAAAAATTTTTATGAGTTGTGTTGTTATCTATCGATCAATATATCTTTTATCACATTTTGAGACTAAAATTTTTTTTTGATTTTTGTCTATGGGACAAAGCACCGTGCGTCCGTCCCTCAAAGTTTGCCATCAAGCCATTTATTCAAATGTAATTTGTTTGCATATGACTATCTTCTAAAAACAACATTTTACAAGAATATGATATATGGCAATATTTTAGCTCTTCTAGTCAACAACATAAGCCTCCAAGAAAGTTTTTTGCTAAGACTAATATCTTAGAAAACAATTAAGAAAATAAAAACAAAATACCAAACATTTTATATACGTTTTATATATATAAAAGGGGGATTTAATGTCAAGTGACCCAATTTTGAAATAGATGTCTTTCGATTTAAATGAAATTTACACCAATTTTAGTACTGTTAGATAGTAGCTTAGACACAAATTTTCAACAAGATGGGTCAAAAAGTTTCTGAGTTAGAGGGGGTCAAAGTTTGACATTTTGGCCATACAGGTGTTCTTTCTCATCCATTGTAACTTATTACCTATTGGTGTAAGCAAAATTTGTCCCTAGTAGCTTAGATAGCTTTTTGATCAAACTTTTTAAAAAAAATGTTTTTGTTTTTTTAAAAAATTTTAAAAATTTTTTTTTTTTTAATTTAACGCTTGGCTAAAAAAATAAAAATAAAAGTTTTAAATTTAAAAAAAAAATTAAAAAATTTTTGAAAAAAAACAAAAAAATATTTTTAAAAAAGATTGATTAAATAGCTATCTAAGCTACTTGGGACAAATTTTGCTAACACCAATAGGTAATAAATTACATGGATGAGAAAGAACACCTGTATGGCAAACTTTGACCCCCTCTACCTCTGAAACATTTTGACCGATCTTGTTGAAAATTTGTGTGTAAACTACTATCTAATAGGACTAACCTTGGTGTAAATCTCATCCAAATCGGAAGACATCGATTTCAAAATTGTGTCACTTGACATTAAATCGCCTTTTTATATATCGTTACCTAAATATAAAAAGGCCCCAACTCATTATTTTTGGACATCCGTTTTTTTATTGATTCTTGTAGAATGGTTGCCAATACACATTCTATTAAAATTTCAAGCAAATTAGATTAAAAATAAAGAAGTTATAAGCAGAACACAAAAAGCCCTAACTCATACACACAATTTTTCTAAAGAAAAAAAGCCCTAACTCATACACACAATTTTTCGAAAGAAAAAAACACTGACTCATACATACTCATACATATGTATTTCAATCTGAATTCCTCGTTTAATTTTAATAAAGATGTTTTTTGACAATGTTTGTGTAGCTATATTATTTCAGCTTTTATTAAGTTTTTTCCTTCTCCTGTAAAAAGTGTTTTTGATGAGTTGGGGCCTTTTTATATTAAGGTAACGATATATAAAACGTATATAAAATTTTTGGTATTTTGTTGTTATTTTCTTAATTATTTTCTAAGATATTAGTCTTAGCAAAAAAATTTCTTGGAGGCTTATGTTGTTGACTAGAAGAGCTTAAATATTGCCATATATCATATTCCTGTAAAATGTTGTTTTTAGAAGATAGTCATACGCAAACAAATTACATTTGAATAAATGGCTTGATGGCAAACTTTGAGGGGCGGACGCCCTCCCTAAAACACAACTTATCGCTACGAAATTTTTTTGTATTTTTTTTTACATAAAACTGAACCGATTTGGAGGGTGAGAGTATAAGAAATCAAAAAAGTTCTCCATACAACTAACGGCCACGCTAATGTACACTGTACACACATAAAATTTTAAAAGTATAAAACGTGTCGGGCATGATGCTGGTGTTTTATAATTGAAAGGTGTAAATCAGGAAAGTAAATCAATCATAATTTTGTTCTCCTTCTGTTTACGGTTAGAATCAATTGACTGTCCTTTAAAAAAATGTATTATTTCGGCGGAAGCACGTTTGCTTATAAACAAGTTCCATATGGCATAATGATAAGTTGTGCCGAATGCATTTTTTACATCAAACACTCATTTGCATTCTATGCTGACGTAGATGCGCAGTAGATTTTTTTTTGTATTGGATAATGGGCTATGATGCCCATTTTCACCGTAATAAAAATTTGGGGCACCCAAAATTCAAGGATAAATAATGAACATGAAATGCAACCACTTAAATGCATAGTATGGTGTGGAATAACTTCAGAAAAGATCATTGGACCATATTTTTTCGAAAAGGCGAACAAGTTGCGGTTAATGTGAAAGGCACCGGGCAATGCATTGCAATTGTTCAATATTTTTTAAGGTCCGAGGTGGAGAGTAATCCAGAATTGTGGTTCCAACAATATAGAGCCACTCGTCCACATAAGGCTAATTTTTTTGGCTTCATAACGTTACTTTACGCAACCCTTTACTATTTTTTTTTTACAAAATTTGGAACTTTTTTTGTAAAATTAATTATAATAGAATGCTTTTTAAATGAAAAATATTAAAGACAAAGTGATTTTTTTTCTTTTAATTTAAGTTGTTATTTTTTGATCTTTCATATTATATTTTTATCCTTAATTAGTATCAAATAAACACACTAACTCCTGCTGAATAGTTCTACTGTTAACCGGCATTAGCTTTCATCTGCTTTTGTTAAAACTTTTTACAACGTTATTCTCTATTATTAAGATACATAATATGTGTACATTGTAAATGTACCTCACCTATACATACATGTATGTATTTACAAAGTTCTGCTTAATTCTATAGTCTATATATCCCGGAATATGTATGTATGTGTGCGTGTATCTGTTTATTATATAAACATACTTGTATAAGTGCAAAGGTGTTCAAGTGTAGGGAAAATATTACCATAGCAACTAACAAAACTGCATGCATAAAGTAAATATGTCTTCTATTGTTAGTTTAAGTATTCTATACACTTACGCACACATAAACATTAATAATGGTCATCTGAAACGTGTAAATAGTGTGAATTTCCAACATAATCTCAGTTTCTAACATACTGACTGACATTAGTTACATAAACAAATACACAGTTAAACAAACACAATTGTACACCATGGAATAGTGAGTATACTCGTATTTATATGTAACAGTATTTGGTATGTTGGATGTTGTTTTGCTAATATTGTAGTGTTCACACACTTTCGTTTGTTTAAAACTATCTGTCGATATATGTTATGTACGTTTGTTAATACTTTTGCTTTTGAGATTTTGTATTGTAATAACAATCACAGATGTGGAGAAATGTTAAATGTATTGCCACTTTTGATTCTACTTTCTAAGTTTTGTAAGAGGCAGACATGTGCAAACTGGGGTTGTAGTTTTAACGCAAATGTTTTTTTTTTAATAGTTTCAAGCCAAGCAGTCTAACTTGTTATAATATAGTAATGTTGCAAAATAAGAGGACACTTGGTGTAGTTAAGCTTTGCGTACATGGAAAGAATTTTTTACTAAATCATTAGAAAATATGGCTTAAACCAAGAAAATTTTGCACAATTCTTGTCCAAGCCAAAAATTTTGCATTGCAAACATATCGTTCCTTTTTTTCAACCTAGTCATATCTCAAAAAAAAAAAAAATCAAACTTGGCAAAATGCGATTAAAGTTACCAAGAACTTAAAACAAAATTGAAGGAATCAAACCATCTCATGGAAGGGTTTAAATTGTGATTGACGAATTGACAGATATTTCATACAAAAAGCATTTTCATTTTACTATTGTTTTAATATAATACTGAAACAAAAAAAATTTAAAAAAAAAATCCTGGATAAGAGGTTTTGTTTGCAACTTTTCAAAAATATGGCTGAAGTTTACTGATTCATATAGACATGCTTAGCCACCAACAAATTAAAACTTCTTTAAAAAAAAATTTGCGAGAATATCTCAAATAATAAATTCCTAAAATTTTTTTAGAACCAAAGTTTTTCAAAATTTCTACAGCTATGTTCACACCTATTTAATTATTGATGTCGTACACGTAAGCACTAGTTTTCTTAAAGAATTGTTTGGCTAGAGCAAACATTATTTAACTGTTTCTTATAAATACATAAATACAATTATTATCTTAGACATAAAGTTTAGCAAATAAATAGAAATTGTTAAAAATAAAGCATAAGTTTAATCCATTTACTGGTCACGCTTTTTTTTCTTTTGATTTTATCAACAAATATTTGTTAGGTTTGAACATTCCTTAAGCCATATATATTAACCAGTTATACTAACAAGAACAAAATACATTTATTTAATTTTTTTTTTATTAATATTTTATAAATTTTATAAATATAACCTGATAATCCGTCTTCCGTAAAAAAAACCCTAGTTTTCCGGATAATTTTATTATCATTTGACAAGAAAAACGAACTTTAACTTTTTTTGCTTTGTTCGTTTAATCACGAGGAACGTTCAGAAAAAAAGAAAGTTCAGAAAAGCCAAAAAAAAAGGTTAAAAATCGAAAAAAGCGAAAATTGTGTTTTGTATGAAAATTTGACATTGCACCATTAATTGCCGTGGATTAGTCTGCTTAAACTCGATAATTGCTTGCCCGATTTCAATGATTCTTTTTTTGTTTTTTTTTTCTTTTATCACGGCGATGGTTGCGAAAAAAAGGAAGAAGAAGAAAAGCCAAAAAAAAAGTCGAAAAATCAAAAAATCTAAAATGTACGTTTTGTATGCAAATTTGACTTAATACCACCAAAAGGAATTGTATTTCTTCAGTTGGTGGCGGACCCCTTGTTTAACAGCTGCACAGAAACAAACCAAACCCATTTAAAACATCGAACAATTTCTACGAATATGCGTTATACGTGCACTTTTATGATGGTGTGTTTTCCTTATTTAAAATGTATTTTTTTCCTTATGAGAATTACATTTTGTCGGTATAAGGCTCTGCTTGCTCGCGTCATTTGACTTGTTTTGTATTGTCCAGCAACGCGGGCAGGGTTACTCTAGTTTAATATAAAAATAAGAATCTTTTTATTGGTTTGCTTATCATGTCGATTCATATAAAAATTAAGTAAAGTTTTCTTGAGCATTTTCTGAAAAACTTTAAGAAATCTCATTTGCTTCTTGATGCAAGAAATTCGATTAAAATTCAAGAAAAGTAAACTAAAATTAAATGAATGCAGCTTGATTTCTAATAAATATCTTTCTTACTATAATAAGTTTGTGGTCATTTTATTACACTGCTCGTGGTTTTTAAACCAAATTTAAAATATGTTTTAATCAGGCTAAAGTTCATCAAATTCAATTTTTATTAAATTATTTTTATGAAGAAAGGAATTTTACAACATGAAGTTAACTAAAATTAATTGATAATTTTTCATACTTTATTACACTCAGGTCTCGTTTTATGCGAGTTTTTTTTATGCGGATTCAAATTTATGCGATTTTTAAATTAACGATTTTTTGTTGTTTACCGTTTTGAAATTAAACCAAGTTTGCATCACTGACATAATCGTTATAGTTTGTTTTATTTTGTGTTTTTATATGCATAGCCGATACGTATGTAAGAGTGTTTTTAAACTAATAAAGAGCACATAATATTAGTTTTACAGCGAAGGCTAATTTCGGTAAAAATAGAATCAAAAATTTGGTAGAAGTTAGAAAAATTTAAGTTTAAACTCGTTATTTCCTATTTATGGTTTTTAATCCAAATTTTTAATAATTTTAATTAGGCTTAAGTTCATTAAATTTAATTTTCATTAAATTATTTTTATGAAGAAAGGAATTTTACAACATTAAAATTGTTATTGATAATCTTAATCAAAATTAAATTTAATGAATCAAAATTAAATTTAATGAACTTGAGCCTAATTAAAAATATTAAAAATTTGGATTAAAAACCATAAATAGTTCAACAAAATAACCACAATACTAATTATTGTTAAAGCTAAGGCACGAGCTCTATGTATTCATTTGTCCTTCAATTTGTGCTGAAAAAGGTCAACAAGAAAATGAAAGACAAAAAAAAAAAAAATTAAAAAACAAAAAAATGTACGTTGGACTTCAAGAAAAAATCTTGACAAAAGTACGAAAAAACAGAAGTAAGGAAGAACATGTAAAATCAATTAAAAATGGATAATCATTCAAAAAAGCAAACTTCGAACTACCAAAGGTTAAAATACAATTTGGTTCAAGGATTGATGTTTGACTATTGACGTCAGCAGTCGTCGATGGCTGCGAGTGTAAAACGGCAAATCCATCTGAGGAGATCGAGTGGTTGCGATCGAAACATGTCATGGTAACCTGCCGGCCCGGGTTCGAGCCCCGGCCACGGTCAAGAATGAAAGATTATCAATAACAATTTTAATTGATTTTCATGTTGTAAAATTCCTTTCTTCATAAAAATAATTTAATGAAAATTAAATTTAATGAACTTTTTTTTTTTCAAATAAATTTTTTTTTTTATTAAAACCTCAATCATTTTCTATAAGAATCACCTAAACTTTTCTTTGTTTGATTAGTAATTTTTAAAAGAAATTATTAATAATTTAAAAAAACATTTTTTGAAAACGGCAACACTTTTCCACCCTGTAATTAGACAAATAAACATCATAGAAAATAATATTTTGCACACTTATTCATATCTACTAGAACTATATTTATGCTAAATATAAAGGAATTCCAACAAAATATTTTTATTGGGTTGTCCGCTTTACAAATAATGCCCCAAATATATACATATTTGTTGATTTTTTATGCGATTTTGGTTTGTTTTTTTAATTAAAATTTGAATTTATGCTAGTTTTCAGAATTTAAGAACGAATCATTAGTTTTTATATGAAGCTAGAGTATCGTTTTATGCGAATTCAATTTGTACGATTTTTTCTGGAACGCGTCTATCGCATAAAACGAGACCTGAGTGTACTTGTTTTTATTGTAGATTTGGACTTGAATGGTTGGGTAAATGTTTTCATGATTATGATTTACCTACAAAATATTTAACACTAATAGGCACACGTGATTCCTATGAGATGAACAATAACGTTATCGAATTCCATTTAATTTTTTAATTCTAAAATATTTAATTTACAATCAAAGTAATTTTTGGGAATACAAAATTTTTAATTTACAAGATTTTGTAAGTCGTGTAAACAGTGAGTTTATTGTTGCTGTTGTTTTTGTTAAAGCTTTGATATGATTAGACTTTTGCTTATAATTCTTATTCGCTTAACAGTTTTACTTGTTTAATATCTTTAGTCTTTCTAAAATCTTTGGATGAAATTTCCTGACGATTTGGCCTAAGCAACCAGTGAAATGCGCATAAGAATAGCTTATCCCTTCAACAATAAACTTCTGTGTTTTTATCAAGAATAAAACCTGGGAATTAAGCACGACTAACAAAATCATGTAAATTAAAATATTCAATTTACGTTTAATATTATGTAAAAAATTGATCTCATTTTACAAATGCATTGTAAAAAATTTTTAGTGAAATAATTTAATTTTTTTATTGGATTTTAATGTGTTTTTATTTGAAAAAGTTTAAAGTTAATTTTAAACCATTTTTCTGGAAATTTAGCCATTTTTGGTCACCAAGTTTTGGCAACACTGTCCGTAACTAAAACAACAAAATATGTATTTTGTTCGACCTTTAATATTTCAAATAGTACTAAATTTTCGAGCTTAAGGTCTTTTTGTTATAAAAAACTTGTAACGTTTATTTAAAAACCAATATTTCGGCACTTCCTTGAGTGCCTTCTTCAGGGTTTTTTTCTTAATTTATAAATTTTTAACAAATTATAACAAATTTAACAATAACTGACAAATTAAAAAATTTTTAATTCAAAAACAAAAAAATATTTTCCAAATCAAACTTGATCTATTACAATATAAATAAATTTTTAACCTCCGTTTCTATTTTTATAAATTAAGTGTCTATAATTCAAGAATATCATATTTGGACACTTTGATAATTAGAAGAGGAAATAGGGTATTAATAGATTGGTATCAAAAACCAACATCTTCTGGTAGAATTATTAATTATTTCTCAAAACATCCAAAGAGAATAATTATTAATACAGTTAAAAATTTTATAGAAAGAGTTCTAAAAATAAGTGATTCAGAATTTCATAGAGATAATAAAAGAAAGATTTCAGATATTTTAACTGATAACAGCTTTCCTAAACAATTAACAACAGATTTATTAATACAACATAATAATTGTAGAATAAATAACCAAAATAGTATTACAGAACAAAAGATTTATAAGTCGGTAACATATATACCTAAATTTTCAGAAAGATTAGAAAAATCAAATATATATGATAGCAAAATATACAAAAAAGCTCATAAATCTTTTAACACAGTAGGTAAACTATTTACTAAAATGAAAGACAAAATAAAGAGGATGGATATGTCAAATATTGTTTATACAAGTAATGTTAGTGGACAGTGTAATAAGGTATATATAGGTACAACAAAAAATAAACTGAAAACTAGGATAGCAGGACATAATTCAGATCAAAAATATAGAAATATATCACAAAAAACATCTTTATCAACTCATTGTGCTAATCTAAATCATTATCGAGATTTTGAAAATACAACTGTTTTAAACACAGAAAATAATTTTAAACGTAGATTTATGTTAGAAATGTTACAAATCATAAATGTACCAATGTCGAGAATTAATTTTAAGTCGGACGCTGAGAATGTAGCACAAAATTATAGACGCTTAATTTATAAAAATAGAAACGGAAGTTAAAAATTTATTTATATTGTAATAGATCAAGTTTGATTTGAAAAATATTTTTTTGTTTTTGAATTAAAAATTTTTTAATTTGTCAGTTATTGTTAAATTTGTTATAATTTGTTAAACATTTATAAATTAAGAAAAAAACCCTGAAGAAGGCACTCAAGGAAGTGCCGAAATATTGGTTTTTAAATAAACGTTAAAAGTTTTTTAAACAAAAAGACCTTAAACTCGAAATTTTAGTAATATTTTCGCTTACATTTTGCTAGTACGCTTTTTTGAAATACGAAGCTAACTCTCTTAGTAGGTAAACGTTATGCAGAGAGGGGTCAATCGCTACCTCGTTGGGCATCCTCGTATTAAATTCGCTACTATAAACCATGTAAGGTAGATTATATTGGGACTAGTGGTAGTTCTGAAAGAACTGGTGAATATACAAATACGATGCTAGTACGCCATATCACTGGGATGGCTCCAAACTTTGTTTTGTGCGTTTTTTTTTTTAGTTGCAATCTGCCAACGCTTACATGTATGTATCTGTCGTTCACCGGTACTTCATCGATGGTATTCCATTAATCTTTAATATTAAATTTTTGGCAGCTTTTATGAAACCATTCTGCCAAACTTGGAGTCGCTCCTTCCTCCATCTTTTAAAATTGTGTAGTCTGTTGTAAATTTTTTTTCTCCCTTATTGCATTTGATATTGATCATTTAATAGAATTAATTACATTTTTTGCAGTCTTAAACTTTATTTCCACCATTTCAGTGACATTTTATCACTTGTACTTTTTTGTTGTAAACATATTTTCTAGCGACAGTTTTTAGCTGTTTTGACAGGCAAATACGCGAAAAACGATACCATTGTAACGAAAAGTTTACAATAGATCTGTATACAGTGTCGAAGTTTCGAACGTACATATTTGCTAACCAGAAAACGATTTAAAAAAAATGCCAGATTGTCGACACAAAAACGCCAACTACGATAGGGTGATTAGTAATTTGAAGGTAATGACAAAATTTTTTCGATTTTATACATATCAAGTGCTAAAAATTGAAAAACCCTTGTCTAGAGTTAGAAATCATTTTTTTTATACATAAGCCGCTCGCATCCCAAAAAGCGACCAAAACTACCTGAAAGGAAAAGACATAAGCTTTCTTTTGAGTAAAAAAAAAAAAAAAAAAAACATTCCGGATAAAAAAAAATATAAAAAAAAAAATTTTCATTTAAAAAAAAAAATTTTAAATTTAAAAAAAAAGTTTTAAAAAATTTAAAAAAAAACAAAAAATTTGTTTTCAAAATATTGATCAAATAGCTATCGAAGCTACTTGGGACAAATTTTGCTAACACCAATAGGTAATAAGTTACATGGATGAGAAAGAACACTGCATATGCTAAAAATTGAAAAACCCTTGTCTAGAGTTAGAAATCATTTTTTTTTATACATAAGCCGCTCGCATCCCAAAAAGCGACCAAAACTACCTGAAAGGAAAAGACATAAGCTTTCTTTTGAGCAAAAAAAAAAAAAAAAAAAAAAACATTCCCGCTAAAAAAAAAATAAAAAAAAGTTTTAAATTTAAAAAAAAAATAAAAAAAATTTTTTAAAAAAACCAAAAAAAATTTTTTTCAAAAGATGGATCAAATAGCTATTGAAGCTACTTGGGACAAATTTTGCTAACACCAATAGGTAATAAGTTACATGGATAAGAAAGAACACCTGTATGGCCAAAATGACAAATTTTGACCCCCACTAACTCAGAAACTTTTAGACCGATCTTGTTGAAAATTCGTGTCTAAACTACTATCCAATAGGACTAACCTTGGTGCAAATTTCATCCAAATCGGAAGACATCGATTTCAAAATTGGGTCACTTGACATGAAATCCCCCATATATAAAATATTTTCTTTATTTGGAAAGCCAATATCTAACTAATAGTCTGTTTCGATTCTATTTGTCCAAGACGTACCAAATTCTAAGAAATTGCAACATTAAAGTTGTTGGTCCTACCTGTTTTTACAGCACTTATCCATGTTTTACCTTGCAATTTTAAACAATAAAATAATATTTTCATTTGTTAAAACAAAAACAAACAAAAAATATATATATATCATACATGTTAAGTAATGATTAGCTAATGCTAATGATTGCTAATTAACATTGTTTTGTGAAATTCTCTAATTGATCAAACAATTAGAATTAGTTCAACTAATTCCCATTAGCTAATTGAAATTTTTATTCTAATGGAAAACTAATTGCAATTAGTTGCCATTAGCAAAAAAAAATTGGTTAACCTTTACAATTAGAAATCTAATTGACTTCTGATAATGCAATTAGATATTCAATTAGCTCGAATTAGAATCAATTGAATTTAATAATTGAATATCTAATTGCATTATCAGAAGTCAATTAGATTTCTAATTGTAAAGGTTAACCAATTTTTTTTTGCTAATGGCAACTAATTGCAATTAGTTTTCCATTAGAATAAAAATTTCAATTAGCTAATGGGAATTAGTTGAACTTATTCTAATTGTTTAATCAATTAGAAAATATAAACTAATTGCATCAATTACTAATTCTAATTGGAATTTAACATGTATGATATATATATATATATTTTTAAAGCTCCCTGTTGGCCAAATTGCCGTCGACGACATTGTCGTCAACGATTTATGCACGACATGTCCTCTATCACTTAGGATTTCTGCAAGACAATTTTGAGGAAAATGACGTGGACGACAAAATACTCGACATTGTCGAGTGCACTGTCTTTTAAAGAAGTTAATAAACGACGACATTGTCTTTCAAGTTGTCTTTTGTCAAAGCTTATCCGCGACAACATGAGAGACATTTTCTTGTAAGGTATCCGCTATCAACAACCATACACGACAGTATGAGCGACAGTGTCTTGTAAGCTTTCCTGTATTAAAGTATATGCACGACAACATGGCCGCCCGTGTCTTGTAAGGTGTCCTTTATCAACTTCTAAGCACGACAATATGAGCGACATTGTCTTGTTAGCTGTCTTCTAAACAAACAAACATAATTTGTTCCAAATAAAAAATAAAAATAACTGTAAAATAACAATAATAATAAAAATAAAACAACCAAAGCAAAGTGAAGAAAATCAGTCAGTAAAGTCTGAGAACTCAAAGACTAAGGTCTGATTTTAAAAATATGTATGTCCTATTGTATATTTTTATTTTTTCGTTTAGGTTTATAGGCGACATTGTTGTGTAGGCTGTTACTCCTGTAACTTCATCGACATTGTCTTATACGCAGTCGTTGACGATAAAGTAGAATCCATTGTCGTCTATATGGTCATCAAAGACAATATGAACGACAATGTCGTTCATATGGTCACTAACGACTATATGGACGACAACGTCGACAGGCTGAGCGACATTGTCTCTCTTTGTGTCGTGCACGATTTACGCGACACTTGTTTGAAAATGTCATCGACGATTTGCATTAGTTGTCCCTTACGTGTCGTGCAGGAATTAACATTGTCATCAATGATTCGTGCGCGACATGGCCAACTGGGCTATTAAATTTTTTAATTTGTGTTTTCATTTGTCTCTAACACAACAGCAAAAAGTAGAAAAGGAATAAAATAAAACATGAATATACGAAATATTAGAAATCATGGTTGTAGTTTGCTACTCAGGTTTAATCTTCACCGACAGAATAAAAGATAAAAAATGTATATTGAAAATTGAAATGAAGGTGAAGTCGACCTGAGTTATCAACTAAAGATGTCAAGTGTGTTTTTTTCCTCTTCAGGAAGGTTTCTTTAAAAACAGCAGTGCTGCAAAAACCATAAACCTGAAAATATCTAAGACAAGCATGTTCTCCAAAAAGGAGAAGGTAAAGAATTTGTACATTACCAAAAAAAAAATTGCAAAATTTTTAGTGTATAGAAAAATGTGTTTTCCCTGCGAGCACCTTTTGCCCTTACAAGCATTCTGAACTTGATATTTATGCGTAGAGTTTTTATTTGTGGTCAATCTTCGCTTCTATTCATTGACTTTAAAATTGGCTCCTGTTTTGTTTTATAATGATGAATCCTAATGCAACACGTAATACTCTAATATTAAATATGTTACATACTTAGTTTTTAGCAAAATATTTTTATTTAATTATAGGAGAGTTTAGAGTTCATAAAAAAAAACATGAATAAGCAACAATTCTTATGTATTTAATTTTGTTTAAACGGAAGTTTGTTATACGATAGAGCTAGATCCCATGATTTTAATTTTGTTATAAAGCTTAATGTATTGATCTTGGGCGGTTAATAATCTAAATGACAACTTAGGTGTGCTCAAACATAAAATTTTCCATAAATACAGGGTGTCTGCTTGTAGATTTATATTTTCAAACTTAAATAAAAATCGTAATAATTGACACAAAGTTTTATTAAGAGCATTGAACGATAGAATAGAAATGCGGATTTTAGTTTTTTCAGAGTATGTCATCCAGATGTCTTCTGTCGAGTTGAACACACTGTTCAAAACGGAGCCTTGCTTTTATTCGAAATATATTCGAAAAAAAATGGTCCAGTTATCTCATGCGTAGGTAAGGCACACTAAACAGTTACTCTGGGATAATGCAGTGGTTGTTGCTGTTTCAATCGAGGGTTGCGGGTTCTTGGAGACCTGGGGCCTGATTCTGGCAGTCGTGATCGAGTAATTTCTCGATTCGAAAGCAATTTAAAATCTAATTATTTCAGTCAATACTGAACGAATTGGAATTATTTTTTCAGTGTTGCAAAACATTAATTTGAGTTTCACAATACTAAAAAAATAATTTTGATTCGTTCAGTATCGGCTGAGATAAAATTGCTTTCGAATCGAGAAATTACTCGATCACGACTGCCAGAATTAGGCCCCAGTACACTCGGTCCACCCCGTATTCGCCGAATACCAAACTTGGTACAAAATGGTCGACTGACAAATTCGCACAATCGATAAGTCCAACGGCGCCACCCTCCCTCCGCACCGTTTATTACTTTTTGAAATAATCGTATTTAAAAATATAAATTTGCCACTAGACACCCTGTACAATGTCATAGGAAACTAGATATTGGAAAACTCGAAGTACTAGCTATTCGAACAAATGTAAAGCACCATATAAATCGAGAACTTGATACCGTTAATAGGGAGGATGTCGAACGTATGGAAGGCTGTTAAAAAAACCGTGAAATCAATAGCAGTTAATACCTTGGGAAACAACAAAAGACCTCAAAGAAAAGATTGGATGACAAAGGAAAATAGAGATGCTTTGAAATATAATCTAGGCAAATGTAATTACATATATGAGACGCTAACATTCGAGAAGAAGAAAAACTTAAATACATTTTTAAAGTATTCACCCCTATTCTGCGTTTCGATTTGGATCGAAATTTTCTCCGTTTTTTGCAACTTTGGTGTTTTGTGCCAATGTTCTGTAACTCCCGCGTTGAGAAACTTTTCGATTGAAATGTGAGAAATGAAACAAAAATACCATAAGTTGAAACAAACATGTTTTTCTCACTTAACTGTTACTGAAACATTTTTGGCGAGTAATTTCCTTACGTTACAGCTATTACACACCAAAAATGATACAGTAACAGTTTAGTGAGAAAAACATGTTTGTTTCAATTTATGGTATTTTTGTTTCAGTTCTCACATTTCAATCGAAAAGTTTTTCAACGCGGGAGTTACAGAATATGGGCACAGAATACCAAAGTTGTCAAAAACGGAGAAAATTTCGATCCGAGTCGAAACGCAGAATAGGGGTCATTATTGTGACTCACAAGAACTTCTTTAACTGGTCTTTTAAGTCGATTTTTCGACCAGTCTATATAAAGAAAACTTCAAATCGGGAGTAAAAATGTTGTGAAATATATTCTTTCTTAATTAAAGTCTCAAAAGCATCTCCCTACAAGGGATTCAAAAATTCCTTCGTATTATGGTAGCGGCCGATAATGGGTTAAAGGTTAAGCTGCCTGAAGTCTACAAGGAAAAACAAATGAAAGACTTACCTGCCCAAACAATTGCAAAATTTGTCTCTGCGACAGTGACTATTTTAATAAAAAAACATATACCGGCATGTTCTGACAATCGCAAAACGCTTAACATTGGTGATTCTGACTTAAAATCGCAAATTAGGTGTTCTTTAAATCGCAATAGCAATAAGTTTGGCGACTTAAAATTGCAAAAGAAATATATAATACTTGTTAGAAACTATGGCAGATCGCAAGCTAAACGCACGAGTTAAGAAACACCATAAAATAAATCTGGCGATTTGCGATTTCAAATCGTGCAATTGTCAGAACATGGCCCGTAATCAACCTTTGTTTAAATATTTAAGATTATCTACATACATGGAACAAATTCCTACCAAAAAAAAAAATTTGTCTGCGTATATCGTGCTTAACCCCCATGTGCATCGGTTTTATAATAAAAAAAATAAAATTTTCAACATCCGCTGTAGGGTAAACTGCCATTGTCTTTCTTTCTCATTAAATTTCTGTGATTCTTATTTTAAAAATTTTTTCTTTTGCTATATTTACAACCGAAAATGGAAATAACCAACAACATGTTGTTAATGCTCCATTCTTGGTATTCCTGTAGCTTTTGTATTGGGCTGTGTTGCCACTGATGTTGCTGTTGATTTTATTTCCTTACAACAAAAAGTAATTTGTTTTTCTTGATTTTAACATTTTGTTTTTCTTTTTTTTTTTTTTGTTTCTTTTCGTTCGATAATTTCGTAGCAAGCTGAGCTTTAATGAGATTACCACCAATGGTATGAATTTTATTGAATCGGTATGAAATGGCACAGCATGGTTGTTTTAAAAGTTTATCGTATTAAAAAGAAAATTCTTTTGTTCGATATGAATTTTATTATGGCGTAATGTTTTTAATTTTTTATAATTTGATCAAAGCAAGTATTGGTAAATTATATGTATTTTAATTACGTTGAAGTAGGTTAATTGTATTAAATAAATGAAATTTTATCTGCTCTATATTTGAATATTGTAAAGAATTTTGTTTAAAATATTTTTTAATGCATTTTTGCCACTTGAAAGCAAAAGTATATTGTTTCTCATACAATAGATGAGTAAAGGAAATTTTATAACATATGTATATGTACGCTAAAGGGAATTTTATACTGGAAAAAATTGATCAAAAGAGCTTAATTAATTCGATTAAATAAAATAAAAAGAGGCAAAAATACTAGTTTTTGTCTAGTCCTTATATAGTAATACATAGATAGCTTACGAAAAAAAAAAATTATGAAAAACTGATTTTCCGGGGTCCAACTCAAAATGCACAAAAAATTACTTTTTCCCCTAAGCGAAACTTACTACACTGAAAGAATTTTCTTCACAATATTAATGAATTTTGACATTAGTCCCATGAAAATTTGCATTAAAAAGGAACCTATGCAGCCCAGCGCCTCGTTGGATCAATGAAACTTGTTTCATTAAAATGTATTTAATAAAACATAACATTATATCTATGAATATCATTCACTGGATAAATAAATTGGAGTAAAAAAGTAAAAAAATTTTATTTTTTTTATTACATATTTAATTTAATATTTTTTTTTTTTATATTTTTGTTTTATTTAATTTTTTTTTTTTAATAATTCCCTAAATTAATCCCGCGAAGCTTTACGGTTGTCTGCAGGAACCAGAGTGTCTGGCGGTAATCGATCCCGCAACCTCGGCGCTGATAGACTAGCTCACTACCAGCTAGCCTACCGGGACAGTGTAGTTTTTGAATAAAAAAATAAGTATTTTGCGATTACTCAACTAAGAGCGTAAATATGAGATTAAACTGACCATAACAACAATAACAACGGTGATTTTTTTTGCTAACGCATAATAAAAAAAGACCACATAAAGAGAGAACAAGCTTTTTCGTATACATCATTTGGTTGACAACAGTTTAAAATAATGGTGTGTTTTTTTAAGAACATTTGTTTGTTCATTACTTATTAATAGAGTTTTTTTTCCCGGACTTTTTTGATTCCCGGGAAAGCGGGAAATTTTCTTAAATTTCTTGGGATCCCGGGATCTCGCTCCATATAAATAATACAAAGTAAATATTGTTATTAATTAATGAAAAAAACTTTTATAAAAAAACGTAAGGGAGCTTGTTTTCAAAGAAAGTAAATGAAATGGTTCAAAGCTAAAAAATTAATTGAAGATTGAAATAGGAACTTGAATTATTATTACCTCACGCCTTTATTCCCTATTATTATGCTTTCAGTATAATTATGCCCTGGATACAAGATAAAAAGATAATATAAACATAACAATTTAATTCATAAAGCAAAGCGCTTTGTAAGTCGTCAAAAAGTATATTCCTGGTTTTATTTACTAATTATCATGTTTCCGAAAAATTTCGTTCATTTTTTACCGAGGTTGGACAAATAGTTAAAAGTGCACCGTTGTAGCATGCTTCGGATTCACAATCAGAAGCAATTTTTTCTTTTTTATAAACAACGTCTATATCAGTCAAATGTATGTCAAGGTTGATGCAAAAAGAGCATCAACCGGACTGCTTCTTACAAACCTTTTCATTTCAATAGGTCCATTTGTTATCTTTAGGAAAATGTGTTTTTCAAGTTGTATGTTGTAGTATCTTACACGAGTTTCCAAAATGTTATTTTATTTCGGTTTCCCCGCACTTCACGGGTATATAAACCAACACAAATTGAAATTGAAAATTTGTGTTTATCACCTAATAAACATATCGCTGCTTCATTGCATCATAGTCATGTCTCAAAATTTTAAGTAACTTTAGCAAAGTTTTCCTTCATACCTTCTCGTATTATATCTCAAACTGAACCGAAGTTATAGCAAATATATCTTTAAATCGGTACATTTTGAAAACTTTGATCGCTTTTTGCCAAGATAGTTTGTTTTTGTAGATATGACTATGTTGCAATAAAGGAGCGATATGTTTAGGTATCTCCTATTTTTAAGACTTGTTCATGGACAATGAAACTTTACTGGGTGCATCTTATTTTGAATTAATGTACTTTATTAACTCTTCACTTCACTAAATGTAATAATTATCAACTGATGCACTGCCCATTCTTATTTTAGTAGATTTATTGCATGAGGAGACATTGATTTAAATACATGTACTCACTTCTTGTAATTTATCTTATCCACAACCCATCCACAGATGCTAATTTTTAGATAATAGAAAAATAAATTTCAAAGTATAAATAGCTATTTTCTGACATTATGAGGAATTTTTTAATTCCCGGGATCCCGCAAGAAAAATCCCGGGAATTCCCGGAAAAAACCCTACTTATTACATACTATATGTAGGTAGGTATGTACACATTAAAGAAAACTAAAATCATACATATTTATGGATTGAAAGTTTTTGTTTCATTACTATAATAACATTTTTCATTGTAATAATGAAAATTTAAATTTATGAAAGCATGCTTTTTCGAAATATTTTTATACTTTTAATTATTGAGACAATAGAGTTATTTGAATGTTAAAAATATTTTTTTTCAATTATTGACACATGTTGCTTTTATAAAAAAAATTTTGATTTCATAAATTTAATGGCATATAACATTAGATGTATGAAATAATTAAATCTTACATTTTTTAATTAACAATTAAACAGTTTTTTAAGGAAACTATAATTTTGTATTAATTTATGAATATAGTTATGTTTGTATATTGGTTTTTATGTTCCCAATTAAGTTTTCATATATCCAATGAAAATTTTTAACGTAATCACGAAATCCAATGAAGCGATTTTAACGAAAATACTTCATTATAACTATGAAATTCCATTTAGACAAATTTTCATTAAACCAATGATTTTTTTTCAGTGTACATAACTTCCATCGATATATCTCGATTCCAAAACTTGACTTAGCGAAAAGCCCGGACACGAATAACTTTGAATTGACCGATATAACTTTTTACGGTAAGCAGAACCCTCACCGATTTGATCTGTCGCAAAGTGACATTTATTAAATAAAGTTATCCTTAAAAAACATAGAGGAAAATAAACATATTTGTTGATGCAAGATATATTTAAATAAAAACACCATAGATTAAGGTTTTCTTTGAAGCAGCTACTACTGATCTAAAATAAGCAAAGTGGTTGAAGCACTATACTGATGTAAAAAGGCGATTGGCCTTAACTGTGGTATCAACGCTAGAAACGAAGTTATATCCTGGCTAAATTCTTTAAACTTGTAAAATAAATTTATTATTTATTTAACAAAAAAAAAAAAAAAAATAGATACATATACACATTTATATTTTCTCGGTATCTTAAATCCATACGTTAAATAACTAAATAAGCGGCGAACACTACAATGCGTTTAAATGCCAGGGAAGTATAACAACTTTGGACATCCCTAAACTTTAGCTTTAAAGCATGTGAGATATCGTATGAATTACACAGTACCTGAACCTGTTTGCAATCACGGTTTTTGTAGAATTATCCCGGATAGAAGTTACTATGACGATTCCGACACGAGCAGGAGTTTGCATTTTTAACTATTGATTACACAGTATCAAGACAAATACAAATTTTTATAAGTATTAATTTATTTAACTAAAATATCGCCAAATCAATACCATTGCAAATTAAAGAAGTTTCTAGAATATACCAATTTTACTTGAAAGTTAATTCTTTGCTAAAAATTTAGTCAAATTAAAAAATTGCCACTCCTCACACTTTTCTTCAGTATATGCGGAGTTTCATTCTGCATTTTACTGCAAACATCTATTAACATCTATTTAACAATATTAATTAATTTATCGTCCAAAGTTTAAACATTTTTATAAGATCGCCTTTAGTAAAAAAAAACTTACATTTAATTCATAACTTTTAAGGCAAAGTAATTAAATAAAAAAAAAAATACAAAAGCTTATCAAATATTCATGAGACTTTCTAATAAATATTTCATTATGTTTACTTGTTCATTTCATTTCGTGTTTTGTTTGCATGTAAAACACTTTGTGTACACGTCAAATACAACATCGCATTACACCCACACTGCTGTATCGTGGCTACTGACCAAACACTATACTTAATTTGCACTATTTCATGTTTTTCTTATCAAACACTGATCCTGTTAAGCACATAAAATATTGCCAATGGACAGACATACAGACAGAGAAATAAACAAACAAACAAATGAACGAACGGACATACATAGATTTGTGCACACAATATTGTCAAAAGTGTAAGCAATACAAAATGAGAATGTATTGGTTTTACAAAAGCGCTCATCTCCCCAATGTACACAAACCATATTTTTGCTTTTTTTTAATTTCGAAAAATTGTTGCCGCTATTGTATTGTATGTGTCTTGTTGTTGCACCTATAACAAACTGTTAGCAGTGAATTGTACATGGATAGAGTTTGTATGCTTGTAGGAGTTCCCTGCAAATAATATTGGACCAGCTGATCCATTTTGATAAAATGAACTACTCCATGGACTGGTCCGATGTAATGCAAGCATGGACCATGTCATTGTAAAAAAGTGTTTGTAGTGAGACGACATGTCTTCGTTTTTTAACGACGTGCTTTCGTTTTTAAACGACTTCAACACTAATCCTCTTGAGTATACCATGGAGTAGTTTTAAAACTACTTCTTTGTAGTCCAAAGCTGGGTTACATGGTGCTGCCCTAGGACATCGTAATGTTATATAGACCATGTTTTTTCCATACGTTTGGGTTACTTTTGGACTAGTCCTAGTCCCTTGTGGGCTACTTTTTACACGCGTGTTTGGACTGGTCCTATTATTTACAGGGTTTTATGGGAAAAGTGTGTGCGATTTGGGCACTAAAATATTTAAACCGCCTGTAAAACTGGTATACAAACAGATAATCCTGTTTTGTTAAACAATGTTACCAGAACAAAGAATTTTTTAAAAATATAAGAAATATTAAAGAAAACAAATTGATTAGAAAAATTACCTAAAGGAAGTTTGTTGGAATTTGGTTGAATTGGGTTGAAATTTTTTTTCACAGACCTGCAATCACAAAGAAACCAGAAATGTAAACTTTAAGGTAAAAAAATGCTTCAATGCTGTTTTAAGGACAATTTTGATAGAAATACACAATTTCTTGTGTATTATCCCGCTGTATATTGCAGGCAGCAAATTTCTTTGTTTTGTGCCTACAACCGTGATTAAGAACAATATTTATTTAAAATTAAGACCACAAAACTTAAAACTTAAAGTCAGAATTGGGATCTTTAATAAAAGGGAACTCCCTTTCCTTTCTATTTGTATGTAAAACTACATACATGAAATAAAGATTCCATTCGCAACATTTAAAATAACTTCTTCTGGAAAATGTTTATATTTTGTTCACAAATGTTCATCATTATTTTTTTCTACTTAAAAATACAAAATGATGATAATAAATATAAAATTGAAAAGTAAAAGAAGGCTGGTATGAAGCTACACTTTCACGATCACCCAGAGACTAGCATGGTGCATTGTAACGTCTTGGGAATTAAGATAGACTAAGAAATTGTGATTTTAGAAGAAGGAAAGAGAGAGCACAAGAAATAGTGGAAACAGCTGTTAAACGAGCAGGGAAAACAACATTAATCATCAAAAAAGCCCAGCTCCCGACGGCCTGCTATACATCCAGGTCATACCAAAAAAGAGTCCCGTCCAATTATTAAGCGTACGACCTGAAGAATCTCCCAATTTGCCTTGAAGCCTTATACCCAGCCATCTCAGCCGCCTGCTGAACCTTCATAAATCCGACGAGTCAGATCCCAGTAAAACCGCTCTCCTGCCTCTCATGTAGTGGCCCTTAATAATACCTATCATGGTTCTGACATACTCGCAGAGAAAAACATGATTAATGAGTGGTCACTACGACCACTTTTATTCATATTTGCCTAAAATGTTTACCCTAATAAATTTATTATAGTTCTAATATAACTTGAAAAAATATTTTGTGTCCTTAACATTTTTAAATTCACTATAATAATATTATATGGTGTTTAACACCTTAAAAGTTACTCTGATCTAGCTAAACCCTGCGGGAAATTTGTGTCAATTGGTCCAACAGACTGGTCCTTGGATTTGTGAATATAGAACAAGTACAAAAAGAAAGGACTCATGACCAGTGAAAGAAGACCAATCCCTTAACTAGTTTATGAAGAACAAAAAGGTTGAAAAAGTAATGAATTACAGTACAGTCTTCACCGGTGCTGTGACACATTTTTTGTTACTTTCTTAAATTTGGTTCTTGAATTTAATTCTAGGACTTGTTTTATTGAAATAATACTACATTGTATTGAAATAAAACTACATTGTAGTAACTGACACTAAACACGTCCATTGAGAATAGATGTATGACTGGTCAAATGGTGTCAATTGACCACCTCCAATAACAACCCCATGTAAAAGTGATAGGTCTTATTCATATAAAGTGTTGAACAAGAACCGGTCTCTACCACCAAAGACCTATCACGGGACTACTTTGGTGTCAGTTCGCTTCCCTCTAGGGAACATATTAAATTATGTGAAATGTTTACATAAGTCATAGTGATGTTAAAAAATTTTGCACTCAAAAAAAATAGTTTGATTTAAAAAAAAGCAATCATCAGCTTATTAAAACTTTTTTTTCTTCACTCATTTGAGTGCAACTTAAATTGTTGTACTAAATTTAAAATTGAAAACTTGTTTTTTCATGATTAAAGCCACTTATTATACCGTTATTGACAACATTTCATTTTGTTTAATGTTTTTTACGTATGCATATCCTCAAAAGAAATCAAAAATCACGCACTTACAAAGTTACATTTTTAAAATTTAGTGAGACAATATTTGTGTGCAGCTTTTTTGATTGCATGTCCAAATTTTGCACTATTTGAATGGACTGCAGATTTTTGCATTCAATCAGCGTCTAGTGATAATGAACAAATTTGCACTATCACTAAATTATTTTAGTGGTAGTTAAAAAAATAACAATCATCACTAAAGCTGGTAAAAAAGAGTGCAAACTAATTTTTTTGCAGTTTTATAAAGTGATAGTGCACTGCTGATTTAAATTAATATTTAGTGCACTACCCCCAACTACGATTCTGAGAACCATATAACATGTTGAAATAGACATGTTGCATGGTGTTGGGAGAAATGGAAACATGGTTTCCGTATTTCTTCTGAACATAATAATATGTTTGAGACAATAATTAAGCATTATTTTTGAACATATATTGTTACTAGAGACGTGTTTGATAACCTCATAACCACAAACATTAAGGATAATTTGCGTTTTTGATTGTATGATCCATGTTTTTTCTTTGCGTGTAGACTTTGTTCCTGCCTATTAGGGAATTAGATTCGGTCTTCCTGAGCACCGGCCATAGCGTTTGTGATTTTTTCCAGTCCGTTCTGTTCTTCCGGCCCGAAAAGTATCGTATATAACGCATTCCCTAATATTCCTCAGATACGAGTGTAGTGGATGACTGACTGCGTCCACACTTAAGAATCATCCATTTCCTAGCCCAGTATCGCCAACTTATTGGCCAAATCATTGCTGGTCAAGTAACAGTGACCCGGCACCTACATTAAAATCTACCTTAGAGATATTCTTCAATCCTCCACTAGGTTGGAATTTTCAAAATAGCCTTCGAAGGCCTTAAGAGCTGCCAGGTATCCACATGTAGAGTGAAGTCCGCGCCCCCAGCAATATTACTGCTTATCAGTTCCACGGTCTTAAAAATCCCAAGAACCTTCCCCTGAAATACACTGCGGTTTTCAGGAAGCCCATATGACCTTCCAATATCATGATGTTAAATATAAATCCCTGCACCGGTGCCCTTCATCCGCGATATTTTTTGCAAAAATTAATTTAATACAGTATACAGACAAGTAAAATATGAAAAACGAACGCATCAACTTTTCCACCATTGATGAAAATAACAAAAACAGTCGATGGGGGTTTAAAAATTAGGTTGGACCAGTCACCCACTAGAACTAAAGTGAAAAGTAAAGTTTCCACCAGTCGCACCCTAGAACGAAAGGTAAATCAATGAAGTTTTTAGAACTGTAAAAGTTTTTTTTTGTTTGCCACGCCCTCAAATACAGAGCCTTTTGTTTTTATTACATGTCTTAGCAACTAGAGTTCTTAGACAATAATTGAAATTAGTAGAAAACGCAGTAAATTCGCACGATTTATTATTAATTTTTTAAATGTTTAAGCTGAAATATCATATTATATTAAAATTTGCCTGATCTCGTCGTGACATTTTTGAAACTTAATGTACAATAATATCGTAAATATCCTTAACATTGTCAAAACATTTATCAAAACCAAAATTATTTATGTATGTATGTATATTACATTCTTATTGTTATGTTAAGCTTGTTAGGCCTGAAGCTTCAATGTAATTATTTTATTAGGTATTAAAATACCTGAAGTTGATCGTTTAATTAAAATATTTTTACTTTTAGAAGATGAAATACAAAATACAAGCGCTTAAAATATCCAAATTTTCAATTAAACCAAGACACGCAAAATTTGTAAAAATTATTTGTCATTAAAAGCTCAGTGTCACTAAAGTCAGTCACTTAAAGCCAGGGATCCAAAATAACAGTTACAGTAGACGCTCGAAAATAAGAACCACTTTGTTTTTGAGGCAATTCTAATTTCTGAATTGTTCTAATTTCTGGACGTTTTTATTTCGAATAAAAAATAAAAATTACTTAAATTTTTTTTAATTCAATTTTATTTGATAAAAACAAGAAAACAAAACGTAATTCACTCCAATACATTAAATGCATTTTTAAAAATGAAAATACCGAGTCGTTTCTTATATTTGGAAAACTATCCATTGCTTCCACGGAATGCATTTTCATCTTTATAGGGATATTCCTCTCTAAATATTTTTTTAGCTTTCTCTTTAAGTATGGGCTGTACACTTTTTTCTCGTTGATTTAAAAACCACTCATACAGACGA
The DNA here is from genome assembly GCA_963931875.1 of Pollenia griseotomentosa. Lineage (NCBI taxonomy): Eukaryota > Metazoa > Arthropoda > Insecta > Diptera > Polleniidae > Pollenia > Pollenia griseotomentosa. The sequence continues at coordinate 80,728,999 of OZ007563.1, forward strand.
CTTTCCATATTTGGGTATTCAGCGCTGTGCAAAGATTTATTGCTTGCTTGCTGATATGTGTTGAAAACAGTATATAATATTGCTGTTCTATGTGATCTGATATAGCTGATTGAAGATGTCGTAACATTAATATTCCCTTCAAACCCTTTGTCAAGCTTTTCTAATATTTTGACCTTCGTTTCTAATGATAAAGTGTTTTTTTACGTTTATTTGAAATTTCGAATGATACACTTTCAATTTTTAATAGAGACTTCCAAAATATGTACACATGTTTCGAATTTCACAAATAAACTAGCCACAAATATATATAAATGCGACAAAAAAACAACAAATAAGGAAACACATCTAAAATTTGGTAATTTCCCTTTTTAGTTTTACATGTTCAAACAAAATAAAAAAAAAAAAAAAAAAAACGCTCTGAAATTAGAACTATAAATTAGAATTTTAAGGCGTTTAATGTATTGCAAACACTGATTCTAATTTCTGGACGTTCGAATTACTGAAAGCTCTGATTTGTGAGCGTCTACTGTATTATCAAACTTTCAGTTCAAAAAGTCAGACAGAAAGGCTGAGTTCCAAAACGTCGGTTGCAAAGCAACTATCTTTTTTAAATGCATGCTACAATGCAACCGTGTAGGTTATTACAATTCTATTTGTCCCAATGTGCACCAAAAAAGTATTTAATGAGAACATAATACAAAAGCTGTGCATTATTAAACTTGAATATACATTTTTGACTTGTGCTGCAAAGTATATTGATGTTTTGGAACTCAGCCAAAGAATTTGTTGATACGTTATTTGTGTATAGTATTGTGATGGTTATTAGCTAAGGAAAAAATCCTTAGAATACTTTAATTTTTTTAATTTTTTCAAACAAGTCAAAAAATAAATATTATTTTTCAACTGATATTTTGAGTCAAAAATAAAAGTTAAAGTTTGACTGATATTTTTTCAGTAAAAAATAAAAGTTAAAATTAGACCAATATCCTTTGGTCAAATATAATAATAAAACGAAGTTTAAAGTTGAAATATGTTCTGCATTAATTTTTTAAGCTACGAAAAATTTATCTTTGCTTACCACCAATTTCATCAAGTTGAGTTATAATTAACTATCAGTTATAGCTGTCAAAACATATTGTTAACTGGAAGTTAAAGTTACAGTTATATAGTTAGTTAATATTATAAAGCAGAAAAGTTTGTATGTTTCTGTGTTTGTATATTTGTTACAGGTAATCTCTGGAATTGCCGGTCCGATTTAAAAATATGTTCCAACAAAATGAAGAATGAAACCTCCTTACGGACATAGGCTATATAAGTGCTTAGGATATGATCCAGGGGCGCTAAACCTCCGATACTCAGAAAATAAATACTAATTACACCGCGCAAGTTGAAAAAAAAACAGACAAGCCGGGCATCTGACGTTTTTAACTAATTCGGGTACGCTGAATTCACAGGTGCTAGCATACAAGTCAAATCAGTCAAATTTTGACTTTTGTTTTTGACTTAAAAAAATATCAGTCAAAAAAAAATTGTTTTTTTTTAAAGTCATACATTTACGGTCCCTGCTTAAAGCAGTATTTTTAGCAGCTAATGAAGCAAAATTTTATTTAACTTTCACCCATTACCAAACATAACGGGGAAAGATAAATTTAAACTTTTGAATTAATCCTCATTTTGTGGGGCATATAAAAAAACAATATTTCTATTTACAATTGTGTGGCAACATTTTCAAAGCCTTTCCCATTTTTACACATTGACAACACGCGTATTTTATTGCATTCTGTTGTTTTTGTGGTTGAATGCGAATAAAATTGAATTTGAAAGTGAATTTCTTTTTCTAATCGCGTATGTATTCCAGTGGATATGTACTTATATATTTGTTAGCTTAGCATACAGCGCATCCAACTACAATCACATGCACAAATAGCATATGCGTGTCTAAAAAACGCAAACATGAACACAGACAGAAACACATCCACGTAGCCATTCATATACAAAATTTATTTCTATCAAATGTTTGCTAAAGTACATGCATGCGTACTTTATTGATAGCAACTTTTTTATTTAATAATTTTTTTTTTCTTCTGTTGCAAAACTTATTTGAATGTGTTGGTTTTGGCTGATAAAATATTTGTTTGTTTAATGTTTCAAACTAAACGCTTGAAAGATCGGGAAACAGCGTATGGATATTTATTTGGGTCATGTAAATGTCAGGAAAAATAATCATGTGCACATGCAGTTGGTTTTTATGTTTGCACCCCATACATTAAGCAACGCATAGACCACAAGTAATTTTTGGTTTGCAACAAATTGACTGCACTGGGCTTGTACTTTTTTAGATTTACATGCGTTTTTCAAAAAAATTTAAATTTGCAAACATAGAGGAAACTAAAGCTACGGTCAGACTTATCAAATATTTGACGAAATAAATGGGACCAACAACCAAACTAAAAAATCATTTCGCTTAATATCAATATTTATTTTGATTAAAATACCACATCTTACAAAAAACTGTTTTTTGCTATGTCTAGTAGTATAATTAGTTTATTTTGTAATATTAAGACCATTTTAAATCTCACTAACTATTAACAAAAGTAGGGGTTACGCTTATTTGATCAAATATTTAATAAGTGTGACCGTAGCTTAAGAAAATTGTAGTGGTGCTAAGCAACTAATAAATTATTAAATATGCCAGCCGCTTCACAAATTAGTGATATTTTTTTCTAAAAGTGAATTTTTGTTATTTTACATAAATATATTTCATATCATCAATGTCATCAAGAGTTTTAAAAATTATTTACTATATTTAAAACTTTACAATAAATTTAATTATCTATAAAATAAATTTTATGGCAACAATAATTTATATACATATACATATATACATTTTAATGACCCTAAAGAGCATTTTCGATTTCGATTTCATTAAGTATTCTGAAATACGTAAGACGCGGCTCAGCTGCTCCGTGTTTTCAAGTTTATGTATAAATATGAACAAATTTAAATTTTTTTTATTGTTGTGCAAGTGGTGATGTATCATAATATGGTTACTTCTAAATTTATTATGATTGACATTATAATCATATGATTACTTCTTAACTTATTATGATTAACATGACAATAATATGATTGAGGAAAAATGTTATGATGTAATATTACGAAAATATTTGGTCATAATATGATTTAAAAATAATCGTAATATGGTGACTAAAATCATGAATATAATCATAATATATTAATCTTAGAATATGTTTAAAACAACCATATTTTTTCTTTGCGTGTATGAAGTGAACACAAAAATTCTAGCGTCAATGCTTTGCAATTAGAAAAAATATTTTTTTTTTCTTCTGAGGAATAAATAAAAATCAAGAAAAAACTTTTATTTCTGAGGAACAAATAAAACCCAGAAAATAACTTTTATTTTCAATGCGAAAATTTAAATTCAAGATAAAATTAATGTAAGAAAAAATAAACTTACTGTTTATTGTTGATGTTTTGTTAAAGCTTTGATATAGTTACAAGTAAGACTTTGAGTGTTTATAATTCTTATTCGCCTTAAGGTTTTATTTGTATACTATTTTTAGCTTTTCTAAAATCTTTGGAAAAGGTTTCCTGACGATCTGGCCTAAGCAACCAGTGAAATGCGCATAGAAGCTAGTGTTGAAAATTCTTATTTTATTTAAAATCAATAACTTCCTATTTTTGTTTCACCCTTTACATTTCATTTTAAATTACATTGTATTAGCAGCAGCTCTAAATAAATGTAGTTAATTTCTCACAATGTTAATTTAGTATGCTTAAAGATTGCTATATTTTTACATATATCGTAATTAATTTCTGTTACTCTCATTATCTCACTGAATTATTTTCGTTTATTCTTTTCCTTTTTTTTTCTTTAATCGTAACTCATATTGAAATTGCATATTATTAATAACTGTATGTATTTAAACCTACTTAAAAACAGGGTTTTTACTTATGCTAAGCTAGGCTTGAATTTAAAAGTAATTTTTTGTTCATGTAACTTTACTTGGTGATAGAACGTATACCGTAAAACTTCAGAATTTCTGCCTAGCCAGCGTTACCGTTGTGAGACTTTAGTTGCAATTTGCAACCTTTTTTACGCTCTGAAACTTTTTGTGCGACTTTTTTAAAATCGTCTAATTTTGCAACTTTTTGCCCCTTTTTTGTAAGTGAAATACTTTTATTACTATTGATAAACAACAAAAACCAACAGGTTAAAAGTAGAAACTTGTGAGTCCATGTTATCAACTCTAAATTTTCTAGATACTGAAATAGAAGGTTGGATGGCAAGTAATGAACTTGTGCGAAAATACAAAAAAGTTAAAAAACATAAAATGTTAAGTTTATTCATATATTAAAGTATATACCAACACATTCTTAATATGCAATCAAATGTAAAATTAATACACAAAAGTGTATTTAAACACATTTTTAACGAATTATTTTTCAGCTATTTATATCGTTTAAATTGTTAATTCCTTTTTGTTTTGTGTTTTTTTTTTATAAACCATCGCCTTACCAAAGATTTTTATGTACATCGCTTTCCAATACCCACCCGGGTGTTACTGCATGTTTTTAAGCGATGAGAACAAGTTATCGTCAAACAACTTTTTTCGGTTTTTTTTTAAAGAAGTTTTCGTCACACAAATTTTTTCAGTTTTTTTAACGAAAACAATTTGTTCTGTAAGTAAAAATTTCTTTTTAACTGAACCAAAATTTTAGAGGTTTATGAAAGAAATAAAATCGAAGTTGTCACCCGGGTGGTAATTAAAATGTTAAAAAAAGTGTGAGACTTAAATTGGAAAAAACGACTTTTTCGTGCGACTTTTTGTTTTAAAAACGACTTTTTGTGCGACTTTTTCATAATTCTCAACGGTAACCCTGGGCCTAGCTGCATAAAAAATAAGTTTAACAGCCTTGCTGCTTAATAAGGAACTGCTTATTTTTAAATTCAAAAATTGGAGTTTGAATTAATCTCGTACAGCTAGCTTTCTCTCAACAATAAATTTCAGTGTATTTATCAAATATGAAAAATTGGGAATTTAGCACGTCATAAAGAATTCTTATTAATAATAAAATGTAATATTTAAAGATATACTATACATATGTATATAAAAATATACAAAATTCTTTAAAATTTAAATTTTCTTTTTTAAATTCTTCTGAAAATAGCTAATAAAATGAAGAAAAAAACCAACAGCAATTAAATTAAATTGAATTAAATTTTGCATTTATTTTATCTATTGATTTCCAACACCACAAAATGTAAGGAGTTTGTATTATGCTTTTGTGCTGCAGTTTGTAAGCGAATAAAATATTGATCCAAAACATGCGTGCTTATAAGGGGGTGATGGAGGGAAACAACTTATGTTGGCAATATGCTTCAAAGAAATACGAAGCCCTAACATTAAAAGTGTTCCTATTTCTATGATCAAATTTAAAAGAGTTTCGAATCCAGTTCGACGGGCAGATTTATGTTATTTTATTTACAAAAGTAAAGAAGTAAAATTGGAGCAAATCCGATAACGTTTAGTTGACCAGGAAACGACTCTAATATACCTCCATATGAATAAATAGATTAAAATTAATAAATTAAAGCTGTTTCCGTGCTCACTTATGGTGAGAATCAGTTCAGAATTTTAGACAAGTCTATGTCTATGGACAATGTGATACTTTTTGGTGTAATTTCACAAGCAAAAAGAAATAAAGTTATATTTTTAAGTAGTTTTCACTTTTTTTCGATTTGATATTTGCATGACATCTGTAATACATTCCTTGCTTCATTTGGGGCATCTGCAGTCTATATTTATTTTAAATTTCTTTCCTTATTATCCTGTGTCTACTTATGTTTATTTTTTACTGAATTTAGAAACCTTGGCTAGCGAAGCCGGTGTTTGTTGTACAAGGAATTTCTGCTCTATTCTATAACGCACACCGTCCTCGTCAACTAAAGCTTTTCTGCATAGAAGGCATTTGGTCCGGCTGCGCTATCTAAAGCTACTAAGTTCGGGATTTGATATCGGGTTTTGTAAAATTCGGTATTTTGAGATTCCAAATTCTGAAATTCGGGATTGAAAAAATGGGGATTTTAATAATATCCCAAATTATTAATATGTTGTTTTGTTAAATATTTCGTCCCAGAGCTAGACATTACTGGAACCAACAACTAATTGATTATAACACAGCAAAAATCCATTGCCTAAACGACACTCCATTCATGGACATTATGACATACCACCCGGTATTATAAGGTTGGACTTGCTAGGCTTTAATTTCTTACTCGAGTATTTAAATGTTAGTTCCAAAAGGTTAGCTGTTGTATCTTATCACTTTGTTTTGTATCAAAAATGTTTTTTTTTAGTTCTTTAGTTAGAAATTGCAATTTTATCTATTTTTGGTTTTTATTTAAATTAAATCAATGAAAATCTTTTGTGTTCAACTAAACTAATTTTTTATATTTTTGGTTAAAAACAGTGTTCGAAAATAAACACTAAATATCGCTCCTTATTGTTCGATTCGGGAGATTTGTGGAAAACACAAACACTAAAAGTGGTTGTGTTGAAAATCATTAAAAAAAATAACGTTTCCCTGTTTGTCATCTTTCGAACACAAAAATAATACTGTTTTTATCCAACTGAACAAAAAAAGAGAACATTTAATTCCATTCGGGGTTTTTTTTTAAACCACAAACTTTATTGTGTTCAGTTCGGCTCATTTGTGTTCGTAGCTTTTGGCTGGTAAAAAAAACCTAACATTTTTTACAAAAACAAAATACACATATGAAAAATAAACAAAAAGCCAGCAAAATAATTTTACACAAACAAACCATATACACAATACACACACAAACTGTTCGTGCTGCGGTCGTTCCTAAAATTTTTTGTTTGTTCATTTCTTTATTAATGTAAAAAAAGAAACACTATAGAACATTAAAATATAATGTTTGTCTTCAGTATCACTACAATTGTTCTGTATTTAACGAAGAACTGAACACTATATAATGTTCGGCTCTTTCTTGAAAATAGTTACGAACGGTTTTAAGGACTGTGTTCGTCTACACAAACATTAAAAAAATAGATATCGTTCCCAACGCTTAATAATATACTGTTTATTTTCGAATACTGGTTTAAAATCATCTTCAACAATTTTTCTGGTTTCAAGCTTTATAAAAACACACACACACACCATTACGATAAAAATTTCATTATCCAACCATATTTTAACCATATAAATAAATTCAAACAACTGCTACAAACAACATCTTTATATTTTTAGCGAAATATAAATGAACTGCTGCTGTATTCACATAAACTATAAAACAATTTCTGTTTTTAAATACTTTTAAAATGAAACTTGAGTGCATGATCTGATGAGGATGGTGATGATGATGATGAAGAAAGTCACTTGTTGCATGCAACCATGTAAAACAACAACAACAAAAAAAAAAAAAAAAAACAGTAGTAGCTATTTTATGCCAGTTTGTTTTTACTGGACTCAACTCGTATGAAATCTGTCTCTCATATCCTTTTTACAGTTGTGGTTTTTTAGCTGTTGTAGTTTGTGTCGTTTTTGTTGTTGTTAAAGTTGGTTTTACGGTTTGTTTGTGAGTAAAGGACACGCAATGTACATACATTTACAATGATAACTGAGGTTGCATACCATTACCAGAATTGTTAGTGAAAGTTTTTAAATTTCTCTAGATTCCCCCCTTTTTCTCCTCTTCTATCCTCACAGCTTTTCTTCTTTATTGTACTAACAATAATTGACATACTTTTGTGCCATCATTGGAGTGAACAAAAATGAATGGTGGTCCTTTACACAAACAGCTGTGTGTGATGGAATTGGTAAAGAATAAAAGAAAACTATAATTTAAAAAAAAAAAAAAAAAAAACAAAACAATAAAAAATAGGAAAGAATGTTTGTGGTTGGTAGCAAAGTTTTAATTGAAAAAGTGCTTCTTGTAAACAGTGGTAACGAATCTAACTAAGGAAGTCAAAATGACAGAAAAAAATATAATAAAACCAACAATAAAACCTTAAACAAAATGTATTCGATTTGCGGTGAAAAATGCTTAGAGAAAAAGTTTTTGCGGTTTGAGGTATAAATCTTTAATTAAAATTTTTTTAATTAATATAAGAACTTAAAAAAACAGTTTTTTTAACTTCATCGTCCATCGAGTTACTAGTGTAAGGCACCATAATAAGACAAATAGCATTTTCCTTTTTATCACTAAGTGGTCTTCTAAATGTGTCTGTTGTAGTGAATAATTTATTGACAAATATAAATGTAGAATGTGCTTTTACTTTTCTTATTAATTAAAAATGAATTTATATTTAATGTTTAAAAGAAAAATATTTAATGTAAGAAAATTATAATTAAAATAATATTTGAGAGAAAAAATAAGAAATCATCATAATACTAAACAGTTTTAAATTATAATGTTGTGCAAGAAACTAAATTCCGCAAAATTAAATAACAAGTTAGAGTGCTATATTCGGCTATGCCTTATGTACCCTTCACCATCGTGAGGTAAGAACATAAATCCGAATCTTATGTACCCTTCACCATCATGAGATAAGAACAAAAAGTTATATACATAAATAACGTTCTTTAGATAGGTATTAGGGTATTCATTCGGTTAACCGTTAATCGGTTAACCGATTAATTACTTTCCGATTAACTGATCGGTTAATTTAAAATTGGCAATTTTCGATTAACGATTAAACCGGTTAATTTCAGTCGATTAACCGATTAACCGATGTTACAAATTTTTGTAGTTTTTTGAAGTGTTATAACATATTTTTTAGTGTTTTTAATTGTTTGTTTCGTCTCATATAAAAAAGGTATATATATTCGAGCAATACATTCTTAAAATACAGTACAAAAACAGAAACTATGGGTTCGGAAATACATTTTTTTTAGTTTGTTCGGTGCTGAGCTTTGCCAGGATGAGTCAGATGATGACCTTACAATAGAAGAAACTCTCAATTGTAACACAAACTATTTTTAACAAAATTAGCCGAAATAATGGCATAATGGAAAATGTTATATGTTGAGAGAAATCCTGGAAAAGGACTGAGAAATTAGATAATCTGTATCATGATACAAAGAAACCAAGATAACGCATTCAGCTTTTAAAAATGAAATGTTTGTGCGCATCTACGTCACATCAGCGTATAAGTGCAGCTAAAATATTGAGACACAAGCAAACAAACATGTGTGTAATATGCTAAAGTGACGTCATATTAAACAGTTGAATTTTGTAAACATGTGCAATGCGTAATCTTAAATCTGTATTATGGATTGCTTCCGATTTCTCAAACATCTTCGATAAGTGAAAGAATGGTTTCCAAATCAAGTTTTATCAAAACTAAAGAAAAGAATCGCTTAATTCTAAACATTTAAACCAAATTAATTTTCCAAAGGATTATTTTATAAAATCTCAAACTATTGAAATAATTAATAAAAAAATCTCAGTTAATTTTTTAATAAATACATGGAAATATTATGTATTAACTATAAAACATATTTTTCATATATATGAATTACTTTTTTGTTTGCTCGTTTTAGTTCAAGAATTGTTTTGTTCGTTATGTTATTGTTTTTTTTTTTTTTACTTAAAGACTCCAACAATATATAAGTTTTGCATTTTTATTAATTGAAATTACTTAATTTATAACAAAACTTTATTAATCGGTTAACCGATCAAGAACAAAATTAACCGATTATTAACCGATTAAACCAAAACCTCGGTTAATTAATCGATCGATTAACCGATTAAAGCGAAACCCCGATTAAATGAATACCCTAATAGGTATAAATAAATATTAATTGAGCCGCGCCAACTTTTCATTTCGTCATACCGAAGAATATGACAAAATCAAAAAAAAAAAAATGACAAAATTAATCATATTTTTTGAACATAAAAAAATTAAATACAAATAAAAAAAATTTTGTTCAGACTCGCACTCGCAACCTCATGAGTCTCAGGCTAGAAGTTAGACAACTCGGTTACGAACGCTTTTACTGAAGAAGCGTTAAATTAAAATATATTGAGTCTACGAATTTGTTTCTTTATTTGAGCGGCATATCATATGCATACACAAATGTTTATGGGTTTGTGTGCATAAAATTAAACGCATTAAAATAAAACAACAACCACAAGAGATTTTTTTGGAAAAATTAGAGGCAGTAGTGGCTTTTTGGTCATATCTCAGCCATTTGTAGACCGATCTTGCTGAATTTCAACTGCAAGAAACGGTGGACTATATGTGACATAAATGTAAAACAACCTAGCCGATATCATGTCTGGGCTCTTCGAAAAACACCCATCAAACCTAAAACGGACAGACGGACATCGTTAAATCAACTTCTCTCCTCATAAGGACCAAAAATATATATACGTTATAGGGTCTAAGATCAATATTGTAGAAAGTACAAACGGAGTGACAAAGTTAAATATACCCTTTTCCACCTGTGGTGAAGGGTATAAAAATAGTGTGCCAAAATTATCCTAAATCGCATATAAGGTTCGAAGAGCCCATACGAGATTATCGATATCTAAATGCGTTCACAACGTGTCACTGTTTGATGTGGGTTTAACTGCCTGTTTGTAGAACGCGAGTGCAAAAATGACTCGTTTAGCTAACATATAAAACAAAAACAAATTTTGTTATTTTGTTTTAACCCTGTTGTTAGGTTTGGACCATTTTGGTCAAATTTTTATATAATTTTTATTTGAAAAAAAAATGAACGTTGCAATAAAGAAATTAAGTCACTTTTTTTTAACATTTTTGAAAAATAAGTGAAAATTTGCCAGTATATTTGCCGTGGAGGATCTTTGCCATATCTATTACACAGAAGAAATTATTGCAAAACAATTTTTATTAATTTGTTTACGTTTTCTATTAACATTTCCGTTTGAGGTTAAAAAACAATTTAATTGCTTGTGTTTCAATGTTGTCAAATTGGCAATTTTTTGATTTTCGTTTGTTTTTATGTCAAATGTAAAACAGAAAAAAATTAAAACAAAAAGTGAACACTTTTGTATTATGGCAATATTTTATTTCGTTTCATGGTTAAAACAAAACAAAATTCACAAAAAGAGAGAACAAATCCTGATTTCTATTTGTTAAAATTTTTTAGTTCAAAACATCAAATTTTCAAAGCAGAATGATAATTACGAGTTCTCCTGCACCCAAGAAAAGGAAATACATCAAAAGTGAGTGCAGCATTATTTATAACAGGAAGTAAGTATCTACCTCTAGTAGATTTTTTATACCCTCCACCACAATAAGTTGTGAAGAGTAAGTTTGTCATTCCATGTGAAACTTTTTTATTATTTACCTCACACCCCATAAAGTGTATATATTTTTGCTCCCTGACTAATTCTGAGTCGATTTAGACATGTTCGTATGTCTGTCCATCTGTTTAAAACACGCTCACTTTCGAAAAACTCAAAAGTAATAAGCAAACTGGGTGGCAAATTGCTTGTAGTTATCATAAGCAGTTTGAGATTGAAATCCAGCTAAATCGGTTCAGTAGGATCAGAGTAATGAATCAAAATGTGGAACCACCACTTTAAAAAATTTATAATTTCGTTACAAAATCTAACATTAATGATTGAACAATGCTCGAAATGATATGAAATTTTGCAAATATTCGTTTTTGGATATCACACTGTGAATTTTCATGAAGATCGGTCGATAATTAACAATAGGCCCCATATAAACCTTTCTCCCAGAAAACAGTTTAGTACGCCTAAAACCGTTATTAATAGTGCTATTATAACAAAAGATGGCACGTCACAGTTTTTTAGGACTAGAAATGACACTGTGAAATTTCATGAAGATCGATCTATAATTTACCCTAGACATGGGGTCTAATAAACCCTTCTACCGAAAAACAGTTTAGTACGCCTAAAACCGTAATTTATAATGGTATCAGAATAAAATTGAATACTTCACAGTTTTATAGGACTAGAAATAGCACTAAAAAATTTCGTGATGATCGGTCCATAATTTACTATAGGCCCATTTTAAAGCCCACTTTGGCAAATTAATTAAATACGCCTAAAATCGTAGCAGATATATTTATTGTGCACTGAAAAAAATGCTTCACATAATAAATGAATCGTTTTCATAAAAAAATGTTAATTGGTTAAAGAAAAATTTTCATTACCTAAATGAATTTTATAGTTATAATGAAGAATTTTCGTTAAAAGAGCTTCATTGGATTTCGTGATTACGTTAAAAATTAAGTTTGTCCAAGTTAAAAAAAAGATTTTAATTGGGAACATAAAAAAACAATATACAAACATAACTTTATTCATAAATTAATTCAAAATTATAGTTTCCTTAAAATATTTTTAATTGTTAAATAAAAAATTCAAGATTTAAAAATTTCATACATCTAATACATCATTAAATTAATGAAATCAAAAATTCTTTATAAAAGCAACATATTTCAATACTTGAAAAAAAAAATATTTTTAACATTAAAAATAACTCTATAGTCTCAATAATTAAAAGTATAAAATATTTCGAAGAAGCATGCCTTCATAAATTTAAATTTTCATTATGACAATGAAAAATGTCTTTATAGTAATGAAACAAAAACTTTAAATCATACGTATGTTTTTAGTTTTCTTTAATATATATAATAAAATATATAGAATGTAATAAGTAATGAACAAAAAAATGTTCTCTTTTAAAAAAACCACACCCTTATTTTAAACTGTTGTCAACCAAATGATGTATACGAAAAAGCTTGTTATCTCTTTATGTGGTCTTTTTTTATTTTGCGTTAGCAAAAAAAAAATCAACGTTGTTATTTTTGTTATGGACAATTTAATCTCATTTTTACGCTCTTAATTGAGTAATGGCAAAAAAAAAATAGTTTTTTAAATCGAAAACTACACTAGCTGGTAGTGAGCTAGTCTATCAGCGCCGAGGTTGCGGGATCGATTCCCGCCAGAGACTCTGGTTCCTGCAGAACAAGCGTAAAGCTTCGCGGGATTTATTTAGGGAATTATAAAAAAAATAAAAAATAAAATAAAATAAATAAAATTTTTTTACTCTTTTGAAAGTATTTATCAAGTGAATAATATTCATAGATCTAATGAATTGTTTCATTAAATACATTTAAATGGAACAGGTTTAATCGATCCAACGAGGCGCTGCGCTGCATAGGTTCCTTTTTAAGGCAATTTTTCAATGGGATTAATGTCAAAATTCATTGGTATTCTGAAGAAAATTCTTTCAGTGTGGTAAAATTTCTTCTAAATTAGTTTAATATGGCGATGCAATTTTGTAATATACGGTCCATAATATACCTTAGATCCCATATTTTGCAGCCTTCTGAAATTCACTGCAAACGCTAAAGCTAATTTCACCACTGTATTGAAATTTATTGAAAATTATGTTTTTATTACAAGAAATACCTCTGCGGAATTTTGGGATGATTGGTTCATAACCTACCATGACCTTAATATAAATCCCCCTCCTGAAAATCCTTTAAGTTTGGCTTAAACTGTTACGAATCAAGATATTTTACTCAGGATTGTCGGTCAATAATTTAATATAGATCTAAGCCACAACCAATTTTATTGCTGATGTCTGTTTTCATAAAGATAAATTAATAATAAATAGACATCATATAAATATCTCTCCTGAAATATTCAAATTGTCGGTGGAGGGTATCAAAGATTCGGCACAGCCGAATATTACACTCTAACTTGTTTTGTACGATGTTTATTTATCGAGTTATGGGGTGCTTAAATGTTGCCGTTTTTTCAATTTATTTTTTAAATTATTGTTTTGAATTAGATAGGGGGTCTTTAATTAAAATTTAGCTTTAAAACACGTATTGACCGACGTCAGTAATTTGTAGCAAATGTAATCATTTTAAGGGAAAATCAAAAAATTAACAGCATATTTGCATGTTAATGTCAATATTTACTATACACTTATCTTTCTTGATTAAATATTTTCACAAAGAGTTAAAAATTTATCCTCATGTACTATATTAAATCATAATCAAGGATTTGAAAAAAGTTTAATTTTTCTTAAAATTTGAATAGACACTGTAAATAAATGCAGCTTCATGCAAAGATAATTACCCCATTATTTTTAGAGGCAAAGAAAGAAAATACTTTTTTTACACCGTAAAAATGCTGTATTATAGTACGTTAACGGAGTATGTGAATATGCTGATGCAAGTTTAGAAATTAAATGGAAAAAATTGTTTATTTCCTTTGACATTGTACACCAGTTTGATTGCATGCATTTCTGATTTGATTTCTTCTTCTGTTTTTCTCAATTTTTATTTTATGCATTGCATTGCAATCTTCTTATGCACATTCGTTTGTACAAATATATTTAGACTCTTTATTATAGAGACACATCTTAAGTGTGTCTCTCTCTCACTTTTCCCAAAGGAGTGAATTGGTACCCACATTTTCACACAGCCAACAAAAGACAAACAAATGTTTGTTTGTTTTTTTCTTCTTCCTCTTCTATTTTTTTTGTAAATTTTGCATGTGTTTAATGTGTTTGTTTGTATGTATGTGTGTGCTTATGTGTAGAAAATATTCCTTAGAAAAGAAATCTCTACCACTTAAGACATCACTCAAGTTTTGTTCGAAAACAAAAGTTCTTTGTTTTTTATTTTCAGTTTTCTTAGTCTTTATTTTAATTTTTTTAATACCCTTCACCACTAGTGGTTAATCTAATGGTATACTAAGTTTGTTATTCCGTGAGAAATGTGTACATAAAATCTCCTACATATCGGGCACATGTTTTCAAGAAATGCCAACCTAAAAACCCGAACCTTTCTGGAGAGCTAAAAAACTAGTTATTTCTTATCGCAAAAATAAAAATGTACCTTCCATAAGATGGTTTAAATATCCTTTTTAATTTATACCTTTGCAAATAATTTTATATTTTGCATTTGTTTGCGTATTTTTTTGAGATAGCATTTTTTGGTAGATCAAAAAACAATTACAGTAGTGGTCAAAATATTTGTTACTACCACTACCATGTAATTAATCGTGTCTATACAAAAAAAATGCGGGGTTTACAATTCATAATTCAATGAACATATTAACATTAATAAGTCAGCTTTCTAAGGGGTGGTTTAACTATAATGGTTGTTAATTGTGAGTCACACCTAAACGTCGAGTTTTTTTCCAAACTCGATATTTCTTTGTTTCAGTGTTTGACAAATTCGACCAAAATTGAGCAGCGCGCTTAGATTGTTGAAGACTTTTACAAAAATAGCCGTTCAAATCAAAATGCATATCGTACACTTCCTGATTTTTTTGGTCGGCATAATCGACCAAATGTGTCCACAATCGAGAGAATTGTGCGCATATTTCAGCAAAACGGGTGTGTAGGAAATGTGAAAACAACTGTGCATGCTCGCCCAGTTCGTTCTACGGAAAACGTTGCTGTTTTTCGCGATAGTGTGGCAGCAGATCCGTAAATGTCGACTCGTCGTCGTGCCCAACGAACATCACTGTTGCGAATTTTGAATAAAGATTTGAACTTACAAGCTTACAAGGTTATGTGGTTCCAACAGTTTTTAAAGCCATCGCGCTTGTGGATATAAAACGTTTTTCCAATATAAATTATAAAACTATAATTATAAACTGTAAATTTGCATGTAATTTCAAATTCAACTTTCTTAATATTTTATAAAATATATATGATCTTAAAAAGAAACAATAAAAAATAAATAATCTTGCCCCTTCAAAAGTTTTTTTGCTCTCCTGAAAAATAATTATTTTGTAACTTACAACTTTTTTCGGGGCTGTGCTTCATCTCAATTCAAGAGCTAAAGCATGAGATAATTCGGCGTTGAACCTGAATTATGTCTTAGAGTCATTGAAAATATGGACCATCGGATATCGCACAGATGCCGTGACGAGCATTTGGCCGATATTTCACAACATGCAATCAATTAAAACTTGTTTACAATTTTCATTCTTGACTGCATCAGGGCTCTAACTCGGGTCGAATGTACATGTTTTGAGAACAACGACATTCTCATCATCATCATATAAAATTTAAAAAGGAGAGGATGAAAGACAATATAAAAGTACAAAAGTTGCAAAACTAGTATTTTATAATCTGGACACAAATGCAATTTCAAAGCATAATTTTTAAAAATCCAGCAACAAAAACTACAGGTCTGGACGATGACTTAGAAAAAGGTTTACCGATTTTTTTTTTTTAATTTTGTGCTGTAATTTTGAAAAAAGAGTTAAGTTAAAGACGAAAGTGACACAAACGAAATTTTCGTGGTGGTTAGAAATTTCATTTGTGAACTGTTTTATGCAAAAAAAACACGATTTTGAGTTGTGACCAATTTGGCCAGATTTGACAATTTTGGGGTCCAAAAAGAACCTATTGACGATTTATGCCCTGAATATGATATTTTTATATGACAAATATTGTACTTATTTACAAACAATTTTAGTTTGCTTGAAATCGCTTAAAATTTCCATTTAGTGAAATGGGCAAACTCGCGAGATTCGTTTCATAAAACCCTTTCTTAATTTTTTTGTAATTTTAAACAATTAATGTCAGTTTGTAAGAAACTTCAATACAAAATTAAATTTAAAAAATAACATGCATATACTTATAAAAAAAAAATAAATCGTTTATTAAAATGCATACAGAAAACCGAAACACTAATGCTAGAAACACAACTGGGACGAACAAAGAATTATTCGCAACGAATATTCGTCGTCGGAAATTGAACACATTGTTATGTATGAAAATACACACAATCATTGCGTAGACCGAAATTCGTCCTTCTTACGCAGACGAACGACGTATAAATTGGGACAAGGGCAGCTAACCGCAGCTAAATCGTAAAAGCTGTAAAGAATCACAGGGAACAATCGCTTCTATTGCGAACTTGGCTAAAATTTGCAAATATGGCGAAAATTCGCAAAAATTTTTAATTTTTCAAACAATCCATAAAATTGATTAAAAGTCTCTAAAACTATAAGGAATGGCAAAAATTCGTTAAAAATTGCCAAATAATCGGAAATTAGCAAAAATTTGCTAACAGCGGCATAATAGCAAAGTCTTCTATTTATTATAAATCGTTAAAGCTGTAAAGAATCAGACAACTTACAGGAACAAATCGCGAACAGGGCTGAAATTCGCGAAAAATTTGGAACTAACTCAAAAACTAATTTAAGATTGCTAAATCAAAATGAAGAACACCAAAAATGCTTAAGTAATCCACTTTCGAGTGGATTCGGATTCTAGAACACACCCAATTAATAGTTTTTTTATGTTTTTTTTTTGTTGAAATATGGTCAACCTATTGCTTGGTACACAACTGGGACGAAAAATAGTATATATTTGGGTATATGAATATACACACAATCATGGCTTCGGCCGAAATTCGTCATACGCGGCGACTTTGCAATAGATTTATTTCTATTTCATACGCCGGCGAACGACAAACAAGTCAGTACCAGGTGACCATGTTTGATTTTAGTTTTAAAGTATTTTAGTATAAAGTTACTTTTTTACTTAAATAATTGTTTTTAATTATTTTATCGCATTTGAAATAAATATACAAAGTAGATAACTATAAGAATAGTTTTTAATTGTGTTTTTGTTTGTGTTTTTTAAGTAAATTTTTTGATATGGTCACACTTTTTCTCTCTCTTTGCACAAACAGCAAACAACTTTCTCAATTAGTAAAGCTGTTATTTATTCGTCGTTATTGTGTTTCAATCGACGAATTTACTCAGCGAATTTTTACTAAAAAATTCGTCGTGTAGGGCGAAATTCGTCGTTAGTCCCAGTTGTGTTTCTAGCATATGATTGAATATGTTAACAAACAAATAAATTACAAAAAAAATTTTAATCAAATTTATTGCTAGTTAAAAAAGATTAAAATGGATGAAAATGTTTATATAATCTAGCGTCCAAGGTATTTTCATAAATTAAAAAAAAATTCAAGTCACATTAATACCTGGAATTCACGCACTTATTGTGTCTCATTTGACGAATTTACGCAACGAATTCTGGCCGACGAATTCGTCGTACTATGCGAAGTTCCTCGTTCGTCCCAGTTGTGTTATACCATAATTTGCTCATTCTATTCCAAGAATTTTTTGGTTGCGATTTGTTAACTCTTGAACTTTTCGTTAATAACGACGGTAATCATTTAAAGAGTCTGTTTGTTATAATTTAACATTGAACAGCGCATGTTCGCGGATCAAAATTGTAAGGCAAATTTACGAAGTTTGTGTAAATGAATTCTCTTTCAATTTTGGACAGTTTTTTTGAGAGGGCAAAAAAATGAACAGTTTGCGAGACTTTTAAGCGATATCATGGAAACTCTTATTATAATTTTGAATAACTTCTTATAAACTTTCGTATAATTGGTTTGCAGTAATTTTCATGTGTAAGCAATTCAAAATACAAAATATGCTTTATTATCTTCGGCGTTAATTTTATCGTTGGCCCTGGTTTTAGCACAAAAGCTTACGACTTGGATTCTCGTAATACATCCGTTTTCCACCATTTTTTAAAGCATTGATATATAAAATTTGTATTCGATAATTCTTGATTGTCAAACTTTTGTAGCCTTTCGAATGTGTGAAATCCTGAACAATGCACAACAAGCAAAATCATCAACTTACGATCTGTGAGAATTAACTTATACCAATGTTTAAAATATTTTCTAATTTTGGATTTTTATAAAACTAAATTGTTTAGATTTATAAAACGCCACACTCACAATACTGTACGTAAAATTAACTGAAATTGTAATCTAAAATAAATGAAAATTCCGTTAAAAACCGGTCTACTTATTTTTCATTTATTATTAACGAAAAGTTCATTTAATTTTTACTGGCAAATATTCAACCCAATGTTCCGTAAAAAACGGAATTCAGTAATTTTCGTTTACTCCAAAAAAAGCCATATTTTTAAAAAATACCAGACAGACACCTGTCCGCTTGTTTTTCTAATGAGAGAGATAGAGAGAATATTATTATTTACCTACTTCCTTACAGACGTTTGTTTTGTTGTAATCACCCCTTCTGTAAACAAAGAAGAATTCTCAATTATAAGATGCTAGCAGCATGACCAATATGGTTTCGCAATTATTTTACTTTAAAATTTTGATGTATTTCACTTAATAATTTAAACAAATAGAAAATGGGATTTTTTTACACAAAACAAGAAAATCATTTTTTATAGATAACCAAAACTTTATTTTTGGTAGTTACAAACTGAATATTCATTTGGTTTTACGGAATATGTAGATAGTTTATATACGGAATTCGCGGCTGAATTTTTGACAGTAAAAATTAAATGAACTTTTCGTTATTTTAAATTACATTTTCATTTAATTTTACATAAAGAAGAATTTAACTTAATCAACGCAACTGAAAATCCGTATTAATGTGCAATGCGTTTTTTGAATAAATGTTAGAATCAGTTTAAAATAAATTTGCTCGGAATTTGAAATGTTTATTTGTATAAAAAAATTGTGTAAAAATAACTGAACGGAATACTTCTTAAATAAACTACAGTCCGTTACTGTAATAATATTGTGAGTGTAGGATTTCTTATTTAGGTTGGCCCGCAAAAGAAAACTTGCATACGACGTTAATGGAAGCGAAAGATCCTTTTTAAATTCTTGGAGATTATCGGACCTGTTCTGAAAATCACGTGGTTTCAAATCACGTGTTTTTGAAATCACGATCGTGATTTTGTGGTGTTCTGAAAGTCATACCGTTTTTGTGTTTCTGGGTGTGCTTTCGGCAATTGAAGATCACACCAAAACACACAAAAACGGGACACTAAAATATCGCACGTGTGCTTTTAGTAGGCACATGTGATTTGAGTTAAAGTGATTAGCAGAACAGGCCTGTTTGTTATATTTTGTAAACTTGACTTATTTTTTTTTTTTTTTTTTTGGTGCGTCAATGTCTCTGGTCTGTTTCCCTACAACGGGTTGAAGGTCTAAGTTACTATTAATCGGTAAAATAAGTTAGAATATAAAGGCTCAGTTAGTCTTTACTTTCTGTTCTGTTACGAATCAGCTGATTTGTTTGTGTTATTAAAAAACCTGTGAAATTGATTAGTTGTTCTGTTCTGTTGTTCAGTTTGATAAAATCAAAAACTTGTTAAGTTATTGTAAGTGACTGCAAAATTAATAACAAAAACTACATACATATTTATATTGAAATAATCTTTTTTTTTTGATTTTAAGAATTCATAAAATTTACTTTCTTTTAATTTATGTGCATTATTGAAATAGAACAATGGACGGTGCAAAACTGATAAATTTGTCATAAATTGCTGATAAGTTGCTACAGAAAAATTAACTATTACAATTTCGTAACAGAACAGCACGGCACAGATCAGAAACAGAAAGTAAAGACTAACTGTGCCTTACTGCCTGTTTTTAGAAAACGTAAACAAGTGAGTGAGTGAGAAATTATATTGAAAACAACAATAAAAAACGAAAATTTGTTTTTGTTTTCAATATAATTTCTCACTCACTCACTTGTTTACGTTTTCTAAAAACAGGCCGTTAATTTACAATTGTATTTGTATCTCTAAATAAATAAAACAAAAACTAAAGCCTATAGTACACGGAATGTAAAAAGCCACATTCGTATGTGGTTCTGACGTAATTTTGTCGTCATCACACATCACGAACTTGCTATTGTGGCTTTGTAGTGACGTTAAAATTACCACATGCACATGTCGCTTTTTACATTCCGTGTACTGTAGGCTTAACAAATATTTGTCAAAAATATTCAACAACACGTGACCTGTAAATTGATCAAACTTTAGCATTAGTTTTAACGATTTTAATTGAATTATAAACTTTATTTGTAAGAAGATAATTGTATTATGTAATTAAGAAATTGTTGATGCTTGATCTCGCAAACGTATTTCAGAAGCAAAAAATTTTTTATTAAAACTTGTGGTATTGTCGTCAAATATTTGATTATTAACATAGCTTACGTCGATGTAGTCAAATTCATCTGTTTTTCGGTCCGTTGAAATCAGGCTTATTTCAAACAACTGAAGAAGAAAAAACGATTTTTCGTAATCGGTTTAGGATTGAAATTTGCTGGTAGAAAAATAATTATAAACCCAAATATGAAACAACCACCTTTAATACGATATTACAAATAGTAACATAAATTGGTGGCCGAATGCACTGATTGTTATTAATAAAAATTGTTGTAATAAAAAGTATATATATATAAAGGGTGGTTAAATTGTAAGGGACGATGTTGAATGTGAACCACACCTAAACGCCAAGTTTTTTTCCGAATTTTATTCGACATTTTTCAATTTCAGACTAACTCAATTTGAATCATGGAAAGATACACAATCGAGCTACGCGTTAAAGTTATTCAGGCTTATTATGAAAATAGGAAATCAAATCAAAATGCATATCGTGCAATTTTCGAAGAAAATCATCTTCAGTGGATTCGTCAATAAGCAGAATTGCCGCATATGGGCGAATGATAATCCAAGAGTGATTGTCGAAAAACCAATGCACCCACAAAAAGTGACCGTTTTGTGCGGTTTATTGGCTGGCGGCATCATCGGGCCGAATTTTTTCCCAAATGAGGCCGGTCAGGCAGTTACTGTGAATGGTGTTCGCTATCGTGAGATGATAACGAACTTTTTATGGCCCGAATTGGAAGATATGGATGTGGACGATATGTGGTTTCAACAGGACGTTGCCACTTGCCACACAGCTAACGAAACAATGGCTCTTTTGCGCAACAAATTCAATGGCCGTGTTATCTTACGTAATGGCGATGTCAATTGGCCGCCAAGATCATGTGATTTGACACCGTTGGACTTTTTTCTTTGGGGTTATTTGAAAGAAAAGGTGTACGTCGATAAGCCAGCAACAATTCAAGAGCTAAAGGATGAGATAATTCGGCACATTAACGGCATAGAACCTCCATTATGCCTCAGGGTCATCGAAAATTTGGACCATCGGATGGAGGTGTGCCGCCGTGGTCGCGGCGCCCATTTGGCCGATATTTTGTTCCATACATAATTGAGTAGTATCAATATATCATAATAAAATAAAATTACAATAATTTCCTAAATAGTTTGTGTTTTATTCAAAATCAACATCGTGCCTTGAAATTTTAACCACCCTTTATATATAATGTCCTGTGGTTCCTATTCGGAACAAAGGGCCACAACGAATCTATTCCATTCGGTCCGGTTTGATGATATACGTTTTATTTCTCCCCAGCTGAGATCGATGCGTCTAATTTCGATGTTCAATTGTCGACGCCAGGTGTGAGATGGTCTGCCTAATCTGCGGGATGTACCATGTGAATGCCCATCAATGGCAATTTTTGCTGTGTCATTTGGAGGCCTACGTAGCGTATGGCCAATCCAGCGCCATTTGCGGTTAAGTATGTCAGTATGGATTGGCTGCTGATTTGTTTGACTCCAAAGTTCCATATTGGAGATGGTGTTGGGCCAAAAAACCTTTAGGATGCGTCGAAGACATCGATTAACAAACACTTGTAGAGTGTTTACGTCGTGATCTGTTGTATTCCATGTCTCACATGCATAAAGGAGCACAGACTTAACACAAGAGTTAAAAATACGAATCTTAGTGTCCTTGGATATGGCTGAAGATTTCCATACTGACCGAAGGGTACCAAAAGTAGGATGATTTTATTACTACAAAATCTGCTCACAAGTTATCATGGGCCCAAATAAAGCTCATTCTTAGGAAAAACTTTAGTACGCCTTAAGCAGTAACGAATAATTCTACTGCAGTAAAAATTGTTCTATCACTCTACCAAATTTTGTGATGATCGGTATCTTATTTACTATATTTCCAATATAACATCACCTTCTGAAAATTACCTAAATATGTCTTATATCTTATAAGGTCAACTTAAGTTTTTTGTGACTGCAAGTCAAATCATAAAACTTTGTGATGGTCGGCCCATAATTTCAAATATGTCCCATATAAAACGAACTCTCCGAATTTAACTTCTTACGAATTAAACCGCAACAAATGTCAATAATGGTACTTATAATTTATCAAAGATCTCATATAAAGCCTCCTGAAATATTCTCGCTCTCGGTAGGGGGTATCAAAGATTCTGCACAGCCGAATTTGCCTCTTTTGCTTGTGATTATTCCATTATATTTTTTCTCACTGTGAGAGTGTATGAGTTTTTATATGAATAGAACCTCTAATGGGAGTTTGCTTTATTTTCGTTTAAGTTCTGTTAGACTATGAATTACAAAAGACGTTTTAGAATTATTGTGTTTTTATTCTCAACACAATGAATGCTTTAACGGCGTAGGGGTTTGTTTATTAAATGTAGCAATATTTTTTTTCTTTTTTATAGGGATTCCTTTTTGAATATGCCACAATAGAAATCATATGTTTTCTGTCTAACAAATTCATATAGGATAGCTGGTTAATAAAAATAATTTTTCTCATTCCTTTTAAAATGTTATATTTTAAAGTCAAAGACCTAAAGTAACATTATTCTTTCAATTTACTTTTTTTTTAATACAAAACTTTTAAGGCTAATTTTAAAGTTTTAATTCCAACTTAACAACTTTTTCCTTTTTTAAGAACGAACATGTATTTTATTTTATTAAACTTTTCTACTCTTTTAGACATTTTCTACTTCCATCTTTATTTGATATTTAAATCTTAAAATGTACTCATACAGCAACACATATAAAACTGTTATCATCTCAATATGCGCGAGATAAATGTGAATTTCATTTTGTTTGCTCAACTTTCATTAGCTACGCGAAATGTTAATGATGATGACATTTCAAATATAACAAAAAACGCGATTAAATGTTTTACTTATATTGCTAGAGAAGGGAAAGAAGATTTGCCAAAAAGCGTATATCTTAATTATATGAGAGTATATGACTGAATTTCGTAGTTTTGTGCTGAAAATTAAAATATGTTTTACGAAAACTTTAGTTTTTAAATGAAGCTACAAATAGTTTTGCTACTGTTTTGCATTTAGTATTACAGATTTTATAATACATAAAGTTAAAGTTTAGTATGAATAAAAAAATATAAGACTGTCTGTCTATCTAGTTACACATAACAGCAGACATACAACTTAACTTTTTTTACAAAGTGTTTAATTGAAATTCATTTATTTTAAAATTGGAATAATTATCTCTCATTTGACTTAATCTGTATTAGATTTAATTCGTAGTATAAATTTAATGGCATTATAACTTTAAGATATTTTACCGCAGAGTATTGTTAACTTTAAAACACCGTTTCGTATTCTATTTTAAGTTGTGACTAAAGCGAAATACCTCATCAAGAACTTCTGGTTATTTAAAAATTTAATTTTTTATATTTGCAGATAAACCCAGCTTCTCATCTAAAGGCCAGCATGAAAAACAGACGCCTAATGAGATCTATAGTGTATCTCTACTGAAACCCAACTGAGCAGATAACCTCTTTGTTTTAGCTGTAGGATCAACTTTTAACCCTCGGTCTTACACATGTTTTTATTTTCACATTCGTAACGCATGAGTCTATCCAGACCCAACCAACTTTTGAATAAATAAAAAAATTTTTTTTTATATAAATGCTATATTATACACATTTATAATTTAAATAAAATATAAAATTCATCATATGGCATAATATGCGTACTTAATATTATTATTTTTATTTATAATATGGGCATTTCCTGGGGTCGCGAACGTACGTTCGTACGCTTTTGATGTACAAATAATATAGAAAACAAAACTTTTCCTAGCATTTTTTTTTTTGCAATTCGATAGAATTTGGGTAGCTCTATGTTTAGTGCAAAAGATGGATTTCATCGAGTTTAAGTTTTCATAATGATAGTTGTAAACATGTGGTCACGAACGTACGCAAAATAGAAGTCAACTTTGGCTGACGTAGTGGAATGTAAAAATCTGCGTAATGGAACGGAATATTCAAAAGTGATTAATTTATTTCAAAAGTGTCTCCATACAGTATTTACAAAATAAAATATCTCTTTTGGTTTTTGTTTAATTGGCTTATGTACGGGTCGCAAACGTACGATTTTTCCATATGTTTTTTATTATTATCACCATGCAGATTCCCATAAATATCTTAAAATTTCCTTAACAAGCAACGTAATACTCAATTTACAATTGATTGTAATGGAGAGATTATGAAGAAAGAGTGTAACCATAACATATTTTTTGCATGTAAAATAAGTACATAAAAATGTCTTTAGAAGTAGAAAATATAAAATTTTCCAGTTTCCAGCGCAATTTCCTCAAGTAAAACAGCTGAGATATGCTATGAAACCATTCTTTTATAACAACATAGATTTTTTTATAATAATAAACAATAAAAGACGATGATTACCAACATTTTATTTTTTCATCCTGGTAGACCATTCTGGGGAAATGCCCATATACAAATTAACGTATTTTGACATATCAAAATATTTCTAACACTGACAAATAAGATCGTTTTATTTTATAAAATGTACCAATATACAACATGTTTATAATATGCAGTGCTATTTTTTTTGTAATAAAAAAGAGAAATAAAATAAATGTATTAGATTTGTGGATTTCCTTAGCAACTGAAAAATGTAATTTTAATTTCAGAATGTTGCTGACAATCTGCACACTTTGAACAAAAATTTTTTTGGAGTATATGAATATTTTATTTTCAATATTAAATAGAAACAATTCGTTTGCAAATTTTCAAGCATTCTTCTTTGCAAGCAAATACAATAGACAGCCAATGCCATAATGTCCAAAATAATGGAAAGAAAGCCAAGGTCCATCCTTTGGTGGATAGTTTTGTTGTAAAATATAGTTGACTCTGCTTCAGGTTAATCGCTTCGCCTTCACAGTATTTTAAGTAATGGACTCTTGAAAGTTAATTAACACAATTACTATTTTTTTGGCACTTATGGAGCTGCAAATTGAAAACCTCCTCGGTAGTCTAGCTGGTAGTGAGCTAGTCTATCAGCGACAAGGTTGCGGGTTCGATTCCCGCCAGAGACTCTGGCTTCTTTCCTGCAGACAAGCGTAGAGCTTCGCGGAATTAGCTTAGGGAGTTAATAATAAAAAAATCTTCATGGAATCCAAACAATGATGAGAATAGAAATAGGAAGTTTGGTAGCGTCCTGCCAAGCTTTCTTATATAAAAAAATACTGTAAAATTTGTGCGATCACAGTACGGCTTAGAGAGCTGAAGAATAACATTTTCGCCTAGAATTATGTTCATTAAAAAAAATTCCATATGTCAATTAAGTGCTGCATTGTCATCAGGTGGTCAACGTTCGCACGCTCTTCCATCGTCAAAGTATCAGTGCAATGAAGCGGTAATAAGACATCGCTCCTCTAAATATAAATGAGTTCTGTGAACGCCAAAAAATTTGAGAATACTTTTGTGTGAAATACTACCTGCCAGCAAAAATCCGATTTATACATCTCATTTTTCATACTAATTTGCTTAAGTTATGATTATAAATGTAATATTTGGTGTGCAAAACCTCTTGGGCGCCTGAATTGGAATGAAACCTTGTTCCATGTGCCAAATTCCAAAACACATATAATTATTTTGACGCAGCATATACCAACATTAAGTTGCTGCTTATTCCATTTTGGTAAATCTTTACCATTGAAATAATCATGGGCAGAGTATTTTTGACCAGTTTGTACATGTGGTTCTTATTCATCGTCCTTAGAAGCAAGCAATTCATTTGGTTTTATGACCAAATTATTTTCAGTACCGGATGAATCGTTCTTATTTGGAACGTAATCCACATCACCATTCTGTTCAGCTGTGAACGGTTGAATTTCATAACCTTTCTCAGAAGCTTTATTATGTTCTAAGTCATTAGCCTGCGTCTTCATAAGCAAATTTCAGCATCTGAACTTGAGTTACTAGTACTAGTACTTATTGGTTTTTTTTCGAATTGAGAACTAGATGGAGCTACTAGTTGTGTGTTTAATAAAATTAAAAAAATAATAGATAATTTACAAAAAATAATTAAAAACAGCAAGAAAGAAAGTTAAAAATACGGCATCTTAATTACAAAATATATATGGGTCTGGCCAGACCTAATGTGTTACGAATCTGATGTGTGCAGTAAAATATTCGAATAAGTTTCCTTATATATCCTTTCCAGGATATAATTTTTCAGCTGTTTACAGAAAACTAAATTCTAGAAGGGTGCCTGGAATTTTAAGTCCCTACTTGAGTTTTAAATATTTTAAAATAACATTTGAAATTGAAAAAGGTCTGGCCAGACTTATGAGTAAGACGAAGGGTTAAGTCAGCAGCTACAAAAGAAAATCTTTCCTGCATAAAAGCTGAACGTACTCAATTATACGGCTGTTTTATGCCTCTCCTACGTTTGACAAAAGTGTTGACTAGTCCAACTAAAGTCTATTTTCTCAAACAAGTGCCACCAAACATTAGCCTAAAATTCCTTTGAGATCGCGACGCACAATAGCTTTCTTTAATGGAAAAAGCATGAAACTATGCCAGATCGCATGTTAAACGCACCAGTTTCCGAGCACCATAAAATAAATCTGTCTTTTTGCGATTTCCAATCGTGCGATTTTTGGAACATGGCCGTTTGTCTTTTTATTTATTTACAGCTATTCGTTTCTAGCAGCCGTACCTAAACAAGAGCGGAAAGCGTTTTCTAGCTGTCAATCATGCCCATATAATTTGTACACAGAAAAAAATAAAAATTAATTTCAATTAAAAAATTTGTGATATTAATTAAAAAATTAATTAAATTTGCACCAGTAAACAAATAATAATAAAAGCATCAATTAAACCAGTTAATAGTATTAATTAATCATTTAATTCACTTGATTAAAAGTTGAATTCACTTGATTAAATTTTTAGTTAAAACCGATTATATTTTTGATTAATGCTTTTATTAAGGAAACATTTTCGAGAATTTTTTCTGTGTATGAAGCATCCCTAAATAGCGCGGCGTCAACGCTTTACAATTGGAAAATCCGATTTTGACAGCGCGTTTAATAGTGAAGTTAGCCGCTATTGTTAATAAATAATGGCAATTTAGCTATTTTTATTCAATCTAGCGGGTTTTCTCTTCTTTTTATTTCTATTATGTTGGTTTTATTAAACAAAAAAGTTAACACTGTGACGCTCTTGTTTATGTATTGTATATTAGCGTAAAAGCTAACCGAAAGAAAACGTCCCGCCTTCCGCTCGTGTTTAAGTACGGCTGTAAGTTGTAAAAAAATATTATTTTATTTCTTAACAAAGAGTATCAAAGATTCGGCCCGAGCGAATAATGAACTCTTATTTGTATATTTTTTAAATTTATGTTTAAATATTTTATTTTTTTCTGCCTCTTTTCTTTTAAACAAATATATCCAAATTCGTTTGGAAATCATTCAATGGAATACATCAATAAAATTAATTTTTTTTTAGTTATTTAAATTAAATTTTACCTTTTTTTTAGTTTTTTTTTTTAATACTGTTGTTTCAATTACAATTTTCATTTAATTCAACAAAAGACAAACTATATTTTCACAAGAATTTGCTTATTTTTTTTAGTAGGCAGTTAATTTAAATTAAGACACGTTTTATATTTTTGTGCGCATTTTCTTTAAAAAATTTAATAAATTCTCAAATGAAAATGCTTGTGGTCATATATAAAATTAACTAGGAAACTTTTACGCAATAAAATATCCTTTGGAAATTGAAAACCTTTTCTATTACCTACACATGCCAATGTATTATATACTGTTGTATGTATGTATATGTGCAAATATTTCTCTAAGCCCACGCTGCACATTGGTTGAAGTTCATAGAACGAGCGGCAAAAAAAAGAAGAAGTTGTCGAAGGATAATGAAACTTGCCACTTATGCATTTTTTGTTTGAATCAAGAAAAAATTTAAAAATCAAAAAGATCCGCTGAATTTTCAAAAATATCTGCCTACTTTTACTTTTACACCCACTTCCCATACAACTTGTATTTAAAAAGTGGCAGTACTCCCTTGATTTGTAATGCATCAACTCAATTTTCACAAAAAATAAATATTATAATTGTAGAATGGGCTCCTGAAAAAATATACCTGATTCGCCCACTTACTCAGCTCAGCTCCCATGTAAAGTAAAAATTAAATTTTGACCTACGGCATTGTTTTTTGGTACATAGAATTTTTAAACACTTATAATCATTTGTGTGAATTTTGAAAAATATCCGCCCACTTTTACTTCCACTTCCCATGCAACTTATATTGAAAAAGTGATACAACTCCCTTGATTTTTAATGCATCAGCTTAATTTTCACAACAAATAAATATTTTAATTGTAGGCTCCTGAATAAATATAACTGATCCACCCACTTTTATGCCCACCTCCCATAGAAAAAACAAATAGAAATAACATGAATAAGTAATTTAAGCACAGTCTTTTAATAATTTTTTAACATCATTATCGTACTCCAATTTTTTGATTTGCGGCTGTGAGCTAAATATATTTATAAATGGGTCTGAAGACAATAAAAGATTATGCATTACGTCTTCATTAGTGGATACACGTCCTATTCTTAGCGAATGATGTAGTCTATCGGTTCTATAGTCTTTATTCCTCGCTTCCTGAGCTTCCTAAGACAACATACCTGATAAAAATAAATTCAAATTCAATTGAAGCTTATGCTTTTTTTTAACAATGAAATATATCTATAACAATTAACACTATTGACTAGTGTGTATATTACAGTATGTAATAATTTTAAACAGTAAAGAATTATGGCAACAAATACAAGCATGAACGACAATTCATGTTTTGTTACTTTATCATTTTATAGTTTTTACTGTTTTTTTCGGAAAGGAAAAAGTAGAAGCAGCTGAATTTAACTTTTAGCTGAGACTTCAAGCTGTAGTTTAACATCTTTCGTTAAACAGCGCTCCACAGCGCTAAAAAGATGCAGTCCACTAAAATTGATGAGCATTGAAATTTTGATGTTGTTTATATTTTGTTTTACGACATTTTTTATATGGCACTCTTTCCAACTTTTTTTAATGCAAATCTCATCTATGACAATTGTTATTATCGAAAATATACAACAAAGTCAAATGATAAGTTTACTGTGATTGTACCAAAAGATTGAATATGCTGTAAATTTGCATGTAATTTTAAACAAGCGAACATATATTAACTTTGAGCGTGTCTGTCGAAACAAATAATAAATATATCAGTCTTATATTAGGGAATCATAATATTCAGACATCTGACAACAACATACCAAAAAATTATCGAAATCGGCGAACATGAAAAATATTAATTAATGCCGCTCGTGAACCAATGTGCGCTGTATTCTTGTGCAGGAATTTACATCAGTATTTTACCCACATCGCAAAGGAATTCATAACATGAGAGTGGCAACTATTAAACACCTACAAAAGTTACATTAATATTTTCACTTACAGGGTTTTTCGAGTTATAGTGTTATTTTTTATGGTGTTTTATTTCGTTCGTTAGATGTTTTTTGTTTGTATTTTCTTTTTAAATATTTAGTTACTAAGAAACAAGATCCTGTCATTTAATTAAAAATATCGCCACACTGTAGATCAAAAATTGTTTGCAAGGTGGCGTTCATAACAATTAGACCTAGTGGCAGCTACATTATGGCTAATCTTACAATAGGATCTAGTTTTAAGCCTTGAAAGGTTGGTCTATGCTGGTCTTAAAATTTAAAAAGACTAAAATATCTGCAAATATTAAGTTTGCCACATAACGATAGCAGAGGTATAGTCGAGTTAAAGTTTTGTATTTTTTATCTATAGTAGTAATAGGGACGGACGAAGTGGGTCCCAAAATAGAACACTTGGAGTAAATGAAATATTCTAAACCTAAATTAAATGAAATCTGGGGCCTAATTCTGGCAGTCGTGATCGAGAACTTTCTCGATTCGAAAGCAATTTTATTTCAGTCGATACTGAACGCATCGAAATTATTTTTCAGTATTGTGAAACTCAAATTAATGCTTTACAACCCTGTAAAAATAATTCCGACTCGTTCAGTATTGACTGAAATAATTAGATATTAAATTGCTTTCGAATCGAGAAAGTACTCGATCACGAATGCCAGAATTAGGCCCCTGTTAATTTAAATCTACTAAAACACTTGTTTTAAATATAGTTAATTTAAAATTTGTATTTTGTTTTTATCAATATTTGCTTATTTGCGGAAATTTGCTTTGCAAAAATTTTTACAATTTAAGCCGCCTTCCTCACAGCTTTTAGCTTTGCAGTTAACAAAGTCACGTATTCCTAAACGCAACCGTGAAAACTTCAACAAAATATGATGTTCGTAAAGCCATCTGTCTAAATTGACGATGTATTTGTTTTGCAGTGCTGTAAAGTATAATTGCTTGATTAAAACACTGCTTTGACAATGCATATAGACTGATTTCTGATGGCAGGAATACAGGGATATAATAAGTCTACCTTTGTTTTCATGTCTTGCAATAGCACAGGCCGGCCAGCAAAAGTCGAAATCCTTAAAAAGTCGAAATCCTTAAACTAACGCATACTTTTCTACTCAGAATATCCTCATCACATCAAAAAAATTATAAAAAAAATCACAAAAAAAAAACAAATAAAAATGGCGAAAATACCAAGAATACCATGACTTTAGGTTAAGATATCTCAGAAAAGAAACAAGACATTACTTTACGGTTAAACATTTATTTTAAAGGTAATTGGGAGGACTTTCCGAGGACGACATATCAGGTTTTCTAAATAAATGTTCAAATATGACAAAAAGCCAGGCTTTTTTTTAATTTTAAGCGAAGAAGAGAAATTCTGAGTACAGATTCCGACTCAGCGCAATTTAAGCCTTTAGGAAAGAATACTCTGGTCAGGCGCGGATCCAGGTTGAGCTTGAGGGGGGGAAATTTTGTATGATACAAAAAAGTAAAAAAGTTGTTTTTAAAAGTTTATTAAAAACAATATGTGTATATTAAATTAAAAAAAAACTCAACAATTATTTTAAATAAAACATAAGATCAGTTTAATATAAATTAAAATAAATTAATCTTTTCAAATAAGCAATTTATGATTTCCTTGTGAGGCAAATTTAGATAGAACAGTCTATTTTCTGTCATTGTTGATCTGAACCATGTTTTTATTCGACGAAGGGTGGGAAATAAACTCCCGCACGTAGCATTACTGACGAGCATTGAAACGAAAATTTGAAATATTTTTCTTAGATTTGGGTAGTTATCTTCACCACAGTTTATTAAAGCTTGTATATGCTTTATCTGATAGATTTTCGGATATTTTCCATATTTGTTGCCAATGCAACAGTTCAGGCCCAAGTTAAGATGTTAGTAGGTGTTTATTTATTTTATCAAATATAATCAGCTCATCAGCTAGTTGTGGTTTTAAAAGTTTTGTATCTGTATATGACTTGATTACACTTGATTCTACAATAAATTCAATAAGAAGAATGTAACCTACAACTCGGTAGTAATCTTTAACATTTTGGATGTGATTATTTCGTTTAAATCTTGTCTTTTCGATTGGAACCTCGATTTGAACGCAAATAACTTAAACTTTTTTAAAAATCGGTTTAAATTGTTCTTGGGCTTTATTTCTTTTCCAGACACATAATTAAAGTTTTGATAAGGCTTGATCCTTTTTGAAGATCTATATCGTGCTTTTGTAAAATGATACTAAGCGGCTGTGTTGCAATAAGTATAACACTTAAAATGTATATTCCGCAAATAAATTCAAAAGTACTAAGTGAGTTCCTTAATATAAGGCTCTTGATAAAGTATATCAGATATTTTTCCCAAAGCTTCTACTATACGATGTTCACTTGTTGCAAAGTGTTAAATTGAGTAATGACGGTCCACCCATCTTGTCTCGCTTAGCACCCAAATACTTTGCTTAATTGGAATGATTATATATACAAAATTTTGTCGTTTCTTTAACAAATGATTCAACTTTTTGTATTAATGGCACTTTATTGCTTTAAGAAATTAAGTTGTGTGATTTATGGGAATAGCAAGGCGTTTGTATTTCTATTTGTAGCTCTATTTTCTGCTGACATCAGAGGCCACCCATCTGTTCCAGCTCCTACACATTTTTTTAGGTCAAGACCAACATTTGTCAAAACTTTAAGAACTGTTGATGATAGTGCCTTCGCATCCATTGACACATCAACGTCATCAATATCCTTTGAAGCCTCTTCAAATGCGTTTACAACAAAGCCAATAAATTCTTCCCTAACAACTTTTTGTTGTATGTTGAAATATTTTAAAGATAAGGAAATCTGGCTTTTCCTCGACAAATACGTGCTTTCGTCAAAAATTATCGTATAGAATTTTCATTCATATAACACATATATACATAAATATTGCATATACTAAGGCTTATTAATAATTCAACCGCACGCATTATCAAGTCAAACGTTTAGTCTTTGAATATAGATGGCACCTGCTGGGATTGAATGTAAAAAAATAAGTTTTTGAATACGGTAAACTAGATCTTTCATTTGAAATATCTTATAAATACCCTAGAGGGAAGCGAACTGACACCAAAGTAGTTCCGTGATAGGTCTTTGGTGGTAGAGACCGGTTCTAGTTCTAACACTTTATATGAATAAGACCTATCACTTTTACATGGGGTTGTCATTGGAGGGGGTCAATTGACACCATTTGACCAGTCCCACATCTATTCTCAATGAACGTGTTTAGTGTTAGTTACTACAATGTAGTATTATTTCAATAAAACAAGTCCTAGAATTAGATTCAATAACTGAATTTTAGAAAGTCCCACAAAATGTATCTCACCACAGGTATAGACTTTACTGTAATTATTACTTTTTCTACCTTTTTGTTCTTCATAAACCAGTTAAATGATTGGTTCTCCTTTCACTGGTCACTTTTGTACTTGTTCTATTTTCACAAATCCCAGCCCAGTCTGTTGGACCAATTGACATAATTTTCCCGCAGGGTGACTATTAGCATTAAGATTTGGATACTTATTAAAAATTTCGTTAGAGATTCAATAAAAAAAAACAAAAAAATACTTATTGAAAATTTCGTTAGAGATTCAATAAAAAGAAGAAGAAAAAAACCTTGCTGGGATTTCCTAAAATTTTGTACATTAAAAAAAATATTATTATTAGGAATTCTTGTATTATCAAAATAAAAAAATCATATTTTTATTATTTATGGGGGGGGGGGGGTAATTTCCTGAATCTGGTCCATGGGTTAACAATTTGTTGGCCCGTGTAATCGACAGTAAAGTGGCAAGAATTAAAATTCAAATTTGTAAAGAAACTAGAAATATAATTCTAAACTTAAAACAAATCAGGCCAATTTAATTTTTTTTTATTATATAAGCGAGAATTTATAGCAAACCAGTCCTAGCACCAAAATACTCTGTGACATGGCTGATTATCAATGAAACCAGAAATATGCAATTGCATGCTTTTCCTTTTGCGATCAATGAAGGTAAAAACAGTATATTTATCCGTTTTAAAGCTTCTTAGGGATTTTGGCATCGATTTGTTAGTGCCTGTGTTTGCATATTTTACCTTTTGCAGCATGTTTTTGCATAATTTAGTTAAAAGAATTTTTTGCAGAATTTTTTAGGTTTATAGTGCACATTTTACCTTTTTTAAGCATACTTTGGTACATGTTTAATTTGTTTAGATGCCTAAAAATTCTTTCTATCTGTAAGCCCTAGGTGTTGGATGAATTTTACCATATGCGTATTTCATACATAAAATATTCAATCTTCACTTGTAAGCTAATACAAGTTGTCTTTAAACATAAAGGTTTTTTTAAACTGCGACATTTAATACATAAGCAAATTATATATGTACATAGCAATCTAGACCCATTTTCTAGTATACCGTTCACCTCAGAATCACTTTTTTAAGTGATTAAACGATGTTCATGCGTCCGTCTGGCTGTCCATGTAAATCTTGTGCACAAAGTACAAGTTGCACTTTTGCAGATAATTTGATAAATTTGGTAAATACGTTTTTATAAAACTAAGAGCCAAGCCTATGGTGAGAATCGGTCTATAATTTCACATAGTGCTATACAAACTTCTTTTCGAAATAAACTATTTGTGCCATAAGCCATCTAATTTTATTTTACTGGAAATTTAATTTTTTTGAAAGCGGTTGACATTTGCTTTAATATAAAACGAAATTTATCTATTTATTACATAGACTTTGAACTTTTGGTAGTTTACGTCAATAATAATACCAATTACTAAAGACGACTGGTTTTTGGCTACGACATTCATAATAACGACGAGTATTCGGCACATTTTACTCTTATATGAAATCTAAACTTATAAGATAATTGTTTTGCCCATCGGTTCCAAATAGTGTGCAAACTCAAAAATTCGTCTTTAAATACTGTGGTGTATGGGGTTTTGTGGTTGTAATTTTAGACTTGTTTTTTTAAATGCAAAAAATTAATGCATATTTTGTTTTGCTGCAATTTTTTGTTTTTGGGGCATAATTTTAACAATTTTTTTTTTTTGGCATATTTTCAAGTTTTTACTGCATAGTTAATGCGCATAAAACACTTTTTTTTGAGCATATTTCTGGGTACCCAGCTGATTCTTTTAATTTCTAATTTACATCTTGACTTAGAGAATTTCTAAGGAACTTATTTAACTTGAAAAGCTCTATAGTGTTAAAGACAGGGACATAACATTTATAACCAATATTTGAAAAAATCCTGAAATAATAATTTATCACGAATTTTTAAAACCTGCTCTCTGAATAATTGTTACAAATAACCAATATTTTTTTGGTCTTTGATAACCGTTATAGTTTGTTTTTGTTTTTTTTTGGGCTTCCATAACCATTACAAAAGACTCTTATTTTTTTTTGGTCTTCTATAACCATTATAAAAGATTTTAGTTTTTTTGGTCTTCCGTAACCATTACAAAAGATTTTTATTTTTTTTCGGTCTTCCATATCGAATTTCACACAAGTTTTATGAAAATATTCGTTGGAGTTCAGCCAATGACACTCCTAATAAAATCTATGAAACAGAATTAATGAAACTCTTTACAGAAACAATAAATCGTCAGGTAATGAAGCATTTTATAGAATCTATGAAACAGTTTCATAAAAGTCATTCCTAAAAAGATCTTCATTAAATTATCATTTTTATTAACATTTGTATTACTAGCAATATTTGCACCATGACTGTGTGGCATAATTGGTTTCTTTTTTAAAAAATTTGCGGATCCTTACCAAAATCATTAAAAAAAAGTTCGTCCTTGTGCAAATATAAGTCAGTGTGCGAAATTTTATAAAAATATCTCAAGATTTGCGAACTGTAGCGTGGTTATAGAAGACAGAAAAAATAAAAATTTTTTATAATGATTATAGAAGACCAATAAAAATAAAAAGCTTTCATAATGGTTACCAAAGACCAAAAAAAATAATAATCTTTCATAATGTTTATGGCAGAACTATAATTTTCTGGGTAATTAAAAATTATTATTACAGGACCAATTTTTTTTCAGTTATTTTTTCCATAACCTATTGGATATTTAAAAAATAATAACAGTTATTTCGAGTCCCTGGCTAAAGATCGTAATTTTAATTAACATACATCTAACATAATATTCTACTTTTAAATTAAGACAGCTCTTAAAAAGACACCTTGTAAATACATGTTAGTAAGTATGTACTCATACGTTATAAATTAAGGACAAGCTATGCGGCTTAAACGTCTAAAATATTTACTCGACGACAAACTGACTTGTCAAGCAAATAAATGATTTAGAGGATACATTTTCCCATATGTGTAGCATGCTGTCTAGACGAGACACACATTTATCAATGTAAATTTTATTTATTGAATTCTAAATTAAATGCAAATTCAACAATAAACTTTGTAACATAAAAATACATTCGCACTCTAATGAAAATTTTAAGTAACGAAAAAATAAGGGTAAATATAAAACATATGATACCCTACACATCACAATATTAAGAGATACATTTTCAAGAAAGTACCCTACCTCGGATTCGTTGGAAATCATGGAATCGGAAACACAAAATTACATATACTTAAAATAAGATTCTTTTTGTGCCGACTACCGTCTAGATATCAGCATCTGTATGAGATTTTTGTCGTCGTAAAGTGATTTTAAGTAGGAGGCTTATATGGCACTTATGGTGAACTCTGGACCTTATATTTTATATGAATACAAACATTAATATGAAAGTATTAACAGCCATTTATATTAAAGCTACGGTCACACTTGGCAAATATTTGACGAACAAAACGGGACCAGAATGGAAACTAAAATATATCATCCTTACCCAATAAAAATTTCATCATTTTGCGAAGCACTAATAGTACATTTTAAAAAATAAGCGCGCAATTATGCGCTTCGTAATAAGACATACAGAAATGCAGTAAAGTAAGTGAAAGAACTCTCAACAACTTTTATAAAAAACAAAAAAAAAAAAAAAAATCATGTGCCACGGCATTCCCTTACTACGAAGCAGGTTTGTAAAGGAGAATACTGAAAAATAACTGTATCAAAACATTCAGTGTGTAAAGCTGATCGTTACATCCAATAATTTTTATATGCGCTAAATAATGCGCTTTATGTGTCAAAAATGTATTGCTTCAAAATGGGAACTCGCCATATAAAATTCATGTCTTCCGTAAGCGCAATGGTAAGCAAAACTTTTATGTTTCTCCCTTACAAACCTGCTTCGTTGGAAGCACCATTTTTTATTGGGTTGAATTCCAATATTTATTTTGATTATAATACCAAATCTTTTAATCTCACTAACTTTTAACGAAAGTAGTGGTTATGCTTATTTGGTCAAATATTTAATAAGTGTGAACATAGCTTAAGTGTGGTATTTCTATGTCAAATATGGACCGGGTTTTGTAAAATTTGGAAAGATGATTTAAGTTGCAATATGTGTGGCCCAAAATTTATCTTAATACCAACTAGGTGGAGCGATTATTCGATTTTTTTCAAAAACCGTTTATCGAATATTCCGAAAACTTGCTATTTAAAAAAAACGGTTTTCAGTTAAACATTTTAAAAATAACCGCTTTACTGGTTTTAATTCGAATACATAAAAATACAAAAATCAAATAAGTTTTTATAATAAAAAGTTAATTTGTATAAAAACAAAACAATTCACGATGGTAAGTAACTAATATAATACATATGACTTAAGGTATGTTCAGACCTAACAATTATTTGACGATAAAATACAAAAAAAAGCGTGACCAGTAAAATTTTTAAACTTTATTTTTGACAATTTCTTTTTATTTACTTAACTTAATGTCTATAACTTATTTTGTACAGCCAAAGTAAGAATAAAAATTCCCCGGGAGTTTTTTCCCTTTTCCCATTTTTACAATTTTTTATTATTATTTTTCCTAATTTCCTAAGCTAATACCGCGAAGCTCTTCGCTTGTCTGCAGGAAGGAAACCAGTGTCTCTGGCGGGAATCGAACCCGCAACCCCGGCGCTGATAGACTAGCTCACTACCAGGTAGGCTACCGGAATAAACATAGAAAAAATGGGAGATGGGAGAAATCTGACGGGGAATTTTTATTTATAATTGGGCTGATAATGTAATTAAGAAACTGTTAAATAATGTTTGCTCTAGCCAAACGTTTTAAAAAAGCAAACCATTCTTTTAGAAAACTAGTGGTTACGTCACTACATCAAATATTTAATAGGTGTGAACATAGCTGTACAAATTTAAAAAAACTTTGGTTTTAAAAAATTATAGGAATTTAAGAAATTTGTTATTTAAGATATTCTCCCAAATTTATTTTAAATGAGTTATAATTTGTTGCTGCACAGAAAAATGAAAAACCAACTTTAGTTAACGTTTTTGTTAGAAATTTTTACTATTAATTAAATTATTTACTTATTTTCCACCTGCAAACAAATTGATCATATCAATTAACGCATTTGTAAGTTTGAGCTTTTCTTGCTGTTCAGTTTCAATCAATAGGTTTAATTGAAATTTGACCACCAGTAAAAGAGGCCATATAAAACGTAAACACAAATTAAAATATTTTTTTCAATCAACACAGTTAATTGAAACACTTAAAAAATTGTTTGAGAATTTAAAATATTTTGAAGTTTGTGTGTATGTTTTCATATTTGCAAATAAACACACAAACATTTTAATTTTTGTTTTCAATTAAGGCAAATTAATTGGAACAATTAAAAAATTGTTTAAAACAGCATTATAGTGTTAATTTAAAACATTTTGGTGAAAATTTTTTCTGTGTGGTTAAGCATGTCTATATGAATCAGTAGACTTCAACAAATTTTTTTTTGTTTCAGCATTATAGAAACGAATAGTAACATGAATGTGCTTTTTGTATGAAATATCTTTCAATTCGTCGCTCACAATTTAAGACCTTCCACGACATTGTTTGATTCCTTCAATTTTGATTTAAGTTCTTAGTGTTTTAGTAAATAAAACTGATGAATTTTCCCATTTCGTTTATTTCGCCGGTATGTTGTATTTTTAAGCGGACAAACCGTCCTCGGTAACACGACATGCTAATATTTCACCCAATAAATTTTTTCAGCATATTTTAGTTAAGTATTATTTGCAGTTTGAACAGTCCGCTGAGTATAACACCCCTCTTTATTTACACCCCTCTTTATTTACTTTTCGTCGATTTTGAACGGGCATTCGACACTATGTCCCGAAACTCTATGTGGTCTGCATTAACCTACAAGGGAATTCCTGATAAAATAGTAAACATGATACGTGAGCTATATAGGGACGCTCAATGTAGGGTACGTTTCAATGGAAATGAGAGTCGGTCATTTGTTCCAGGCACAGGTGTGCGTCAAGGCTGTGTCCTGTCTCCAACGTTGTTTTTGCTACTGCTCGATTGCGTATTGGAACAAACCAACAGAGATGCACCATTCGGTATTCGTTGGACATTGTCTGATTTTCTTATGACATAGACTATGCCGATGACATATGTCTAATGGCCCATCGTTTCTCGGATATAGAAGCTAAACTTACAAGTCTGTCTGAAAACGCCAAAAAAGTTGGTTTAAAAATTAAAATTAGTAAAACAAAACTTATGCGAATAGGTACAGATATCGTTACCCCATTAATAAATAATGACCAACGTATTGAATATGTGGATGCTTTTTGTTATCTTGGTAGCAAGATAACTAAGGATGGTGGTTCTAATGCTGACGTTACTGATCGCATTAATAAAGCTCGAGTAGCCTTATTTTCCTTATCTAAAATTTGGCGAAGAAATAATATTTCTCGGAAAACCAAAATCCGCATTTTTAACTGCAGTGTGAAGTCAGTATTTCTTTACGGCTGCACCACATGGAGCTTAACGCAAGCTACCAATAGAAAAATTTAAACTTTCATCAACAAATGTATAAGACAGATCTTTAACATCCACTGGCCAGATCGTATTTCAAATGAAGCTCTGCTCCAAAGAGCAAACTCCTTGCCAGTACACATTGATATTCGTAAACGGAAGTGGACGTGGATAGGCCACATATTGCGAAGACCACAAACAGAAATTGCAAGAACAGCCCTCGACTGGAACCCCCAAGGACAACGCCGCCAAGGTAGGCTCCGTAACACCTGGGTTCGTTGCCTTAAACAAGAATGTTTACTTGCTCGAGTACCCTGGAATCAAACAAAAACAATTGCCAGAGATAGAATCAGATGGAGAGAATTTGTTGACGCCCTATGTTCACACTGAACTTTATTTAAGTATTTATGGTGTTCAGAAATGTAATTATATTTATATTTAGATAAATAAAGGACATATGTATATATATTATTTGCAGTCTATTAAGAACTACTTGGAACAGAGTCAGGTTTTACTTGGCGCATAGTTATGTCACGCTTTTAGAATAATTAAAGGTGATTAATAAGTCGTTACGTTGAAGAACCTTTGCAACTTATCATTTTATTTTATTTATTTTAAGCTCCTTTGTATTTTAAAAGAGTACGAAATATCACCAGAAATGACATCATCATACAAATATATGTATATAATATTAAGGCCCGTTTTCACGACTTAACGATAGCTAAATGTAGGAAGTTATCGAACAGATAATGAGCTTTTAATTATCACAAGTTCCCTTTAATCTAAAAGTGAAGGATAAGCTTAAGAGAGGAACGTTCTACCTTTAACTTTTGTCGTAAGGTTTAGATTTGAGATTGCCATATTATATTCACATATTTTTTATATATGGCAACTCCAATTATTCGTATATTTTGTAAATGTAAAAAAAGTACGTAGTTGCCAGTTTGTATTTTTATTTTGGCAAAAATAATCGGTATTTTCTTTAGTATTGCCACTTTTTTAAAAATGTTAAGTTTATTTTATACAGAAGTTGTGAAAACGAAAAATAGTTGAAGGTAACTTTATTCCTCACTAGTGCTAAAGGTACCGTTTACTATTTCGAACTTTATAGGTAAGTCGTGAAAACGGGCCTAAGAATACTGTCAAATTGCTAATTATTTTCTAAGCTTAAATTTTTTTTTTGTATGTGGTATTTTTAAATGTTTTTGGTTTTTGTTACAAGAATACACGCTTATATAAGCGATTTGTATATACATTGCTCATAATGTTTTTTGACTTTTGTTATATTTTGTTTTGATGTTCTTTATGAAAAGTTTCTTTGCCCAATATTCAATTTAAAAATACTTCAATTACGGGTAAATTTATATATAACAAAAGTAAGGAAAACGTATATAAATTACACATTACAAAATTAACCGGTTTATTTTACCAAAATAACACTTCTCCTTCTTTGGTGCTGTGGTTATAAAAATATTTTCTACATTATGAAACTGTTAAATAATAAATAAATTTCCAAAATTTTTTTAAATATGTTTTAATAATAATAAAAAAAAACTTAACCTTACCTAAATGAAATGTTATATTTTATTTAAACACATCTTCAAGTTATTTTCCTAAACAAAAAAGAACTTTAAATTATTTAATTTATATTTATTGAAAAGAAAAAAAATGACTGCTCTGTTACTTTGTGTCTGGCATCGAACATTATTTTCTACATTTACACGCATGTGTTTGTGCTAATGTTGAATGTTGAATGTCATAAAAACAAGAGAAAAAGGACATGGAAGAAAGGTTCTGTGAGTAAAGTATTTTCAATGCTTTGCCATCTCATGTTAAACTGGGGAGTTGTAAATGAAATAGAAAACGTACAAAAACACTAAAAGAAACATAATCAGTATTTTGTTTGTTTGGGAATATTTTTTGCAAGTAAAAAGAGCATTAAGTAAAATAATAACTCTAACTCAGTTTTTTATACTTTTAAGATGTTAGAGAAGTAATGAAAAATTAAAAATTTAAAAGGTTTGAAATGCTAAAGAATTTTTTTAAGTTTTTATTAAGAGTTTAATATAATATTAAGTAAGGTGTAAATACAAAATATAAAAAATAATTTTTTGAATAAAAGACTCTAGTTTGTTTACAATAAATACATTATGGGAAATTTTTAGACTTTTAGACAGAATAAAAGCATTTGCAGAATCGTTTAACAGCCTGTTTCTAATAATATTTAAGAATAGTCCTGTCAATGAGAAACACGTTCACTTTCTACGAATATTGGCCTTATTGTCAAAAAAGCATAATCAGGTGTGTCACAGAGACCAAATTGGTACGAAATTAGAAAACGTAAAAATTTTTCGATTTGAAATTGTTTCAAAATATTGAGGCGAAATTACTAATTTGGATTAAATTTTAAGGGCCGATGTTGAATGTGAACCACACCTAAACGTCAAGTTTTTTTTCTGCATTTCATTTGACATTTCTCAATTTCAGACTAACTCAATTTGAACCATGGAAAGATACACAATCGAGCAACGCGTTTAAGTTATTCAGGCTTATTGTGAAAATGGGCGTTCAAACCAAAATGCATATCGTGCACTTCGTGATTTTTTCGGTCAATTTAATCGTCCAAATGTGCGTACAATCGGAAAACACCTGCAAAAATTTGAGCAAGCCGAGTCTGTAGGATGTAAAAACACCCAGTGCATGCTCGTACAGTTCGTACTGCAGAAAATATTGCTGCTGTTCGCGATAGTGTGGCTAAATAGCTGCCAACCTCAACTCGTCGTCGTGCCCAACAATTGCAATATAACGACTTGCATTAACACGCTTACAAAGTGCAATTTGACCATTCCAAACGTCGTCAATATTCAGAATGGTGGCAAAAAATTGCAAAAGTGGATGATAAATTTTTGAAGAAAATCATCTTCAGTGATGAGTCACATTTTCACCTCAGTAGATTCGTCAAAAAGCAGAATTGCCGCATTTGGGCGAATGATAATCCAAGAGTGATTGTCGAAAAACCAATGCACCCACAAAGAGTGTGCGGCATCATCGGGCTGTATTTTTTCCAAAATGAGGCCGGTCAGGCAGTTACTTTGAATGGTGTTCACTAACTTTTTATGGCCCGAATTGGAAGACATAGATGTGGAGGATATGTGGTTGTAACAGGACGGAGGCACTTGCCACACAGCTAACGAAACAATGGCTCCTTTGCGCGACAAATTCAATGGCTGTGTTATTACACGTGTTCGCGATGACAATTTTCCGCCAAGATCATGTGATTTGACACCGTTGGACTTCTTTCTTTGGGGTTATTTGAAAGAAAAGGTGTACGTCGATAAGCCAGCAACAATTCAACAGCTAAGAAATGAGATAATTCTACACATTAACGGCAAAGAACCTCAATTATGCCTCAGCGTAATCAAAAATTTTGACCATCGGATGGAGGTGTGCCGCCGACAATAATTTCCTAAAT
The DNA here is from genome assembly GCA_963931875.1 of Pollenia griseotomentosa. NCBI lineage: Eukaryota > Metazoa > Arthropoda > Insecta > Diptera > Polleniidae > Pollenia > Pollenia griseotomentosa. The sequence goes on from OZ007563.1 coordinate 80,772,898, forward strand.
AATTTGTGTTTTATTCAAAATCAACATCGGCCCTTAAAATTTAACCACCCTTTATAAGAGAAACTTAAAAAAAACATTGCAAATGATAGAGAATCCTGTTGTTTCTTAAGTTGTGCCTTGAAAAATAGACAAAACCTTTTAAGATAACAAAATTTTTCTATTTATTAAGCTTCGTACATTCTACGGTGGGCAGATCTTACAATGTTGTCATTAAATTTGCCTAGAAATATCTTGCAACTGTGTGAATATTGTAAGTTCATTTTTTTTTTGGCAGATGAGTAAAATTAATGCATCTAACAATGGTACCGTTGTCAGAAAAGTTACAAAATTGTAAGATTTGACCACCGTCTGTACGAAGCTTTGCAGTAAACAAACTTAACAATAAAAATGTGAAAATAAACAAAACAAGCATCGACTAATTTTTTTTGTTATTTTCTGTATTCTATGTATAGTAGTGCAATTATTGAAGCACAGTGCATATTGATATTTAGCAATTTTTCAAGGAAAAAAATGGAATAAATTTTTTAATTTTTTTTGGAAGTGTTTACAATGAAGCTGTGTAATAATAATATCATATTTAATAACAAAAAATCAAAGTTTCGATATTTTTTCGCATTTATGAAAACGTACGAAAGCTGAAGAAACAAACCATGAAAATGTGGAAATTTTCACTATCGTAAAAATTCTGTGGCATACCTGAATATATTCTCTGGAGACATACACTTTTTCACCACATTTTCTTTGAATCAAATCAGAGTTTTCTTTACTGATTGCTGCATTTAGAACGTTATCAAATTGAAATTTTTTCAAATTTGTCAACATCATAGTAATTACTACATTTTCAGGATCGAATCCAAAAAGTATTTTATGCATAACCAGGGTTTAAAAAACTGCAGTCGAAACTAAAAACTGTCAAACGGAAAACGAAAACTTCGGTACAACTTTTCGATTTTTGAGTTGGGTTGACAGCGACTGTTTACATTTAATGAATCAGAAGTAAAAGCAACAGGTTTGTTTTTTGCTAATCACATATGAAGAAGTGGAAAAATAGCAGTTTTTCTACTCTGACTGCAGTTTTTTAAACGCTGGCATAGTTAAATAAAACAACCCTGCAGGAAATGTCACTAGTGAATCTGTACTGATTCACTATTGACACAGTCACCAGTACTAGTGACTTATTATACCCCAGACAATGTTATTTACTATAGACATTTAACATATGCGTGTCATTGGAAATCTACTACTGACGTTGGTACTACTGACTAGGTACTGACTAGGTAGTTCCTTTGGGAACATATGTAGACATTGGAACCAGAGAATCACTAGTACATGTAGTCTACACTTTTGGTACGAATACAATTTTTTTATTATTTCTTTAACTTTTATAGAAATTGTACTTCTCAGTTGTTATTGATAAAATTGTTTTCGTATTAAAGCCAAATATAGTGGCAAATGTAGTGTAGTGTAGACACTTCGTTGACAATGTCACCAAAATAGTCGACAAAACTGGTGACTTGGAGACACTTGCACCCAGGTTTCCTTCAGGGAAGTAAAAGCGCTATATTCGGCTTTGCCGAATATTATGTACCCTTCACTATGGTGCGATAAGAACACAAAGTTATATTAAAACCGTTCTTTATATATAAATTTATTTATTTTGTACCACGCCTACTTTTTAACCTCGCACACATTTTATCGGATGTTGTCTATTGATAACCAAGATGCTTGTAACTAATTTAGAAACTTTCGTACTGTTCTCCAGGTTAACATAAAAAAAACAACAACAACAACAAGAGATTTATGTGTAAAATTAGAGTCAGTCATGTTTTTTTTTTTCTCATATCTCAGTCATTTGTGGACCCATCACCCTAACTTTATACAGCAAATCAGGCTAAATTTATATAGCGAACCATACGTGAAATAAATGTTTAAATCCATCATATCTGGGATCTTCGGAAACCCCATTTCAACGGGCACACGGACACATCTACATCGTTAACTCAACTTTACGCCTCATTAGGACCCAGAATATATATGTGACAATGAAATGAAATGAAAAAAAAAAATCGATTTTCACTTTTTTGGTGATTCTTAAAATAGACAATACGCTCTTTCCAATGCAGCAAACCGCAGTTCTAACTTCATTATTTTTGTCATAATTAAGCTTTAAAATACACCTTTGATAAGAAAAGAAAATAACTTGTTAACTTAAAAGTCGTTTTTCTCCAAAACTAATTTTTTCCCCATAGATCCCTTTTAACTGAAATTGTCAGATGTACCTTAAATGGTCTTAAATTTATATTGTAGACATTCCAATAGAATGACAAACTTATATATCTATAATCTTCTCAGGAATTCCCGCAAACATTTCCCATCTTTTTTCCAGAAAAATCTGCAGGATTTCGTGATTTTTTGCCTTATAAAGTTTAATTATACCAATAGTTTGAAGCAAACATTAAAATGACTGGATTATTTTCAATGTAATTATGATGGCTAAAGTATACAAAAAGTAATACTACTCCTTAACTCCTTTTTTAATCAAATAGATACATTTTAAAATTAAAAAAAAATTGTTTTTCAAGCATCGAAATCTACTAAAAGTATATTTGAGCATTATATACTTTAGTAAACGTGAACTCTTTTGATAAACCTCCTTAAATTTCTATAAGTTTGGAATATTTTAATACCTGAACAGTGAAGAAGTTTTGGTGTGTTAAATTTTTCATTAAGTTGCAAAACTTACTAAAATATTTCATTTCAACAGTCGGTTTTAAATTTTTTAGGAATTTAAAACGAAACTTGACTTTTAATTTTCTACTTTTACCTTAACAAAAACAGAAAAACTGAAATCAAAAGTAAATTCAATTTTTTCCTTAACTTCTTTCAACAAAATACTTCCTGCAGCATAACAATCCTTTTGTTTATACATCCATACATTTATAAAAATAAGAAAACAAAAAAAAAAAAAAAAAAAACTCCTGTAACCCAATTTCTTTAATCAACTTTATGTCTTTTCACTTGACTTGTTTGTCACTTTTACCAACTAAGCATATCTCGATTTTTAAGAAAAGAAAATTTATTTTTCCAAACTTTTCCAACATGTAAAACACACAACAGATGAGAAAACTACTTTGTTTCACCTATTGGAAAATGGAAGCCAAAGAAAATGTTACTGGCATACGGGTACAAAAAGTTGATAAATATATGTATGACGCTTCTACTCCTTCCTGAAACTTGTAGTTATATTCTTATATAAACGAATATGTCTGCAAAATATTTATTGCATGTTAAAATAAAAATTTGCTAAAAGCACAATACAACGAAATCTATTTTCGAATATAAATTTTTGAAGACTTACAAGCCAACTTGTAACTAGAAGCGATGGATGTGCAAAAATTTCTTTTAAATATATTTTTGCTGTGGCCTTTAAAGGGTACATCAACATTAGAATATTGTTTGGAAAGCCACATGTGCAGGTACGAATGAAGGTATGTAAAACAAATTTATTTATTTATTTTTTTTTCAAATGTTTATAAGTAAAAATAAGTTACGCATACAAACGAGGGTGAGCAATTTCGAAATATATCGCACTGGTTCCTCTGCCGGTAGTTAGCTCAAAATTAACAAATTTTGATTTATTTGCAAGATAACAATAGACAGTGGTCATATCTACGCATTGTAAATCAATTAGATCAATTTCCATAGTACTTTGCATAAAAAAACAATATTTATATATATTCAATTGTATCCCTGTTTGTGATATAAGAGTACATATCGCACACTACATCATAAACAGGCCACAATTCCAAATTTATCAAAATCTTTTTTTTCATACATCATAAAGCAACTCTATAGAACAAGTAAGGGTGCTATATTCGGCTGTTTCAAATCGTTTATACACTCCACCGAATGTAAGAATATTTCACGAGCGGGCTTTATATGGGATATATATTAACTTATAGACCGATCTTACGAAATTTAACAGTATGATTTCTAGGCCTATAAGACTGTGATGTACCAAGTTACAAAAGCAATATTTCTTGCGGTTTAAGGCGTACTAAACTGTTTTCCGAGAGTAGGCTTTATATGGGACCAAGGAAAACTACGGACCGATGAATTAGTGCATAATCTTATATCAACCCGTGCTTTTGGTTTTTGTAAAAAAATTATTAATTCTTTGGAGTGGTGGTTCTTTATTCGGCTTCATAACTCTTAGCCTGCTGATTCGATTTTACTGGATCTCAATCCCAAATTCCTTAGGATAACTGGAAGCAATTTGACATCCTCATTGTTCTTCTCTTTTGAGTTTTTTCGAAGTTGAGCGTGTTTTCAACAGAAGGACACACGGACATGGCTAAATTGAATTACTCAAGGAGCCAGGATTTTTTTACTTTATGGGATCTGAGATAAATAATAATTTCACCACTAGTGGTGATGGAGGGTATAAAAACAGGCACAAGCCAAATTTATTAAAATCGTTTTTTTTTTGTTTTTTTTTCATACATAAGCAAATCTATAGCGACCACGAAAACTTCGTTTGCGTCACCGTCTTCTTTAATATTTGTGGAACTCAATTTGATTAAAACTCTGCAACCATGTTTTTGTGGTTAATTTTCTGCCTCTTCTAAACTTTTTGAATTTTGAGTTGTGCCTGTTTATGATTAAGTGTGTGATATAAAAAAACGGTTTTTTTTTCTTACTAAAAATGTATAAATTTTGAGTTATGTTGATTTGTCAAATGAAACGTCTTTTAACCCTCTGTAACATATAGTATACTACAGGCAACATACTGGTCATCTCTCAATAGTTTCCATAGTAATAGTTATTATGACCTATCAAGTAATGTAACCTTTAGTATACACTCTTTTTTTTACCTCAAGTGCAAAAAAGCATAAGCTGGTTGTTTCTTACTGTTATAAATATTGCGATCCCATTATAATTTTTAAAATTTAAAAAAGTGAAAATGCTTTATAATAAATAATTAATAAAAAATATTTTTATAACCGCTTCTTCGTTTTTTTTTTTTGTAAGAGTCTGTAGAGTTAGTGTTAATATTTTTGACTTATATGCGTAAAACACGAAATTAAGTGTTTGTGTCTTGTGGGCTACAGTAAGCGAAAAGGAAATCTATTTTTTACAGCCTCCAGCAAATTTATTATAGTGCTATTTTTTATTTTTTGATTGAGAAAAACTATTTAGACGTAACAATGTCTAAATTTTAGTTGATTTATAAGAGCGAATGCAAATAAATCAAAGTCCATTATGTTATCGAGAAACTTTCGCCTAGAAGTTAGCGAATCTCTATGTAGGATGAGAACTTAACCCACCCTTACGCGCCGACTTTTATATGGTTAAATCCAAGCAAAAAACGAATAGAAAACCTCCGCAACACTTGCCTTCGCAAGTAGTCCGCCAGAATCAAGCCGATCACTGACCTTAATGGGCGAAAAAGAATTCGACGCATCTATCCAAAATACATATGTAAAATTTACTCATACTGTGTAGATATGCATCGTAGATTTATGCTACTCGAAAACAAAAAACTATTTCAAGAGTTTTCACTCTTCTTATTAGATCTAATCAACATAAATATGAAATGCTTTAAATTTTTACGTTAAGCTTTTTCACAAATAGAAACTAGGAATTATTTCCTTTCGTAGGTTACTTTATATTATATTCAACATTTTATTTTTCGAATTTATTCTATGACCTAATTTTCAGTTATGTATTTTATAAAGCTTTTTTGTAATAGTTATATTCCTTAAATTTTTAGGAATGACTTTTTATACACCACCAGGCTATTATATTGTATTTTCTTGTTACATTTTACCTTAGCTATCCTTTGGATAGCAATGAAGTATATTGTATGCACAGAAAAATTTACAATTATTAGACACCAGCAGAATGTTATGCATTTTCTGGCCCAACAATTTTAACAAATAGAAACTGGGAACACATAACTGAAATTTAGCTCATAGAATAAATTCGAAAAATAAAATGTTGAATATAATATAAAGTAACCTACGAAAGGAAATAATTCCCAGTTTCTATTTGTTAAAAATAGTTGAGTTAAATACATTCAATTTATAAAGTATCACTATCCAGTGTGACACAAAGAATGCTGACGAAGGCCGTAGCGGGCCAGAAAATGCATTACATTCTGCTGGTGTCTTATAATTGTAAATTTTTCTGTACATACAATATACTTCATTGCTATCCAAAGGATAGCTAAGGTAAAATGTAACAAGAAAATACAATAAAATAGTCTGGTGGTGTATAAAAAGACATTCCTAAAAATTTAAGGAATAGCTTAAAATACTAGACACCCTAAGTGATGGTTTTATATTCTCCTGGCAATATTTCTATTTATAAAGGCAAAAATTAATCAGACAGAGAAAAAAAAATGGTTTAATATGGGTCACCTTCAACAAAACTATTTTTTTTTTAAGAAAATTTTAAACGTATTATGTTTAATTTATCCATATTACTGTCACCATATTATGGTTAAATAAGTTCATATCATTCTTGCCTTTAAACATGTTATGGTTAAATATGACAATAATTTGTTTTTAAAATAACAATAGTATTTTACTCTTTTCCAAGAGCGACATGGTATGGTTGAAAAACAAACATGCTATTATAAGTGTTAAACATACTTTTATTATTATTAACTAGAACATATTCGAGGGCCACCACAATATGGTTGTGGCTTCTTGATGGAGGACTGATTTTACCATAATATCAGGGTTTAAAAAACAGAAAACAAAAATTTGTGGGCAACTTTTCGCTCTTTGTGTTGGTTTAAAAGAAAGAAAAAAAATATATATTTTGGCCTCGAACAATAAGCAACAAACAGCTATGGTACAGATCTGATATGGATGATATTAACGTAGAAATTCGAAAGAGAAAATTTGGTTGGATGGAGCACACACTGGAAGAAATTTCCCACCACGCTCTTGCTTACAACCCCAAGGTAGTAGAAGGAGAGGAACGCCCAAAACCATCTGGCGATGATCAACACTACAGGAAATTAATTCCAAATTCCATAGTCTGGAACACAATCGAACAGCTAAGAGAAATAGCTGCACGTCGACAAAGATGGAGACAGCTTATAGACGGCCTATGCCCAGTTTAGAGGCAGCTCGTAATCATATGACGACGAGCAAGGCAAAATATATTTACATTTTACTTTTAAAATTTAACACTTTAGTGTATACTTGGGCCTGGCCAGGCATTTTTGACTTTTTTCTGTTTTTTTTCATATAATTATTAAACATATTAAAACGAAACATTATGTGTTCCTCAATTAAAGTGTTTTTTTTTTCAAGAAAACAAGAAAAAAGTGTAAATTTAAACACCGTGGGGATCGCAATTAGCCAAAAGAAAATTTTGTGCGCATATTATGGTTGCCTCTAAAAATGTTATGGTAAATATGACAATAATTTGTTTTTAAATTTACAATAGTATTTTTCTCTTTTCTAAGAGCAACATACTATGGTTGAAAACCAACCATGCTATTGTAAGATTGGGGCTTCTTGATGGAGGCCTAATTAAACCATAATATGGTTATCGCTGACAATAATATGGTTATAATAAACATAATATGTTAACAATTTTCTTTAAAAATAGTTTGTTTGGAGGTGACCATATTTAAACATGTTTTTTCTCTGGGTGTACTTTTATATCGAAGAATTGAGTAGGTGAGTTTCAAAACTCGCTCGTTTCAAATATTAAAAAAATTGAGATAACAATCGATTTAGACAGATGATCTTTTAGCACTTTATAAGAATATATGTATAGATTATATCGAATCATGTCCTTTTCTATGTATTTTTGTGCCATAAAATGGGAGTTGGTAACAAAACTGGTTCGTTCCACTCAACAGACATTTTTAAAACTATCTCTTTGTATTTTGTGTAACAAAACTCGATGGTTCACTGGTTTAAACTTTCTGTTAGTGGGCCATAATATCGTTGATTATATAGAGTCGAATTATGGAATTTAAAAATGCAAATTTGTAAACAAGTTCGCTTTGACATATTTGTTTTTTATAAATCGTATATTGAAATAAATTTTTGTAGGGATATACTTATACTCGACTGGAAATCTGCTGTTACTCCTGTGGTGAAAGCAATAAGTTAAATACATTTTAAATTCCAACCTTCAAAGCAAATGCTCATAGATTTAACATGTAAAAGGAACTCGTAAAAATGCATGCCATTGTTCCAGATATCAATGTGGGGGTTGTTTACCCGAAAAAAGATTTGAGCATAATTTGGAGAGAAAATTTTATATTCTTGGAGAATAATAATATTGATTAATCCCTTGTTCAATCCCTTGACGCAACAGCATCAAGTCTAACAACCGTATTTCCGAAAAATAATACAAAGCACACAATTTTTTTTTACCTTAATTTTCTCTTCAAATTGCGTTATACAAAATTTTACAAGTAACAACAAAAGAAGCCAACGCATGTTTAAATAAAAATATATTGTTACAAAAGTAGCTTTAGTTTAGAACTAGTTGTAATTATTGGTTAAGAATTAGTTATAATTTTTAGTTATCTTGTATTTATTAGTTATCTTGTATTCATAAGTAATTTTATTAGTTTACATTGTTATTAAAAATTCGAAACGACCCTTAAAAAAAGCTTCAGTATAAGTGGTAAAATTATGTAAACATAAGTGACGCCATAAATCAAATAGACGTAAAGAGTGGTGAATAGTAAAGCCTCGAACCTTCGAAAAACATTTCGAATGTTCTAGATGGCCGAATGGCAGTAAAAATACTTGCGGCGGCTAGCATAGTAAGATCATTCTAAGTTCAGACTTTGTCAATAACGTATAACGCGGAGAAAATTGTAGTTGGTTTTGAATAAAAGCTATAAATTACGGTTGTTAAAGTGACTTAGTACTAAATAAAGCTGTAAACAGTGTTTGAAGCGTTGTGTTTTATTTATTTTAATCAAGTTGCAATAAAAAACTCGAAACGGTTGATTATAAAGGAAATAAACCAAAACGTTATTGAAAGGCAGTAACGTAACAAGGTCGAAATATTTGACTAAATAAAAAACAGCAGTATTTTAATTTATCTCACTTTACAGTTTACAAAGTTACAATACTCTTCTTTGCCTCTAAGCACATTCTCCTTATTGACTACAAATCCAAGGGTAATCAAAACTAAGGCCCTAATTTTGTAAAACACAACGCACGCCAAAGTATTATATTAAAAGCAAAAACAAGTTCATAAATATTATTCTAGTTGACAACAAAATGTTCTTGCTATAGCCTAAAACTCCATACATATAAAAGTAGTCCTAGCCAGGCCCAGGGGTTCGTTAGTGTGAGTTTTTCGATAGCTACAAAAAACTTCAAACAAAATACAAGTGGTCCCAGCCAGGCCCAGGTGGCAGTTTGTGCCACATCAATTAGGTGTCTACTTAAGAGGTAATGATAACTTGGTTATGACTAGTGGCTGCTAAGCGGTGTTGCCAATTTAGCATTTTTCATGCTGAAAAAACTGATGAAGAAAACTGATTTAGCATCTAGCATTTTTTCTAGCATTATTAAAAAAATCCTATCATTTTTTTTTAGTTCTAGTGATATTTTTAATATTTTCCATTTTCATAATGTTTAATACAAATATAAAAGAAAATAACGGAAGATTCTAACAATGAATTAGATCTAAAATATGCAAAAATGTAAATGCTGTTTAATGTTTCACTGAAATAAAAATCAAAAAAAGAGAAAAATTTTAAAAAATTAGTAAAACCTTTCACAAAAGTTTCCCAAAGATTGGGGCAAGCACCTAAAGTAAAAAGAATGGTTTAAAGAAACAGATGACTACGAAAAAACCCTTTTGCAATTATTGCAAATGCGATATTGTCTAAAATTAGCGGACTGGAGCAAAACGCAGAAATAAGAAAGCACAAAAGTGCTTCGAGCATAACTTAAAACAATCCTTCCCTTTCTAAAAAAGTTGTTGATTTGTTCAGCAGAGGCGACATTAAGTTTATGTGCTGTGCATAGCTCGATTGCACCTGTCAAGTATATGACAAACCTTTACTAAAGGCAATTTTACAGCTCGTCGTTGAACCTGAAGGACAATATGCAGCATATTATAAACAATTTATTTTCTCATACATTTTTTTAGCATTTTTTTTAACAAAATCTACCATTTTTTCATCAATAAGTTTTGGCAACTTCGCTTTATTTATAATAATCACAAAATATCCTCTGTGTTGGTTTAAGGGATTCGATCTTAATTTTTAAAATTCTCAGAAATCTTAGATCTATTTTAATAATTAGAATAAATTTTAATTCTTTACCCGCTTTTAACCAGCCAATTAATGTAGGGATTTTAAGAAAAAATAGGATTACTGTTTATGGTTGTTGTTTTTGTTTAACCCTCTAATGCCAAAGAGTGCCTAAAGGCACGCTTTACAAAATTTCCACTGACGTTCAATATATAAATAATTTATATAAGGTTAAAAAAAATATTTGTAGAAGATTTGAAAGCTCCTTAAAGCTCTTAAAGCATTGTAAACAATCTCGAACATAATGCTTTTGTTCAAAATGCAAACTTCATTTATGCCGCTCAAATAATTAAATTGCTTTTTTATTTTTTTGATTATCATTAACAAAACCAAATATTTTTTATTTGTTTCAGTATTTTTTATTTTCAATACAAACAAACAAACAGAATTCCCAAAACCTAAATGTGTTTTTAGTACTAGATACCCAAGGGTGCTACCTAGAACGTTAACAACTCATTAAAAATATTTTTTTGAACACAGTGGCCCAAAAATACCTTAAAAAAATCATTTTCATATATATTCCCATTTATTCTGAAACTTGGCATTAGAGGGTTAAGCTTTAATATTCTGCCTGTTTTTATGAAATAATATTAAAACAAAAACAAATTTTCGTTTTTTATTGTTGCTTTTTATAATATTTCTTATTCACTCACATCAGAAAAAACTTTCCTGATGATCTGGCCAAGTAACCAGTGAAATGCGCATGCGAGGAATAAAAGTTTCGCTTACCATTGCGCTTATGGAAGACATGAATTTTATATGGCGATATCCCACTTTGAAGCAATACATTTTTGTCACATAAAGCGCATAGAAAAATTGTTGGATGTCACGATCAGCTTTACACACTGAATGTTTTGATACAGTTATTTTTTTTTGTATTCCTCCTTACAAACCTGCTTCGTAGTAAGGGAATGCCGTGGCACTTGGTTTTTTTTATTTTTTTTTTATAAAAGTTGTTGAGAGTTCTTTCATTTTCTTTACTGCATTTCTGTTTGTCTTATTGCGTAGCGCATAATTATGCGCTTATTTTTTTAAATGTTCCATTAGTGCTTCGGAAAATGATAAAAGTTTTTATTGGGTTATTAAAGCCACTACTTGTTAGCAAGCGGTATGATTCAAAAACATCTTTCTTAAATCAAGTTGAAAGCGAATGTGAATCAAAAAAATTTAAATTTCACCTGCTATGAAAGTTTAAGCCATTAATAATTTCTTAAAATACAGACTATTGCAATATTTTCAAACATTATTTTGTGTTGCATTTTATCTTTGTTTAATTAATTTAATACTTACACATGATATTTTAAAAAAGAAAATAGTGACTTACCTGAAAAAAAAATAATAAAAAAAATATTAGTTAAACAAATATTTTAATTATTTTAGATATTGCATTATTTTTAAATCTGTCATTTTTTTGTGAGTGTATATTACAAATACCTGCATTCAATAGATACATACGTGATTACGTACTATAATAAATACTTTGAAACATTTTGTTATTGACATTTATATCAAATGATTTCCTATGAAATAATGTAAAATTTTTGTGCAAGTCGATGCCAAAGAGACTAGAAGCCGTCCTAAAAGCAAAAAGAAATCAAACAAAGTGTTATACACTTCACTTTCCTTAGTATTTTAAAACTGTACACTTTTTTGACCCGTTAAAAAAGGAGTTAATTTGTTTTTAATTGTACTATTTTTGTTGTTTTTGAAGTATTTACAATTTTTAATTTTAAGTTGTAATCGCATTGTCCAAAGATTTGAAAATGATAATAAACTTCTAAAAGTTTTAAGTCTTTTTTACTAAAATAACACAGAAAAAATAAAAAATCGACTTTAATTAAACAATTCGTTCAGACAATTAAATTTTTTACTAAATTTGTCCCTGCAAAAGAATTGATCATATCAATTAACGGATTTGTATTTTCGAGTCATGCCACACAAATTAAGTCAATTAAAAAATTAATTGCATAAATTAAAAAAACACAGCATATACAGAAACATTTAAATTTATGTGTTTTTATTAAAAAAATTTTAATTAAACAATTTTTGGCAAACATTTTTTCTGTGAACCTTTTTTATACTGGAAAATCAGTTGACACTTTTTTTGACGCTCACAGGAAATAAATCAACTATCAGAAAACAAAAAATAATAAAAACACGTTTAAATGATTTTAATTTATTTAATAACAAAGAATTTTCTTAAAAATCTTGATTGACTAAATTTTGAATGATGTCCTGTTTTCATCAACAAAATTTAATATTCCCCCTCGTTAGATAAAATTGCTTGATAGTTTTTTATTTTAATTATTAAGGTACATAGACATGTGTATGTATGTATTAACATGTAATTTGTATTGTTTAAAACAATACAAAAAATAGTTTCTTGTAGTTAATCGAACTGTTAATGATTTTTAATCCGAATCTGATTGATTTTTTAAATAAAAGATCCCCGGCGCAATCACTGGTTACACTGGTCAACACACCAAGGATGTTCAAAATTATGTGATATCCTGATATAATGTGACCCTACTCTATTTAAACAGAATACCATCCAGGTAAACCATCGTCATCAGTAGAAACAAATACATACAAGAATTTTGGCAAGTATTTTTCTTGGGTTGCCCCCCTTCACGAAAAATACCTTATTTATTTTGTTTAATGTATCGTAACGACGATATTTTGTTATTCCAGTAAAAAGCTTATTAATTAACCCACTTAAGTTCGCCTTATGTCACAAATTCATTGATTTCATTTATTGGCGTTGCAAAACACCATAATTACAATGAATATAGGGGCGAAATAAATGGTTAGAAGTAAAAAGTTGGCGTTAATTCGTTCAATTTTCCTTCGGATTAAACCAGGGTTCAAAAAAACTGCAGTCGAAACCAAAAAAAGAATTGTGTACAACTTTTCCTTTTTTTCTATTATTGGTTAACATTTAGTGAATCAGAAGTAAAAGCAACAGTTCTTTGGGCAATGACAAATGAAAAATTGAAAGAATTGGCAGTTTTTCTACTTTGACTACAGTTTTTTAAACGCTGGATTGAACCACAGACTTACTGATATTCGGTCTGTAATTTGCAATTAGGTATGGCTAGAAACGCATATAATAACCATTATGTGGAAAAAATTGGTCATATTTATTTTAATCTGACTAGAAATTACAGTGTTTAGTTTAGTGATGAAATAAATGTTTTATTTATGACTCATTTCAGTCTTTGTAAAATATGGTTATATTCTTACAGCCGTATTCATAAAAAAATCTTAATTCAGGTTTTTGATACATTTTAGTTAAAAAACATTTTAAGCCTAAAAAAGCTTTTTTAAAAATTTATATTCATAATCAGCATTTTAACTAAAAAACGTTTTACCCTATTTTTTGATTGCAAGGTGGAAACACTATCTCTTTTATTGGTCACTTGAATCATAATGATGCAAAACAGTGGTTATTAATTCATACTCGTACTCGTATCTACAATTTTTTTGTCTTGTGTGAGAAAAAAAAATTGCTTTTTATAAATGAATAATAGTACGATAGTTTCTCTTTTATTAAACAAAATAAAAAGAGTTCAAAAAGTTTTTAGTAAAAGTGCAATTTAGATGATGATTTAATTGCTGACAAGAAAAGTATTTAAATAACGAGTTTTATTTTATTTGTTTTGATCATTTACACATCACTAGTTCATTCTGTACAATTAATAATTTTTTGAGCCTTAATTTGTGAAATTGAAAAATATATTAATAATATAGAATCTGGGAATTTATTTCTCATGGTGAGTTACATTTATTATAAATTTTTCATATTATTCGAATGTGTATTCTATGTCAAATACATTCCTCAAAAGCATAGAAAATATTCCTGTGAAATAATGAAGGAATGAGACTATTAAAGTATAAAAAAAAGCTTTTGAGGAATGTATTTGACATAGAATACACATTCGAATAATATGAAAAATTTATATTAATAATATACATACAAACTTACATATTTTTGAATTTCATTTTATTATTAATGTATATATAAATATTGAATAAAAATTTCTCGCAAAAATGTTCAAAATAACCATAAACACACAGAAAAAAGCAAAAATGTCACTTTAAAATAGGCTTAAACAAGGGTCGAACCAATTTTAAAATTCGTTTATTTACAAAATAGGATTTTTAAGGTAATATTCGCTTATGAATACAACTTTAACCATTTTTTCTTAAAACAGGTTTGAAATGATGTTTAAAATGTTTATGAATACGGCTGTTAAGATTTAAAAATTTCATGAAATTTAGTACACATTTTTTTTACTCGAAATTGCAATATAAAATTTTGTTAAAATTGGTTTATAATTTGTCACAGTTTTCATATAAAATCTGAAATTCTGTAATTTTTGCTAATAGTTGCTGAATTTTTGCCATAGTCAAATATAGCATTCGAAACATATATATATATATATATATATGTTCCCGTCGTTCCTTTAAGGAGCATAGGGCCTCAACAAAATTTTTCCATCTTGATCTATTTATAGCGATTTTTTTTACTTCGTTCCAGCTTGTTTGTATTTTTGACGCTTCGGTTTCAATTTGTCTTCGCCATGTGTGAGCTGGTCGACCTCTTCTACGGCTGCCTTGAGGATTCCACTCGATCGCTGTTCTGGCAATATCTGTGACCGGTTTTCGTATAGTGCGATCAATCCATTTCCATTTTCGCCTTTGTATTTCAATAGTTATGGGGGATTGATTCGTTCGATGCCATAGTCTGTTGTTTGATATGCATTGTGGCCAAAAGACTCGTAAGATTTTTCTAAGGCATTTGTTTATAAAAAATTGCAGGGCATGCATGTCACGAGGGGCCGTATTCCACGTTTCGCATCCGTATAATAATGCAATATTAATCTTAAGACCCGCGTTTTTGGCCAGCTCCGCAAGACGTTGCAGTTGCATGTTCATATCCGAGTATCGGTGGGAGAGAAGGCAAATGTCATCAGCATATTCAAGATCATTTAACCGATTTAGAAGTCCCCAACCAATACCTCTATTGCCCGACATAGCATGGCTCATGGCAATATCCAACACACTGTTAAATAAAAGTGGTGACATCACACAACCTTGCCGCACTCCTGTAGCAACATTACTCTTTCTGCTCAGTTTGCCTTCGTGCAGAATACGACAACTTTTTGTGGGCCACCTTTACATTGAAGGGATTTCCAAATGACATTGTGATTGAGAATATCGAATGCTTTTTCAATGAATATTAGTTATAGGGGAGACCGCCATTCGACCGACTGTTCCACTATTATTCTGAGTGTGTTAACATGATCAATATATGATTTGTTTTGACAGAAGCCAGCTTGTTGCGTGCTAATTGTTATAGCATTCGAAGTATAATGCAATTGTATTGAAAGAAAAAAACACTGCTTTATTTAACATATTTAATTTTTTAGTAGAAAAAACTTTCTACAAGCACTAAACAATTTTACAAATGGCGAGATTGAAAAAGTTTTTAAAAGTTTAAAATTAATTTTAGGCTTCTTAGCAACCCTCGTATTTATGAACTACATCTTTAAGATATTTTCAAATTTTTCATTCGTGTGATAGCAGTAATATGTATAAAACAGTATGATATAAGTTTCTTTTTTTTGTTTCTTTCCACACGCAAAACCAAATCGCCTTAAGGTACCACCACAACTAAAAGTTAAGTCGTTGCTAAATGGACATCTGTATTCCTTAAAGGTATTGGCATTAAAATAAATATTACACACATCTATGGGATTGAACTGTAAATGTGTTTTTATTATATTGGAAATATAAAACAATTTGCAAATCCAAATGCCACACATGTTTTACTATTTTCCCTGGAGGTAAATTAAAGACTTTTACATCAATATAAATGTAAGCACTCATTTTTCATTTGTGATTTAAGGATTGTCAGTGCTTTCTAAGACAAAGTAAAGAGAAAACAATTAAATCATAGATAAGAAAATGAGTGTTGTTATTCAAATTAAAACAACATTATGTACATTAGAGGCGTACAACGTTGTCTGTCCATTTTCCAAAGTGAATTCTAAAGTGAATGAATGGCCTTGTTTTTTTTTATATATAAACATTTTTAATATGAAATTTGGTGCTGATTGAATAAAACAAAGTCGAGGCAGAAATCGATTGAAAATTTTAAGGCGTAAACACTGTTTTTAGTTTTTGTCCAATATTTTCAATGTATCAACGCAGTTCTGTTTGAACAATCACTTGTAATTCTAATCACCCAGCCGGCATCAGTAATATACAAAGAAATAAAAATTAAGCTTAAATTAATTTGTAAATAAAAAATAGATCAATCTAACAAAAAAAGTAAGAAGGTAAAGTCGGTCAAGCCCGACCATACGATACCCAACACCACAGTATTTAAAAACACAATTTCGAGCGTGCACCCTATTCAGGACACATGGAGAATCATGCGTATGTGTCCATATAAATATGGATCTGTCTTTGTTTTAAGTTTTACTTAAATCAGTGTAAAGGTTTGTGGCAAAAATTGCACTTTACCTTCCCTTGTGGTCCTATTTTTGAAAACCTGCATAGCTTATGTGTTCATATAAATATGTTTCTATCGATGATTTAAAATTTATTAAAATCTGTTAGATAGTTTTGGTTAGTTTGCCCCTTATCTCCCACTGTGGTCCCATATTTTAAAAAATGCATAGTTTATGTGTCCATATGCTTATGTGTCTGAGAGGCATAAATTGCTCCCTATTCCCCTCGTGGTCTTACGATTCGGCCCATTTTCAATAGGATTGGTCCTGGTGCCGATAAGAAGATATGTGCCAATTTTGTCCAATTGTCTCCAAAATTGCGACCTGTACTTTGCGCACCAGATTACATGGAAATCCAGCCAGCCATCCAGCTGGACGGACATCGTTAGATCGACTCAGAAAGTAATTCTGAGTCGATCGGTCCAGGACCCAAATTTTTAGGTGCTACACACATCAGTACAAATGCATAATACCCCTGCAAATAATATTGGGCTACTTGATCCATTTTAGATAAAATGGACTACTTTCATTGTTAAAAAAGAGTTTGTAGTTAAACGACATGTTTTCGTTTTTAAAAGACATGTTTTCGTTTTTAAACGAAGTTAAAACTAATCCTCTGGAGTATACCATGGATTAGTTTCAAAACTGGAGAAGTTTTAAGAATACTCCGTTGTAAGCTGGGTTATATGGTCCAGCCCTAGGACATCGTAATGTTAAATATACCATGTTTTTTCAATACATTTGGGTTACCTTTGGTTACTTATGGGCTAGATTTTACATGTGTGTATGGACTAGTCGTATTATTTGCAGGGACCCTCTCCACTATTGTGGTATGGGTATAAAAACTAAAATTTTTATTGAGCCAACAAAGAGAATACAGTGTGCATTATTGACAACTAGAGTAAGGATTATTTTGTGTGTTCAACAACGAGTGTGTGATACCCTGACCTGCCTCAAGCAGTTAACTAGTAAGGTCCCCTGCCAGTTTGTGAATGCGGACAATGTACCCAGAATCAGGTAAACCTTAAGCACACCAACAATTATCTATTTTACTTCTTTTTAGTTATAAATAAGTAAGAAATTAAAGCCGCCACGGCCAACTATGTGTTACTCTTAAACACTTTACCCTATTAGTTACCTATATGAAATTATGGACTCACCGGAACAAGTTATATTATGAGGTTAAGTTGTATATTAGAGTTTTTATTTATTATATAGTTAGCAAAGTTCTCGGAGTGCTACTCCAAAGAAGAAGCCGCAAGCGATGATTAGTTTTGCCAAATATTATCCAGATATTATATTTGTATAATCAACACAACCATAGTTGGAGGTGGGGTTTATGATGTATTTGTATGATGTTTATTTAGTATACTTAGCAACTGTCATGATTTAGTAGGTTAAATAAACATTATTGTAGCCAAATATTAAAGATTTTACAAGAAAGTTATTGCATTAAAAGGTATTTTTGGAAGTAGTATTTTAATAGGAGCTGTGGTCAAATGCGGACTGATCCCAATTAAATTTGGTAAGATGATTTAGGTTGCTATTATTGATAAATTAAATGTGATAAATTAAATCCTTATACCAAATTAATTGGTTTATAGGCACAAAAACAGTCTACCGCAAAAAATTAGTATATCGTTCTGCTGAAAATTAAAGTGAAGTGATTTTAAGTAGATCGTAATAATCAAAGTAGCTTTTAGAGCCAATGTTTCTATATGTTACACATATCATCAGGAACGTATAATACCAACCTCGGCACCAATAGTGTTATGGACTATAAAAAATATTGGTGGTTTTAAGGAATTCTAACGAAAAACCCCATAATTCCCAGAAATTAGCAAAAATATTATGTATAAAATAGGGTACATATGTACATATGTCGCACACTAAATCATAAACAGGTACGACACAAAATTCAAAAGTGTTTAGAAGAGGAAAATAACTGTTTTGTAGCCAGCATGATTGCACTTTTTTTTATCAAATTGAGTTTTACAAATATTAAAGAAGACGGTGACTCAAACGAAATTTTCATGGTAGCTACACATTTACCCCCATATTCATAAAAAAATGTTATAAAAGGTTTATTGAAAAAATTTGTATAGAAAATTCGTTTCATAAACCTTTTATAAACCTGAAATGTTTTTTATGAATATTGGGTAGGGTATTCAATTTATCGATGTTTTGTATTAATCGATTAATCGCGCGAATAGTTATTCGAGGTAAAAATTTA
Organism: Pollenia griseotomentosa; assembly: GCA_963931875.1. Classification (NCBI taxonomy): domain Eukaryota; kingdom Metazoa; phylum Arthropoda; class Insecta; order Diptera; family Polleniidae; genus Pollenia; species Pollenia griseotomentosa. The sequence continues at coordinate 80,791,964 of OZ007563.1, forward strand.
ATCGAATAATAATCGAACAATTTAATATTATTCGGTTAATCGAATAATTTTAGTTTTGTCTAGTTTAAGGCCCAACTATAATATACTTAAGTTGGCTTAAGCAATTGTGCGAATACATGTGATTCATATGTGTAAGACCATATTGAAGTTAAGAAAACTTTTTTGTTAAATTGAATAAAACTGTAATTTGCTTTTCATTTTTCATCATTTTTTATTTTTGTTTTTTAAATGCTTTTGAGAGACTTTTTGTTAATTTTTGACAGTAGCTTAAGCTTACTAATGCATATTATAGTTGGGCCTTTAGAAGATAAGACCAAAAATTATGTTTTTTAACACTGGAATTCTTCGCTGATTCTACTTTTTAATGATTTTGTATATCTCAACTAAATACATTTAAACACTTTGTAAATTGTATTTCCATTTTAGCTTATTTGGTTGTGCTATTTCCCTCTTAGTTTGTTACTGTCTGGGCCTTTTTAGGATATTTTTCTTTTCTTTTCTTCTCTTTGTTATTTTTTTTTGCGGCTGGGGAGCCATTAACCATTAACAATGATATGTTGTTTTTTGATTATAGCTTAATTATTTTTTTTTTATTATTATTATTATTAGATTATTAGTGTACATATATTTAATATGTTGTAAAAGTTCTCAGGATATATGAACATGTAATATTGTTATTTTGGCCTCTAAGGCTTGATATTGCATAAATGAAATAAATAAATAAATAAATAAAAAAAATTTGGATAAGAGTTATGAAACTGAATGTGGAACCATCACTCTAAAAAAGTTATATTTTTTTAAATGCACGGATTGATATAAGATTATGCACAAATCCTTTCCATATGACTAGAAATCAAATTATGTGAAGATCGGTCCATAATTTACCATTGGCCCCATACAAAGCCCGCTCGTGAAATATTCTTACTGTCAGTGGAGAGTATTAACGATTCGGAATAGTCGAATGTAGCACTAGTGTGACCGCAAGTTATATGGACAATTTTTTTTTTCGTTTTTTCACTTGGGAAACCCCTTAGATTGATTCCAAATTAGAAAAAAACCATATATATAAAATTTTAGATCGTTTGCATAGTTATTAGGCGTGCCTTGAGCCCACAAAGTTTGCTAAAAATGCTATTTTTCTCACTATGGGTGGCTTTAAGTGTTCATAACTTCAGTAATATTTATTTTAGAGAAAAACCTTATTCACAAATATTCTAGGGCTATATCTTATGAAAAATGTTGCTCTGAATTAGTTTTCTTTAACATTAATATTTAATCCAGAAAAAACCAAATTAAAAAATAACACCGAAATTTTCACATATCTTCGCATTCTTTGCCTGGTGATTACACTACGTGACAAATTTTCAACAAAGTCGTGACCAAATGAATCTGGCAACTAATCTTTATGTAAAACTTTCCCCTGAATCCGAATATGAAGACAGAATTGTCAAAAGTGGAACAGTTTTTGAGATATTCCAAAATAACCGTTATTTGTGTTTTTTAAAAAAAAATGTGACTGAAATGAAATATCTTCAAAAATTTTAAACGGACTATGTATTTCTTTCTTTTTAATGAGAGGTTATAAAATTTCTTAAATAACCATGAGTCGTTTGTGAAGATGAGTCATTAAATGGCAGAGTTATAGTGGACAAAAGTACATAGAGCCGCAATCCTATTTGAAAATCACAAATATGACAGAATTAGGTTATATATTCAAAGCTAGATGTGATTAATTGAGTTGAATAGTACAAGGTTTCAGCAAAACAGACCCCGTATATGCTCCTTATGTAATCTAAACGAAACCGAAAACATTCTGCATTTAATAGCCAAATGCCCTATATTAGGACAAATAAGATTCCAAAACTTAAAAAAAAACTATCGTAACAGAAAATGAGTTGATTCTTAATGGTAAGGACAATTTTAAATATTTATCCCGCTATATTATAAATGCGATAGGCTACAGGAAGATATTAATAACTGAATTTAATTATTAATTTTTATGTAATATAAAACAATATTTGTAATATATATAACAACCTTTTCCGACAGACGACGTCATGTCATAGTCGTATGTTCAATTTTGATTACTAAAAATGAATTCAAAATAAAGAACAATTAACTAACTAACTACTAACTAGTGGACAAAACTTCATTAAAATTTTATGATTTTGTTCAATTTTGCTCTTTTCAAGTTATTGTTTTTTAAACCAAAAAATAAAATTTTTTAAGTTTTATCACTTACGACATTAGCCTATTCAATTCGAACATTTGTGTCCAATAGGATCCAGATCGGTAAAAAAATTACAAGGTTACAGAAGATTAATTGAATTAACCCACTTTACGATTTGTATCAAACCAAAGAAAAACACAACAAATGCATATACAAAACTAAACTTATAGTAAAATAAATATTAAAAATAGCTTAAAGCTATTGAATTTCAATGTGGGTAAATTTACTAAATCTTCTGTAGCTTTGTCATTTTTGTACCAATCCACATATGTCTAAAATAATCTAATGTCGCATGCAATAAAACATTAGGATTTTTAAATCATTAGATTAAAAAGAAAAACTTGAAAAGAGCAAAATTGAACAGAATCATAAAATTTTCAATGAAGCTTGAATTTTGTCTCCTAGAACTCTGTCATTTCTTGACCAAACTTCTCTAGCAACCCATTCTTATTTTAGTAATTTTATAACCTCTCAATAAAAAGAGAGAAATACATAGTCCGTTTAAAATTTTTAAAGATATTTGCATTTCAGTCACATCATCTTTTTTAAAAACACAAATAACGGTTATTTTGGAATATCTCAAAAACTGTTCCACTTTTGACGATTCTGACTTCATATTCGGATTCAGGGGAAAATTTTAGATAAAAGTTAGCCGTTAGATTCATTTGGTCACGACTTTTTTGAAAATTTGTCACGTAGTGTAATCACCAGGCAAAGAATGCGAAGATATGTGAAAATTTCGGTGTTATTTTTTAATTTGGTTTTTTCTGGATTAAATATTAATGTTAAAGAAAACTAATACAGAACAACATTGTTCATAAGATATAGCCCTAGAATATTTGTGAATAAGGTTTTTCTCTAAAATAAATATTACTGAAGTTATGAACACTTAAAGCCACCCATAGTGAGAAAAATAGCATTTTTAGCAAACTTTGTGGGCTCAAGGCACGCCTAATAACTTTGCAAACGATCTAAAATTTTATATATATTGTTTTTTTCTAATTTGGAATCAATCTAAGGGGTTTCCCAAGTGAAAATACGAAAAAAAAATAACGGTCACCCTAATGTAGCACTCTTACTTGTTCTAAGAAAAATTTAAAATTTTTTGATATCAGATATAGAAAAGAAAATCTAAAAACACAAAGATTGATTCGAATTGAGTTTCCACCGCGTCAACTATAATATAATTTTTATATACATGTACAATATGCAACCTTGATGAACCTGAGAATACTTTTCATTTTGTTGGAGTTTGTCCAATTTTTAATGTATATAGGAGAAATCTCTTTGGAAAAATACAACTTAATATAAGCGAAGTACTTAATATTTTGAATGGTCACAATTATGTTGCTTTATACAAATACATTCAAGTATGTTTAAAATATAGAAAACTGCTAACAAATGAATTTGATTTTTGATTTTTAAATATAAATAAAAATATAAGCTTGTAAATACCAATCAATTATATAAATACAATATTACAATGCCAATCGGGCTTACAACGAAAACGTTCTGCCCAATATAGATAAATATCTTAAATGAATTTTTTGTAAATATGTATATACAACTTATTTAATCTATTAATAAATAATAAATAATAAAATAATATACATAATTTTTATTTTAATGTACTTTTACGCGGAGCAATTTAAATAAAAGTAGTACGAATTGAATTATTAAAAGGTGTGTTTGAGAGAAAAGATTTGGCAACAATAAATTTCAGTGTTTTTATCAAGAATAAAAATTGTGAATTTAGCACGATAAACCAAATCTTGTTAATTAAAAAAAATTTGTATTCCCAAAAATTGCTTTGATAGTTTGGCAAATAGTTTGATGTACATACGTAATTGACTGACCCAGAAACTCCAAAAAAATTTGTCAGCATGTGACACCAACACACGTCAATTGGTTATCGTTCCCAGCAATTGTGTCTTTCACAACTTAAGGCGTGAATACTTTCAACAGCATCCTTTGATTTTTAACTTTAATTTTTAAAGCTGCATTACCAATCCCCTGAAAAAACATCGCAAAATTCAAAACAATACATACAACCAGGAAAAGTTAAAGACTATAGTTTAACAAGCCAAATAAAACGGGTTTGAAACATCACTGATGCAAAACAACTGAAATCGAACCAATAAATTTGAAACCTTAATAAAATGGTAATGGTTTATTTTCCCAAAACTGGAAACTCAAATTCAATCAGTCTTCATTTATTAATGTTGTTTATAACTAAATTACACTGTGCTACACTAGAAATAGTAGTAGTACTCCTGCTGAAACTCTGTATTGTTAGAGTGTACAGTACCCATGTTCTGTAACTTTAGTGAGAACTTCTCGCATCGAAAAGATGTGAAACAAAATATTCCATCGTTTCTCGAAAAGTGAGAAAAAAGTGTGTCTGTAACTTATGTCGAAAACTATCAAAAGAGATTACGTCGTTACGTTATAAAAGTCATAACATTGCACTCGAAGCCGATGTGACATTGCAGACGTTGAGGACGCCAGTCACACATATAGTTAACGGCGACCAAAATTTACTAAAATTGAAAAATTTTCAACGACGGCGGCGAAAATACAACCGTCGGCCATGCCAAATAATGTAAAGTGCGACTTTAATGTTTGTTGTTTGTAAACGAGCTTTGAAAAAATTCGTATATTTTATAAAAATGGTAAAAAAAAAATAATTAAACAATAAAAAAAGGGCCAAGAACATAATTTTATTATTATTATTCTTTGCAATTTGCATTTTTAGTTGTTTTTTAGTGTTAAAATTTTTTTCTCGCCCCATTTTTATTCGTGAGTTTTTTTGACAGTCCAAAGCGGGAACTTTTCTCACCAAAATGTTACAGACACACTTTTTCTGTAAATTGGCGAGTAATTTCCTTGCGTGACAGCTTGTACTCGCCAAAAAAAGTTACAGACACAGTTTAGTGAGAAAAACAGCTGTTTGTTTCAATATACGGCATTTTTGTTCTATTTCACACATTTCAATCGAAAAGTTTCTCGACACGAGAGTTACAGAACATGGGCACAGATTGGGAAAATACGTAAAAAAGTTTCAGTTAATTCGTTTTCTCCTTTTCTTCTGTAAAAGGACGGTAATTTTAATTTCTTTCAATAAAGGTAACATTTTGATATGTAACAAAGTCTTTTAAATCAAAATCATGCGATGTTTATTTATTTGTAAGGAGTAATATTAGCTAAAGTTTTCGAGAAAATAATTGACAGAAAACACATTATTTTCGAACTCTTCGTTCATTAAGATTCGGTAAGTCGGTTGCTTCACTACGACCAGCTAAAGGTCTAAGATAGGGTGATTTCCAAAACATCGAAACACATTGCAGTGATGCGGTTTTACTACTGTTAAACTAATACTTTCGGCTTCACTTTATTTTAGCCAATGCCTGCCAGAGTTTTAATTATTATTTTTTTTTTAATCTAAAAATTAAGGCCTTAAACTCCCACTGTTTATACATAAACTAAACTGTGTCGGACAAATAACGAGAATTCTAGTTTTGATTTAAGCTGTGGCAGGAATTCACTGACATGTACTTTTATGCACACTATGCAGGAATTGCCAGCATTTGTTTTATTGAAGACTTTCCTACAGAAAAAGAGCAGAAATTTTATTTGTACTATTATTCTAATTGAAATATGTTGAGCTAGGTTTTGCTAGTTGTGCTAACAATTTAGAAATATGACAATTCTTATTTTGTTCCATGTTAACCAAATTTCGAGTTTTAAAAAAGTAAGTGGGAATTCCCTTCATTACCCTATTTAGAGTAAAGTGAATGACGGGAATAGCCGCAATTCGGCCGAATGTCTAAAGAATTTGCTTAGAGACAAAAATAAAAAGCTAAAGTATTTTTAACACACACGAGTTTTTACTTTGTTTGTCATAAAGAAATTTATTTAAAAATTTTTCTTCATCTGTCGATACGTCTTTCAAACAGCACAAATACACATGTATTGAGTTTTGCTTTTGAAAAACTACACCAAGAAAAAATGTAAAGAAGACAAGGTCAAAAATGGACAAGAAAAAAAAAAGAATCTTTCTGTTTTTTTTTTTATTTTTGCTTAGAAAAAATTAAAACAACAAAGAAAAGTTTTATGTACAAACTTTCGTAGAACACCTGAGTATGTTTGCTCAACTCTGATAAAAGTTGTTTAACAATCCAATTTTTTTCTTTTTTGTAAAAATGTTTTGCTCTATTTTTTTTCGTTTACAATAACAAACAACAAAATAAACAAACATAAAGAAAAATAGAAAAATTACAAAAAGAAAAAAATAAAAAAAGGAAAAAAGAGCAAAAGACAACAAAACGATAAAAATCAATGTTTTTTTTACAGGTGAAGGCTGATAAAAAGATATCTAAAAAAAAAAACTTCAATGTACGTGAATTGGTTAATATAAGTGTTAAGGGAAGTCGAAATAGAAGTAGATTGTTTTCCTTTAAAAGACAGAATAGAACAGGAATTTAAGATTTTAGAGAAGAAACTAACTGCCCTTTAAATAATTTATAAAGTTTATGGGACTAAAATAAGGCGAACCCTTCTAAACACATAAACAGAGAAAACTAAAAATTGTATCCAATCACCACATTCATAGAATCAATCAAACAATTTGTTGATTTTGCACCTATTACCAAAATGATTACATCGTCGCAAGAATTTAAGAGCGCTGTAACTGACAAAAATCGAAAATACGTTTTTTTGCATAATTTTTATCAGAAATAATGCCTCGTCGATTGGTCCCGGTCCCATATTTGTATGATGAAAAAAAAGTCACTAACGCAAAGAAAAAGAAAAAATCGTTTGCTGTAAGCCGCAGAAACTTCGGGAATAATAGACTTGAGAGGATTTACAGCCAATATATAAAGCGAGAAAAATTAAAAATACGTTTTTAAATCATGTTGCTAAGTTGTATAGTTTTTGTGATACGAATTTTTTTCTACTTTCTTTCATACAGGTTTTTTGGCTCTGGTGAACATTTTATGATTTGTCACTTACAGCGTTCTTTAGTTCCTGTGACGATATAGATTACTAAAAATTGTAAAAATTTAAAATTGTGAATATATTTTTTTTTTAATGTATGAAATTTTTAATTTTAATTAAAAAAATTATTAAAAAACCTTGCCGTTTCAAACAATGTGTTAATTGATTTAATAAAATACAGCTTAGATTTTGACAATTCCCGACAACAATTCTACAAATTTAAATTATTTTATTTTAAACGAAAAAATCAATGTCAATTCAGATTTTTTGTTATTTAATTAATAATTTAATTATAAATTTATTTCAAAACAACTAAAATGTTAATTAAATCAAAACTATTTTTTTAATTTTCTTTCAACAGAAAAGAAGTTAATGATTAAATTATCACATTTATTTAATTGAAAACCTTTTTAACAATTATTTTAATTGATAAGAAATTACTGCATCTCTATATTGAAATACTTCTAAATGGTTTTTAAATTTTCATTTAATGGCCTTTTGAAATTCATAAGTTTTTGATTTTTTTGATTATTTTCTGGTATTTAGCATATTTTAAAAAAGTTTTGAGAATTTTTTGCTTATAATTAAAAAAAATTTTCATACATTTGTTTTTTTAATATTTTAAGTTTTGTGTTGTGTTGTCCGCCTATACAAAATACTCTGATATAATTTATAAATGATGTAAACTGACGAAAAAGATTATTGTAAGTTAATGAAGAAATGAAGATTATAATTATTGACTATTTTTTACTTTGTATTTTTACAATGTTGCCAGATTTTAATAAAAACTCAATCCCTGAAGAAGTTGGAACGAATACCAACGAAACGTCGGATATTATTGAGAATGAAATAAATAATCTTTTATTTACATTAAATGAATGACCTTGAAAGCCTATAAACTATATAAACTATTTAGAGTAATCAAAAAAGGTCGATCAACTCTTATAATTAAAAAAAATTTATTTAGCAATTCACAAAGTATTCGATTGCATTATATTGGTTGTTTTTGCTATAATTTTTTGACTGTCATAAAAATTTTATTTTATTTCTTATTTTATGGTTTTCTTTGTGCTATTTTTTCAGCTGGTTCCTATTTACAATTTTAAGTCAATATTTTCTTAATTAATCTTTATGTATTTTTTGTTATTTAATTTTAAAGTTTCAATTTATTTATTATATGAAATTAATACAACAACAGGCTATTCACAATATTTCTATTTAGCCTAAAATAGTACTTTTTAACTTGGCACTTGCGAACTAGAACAATTTTAAAATTGACTAAAGAATTGTTTTCAATACAACTTAATCGCAAACAAATTAATATTTGAAGCTCATAAAAGTCCTACCTGATTAAATAAAATGCCATGACTTGCGTTTTTCAGCAATTAATACTAAATTGTATCACGTGTGTAGAATCATTAAATGCTTTTAACATTAAATTAACAAACAAAAAATTTCGTAAGTACGAGTAATGCATGCAGTACCTTTTTTTGTAATTTATTTTACACAAGAAGTTAAAAGGCCTTTCAGTGGGCCTTATTTACCAGTTACAGGACTTTCCAATTTCATTTGAGTCCTCTTCTTAAAACTTATTAAGTTATCTCAGCATGTCATTAAAGTTACCTATTTTTAGAGCTTTTGGAAGTTCTTCAGAACATTTTTAAATGAGCTTGCGTATTAAGTATTACTTAATCTCCTCTTCACCCGAGGTTGTGCGTGAGCGATTTGTGGAGCAATTAAATCTAGGAATGCACTAGTGGAATAACAAATATATCCTTTTTTCTGAGGTCTAACGATTGTCTGATCTCCTTAAAATTATAACATGCCATATGTCTTTGTGGTACTATTAGAGCTAGTAGTCCCCAGGACTTTGAAGGTCCTTGTGATAAGCAAAGATGAAGTTGGATATTTTGATACTCTTTGAGTATTATGATCCGGGCTTGCAAAGATAATTTGTATTAAACACCAACTTTAAAATAATTGTCGTTTCCTTAGCTTCGTCTGTTATTAAACGAGTTTAGCGATGATGATACTCAAGGAGTATCAAAATATCGGCAACAAATAAAAATAAAGTTTAAAATTTTCTACTGCCCTCCAGCTCAAAATAAAAGCATTAACTTGGTTAACTATTCTTTAAAAAACAAATTAAGGAGTGCGCACGAAAAAAAATATGCAACTTATTTTTTTAATAGAAATAAAACAAAGTGATGATTTTTTTATTTTATATTTAGATGAAAGACAATAGTAATCGAATTCATTTATATCCGAAAATAATTACAACTTCAATGTGTTTAACAAAAGCTTTTATTTTTTATCTTTAATTCCTTTAATTAGGGCTTTTATTGTGTCGTTTGTTACCATTTTGTAGGCAATTGTCCACTTTCTCTTAAATTCATTTTCATTTTTAACGAGGCATTTAATGTCCTTCAAATGTTTTTTTTATTAATGCCCAATATCTCTCAATAGGGCGGAGTTCTGGTCAATTTGGTGGATTAGCTTCTTTGCGAACAGAGCTGTTTTTTATTTAAAATTTTAATTATTTTCTTACGATATTCTTGTTTGGCGTCCATTTTCAAAAAAACTAATTTCGTTATAGTTATGACTAGGGCAACCAAAAAAAAGCAAATGCTTATTTTTTTGGTTTACAAGATAGAAAGATTTTGATTGAACACAAATTCCGATCACAAAAAAAACAAAGAAAATGAGCTATATTTGTTAGAGCTTTTTTTTTTTTGCTTATTTTGGCAATATCGGCTTTTTTTTAGTTATTTTTTCGATATCGGCTTTTTTTTATTTATTTTGCAATTTTAAGATAATTTTTTATTTTTTTCATATGAAAAAAAAATTTAAATTTTTAATATTTTTAATTAGGCTTAAGTTCATTAAATTTACTTTGGACTTCAAGAAAAATTCTTGACAAAAGTACGAAAAAACAGAAGTAAGGAAGAACATGTAAAATCAATTAAAATGGATAATCATTGAAAAAAGCAAACTTCGATCTACCAAAGGTTAAAATACAATTTGGTTTAAGGATTGATGTTTGACTATTGACGTCAGCAGTCGTCGATGGCTGCGAGTGTAAAACGGCAAATCCATTTGAGAAGATCGAGTGGTTGCGATCGAAACATGTCATGGTAACCTGAAGGCCGCGGTTCGAATCCCGGCCACGGTCAAGAATGAAAGATTATCAACAACAATTTTAATTAATTTTCATGTTGTAAAATTCCTTCTTCTATATATATATAAATAAGTCCGTATATGTACGTCGCCGAACTAATCATAAACGCGTCGTGCGATTTCAACCAAACTTATACACTAAGTAGGCAGTGGCCCATATATGGTTTATATGAAGTTTGGTTAAAATCCGATAACGCATGTGTTTGCGGTGCGTATGTGAAGTGTAATAGGGAACAAAACCAACTTTATTAAAAACAAGTGTGTTTCTTTTCTTATTTTGTTTTGCCGTGCGAAGTAGGCAACGGGCCCGCTAGTTCTTCATAAAAATAATTTAATGAAAATTAAATTAAATGAACTTAAGCCTAATTAAAAATATTAAAAATTTGGATTAAAAACCATAAATAGTTCAACAAAATAACCACAATACTAATTAAAAAAAAATTTATTTAATAAAATTTTGCAAAAATCGTTATTATTATTTTTTTTATGTGCAACTTTTTTTTCAAATTTTTCAATATTTTGTGCTTCCCTTGAACAATATCATCCCAAAAACCTATATTTTCTCTGAATTTTATTATAGCTTCACTAAAGAGTGGAGAGGGTATTATGCATTTGTGCTGATGTGAGAAACACCATAAAATATTGTTCCTAAAGTATATCGATCAACTCATAATCACTTATTGAGTCGATCTAACGATGTCCGTTCGGCTGGCTGGCTGTCCATGTAACATCGTGCGCAAAGTGCAGGTCGCAATTTTAAAGATTATTTAATGAAATTTGGTATGTGGGTTCTAATTGGCACAAGGGGGAATCGGTCCATAATTTAATATAGCCCCCATACAAGCTGCTCTCCGGAAGAGGGTCTTTGTGCCCACTATCAAACCAATTTTAATGCAATTTAAGACATATGTAGATATATCCATATTTATATGGACACGTAAGGTATGCATTTTTTTAAAAAATAGGACCACGAGGGGAGATTTGACCGATTTTAATGAAATTTAAAACAAAGATAGATCCCTATTCATACATCTAATCGTATAAAATATACTTCAGAGCAAATACTCAATTTAAGATATTCTCCCTTAACATCTGTAGACGTGGGAAGAACTTTTTCTATGTACAAGAACTTGCTGACTCCGAACAGACATAGTTTTCTTTTCGAAAATTAATTGCATCAACTTATAATTTACTATAACAACGTATTGAACGAATTAAGTGGAAAATAAACAGGTTAAATTGATTTTTTTTAATTTTAACAGCTTATTTTCATGTTTTTAAACGCTTGTTTTTAAGATCTTAAAACTGTTTTTAAGTGCTTTTTTTGGTTGCCCTAGTTATGACATTTAACACGTGGCTAGTGAATCAAATGAGCAACAAAACCAATGTAACGGTATTAATTTTTTTCAATTAGTTTTTTTTCGTGCGCACTCCTTAAATCACTTTTTACTAGTGTCAGATCACCTATAAAATTATTTGCAAGATCTTTATAAAGACATTAAATAACAAGTAAAAGTAATATACTACCGTGCTTAGAAAAGAAGACAGTAAAGGGCAAAAATAACATTTAGAAAAAACCGAAATTTAAATTTTGTTATTTTTGAAAGGGTGTCTCAGCAAGAGTACAACTTTTTGAATTTAGCGTATTTTTTTTTTGTGCAAGTGGCTACTCTGAAATTTGGCAGCTGTCACAAATGTTATTCCAGTTATTAAATATGGAGCGCTTTACGAATGAACAACGTGTTATAATTGTAAAAACTTATTACAATTGAGCAAAGTGGAGTAAAGGACAATTATTTGAAAAAAGGCATCCTCTCCAATGAAGTGCATTTCCATCTGAATGGCTTCGTGAGTATACAAAACTGACGAATTGGGGGCTTAAGGAATCCTCATGCAGTTCATCAGATATAAATGCACCCACAACGAGCAACTGTCTGGCGCAGATTTTGGTCAAGCGGCGTTATTGAGCCATATTTTTTTGAAGATGACGCCAAAATGATGGCTGTGAACGGCATTCATTACAGAAACATGATAACGGAAATCTTGTGGCCTCAACTGGAAGGCATGGATATAGACATCATATGATTTAAGCAAGACGGCTTCACCTGCCACACCGCGCATATAACAATCGGTTTATTACAGCAACGATTTCAATGGCAAATTATCTCAAGAAATTCGGATTTCACCTGACCACCAAGATCATGCGATAAAACCCTGCGCAATTAGTTCTTTGCGGTTTTGTGGAATCTCTTTTACGAACAAACCTCAAGAAATACGTTTAAAATCAATGGTTATACAATATATGATACCAAGGACCCTCGAGATAGAGCTTGTGGAGGTTCTGCCATTTTAATAAAAAACCGAGTTAAACACAACCTAATGTGTGATCATCGTGAAGATTATCGCCAAGCAACGAACATTTGTGTTGAAGAGCTAAATAGAAACATAGTGATTTCATCCTTATACTCACCACCTAGATTTGCAATGTCAGAAAGCCAATATTATAAATACAATAAGTCATTGGGGTCCTGTTTCCTGGCTGCTGGCGATTATAACGCTAAACATACCTTCTGGGGGTCACGACTTATAACATCAAAGAGTCGTGTTCTGTTGAATACAATCTCTTAAATGAATTGTAATGTTGTCGCGAGCGGACAACCAACATATTGGCCTGCTGATCCGCAAAAAATTCCAGATGTCATCGATTTTTGCGTTGTTAAAAACATCCCCACAGAAACGATTCACGTTGAAGCTTCCTTAGAATTATCCTCTGATCACACACCTACAATTGTTACTAAAACAAACACCAATAGAATTGTATCTCCGTCTGGGTACATAACGACGCACAGTGGTGCCATTTGCGTTTTTTCGTTGCAAAAATCATATCTTTTGAACCGAATAAGATAATTGAACAGCATATGATAGATAACTGTTCAGCCTATGAAATGAGCGTTTGGAAAGGGTGCTACGCTCTGTAGGGGCCTAATTATGGGTTATCAAAGTTAAAATTAGTAGAAAAATCAATTTTATGATAACTAAAAAAAATTATTTTTACATTTTTAGATTGTTTTTATTTTTTTTCTTTAGGGTTTTATGTTTTAAATTATTACCCAACAAATTAAAAAAAAAAATAATTTTTTTTTTAAATTTATTTTTTAAATTTTCTGTAAAATATTCATCACAAATCGTAAGAGAAGGTATATCTAAAAGACTAACCATTTCTAAACTATAATTATTTTCTAACTCTATTCTTGACTTCACATGCCGCAGGGAAGAAATAAGTGGATCGGAAGATGCTGCCAACATGTTTAAGAGGTCCTCATTTTGCCTTACCCTTGATGCTTTGAATGTGTTCTGCAATCTATATTTTTTATAAAATTTGTTAAGAGACTCCTGTGCTTCTTCAGAAAGCTCTCCAATTGGCAAAGACTGGTACTCAATTATATCTTTGCCATGCGCCAATATTTTATGGACGGTCGGGGTCAACTTCTTCTGTGGATACATTTCTTCTAAAAGAAATGCAGTTTTCGACGCATGTTCTCCATATTTTGTAGAATTGACATTTTCTTTGCAGTTTAAAACATCCAAAATCGTTCCGAATCTTTTCACGATTTGATTGTCAATTCCAGTGATTCTAGTTACTGCCTCATCATTTTCAAAAAATCTCCTAGAAGTGTTTCCATCGTTTGAGTTACCGTATCCGTCTTAAAATGCAGTCTCTAATTTTAAGCGAAAATAAAATTTATAAGCGTTCTAAAAATATGTGCAAATGAACATCTTCGGATTGCATTTCCAAATTTATTGTGTATATACTAAATTTAGAATGTCCAATTAACAAGTGCAAAAAATCTTATTCACAAAAGCTGACTTCAGTGTTTCGTGCAAATGGTCTTGCAAAAGAGCAAATGCAAAATATCAAAGCTACGACATTTTGCATTTTCGCAAGACTATTTGCACCAAACACTTAACTCCGCTTATATTCATTGGACAGTAAATACGAGTTGCCATTTTATATCAATTATAAATACGTAGGTTTGAAAAGGTTGAAAAAAGTACCAAATGAGTCACGGGGGTACCAGCGTACTTTTTAGTTTTGAATTGTACCAAAAAAAGTACAATTGTACCAACTTTATCAACCCTGTGTTCTACAGATGTTGAGCGCCTCTTGAATGAAAAAAGGGGAGTGCGAAGAGAGTGGCAATTGCACAGATCTCCTCAACTTAAGAAATAATTAAAAGAGTGTACAAAAAGGCTAAGAAAATTACTGCAGTCTCAGAAAACGGCTTCCGTGGGTGCAACTCCACAATCAGACTACTCATTATGGCATGCTGTTAGAAATCTCAAAAGGCCAGTTATCTCGAAACCACCATTAAGAAACCTGAATGGAAGTTGAGCAAGAACTGATAATGAAAAAGGAAACCTGTTTGTAAATTATTTGAAAAACGTTTTTACCCCAAATATATCTGAAGATATAGCGGACGAGTTACCGCCTCTAAATGTTAGAGCAGCTATCCCCCTAAGATTTGAGATAAGAGAAAAAGAAAAGGCTATTTGTGAATTAAACACCAAGAAGGCACCTGGTATTGATAAGATCAGTAACAAAATGCTTTTGGAGAAAATTATTCTTTATATTTTTGATGCTATTTTACGCCTTGAGTACTATCCTCAAAAATGGAAGGTCTCCTTAGTTTCGATGATACCAAAGCCAGGAAAGGGTCACACGAAAGTTGAGTCATATAGGCCTATTAGCTTATTTTCTAATATATCAAAGCTGTTTGAGAAGCTCTTAGCGTCAAAATTAACCCTTATTTTAAATGACAATGGGTGTATACATAACCATCAATTCGGCTTCAGAAGAGAACACAGCAAAATTGAACAAACCCATCGGATATTAAAATTGAAAGAAAGAAAATACTGCTCTGCTCTCTTCATCGATGTTTTTCAAGCTTTTGATAAAGTCTGGCATGTAGGCTTGTTACATAAATTAAAGCTTAACCTACCGGTTAACACACACAAGCTGTTAGAAAGCTACTTTGTCGGTCGATAGTTTATTATTAAAGAATGTGATATTTTAAGTTCTCCTCAGCCAATTGAACCTGGAGTCCCTCAGGAAAGCATCTTGGCCCCACTTTTTACCTTGTATATACCTCGGACATGCCAACAAACAACTACACCCAAACTTCAACTTTTGCTGACGATACAGCTTTTCTAAGCGTACACGAGAACAGTCGTGGAACATCTCGATACCTGCAGGATCATATATTTCAACTAGAACTGTGGTTAAAGCAATGGAGAAGAAAGGTCAATGAGCAAAAATGCGTACATGTAACATTCACCTTGCGTCGGGCCACATGCCACCCTATTAAAATCAATAATCAACTAGTGCCTCAACAATCGCATGGCAAATATCTCGGTATTCATCTAGATCAGCGTTTAACATGGAAATGTCATATAGAAGCAAAATTAACTCAAATGAAACTAAAAGCAATTCAATTTAACTGGCTTATTGGAAGAAATTCTGTTCATAGTCTCGATTGCAAACTACTTCTTTACAACTCTGTTTTAAAGCCAATATGGTGCTACGGTATTTACTGCCTCGGTCTTAAACATCGAAAAAATTCCAAGGCGCCAAAATAAACTTCTTCGAATAATCGCAGCCGCTCCCTGGTATGTTTAAAACTCAAATATCCACAAGGATCTCAATGTGCCACTGGTAAGGACTATTATTACGAAGTACACAGAAAAAATTATTGCTGAATTATTTTCAAACAAACGCTTGTTTGAAAATTTTTTTAATTTCTACAAAATTTTTTACTGATTCTATTAATATTTTTGTTTGATTTTTATTTTAACCAACAAAAATGTTAACAACTATTCAAAAATATAATATACGATTTATTGGTTTCAAGTTTTCAACAAAAAAATGTGTCTCAAAACCAGCCGCCGCTCTGCTCTGCTCTGCCTTCATCTTCTCCTACAGTGCTTGCTTGTGTGCGCGTCATTGCTTGTGCAAAAACTTTTTTGTTTGATTCAGCAAAATTCCCAGCGGGAAAATGAGGAATTGATTACATAAATAATTAAAAAATAATGCATTATTTTTGAAAGAATAATAATGCATTCATTGGAATCGAGAAGGTTATTTCATCAGACACAAAAATTATGCATTGATTACCACGTATATTCCCACATTTGCAGAACAAGTAATGTATTGTTTCTGTTAGTAACAATTATTCGTGTTTTTGCTTAACATACATATTTCCTTAATAAAAATCCGTTATTTTTTTGCTGCCTTTATGTCGCCTACTTATAATTTTTATTTTAGTCGCAGTTTGTGTTTGAAAGCGTACGGTCAAAGTTATTTAAAGTAAAAAGGTAAGTACTTTATGTTTTATCTTTTAATAATTTTTAAAATTTTTATTATTAAATGTATAATTACAGATAAATGAATGCTTAAATTTTATGAAAAAGCTTGATTATAAATTGGATACTTTACTATCAAAAGATTTAAAAAAGTTTAATTTTCCAATAAAAAACAAATCAGACCTCAAAAAAGTGGATGAAATAATTGGGGAAAACTTTGATTTCTTTGTAAGTAACAAATTAATTTTTATTGTTAACAAATAATTTATATATATTTTTACAGTTAAAAATTATTAAAAATATTTTACTACCACATGTATGTATATAAATAAAACCTTTCAATATATATGTTTGTATTATTTTAATTGTCGAGGTTTCAAAGCGTGAGGGGTACAACGAGAAAGAGTACTCTGCAGATATTAAAAAGGAATTTCACCTCATAAAAGTGCGTCAATTTAAGAAAGTCAACTTGGAGAAAAAGTGTGCCAAGTAAATTTTTGTTTAATTTTTCAAAACACTAACCCCCTTATATAAAAAAAATTTAAAATACACAGTATTTAATCCATTTTTGAAGTTGATTTATTTGAAATGTATTTTTTCTTATTATTTTTTTGAAATAAACATGTTTTTTTTAACAAATAAAATAATAATAAATGAATTGATTAATAATATAATGCATTCAATCAACGAATAATAATATTCATTCGGTGGATACAATAAAATAGTTCATTGCTTTTTTTACATAGGGTAATTAATAATATAACTAATTCTGAATGAATGAAACTTATAATAAACTAAAATTAATGAATTATAGAATTTATTCATCCTTATTATGAATGTATGAATAATATAATTTATTCTAAAGAATGAATTATTAAATTCATTCGCAGGATACATTTAAATAATTTATTACAATCCTAGGACATGGTCTGTGTTAAGAATAATGAATTCTGGAATCAAATATTATACAATATATGTATTACTTTCTCGATTCCTATTACATAATTCCATTTTCCCGCTGGATTATTTGTTAGAAATTTATATGAATTTGTTTGAAAAAATCAGTGTTTTTTTCAATAAACGAAATGCAAATTAATTGTTTGAATAGGCGAATAAGTTTGTTGGACCGATTTCAGACAAAAAATGTTTTGATTCTACAAATTTTTTGTTTGCATTGGAAAAAAAATTTTTTAAAGACTGCTCTTACATGCTTTGAAAATTACATGTTTAATGATTTTTACCCACATATTAATAAAAAAATTTGATTTATAAAACGTATATTGAACAAATTTTAATAGAAAATTCGTTTGTTTCATAAACCTTTTATAAACCTGAAATGTTTTTTATGAATATGGGGGTTATTTTATATTAAATGAGTAGAAAATTATTAAAGGAATTTAGTGGCATCAAAATAAAAAAATGGCAGTAAAGCTATGTTTACACCTATTAAATATTTGACGTCCTACACGCAACCACAAGTTTTATGAAAAAAATGTTTGCTTTTGCAAGACGTTTGGCTAGATCAATCATCTTTTAACACTTTCTTAACTACATAATACAATTATATTCTGACAAATAAAGTTTAGGGGGGTGTGCTGGAAATCGCAAACGCAAAACTCAAGAATTTGGAGGCTGTTTTTAATACACTTTTAATCAAATTTTTATAATTTTTATTATAAAATTCTGTTTAATAGAGAAATGTTTGTATAATATTTGTCATAAAATTCTTTTATTACAGAAATCTTACTAAAAAAAGACTTTTAAAATTCTTGCGTTATGCGTTTGCGATTCCCAGCACACCCCTGTTAGTTAATCCAAAGAAATCGTAAAAAATAAAGCTACAGCTTGATCCATTTACTGGTTTTTTTTTCGTTCTCCTAAGTACGGCAGTATACTCTGCTGTGCCGCATCTAATATTCCCTTGACTATGCTTTTGAAAATCTAATTACTTCCTAGTTCATATGGTGTGGGCGGTCTCAATCCAAAAGCCTTCCTCTAGAACCATATTTATATGGCCTCCAGGCCAAGTAATAGGATTTTGCAAGCCAAACAAATCTCATATAAACTTAAGCATTTTTGAGCTCAATTTTATCAATTTAGGTTGTTTTGTATCGAACTTATTGCAAAAAATCCATTATAGTGGGAGGACACTTGTATTGGGGCCAGGTTAAATATGGAACCCTTTCAAGAAATACTTTCTAAAAGCAAACACAATATCGTTTCACAGCCGTTACACAAATTTTATCATTGTCAGGTCAGAGCGCGGCGAAAAGTATTGACCATTGGATTTTTCTTTTTGATATCATAACTACGTATGCTTTCTTAAGCGTTTACTAAATATGGTTGCATATTTGCCAGATACTTGTTTTCAGTGTTGTCATGTTTTTCAATTAACATTTAGCAGCTTTTGAAAAAAAAATCTTTGGAAATGATTATAACTCTAGCGTTCTTTTGCAACACTACTTATTTCTTTTCTCACTCCTATCACTTAAATATAACAATCAGCCATGTTCAGGAAATCGAGTTCGAGTGAAATTAAAATCGAACAAACTTTCAAAATGATTCTGCTTTAAAGGTTCATAAAAATATTGCGTTGTATACCCATATATACGTCATACTTTAAGTACCACTTAGATTTATTAGAATAACTATTAAATGAAAAACCATAAATAGTTTAACAAAAATAACCATAATACTAATTATAACTCTTGAAATCATAAAAACTACGGTTATTTTGAAAAAAATTTCGATTTCCAGAACATGACCGAATGTGTGTGCTTGCCAGGCCCTGCTTCTATATACTTAAATAAGCCCCTATAAGGCCCACTACCCTACCAGAAGAGAATGAGCGAGTTGTCACTTTTTTCACGTTGGTGTTAAGAAAATGATAGAATGAAATGACAGAAAACTTGGTTTAGGTCATTTCATTCTATCATTTTCTTAACACCAACGTGAAAAAAGTGACAACTCGCTCATTCTCTTCTGGTAGGGTAACTTTTAATTTTTACACTGAATGCATTAATACAATTATTATACACACACACTCTTGTTATATACATGTAGTTCTTCTTTAAAATAATTTATAATGTGTTACTGCGAATGTATAACCTAACAAAAAAAAAAAATATATATATATATATATATATATATGTACACACATACATACATATGTATATACATATATAAAAGGAACATTTTTCATCAATCTTATTTAAGCTGGATTTTTACAACAGTCACGTATCTACACTAACATAAACTTACAAGACATAAAATTAAGTGTAACAAGAGCAAAAATGAAAAAAAAAACGAAATTCAACAGCAAAAATTAAGTACCAAAAGAATACAGTCACTAAATAATACATCAATAATTTATAACATGAATGTGCAACTACACTAGACTTTATTACGAAGAGAATGACACACAAACGTAGATATACACTGGTATTTCGTCACACCTTTATTCTGTGAAATTCTTGAGAGATTTGCTGACGTCCTTGCTCTTACGGCAAATAATGGGTTTTTCAGTAATTGTGAGAATTTCTTTGATTAATTTTAGGCATTTAATAAAAAAAAAACGTGAAAGTACGCTGCTAGAGTGTCCAATTATTTGAATTTAGGTTTTCTTCGAGTAAGGAATTAATCGATTTTTAAATTTGAATATTGTTTTTGGTAAATAAAGTAAGAGTTTTAATTTGTTCGAATAACTCGAATAATTTTATACCAACTTATTTTTCAAAGACGAAAAAAACTTATAAGCCTTTTAAATATGGAATTTATGAGAACAGTTTCTTATAAAACATGACTCTACGATTGTCCGAAGGATTGAAAACATTGTTACCTTGTAAGCCGGGCCAGAATGGTTTTCTGTAGGGAAGCCATGTTAAGATATCGAGGCATACAGGAACAAAAGTAGCAAATTATTAAAATAATGGGTGCTCGAGGAACATTTGAGCTGTAAAGGATACATAGTTTATGAGGTGCTCAACGAAAATGTAGTTTTTACTGAAGTTACTGATTTTGAGTGCCTGGCAACGCAACAAAAATGCTCCGATTGGCCTGAAACTTTCCACATTTTTTTTTACTCAAAAGCAAAAAAATTATTGGTGGGACTTAAACATTTCCAACTTTAAATATAAACACATTTCTTTTGTGCCTGCAAATGTAACTTTGTATGAAGCTTATGAGGTTTTCGAAATGTCTTAAATTTTTCATTTCATACAAAGTTGTCAAGGGAACCACGTAAAGACCAAAAAAGTCAATTTCGAAAAAATGGCGTAAACGTGCTTTAGGAAGAAATGCGATATGCAGTTCCAAATTTTTTTAATAAAATAAATAATTAACTGTTTAGCTCACAGGCACTACAGTGAGCTATCCTATTAATGCAATGGTTGCAGGTTCGATTCAAATCAAGAACCGGGTTGAAGGTGTAACTTGCTATTGCTTCGTTAATTCAATTTGAACATAATTTGTAATTGTACTTGTATCTATTTTTTATATATATTGTATTTAGTCGCCAATGAAACTCATATTTCTTATGGGCTGGTATTCCTTAAATCTAAATCTAAAAAATCTAGTATATAGCAAAAAAGGAAAAATTTTGGATTAAAGTTGTTTTAACACATAATTATAAGAGGTTATTTTTTATGCCAATAGAGTCAGTGTAGTTAATATACGTGCAAAATTGTTGAAATCAGAGCTCATTCTATGGAAAGGATCAAGCATAATTAGACCGACAAAATTTAAGTCTTAGGGGAAAATAATTTTTGAAAGGGCAAAATGCACTTAAAACGCAACAGTTCCAAGTAGGAGTTCTGAGAAAATTTTATCGTTTAACAAATTCAGCATGAAGGAGATGTTCATATGTATGTATGTATGTATATGTATATCCTCCGATTTTTTTAGGGTTGGAAGATTTATAAGTTTTGAACAAAATAACCTGAGTGCAAAAATACGGTTCAAAATGCAATAAAAAGTCTAAAACAAGATTAGAAAACCAAATTAAAATAACCTATACGGTACTTGGGCTTACTTCCAGTTATGGTTGTCTTAAGGTTATTTAACCTTTTTTTGGATCCACTGGGAAACTCAGAAGCTGCAAATACCTGGGTGTTGGCAAAAATCCGAAATTAACATGTCTCAGGAGATCTTAACGATCTCCAATGATCGTGGCTGACCAAAGTTGCTATTTCGTTCCACGGGATTCAGAAGCACAGGCACCGGTCTTGCTATTGATTGTAGATTCCATTAGTATGCTACTTGTCTTTCAGCCAAATTTACTTTACGGAGGGTTATCTTTGCTTTTAAAAATGTTTTTTTTGGGAATTACGTGGTGGTTGCGCTTTACTATTCAAATAGGATCCTGAAAATCCCACTTAAGGCCCTTATACACTATCCCACAAAGTCTTTAGTAATTTACGGAAATGCAACCCTATCATGATAAGTTGTTATTGTTTTTTAAAAATGTTCAAAGAATAATTAAATCAGGGAAGCATTTTTGAAAAATACGTAAGACTTTGTGGGATAGTGTGTAACAACCTTTAATGGCGAATTTTTTACGACTTGTGTTCGACGTAAGAGACGATCTTACCTAAGTGCTGTTGCTGCTCAACAGGGGCTGCTATCGTATTCACAAAAGCAGCGAAGGTTAGCTAGCTCCATCTCCTAAACAAGGAACGAGTGGGCTGGTGGCTCTCACATTGAGCGTTTGGGGAACTAATTGCTTTTCACGTTTGTTTGTTTGAGATCCAGCGTTAGACGAGGCTATACGGTAGGCGCTCATGTAAATATTTTCACAAATACTTTGCTTTTATGGCAGTATCTTTTAATTTTATTATGTTTTATAATTTGAAATTCTATACCGCTCAATGAGGGTATTAACCATAGACTTTCAGCTCATTTTTTAATTATTTATTTTGGTTTAGAATTTTCAGCCCGAGCTTTTTTTACAAGAGGTTACAGCCCATATGAACACATTTTAAAATCAATTTATTATTCTTTTAAAGATATGAACTTAAAGAGTGAAGTATATAAAATGATTTTTTTCAACTTTAATTCGTCCAAATAATGGCAAATAGTTCCTCGATTACCCAAACAAAGATTAATCAAATGGATAGTTTTGCGTTAAATTTTAGGTATCCCTATAATATTAAAGAAATAAATGGTAATGCTTTTGTTTATAATAATAGTCGCCTCAATGGAAAAGAGTAAAGAGGTCTAATAGCAGGCCTTATCTAGCAGATGCAAGCACTCCTTGCATTACATACTTTCTTTTTTTTACACAGGTTGTCATTAGGATAAGGCAATCTCACACTTCCATCTTTTAACAGGAATTCTAAAAGACTTTCTGATGAAGGACTTCTTAAAACACAAGTTTAATGTTCTTAACTCGTAAAGGAGAGAACTGACATTTATCTGAAGTTGTCTTAGATGACATTTTTTACACTGCTTTCTTAGCAATACTCAAATTAGGTACATGAAGTAAAAGTCTGTAGTTCTATTTCTGCACTTAGTGATTCAAATGTTTTTCTTGATTTTTATTTTTTTATAAACGTTATATAAATTTCTATTTCTATTCTATTTTTTTTAGTATTATTATTTAATTAAGCTTTAGGTCTTTTTTTTATAAAAAATATTAATATTATTTAATCCAATATTTCGGCACTCCGTTGTGTGGCTTCTTCAGGGTTTTTTTCTTGAATTTTTGAAAAATTTTTAACAAATTTAACAAATTAAATATATTAAACAAAATGTCATATAACAATTTTCAATTAAATACAAAAAAGGTTTTTCAATTCAAACCTAATCTATTACAGTATTAATAAATTTTTAACTTCCGTTTCTATTTTTATAAATTAAAGGTCGAATAAGAAAGAGTCAATTTATCTATTCTATTTTATTGATTTCAAAATTAAATTTTTGCCATAATTTTTTTTCGTTTGATAACAAAATTTTAAGATGTTTAAGTACTGCATACATTCACAATATTTTAGTAAATTAAACACAAACAGTAACACTTAAATACATAAATGAATATACAACAATGGATGACTACTCACAAATATATACACAATTATATTATACATATGTATAACCAAAAAAAAAAAAAAATTTTTATATATATATATGTATATATTCACTTTCACAAACACTTCCACAGTCACTTGTACAAATAAGTTAATTTTTATGCAAAGGTGCGAGAGAGTGTACTTCTCTCTTTGGGTTATGGTTTATCCCAGCGGTAGATATTAAAAGAACCACAAGTGGCAGGCCTTTTTGAAGGCCTCTATACTTCTTTCTAGAAGATTCGCTTCGCATGATATCCTGCTTTCAGAAGTATGTCTTTTAGAAGGTATAAACTTCTTTTTGAAAGACCTTCTAAAATATTCAGTACACATTTTTACTCCCGTTTTTAAGAAGGGAGAAAGGAAATTTTTCAGTTTTATTTACCTTTTATGGTCACTAGACCTTCTTTAATCCCTTCTTTGGGAAGCGATCGAAGTTGATGTTAAAGGCAGTGTGGAAGGGCTTGCTTCCAATGACAACCTGTGTAAAAAATAAATAAGTATGGTATGCGGCGAGAAGGGCTAGTGACTGCTAAATAAGGCCTTCTATTAGGCCTCTATACTCATTATAGTTACCGTTGGGATTGTATATGGTTTTACATGTTTGTTTGTGTGTTTACGAGTGTGTTTATATGTGTATTTGCGTTAGCAAGCACAAACATATTAAATACAACTTGTATACTCAACATAATTTATATTCTAAATTAAAATACAGGTCAAGTTGTTAAGCCACTTATGAAATTGCATATGAAATTATATAAAATAACAATGACTTACACACATTTATATGACAATATCATAAAGGGTATTAATGCAAGATTTGAGTAAAACAGAAAATACTGAAAATACAATAAAGCCTTTAGATTTTGATTTAATTATATATAACACGTTAAGCTTTCTTGGATATGGTGGCACAAAGGCACACTTTGCTGAGATTTCCCTGGGGATTTTGAAAAAATTTCTCTGAATTTGGTTAATAATTTCTCTTGAAATTACCCTTATTGGGGGAATCTCACGTTTTTCTATTAGACGGTTAAAAACGACCAATACCAATCATTAATACGACAGAGTAGACAACCAGAAAAATGCTCATGTCAAAATTGACTAATTTAACGGGCTGCATTGCATGTGGCTCCCCATCCTCTTCAAACATAATAATACTGCATAAATGGCAGCAAATTCAAATCCGTTGTTCATTATAGAACACCCTTTGGGAAAACTTTATAAATTTTATGAATTAAATGTTATGACTTTTGCCCTATTCTAGAAAATGTTAGATTATGTGGTAAAATTTGTTGCATACTTTTAAGGTAGGTATAAGTGGCGTATAATTAATTTTTATTTATTTTTATTTACTAAAAATACGTCAATTCAATTTTTCATTTTTTTTTTTTTTAATTAAGATTAATATTTTTTTTTTTTTTTTAATATTTGACTTACCGCAATAGGCCAGATTCTGTATATGCTATTAATTTGAAAAAAAAAACTACAAACATAAATATTTATATCAACATTGTTGATATATTTTTACAAAATTGAAAAGTATGTGCTTTAAAAAAATTAAATAAATAGATTTTTTTTTTAAACTCATAAAAATACAATAGATTTAAATGTGTGATTGTTATTCAATCATATTTATTTTCACATTTAAGTATTTAATTTTAAAATATTGACTTTAAAACTTATATTGAAAAAAAAAAAACACAATCATTATTTTATAAACAAAAATACAAAATGAACAATTACTTTATGGATATATATTCTGTAATAAATTTAATTTCACTTAACCTTTTTCTATAAAAATAATTACTATAAAAATTTTGTTTAATCCTGTATGATGAAAATGACCACAAACATGCCAAAGCCACCACAATAATAATTTTGTAAAAAAAATACTCGAATCATAAAACAAGAATTGTATTAATGATTAAGATTATTTTTACTATGAAATAACATACAATAATTGACGAAATTGTTTTATCATTAAAAGCTTTAAAAAAGTAAAAATTCATATGTATTATATGTATGTAGGTTTATATACAGGAGAAAATTTTTAAATTATAGTTTTGAATAATTTAAGTGGAATTTTTCAAAAAATTCTTGGCAAATCTATTTATTTTTTTAATACAAATTGTAATTAAATTTTAAATTAATTAACTTTAAAGTTTCAAAAATGATTCTTACTTGAAAACAATTTACTGGGAATATTATGAAGAAAAAATTTTGGGAATATCTCTGCAATTTTCGTATATAAATCAAAAGTTTTGTAACATATGGTCGTCGAATTTAAGAAAATGAGGCAGAGACAGAACTATCAAAGTTTTACAAAAATCCCAAATTTTGTTAATCGGACCTGGCAACGCTGAATGCCAGAAACAATGATAACGAAAATGTTAAAGCAGTTTATTTTTTTTCATCACGGAACAATTATAAAGAAAAAGGTTCAATTACAAATTTCTACATCATAACGCAAAAAATAAATGTCAAATATGTAACAGTGCTTTTGTAGTGAAATTAAACATTGTGAGAGAATACTGAAGAAATAGACAAAAACAAGTAAGAAAGCATAGTTGGTAAAGATCGACCATATGATACCCTACACCACTGTGCATAAGAAAACATTTTTGCAAGTACACCCTATTTGAGACCCATGGACAGAGTCATGGACTTGCCAGAACTAAACTATGTAACTGATTTTAAGATTCATATAGAAGGTATTTGTGCCGAATATTATTTAGATTCTTCATCTATATAACATATGTTTGCTTTAAAGGGATTTAAAAAAGGAGATTTATATAGGACCCATGGTAAATTTTGGAACCGCCAGCACAATATTTTGTCATGACAAAGAAGATATCGTAAAAGTTTTTGTCGCCAAATTTTATGTAAATACTAGGACGGCGATTATTCGTTCAGTTAAAAAGGTAAATAGCAATTTGTATGATTATTCTAAATATTAAATATATTCCGATGCAGATGTAATCTCTTCAGGTATTTCAAACGAGAATAAAAAGACAAAGTTAGGTGTATACTTAAAGGTGGGTCCGTAACCAATATTTTAAGGTTTTACAAACATCAGCACAATTGCATAAACTCAACGGTTGTGGTGTGGGTATGGTTAGGTTAGGTTTAATGGGTAGCCGTCACGATGACGGCTCACTTGGGTCCCTAAAGCGGTCCCTTTGTGATACCCTTAGCTAGTGACAAGAGCCAGTCAGTGTCAACCGGACTATTCCCCAGAGGTCACTGCAGCCTCGAACCATCCCGACTCTCTGCAGAACAGAGAGATCGACTTCAGTCCAGACATGGCATTTCCGGTCTCCCAAAATGCCTAAACCTAATGTCCCCAGACCGGGGAATTGGCAGAGAAAGTGAAACACCGTCTACTCCTCTTCTCATCATGACAGCTTCTGCAGTAGTCATTGTAATCAAGACTTATCCTCCTAGCATAAGTCCTCCTAACCCAGTGACTCGTAATAACCGATATCACTGTCCTCATCTGGTCCCTACCGAGACCAAGTAGCACGCGCGTTTTCGCCGCGTAATAGCCAGGCCAAAGAGTCCTGGCAATCAAGCAGGTATGCTCCCCCTGCCATCTCCCCTGAGCCCTACTGTACGACTCTCGTCTGATGAGAGTCTTGCAGCGGGCCATTGAAATGCCAATCAGGCCGTTGACGAACATGTCGTCCAAGAGACAACCCCGTTTGGCCAGACCGTCTGCAGTTTGGTTACCCAGGCATCCACTGTGCCCTGGTACCCATGTCAGCGTAACCGTGGAATGTTCCGCGATTTCATTGAGAGACATCCGGCATTCCACTGTTAACAAAGATGTCGTGAAGACACCAGCAGCCTTGCTGTCCGTAAATATACATATATCTCTCGATATACGATAGTACCTCAGCCAGTTTGCCGCCCGCCTTATGGCATAAATCTCCGCCTGCAGCACACTACTGCCATCCAGCAGCTAAAAAGAGACCCTAATGTCCAATTCCTTGATGAATAAACCTCCACCTACTCTATTGCTCATCTTGGAACCATTGGTATAGACCCGTAGGGCCGGTTCCAGAGATCGCGTGTTATCGAGTAGCTCATCATCATTGCAATGATGAACTGTTAATAAAGCACCGAAAAAGGGTTCCGGAGTCTAATAGCCAACACACTACGACCCCATAGAAGAGGATCGGTTTTACCACCGCCTCAAAGATCCTCATATGAATATCAATGACCCTCTCAAGAGTTTTGAGAAGGAATGACGACAGGCTAATTGGCCTGTAGTCCTAAGGCTTGGTGTGGGATGCTTTCCCTCTCTTTGGAATGAAAACAACCCTACATCTAAGGCCCGCATTCTTTTGAAGGTTGGCCGGAATAATACCGTCCGGACCAGGAGCCTTAAAGGAGTCGAAGCTCCTTATCGCCCAATTGAGCCTATCATAGCACAGAGAAATGGACACGAGTCCAGGCTCCGATAAGCAATTAATCTTCCGTGGTGTTGGAAGGGAATTGCCAGGAAAGTGTGTGTCAATTAACACCTCCAGCGTCTCCTGACTATTCGTAGTCCAGCTACCATCAGCTTTCTATTGTAGCTAGGAACAGCCGGGCAAGAAGCCATTATTTTGTGCAATCACTTTGTCTCCGAGGAACCTTTCACGCCGCTGCAGAAGTTCCTCCTGGCAGGTGGTGTGGGTATAAAAAGCTAATAATTTTCCGTTATTAAATCCTATTAACTACCAGGCATTTTGTAAAAGGAATAAATCTAACCACACAACCATTAAGTTCAGGTACTTATTCAAACGTTTTGCATTAATTTTTGAAAAATCTATTTGGGGAAGTGCTTTTGTTTTCTAAGTTTATATGGATATGGATATAAATAAATACATATTTAAGTTATTTTAAAGGTTAAACAAATGAGCGTTATTTTAGAAAAAAGGTATGCTGCGCATCGGTGCGCCTTAGAAGTTATGGGTGGATTAGTACCAACACGCGTTGGGTTTACCAACAAAAAGCACTTCACGACCTTGCTATAACTTTTATTGTTGTTGTTGTTGTAATTTTTATACGTGTTTGTATTAGAGATGAGAGTCACGCGTGACCGTGGTTCTATTTATATATTTCAATAATTTAAAAAACGGGGTTCGTGAACTTAAAAACTAAATTCTCACGCACTAACTTTCTAAGGTTTATAAAAAAATCTATTTTTGGGTTATTCATATCCGAACTCTATTAATGGCATACGATTCAGCAGAAGCGTGTGTGATAAAAAACCACGTTTTTGAATTAATAAATTATTTTTTTGTATAGAGAGTACCGTTTCCTCGTCCTATACCACCAAGATTTTGTTGGAATATGCAGTTTGTTCCAAGAGTTACACACGTCAAATTTAGTGTACCACACTGTTGTAGCTGAAAATATATGGATTGATCCGCGATTCGCTTTTAAAACCTGTGTACATCGTATAGATCATCATTATCATAATCTACCGAGATAATTACGTTATGTATTTAATACTTAATTATTTTTATTATTTCCTTTCCGATCCATCGAGGATTGGTTGGAGATTGTGGCTTGCCAGAAAACTTTCAGGATGAATCGACAGCGATTGATGAATGTCTGTATTGCGTTGACATCTTTTATTGCTGCATTTTTTGACTCGCATCCGTACAGAAGCGTAGATTTCGCGCACTTGTTAAACATTTTTAGTTTTATTTTGGAATATATGTGCGAAGATCGCCAAGTGAGACTCAGACGGCCAAAAGTTTGGTTGCTGGTGTTTATTCTGTTTCGAATGTCAGCACTGGAACCATCGAACGTAGTCCGCCTGCTACCGAGGTAACAGAATGTTGCTACATCTTCCTGGTTATTATTTCTGATCTGTAGACACGCAGTACTTGTGGCGTTGGTTCGCATAATTTTCGTTTTGCCGACGTTTAGTTTAAGCTCAGCTTTAGATGCTTCTGCTTCTACACAATTAAACTTACCTTGCATGTCATCATGTCTGTGTACTCTTCTGTTGAATCCCCAGGTTATACCTCTTGATTCCACATATTTGACATATGCAAGCGTTCTATGCGTTTGACCTTTTCCAAGACGCAAGTGACGCACGTTGTAGTAAAAAGTAATCCTACTTCGCGTTTGATATTTAACATGTCAATATAATTTTACACTAATTTCACTTTTTTGACAGATGCTTAACGTGTTGAACGTGTGGTGTGAACCTCCAGCTCAAGAACTAAAAGAAAAAATGTATTATTATATTTTAATATAATGCCCTGCTTTCAATGCTAAACTCATAAACGCATTGAACGCGTGGTGTCGACCTTTGCTTTGAACCAAAGTAGCGCTTTATTTTCTCATTGCTAAATCTTGTATGTATATAGTTGTACGTTTTAAGATTTATCTGCTTACTTTCGTTAATTTTTGTGAGAATAAAAATCATTTTGCTGAAAATTTTGGGTTAATTCGAAGAGGCTACAAAATCCATAAGCAATGCCACTGCTACATTGTCCGACGCCATTCTGCTAGTAAACAGTTTTTTATATTAAAAATATAACAAATAAATAAGCTGAGATTGGGAATAGTTCAGAGTGCCAAAAATTGGATACTAAACATTAGCTCGGAATGATAGATTTGAGAGTTAAGAGAATAATGAAACCAATTGCTTATCTATAATTCTGGAATCTCGATACAAGGCTCGATTATTTTAAGGCAATCAACTTCAATTGTATCGAAAAAAATATTCTTGTTGAGCTACCTTACATGACCCTGCATTCTGAAAGAGTTTAAGACACGGTCACCCCTGAACTTTTTTATAGTTCTGATATGTCTACGAGAACTGGCCTTTAGAGCGTTACATTTGAACGCCCATTTTCGTAAAAGGCTTCAACAATCTTAACACCCTGTTCAATTGTGTACCTCTCCATGGTTGAATTTGCCAAACACTGAAACAAAGAAATAACAAATTAAGTTTGGTTTAACACATGACGTTAAGGCGTGACTCACAATTAAAATCGTGCGCTTTGGTTGGTCAACCCTTAAACTACATAATTGCTTTACATGGTCAGACAAATGGTTTTTAAAAAGTAACAAGAATTAACTATTATAACACTTTCTCCTTATTTAATTAAGTTATAAATAATCCAAGCCAAAATTGGACAACAAATAAAACTAATTTAACCACTGAAAACAAAATCCGCAAACAAACACAAACGTGTGTGCAGATAACATGTCCTAGATCTAAGCAGTGTTTTTTTAACAGAAAGTTTGTCAACCGCCCACAAACCAGAAAAAAATGTTTATCAAAATAGTTAGTTAGTATTGAATATTAAAGAAAAATTGTAATATACTTTTGTTAGTTTAGCAAAAAAAAATTATTGTAAAAAACAATTTAAAAACAAAACTTTATTTAAACTATTTTCATTTATTTATATTTAGGGCTCTTGAATATTTAATAAATTAAAAATAGATTTAGAACTTTCAAGCAGATCTAAAACTGTAAAAACAATTGAAATGCTAAAGCTAGTTGACGAAAACTACATAGAAACTCACTTTTAATTTTTTATTTTTATCTTTAATTATTTATCAACAAAAAAAATTTAAAATTCGATATATTTCGAAACTTTCAATTATTGCATTGTCACTCAATTTGTGTTTTACGTAATTCATCATCGATCTAAACAAAAACGTTGTGAAAGGAAAAAATTAATTTATTGCATATTTTATTTTAAATTAAATAAAATAGAAACGCCCTGGAGAAATATCAATTATTAGTTGTATATTCCATGTGCAATCTGACCATCCGTCATGGCGTCGTCCAACTGTCCAACAGATATCTAACGAATTTTTTTTTGTTGATGTTTGATTTTGTATGTTTTAAATATTTAATTTGTTGATGACTTTTGCTCACATTTTTAAAATTTCGATTTTATTTATTTAAATATTTATCGATATTGAAGCGACGTGTGTATGTTTACAAGTGGTTGTGTAAAGGAGGGAGTGAAAAAGAGAGCGAATGAACGAGGGAAAATGTTTAAGTTTATAATTGAGTAAGTACTATTGAATAAATTAATTAAATGTCAAATGAGTAGAATTTAATTAAATGAATTGTGTTAATGTTATACAATATGATTTTGTTGTAGTAGTTTTGTGATTTTTTTAAATTGTTTTATTTATTACCTTTGTAATTGTAGACAAATAAATTAAAATAATCAGTTATTTGTATAAAGAGCGAGTGTATGCGTTGGACTAAGTGCTTTAGCGTGTTTAAGTGATTGTACTTTAGCACTTGTATCTAGGAGTTGGTAAACAATATCTGTTTGCCTCCTTATTTTATATTTCTAAATGTTAGCAGAATATAAATAAATTTACTATGAAATTTTGTGAATTTATTTGTGCAAAATCTAATTTTAAATTCTTGATATTTAAAAAATTTATTGTTCAACTATTTAAAGATATAACAACAATACCAAATATATATACGTAGGTATAGTGCTTATTCTTCTTGGTGCGCTTCATGCAAATTACATAATTACATTCATCTCCTTTTGCCACAAAATGATCATTAGTGCTGCAATCTCCGCTTTATTTTACTTCGTTTTTTGGTTGCTGTTAAGTTACGGCATGGGAGAGAGAAAAAAAGTTACGGGAAATTAATTTCCAAGAAAATAGTTTTTACTAACTAGAAATATTTGATGAGAACTTAAAGGAGAAATTAAAATTTTAATTGAAAAGTAAATTTCAAGTAAAGGGTAAATGCATAACTAGTAAAAATGGTTTGAAGGTGTAAAATAGTAAAAATAATATAATAGTTGCTTTAACCATAATAATAGTAATTGAAGTAAAAAGAATTCAATAAAATCTTAAATTTATAGAAATAAGATAAGCTGTCCAAACTAAAATACTAAAGTGGATATCACTTCCGTAAGTCCGAATTTCCACAATGCAAGTCTTATTGATCAGCTTGCTACTTTGTAGGCGAGAGTGACGAGGGGGAAAAAAACGAGTACTCAGCTAGCTGTACTCGTCATATGCGATTTGTTTTCTCATTCGTAATTTTCAGCAGGTCTATTTTGACAACTATCTTTCATATTTAATTTCGTTGTACAAAGTTAATTTCGTAGCGTGTGTGATTTTTTGTGTGTAAAATTTTATTAAAAATTAAATCACAAATTTTACACAACTTTAATTTTAAATTAAACAATTGTTAAAATATTCAACACGAATTTGAATTTAAATATATTTTAATAAGAAATATGTTTTAAGCGAAATGTCAAAACGCACATATACATTCATACAAATGGAATAACAGATAAATAATAAGACTTGACTCGTGGAAACACCGAAGCTGATTCAAAGAAGAAAATGTGATAAGTTTATTAATAAGACTTGCATTGTGGAAATTGGGACTAATGGACAAAAAAAATTAACAATTGAACTTATAAAGAAACGTGGTTAAATCGATAATGAATAGTTAAAATTACAATACTGTATTAAAAATGTTTTTAAAAGAAATCGTATTGAAGAAGACGGATAATGTAAACAGCTTGAATGTACATATCTGAAAATTTTTTATTTATGTAAAAAGTTACACTATACTGCTCAATATATATTTATTGCAAGCGTAAAAAGTATGGACTTTGCTAATTATTAGTAGTTAAAAACATTTGGTGGCAGAGCCTAAGAATAGAACAGGCAGGATTCAGGTTAAATATATCTTGCATAGACCACTTCAGCCGAATGGCAGTCAAATCTGTATATGATATTTTTAGATTTCCAACGTGCATTTGATTGATTTTATCACGCAGCCAATAAATTAATTAGACTCGTGAAATGTCAATAAAGGTCCATAAAGATGAAGGTAGCTAAAAATTTAAGCGTCAAAACTGGTGTAGGACAAGGTTGTGTCTTACCCCCTTACTGTTCAATATCGTGCTTGATGTTATTATAAGTCAATCTGTGAGTCCCATGCTTGGGATCACAACAGGAATGGCTGGAAGACTTACAGACCTTGACTATGCTGATGACATTTGTTAACTGTCACCCAATAAGCAAGATGTGCTTCATATCGCACTCCTTCAACAATACTTTATTAACTCAAAATTTATAAATTTTCAGTAGAAGCAAAACGATTGTTAATTTAACATTCAAAGCATATGAAAAAAAATTTTGAAACCAACCGTGTCATTACCAAAAAGTATACAAAATATCACGGAATTTTTACAACATGAAATTTTTATTAAAATTTATTGATAATTTTCTTGGCTGAGCTGGCGCTCGAACCTGGGTTGAATTTACATGTTTCAAGAATCACCACATTCTTTCGTCAGAATTCTTTGAGTTCTAATGTGGTGATTCTTGAAACATGAAAATTCAACCCAGGTTCGAGCCCCAGCTCAGCCAAGAAAATTATCAATACATTTTAATAAAAATTTCATATTGTAAAAATTCCTTCCTTCGGTAAAAATAATTTAATGAAAAGTAAACTAAAAATATCAAGATTACAAATTAACAGTTCAATTAAAAATCACAATTGTTCCTATAAATAATATATTTTATTATTTAATATATAGATATTAATTTTTTAATATTATTAATATCATTTACATATGTATGTATAATTAGTATTTCTTTTCTATTTAATATTAGCAAATTAAAAAAAAAAAATTTTTAATTTAAATTTTATTTATTTAACAATGTCTGAATTGTTTTTGTTTATTTAATCCAAATATGTAAAACAAAGTTTAACTGCAGGTCTGATGTCATAATAGTTTGAGAAAGGTTACCCATAGTTGTCGTTAGAAATTTAGGATATATGTAATTTATGGAGTCTTAAAGTTAGTATATTATTTATGTCAGAAAAGTGTTAATGCATTTTGCAAAGGTCAATATGTTTACATATGTGAAAATGACATGGGCAAAATAAGGTATGTATTGTGAGAGTAAGTATGTTTATAAACACTCACAATATTATTACAGTAACGGACTGTAAAAAATTCCAAGCAAATTTATTTTTAACTGATTCTAACAGTTATTCAAAAAACTAAGTGCATATTAATACGGATTTTCAGTTGCAGTTAATATTGTCCGTTGATTGAGTTAAATTCTTCTTTATGTTAAAGTAAATAAAAATGTAATTTAAAGCAACGAAAAGTTCATTTAATTTTTACTGCCAAAAATTCAACCGCGAATTCCGTAAAAACAAATCAATATTCAGTTATCTTATATAAATTAATTGTCAAAAAATTAACTACATATTCCGTAAAAACAAATAAATATGCAGTTATTTTATAAAATATTACTGTCAAAAATTCAACACCATATTTAGTAAAAACAATTAAATATTTAGTTATTTTATATAATTTTACTACCAAAAATTAATTTTTACTTATCTATAAAAAATGAATTGCTTGTTTTGTGTAAGCAATTCCCATTTTCTATTTGCTAAAATAATTTAGTTAAATACATCAAATTTTAAAAGTAAAATAATTGCGAAGCCATATCGGTCATGCTGCTGGTGTATTATAATTGAGATTTCTTCTGTAAACAACGTGGTCAGTACAACAAAAGTAAAACAAACGTGTGTAACTGGGTAAGTAAATAAAAATATTCTCCCTCTCTCGTTTATAAAAAAAACAAGCGGACAGGTGTCTGACTGGTATTTTTTAGAAATTCGGCTCTTTTGTGGAGTAAACGAAAATTTAATAAAATAACTGAATATTTAATTGTTTTTACTGAATATGGGGTCAATTTTTTGACAGTAAAATTTTAATAAATAGCTGAATATTTAATCGTTTGTACTGAATATGGTGTTGAATTTTTGACAGTAAAATTTTACAAAATACCTAAATATTTATTTGATTTTACGGAATATGGTGTTGAATTTTTGACAGTAAAAATTAAATGAACTTTTTCTTAAAAATAAATGAAAAATAGGTAGACCGGATTTTAATTGAACTTTCATTTATTTTATATTACAATTTCAGTTAATTTTACGTACAGAATATTGTGAGTGTATGAGTATATCATAGGATAAGGATTCAAAGTTCATTATTGTTTTAAATAACTGTTAAAATCAGTATGCGTATTTGTCGAATTCAGTTTTCCCTTTTCCCTCCTTAATTAACTATTACGAAAATTTAGGAGAAAATCTAAATCCGTTTTTGCGTATGTTCTCCTCTGAATATTCCGATTTGGCAATTTCGAGTGCTGGTTATTAATTTAACAAGTTGTAAGATGCCATCCAAATTAGTAGACTATGTTAAGAATTTGATAATATTCACCCTTATTCCATTTAACGTCGTCGTCATCGTCATCAATTGAATATCAAAATCAATTTTTATCGACATCGTCATCAATTCGATACAAAACTTGTATGCCATAACAGCAATGTAACGATGTCGATTGTTTATCGTTTTTTTAAGAACATCTCTAATAAGTTTTTATTAAAAATGTGCAATTTGATGTTCGTTTCTTATTAATGTTGTGCTCTCAAAGAGGTTAGCTTGATTTATTCTAAAAAAATCACCCTTACTAATGCCATAAGGTATTGATTACACTTTTCGCCCCGTATAAATTGACAGTGTTGATAGTGCCCTGTAAAAAAACAGAACGGTACGACGATTGCCGAAAAGAGCAACAAAAAGTTACGCGAAAATTGCAAACATTCGGAAAATTAGCAAAAATAGCGAAATTCTTTTTTATTTGAAACGAGCCATAAAATTGACTTAAAGTCCCCAAAAACATAAGAATGGCAAAAATTCCATAAAAATGGCAAAATTAGTGGAAATTCGCAAAAATTTGATAAAAGCGGCATGAAAGAAAAATTTAATATGTGTTAAAAATCGTTAAAACTGTAAAGAATCAGAAAACTTACAGGAAAAATTGCTTCTATCGCGAACATGGCTAAAATTCGGGAATTTGCGGTAATTTAGCGATTTTCATGGTATTTTTGCTATTCCTTATAGTTTTAGTAACTTTTAATCAATTTTTTGGCTTGTTTGGAATACATAAAATTTTCGCGAATTTTCGCTATTTTTGCAAATTTTTGCAATTTTCCGAAACTTTGTTGCTATTTTTTCATTTTTTTAATTCAACATTATTATTTTTGAAAAATAAAAAAGAAAAAAACTGTTTCGACACCAATAAGACTGACGACAAAAACAGAGTCAATTTAAATCGATGCCAACGTTAACGTTCCGTACGGCATACCAAAAATACATCGACGCTTATCGATAAAACTTGATATTGACAATGGGCATACCGATTTGCAACAATCGACACAAAACGATATCGTTTCGTATTGATAACGCTAAATGGAATAAGGGTGATTATTTGCTGTAAATTTCCTACTGGGAAGTAGTTGTTTGTCAAAACGCATTCTTAGTGGTACCAACAAAGTTATAAAGTAAATAATAATTGTTTCAACAATTGTATATGTATTTATTTATTGTTCATTGTCACCGTTGATCGCGACAAACAACAAAGAATACACAAACATTGTGTAGCTTGACAAACAGTTACTTCACCTTTAATGTCAATTAAAAAGAAAAGCGATTTTTTGGTTCTAGAGGTCAGTCAGTTGGCTAACGACAATCAAAGTAATTTGTTTGAAATAATACAGTTCATATAATTAAACATTAAATTAAGTGAATTTTCATGAAAAATAAAGATTGATAAGAATTAAATTAAATAAATTTGGTTTAAATCATTTTTGCTTTGTGGGCAGAAAAAAGCTTCTGTTCTCTTCAGACTAAATATATATATTCGCATCAAAGTCGAAACCATTATTTCCTCCCAGGAATCAAAAATAAATTCATTAGCAAATAATCCTGTTGAGATTAAAAAAAAAATCAATTGAGCTATATCTCGATGAGCTATATACAATTTTGCAGAGCTCTTTTAACTATCAATTATTGAAATCTACAATCTAATTAAAATTTAGTTTAGACAAATC
The DNA here is from genome assembly GCA_963931875.1 of Pollenia griseotomentosa. NCBI lineage: Eukaryota > Metazoa > Arthropoda > Insecta > Diptera > Polleniidae > Pollenia > Pollenia griseotomentosa. The sequence goes on from OZ007563.1 coordinate 80,829,735, forward strand.
TAATTTGGTTAATATTAGTTCAGATATATTACCTTCAATAACAATCTCTTGATGCTTCTCCAAAGAAATATTATCTTGAGCGAAAAATAATATAAAAAAAACTATATTTTTATAAACAAAATATTTTTAGTAATTCTTCAATCAAATTCTAGTTTTAAAACGAAAAATTTATAGAACAATTTTTACTTTAAAAGATTTTGTTATTCGTGCTTAATTGCCAGTTTTAATTCTTGATAAAAACACTTTAAATTTATTGTTGATGGGATAAGCTATTCCTATGCGCATTTCACTGGTTGCTTAGGCCAGATCATCAGGAAACTTCATCCATAAAGATTTTGGAAAAACTAAAGATATTAAACCAAATAAAACTGTTAAGCGTATAAGACTTATAGCAACAGTTCTACTTGTAATAATATCAAAGTTTAAACAAAAGCATCAACAATAAACAGTGAGTTTATCTTTTCTTATAGTCCCGACTATAATTGGTTGATTTTTTGTCAACTCTAAGTGTAGTTGTAAGTGGGTAAAGAAAAAACAAAAATAAAAACAAATTACTTTATTTTATTTTGCCAGTTCAGATTTATTTACACTGCCACATGCATATTAGTTATCAAAGTTTTCTTGGGATTCAAAAATTAATTAACAAGCTTTCGTTTAAATGTGCTAAATTTTATTTCCAAAAGAACTGAACCCTATCGATAACTTATACGCAAATATAAAATAAAACCTTTTTCATAATTGATAGCACTTCACACATAAGAAACATTTTCCAAAAAGTTAGTATTGGTAACTATTCGAAAGACCATCTCTTCTTTCGACACATACTTCCAATCATGTTCTTTTCATCATAAAAGCTGGCCGGCCCATGCTTAAAACTAACTTACTAAACAAAATTCATAAAATCAGAATCTCATAAGCCATTGAATATTTTAAATACCAAAAAAATCAAAAACACCATTTTTACAGCAGACTAAGAATGAATTTGTACGCAAACCCAGCTGAGTGAATAAATACCTCTTTAATTTGCTTGGAGGACAAAAAGATAAATTAAAAAACTTTTGCCTTGTAAGAAAAGGAGGTAAAGGTAGTTTGTATGTTTGTTAGAGAGAAATCTAAAACAGTGCTTAACATTAAAAAATACTAGTAAAAGATTTACAACAGCGTCATTTCATAAAAGCACCCAGAAGTAACATTAAATACTTGCGTCAAGAGTTTATAGAAAATTATTCTCTTCCTTTTTCATCGAGTTGATGATTTTCTTTTTTTTTCGTGTGTAGATGTTAAAAGTAAAATGTCTAATGAGGAAAAATTTCATTACGTTTTTTTGCCGTTGCTGCTGCAAACTACACTAAAAAGGTTTAAATACAGTTTAGAAAAGTAAAAACAAATTTATATAACTAAACATTAATACATGGTTACATGCAGACACTCACATGTCCTTAAATAAGGATATACGAGAATGTCTGAATGTTATAATGTTTGTGGAGTAAGTAATTGGTGTGTGTAGTGTATGGGCAAGTGTATTTAAGCGATACTTGTCGTTTAGACATTGTAGATGTATGTTTGCACTCAGTAATGAAAATAAAGTTTGAACACGAAATAAATGTGTTATAAATGTATGCTTATATAAATGATAATATATATACAATCGAATGATCTATTTCGATATTATCTACTAGAATCTATGCATTGTGCTTGCATATTTTTCCCTATGCGACCATAGAAGGCAGAAACAAAATAGTTATCAGTTTCAGAGCTTTTAATCAATGTAGCCATCGCTTTGTTAATGCATATTTTTGCATATTTTACCCTTTGCAGCATTTTTTTTGCATACTTAAGTTAAAAAAGCTTTTTTGGAGCGATTTTTAAGTTCATTTTCTTCTTTTTTTTTAGAATATTTTGATAATTTTTGAATTTTTTTGAAAAGCTTTCGCAACGAAAAGAAATTGTTTTAAATTGTGGTTAACTGATTGGTTTTCCTTGGCTTCTATTGGCTTCTATCGACCAAATCTCAATTGATCCACTGATGTCCGTTCAGCTGGCTGACTGGTCGTTTGACGTTAAAAACTATGTGCGCAGAGTTCATGAGTTAGTTTATTGAAATTTGGTACATTTGTCGAATTGGAGAAAGTTTTGGAAAAAATATGGTTTAAATCAGGGACCGAAAATAACAGTATATTGGAATTTTAAAACAAAAAAAGCATCAAGAAGTAAATGTCGAAAAACTGATTCAAGTATACCATATTGATCCTTATAAACTTGTCTTTGATAAAATAAATTGATTTTATAATTTTGAAATTTATTGTTTCGATCAAAATTAACAGTTATTTTTTGATTTTTATTTCTTCAATCAAAAATAAAAGTTTTTTTTTCGCGCAAAAATTAAAGTTATTCTTTAAAGGAATGTACTTGTAATAATAATTTTGTTGACTAAATATTTATTTTAATGTGCATATGAAATCTCAATGATGATTACACATTAAAATAAACATTTAAAGTCAACAAAATTATTATAACACGTACATTTCTTTAAAGAATAACTTTTATTTTTGCTCGAAAAAATAATAATCAAAAAATAACTGTTATTTTTGATTGAAAAAATAAAAACCAATAAATAACTGTTATTATTGTTCAAAAAAATAAAAATAACTGCTTTCATCTGACTTTTATGAAAAAAGGAATAACTGTTACGGTCCCTGGTTTAAATACAAGAAAGAAAAAAAGGGATAGTGAAGTTGCAGTTGGTACACCAATTAAACAACTTGTAGGTGGAGTTGCTGATGAAAACAAGATAGCTGCAACTGGAAATCAAGCAAAAGAAGAATAATAGGCCATTTACATTACAACGAAATCTAGTAGATTTCATTTGAAATCTTCCTCTAAATCTAGTGCGTTTACATTATACCGTTTTGACATTAGCGAGATTTTGTTTTTATAACAAATCAATGACTAAAATATTTTTGTGTAACACATACAAACACAAAAAGAAATAGACATTAAAAAATTTGCATTATCTTCAGCTTATTATCAACATCACTTTTTTACCAATTATTTGTCCTTTTTTATTTTTTGCAAATTCTCAATTTTTTTTTTTATTTTTTTCAACCGTTTTTGTTTTGTTTTTAATTAAAATGTCATATTTTTGTTATGCAGGGAAGTATTTTTTAGTGCTATATGGAAAAAACCATAGTTGCAAAACTAAGTACTACTAGATTTTGAGTAGATTTCGTCGAAATCTAGTCACAAAGTAGATTTTGTTTTGTATGGGAAATCTAGTCAAAAACCACTAGATTTGGCTCGAAATCTCGTAAGTACTAGGTTTCGTTGTAGTGTAAATTGGCTATAAAAGTATGAAAAATCGACACTTGATTATTTAATAAAAAATTAAACTGAGAGTATTAAGCACTAACATGTTTGACTTGATTTTATTCTTTTCTAGAAAAAACCAATCAACAACAATCAACACAAAAAGAACATCAACTATTTCCACAACATCGTCTTGCAGTAACAGCAATGCCATTAAATTAAATTACTCCGTCAGCTAATTTGAAGGGCTATTTGTGTAATGGTGGAGATTGTGCCGAACAATCAAAGCATAAAAGGACGACTCATCCTCCAATAACTAATCAAAATAAGACTTTATTTTATACTGATTATGTTACTGAAATTGATTTTTTGACAACTGAACAAACAATTTTTCTCAGAAAGTTTTTTGTTTATTTTTTGCCACAAAACATATTTTGACAGTTGTGAATTACTCACTCAACTTGTTCAACTTGTTTATTAGATGCAAATATTATTTAATTGTTGCCTGTTTTGTTCTAAAGTATTTTTTGTACATATTTTAATAATTTTTTAGAGCATATTTTCACGTTTAACCGCATATTTAGTGCCATTAGTTGTGAGTTATTTTGTGTTATGAATGCATGTTTTTTAATGGATCTTACAAAATCAAAAATAAAACTTTAGGATTCACAAGGTATCATTAAGTTATGTCTTAAAATAGTAACATAATAAAATACGACTGTTGTGAACAACCCCTTATAATTCAGTGTGCTATTTTGAATTTAAATCAGCTGATTTAACCCTAAAAAGATAATCATATCATGACAAACGTTAAAGATAATCATACGTAAAAATAACGCATTATTTTAACCTGCTATATAGTTGTATTAATTGATTAATTAAGAAAAAACTTAAATGAATTTTATTTTTACATTTTTAAAAATACAAATACAAAATTTAAAACATGTTTATATATGAAATGTCTGAACTGCACAGCAACTTATTCAAGCTTAATAAAAAGATATAGCAATATTTCGGAAGTGCGTGCGTAAAATTTACGCAGATTATCTTTCTAGGGTTAAATAAATATAAAAAATAAATATTAAACAACAATAAAAATATTTTTTAATTCTAATCCATGAATTAATGAATTAAATTAGATCTTAAACCGTGTTCAGCTATGCACCTTAGTTGAGTTTTACGCAATAAATGACATTATTGAGCTCCATTATCCGTATAAAATTGCAATTTAGTTATTGCTCAATTAATACGAAATTGTTATAAATATTTAGTAAAATTAAAATGCGACCCTGTCACAGGAGTGTTAATTGAGCATAACACAACTTAAGGCTAGTTTACACTATTATACTTTGTATTAATACATGTCAACAACTCAAGTTATATGACAAAGTGTGATAGTGTGAAGAAAATGACAAGTATTATGAAAAAAGTTTGACATCCCATACGACTTCATCGTTTTTTGAAAAATTTCTAAACAATAATACTTTTCATTGGATCAGGGTTGCATTTTATTTCATGTGTGAGTGTTCATACTTTTTGACTGTCATGTTAAATTAGATTTTTTTGACAGTCGCAACAAAACTCATTAGATTTCTATCTCACAATGTATTATGGAATACGTAAGACTTGTGAGATAGTGAAAACTAGCCTTTACTAAACAGGGGTTTGACGTTTGGCAACTGAAATTGCAACAAAACAAATGCCCATCCATTAGATCGCCACAAAAGCCAGATGTTTATCCCTTAAAGATGTCAAAACTTGTTTACATTTTGCTTATTCATGTACATTTTGGTTTACGTTGAATGTTGTACGTAGTAGTTATATAAATTGAGTTAGCTAAATTGTGTATATGTGAATGGAAAGATTATTATATCAATAAACCGAATATTGACTCAATAAAAAAGGTATATCTGAACACGCACATCAGAAATAAATTTAATTTTGTTTGTTTACCAAACAGCAGAGTCCTAAGCCGATCTTATTTGGCGCCGCAAGTGATTTGCTGCAAAAAATTGCTAGCCGCAGGTTAAATTCGGAAGTTATCCGGAAAAAATTCTACCATCAACGGCGGCGGCTTACAAAAACTAATGCGGCACGGCTCAGCTGTTCAACGCAGGTCTCTGCGGGTAAATTACGACAGCACAACCAACATAGCAAGCAACGTTATATTTATTTAAGACACTTTTTGTTTACAAAGCAACAACAATATTTTTAAGCCATTGTAAAATGTTTAAACATTATGACAATATAACATGATATCAGACCTTGTGAATACCTCACATGTATAATGGGATTCACAAGTTTTGCTATCAAGTCATATTGTCGTAATATCCTAAAATTTTACAATAGTTTAAAATAAAAATATTATTGTGTGTCAAACAAAAAAGTCCTTAAACAATAAGACTTGTTACGCTATGCTTATTGTTTTGTCATAAGTACACAGTAAAAATCTAATTTATGAAGGGGTTGATCAAAGCACAAATTTGTGAATAATATGTTTAAAAGTAACAAAATTATGGTTGTTTTGGCCTCTACAGTTGTTGAATGGCTTGCAATTACTTAATCGGTTTTCTTTAATCTCTCACATTTTTCTTCTTTTATCTGGTAGCTTAAATACATGAAATTTTGGAAAAATCGCAAGCCGGTAAAATCAAAAGATTTCTTTTGAAGGCTGAAAAATTTTTGTAATACCCGAGGTGCCCTACTTTTTTTTTCAAAATGTCGCTTTTGCAAAAAGGGCTCGAATATTATTAAAAGTTCCCATTAGAGAATATCCACAATTTCAAGAAAAAATTCATTATAAGTTATGAAAAGGGCAAACAAATGATAAGAGATTTTGTGCGTCAGTTGCTTGGAACTATGCTCTATAGTTTATCATGGTAAACATGAAACTGTTTGGTGATTAAAACTATGGAACATAAGATATGTATACGGTTGAATGATTTTAAAAATTAAAACTTTATTTAGTTTGAACTTGTTGCAAACTTTTTTGGACACATACTTTTTCTAACAATTCTTGCATACTGCTAAAAACCCACTTGAGTATGTGAAGTAGAAACATTGAAGTAATAGTTAGAGAAATATTCAAAAGTAAAGCACACATAAATGTATAAAACTTTAAATGTAAATACATTTAACTGCAATGAAGGACAATATTACAAAAAATCGCTTTTATAACAGACAAAAAATTTTTAAAATTGTATTTTTCACAATTTCAGAAAAAGATGTAATGAATATACAAAATTTGCAAAATATTTAGTTTTTCAAAAAATGTTTATTGCTTTCTCAACATTTTTGCTCTTTACAGTTTATTTCTATATTTACATCATTATGTATTTATATATGTTGCTATTTGCACGTTGTGTTTGTATGTATTTACGTTCAGAAATGTTTATAAAACCTAAGTACACTTTTAAGAAGAGACAAATTGAAAGATCTACGATAGTGTAAAGTAATGTACATAGAAAATAACCATTCACATATACATTCAAGTATAAACATATACCCCGTAAACATTTTGTTAATATGTAGCGGTAGTATTTTATCGTCCGTATAAGTGCAGCTTACATTATTTCGTAGTTGTAAAAAATGTTGCTAGAAACATTTCGGAACTTTTTAACAAAACGAACAGAGTACAACTCTATCAACATTATTTCATTGATATTCCGCGCAAGTTTTTTCCATATGAGTTTTGACAGCATTTCACGTGAAATTTTTGAACAGAGTACCAGGCTTTAAGCAAAATATGGTCAGAAGAAAGCATGCCTGATGATTGGAATCTCAGTGTCCTCTGCCCTATCCATAAGAAAGGAGACCCAACGATTTGCACTAGCTGAAGGGGTATAAGCCTCCTTTTCGTTGCATACAAGATACTTTTCTCCATAATGTGCGAACGTCTTAAGCCCAAAACCAACAACTTTATAGGAAAATATCAAAATTTAGACCTGGAAAGTCCACTATAGACCAGATATTCACACTGCGTAAAATAATGGAAAAGACCCAAAAAAAAAAACAAAAACAAATCGACACCCATCATCTATTCGTCGACTATAAAGCTGCGTACGATAGCCCGATAAGGGAAACATTTTACGTTGCCATGTCTAAGTTTGGTATTCCAGCAAAACACAAAAAGCTTCGTCAAAATAGGAACAAACCTTTCCAAGCCTTTTTGAACCAAGCTTGGTTTTAGGCAAGGCGATGCATTATCATGTGACTTCGTTAACTTACTAATCGAGAAGATTTTGCAAGAGATGAAAATCAAAACCGCTGACATTATTTACAACAAAAGTGTCATGACAATATTGACATCATTGGTTGCAACACACGAGCAGTAAGTGGAGCTTTTGCTAAACTCGAAAAGCAGTCAAACATCATGGGCCTTACGGTGAACGAGGACAAGACGATGTATTTTATTTCCAGTGGTTGAAGTTGAAGCTTTGAAGTTGTAAAAGATAACGTCTACTAAGATGCCAGTTTCAGTAATAAGAACGATATCAGCTTAGAAATGACGCGGATAATAACTCTGGCCAACAGATGCTACTTTGGGCTTGGTAAGCAGTTAAGAAATAAAGCCCTCTCTCGGCGAACAAAATCAACACTCTACAAATCGCTCATTCTGTCAGTCCTACTGTATGGTGCTGAAACATGGACAACTAAAAGATCCGATGAGACATAGCGTGCGGTGTTCGAGGGAAAGATCATCCGCAAGATTTATGGCCCTCTACGCGTAGATGATGGATTCCGAATTAGAAAGAATCACGAGCTGTACGAGCTTTATACCGATGTAGATATAGTCAAGCGCATTAAAATAAAACGACTCCGTTGGCTTGGACAATTGTCAAAAACTAAAAATATACAAAATAGGAGATTTGCTTTTTTGCACAAACGAAAAACAAAACATTGGCTATTGGAAAAAAAATTAAAAATTTCAATAGCAGTGGCAAAAGCAAAAATAAAAAGCATCCAGCTGATGAGTGCTTTTAAGCCCTGCATATACTTAATACACACACAAGCTGTTCGTGCTGCGCTCGTTGCTAACATTTTTTGTTTGTTTATTTCTTTATCAATGTAAAAAAACAAACATTATAGAACATTAAAATATAATGTTTGTCTTCAGTATCACTACAATTGTTCTGTTTTTTAACGAAGAACAGAACACTTTATAATGTTTCGCTCTTTCTTGAAAATAGTTGCGAGCGGTATTAAGGGTTGTGTTCGTCTACACAATCACTAAAAAAAAGAAATTGTTCTTGGGTGCGTGAGCCGAACGCTAAATAATGTTCTGTTTATTTTCGAACACTGATTTAAAATAACACAAATTTTATCTTTTTAAACGTCAAAATAAACACAGAAACTATGACACTTCATTAAATCTCCAAAGGAATTTTAGACATTTCCGTTGACTTTCTTATAAAGCTAAGGACTTTGTCTCATATCGGCCATTTTGCAAAAATTGTTTCCTGGGATATGTTTTTTTATGTGTATTCGTGCGCTATCCTCATATGTTAGTTATTTTATATTATTGTATAAGCAGACGTTTTCTTTAGAAAATAAAACAAAAAATAATATAATAAAAACTTGGTCCTTTCTTTGGCACTATAAAATTAAGCAAAGAAAAAAAAACACTGTCTTAAAATGTGTAATTTGTTGTCGTTTAACTTTTTTTTTGTTCTGAGCACTTTTTCTCTGAATTACTAGCTTTATTTGAAGGAAAAAATTTAATATTTATTAAAGAAATATTGAGGTGTAGTGTAGTGCCATCCCTGTTATTTGTACCATCACTGACATTAGTTATAGTAGTAGATTTATACAACTATGTAATAAGTATAAGAACGTATATAAATGAAAATAAAGAAATGACACAGCAGTCGTTATGAAACACTACAGGCAAAAGGGTATTATTTCTTAAAATAGATAATTACCGGCACAACATAAATATCAAGGCATAACATGGCGACCGTGACAATTGAGACACATTTTAAATAAAAAGAAGTGGGGAAAAAAGTACAACTTTAAAATATTGTTAAAAGAGAAAAAACACACAATTGAAAAATAAGAATGCTTAAAAACAATATTGCAACAAATACGGGAAATGTGAAAACAGTACATAAACCATATACAGTCTATCACGAAACATTAGACTTCCACATTAACAAACATCAAACTTTAACAATTTCTTATACAATCACATCGGTGTTAACGGGAAAATACAACAATATGAACAGTAGTTAAAGGGAAATTCCGGGGAAAAAAGTCAAAAAAAAAATACAGCCATCAAAAAGAAAACGGTTAATCCAAGGAAAAAATTACAACAAAAATAACGAACATAAAAAGAATTTAGAAAACAGTTAATTTCACGAAAGAAAAAAAATAAATGTATATAGAAAAAAAGAAACCGCTGCACATTCTACTTTTTACATTACACAAATAAAACAACAAAAAAGGTAGCAACAAGTCAACAGTTATTTGTAATGCCTTTTACAAATATAACAACCACAGAGGTGCGAGTGACGATAACCACAAAAAGGAAGACTTGGGATGACAACAATAGACCTATAATAGCATAAGTATACTTACATACATACATTATAATATACTTCTCAAATATACATATGTACATATATATGCACATTTAACAATTACATATAACATATACATATGTAGATAATAATTACAAAACCAATGAAATCACACTTTAAAATGGAAATTTGAATAGGTACATTTATAAAGTTGATTTTAAAAGAAATTTAAGAGTAAAACAGATAAATGAATATACATATATAATGTTGATCTTTGGGAAAAAATTTTAAAAACTTATATTCTACATAATTATATGGAATTTATTAAAATTATATAAAAAAAAAAAAAAACCAAAAACAAATTCATTTTAAATAATTTCAATATTTACTGAATTCCAACATTAATCAATAATAATCAATTAAATTCAATATTTCAATTTCAATATTATTATTATTTAAACTATAAAGTATACTAAATAATAATAATAAGTTAAAATGTTTAAATAAAAATATATTCTTAAAACAGAATATAAAATATTTGAATGGAAATGGGGAATTTTTTTTTGGTAATAAATGTCAGACTTTGATAACGAAAAATTTATTGAACTAGTCAATGTATTTTACAAAGTAAAGAAAAGAATTTTGCAAAATCGGCCCATTTCCACTAAAAAGTCTAAACAATTCGAATATGTAAATTTGTTAATAGAAACTTATAATCCAATATTAGATTACATAAGACAAAATGCTGGAAATTTAACATCATCTGAAAAAACACAAATTTTTCAAAAAATAAGGCACTGTCGCGAGCTATTAGTCAAATGTTTTGGGAAGCTTGATTGCAAAATAAGGGTTCCGGAAAACATAGAATTTCTTGAATTTGTAGATAAGGACAATTTAACTGACGACGAAAGTGAAATAGAATATAGTGAATCGGAGGGTGAGTCACGTTTCGATGGAAAAGGTAATTTAAACATTGAAAACAAAATGGCAACCATGGAGGCGAAAAAATCTTATATTGGCATGTGCGCTACAATCATTAGGGAAAACTACGATGGTAATCCATTAACCTTGGAATCTTTTCTGGACAAAATTGAACTAATCCAAGAATTAACAGAAACAAATTTAGAACCAACATTTTTTTCATTTATCAAATCAAAATTAGAATCTAAAGCACGTGAAGTGTTGCCAGAGAATATAAGTTCTGTGGCTGAAATAAAAATAGCTCTTGTAAATGGTATAAAACATGACAATTCAAAGGTCATTGCGGGCAAAATTGCAGCACTTAACGTAAAGAATAACAATTTTTCAGACTTTGCAAAACAGGCAGAGGATTTAGCTGATGCTCTAAAACGCTCCTTAGTAGTCGAGGGTATTACGAAAAGGAAAGCCCACGAAATGGCAATTGAGCAAACAGTAAGTGTTTGTCGCCTAAATGCGCGATCTGATTTAGTTAAATCCATTTTAGCATCGTCCACGTTTTCCGATCCAAAGGAAGTCATTGCTAAATTAGTAGTTGAGCAGACAACTCAAATCAAAGAACAACAGGTTTTATCATTTAGAACACATAGCAGAGGTAGGAACAATGATTTTCGTTCTCACAACAACTCTTATCGAGGAAATAATTCTAACAGGTATCCAAATAATTCCTATCGCGGAAACAATCGTGGAAACGGAAATAGCCAAAATTATCAAGGGAACAACAATAGTTATTCTCGAAACAATTATCGCGGGAACAATTATCGTGCAAATTCCAGAAATCGTTTTTCTCAGGGTAACAACCAAAGGGCTTCAGTTAGAGCTTTAAACTCGGAAGCCCCTCAACAATCGATGTTGAGGGAGGAAGAAGAAGAGAATTAACCCAAAACCAACATATTTTTAAACCAGATTATGCAAACAAACAGATTTCTCAAAAATCAGTCTATAGTCTAAATCTTACTTATACTGATTTTATCAAGTTAAATTCAGTCGATACAATTCAATCATGCACTTTTCTCGTAGACACCCAGGCGGACATTTCCTTAATAAAAATTTCAAGTTTGAATCCTGATATCATTTTTAATCAAAACGAAATTATAAATATTACCGGCATTACAACCAATTCAATAACCACACTAGGAACAATTTGCACAAATTTAATAGTTTCAAATTATTTAATTCAACAAGTTTTTCATGTCGTTGATGATGACTTTAATATCCCAGTTAATGGCATTTTAGGTAAGGATTTTCTTAAAGACAATAAGTGTCACATCGATTATGAAAATATGACCTTAACAATTTCTATGCGGAATACAAGATTGCGAATACCCATACTACACGGAACAAGCAACTTTACTTGCATAATACCACCAAGGTGTGAGGTATTCCGAATTTTTAACTTACACAACATTGAAGAACCAATGTTTGTCAATTCCCAGGAAATTTTAAAGGGAGTTTTTATAGGTAAGGGAATCATAGACACAAAAAACCCAGTTTTACGTATAGTTAACACCACTGAAAATTTTCAATGCATTCAAAACGATAAGGTTAGAATGGAAACACTGAAGAACTTTTGCATATACTCGATCAATGATCAAGATGTAAATACAGAACGCATATACAAACTGAAGGAGATACTTCAAAATCAAATGCCAAATGATGTTCAAAACTATTTAATGCCCTTATGTGAATCATTTTCTGACATTTTTGCTCTAAAAGAGGACAAAATGTCAATAAACAACTTTTACGAACAAAAATTCAGATTAATTGACCCAACACCAGTTTACATAAAAAATTATAGACTTGCACACGCTCAGAAAGATGAGATCAATAAACAGGTTAACAATTTATTAAAAAATGATTTGATTGAACCAAGCAGTTCAAATTTCAACAGTCCGTTAATACTAGTACCTAAAAAGAGTCCAGATAACCAAAAAACATATCGTATGTGTGTTGATTATCGCGCTGTGAACAAAAGGCTTATTGCAGATAAATTTCCATTGCCCCGTATTGATGACATCTTAGACAATCTAGGACGTGCAAAACATTTCTCGATCATAGATCTATTTTCCGGATTTCATCAAATCCCTATACATCCCGAATCACGCGATATAACAGCATTTAGTACTGACAAAGGTATTTTTCGGTGGAAAGTTCTTCCATTCGGATTGAACGTTGCACCTAATTCATTTTCAAGAATGATGTCAATTGCATTCTCTGGTCTTTCACCAAACAAAGCTTTCCTATATATCGATGACATCATCATAATTGGTTGTAGTAAAAACCATCATCTAAATAATTTGAAAGAAGTTTTTGAAATCCTAAGGAAACATAACTTGAAAATAAACCCTTATAAGTGTAATTTTTTCCGTTCCGAAGTCACTTTTCTAGGACACAAATGTACGTCAAAAGGTCTTTTGCCGGATGAAAAGAAAATTGATGCAATAAGGAATTACACCAACCCTTGTGACAAAGATTCTGTTAGACGATTTGTTGCATTTGCCAACTATTATAGGCGTTTTATTCCCAATTTTGCTACTATTGCAGCACCATTGAATTATTTGACACGGAAAAATGTTAAGTTTAATTGGAGTAACCAATGTCAAGAATCTTTTGAAAAACTTAAAAATGCTTTAATAAGTCCAAACATTTTACAATACCCAGACCTTACAAAAAACTTTTTAATAACAGTCGATGCATCCAAACTTGGTTGTGGGGCTATCTTAAGCCAAAGCTTTAACGGCAACGACTTACCAATCTGCTATGCTTCAAAATCATTTACAGAATCGGAACAAAAGAAACCTATAATAGAATTAGAATTATTGGCAATTCATTTTGCAATAACACAATTTCGCCCTTACGTATACGGAACATCTTTTACGGTTCGTTCAGATCACCGTCCATTGGTTTACCTTTTTAATATAAAAGACCCATCATCAAAATTAACTCGAATTCGGTTGGAGCTTTCCGAATACAATTTTAATGTTGAGTACATAAAAGGTAAAGATAATGTTGGGGCTGACGCACTATCTAGACTTTCAATTGATGATTTGAAAGAGGAAAATAATAAAGTATTAGCAATGACGACACGTGCGATGTCTGGGAAAACGCAAACCAATGAAATTAATTTTAACAAATCTTTAATGAATGATAACGTTAAATTACACGTATATGACAAATTTGCTCACAACTTCAGTAAAAATATAGCAAGGTTCAAAACAGAAATTATTCACAAGGGTGAAAACTTTAAGAAATTGCGCATTAATATATATAAAAAATTTAAAAAACTGCTTTCTGTTGAATTTGATTTTGTTAACGAAACTACAAGTTTAGACTTTATGCTTTCGAGGCTGGATGATGAAGCCAACAAAAACAACATTCGCACTGCAGAATGGCCCAAAAATGATCTATTCTTTACGATATTTACAATACAAAACTTGAAAAGTTCTGGCAACAAAACATTGAAAAATTTGGAAATTATTCTCACGGAACCAAAGGCTATAGTATTTACAGAGGACGAAAAGCAGAAATTGATGCAAATATATCATAATGACCCTTTACTAGGAGGACATTGTGGACAGAAAAAACTGTATGCGAAAATTCGGACAAAATATTACTGGAAGAGGATGTCAAAGGATATTGCAAATTATGTAAGGAATTGCACAGATTGTAGATTAAACAAGGTCAAACCATCAAATATAGAAAAACTGGTTCTTACACCAACGCCTAGCACGGCATTCGACGTAATAGTTTTGGATACAGTGGGTCCATTACCTCAGTCAAACTATGGGAATAAATACGCATTAACTCTAATTTGTGATCTATCAAAATATTTAGTTTCCATACCAATACCTGACAAATCAGCAGTGACAGTAGCCCGAGCAATTTTCGAAAACTTTATACTGATTTATGGTAAAATGCAAATAATAAAATCAGATTTAGGAACAGAATTTAAAAACGAACTTTTTTGTGAAATTTGTAAATTTTTAAAAATTGAAACGAAATTTTCAACTAGTTACCACCACCAGACAATAGGTACAGTGGAACGTAACCACCGAGTATTCAACGAATACATTCGAGCATACTTAAATGAAAACTTAAATGATTGGGATACTTATCTCAAATACTTTACTTTTTATCACAACACAACATCAAGTTCAGTTTTCGACAACAAATTTACACCATTCGAATTAGTTTTTGGGAAAAAAGCAACAATGCCGAATGAAACAAATACAAACATAGATCCTATTTATAATATTGAAAATTATAGCAAAGAAATAAAATACAGATTACAAAAAACTAATATACTTGCTAAACAATTAATAAATAAGCACAAAGAAAGAAACAAAATATTTTATGATAAATCATCTAAACCGATAAAATTGCAAATAAATGATAAAGTTTTAATACAGAAACAACCTTATGATAAACACAGAAACATATATAAAGGTCCATTTAGTATAACTAGAATAGACGGAGCAAATGTAACAATTTTTAATAATGAAACAAAACAAGATGAAACTGTACACAAAAACCGAATCAGAAAAGCTTAAAAAAAAAAAAAAAAAAAATAAAAAAAAAAAAAAAAAAAAAATAATATATTGTAAAGCAAATACTGATACTATTATTATTACTTTTTAATTTTGTAAAAAAAAAATGAATTTCCATATGTATATATAAATATTGTAATTAGTGTTAATCATTATTACTTTATTCCTTTTTATTATTATTTTAATTATCAACACATATTTAATGTAAATTAGAATTGTTGAACCATAAAAGGCTGATCACCTTATATGATTCAATATTTTTAAATAAAAAGGGAGGTATGTAGGAGTCAGGCCAACACCTACAATGCTGAACTTAAGTTTTTTTCGAATTTATTAAAATTATAAACTAATAATCAATAAGTTTATTTAAAAAAAAAAAAAGAAGGGAGGTGTAGTGCCATCCCTGTTATTTGTACCATCACTGACATTAGTTATAGTAGTAGATTTATACAACTATGTAATAAGTATAAGAACGTATATAAATGAAAATAAAGAAATGACACAGCAGTCGTTATGAAACACTACAGGCAAAAGGGTATTATTTCTTAAAATAGATAATTACCGGCACAACATAAATATCAAGGCATAACAGTAGGAAAATTTATTAACTTCAAAAAGAAATTTGTGTTTTATTTTATATGGGTGAAATTTTTCTTTAGTACATATGTATATCACAATAAAAGTAATAACGGAAGTAAAGAAATTTTACTTTGACATTAATAGCAAGTTTAAAATAGAAAAGAAATTAGTAAATATTAAAAGTGATCTTACGAAATTTTAAAAGAACGCATTGATACATGTGAAAAGCTAAAATAAAAACATAGTTACTGCAATCATATTATGATATGAAAAACAAAATTTCATATCCCTATAAATTTTAGCAATATAAAAAGAAACTATAAAACCACTTTTTCCATTTTTAAAAATTTAAAAGCATTATATCCATAATACTGGGTTTTTCAATATCAAAACGATTTTTAAATTTAATAAGCGTTTATTGAGTTAAGTTTTCAAAGAAAATTTGTTGTGTAAGCATTTTTTAGCATGTCAATGAAACTATATGCGACCTTCTCCGAGAAAAGGGACCTGGTGTGTCAAAAAACGGGTTTGGACTTAAGAGTGGATTCTGGTACCTAAAACGGTGTAGAATAAGATAAAATGAATTAGATTTCTGATAAAAATTTATATACCCCATAAAAACATCTCCCAACTGAAGGTATGTTCACAGTGATAATGCGTTTTGGAACTTTAAGTGATGCTTTTCTCAAAACTTCATTTTCACACACTAGGACCCTTTTCTCGGAGAAGGTCACATATTAATAATACGTTTATTACTTGAACAAAGGTAACACCTTTAAGTGCTGGTTTTTTTATTTATTTTTTTTTTACAACTCGGGAATGACTTAAACTGTAAAACTTTTTAGCTTTTTAAAATGATTTTTTATTTTCGACTTTCTGACCTGTGTTCTGAAAAATAAATTGTTTTAAAAATGTCAAAAGGTAAGAGCCGGAATAATGTTTGTTGATTCATACTGAAAGAAACTTAAAATTATAATACGAGTGATTATCGTCAAAACAAAAATGGCGTTTAAGTAAAAATTAAGGCAAGATTGTCAAGAGCCACCTGCAGGTGACTGTGTGTAATAAATTATGCTCAGTTGCACCTGGAAATTTTTTTTATAGGTTTTTTTTAAGTGTTAGCTTGACGTATTTATACGCCAGCCACCCTGTAGCTGATACACTTTGCATGAATTTTGCCACATTAAGAAACTGAAATAATTTCTTTTGTAATGCATAGAATTTATTCATTTTCATTCGAAAGCCCATTGAATTGTATTCAAAAAGTTCAATTAGCCTGATGATCTTGTGAGGCTTAACTCAACTTGTAATTTATAGAGAATAAATAAAACATAAAATTAAGTAAGCCAGGAAATTTCTTTATTTTAAACATTGATATTTTATTAATTGAAAATATATAAAAAAATAGGTAGGAAATAATTTTGTGGAAAAAAAATAAAAATTGTAGCATATATAATTAAAGCTTATAACAATAAGAGGGAAAAGTGATTGAGGAATTTAAACCAAACTAACAAATTATTATAAGAGTATCAGAGGAAGAAAAGGTAAGATATCCTGATGAGGATAAAATAAGCCATAAGCCTGATTTTACCCTTAAATAAGACAAACAAATAGATAATTTAATTTCCGCAAATCATCCCAAATAGATATTTTTTTTGGAACAATATCTAATGAAAATGACCTGCAATACGAATAGATAATTTATCATTCATTGTTTCTCTAACTGTTTTGCTAATATCTGTTTTTTAAAGAAAATTTTCATTTTAAATTCAATTATATCATACTTTAACCCATTTCGTCCCAGCGATTTTTTTTTCGAATAACTTTATAAAACTTTGTGGTTGAAAGGTAATTTGGGACTAGTATACACGAATCTGAAGTCCAAATTTTTTTTAGATTTTTTGTTTTTGAGAAAAATGGTGTTCGATTAATCGAACATTGGGCACTATTTAGCATTTTTTGTTCTATAGATTGTAAATATAGAAAACCTAAGTTTTTTATAAACTGAAACTAATTAGTTTTATTTAATTAAAGAAAAATAGAACAAGGGATTTATTAAAATTAAAAATATACAGTTGAACCTCGATTATCCGACTCGCACAGGACAGGTGAGGTTTAAATTAAAATGTAAAATAAAACACATAAATTTGAAATTTTTATTATTGGTTAAAAGAATAGTTTATGGCATTAACTGTATATAAATGGTATAATGGTAATGTTGGCCATGACTTTGTCTGAGGTGGTCCATTCGGAAGGTCCAATTTTGGGCGACTTATGCGAGCATAGTGACTGGTGTCTCGCGAATAACACGAGTAATGTAAGCTTCCAAAGCATCAACCGTAGCTGACTTATTCCTGAAGACCCCAGTCATTACACATCCACAGAGAAAATAGTCTAAGGTGTGATGTCACACGATCTAGGTAGGCAATTTACCATAGCAAATCATGAAATTATGTGCTCACTAAAATGTATGGCTCGTAGCGCCGTCTTGTTGAAACCAGATCTCACCGAGACCATGCGCTTGATTTTCAGATTGCTCTACTAAAGACCTACTGTCGCTGTTATCGGAGATATGGTGCTGTTTCAGTCACCATTTTGGCGAAAATAAGGGAATTCCTTAAGATATTTCCAAGGCGTTTGACAGATTCTGACATGGTGCACTCTTGTCAAAACTTGTTTCATTTGGTGTCGGTGATAATTTCTCTCGATTTATATCGAATTTTCTCAGGGATCGCACTATACGAGTTGTTATAGATGGAGTTTCGTCAAACGAGTTCAAAATTCATTCAGGGGTACCGCACGGCTCCGTTCTTTCCCCTACTATTTATATTTCCTATTTTTCTAAATGACCTCATATATCAAACTTCCAACCCTATCTACTCTTTTGCAAATCTTTGCCATTCGTTATCATTTGATTATGGACCAAGCGTGTCCGATGTTGGTGCTATGAGTCAGAACATGAATGATACGCCGAGACCAAAACCCGTGCGTTTGTTCATAGTACACGTTTTTCCTCAAGAGCCCCTCCTTTTGTGGTCGATTGGCCGGTAAATCATTCAATGCATTACAGGGAAAATTCCTTTTTTGGCCGGACAGTTCGTATGTGGAATCACCTTCCTGCTAAAGTCTTTCCTCTAACTGTCAACATGAATAAATTCTAGTCGAATGTTCACAGGCGCTACTACCGCTTCTCTCCTTCCTATAACCTTTTTTCCTAGTTCCAAGCCAATGAATTGCAATTGTAAGGGTCATTTCCTGAGTGCTCAGATTTTTCTCAATTTTGAAAAAATTTGGACCAATAATACTCTCTCAGCTACAGCTGCTATATGTACTTCACTACGTGCTGGATATGGTAAACTTTTTATTGATCAGCAGAAACTTTTTATTGATCAGCAACAACAAAATAAATATGTTTCCGTTTATTCAAATGAGTGAAAATTTATATTATGGTAATATGCGATGATTCAGTTAGCCTTTCAGAGAAAAAACAAAAGTGCTATTTAGCGCCCAGTGTTCGAAAAATCGAACACTGCTTTTTAAAGTCAAATAACAAAAACACAATTGAAAAACACGGAAATGTTTTTGCTGTTGTTAAAAGTTTAATCGTTTTTCAATGGAACTACATTTTTACTTTTTTAATTTTTTTATATTTTATACAAAGTTTTCAGTTTTTAAAATTATGCCAAAATAAAGGTTTTTTCTTCACCCTTGTTATACAAGGGAGGAGTGAAGTGGGTAGGAACTTTAATTATTATATTTGTAGCCAACCACTTACAATATATAATTGTTTAAAAAAATTAGTTATTTGTCTTACCTAAAAAAAGTAAAAAAATTACATAAACGTGTTAAATTTAACATTAACATTTTTTTTAGACACTAACATATCACATACCCAGATTCAGATACACAAATTTATTTTTGGCTGTAAATTAAAAAAAAAAAATACTTAACCAGAACCATAAAAACTTCTACGAAGACCAGGCCTGTCGTCGCTGGAGGAAAAGTTATGGTAAGTCAAAATTGAACTTTAAAAAATAAATAAAAACCAAAATGTAATATTATATACATTAGGGTGACCGTTAAAATCAAAAGTTGGATTTATTTAGGTCTCGCCCGCCAATTTGGTGGGTATTGATAAAAAAACAACGCAAACAAAATTTTAGGACGATCGGCGAAGGCTCAGCCGTCCCTCACGCCCACCAAAGTTTGAGAAAAATTATATTTAACATGAAATCTGACTTTTATGTTTCATAACTTAATAAATATTAATTTTGTAGAATAGTTCTTAACAAGTTTTTCCTTAATCTGTTATTAAACAAAATAAACTGAAAAATATCGAATAGGCCACTATAAAAAATAAAATTTTTAATATATTAAAGAAACGCATTTTCAATGAATCACATGTCTTTAATTTTGTTGAAAACCATTTTTATTATTTATTTAAAAAAAAACAGACCAGCCGGGCACCTGGTGTTTTAACCTTATTCGGGTACGCTGAATCCAGTGGTGGTATCCGTTTTTTAGGTTAGCTTTTTGTTTTGTTTTGTTTCGAAAATGGAGGAGTTTGCACAACATTTGTTCGCTTTACTCAAAAACGGTTTAGTTTATTGAGTTAACTAAAAAAACCGAAACTACGCTATAAAATTACCTTAAAAAAAAGCCTAAAGGTTTTTCTTATATGCGCAGTCATTTTAGAAACTTAAAAATTAAATAATTTTTTATCAAAATTTCAAAATTTTTGTTCTTTAAAAAATCATAAAAAATTGGAATTGCAGCTGTGCTTCTAATTTTTTTTTATGCATATGAAAAACGGAATTTGCAAACAAAAAAAAGGCATAAGTGATTAAAATCTGTTCACAACTGGAAAATGTTAAAAACAAAAAACTAATGGAGGTCGGTCATATATTTTATTCTTATTGGCAGTTACGGGGCTTTTTCTTCAATATATTCCTAGTCTGTATCGAAAATTTTGTATGTGAGCCCCCTTAAGGAATAGAGATAGCTGTTAGGTATGTTAATAATAAATGATGAGGATAAAAAATAAAGTGGGATCGGTCATACATTTGACTCTTCTAGGGGCATCCTAGACGCTGCAGGGGCCAAATTTAAGATTTTCATTAAACCCCCTAAGGGTTGGAGATATATGGCAAGTATTTTTTAAGAAAATAGGGTGGCTTCGGGATTCAGCGCTAAAATATCAACCAAGAATTCAAACAACTTGGTTATATTATAAAAGCCAGAAAAAGAGGTAAAAAGCACAAACATTTAAACAAAAAGAAAGCACCATATCCAACCATATAAAAAACACTTTTCTGTTGGGTTTTAAACGTTATAAATTTCCATTTATTTAATATCAGAAATAAGGTATTCAGAACAATTTAATTAACCTTTATCTGCTCGGGATTGTACTGTTACGTTGGCGGTCGGAAGTCTACATTTGTAGCAAATATTTTAGAAATATAGCTAAAATTATATGGGAAAATAATTTGACGTCTCAAAGAATACAAAAATAAAAGCTGTTTGCCTTTGTTGCATTTCTATAAAATATTGGCACTTTCAACCCGTCTTTCTAGTGTTAAATACTGTTTATATACTAAGTTTTTTGTTATATAATATTGAAAAAAGTTAAATAAGTATTTTTCCTATTTAATGCTATGTTCACACTTGGGTTCTTAAACGCGTTTAAGCAACTCGAACGTGATTAAGCTCTTATCACATCAAAATCTAGATGATTACCCATACACTGAAGTGATTTGTTAATCACTTGAAACTGACATGATTACAACTAAATCACTTCATAAATCACATAGAATCCACTGAACATACCTCAAATGTAGAATCGCCAACATGATCGTTTACAACCGGCCAAGATTTCTGCTTAATGTTTTTATTTTTTCACAATTTTCACAATTTCATCATTTAAATGATTAAAATAATCTTCTAATAACTTTATAAAAGGGTTTTTATCCATTTTAAAGACTTTAAAGAAATATAAATTTGTTTGTTGTTTTGTTGTGTGTTTTTTTTCTTAATCATCTGTCATCTTAATTATCTCAAATGTAATGTGAACGGCTTTGATTAGCTTAATCAACATTTTGCTTAAACGCGTTTAAAAACCTAAGTGTGAACTTAGCATTAGCTTTAGGGAATTACAGAATACAGCTGCTTGTTCGTCTTAAGGGGGTTAACTCAAAATTTATAAATTCTTAGTAGAGACAAAACTTTTTTTTTCTATATACTCTTTCACAAAAAGGGATACAGTTGTATATTTTTTTTTTGCAAAATACTAAAGTAATTGACCTAAAATTTTTACAGGGGGTAGACCACTGTTTATCGATTTTTCTGAAAATAGTGAAAATGTGTAAATTTTGAGTTGACTCTCTTTGGAGAACCAATGCGATTTGTTTGCGAATAATTTTAGGGATATTAAGATTTTGTTACTTTTTGCTATCACACCAAATATTATTTTAATTTTTGGTAGAAGCCTCTTTCATTTTAATTACTTCACGCATCTCTGCTTCATTTAACTCACGAGATATACGCAGTTATCCGTGTAAATTGATCACCAAGTTTCTTTAACCTCTTACTAGAATACTTGATTATTTGCGGATTTATACGTCCCAGTTATATTTGTTGAATTCCCCAGAAGTGTTCAGTGGTCTTCAAATCCTCGGATTCACTTATAAAATATCAGTGCAAAATTTTCTACGATATGTTATTTGACAGGCATATATCGTCTTATTATTTTTTCCGACACTGTACATACATATGTATATAGTAGTTTATAATCGAGGCAGCATGCATTTTTAACCTTGCAAAATGAACAGCTATTACAGGAATCCACAAGGTGTGCTATTAAGTCATATCGTCATAATGTAATAGATAATATTTTACAATTGTTAAAAAAAAAATATTGTTGTGTTTCAAACAAAATAAAAATTTTAATGCTGTATTCACTGATTCGTCATAACCGTTTAGTAGATGTCTAAATTATAAGCGGCTGCCCACGGCAGTCATATATATTTCTTGTAATTATTTTAAGACACATGACTTTACAACTTTATGACTGGGTTGTGAATCCCCCTTAATATACCTTAAACTAAGAATAATCTAGAACAGGCCACCACAAACGTACCCCTCGCGTTTACAACCAACCACGATTACTTCCTACTGTTCTAACTTTGTCCTCAAACAATTCATAATTTTTCACAATTTCATCATGAATATGTTTAAATTAATCTGCTGATAACTTTATTAAAGTATTTTTATCAATTTTTAATACTTTAAAGAAATATAAAGTTGTTTGTGTCTTACTTATTAAAACACTATCATCTTTATCATCTTAAATGTAATGTGAACGGCTTTAATAAACTTTATCAACATTTTGCTTAAACGCGTTTAAAAACCCAAGTGTGAACCCAGTTGAGTTGGGCCCTTAAAAAGTTACTTCTTTCAAACCAACTTTAACATAAATTTCTTTTTCACTTTCATTCACTTTCAGCTTAACCATTAATTACCTTTTTGTAAACACACATACCAAGAACTTAAAAAGTTAATTCTTTTTATTAACTATTTCTACCTTGAAAGCTAATTGGTCACAAAAAAAAATGCAAAACCGACAACAAATTCAAAAGAAAAACCGCCAACAAATTCGCATTAAGAATTTGCAGTCAACATTGAAAAGGTTTAAAATATACGCATGTAACAAAACAGTGCTTATGCGACATTTCCAACAAAAAAAAAAAAAAAAAAAAAAAAAAAAAGTTTCCACACATTCGCAAAAGTGTCTCTGTGTGTGTCTGTATACGTCCGTTTGTATGCATTTTTATTGCTACTATTGACCCAGTGCCATATATCAACCAAAAATATCCTTTTCAGTGTTGTCATTGTTTCATGTTGTTGTTGTTGCTTTTGTATCTTTTAACGCTAACAAGGACAATGTTTTCATTTTTGTTATTGCTGATCCAATTTCGAAGTGTGTGTGTGTATGTGTATAGGAGAGAATGGTTTTACATTTTGTGTAAGTTTTTTTTTCTGTTTGTTTAAAGTACTGATGTTGAATTTTGCATATAAATTAAGCAGACATAGAGCTAGCAACTCTTACCAACAAAGGATGAGTTATTCGTAAAAACACAGTTGGACGGACTTCTTTTTTGGAAAAAAGTCTCTTGTTAAAACCCATTTTTGACACATTGTGCGTATGGCTACTAAATGTTTGTGTTTTTCTGCAATACTGACCAGTATGTACATAAATTATCTTGTGTGTCCATGTTCTTAATATGCTCTTCATCCAAGTCAATAAACTTTATTTACGAAAGAGTTTTGTTATGGTTGTGAATTAAGAATTAAGAGGGCATTTTCGTTCTGTTTTTAAAGAATGTTGAAAATTACTTTGGCTTAAAATAAACATTGAAAGACTATATTTTCCAAAGAATTTTTAATGTTTGTACTGAAATTTTAATTACAGATTTTTAAGAGTTAAATAAATTTAAAATTTTGATATCAAAATATTAAAGCAATGTATGGAGTGTAAAGCGAATTTCCTATAAGTTGGTTTAGGTCAAATTTGTCCCACTCTATTTTATTAAGAAATCTATACTAAATCAGTAAAGTCACATATATTTCTGTGGCATTTTGGCAAAACATCTTAAGTCAAATTAAAAAAGTTGAAAACAAATTTGTTAATCATATGAATTTTCATTCAAAAAAAAATTTTTTATACGTTTTTAAAATTTTGTATTATTAACGGAATTTTTCTTTATTTTGGTTTATTTCATTATTTGATAAAAATGATTTTTTCACCGAGTTTTTTTAAAAACGTTTTTGCTTTCTTATCTCGAGTTAAGTTGTTTTGTAAAAATGCCACAGATTTATATAAACACATGTATGTTTAAGTATTAATATATAACGGTACTATATTTGAAGCAAATTTCTGAGGGTTAAATTGATTTTATGCTATGGTTTTGAAACAACTATGCCATAATATCATTACTAGAATAGTTTTCTAACATATTCTGAAATTTGGATAAATTTTGACAAAATTGGACCATGGATGTGGCCATTTTTTCATTCCTACCCCGTACGTCAACAGCTGCATATAAAAACAAATGAAAATAGAATAATATTGCATGTTTATTTCATAAGATTTAAGAGTTTTCAATAAAGTAAAAAAAAAAAAAAAATTAATATAAGGAAAATGAAATAAAATTAATTTTAATAAATTATAATATAATCAAATAATAAGAGATAACATGTTAAAATTTTAATTATTGAATAATTTTTAATTGCAATTTTTGTATTTCGGAATTTCAGTGGAATGTGCAGCACATACGGGTTTCTTGCATAATGAGCAAGATTTCCAGGTAGCTCGACGCTTAGTACATATGTATCAGTTACCTTTGGTTTTAATTCTAACGGTGCTATCCCGTTCTACTACACTTTCTGAAGCATCTGCAATGCCAATAGGACCCCGATTTATGGCTTCAATTGCATTCCGGGTAAAGAAAACACTTATAATATAGATATTCTTGGCTCTATTTTCTATTTCACGTTTAGCTAGTTGCTCGCTGGGATTGTGTAGGAATATCCTACGAATACTTGTGCAAAGGCAGCGTAAATTATGTACGCTGCAAAGGCAGCCACATCTAGGATATTGTAGAAGAATGTCAAAGGCCATCTATTTGTTTGCCGCTTTGTAGAATACTCCGCCAAAGACTGATCCATGTTATCAACGCTTCCTTTTGTTGTAGTCCAATATCAAAAGTGGCTTCTTCTTTGGACCCTCCACTTCGCTTGTATTATGCGTTGTTGAAAGGACCACAACTGATCTATTTTTCTTTGGGATCTAGGAACACATGGAAATATTGTTGTTATAACCAAAAATAGTTGATTCTACTTCGCGTCCTTTTGGAACAACAAATTGCGGTGTTACAAAAACAGGTCGTTTATTTACTGTACCTAACATCAATAAATTACTGTCCAACAATAAACTTTTCGATAAATTGTAACTTGTAAGGAAATTATCGCAAACAATATTCCGTCCACTTTCACGAAAAAGATTGACACACAAATCCTTGACTACTCTTTCGTCTACGTATTTCTCTCGTTCACCGGATGCCAACAAACCAGTTTAAATTTGTCCCTTAATTGGATAAGAGGAGACGGAGTGGGAGTGGTGGGTATCATACTTTCATTCCGTACTTGGCGGGTTATGATCGTATATATTGAGTAAAACCAGTTTCACCACGGAAAGGATACAATTGTTCTTCAACTGTAACATTGGCTCCTGCTACGTAATTTCTATGTAAATTATCGTTCAACATTAAAAATATATCCATTATGGCTGCAGCTTTGTCGGTTTCCTTACGCTGTTGGCGTGTATTTCCTTTGTCGAGACGTATACCACGGCTAATTGCCCAAAATCGGCGTACGCTGATAGAAGCACGATATAACGGATGTGAGGTTGCTTTCCATAAGTCTTTGGTATGTACGTAGCCGGAATGTGTCACGCCGCTTAGCAAAAGGAGACCCAAATATGTTAAAATTAAATTTTTGTTAATGCTTTCCATGTACGCTGCTCCCTTGTTGGATTTTCCGCATTGTTACGTTCATAGAATTGGTTCGCTTTTATATTTGTCACGCGTATGATAATGTCACACATATCATTCGTTAATATTAATTCGAAAGTATCTATATAGATAGACCTAGTGTTTTTCCAACTGGCCCATAATTAGCAGATTTTAGAATATTATGAGCACGGAATCTAGTAGTATGTGGTGGCAAGATAGACCACATTGTTCCGTCTTTGCTAACATAGCCTGTGCCACTTTCACCTAATTGTAAATATTCATACACAAAAGCTAAGACAAAATACACAAATCTTTGCTAAAGCTACCGTTATTTTAAGCATACAAACATATCAAAGTAGGAAAAAACACAAACACAAGACAAATAGAACAAAAAACACACAAAAAAACAGAAATCTACTTAACAACACGTAAATTCTCATATAAAATGTGCTTGCATACCCGGGCATGCTTGCTGTTGACGTAAGTACAATTTTTCTGCTGTTGACAGAAAGGTTTAAGCCAATACGTGAAGTTTAAAAAATAATCTCTACATTTACGATCCGTATCGTGATCACAAACTTCGCATGTACACTTAACAAAACATCGAACGTAGTCATGGATCTGAATCTAATAGAAAAAAATTTCTTTAACTCAACGAAAAAAAACTCAAAAAATCGAAATAAATAAGTAAAAATTTTTATCAAATCATAAAAAATAAATCGAATAGGGGATTCAAAAAAATGAATGATTTTTATTACGCGAAAAAAAAGGAGACTTGGGCCGCCATCGAGAGACAGCTCACTTGGCTCCTTAAGCGGTACCTTTGTGATATCAAGCGCCAATGCCCACCCAACAAAGCACTTACTCAATAGGCGTCATTACAGAATTCAACAAAATTGTCTTCCTAATGAGGAGAAGAAGGAACCTTGATTTTATCCTACATAAAGGGTGTTTTTTTATAGAGTTATACAAGTTTAAATCATAATAAAACAAGGAAATATATTGTTAATATCAATGAAACCGGGCTTTATTGGAAACACAATTTTATAAAATTAATGTTTAAATATGATTTCTGTCATGTGGCCGCCACGGCTGGCGCGTAGAAGGCGCAATCTGAAACACCAATTTTCAGAAATTTTTGCAGCATTTGCGGCCGTATTTCGCCGATAACTCTTCGAATGTTG
The DNA here is from genome assembly GCA_963931875.1 of Pollenia griseotomentosa. Taxonomy (NCBI): domain Eukaryota; kingdom Metazoa; phylum Arthropoda; class Insecta; order Diptera; family Polleniidae; genus Pollenia; species Pollenia griseotomentosa. Next base: position 80,857,415 of record OZ007563.1, read on the forward strand.
ACTTCCAGGTGTTCAATTGTTTGTGGTTTATCGCTGTAGACAAGCGACTTAACATAACCCCAAAAAAATAACACAATGGGGTTATATCACACGATATTGGTGGATAATTAATTCGCCATTGCGTGAAATAATTTTTACATCAAAAGTTTCATTGAGTAGATCAATTGTAGCGCGCGTGGTGGAACCACATATCAGCAATATTAATGCCACGTAATTGAGGTACGAAAAAATTCCGAATCATGTTTTTATACCGTTCACCATTGAAAGTAACATTCTGACCATCATCGTTTTGGAAGACATATGGGCCAATGACTCTGCCAGCCCATAAAGTGCACCATACATTAATTTAAGGTGGATGTAATGGTGTTTCGACAGAAGCTTGGGGATTCTCCTCCCTCCAAATAAGACATTTCTGCTTATTTACTTAACCATTCAACCAGAAATGAGCTTCATCGGAAAATAAAATTTTGATTGGAAATTCAAAATCAATATCAATTTGTGCTTCACCCATTTGCGATGGTCGTTTGGCTTTAATTCTTGAAAGCTTTTAAGCCAATATGCTTTTGTAAAATTTTCCATAAAGTGGAAGGACACAACCCCAGTTGCTGACAAGGGCGACGAGTTTATTAATTAGGATCATCTTCAGTTCTTTCCTGTACAGCGGCTTAAGCTTCTTCAGTACGCACCGTTCGGCGTCTCACGGGATTCACATTATCAGTAACAGTAAATATGGTCTGAAAACGATCTATTGTTCTTCGAATTACCCACTCTGAAGGACGATTATGTACGCCATAAAATGGAAGAAGTGCACGATGAGTATGACGAACAATTATTTTGATTAAAATTTCAACAATTTGCAAGCGTTGCTGTGGTGTTAGCCGATTTATAATGAAATTTCAAAGCAAACTCAACAAAAAGCAACTATCAGCTTTTAAGTGGGTGCTCAACTTAAAGTTGTGACACTTTAAAAAAACACGCTTAAGATCCTCCAAATAGGCAAACACCAATTTTTCCCCAATGTCCCGAATTCCAGACAGGGACATAGAAATTGTAACACAGTTTCATTCCTCCTCGTCTGGATAACATCTGCTGTAGTCGCTGAAAACTCGACGCATTCTCCTTAAATGAGTCTCACAGGCCAATGCCCAGTCACAACTGTGACCACCCTTCTTATCTGCTCCCTATTGAACCTTTGTTGATAGCTCGTTCTCCGTTCATCATAACCAGGCCATCTTGCACTTGATATAGAACAGGTTGATACGCAAATCCATTCCAGCTGCGCAATAAGTGGCTTACAGTGAGTCATTGGAAAATCGAAGAATTTGTCATCGTTGACAAGCTCATCTGCTGTCTGGTTGCCCCGGGCAGTTCGCATGCCCTGGTGCTAAGTAATATTAAAATTGCTACAAAGTGGCATAAAAGATCTGGATTTAAAAAACATATTAAGAAAGATTGAAAGGCGGTTGAACCGGGAAATTCTGAAAGATTTGGCTAATTCAAGAACTTGAAGTTGTTTTTAATATTGCTGCTAAAGTTCGAATGCCTTTGCCAGGAACAACGGTTACTATGGCATGTAGAACCGGCCAGAATACGGCATTTCTCCAGAAGAACAAATATGTATAAACTGTCAATAGTTTCTAGCCCTCGCAAAAGAAATCATCAACAACTTAAATGTCATCTTATCCCTAAAACATTTGGCTTTTAAGGTACTAGACATTTTTATCTTAGGAAATTTGGAAGGATTTGTAGATGGAGTTGTATAGAATAAAATCTTTATAATGAAACACCAAAACACGCACAAAAACTTTAAGACAAAGTCTTCCGAATCTTGTAAAAGCCGTGTAGTACAAACTAATTTGCTTATCTTACATACCAATTTATTTGTATTACAAGAAACGCAAAACCTAAATATAAAAATAAAACTAAAAAAAATATTAAATTATATCCACTAATACCACTTAAGTGTTTTAAATTTTTTACAAATAATAAATTCATATTTATTATTTTTTATATTTCAAAAATAATAACTTCATTTAGGCAATTAACTGATTTTAATACGTTTTATTTAAAAGCCTTTTCTGCAGCAGGAAATATTTCATTTTCCTCTTAACAACATTTAAAGTGATATTCCTTTTTATAACATTATCCTTAAATGCAATCTTTTACTTTTCTTCTTGATATAACAGCAACCGAAATAACCGATCATTACCAATTATACTTTAAAGTCTACCAACATTGTTTTAATATGCTGTAAATTTTTTTTATATCGCTCCTTCGCATACGTCTGCATTTTCGTAGAGTAGAAAAGTGAGAAAAAAAGAGAAAGTATATGAAAAATATGCTACAGAACTGATTTTAATACGTTTTATTTAAAAGCCTTTTCTGCAGCAGGAAATATTTCATTTTCCTCTTAACAACATTTAAAGTGATATTCCTTTTTATAACATTATCCTTAAATGCAATCTTTTACTTTTCTTCTTGATATAACAGCAACCGAAATAACCGATCATTACCAATTATACTTTAAAGTCTACCAACATTGTTTTAATATGCTGTAAATTTTTTTTATATCGCTCCTTCGCATACGTCTGCATTTTCGTAGAGTAGAAAAGCGAGAAAAAAAGAGAAAGTAAATGAAAAATATGCTACAGAACCTGGACCAAAATAAAAATATTGCGCATATATTAAGGTGTCGAAAGCAGATGCCACTTGGCTGTCATGTGTAGCCTCGTGTATGTGCGTGTGTGTGTATGGTAAAAGGCTACAAACTGAACTATACAAGTATGTATGTATACACTTGTGAAGCATACTAGCACTATCATTGAAGTTTTTACTAATAAAACATACACAAAACTATAACCGCCACTACTATTACAGCGACATAGACTTATAACGAGTGTTGCTGCTATTTTTCGTTTTTTTTATCTTTTTCTGAAATTTTGCCTGTTTTATGTTTGTATCAACAAGAGTATATGATAAAATAACATATCGCACACATACGTTTTATCATTTACTTACTCACACATAAACCTTTTGTATTTGTGTTTGTGCAGCAATTTTTATGTGCCTGTTTTTCAGACGAAAAAACAAATAAAATATTTTTGCTGCTAACATACCAACACATCAGTTGTTGAGTTGAGGTTTCTTGTTTTACTTACCACCACACAAATCCACAGTTACACATTCACACACAAATGATGCATTTGTAGTAGAGTATATAAATGCTGTTGTAAGTTAAGAGTATGTTAAGTGCTTTTGATAGTAACTTAAGCACAAGAAGTCACAACAAAACAAAAAACGCAAAAAATTTAAGCAAAAAGGAAACCTACGAACAATCTCACACTCTGGCGACTGCATGAGGATGTTCCCATATAAAAGAAGAATATGCCAAGTCACTCTTATAACTGGCTTCCGTGTGTTGCCGTTGTTGCCCTGGCCGCCATAAACATAATCAACCGCATTCAGACAGCGAAACTGGTGCTTTATTCTTTTGTTTTTTAAATAGAGGAATGCATTTTACAGGTGGCACTCTTAAATGTGGTTGACTAAGAGTGGATTCTTAAACATTTTTGGATTCCTTGGCTATTTTGATTAAACAAATTTAATATTTTTTAATTCGAATTTAGAAGGATCGTAGAGCAATTTGGAAAGCTTAGAGGAAGCTTGTGTCGTGATTTTTAAAAAAAATTTCTCTACAATGTTTTATCAATAATAAAAACTGGGAATTAAGCACGAATAACAAAATCTTTTGAAATTAAAATTTTGTATTCCCAAAAATTGAAATTACTTTTTGATAATAAACAGGCAAGTGCACGGCCTAAAAAACACTTAATTGACAACATCTTTTGTTAGTTGTTGTTGTTTTTATTTTGTTTTTCTAAACCTGCTTACAACTACAATTAATGTTGAGAGAATTTCAACTTATTGTAGTGGGGAATGTAAGATGAGATAAACCCACTGTTTATTGTTGATGTGTTTTGTTTAAGCTTTGATATTATTACAAGTAGAACTGTTGCTATAAGTCTTATGCGCTTAACAGTTTTATTTGGTTTAATATCTTTAGTTTTTCTTACATCTTTATGGATGAAGTTTCCTGATGATCTGGCCTAAGCAACCAGTGAAATGCGCATAGGAATAGCTTATCCCATCAACAATAAATTTCAAGTGTTTTTATCAATAATAAAAACTGGGAATTAAGGACGAATAACAAAATCTTTTGAAATGTTTTATACCATAATGAAAATTTTTAAAACAAAAGTAATAAGCATTAATGCAGAGTCAACAGAACCCATTACCATCAGCAATGACATAATGGGGCAAATGGGGGTAATTTTCTCGATGTCACGACAAGAATACGAAAAGCAAGAGGAGCTTTTGCCATATTATTTAAAACTTGCAGGCCAAAAGAATACAGAAAAAAGATAAAGTTAAATATATTTTCAGCATGTGTGCTCTGTCTTATTATTTAGATGAGAAACATGAACGAAGCGTATAAAGCAAGTTTTTACCAACAGAGGGTAATACTTGGAATTTATTGGATTAATAAAATTACAATTGCTTAACTGCTCGCCATAACAAATATGAAGGACACAAACTGTGAATTCCGCAGACACGCTTTGATGAGAAATTGACAACATATGCTAAAGAGCGCTGACTGTACCCCGAGGGTACAAAAAGACGAGGAAGGCCCAACAACTCTTGGCGACGTTCAATATTAAACGAAATTCAGAAGCTGCCTGATTTTAATGATAGAAAGTTAGTAAATTTGATAGAACTAAAAAGTATTTTAAATATACACTCTAGACAGAGATTTATTATTGAGAGCCTTAGATAATTTTAGAGAAAGGCTTATTATAATTGTTATAACAAAATTTATAAAGTCTGTCATGTCTTTCCCCTTTTTCGGAACAAAAGATAATGTAGTTGTCTTGTGTCTGAATCTGATCCCAGTTATAACAACAAGCCATTTAGTTCTATCTGATCAATCACGTGTTACTATAGCATTTTCAGTTTAAATTAAACCTTTTTCAAAATAAATAAAACCTTTTTCAAAATGTACAAAACCTTTTTCAAAATGAACGAAACCTTTTTCAAAATAAATGAAACCTTTTTCAAAATGAACGAAACCTTTTTCAAAATAAATGAAACCTTTTTCAAAATGAACGAAACCTTTTTCAAAATAAATTAAACTTTATTCAAATTGGATTAAATAGTTTTCAAATTAAATTAAACCAGTTTTAGAATTTAATAGAAAACAAAAGAAAAAAAATAAAACATATTAAACACATTCATTTTTAATTAATATTTGTTAAAATTAATGAAGAGTTTGTCCACTGACCGCTTTAGGAATTATCATGATCATATCCATAACATAGTTCGCACAATCATTTTGATTAATTTGTGCGACACTTTCCTCAATTACACTTACTTTGTTATGCTCTGTGGTAATGTCACTTAATAATGATCGGGCGTGGAATTTCATCTTAGAAAATGCTTTCTCTATCGGGTTCAGCATAGGAGAATAAGGTGGTAAAAATTTAAGTGTACAGTCACTATTATCCACCATATTTTGAATTTCCTGGGTTTTATGGATTCTGGCATTATCCATAATTAAAAATGAATTTTAACCTACAAATTTTAAAACTGGTTTAATTTAATTTGAAAAATGTTTAATTCAATTTGAATAATGTTTAATTTATTTTGAAAAAGGTTTCGTTCATTTTGAAAAAGGTTTCGTTCATTTTGAAAAAGGTTTCATTTATTTTGAAAAAGGTTTCGTTCATTTTGAAAAAGATTTCATTTATTTTGAAAAAGGTTTAATTTAAACTGAAAATGCTGTACATAGCACTTATATTAATCTTTAATTATATCATGAATCTTCTATACATTTTAACATTGTTCTTAATAACACCTTTCTAGGAATTGCTGGGAATAAAAAAAATTTGTATATACTTCTGGTAATTTAAAAAAAGTCCGGGAAATTAAGACACCAAGTTGTCCCCCATAAACCAAAAACACAAAGTAAATTATTCCAAACAAATCACCAGTGTTGCCAGAACTTATTGTGGAAAAAATGCCTGATTTTGTTAAAAAAATGCTAAATAAATGCCAGAATAAATGCTAAAAAAATTTGTTAAAAAAAAATACAAAAATCTTTTTTAAAGTAAGACATTTGTTATAATATGTAGCATTTTGTCCTTCAGCTTTCGCGACGAGGTGTCAAATTGCCTTTTACAAAGGTTAGTCAGATGAACGACAGGTGCAACTGAACTGTGCACAGCACATAAACTTAATACCGCCTCTGCTGAACATTGTAACAAATTCAAAAGTTTTTTCATCTGTTTCTTGCACCAATTCTTTTAACTTTAAGTGCTTTAGCCTATCTTTGTCAAAGTTTTTAAATAGGTTTTACAAATTTTTGAAATTTTGTTCCTGTTTTAATTTTAAGAGTCTAAACACAATGTTTGCGGTGCGGTGCGATTTCTCGTTGCGGGAGAGAAAAATAAACATAATACAACGGAAGACGGCGACGGAAATATTTTTATCATGTTGTTTGTTTTCAATAATGTTGTGAACATACCCAATTATTCAAAAACTATGGCTACATCAGAACGAGAACGAGTATCAAAAATTGAGAGACAAGGCGAATTAAATTCGCTTTGAGAGAGAAAGAAAGTCCGCAATGAAAATAAAATAGATTTTAATTTTATGACGTTCCGCACTGCGGTTTTTTACTTCAAAATGAAAAACCGCACCGCAATAAATTATCGTTACATTGTGTTTAGACCCTAATTTCAGTTCAAATATATTCGCATTAATGAGCATTTACATTGTTGCGTTTGTTATATCTATTTCAATGTTAGAATCTTTCCTTTTTTTAATATTTGTATTAAACATTATTGGAAAACATTAAAAATACCATAACAACTAAAAAATGCTAGAAATGGTTAAATAATACTAGAAAATATGCTAGATGCTAAATCAGTTTTTTTCATGCCAAATGACTTTAAAAAATGCTAGATCTAGCATGAGAAATGCTAAGTCACACTGCAAATCACAGACAAACGCAGCCTGGAAATTTTACAGTGCAAAAATATTTATTTTTCGAATTCTTTATCAAACTGGTGACTTTTCTTTAGATTTAAAAAAAATCGAGATCCATGTTGACCCTCAAAAAACATTCGTTGACACTTTTTCTCCACAATTACTAGAAAGCAACACACAATCGTTGCAAGATGCAGTGGTTTGTAAGGAACTAAAAAAACTTTATAATTAAAGGGATTGGTTTTCACCTTTTTCTAGATTGGAATTTCTTGACATCATATTATATGCATGACTTTATTTTATCCAAACTTAATCATTTTTTAAATCCTCCAAGCTTTTAAAGTGCTGACTGTTAACATAAATATATTCATGCATGCTAACTAACATGCATGTTGTCTGTAAACAAATAAATATACATACCAACATATTTCAATGACTTGTAAATGAGTGTGTTTGGGACAGTCGTAAGTAATACGAATATTAACATTTGTACTTGCACCTATTTGTAAGTAAGTAAGTACATTCATTAGGGTAGAGTGTCGCAATTTTTTGCGAATTTCAATTTCAGATAGCAAGATAATGAGTGCAAACACTATTCAGGAAATAAGTTTCTATGGGGGCCATGTGACATTATGATTGGTTTTGTTTAGTTTTAAATAGGCTTCGTCCTTTTGACTATTGAAAAGTGGGGACCAAATTTCCTCAAGTTATCTTTAAAATTGCGACCTGTACTTTGCGCACAAGGTAACATGGACAGTCAACCAGCCAATCTTCCAGCCACGAGAGACGGACCTCTTAAGGTCGACTCAGAAAGTGTTTCTGAGTTGATCGGTATACTCAAAGTTGGGCCTAGAACCAATACTTTTATATGTTACACACATCAGACCAAACGCATAACACAATTGTGGAATTTTTTTTTTTTTTTAGTTATATCATTCAAATGAAAAATGAACCAGCCTGTAGAAGGTCCAAGCAGGTACAATACGATCTCTAACCGCGAAAATAACGTAAGTGACATGATTTTCAATTTTCGTTTTTTTGAATAAATGACTTTATTGGCAATACTTGCATCATCTCCTAAAATGCCATGATCACATAAGGTACCTTTACGATTTTATAGCAAGAAAAATTTGATTGTTAGCGACAAATTTCATACAAAATTTATATGAAAGAAAAGAAAAAAAGCTCTCTCCTGTAAAATTTAATTTTTGGCGCTTACGTTATTTTCGCGGTTAGGGGTCGAATAGTATATATATAATTGGAGAAGACACATTCAGGTTTCTGCTGGTAGTAAAACATCTTTAGCCCCATTTGACCCTCAAAAGTTCTTTTTTTTTCTAAAATAAATAACACACCAAATGTCAACAGTACAGCATACAATTTCCTACGAACTACTAATATAACAAAAAAAAAAAAAATTGCAGGACTTTTAGCCATTGAAATTAAATTTTGAGCCACTGTGCGACGCACAGTGGTATTTTTTTTGGCAAAAAGTCTATTTTTTTACAGTTAGTTTTTAGAAATCTAATGATGCAATTCTGTAAAGAACTGTTTCATTAGTAGAAAACCATGATTTGTTTTCGAAAAAAATAAAATTTTGTATAAAAAAGAGTGTGTTAAAGTTATCTAAATATTATGCAACGAAAACTGATGAAAATTTTACTACATTTCAGTTGTTTATACAATAAATATGGTTCAACTACCAATAGTTTTAGAGCATTTGTATTAAAATATAGTATTTTAAATTTAATAGGAAAAAAAAAATATTTAAATTATATATATAGTTTAAGAGATCTGAGCAAATCAAAATGACTCCAAAAAATTTAGCATTTGCAGTTTTCATTAGAAAAAAAATAAGTTAGCTCGGTCTACCTCCGTGTTGGTAATACTACTAAATGAAAGTTTGGAATGTTTTCTTTCATTTTATGTAAAAAAATTCTGCGACTTTTTGCGATCGCTGAACAAACTTATAAATTTTGTGATAAAACTCACGTATTTTTTGTGAATATTTACAATAAACTGCAATGCATATTTACAATAAAAGGTTTTGTATACTTTTAGGCTTTTACTTTTACTTTTTAATAACTGATTGACAGCAATATCGAAAAAGTGCATAACAAAAAAAGAAAAACAAAACCATATGATTATTTGAAATAATAATATTTGCCTAAAAAAGTTTAAGAAAATTATTAAACGTAACTAATATTTAAAATGGGTTCATTTTGTGTTTCATATAGTGAATTGTGCAAGGAACTTATAAATTGCAATAATAATGTGGATTTATTAACTGATTTCATAAAAACAAAAAACATGGTGCTTACTATTAAAGAAATTCAAATTGTGAAAAAATCAGTTCAAAAGCGATTTCTTAACCACTTTTTTAAACGTTGGGCCGAATCTCACAAATTTTGGGTAGAGGGCGTGGCTAATTTCGATGAAACTTAATATTTTTCTTAATTGAGCTAAATAAAGGCTCAGAGCAAAATTTCAAAAACTTTGGGCCAAAAAAAAATTTTGGGTTCTATGGGCGGTAGGTGGAGGGCGTGGCCAATTTTGATGAAACTTTATATTTTTCTTAATTGAGCTAAATAAAGGCTCAGAGCAAAATTTTAACATTCTACGAGCACTCCTTATATTTTTTGCCAAACATTGTATGGACAAATCCCTCTGTGCGACGCTCCACCCTAATGTACATACATGTACGCGCTATAACATCGTGTCCATTTAAATTTTGTGGCTTTTATTTTTCTTTGCTTTAAGCAATAAAAAATATTAAAAACTGTAACTGAAAAATATAAATTGAAAAAATATGAAACCAGCTAAAAAAACAGGAAAAACTTTTAAAACATGAAAATAATTAGCCTTTGGTTATATTTTTTATTTTGAGAGTTTTTATTTCCCTATTTAATTCACAATAGTCGTGTAATTGTTATTACACAGTTGTGCAATTAGATTTAAGTTGAGGGAAAATACTCAGCAATATAATAATTATTTAACTTTTTATATGTATATGTCCAGTACAGTACAACTAGGAAAAAATGTACAAAAATCCTTTAACATGTACATATTTAGTTTGTAGCATCATTGTTTGTTGGCAATGGTATGTTTTTTTAAGTGAAAGCTAGTAACTTTTATATTAAACATTATTTTAATATGTTAATGTTTTTTGGACGTTTGTAAGGTTTTTTTTTTATAAATTATCACGTTTTAAATATACATACTAGATAAAATATTTGGTAGAATGGGGTACTTATTAGAAGGACATATTTATATTATAACAAAAAGATTTTGTTGAAAAATGTGACCCTTATAATTTATTTATAATTAAAAATTTTGATATTAAAAATTTACTTTATGTTGTTTATGAAATAGCAGTTATTGTGAAAATCTTTGTGCTGGAAGAAAATATGGGATGGCAAATATTTAAGTTTAAAAAACATAAAAATTACACCCTGAAATTTTAACATGTAACAACATCCATATACCATGGATATTCATTATACAACTGAACGTTATTTTAAATTTTTGATTTGAATGTCATTGTCAAATTCTTTTTTACGTTCCTATCATATTAGGGCGTCAAATTTCAAAAAAATTAAACTGTACAACACTTGTCAGCTAAGGCACATATATAGGTCCTAGCTTTTCTTTTGACCATACATGCGTTTGATGATGATGGACTAAAAAAATTGAAGATTTTCTTGCTTAATCTATGGGGTGAGGGATGAGGATTACACAAAAAACCATAAAACTCAAAAAACCCTAATAAAACCCAAAAAAAGCACATGAAAAAACCCAGTGGGTTGGGTTTTTTTCTAAAAAACCCTGGTTTTTGCCAGCCCTGCAGCGGCGGCAATATTAAATGCTGTTCTCCTGTTATAGATGATGAAAGTGGTAATACAGTGACTTTCAAACAGTTGTTTGGAGTAAACATTTTGAGAAAACGCTGAACATAATGTACAATACATCAGATGACTTTATATTGCGAAGACGTTTTAATCCCAACAGAAGCATAAATACGAACGCCACCAATGAAAGCGAGATCTGTGCAGCCGGCAATGACAATATTACTATAGAATGTTTTAAGGCTAATCCTATCGCAATGGCAAGAATCTTATGTCCAATTTTTGAAACAATTTTGGAACACTGAAGTTTTTCCTCCCGACTGAAAAGTGATAAGAAAGTATGCAATAACTGGCTTGATATATCGGTATTGCCAGCAGTTTTTAAAATTTTAAATAAAATCATACCAGACAGGATAGCAGAAGCATTAGATAAGCACATCCGAAACGACGCCGTGCAATAAAGCCATAGGAAATAAAGCCATATGGCTTTATTTCCCAATCAATTGAGAAATAACGCCATATGGCTTTATTTCCATGTAAGGAGTGAAATAAAGCCATATATGGCCTTATTTCCCTTTTAATTTTTTTTCTTTTCATGTTTAAACTTTAAACTTGTTTAAAAATTGTTTTGTTGGTTTTTCTCTGGGTGTTTATAAAATAATATAAGGAAAACACTTTTGGACGCAAGGATTTTCTCCTCTATGGTATAGCAAAGACCGGCTTCGCTAACTAAAGCCACTGTTATGGCGTTATTTCCACTTTGGTTACTAAACGATTATGGTGTTATTGCACTTGGGTGGTGGTAATAAAGCCATATGGTTTTATTTCCTATGGCTTTATTGCACGGCGCCATCCGAAACACCCAAGCTGGCTTCCGTCCTGACAGGTCATGCATCGGCCAAATTAGTACCGTTCGAATTCTAATTAAGCAGGCGGCAGAATTTAATTCAACTATGTACTTGACCTTTGTAAACTACGAGAAAGCCTTTGATGCTCTGAAAAGGGAATCTATCTGGATGGCGCTTGATGCAAGAGGTATACCACAAAAGCTTATTCACTTTATCAGAAATAGCTACGAAGGTTCTACGTGCAGGATTTTGCATGATGGCGCGTTAAGAGATAGCTTTATAACGAAAAGTGTAAGGTTATCAGCATTGTGGATAGTTTAGAATATTTAGGCGGCATTATAAAGGTGGCCAGAGTTGGGCATACAAGGTAACGGAACTGATCGTCTTTAACTTGGTAAAGTCCAGAACCAATCCTTGTTTTGTAACCAACTAAGAAGACTCACTACCTCCGACCCTCAGGGGCAGGTGGACACCGGGCAATGGTTTTGTAACATCTGTTATGAAACTAGCAAATGTGAGCAACGTTGAATGTCGGACTGGAGACTAAAAGTTGGCAGCCCCAACACCAGCCTAGGATGCTGTTGGCCAATCACCTACTCATCTGAAATCCAATGATTACTGAAACCATCACAAATGATTTATGGCCCTATGTTCCAACTAGGAATTTTAAAGGACTAAATATATATTATAAATACTAACGGTGGTACAATACTTGACGTAGATAGCCGAAAAAAGATAAGGGCAAGTATGCAATGTTGTGTAAGGTGTGGAGATCAAACAAAATCAGCACTGCAAAGAAATTAGAAATTTTTGACGCCTGCGTGAAATCCATCCTGTAGGGATATAGTTCAAAATTGCAGACATTCATCACCAGATGTCTTCGCAGCATTTTGAAAATATGGTGGCCTCGAAGAATAACGAATGGCAATCTGCTATTGCTAACCAAAGAAAATTCTGAAGTCCCACATGCAGCACTTGAGAGGAATCCTCAGGGATATCGAAGCGTTGGTCGACCAAAAACATCACGGAGAAATACTGCAGCTAAAGAAACTGGTGAGTTCTACAATCAGTTAGGATACATAGCTAGAGAGAGAGAAAAGAGTGAAAGAATTTCGTAGAAAACAGTAGTAAATAGACTAAGTTCACATTAAAATTGTTAATGAATTGTTATTATGAACATGTCTTAATAACAATATAATAATAATAATAATTTTGATTCACTAACAAGGAGAGCATGAAATGCACCACCAAAGCTTATTGCAATCGAACTGTATTTGATAGTAGCTTTCACATAACAACAAACTTTCCATTAAATCGCTCTATTTTCATTAATTCAATTAAGCAACAAATAGCTCCCTAGTCAACGTTTCGTGAAGACATCAAAAAGGAAGATATTGAAAATTAGCTTCAAAAACCAAAACTTAATTGATTAGTTAGGGTTAAATGTGCTTCGTACAGGCACTTGAAAACACATTTAAAATCGGTCAATTTTACTTGTGATTTTAATAACAAATAAATACTAATAGTATTAAAAAATATTAATATTAAAAGAAAACTAAAGTGGACAATGTTTAGTAATCTCCAAAAAGAGTAAAATTATTTCAGATTTTATGGAATCTATAATTTATGAACCAATCTTAGAAACTGTGCCCACAGTATTAAAATTCGTTTACAGTTTTAAGAATAAGCTTTTTATTAGGCTTATGGTAAATTATTGACGGCTCTTTCTGAAATAAGGTAGTGTATTTTATAACAATAGCTTTATGTGTTACGGTCTTATGCATACCTAAGTACTTTCGGGCCTTATCTGAAGTCTATGCTAAATTATAAACCGATCTTCACAAAGTTTAGTTGTATGATTTTCTATCATACAGAACATATTTGTGCAAAATTTGATGGCAATCAGTGTATTCTATCCTAATTTATGTCAGTTTTTTTTTGCAACAGAAACATAATTCTTTAAGGACGATTGTTTCACATTTGGATCTATAACTCTTGTGCTAGATTTTAATCCCAAACTGCTTAGTATAACTACCCAATTAAAAATTGTGCTTCAAACGAAGCAGGGACGGGAATGCCGTGGCACTTAAAATGTTATTTTTTTTTTATAAAAATTGTTAAGAGTTCTTTCATTTACTTTACTGCATCTCTGTGTGTCTTATTTTTATTGGGAAGGAACAATTTGATACCGAAATTTTCCTTTTTTATTGAGTCTTTTGGAAGTGAGATTGTTTTCAGCAGATTGACATAGCTAAATCGACTTTCAAATACTCAAGAGCGCAGAATATATCGCTCATTTGCTGCGTTATCACTAAAAAATATAAGTTTTACATAAAACGAATTTACTGCGTGTTCAACTATTTCGAACATTAACGTTCGCATAGCAAATTTGTATAAAAAACACTCAGTTGTAAAAATATTATCCATACAAAATTTGATACGAACGTTACCGTTCGATGTCAGTTCAAGTTTTAAATTTACGCACAACATAAGAACTATTTCCAATAATATCTTTTTAAGCATGATTTACTAAGCATTAGTGATATTTAGTCAAAATTTGCTTTTTTCGACTTAGAACGATGTTGCAGCAAATGTGCGGTGTTACCGCCACTGCTGATTTGGTTTTAATTATTTATTGTAAACCTCACGCCATGATATTTGAAAACATTTAATTTTAAATGTCAAATTTCTGTATGTATTTGTTGAGTGATTTTTTCGTAAATTTTTTTTAAAGTTTTTTTTTATTGTAAACGTCGCACTGTGGCAAAAATACAAATTTTTTTTTTTTTTTTTTTTTTTTTTTCAATATTTATTTATTGAATCTTCATATATTTAATATGAACTAACAATAATTAATCAAATCTTATCCTAATACTTTATTTATGTCCTGCCATTGCCAGACAAAAATGTTCTTCATCACGGGTTCTGTTCACTTATCTAGGTGTTTATCGCTCATCTAATTGGATAAGTGCTGCAGTGTCTCTTCTTCTTAAGCGAGTGTGGCCGCCATGATTTCAGATATTTCGAGCTAGTGGATTTGGGTGTTGTTCAAGCCTTTTTAAATATTTTACCGCATATTTTGTAATCATAATTTTTACTAATGGCACATTGAGATCCTTATGAATGTTTGAGTTTTTAACATACCAGGGAGCGGCTGTGATTATTCGAAGAAGTTTATTTTGGCGCCTTTGAATTTTTTCGATATTAGAGGCCGAGGCAGTGCCCCATAGTTGAATACCGTAGCACCAGATAGGCTTTAAGATAGAGTTGTAAAGTAGAAGCTTGCAATCGAGACTAAGGACAGAATTTCTTCCAATAAGCCAATGAATTTGAATGGCTTTCAGTTTCATTTGAGTTAATTTTGCCTCTATATGGCATTTCCACGTTAATCGCCGATCCAGATGCATACCGAGATATTTTACGTGCGAATGTTGAGGAATTATTTGTTTATTGATTGTAATAGGGGGCAAGATTCCCGGCGCAAGGTGAATGTTATATGTACGCATTTTTGCTCATTGACCATTATCCTCCATTGTCTTAACCATATTTCTAGTTGAAATATGTGATCCTGTAAGTAACGAGATGCTTCATAACGGTTTTTGTGGACGCTTAGAAAAGCTGTATCGTCTGCAAATGTTGAAGTTTGTGTATAGTTGCTTGTTGGCATGTCCGAAGTATAAATTAAGTATAATAGGGGGCCCAGGATGCTGCCTTGTGGGACTCCAGCGTCAATGGGCTGAGGTGAACTTAAGAAATTTCCTTCTTTAATAATAAATTGACGAGCGACTAAGTAGCTTTCTAGCAGCTTGTGTCTGTTTGCTGGTAAATTTTGCTTCAATTTATGTAATAAGCCTTCATGCCAGACTTTATCAAAAGCTTGCGAAACATCGATGAAGACTGCTGAGCAATATTTCTTTTCTTCAAATGCTTTTCTTATGACATTTACTATTCGATGAGTCTGTTCGATTGTGCTGTGTTTTCTTCTAAGTCCGAACTGATGGTTTGGAATACATCTATTTTCACTTAAAATCGGTGTTAATTTTGAAACTAATAATTTCTCAAACAGCTTTGACATATTTGATAATAAGCTAATAGCCCTATAAGTCTCAACTTTTGTATGGTCGTTACCTGGCTTTGGTATCATGGTAACTAAGGAAACCTTCCATTTTTGAGGATAGTATTCAAGGCGTAAAATAGCATTAAAAATAAAAAGAATAATTTTCTTTGCTGTGCGAGGTAGCTCTAAAAGCATTTTATTACTGATTTTATCAATACCAGGTGCCTTCTTAGTGTTTAAGTCACAAATAGCCTTTTCGATTTCTCTTATCTCAAATCTGAAGGGTATAGCTGCTCTAGCAGCAACAGGTGGTAGCTCGACCGCAATATTGTGAGATATATTTGGTGTAAATACGTTTTTTAAATGATCGACAAACAGGTTTCCTTTTTCAACATCATTTCTTGCCCAACTTCCATTTAAGTTTCTTAATGGTGGCTTAGAGACAACTGGCCTTTTGAGATTTCTAGCTGCACGCCACAATGAGTAGTCTGATTGTGGAGTTGCATCAAGTTCCTTGAGATATTTTTCCAGTGAAGCCGTTTTCTGAGTCTGCAGTAACATTCTCAGCCTTTTTGTACAGTCTTTTAGTAAGTTCTTAAGTTGAGGGGATCTGTGCAATTGCCACTCTCTACGAGCTCTCCTTTTTTCAGACAAGAAACGCTCGACATCTGAGGAATATATTTTATTATTTTTGGTTTTTTTGGGGGCAATGCTGGAATGTTGAACAGCTAGTTTAAGAAAACTGTCAAAATTGACAATAGAGCGATCTATATACTCCGGTGTGCTAAGCGGAATATTTTCTGTGCAATGGGTACTGAGATATTTTTTATATTTTAGCCAATTTATTTGTGTAGCTGACGTCGCTATGTATCCAGAGGGAGATTCAATTCAATTGGTGTTTATTATAGTAACTATTGTAGGTGTGTGATCAGAGGATAATTCTAAGGAAGCTTCAACGTGAATCGTTTTTGTGGGGATGTTTTTAACAACGCCAAAATCGATGACATCTGAATTTTTTGCGCATCAGCAGGCCAATATGTTGGTTGACCACTCGCGACAACATTTAAATTCATTTAAGAGATTGTATTGAGCAAAACACGACCCTTTGGTGTTATTAGTCGTGACCCCCAGAAGGTATGTTTAGCGTTATAATCGCCAGCAGCCAGGAAACAGGGCCCCAATGACTTATAATATTTATAATATTGGCTTTCTGATATTGAAAATCTAGGTGATGAATATAAAGATGAAATTACTATGTTTCGATTTATCTCTTCAACACAAATGTTCGTTGCTTGGAGATAATCTTCACGATGATCACACATTGGGTAGTGTTTAATTCGGTTTTTTATTAAAATGGCAGAACCTCCACAAGCTCTATCTCGAGGGTCCTTGGTATCATATGGAGTATAACCGTTGATTTTGAACGTATTTCTTGAGGTCAAATGAGTTTCAGAAACCATCATTACATCAATTTGTCATGAATACAAAATTTGATGACAAAATTTTATAAAATGAATGAACACACCGTATAAAGACCATTTTACTGATCAGAATTCAAAAACGTTTTTCTTAATTGGATAAGAATTATAGCTGGTTGAGCTGCTTAAAGTCGACAGTTTTTAGAAAGTCCAAAAAAAGGTGATTTTGAGAAAAAAAAGACATTTTAAAGTGAAGTGTCAGAAATATTGCCATGGGATCACTCCTTTTTGGGTATTGTTTTAAAGGTTGCCGTTTTTCAGACACCCTATATTTAGGTACTTTTTACAAATAAAATAGAGAATATCTAAAAATGGGCAAAAATGGTCACGCCCATTTTTTTTTAGCATTTTTACTACACAGTACTTTAAATAATTTCGCTAAATTGGGCTACAAAAAATTACAGGTTTTCTTGAAATTTGAAGAAAGATGTTAAAATCTTATAGCCAGCGTTGCCACAGCCAAGATATTTTTGCAACCAAAACTAAAAAAAAAATTGCCAAATAAGGAAAAAAGCTACCAAAATTTTAATATTTTTTATATTTTATGTTATCTTACAGCACAAAAATGTAAATATAAGTTGAACTGACTGACATATTTCTGTTAATGTAAGCATATGTGCCTACTTATAAATATGTATGTAGCCTTATTTATAAACAATATTTTCTTGTGTCAATCAGGTAGGCATAACTATTAGAATTTGTTTATTTATTTAAATTTAAGAACACATTATGAAAATAGACCTGCCTAAAACTTGGTTTTAAAACTTGGTTTTTATACTAAGTAAAATAAAAACTGCAGTTGTATATAATCCAGTTAATTGTGGTCTAGATTTATGTTTCGCAAATTAGGTAGCTTGAACCTTTTTATTTTTGGGTATAAATTAATCTGCAATTGTGTAATGCAATCAGTTAAAGTTTTACTTTGCAAAAGAAGTGATCAGTACCAGAACTCATAATGTCATTTCAAAATTCGGAATTGTTCGAGTTATTAAGAAAATCACATAATAAAAATGTATTTAATTTGGCTATTGTGGAAAAATTGCACGGTTAACCAGGAAAAGGATGTTAAAAACAAAATTCACTTCGTTTTCTTGGATATTCGTAGAAAATGGCTTGCCTCAAACAGTACGACAAAAACCTTTATGGAAAAGTACTCAGACTGGCTAAATGGAGTAACAACTTTTGAAAACATTGAAGAACCGCATACATCTTTGGACAGTAGAAAAGGAAGACCTGCTAAAACTATAAACGAGTGTTCGGAGTACACAAAAAAACGTAAACTTCAAAATGCTACAAAAGATATATCTACATCGATTCTGTCAGAAGCATTATGTCTTAAGTACTTAAAAGATAAAGATAAATCAAGGTCTGATATTACAAAAGCTGTGGAGCTTGCTAGCCCAGATCGACTGCGAAGGATTAAAAAAAGTATTCCAACTCCTCCAAATGCATTACCCACAAAGTATAGCATAGAAGAAGCCTCAGCGTTATTTATGGACTTGGGATTGTCAAAGGAGAAATATAATATTTTACGAAGCTCTTTAAAGAATCATAATGTGAATGTTCTTCCTGGATTTAAAAAGGTTACCTCTGCCAAAAAAGAAGCAGTACCATCTAATATAAAATAATATTATAAATTAACATTAGTATTAAAAATATTTCAATAATTTGTATCTGTAATATAAATAAAAAGAGTTATATTAATATAACATGTTATATTAGAGTAGCATTTTTTCTACATTTCCCTATGAGAATGTCATTTAAAGCACAAAAAGTTGTGTTTTAAATGTTTGAGAAATTTTAAAAATATCATTACTTCAAAATATATGATTTTTGCGACAAGAAAGGTCAAAGGTGTCATCGTGTCCAATGCCTATCACAATAAGGGAGCACTTATTTTGATCCTAAAAGATTTAAAAATCAAGTGTTTTTTCCCCATTACAAATTTCTTGGTAACTTCAAAAATTATGATGTTTTCAACAAAAAAAACCACTGTGCACAGTGCCTGTACAAAGCTATGGCCAATAATGATACTCATTTTTATTAAAATATCTTTCTTACCCCAAAAGTTATGATGTTTGTAAT
Organism: Pollenia griseotomentosa; assembly: GCA_963931875.1. Lineage (NCBI taxonomy): Eukaryota > Metazoa > Arthropoda > Insecta > Diptera > Polleniidae > Pollenia > Pollenia griseotomentosa. The sequence continues at coordinate 80,876,772 of OZ007563.1, forward strand.
AAAAACAGTCGAAAGCAGATACTGTGCACAGTGCCGCGCCTAACCTATGACCTTGTAAATCATGTATATTAAAGCTGAGGGAGTTTCCTTTCAAATGCTCTTTAAAATTTTTAAATATCTTTATCAGTTCAAAAGTTATGATTTTTGCAACGAAAAAAGTCAAAAGGCCCCACTGTGCGTCGGAAGGTTCCAGGCGGTTTTTTTGTTTTTGCCTAAATTTTGTTGTTCATATAAATAACCTGAAGCGGCCATTTTTGCTGTTAGTTTCAAGTTGATATTGCTCTTGGTGGCCCAACCAAAAAGAATTTTTACACTAGAGTACTAGAGTTAATGTCACTGTTTTAAAATTTGTAAATTGTTTAATAAACTTTCACTAGAAAAAATACTCTGTGTTTACAATCTATATTGGATACCAGGAGCCTGGGTCAGATTCCCTGCCAACAAGCGGTATATACATCATCGGGTCTTACATGATTATTAAAATATGTTCACACAAAATGATAAACCAAGTGTACTTTGATTCCCCACTTTTGGTGGAGCGTAAAAAAAAATCTAGCAGAAAAGCGTCGAATTTTCGACTCAGAATTACTCTGTACAGCACAAAAGATCACACGCCTAGTATCGAATCGCTATCTATAAAACTTCAAAAAAAAAAAAAATACACTTTCCAAAGAAATTCGAACTGTTTTACAAAATGGATTTTATTTTTGTTTTTCAAGTTTTTGAGTTCTTTTAGATTTTAATAACTAGGTATAAAATAAACGGCAATTCTAATTATACCCAACCCATTATAATGGAGAGGGTATTGTGTGTTTGTGCTGATGTTTGTAGCTCCTTAAAGTAATTTTTTTTTCTGTTAGTTGGAACTAGAAAAATAAGTTGCGGGAAGGAGGAGAGAGGGAGTAGTGTTTAAACTAAATCATGTTGCAAGTGGGAGGGAAGACTTCTGCAGGAAGGTTATTCCACATACGAACAGTCCGGGAAAAAAACGAATTCTCTCTGTAATGCGTTGTAAGATTAAAGAAGGATCGAAGGTGATACCGAGGAATCTATAAATCAAGTGGATCGGAATTTTCAGATACCTGAGTTTCACATAAGGCGAAAACATCCGGCCAGTGGAGACAAACGTGAGCATAACAAGAAAAAAAATTCGTTCTCAGCCCACGTATATTGCTAAAGTCGATTCTAAGCCGACCTCTCAATACAACATAAAAAAAATTAAAATCAAACGCAGTGTTCCGATATCTACTATGTTAAAGGTCCACCTTTTAGTATACCCATCGTATTAGAATCACGATCTAACGATGTCCATCCGTCCTGCCAGCTGGCTGTCCATGTAAACCTCAGTACTAAGTAATTTTATCAAATTTGGTGCATAGGTCCTTCTTATCACAAGCACCTTAAACTAGGTAATATAAGCTTCTCTTCGGAATAGGGTCCTTGTTCCAATTAACTAACCGTCTTAAAATTTTGGTATTTTGATTAAATTAGGTTTAAATTTCTTCAATGGTAATTTAATTCACCTAACCAAAATTTACTGAAATCGCTCCATATTTGGCCATTGCTCCCAAACAAATACTACTCCCGAAATAAGCTTTTTATGCCACAATTTTTGTACAAACGTTAATTAGTTTTGCCATAAAATTTTATGACACTAACTTTTTCCAAAGCTACTAAGTCATTACAAACAAAACTCATAAAGATGAAGATATCTAAATAATATGGCACTTTCACATGAATCTAAGCTCCATAACATTTTTTTGTTCAGCACATGGGTACCAAATAGGATACACTCTAGTTTTTACAAACTAGTTTTTAAATACTGTGGTGTAGGGTATCATATGATCGGGCGTGACAGACTTGTTAATTTTGGTTATGGATACAAAACTCCTTAAAAAAACAAAAAAATAAAACATAAGCGACACATTAAAACAATTGTTAATTAAAAAACAAGTAAATTAAAACAGTTTTCCTCAAATTGATACATCATTTAACATAAGAAAATTTTTTTTTTATTTCCAAACAAAAAAAAAAAACGCAAAATATCCTAATTACAGGCACTTTACAAAATGAATTTGCTACAACCAGACAAGTTAAATTGTGCACCTTAAATATGCTGTCACTACAAAAATTACAATCAGCAAAAAACGTAAAAGGCAACAGCAACAACTACAACAACAAAGAAGGGCAACAGAAAATCAAAAATTAACTTAATAAGGTTACAATTAACAAAAACAGCACACTTTTTGCACTATTGTGGTAGTCCACGTTTTTTCTCCCACGCTTAGCTGAAAGCAAGTCAAATCATATGAATGGAAACGAAAAGAGAGCTAGAAAGTAAGAGATTGTTAAATTAATAAAATACTAAAAATGTTAGAAGAGTTTGTAACGCGCATGTATTAAAATATAAGAGTTCTTTTGAAGAAAAAGCTTTCAGTCTTTTGTCAACACGTGAATTAAAAAGGATTGGAAGGACTATTTACTAAAATATAAAGTATTTGAAGTATAAAATTTTTATATTAAAAAAAAACACTCTCTGACACTCACACATACATGCATAAACTGAATATTGGCCAAATATTGAATAATTTTACCAAACATTTAGTCAATGGCGGTATTTTGAGGCGTAAACGTGATTTTAGGTGAAAACTCCTATCGCATGGATTTTAAAGGAATACGATTCGAAAATAAATAGAAAAAAACGCGACGTGTAATTCGAAAGTTTTTAATAAAAATAAAAAATATATAAATAAAAAAATACTAGTTTTTAACATAAAAAAGTGAAATGAAATTAAATTAAAATAAAAAAATTAATATCAATAAAAAAAATCAAGAAAGTGTTTGTTTTAATAAAAATTAAAAGTTCTTAATTATTGTTAGAAACGAGGAGTGTGTTCAGTTTAAATAAAATTAAAAATTATAAATGATTGCATATCAGTAATAGTCATTTAAAAAAAAATATAATATTAATATGTATTGAAATATAAAATAAATGTAAATGCTTAAGATCCATACAATATTAATAATTTAAAAAAATGTATTGAAAAAGTGTTTGAAACATTTAAATAAAAAATATCTTTTAAGCTGCGCGACGTATGATTAATATTAATCAATATCAATTACACATGAAGTATATGCTTCATTTATAAAAACTTTTTTATAAATATACATACATATAATTAATATCGCTCTGTGTGTGTGTGTCAGTGTGCATATAAAATATCTTAAATAATATCTGCTTTATGCGAATAAATATAAAAACATAAAAAAGCATTTAATTATTTTCCCTAGATTATAAAGCAAAAAGTGTCAATCTATCAATAGTTTTATGAAAAAAATATAAGTAATAAATATATTAATATTAAATTAATATCACTCATACATCAAATGTTATTAATAAAATTAATTAAATGATTCAAGCAAAGCTCTCTATCAAACAGAGCAAGGTACAAATAAACGACAATTTGTGATGAAATACTACGATTTAATCTATAATACTATTTAATAACGACAAGTTTTAATGATTAAAAAAAAAACTAATAACTATAGTGGAATAACCGTTAAGAAGGAATACTGAGACTTTTATTTATTAAGGATACTAGAACGGATTTCGCTTATGGTAAGTAGAATCTTATCTTAAATAAAAAGTTTATTTTTTAACAAGTAGTTCCTGCTATACTTTATAAAAGAAAACAATGACATAACCTCATCATGAATGTAAATACCAAAATCGTTAATTATTTTGTTAAGCAGACTTTTGACTTAATTATATAAATAAGTTTTCTTTTAAAGTGTTTTCAATTGCTGGACTAGTAGAATATCGAATTAATGTTTGAGGTATTGAAACTTTTGGCAATTAATTAAATAATACATTTTTTTTTTTTTTTGTTAAAACGCAAGTGCTATCTTTAATAACCCCCACCAAGGGTATTAACAACAAGTACAACACTACAAAAACCAAAAGCAATTTGTTTTTGTAAAATCATTGTACAGTCTCAAAAACAAAAAACGTAAGGCGAAAACAAAAACCTTTAATAATTAGTATTGTGGTTATTTTGTTGAACTATTTATGGGTTTTAATCCAAATTTTTAATATTTTAATTAGGCTTTAGTTCATCAAATTTAATTTTCATTAAATTACTTTTATGAGGAAAGAAATTTAACAACATGAAAACTAATTAAAATTGTTATTGATAATCTTTCATTCTTGACCGTGGCCGGGGCTCGAACCCTGGCCGGCAGGTTACCATGACATGTTTCGATCGCAACCACTCGATCTCCTCAGATGGATTTGCCGTCTTACACTCGCAGCCATCGACGACTGCTGACGTCAATAGTCAAACATCAATCCTTAAACCAAATTGTATTTTAACCTTTGGTAGATCGAAATTTTCTTTTTTGAATGATTATCTATTTTAGTTGATTTTACATGTTTTTCCTTACTTCTGTTTTTTCGTACTTTTGTCAAGAATTCTTCTTGAAGTCCAAAGTACTTCTTTTGTTTTTTCATTTTTGTCTTTCTTTTTCTTGTTGACCTTTTTCAGCACACATAGAGCTCGTGCCTTAGCTTTAACAATAATTAGTAGTGTGGTTATTTTGTTGAACTATTTATGGTTTTTAATCCGAATTTTTAATATTTTAATTAGGCTTAAGTTCATCAAATTTAATTTTCATTAAATTATATTTATGAAGAAAGGAATTTTACAACATGAAAATTAATTAAAATTGTTATTGATAATCTTTCATTCTTAACCGTGGCCGGGGCTCGTTAACATTAAGTTAACCAAGGCGAATTCATTGATTAATAATAATATAAATGTTCATATTATTCGGACTTAGAATACAGTCAATTTACAACTTTTGAAAGCTTTTATACATTAATAGTCTTATTCCTTCAATATTTTCCTGTAATATTTTCTATGCACAATAATAATAATTAACTAATAAAATACATGCTGCAAATCCGCGAAATTTCGTGAAAATAATTGCAACAATGATTTAAATCCTGGAATAGCTTAGCTAAGGTCCTCATTAAAGCGACAATCGTTAAGCGTTGTTCGATTAATCGAGGAATTTTTCCGCCATTATTTGATCGAATAATTAATAAAGCCAATTTCGAATAACGAATTACTCAAACAATTTATGTCAATTAATCGATTAAAATTAATTTCTAAGAAAATTCTACTTTTTTAATGTAAAAATATTTTGTTTAAATTTCTTACCTTAAAGCTTGATTACATATTGTTACCTATTGCATTAATTTTCATTACTCATACTTTTAAACATATTTTAGTCCATTTTTAGATTTAAGCGTGTGTGAAATAATTTGTAAATCACTATTAACAGGGTTTTAAAAACTTCAGTCGAAACCAAAAACTGTCGAACAAAAAACGAAAATTTGTATACAACTTTTCGCTTTTTTAATGGGTTTGATAGCGACTGTTGACATTTAATGAATCAGAAGTGAAAGCAAAAGTTTTGTTTTTGCCAATGACAAATGGAGAAGTGGAAGAAATGGCTATAAACGTCAAATTCGTAAAACAATTCATCAGCAGTTATAAATTTGTAAAGCATGTACTCCTATAGAGTAGAGTTTTAAAATAAAGGAAATTAAAAGGGGATTTAAACGCAAAGGTCCTGTTTTAAAAGAATATAAAAAATTTCTTTAATATATTAAACATTGAATTCTTATCTTTAACAGAATTTCTCTTAAAATCAGGGAAAACTGCGGTGATTTTTTAACAAATTGAACGGAGAATCTCCGTCGATTGCAATTTCGCTCGATTTTAAGAAATAATAAATTGGCTTAAAATATTTTTCATAACTGGCTGGCACCTCTCACCACTCTTTTTCTTTTTATTAATAAAATAAAAGTATGAGTTCAAATAGAGATGTTTGTTTTTTCCCATTGGATAAAATTATTTGAATTTTTCGAGTTAATCGAACAATTTAAAACCTCTTTTCGATTAATCGAGCAATTTTAAAATTCAAAAATCAATTAATTCCTTACAATAGCTGGAAAATTTGAGAAAACTTTGTGGTGGTTTCCGGAGACACAGGATATTTTGGAGATGCCATGGATGCCTACAACCGTTAATCTCAATTGAAAACCCACTATTTGAATTTAGAAGTGTTATGCATTTCCATAAAAGTCATAGCCGAGGGTAAACCGGATGCTAATGGTCAATCCCCGAAATGTTTACTTAAGAAAGCTACGACTCTTATGGGTCATCAGTGTGTTAACCATAAGGAATTGGTAGTTTTAATAGCTCCTTATCCTTTAAAGAAGGCCGAGAAATTGATGTGGGTTACAAAATAACCCAAAAAGCTTTGGAACTGTGTGCAGAATTAGTTTACAGAGCTTTTGAGATTAACGCATTTTTAGGTTTTTTTTTTTAATTTTATTTTCTATTGAAACTTTTTCCACTTTTTTTAAGAGATACGTCTATTATGGCGATGCTATATAAATGACTTAGTTTTAATCATGTCAAGTTAAAGTGATTAACAAATTACTTAAATTTATGGATAATCATCTCGATTTTGATGCGACTTGAGCTTTATCACGGTCGAGATGCTTAAACACCTTTAAAAATCCAAGTGTGAACATAGCAGTAGTCCACTGTTTCCGAATAAATTTTAGCAACAACATATATGTAGTCATGATGTTATTTAGCAATAAGAGGGACTAGTTCAAATCAAATTATGCTCCTTTATTCCTGTTTTAATAAAATATAGCCAATGTTAGTTTTACATACATTTTTGAAACTTCAGCTTTCTATGTAGGCAACATTGATTTTTTGAATTATTTATCTATCTATATATATGTATTATACATCGTTAGCTCAAATGCAAAAAGGCGTAACTAACAAAAATATTATTTTACAGAAGAAGCATAAAAATTTTCAATTTCAAAACTGTAAACAAGTCAACAAACATGCGTTGATAAGTCGTCCCTGGAATTCCGCAAGCAATAGATATTAAAATGATTTCCTTATATTTTGTTGAAAAAAAATGTGTAATTACGTCGTTTTGCATTTATCAAATAAAAAGAAAAAAATTATATTTGTCACAGAGTGTCAATTTTGAAATCGAATTTGTATATCGCTGGCTTAATAAGCAATGGCTCTTAGTCCATATTTTAAAATTTTATAAGAGAGACAAAAAGCAATCAAACGTTTTCTGTGTAAACATATTGGAATTCTGTAAAGGTAATTTTTTTTTGTATTTTTTTTGTTTTTTGTTTTCTGTGTGCGTAGAAGCAAAATTAAACAATAAATCTAAGCCTAAATCAAAGCTTTTTTCGACTTAGAGCTTTTTCTTGTGATAATAGCACTAAGCGCTTTTGCTCATCACTACAAAACAACAACAAAAAAAGAGATAACTTAAATTTTTTTCTTTGTAATCAATATATTTTTACTTATTGCACATTACTACATTAAAATCTCAATTTTTTATAATGGTGGACTTAGAGCCTGTTGATAAAACCAATTAATTTTAAACGTAGGGAAAATTTATTTGGTTGTAGGGAAAAAAAGGATTTTCCATAAGGCACGTAGGGATTTTTGGAAATTTCTCCTGGCATCACTGGTTATGGGCCAAATACACATTTCAAATGCTTGTCCAGCAGGCAAATTCACTCGTGTATATACGTTATATTCGCTGTCATATCTATATTTTTTGATTTTCCATCCAGCATAATCGGTGTGACACATACAAACACATGTTCACTAATACTACCATAGCGCTTGATAAAAAATACTTGACGTGTACAGGACGCTTTAAACCGAATAAGTGTTAATTTAATTTTGTTTTCCTTAATCTTGTTTCGGGCTTTTTAATGTATAAAAACTGTATTTTTTGCAGCCGGGTTTTTTGATTTCTTAAATTATTTATTTAATTCAAAAGTTTTAAAACTATTTACATAGCATATATCGCTTCTTTATTGTAACAAAGTCATATCCCAAAAAAAAAAAAAAAAAACAAACTTGGCAAAATGTGATTAAAGTTTTCAAAATGAACCTTTAGATACAGGTTTAATGAAATATATTTTGCTATAACTTCGGTGCAGTTTGAGATAAATTACTTATATTATTTTGACATATAAAGAAGGTATGAATGAACACTTTTGCTAAAGTAACTTGAAATTTTTCATTTTTTTAAATATGACTATGTTGCAATAAAGGAGATATGAATTGCTATTTTATTGTTTATTTTTAAACTACATGTTTGTATTATTGTTTGTTTGTGTTTATTAATATAGTAAAAGTATTAATTCATGTAGAAATTTATGTTTTTTTTCCCCATTGGATAAAATTATTTGAATTATTCGAGTAATGCGAACAATTTAAAAACCTAACTAACCTAAGCAAAATTTAAAATTCAAAAGTCGATTAATTTCTTACTCGAAAAAAACCAAAAGTCAAATAATCAGATACTCTTTGTAGATTCTGTTTATTAGATGTGTTACACAGTGAATGATAAGATAAATATTTTTCGTATACTCTTGTGAGGCGTATAAAAATAAAATTGTATACTATTTTTACAAGATTTTTATACGAGAAATTTATTCAACTTTTTCGTCAATTAATAAAAAAAGCTTTTGAAACCCGTTATTTAATGAAAGAAATGACTTAAGAAAATATACACTTGGTGTGTTGTTTATCCTTCAACAGGTCAAATGAAAATTTGCTCAAAATTTGTTTCCTTTTTTTTAAACATTGTATGTGGAATAGATACATTTTAGAAACAAATTTTTCCATTAAGAAATATTTTTAATATTTTTAATTCGGCTTACCTTATTTGTTTATTAGATCGCCAAAATCGTTGATACCTACAAAGGAAAAAAGACGATTTTAGTTGGAGGTAATAATTAAAAATTAATAATTTGTAAAACAAAGTAAGTATTAGGCGGAATTTTTACAATGATTTTTTTAAAAATCATGTCTTTTTTTAATTTTATTCAAAGCTGCTATCAAAACCGGTTTACATTTATATGATGAGTACTGAGAAATGAAACAAAATTGCCAAATTTTTAATGACAATAAAAGAAAATTGGAAAAAAAAAACGAAAAGAACAGATATATTGTCTTTTTTTCTACCACTCTTCCTTCTCTACCGAATTTGTCTACAAATAAAAAAGACATATCTTAAAGAGAAGTCACAAAAATCATCATATAAATGACGTCTGTAAAAATTTTACTTAATAAACGTTTGTTAAATTAAAAAACCGTTTTTGATTAAAGTCCAATCATTTGAATTTATAAATATTGATTTAATGGACGGTTCTTATTTTTTTTAAGCTCTTCCAATTCAACCCATTAACGTCCGTTGGGTTGAAAAATACCCACAAATAGAGCTAATTAGAAAACTAATAAATTTAATTAATAACGCAAACAAATTATGATAGACAGATTGACAAAGAATTTAACTATAAAAAAAATTTTATTTAATTAATAAATTAAATTAATTGATATTTAAGCTCTTATTTGCGAGAAAATAAAGAAAGGTTAAACTGTGCAAAACAGTATTTCGAATCTTAATTTACCTTACATTCTGTGCAGCAGAATTTTGTTGTGCCTCTACATCGGCAACGTTTTCCAACCTTATTAACCTTGCGACTGAACTTATCTGTGCGCCTTGCAGTATTTTGTGCATTTGTGAAAACTTAGCCAGAAGTACGACATCAGCTTTCTGGAATTGTTACCAACGATTTAAAAATACTCACACAAAAATCTTATTCGCTCAAGATTGGCGCACAGCTTCTACACATGCAGTAATAAGTTTCAGGGACTTACATTGGCTGTACGCATAGAATTTGTAAGTAACGGCCAATACCATTATTTGTCTCGAATTCGATAATTTGTATGTCATTGTTAAGCAAATCCACTCCACCCACTCTCATATTGTACGCATGGACTATATAAGGTTGGTCAATATTAGTCATCTTTGCGTTTAAGGGTCAAAGATCTTTGCTCGGCACATTGGCTCTATGTCCAAGAAATTGGACAGTACAGTGATAACCTTTGACAATAGAAATAAATATTTAAGTAGTCTAGGTGGAATATCAGAACTCCAAACTCTCAAAAACGTAATCACTGATCATATTTAGAGCCACAGGTTATAAATAATTTATCCAAACACTACTATATAAAGGTTGTCTTTCCGGGTTTAACACCAAGAAATATTCATCTAAGATCCCATCAAATGTACATATCGCACCTGATCAACAAGATGGTATTAATTGAAATTTTTAATTTTTTCACTTTTTAGAAAAATGGTCACGTATTATGCGTAGAAATGCATAAAAAAATATCGGGCTGTTTTGTCTACGTTTTGGTTATGAAATGGATGGCTTAAAAATTCTTTTTCATGTACATTTAATTGTAATTTAAAAGGTGTTTTGATTCAACTGAAAATTCTGAAATTTGAGTTAATACAGTACTGTTTAATAAGTGCGATATGTTTTATTACGATAGGTTTTATTATTCGCATAAGTTCGATCGAAACGTTTAGAACTTTAACTCTTGTAATGATCGGTGAGTAGTTCATCGTAGGTCCCGCAAAGAGCTTCCTCCGGAAAAATTACACTAAAAACATATTATTTAAATAAAACTCTGGTTAAATTTCGTTTTATTAGGCTAGAAATCAAAATACCTCTTAAGCTCACCCTCGAAAAAGTCTTAGGAGTGGCTATAGGGAAACGGCCGGAGAAGTCAGAATATTAAACGTGTAAAGATACAGCAAAAAATAAACACATTTTGAATTAACAAAATCATAGAATTTGTTTTTTTTTCATAGAACTTGTTTTTTTTTTTGTTTGACAGCTGAGTTGGGTTTATTTTTCGCTTTTTCATCTAGCCCTTTTCTCTTCTCTTCTGTTTCTGTTCTAGTCCTTTTCTATTGTAGCAAAGATTCTGCACAGACAAATTTAGTTGTTTTAAAACAGTATGATATTTTGCTATTTCCTTGTAATTTCTATCTTGAAATAAAATATAAAGATTAGAATAAAACAAGTAAGAGTACTATATTCGGCTGTGCCGAATCTTTGATACCCTCCACCGATCTATATCTTTATGACCTGACTATATGATCTATATGATATTTATTTATTATTAATTTATCTTTTTAAAAACAGACATCAGCATTAAAATTGGTTGCGGCTTAGACATATATTAAATTATTGACCGACAATCAGAAAGTTTTATGCTTTTCTTTAGCAATTTTAGCTACCTGAGTAAAATATCATGATTCGTAACAGTTTAAGCCGATCTTAAATGATTGTCAGGAGGGGAATTTATATCGGAGCCATGGTTAGTTATGAACGAATCATCCTAAAATTCTGCAGAGCTGTTTTTGGTATTAAAAACATAAATTTCAATAAATTTCAAAACAGCGGTGAAATTAGTTTCAGTGTTTACAGTGAATTTTAGAAGGCTGCTACATATCTACCCGTCTCCACCATCCATCAACTTGGTAAGAACAGTATGTCGCACATGAATTCTACTCGTGTAGACTGTTCATGTTCATGTTTCGTCCATGTGCTGCCATCGTTGCCTAATTATTCGTCTTAGCATCCATGTGCGCTGTATACAATCAAACGCCACAACAACAAAAATTGTAGTCAATCAGAACATGAACATCAACACGTATTCGCCACATACAAGAACGTGAACAAATTAATACCGTTGGTCTGCCGGCGTTATGGTCATGTCATGTTCAAATCGAAAGCGCATGGAGACGTGGGGTATGGGATCTAAGGTAAACTATGGACCGTACATCACAAAATTCATAAAATTTTTTCTGTTCATAATGCAACTAAGTGGGAAGAAATTTTAGCACAATATATACCTCCTACGGTTTTAGGCGTATTTTGTTAATTTACAAGAGTGGGCTTTATATGGGGCCTATAGTAAATTATGTACTGATCATCACGAAATTTATAAGTGCTATTTCTAGTCCTATAAAACTGTGAAGTGTTTAATATTATTCTTATAGCATTATAAATTACGGTGTACTAAACTGTTTTCCGGGAGTAGGGTTTATATGGGGCCTAATGTAAATTATGGACCGATCTTCACGAAATTTCACATTGTCATTTCTATTCTTATAAAACTTATATGAGAATGGTTTACATGGGGCCTTGGGTAAATAATGGACCAATCTTCACGAAATTTCATAGTGTCATTAATAGTCTTATAAAACTGTGACGTAGCAAATTCTATTATGATAGCATTATTTATTACGGCGTTAGGTGTACTAAACTGTCTTTCGGGAGTAGGGTTTGTATAGGGCCGAGGGTAAATTATGGACCGATCTTCACGAAATTTCACAGTTTAATTTCCAGTCGAATAAAACGATTTTTTGCCAAATCTTTTATCATTCTGTGCATTGTTCCACCATTTATGTAAGTTTTTGTATCAAAGTTATCAATTTTCAAAGGTGGTGGTTCCTCATTTTGCTTCATAGCTATGATCCTACTGAACCGATTTTGGTGGATTTCAATCCCAAGCTGCCTGGGATAACTACAAGCAATTTGACACCAAGTTTGTTCATTTCTTTTGAGTTTTTGGAGAGTGAGCGTGTTTTCAACAGACGGACAGACGGACGTGGCTAAATTAGAATTACTCAAGGAGCCAGAATATATATACTTTATGGGATCTGAGATGAATAATAAAAAAGTTTCACATGGAATGACAAACCTAGAATATCCTCTTCACAACTAATTGGGGTGGAGGGTATAAAAACCGCACGCAATGAATTTATTATTTTAGTAAATTTAATAAAACTTTATAATCATTGTTTCATTAGAAAACAATTTATAATCAGTAACAGGGCAAGTTAAAAAATACCCAAAAAATTTTTAAATATGCATGAAAATAAATATTTCCAAACTATCAACAATATGAACAAAAATTGGCACGGAAAAAACATTAAGGGTTTTTATGAAATCATTTAAAATTCTCTTTTTATGCGGCCCCTTTTTAACTTTATTTAAAACCATTTAAAACTGCCTAAAGAAACCCAAAAGACAATATTGCTAAGATAATTCCAAGAATTTGGTTTTTGTTAACACCTTAATTTTTCGTTGTAAATAGTTGGGCAAATTTACGAAGTTTGCGTAAAAGAATTCTTGTACAATTATTGAGAGTTCACTGGCGGGGGTGTGAAAAATAACAGTTTGCAAAAATGTTTGAAAATAAACAGAACATTATTTAGCGTTTGGTTCACACACCCAGGAACGATAACTATTTATTAAGTGTTTGTGTAGACGAACGCAACCCTTAATACCGTTTGTAACTATTTTCAAGAAAGAGCCGAACATTATAAGTGTTCTGTTCTTCGTTAAAAACAGAACAGTTGTAGTGATGCTGTAGACCAGGCATTTCCAAAAATTTTTTGGTTATGTAGTAGTGAGTACCAGAGAGTAAACAAATTGAGAGAATGCATTCATTTACAGCCGAAATAAAATGTTAGTAATATATTTTATAAGTTGTATAACACAAAGGTACAAAATTAAAAGTTTTTTGTGTTGATAAAAAATTTGTAGCAGTTCTTTATGGGGGGTGCTTTAATACCATGTGAGATATTTTATAAGTTGTATAACACAAAGGTACAAAATAAAAAATTTTTTGTGTTGATAAAAAATTTGTAGCAATTCTTTACCAATTCAATGTCGCTGATTTTAAAACTGCACTTTTTTTTATTCGGAAGCTTTTTGACTCTAAATCAGTTTGAAATATCTTATCAAACAATTGTAAAAAAAAATTAAGATTTTTATGTTTAAAAAATTCATAAAAAATAAATATTGCACGCAAATCACAGCTGATAGAAAAAAGTGCAGTTTTAAAATCAGCGACATTGAATTGGTAAAGAACGGGGGGTGCTTAAAAACCATGTGAGATCAGGCCATGATGGCTTTGTTGCTCAATTGAATGGGAGATAAAGCCATAATAGCCTTATTGCCCTATCATTGAGAGGTAAGGTCATATTTAAAATTTTGCGAAATGAGAGATATAGCCATATTTTTTTCGCAAATGAGAGATAAAGCCATATTTTTTCAGAATATTGTTATGCATGGTGTTAACATTCTGTAAAAGGGAAATCCTTAGTTATCATTGAAAAACATTTTTTTATTCTTGTGACGCACGCAGGAAAACTTTATTCAGCGAAGCCACCTGCCGTGTCCTACTGGAGGAGAAAACCCTTAAGCTTAGTAAAAGGGAAAATCATTACCTTTTAATTATAAAAATAAGAAAACTATTAATCAATGTAAAATGCAAAAGTTCTTCAAAACTGAAATGAGAGATAAAGCCATTTTCTAAAATTACTTATGTGAGCTAAGGCCATGATGGATTTATCGTCCATTCAAAGCACCCCCCATAAAGAACTGCTACAAATTTTCTATAAACACAAAAAATGTTTAATTTTGTTCCCTTGTGTTATACAACTTATAAAATAAAATCTTCTAAATTGATACTTTTATGGCAGTTTCGTAATATTAGAATGCTTTTCAAATGGGATGAACTAAATTTATTACGTTGCTTGGAGTAAATAAATTTTAAATCAGAAAAAATTTGTTCGCATAGGTAAGTAGTGCCGAATAAAGAGAGGCACTTAAATGAATTTTTGTTAGTTCAGGATAGAACTCGCCATCCAAATCTTTCCAGAACTCTACAATATTATTTTCGTCTGAAGCATTTACTTCGCTTCGTAGTATGATTAGTTCTGATTGAATATCAAATTCGTAGATCTAATAGCGGTTGTAAAATTACAAAATCTTGAAACATGTCTTGAAAATTATTGAAAAGTGTTTCAAATATTTCGGCATATTCATATCTTTTGTCGATTTCGAGATTTCTATAAAGAAGTGAAGTTTTTGGAAAATCGGAAAAATCACCAGTTTTAATTTGGGAAAAAATTAGAAAAAGTTTTGTTTTAAAATTGTGAATGATTTTTGACAAGTCGCATATATTGCGTTCCTTTCCTTGCAATTCCAAATTTAGTTCATTTAACATACTTGTCGTATCTGCCAAAAAAGCTAAGTCTAAAATAAAATTATTGTCTTTTAAACACTGTACTAAAACTTTTTCTATTTTCTCAGTTTCTAGGAACTGAAGAACTTCTTCTCTTAAATCATAAAGTCTATTCAGGCAATCACCGCGACTTAGCCACCGAACTTCTGTAAACATTTTCAGGTCACAATTCACAGCATTTTTGTTTTTTAAAAAGGTTACAAATTTTTGGTGGGTAAGCGCTTGATGTCCGCCTCGAATTTTATTTATTATATCCTCTGCTGTCTTCATAGCTGGGGTATCATTTATGAATTTCGATGCAAGAGCGGTCTGATGAATTATGCAGTGGTGCAGGTATATCATAACTTTTTACAAAATACCAAATGCGCACCTGAGTTTGCCTGCAAAAATGTATAGTCATTATAACAGGTCAAAGTTACGTTAAATAAATACCATAAATTAGTAAGGTTAACTCTTTACCGCCGAAAAAATGTATCCCACAAACTCGAAATTTTACAGGGGAAAATATTTACATTTTACATAAATAATATTTACATTATAAATTTTAAAATAATAGCTTTATTCAAACTGATTTTACTTAAAAAAAACCTTTCCTGTAAAATTTCGAGTTTGTGGAATACATTTTTTCGGCGGTTATGGCTCGATATAATCGTAGCATAAAAAAGTAAGCAATAAAAATAGTGCGAAACAAACAAGTTTCATTAATACATCAATAAAACACATCTTCTTACCCAAAAATTTTACCTGCTGTCACATTTGCTTTTATGTGTATAGGTTTACACATAAATTGTAGGAAAACAAGACTTTTTTTAACTTGTTTTTTAAATATTTTTACTTACTTAAGAAAAGTGTTTTCAAAGAAAAAAAACCCACCGACGCGATTGGTACAGAAACAAAAATATTTTTACAAGCACAAAATACCAACAAATTATTGTGGCTATTTTTTCTTAATAATTTCTGCATTTAGGTACGTCTTTTTAACGAAAGTAAAAGTGACCCTTTTCAGGTACAAAGAATTTTTTTCACAAACAAAACACATATCGTTAGCTTATATGCAAAACAATGTAGATATTATTTGAAAATTACAAATTAATAGAATACAATATTTTTTCCTTAATAATATATCGGTTAACGCATTTTTATCTGAAATATTAAAAATTGAATTTAAATCTCAAATAATTACCATTTTACAAAGTTCTTTGCTTTGCATGTAAACTTATAAAATGTTATA
Source organism: Pollenia griseotomentosa (assembly GCA_963931875.1). Classification (NCBI taxonomy): domain Eukaryota; kingdom Metazoa; phylum Arthropoda; class Insecta; order Diptera; family Polleniidae; genus Pollenia; species Pollenia griseotomentosa. The sequence continues at coordinate 80,893,035 of OZ007563.1, forward strand.
TTATTAAACATTTAAGTCTTTAAATTTAAACTCTAAATAAAAATTGCACGCAAGGCATTGGATGTTACCAAAAGCATTTTTGACCGCACAATATTTTTTGAGTGTAAGCTGAAACAAAATAATATAGCATCCGCTAGACATGTACACTTGTCGAAGTCACACCGACGACTGAATTGAAGAGCATAAAAATATGTGTTAGTATTGGTGTGCACAATTGTGCAATGAAATGGAAATCCCTGCTGTAGACAAACATTATATTTTAATGTTCTTTTTTTAGATTGATAAAGAAATGAACAAACAATTAAACAATTTAAGCAACGACCACAGCACGAACAGCTTGTGTGTGTATTTTGTATATGTTTTGTTTGTGTAAAATTATTTTGCTGGCCTTTTGTGTTTTGTGTTTTGCGTATAAGTATTTTGTTTTTGTAAAAAATGTTTGGTTTTGTTTTACACTACGCACAACAGAAACAAATGCACATTTATGATCTGAGCCGAACACAATGAATATTGTGGTTTAACAAAAAACCGAACTGTATTAAATGTTCTCATCTTTTTGTTGAGTTGGATAAAAACAGTATTATTTTTGTGTTCGAAATATGACAAACAGGGAAACATTATTTTTAAAATGATTTACTATACAAACACTATTAGCGTTTGTGTTTTCCCCAAATCTACCAAACCGAACACTTGGGAGCGATATTTAGTGTTTATTTTCGAGCACTGCACTCGCATACATAATTAGATTCCCAATGTCAGTCCCTACAACATAATAAGTAGAAACGAATTTGTGGCAAAACTTTTCCTCCTGTGCTTTTAATGAATTCCAATATAGCGAAATTGACATTTCAAGTAATTTTGCTGGAATATGCGAGCACCCTCCTTTTACCAACTTTTTCGCTTTAGTTTTCCCAAAAGCATAAATTTTTCAAAATAGTGCTAGAATTATAAACTTTGATTTCAGAAATAAAGTCATAAATTTATGCCCAAGAACAATACTAAGGAGCGATATTTAGTGTTTATTTTGCACCGATTGCTTTATCATTAAAACTCTTACGGCAAATTTAACCAAGTTAAGTTATGTCGATGTCGACCAATTATATTTCCGAATCATTAAATTTTCGTTAAAATGGCACGATTTGTTTTGCATATTGTTGCATATTTTGATGAAAATGCATATTTTGGTTTTATATGCATAGTTTTGCATGTCTTGACATTTTTGAGTGATTATTTTTTTAGTTTCCATATTTTAAAAAAGTTCGAAAAAAATTTTAATATCAATAAATAAATTCTTTGGAGCTTTGCTTTAAATACAAGATTTTCAAGATTTCGACAAAAGATCCAATGGGTTTACAATATTTTATCCAAAACTGCAACAAATTACTCGCTTGGCACATGGGTTATACCACGTTGCAGAGGAAATTTAAATGTATCCCTTGATTCTCCTTCCACCGTAGCCAGTAGTAACAAGATGGGGCCTGGCTAGATGCTTCCGAATTCTATTCAAAAAACTCTGAGTAATTTAAGAATGTTAGACGAGCTTATTGATACCGATGATTATGCAATTAAAAAATAGTAAAAAAATATTAAATTTAAATAAAATCAGAAGTCAACTAGCATTTGTACTTTCCAATTAGGGATATATTGGTGAATCAATTGGAGAATTCACAAGGTAGTCATAAAGTTGTAAAGTCATATGTCTTAAAATAATAACAAAAAATATATATGACTACGGTGGGCAATCGCTTATAATTTAGATTTCTACTGTACCGTTATGATGAATCAATGAACACAGCATTACAATTTTTATTTTATGTAAAATACAACAATATTGTTTTTACACAGAAAAAAACAATTGTAAAATATTATTTAGGACATTATGACTTGATAGCACAACCTGTGAATCCCCCAAATAACTAATTAAGAGGGATTTAGTTCACTTAATACTCAAATTAATTGAATTGCAAAAAGTAGAATTAACAATGTGGAAGGAAGAAAAGCCCGACAAATTTAAACAAAATCTAGAGCGTTTTTCAAGAAAAATTAAGGATTTTAAAAAATTAAATAAATTTCAAATATTTTTAGTCTGATCTGGAATCAAAGTTGGATCTGGAAATAAATTTTTTGAAAATGCATTGGCATTCTTCAAGTACAACAGTACTTATTTATTTAAACAAACATAAATTTTAATTAGAAATTTAAGTTTTTTTATTTTCTTTGTCTAGTAAAGTTCAAGTTTAATTAGCTAATTTTAAGTTTTTTTTTTTTTTTTTTTTTTTTTTTTTTAAATTTCCTTAGCTATTCCCGCGAAGCTCTATGCTTGTCTGCAGGAAAGAAACCAGAGTCTCTGGCGGGAATCGAACCCGCAACCTCGGCGCTGATAGACTAGCTCGCTACCAGCTAGCCTACCGAGGCACTCAATTTGAATATTTGAATAACAATAGACTGAATTTTTTATATTTTTTGTTTTTAGTAAAATTAAAAACGATTTTTTATATAAATTTGTTCAGTTTTTAGTGCATATTTTCGATTTTTTAGTGCTAACTGAAACCAATTGTAAACAAGAAGTTAAAGAAGTAGTTAGTCTTATCTGAACTTGGTGAAATTGGCCATTAATATAATAATTTTTTGTTGGTTTTATTTAAACAAATGTTTATTTTAAAATATAAACATATGCTTTCAAATTGGAACGATCTTTGACTGTAAAACAAAACCGTAGAATATATTAAAAATATACGTTTAACATCAAGTCAATATTGCTGGCGATATTTACATAACACTAATGCTCAAAAAGATAGTGGATTAACATATTCTTTGACGGATAAACTTTCATCTAAAACACGCAAAACCAAAATGAATAATAAACTCTTAAATTGCCTGGGTTATCTCTCACCATACGAGAGTTAAAGTCTTTTTTAGATTCATTTTGACATTTTTAAAAAAATTACTACACTCAACATTAAAATCATTCTATCCGTGTACTCAAATCAATCCGAAGCGGTATAAATAGTACGGTGAGTACGAATTTTCTTGAAAGAACAGTACAGAAAGATTGATTCATACTAGCGTTTCTAATTTCCCGCACCTTTTTTGTTCCCGGGAAACGAAACAAAAAAAATCTTATTTCCGGGAATCCCGGGATTCTTTGAATAAAACAATGATTTCATTAAATGAGTTCAAGACAAAAGTTTTTACTTTTTAGAAGAATATACATACACATATACAACAGTCTAAAAAAATTAGCTTTATTAATTCCACAGAAAACCAAAACAAAACTAAATTAATTGTTACATTCATATGTACATTAGTGTGTACACCAAAATAAAGCTTGGACATTTTTCTTTTGAATTATTTCCTTAAAAGTGAAAAAAAATCGTGGTTTTTGACAAAAGTTATGAAGAAAAGTTAAAAAAGGCCGGTAGACCCTATTTTTAGCAAAAATTTGACTTGAGCGACCTCTAAACATCTCACGAAAAATCTGAAAAAAATATCAAAAATACTTTACCCGTTAATCTTTTAAATTATGCTTGAGCACCCATGAAAATCAAAAAAAAAAAAAAATTTTTTGGGACACACAAATGTACATGCATATTATTTTTGTATATATTTATTTATTTTTTTTTTTTTTGGAGATCATGAATTATTAAAACTTATTAATATATTTAGTAGTTATTATTAATAGCAGCTTTGTAAAATTAATTTTCTATTAAGAAAAAAATGTTTGATAATATTAAAGCATTTAAAAGCTCATCGGAGATTCTGTTTCTAATCCTTTTTGATATGTATATTGCCTGCTACCGAAAACGTGCTCTCGTTCTCTACAGGCAGACGTTTATAGTAAGAAGCGCATCATACAAAGATTATAAATTTGTTGGCCTGTTACCCGTGACTTCATAGACGTCAAATTCTTTTTTTTTAGATTTGTTCAGGCTTTTGTATTTTCTTTACATTTATTTTTTTAGAATCTGTTGATGGTTGCAGTGTTGGTGATGGTGTATCGTGTACATTTAAATTTTCTACCTCATTTACTTCTACGTAGATTTATTGGCGTAGGAAATATCGTTCGAATTGTACGTAGTTTTTAGTAATTTTAGTAAAGAATATATTTTTATTGTTCGTTTTTTATTTTTTATTTAAAAAAATTTAATTTGAAATTCCCGAAAATTCCCGGGAATTATTAAAAAAAATGTCCCAGGATTCCCGGGAATTCTTTCCCACGTAGAAACTCTAATTCATACTCAAAATGCGCTTGATTCAAGAACTAAGCAATTGATAAAATCCGATTTCGCAATTAAAATAGTCCGAAAATGAGATTGATTTAGGTAAAACTAATATTGAATCAATCTCAAAATGCGCTTAATTCACGAATTTATTATGATTGATTTACTTACCCGTTTTACACCTTAAAGAATTAAAAAAAGCACCATGCCCGATAAGGTTTTTACTTTAAAAATATTATGTTCATATATAACCAAAAATATAAACTAAATGAGAAGCAAGAGTTCTCAATTTTAATTTTTAAACATGAAAATTATCGGGCATGTTCTTCAAATCGAAATGAAGAGGAATTGCAATCGAACGAGATTTTTATTTCAATTGTTGCCAAATTACTGTTGTTTTCCCTGTTTTTGAGAGCTGTTCTTGTAAATATAATTGGTACTCAAAGTATGAAGTATATACCTATAAAAAGGAATATTTTTATGAACTTTTTTTACAGGCTCGTTTTTAGAACAGAAGTTGTTCGGTTTTTTTCGATTTACAGAACATACCCGTATGTGTTTTCGTCTTGTTCTATTTTTTTGTTGTTTCTACACACAACAAGCAAATAGTTGTTTGATTGTTGTTGTAGTTTCTGCAACAAACTGTGATAATTAAATGAGACTAAAAAGCTCACTTTTTACTCTCAGAAAATGCATACGAAAGAAAAGGACTGATATTAAGGGTTGGCCAAATAAAACGCACAATGTTAATTGTAAATAAAACAACAAGTTTTTCGAAAATTATTATAGAAGGAAATATGACAATTATGTGTGAGATGCTCGCCAAGGCTTTGCTGGCATACCTTTATCCGATTGTTCATATTTTCAATGACTCTGAGAGATAATTGTGGTTCAATGTCGTTAATGTGCCGAATTACCTCATCCTTAGCTCGTACACTTTCTCTTTTAAATATCCCCAAATAAAGAAATCCAACGGTGTCAAATAACATGATCGTGACGCCTAATCAACATCGCCACGACGTGAGACAACACGACAATTGAATTTCTCACGCAAAACAGCCATTGTTTCGTTAGCTATGCGGCAATTGGTACCATACTGATGGAACTTCATATCTTCCAGGTCCATATCCTCAATTTCTGGCCACAATAAGTCCGTTATTATCTCCCGATAGCTAACACCATTCAAGATAACTGCTTCGCTAATCTCATTTTCAAAAAGGTACGGCCCGATGATGCCGCCAGCTCATAAGTTTGCTGAAATTTGCGCACAATTCTCTAGATTGTGGACACATTTGGTCGATTATGCTGCTCAAAAAAATCACGAAGTGCACGATATGCATTTTGACTTCAACGCCAATTTTCGTTAAAGGTTTTCACAACTTTGACGCACTGCTCAACTGTACAAAAAACTTGACGTAAAGCTGTGACTCACGATTAAAATCGTTCATTATAATTGGTTCAACCTGTATTTTTATTTTGTAATTGCAACAGATCGACTCAAAAGCTATTCTATTGTTAAAAATTAATGCAAAACATATCAACTTAAATAATATACAAAGGCATATGTTTCATGCAAATAGCTTTAAAAACTTGCCCTGATCATAAAAATTTAAGTATGTACACGTGTATGTTAAACAAAAATTTATTTTCATGTTTATTAATTGCCATGGTATCGCAGTTTTAAAAATACAATTATTTTTGCTTACATTAAATTGAATTTAATATTATTATTTTCCCTTAGCTACAAAACTTAACACTTTTTTCCCCCTTCTTATCACATAAAATACCATATAATATGCCAACAATATTTCCCCTTAATCACTAAATGGCCTGATAACATCCATAAAAAGTTCCCATGATTAACTGTCTCAAAGTTACTAAAGCCCGGTTAAACCAAACTGAACTAACAAAAAAGGAAAAAAAACACCGAAATAGAATTAGTGTTAAAAACATTTTAAAAGGATCAATTGCGTGTTAAAAAACACTAAATGTTTGGTTCACTAAACACTACTACAAAACTAAAACAATTTAAAATATAAAAAAAAAAAAATTTTGAACAATAAAAATATAAATGAAAAAAACTTTTTTTTTATTGAAATTGCATTTTTTATAAATGAAATGCCGCAAAAAGAAAATAGAAAAGCAACCTCACCTAAAAGTTTGGAATGGCGAAAAATATTCAATATCAAAATAAAAAAAAAAACGTAAAACTATTATGAATTTCGTTCGGCGCACATGATGCTTTAGACTTTTTTGTGCGTACTAAAGCAATAGACCAATAAATATTCAGAAAAATGTTTTTTTATTCAAAGTGTTTAAATTTAGAAAATTTTTATTAATGCAAAATAGTGAAAATAAAAATGTTTTCTGTATTAAATATTTTGGGCAATGCCATTCTCAAGAGGCACAACAACTCACAAATGGATAAAACAATTTATTAATTAAATTGCAAAAAATAAATATGGCTAGAGGAGAACAAGAAAATAACATTTGTGGCATAGAGAGGAAAAAAGTTAAACTACTTTTTGAAGTTGCGAAAAGTGTGACAAAAATATTAAAATACAATGAAACAGGACAACTTTTTCTAAGAAATTAGTTTTTTAATAGCCCCCAATAAAGGGTGCTATTTTTAACTCAATAGAATAAAGAATGGGTAAGCTGTCTAATAAACTCACTAATGAATAGACTCACGCTTAAGTAATGCATCCAAATAACATAAAATTCTTTAAAAATCTGTAATCGAAAAATTTTATTTAGCAATGAGGCTGGAGTTTCTTCGCGGGAAGGAATTCCCGGGATACCCGGTACACTTTTTTAAAATTAATCCCGGGAAATTTTTTTCGGGAATTTCAAATTTAATTTTTTTAAATTTTTATTTGTAAGCATCGTTGAAATCAAAAAACGAGCAATAAAAATATATTCTTTACTAAAATTACTAAAAAACTACCTACAAATCGAACTTTTTTTCGTACAAAATAAATCAACGGTCTCTTTAATTTCTGATGAAATGCCTAAAAAGCTTCTTGAAGTAGAAAATGAAAATCTACACGATACACCATCACTAACACCAGATGAACCATATACTATCTTTAAAGAACACCCTGAAAAGGCTATAACAAATTCTAAAAAAATTAATGTAAAGAATTATTTTAAAAAAGAATTTGGCGTCTATGAAGTCACGGGCCAAAAAATCTTTGTATGATGCGCTTCTTACTATTAAACCAACGTCTGTAGAAAGCGAGAGTACGTTTTCGGTGGCAGGCTATATACATATCAACAAGGATTAGAAATAGAGTCTCGTATGAGCTTTTAAATACTTTAATAATACTAAAATATTTTTTCTTAAAAAAAAAAATTAATTTTACCAGGTTTCTACATACATATATATGGGGGATTCACAAGGTGTCATAAAATCATATGTCTTAAAATAATAGCATGAAAAAATACGACTGTTGTGAACAACCCCTCATAATTTAGTGTGCTATTTTGAATTTAAGTCAGCTGATTTAAAACAAATATAAAAAAAATACATATTTACCTTAAATCAAAATGTTTTTTAATTCTAATCCATGAATTAATAAATTAAATTAGATTTTTCCTGACTATTTTCCATTTTCCAGACGCAAACCACAAATATTTTATTTTGCTTGTTTACTAAACATCAGAGTCCTAGGCCGATCCAATTTGACGCCGCAAGTGTTTTGTTGCAAAAAATGCTAGCCGCAGGTTAAATTCGGATGTTAGCCGGATAAAACTATACCATCAACGGCGACGGCTACAAAATCATAGCCGCTCGGCTCAGTTGCTCGGCGCAGGTCTCTTCTGATTAATTACGACAGCACAATAAACATAGCAAGCCAAGTTTTATTAATTTAAGACACTTTTTTTTACACAGCAACAACAATATTTTTAAACCATTGTAAAATGTTAGAACATTATGACAATACAACATGATAGCACACCTTGTGAATACCCCAATAATATGTATGTAAATATGAATGTTACAATTTATTTGGTTTTTTTTTTTTTTTGTTTTCTGTAGTTTTAATTCAGGTTATTTGTTTAGACTTTTGTATATACATTTTTATATACATTACTTTAAAAAAAAAATAAACCTGTGTAATGAGCTCATTTAATGAAATCATTGTTTTAATCTAAAAATCCCGGGATTCCCGGGAATAAGATTTTTTTTATTTCGTTTCCCGGGAATAGAAAAAGTGCGGGAAGTTAGAAACCCTTAATGAGGCTCATTTATGGCTTAAAATTGCTAAATATGGAGTGAAACCAATCCACAGCAGACCCTACCTACTTCATTCATCACATCCATACAAATGCACCGTTTACTGCGGTTTATATGCTGGTGTCAACCTCGGACCCTATTTTTTCGAATATGAAGAAAAAGATCGCGTTATGGTCAACCTCACCATGATCAAAATGATTTGTATGTTGATGACATTGATTCGGGAGTGATCTGGTTTCAAAGGGATAACGGTACGTTTCATACGGCATTCACAACTATCGACTTTTAATCATAGTTCAATAGTCGGTTCTTTAAAAAAAAACAATCAATTAAAAACCTGTTTTTAACTTGTAATCCACTAAAGTCTAATTAAAAGTAGGTTTCGAGTTGAACCAGCTTTAAGTGGGTGCCTCATCAAATGTAGAAAGTATTTTCGTACAACCTGTAAGAAAAACGAACGAAGTGGCATTTCCAATCATGAGCTCTCTTATATACAAAAAAAAACAATAACAAAGCGACATAATACTCGTTAATAATATTCGTTAACATAAAAGAAAAGAGCAAGTGAAAAATAAATAATTTTTGCTTTCTTATTTAATATTTGTTTTAGTATTTACACACATTTATATTTATTTCACATATATTTTTTGTGCTAAATATAGAAATAATAATGACACTTTAATTTCTCCACATAAACAGCAGATGTGAATGAAGTATTGTTTAGTTTGTTAAAAACAACATCAGCTAGCTTTAAAATTAAAACTGACTTTAACGTATAAAATATGCTCTTGCATGTCTATAGTAATGTCCCAATAAAAAATGGAGCTTCCAACGAAGCAGGTTTGTACGGGAGAAACATAAAAGTTTCGCTTACCATTGCGCTTACAGAAGACATGAATTTTATATGGCGAGTTCCCACTTTGAAGCAATACATTTTTGACACATAAAGTGTATTATTCAGCGCATATAAAAATTGTTGGATGTAACGATAAGCTTTACATACTGAATCAGCGTTGCCAGAAGATTTGGAAGGAAAATCTTCACATTTCCAAAAAAAAATCTTATTTTGAAGAGGAAAATCTTAAAATTTTTAATGACAAGGGCAAAGAAGTAAAACCTATTAATTTTTTAAAAGGAAATACTTCTTATTATGGAAACTATTTAAATTGAAATACATAATTGCGGTATTTATACAAAATTAGATTGTAGGTTAAAATTGTGTTTTAGGTCTATTTTCCATAAAATTCTTTCTAATAATATACTTTAAATCCATTTGTTTTCTAATAAATAGGAACGTAAAAAAGTTCATATAAATAAAGAAGTTTCTTTGGAAGTAATTAAATTCTAAAATTAGATATATATAAATTTTGGGCAAGAAGATCATACATCATATGAAGTTTTAAGGATTCTCAATTTAGTATTATATTTGATACCGTTGTTGTATCGAAGGCATTTGAAAATATATGGATTATATGGATTTCCCTTAATATATTTCTAATGGAATTGTTACTAGGGATGCAACATCGCTCTGAAAACATCGATGTTTAAAGACATCAATGTTTTCACGATAAGCATCGATGTTAAAAAACATCGGTAAAAAACACGATACATCGATGTTGAAACCTACTTTGCAATTATACTTACGGATTGTGTTAATTCTTCTTTGCTACTGAAAATCTTAATGCCCAACTATAATATACATATGCTTGCATAAGCTTTTGTCAAAAATTAACAAAAAAACCTGTCAAATGTATTCAAAAACACAAAAACAAAGTGCAATCAGTTAAGAATTTTGCTAACATGAGGGTTACACGATCAAGTTTCGCCTATCAAGTGTTAATACTCTCACACTTTTCTACCAATATACTCGTACTTTTAAAAATTGAAACGAACTTGCCTTTAAAATTCTTTTTCCAGAGAGTGCTTCAATTTACGTTCAAGAAAACAGCCTACGTCACAACTTTCAATTTTTGTTAATTTTCACAAATAGTATATGTAAAAGACTATCAAGGAAATCTTGATCGTATGGCTGCACTGTAAAGCAAATGACAGATTCATAAAATTAAACAAAAAGTTTCCATAAGTGCAATATGGTTTGACAAATATAATTTTAATGTATTCGCACAGTTGCTTGAGCCAACTTAAGCAACTTTATACATACATATGTATAATATGTATAATGGACAGTATGCATGCATGTACATACATACATACATACGTACTTTTTATGGCTATCAGGGGTGTACTGGAAAACGGAAACGTAAAACGCATGAATTTGGGAGGTCATTTTTAATACACTTTAAATAAAATATTTTTAATTTTTGTTTTAAAACTCTGTTTAATAGAGAAATATTTATATAATATTTGTCATAAAATTCTTATATTACAAAAATTTTATTAAAAACCGACATTTAAAATTCTTGCGTTTAACGTATGCTTTGAAAAACACTTTTTTATATTTTTAAATAAAACGTGTAATTGAAAAATAAAAATTAAAATTGGTAAAAATATTATAAAAAATATTAAATTAATGAAAATATTAAATGGACGATGTCGATGTTTTTTAGTTTTGACGACGATGTATCGCCGATGTATTGTAACTTAAAACACCGATATTAACATCGATGTTTATGAACGATAAATCGATGTTTTCTAAACATCGATGTATCGTTTGCATCCCTAATTGTTATTAATGTTTATTATCGAACACTGTCTTAAAGTGTGTAAAACCAACTATATTTTTGGCTTCCTTTCAAGCTGCAAATATGAAACATACAAATTTTTTGTTTCTCCTGCTAAATAAACTGAAAGGGAGTTAGCAGGTTTGCCTATTAATCCGACGATATACCGTTTCCACCTATGGTGAAGGGTATATAAATTGGCTAAATTTTGTTAAGAACAACAGGAGCACCAATCGGAATCAAATACGATGTTAACAAAAGCCTCATATTTTATTTACGATCAGTTTTTAAATTGTAGAAAATTTTGTCTTGCCATTTGCATACTAATGATGTTTTCTTTTCTACACAAAATTTCACCTTCTGAAAAGGTGCATATATAAAATGTATTGCCAACCCTGTTATAATGCTATTTTATATTGGACGAGAACAAAACACAACCCAGGAAAAACTTTTTGATTTTTAGTAATAGGTGGTAGTTTTTTCATACGTTACATGGTAAGTAGTTGTCACGTCAATTGTCATTATTCTTAAAACTTCAATAACTACTTACAAGTAATGACCTCAGCAACAACTTATTACCTCTATTCACTATTTCACTACTGAAAATTTGCTTACTAAAATCAGCTCAATAGCTACTTATTAGTTGTATTGTTTTCAGTACTGAATATTTACTTACTGGTAACGTATTCTATAACTACTTATTAGGTCTATTAACTAGTGATTTTTTGGCTTCTGGTAAGTATATTGTAAGCACTTACAACTCAACTTACTAGTAGTGAATTAATAACTAGATATTTTTTGACTTCTAGTAAGTGTATTGTAAGTAATGAATTCTGTGGACACATCGAATAAAAATAAGTAGTTATTCAGCCGAAATATATGTAGCGTTTACCTCTCTTCAACATTACTTGCTAACTTACCAGGTAAGTAAAGTTTTTGCTGGGAAGTTATGAAAAAGTGGAATGACCTGTTGCTAACACCTGACAATTTCTTCATTTTAGCTCATATTGCTCCTTTGTTGCAACATAGTCTTATCTCAGAAAAAAAAAAAACAAATCAAACTTGGCAAAATGCGATTAAAGCTTTTAAAATGTACCTTTATATACAGATTTAATGAAATATATTCGGTTCGGTTCACTTCAAGGTACAATACTATTTTTTTTACATATAAAGAAGGTGATTTTTTAGCTATTATCTTTTTGGCAACACTGGTTTAAACAGCTGACGCACGTTTCGTGTTTTGTTTCACTGTCAAACATCTTCAGTTTGGTCTATAATTTAACCATAAATCGTCTTACAAACGAACAACGCTTGCAAATTATTGAATTTTATTATCAAAATTCGTGCTCTGTTAAGAAAGTTCATCGCGCGCTTCTTCCATTTTATGGTCAGTTTAATCGACCCACTGAAGCGGCTATTCGGGCTATTGTGACTAAATTTCGCACCAAATTTACATTGTTGGACATTAAACCACCAACACGCTTACGTAGAAAGCGAAGTGAAGAAAATATCGCAGCAGTATCGGCCAGTGTTAATGATGACCATCAATTATCGATTCGTCGCTGTTCGCAGCAATTGGGCCTCTGTTACTCAACAACGTGGAAAATTTTGCGGAAGGATTTAGGTATGAAGCATTTCAAAATACAGCTGGTGCAAGAATTGAAGCCGAACGACCTACCGCAACGTAGAATTTTTGGTAAATGGGCTCTTGGAAAGTTGGCCGAAGATCCACTTTTTTATCGAAAAATTGTGTTCAGCGACGAAGCTCAATGGGTACGTTAATAAGTAGAATTGTCGATTTTGGAGTGAAGATCAGCCAGAAGCATTGCAAGAGCTACCAATGCATCCAGAAAAAGTCACAGTTTGGTGCGGTTTATGGGCTGGTGGCATCATTGGACCGTACTTCTTCAAAGATGATGCGAATCGTAACGTAACTGTGAATGGTGAGCGCTACCGTGAGATGATATCCAACTTTTTTTTGCAAAAAATGCAAGAGCTTGACTTGCATGACATGTGGTTTCAACAAGACGGTGCCACATGCCACACAGCACGCTTAATATTGAGAGGCGAGTTCGGTGAACATTTTATTTCACGTTCGGGACCGGTCAATTGGCCGCCTAGATCGTGCGATTTAACGCCTTTAGACTATTTTTTGTGGGGCTATGTTAAAGCTCATGTCTATACACACATGCCCGCTTCAAATGACGCATTGGAAGACAACATTGAAGCATTTATTCATGAGATACCGGCCGAAATGTTGGAAAGAGTATGCCAAAATCGGACTAAGCGGATGGACCATTTGAGGCGCAGTCACGGTCAACATTTGCATGAAATAATCTTCAAACATTAAATTATATGGACCGTACTATCGATTCAAATAAAGATTTCATGCATTTTTCTGAATTGTATGTGTTTTTTTAAACTTTCCAATAGCTCTTAAAAAATCACCCCTTATAAAGGAACACTTTTGCTTAAGTAACTTAAAATTTAAAATTCTTTAGATATGACTATGTTGCAATAAAGAAGCGATATGTTTAACGCCTTTTTTTGTTATTTTTAGACATTTTGTTTTTTAGCCGATTTAGGATTTGAAATAAATTGTACTGTTTGTTTTCAATTATGCAATTTTTCGCGAATTTTAGGCATTTTCGCTAATGTAGAGCTTTAACGATTTTTAATAAATATTAAACTTTGCTATCATGCGTTGTTAGCAAATTGTTGCAAATTTCCGCTACAAATACTTGTATTTACCCTTTTTCAATCATATCTGTCCCTTTATATACAGTCTACGCTGTAAGTTTTCCTTAGCCTTAGTCATTTAAAAATGTCTTATTAATACTTAATAAACATTCAACCTCTACAAATTAACTAGAGTACCAGGATTTTTATTACAACCACTTTAACCTCTACTCCAACAACTACAGCGAGTAGTGAAAACAATTTCATTAAAATAGTATTGTTACCATTGCGTTCCAGTTTTACGCTTTCATAAGCAATTTTAGACAACAATGAAAAAAAAAAATTTTAATTTTCTTATAGGTCTTGTTGTTTTTTTTATTATTATTTTTACAATTATTGTTTTAGTTGTTGTTGTTCTTGCTTGTTTATCCTTCTAAAGTTACCGGTAAATGTAAGGAAAATATTTTTAAGCTGCTAAAAATAAAATATATGAAAAGAGTGAAAAAAGCAAAACACAGGAAACTTAAAAACAACAACAAGAGTAAAAACAAACTAAAACAACAGCTATTATAGCACAAGTCAAGAGAAAGAGAAAACTTTGCCGGAAACGGAAGTACGTATGAGTGTATGTGAAAGGGTATGGTCTCTGAGAAGTGTAATTGTATTGGTGTAGTATTGTAGCATAAATAATAATGTGTTAACGTGTCAATAGTTATTGAATAATTCAACAGTTTCATGTTAAACCTTTTTAATGGTTTTTGTTGTTGTTCTTGTTTACCTGACTTTTGTTTGAACAATATTTGTTTGGGTAAGAAACGATTTGTGTGTGTGTGTGTTATTTTGGGTATACATTTGTTGTTATGGCTATTCATTACCCTTAACATTCTGCTCAAACAAAAGGCTTAAAAATGGATCATAAACCTAAACAATAAAGGATTACTAAAAAAGGAGGTAGCAACCTTTATTTCAAAAATCCAGTAATACACTAGTTGAAAGGATTTGACTTCATATCTTTTCTCTTCTTCTCTCTCTGTCTCTCTCATTAAATGGTTTATAATCTTCTATGTTAGGAAAAATTTCAACATTCATATCTGTTAATATTTTGTGGAAGTTTCTAATCTCATTTACATTTATATTATTTTTTTTTTTGGAAAATTTTATGCAAATTATTGCTATTATTTACAAGTATTATCGCTTTTAAGCAAAAAATAACTTTTGTATTAATGCACATTTATTTTAATGAAATTTACTTATAAATTTAACAATAAAAAATAATAATAACAAGCATTTAGGGAATTTTGTTGATTGAAAAATAATCTAGGGTATTTGTAATAAATTAAAGAGTTTAATGTAAACAAAAATTTAAAGTGTGTTTGAGTGTGAATTACATTAATTTAATTAAATTAAGTTAAACATACACATTTATAAACAGAAAAGATGACATTTTAATAGTTAGATTTAATAACAGATTTGAATATAATAAACTTAAAGTTATTAATTTTTAGGCAAGTCCGATTATAATAGCGGTAAATTATGGGCAGGAAATTATCGCATGTTTAATTGGTCTCTCGTTAATCGTAAAAACAACATCAGGCCCACTTCCTGTATAGGATTCAGTTTTCATATTGGTATACCATTCAGCAAAAGGCTATTTTTCTAAACTTAGCACGAAAAACCAAAACAAAACAAAAATGGCAAAAAAAAAAAATACCAAGAAATTATAATCGGTGAAGCCCGACCATATGAAACCTCACGCATCTACATAAATATGACTATTTTTCATCTAAAATTGCTTATAGGGAGGGCGTTTATATGTAACCCATGGTCAGTATTAGAACTACCAGTACACAATTTTAACATTAAATAGTAGTACATAGGATATTACGTCGCCAAATGTAATATAAATACCAGGGTTTAAAGTCCAAAAACTGCCATTTCTTCCACTTCATAATTTGTCATTGGTCAAAACAAACTGTTTCTTTTAGTTCTGATTCCTTACATATTAACAGTCGCTGTCAAACCAACTCATTTTCGTTTTTTGTTCGACAGTTTTTGGTTTCGACTGCAGTTATTTAAACCCTGCTAAATACACCCAATAATAATAATTACAGCACTAGAATGGAAGCTTAAATCGACTATGCGCCCATCCCAATAAAATTTCGTAAGATGCTTAAGGCTGTAACATTAATCTTAATACCTACCAGGGCTGTGGAGTCAGAGCTGAGGCTTTTGTACCGGAGTCGTAGTTGAAGTACCCACAAAAACTCGCAACTCCGACTTCAAAATTTTTTCCACCATTTTTAATAGGTTCTTGCGTAAATTATAACATTTAGAGACGGCCTTGTACTAAGCACATATATGGGCGTACTGTATTAGGTATAGCAGTTACCACTAAAGTTTTACCGCATATTGAAAAAAGTAAGCAGTAAAATTCTACTGGTTAATAAAAAATGACACACAGAAAAAAATAATTTTCTTATTTGAATACGAAAATCGCATATTTGATTACAAAAATTTTTGAATTTTCTGCGATGACGATTTTTGCGGTATTGATAAAAAAGTTTGTATGTATAATTGTTAAATTTTTAGTCAACAACCAAGTTTATTGAGTCAATAAAAAAAGTTGTTGCCCAAAATAATTTTTTTCAACAAAATGTTTACTTGATTTGTTAAAATAAATTGTTGAAAATGTTGAATAAATCAAACAAAATGTTAATCGAATCTTTATTTTTTTATTTATTAATGATGATGTCTACACTAAAATTTATAGTGCATGGATAAGTAAGTTCCTATGCGCATTTCACTGGTTGCTTAGGCCAGATCACCAGCAAGCCTATTCCAAAGACTTTGGCAAAACTAAATATATTATTCAAATAAAACTGTAAAACAAATGAGAATTATGAGCTATTTAAAAATGGACAAGAGTTGTTAAAATACTGTCTTTACTTTGATTCAAATATTTTTTTATTGAATATGAAGAAATATTTAATTATTTCATTATTAAATATGTTTTATTGAGTGCTATTTTGCAAAGTGTTAATTTGATAAATTTTTTCTTTGAATCCAACAAAAAGTTTGTTGACCTAAAATTTTATTTTTAACAAACTGTGTTGCTAAAAATTTTCTTGAGATATTTTTTTCTGTGCAGTAACCAGTAAAGTAAAGTTTATCAGTATTCACAAAATTTTTACTGATTACTGAAAAAAGTCAGTATTTACTTTTTTAGATAATTTCAACAAAAAAAAAAACTTTTATTCTTAACATTGTCATTTGGTTTTTAGATAATGTTCAGGTAAAATATATTTTATTGCAATTGTTTCAATTAAGAGTAAATACAAACTGAATACTGTATTTCTTCAGTAAACAGCAAAATTTTACATATTACTGCAATTTTTCAGTTAACAGTAAACATTTACTTGTTACTGCGGTTTTTTTCAGTAACCCGTAAAATTTTACTGCTTACTTTTTTCAATAAACAGTAAACATTTTCAATAAGCGGTAAGTTTAAAATTGTTGAATGCATTATTTTTCTACTGCAGCATGCCCATGTATGGTAATTATAAACTACTTTGCGGCATATCTATATAAATGCAACCATGAAGACACGACTCAAGAAATCGGCCTTTTTATTCTTCGAGTAGATTCCACTGGGGGATATGCTGCGCCTCTCAAGGGGCGTAGTTTACGCATCTTAAGGATCTTTACCTCTTGTTTTAACACCCACTGAGGTAAATAACAGATGCATGGGATGCGCCAATCAACCAAATGGCAGGGTTTTCAAGGGTCCAAAAATTTCAAATGAGGCCAAAGTTTCAGCTCAGTGCTTAACTGAGGTGTAGAGGGAGTCAGTAGATCCAAGTGAATGTAGGCACCGATCTGACTATTAGTTGAGGCCCCCGTTAGTATGCTTGTCTTTGTGGAAGCCTTACTTTTCTGATGGAAAGTACCTTTTATATAGTTGTTTGACTCTCACGCAGTTGTTTTCATTTTCTAAAAACAGGCAGTTAGTCCAAATTCTGTACGTTTCTAATTGCGTGGCCAGCTTAAAACAACTGCTTGAAATTTTAATTTAAAATTTTTTTCTTAAAAGAAGCTTAAACTTCGCATGGCTTGCATTAAAAATAATGTAAATTGTCTATATCTTAAAAGCTTAAAAGGTACAAAAGTAGAGGCAAAAGCGTTGTTCTGGACTTTTACTGGCCAAAATAGCCATTTAGTGCCGAAACTCACTGTAGCAATGGCTAAATTCAGAATGAAATAAATAATATTTAATTGATTCGTTTTATTTATAAGAGAGACTTATCACAAAAATAGTTTTCCACTAGAACAAAAAGCCAGAATTAAAAGCCGACACAAAGTTTTTAATTTCAGTTTACATTAGACATGCATATTTTAAACGATCTAAAGTAAGAATAATTTTTAAGAACGGCACCGTTAAAATTTTTATTTATTTAAGGCAATATGCAACGATTTTCTAAACATAAAAAATAACAATAATAGCCAGGCCCCCGATGCCGATCGACAATTTAAGCGATCGACAACAAGTCACTCATTACCGTTCTCTTAAACGGCCCACTAAATATCGACTTGTCGGTCGACAGGTTTTACGTTTCTAACGACTGTATTGTCACATCAGCAATTCCACAAATAAAACGCTTGTTTGAAAAAAAAAAAATCAAAAAACCATATAAACTAAGCCATAAAAATAGAGCTCTGGCTACACACAAAGCAGAATAGAAAACAAAGGATTAAACAAAGAACAAACAAAGCAGTAAACAAAAATTATAGAACAGAATTTTATGCAAAATATCATAAAAACCCATATAATTTTATAAGTGGTGGTGTTTTAAAATTATATAAAAATAAAAAACAATTTTTATTGTTTGTGTGTAAAGAAAAATTTTGTTTTAAACTTTAACAAAATTCGTCTGTCGACAACCAAAACACAAGTCACCGATTATGACATTTGTGGTCGCATAATATTACTAAAACTGTTACTGTTACGTTAGCGATCGCTTGCATTCTCGATCAACTCAGCTGTTTGCCGTTAAAAATGCAAGCGAACGATAGCAGCCGCCATCGGGGCCAGGCTGTAAATATAATATTTATAAAAATATAATATTTTTATCCGAATCCAACTCCTATTCCTACTCCAACACTGACTCCTACTCTCAACTGGATGCTTAATGTATATGAGACAGGTCTTTTATTGACTTTTAACTTTTTATTTTTTTTTGAATGCAGTACCTTTTAAATAATTAAATATAACAAGAAAATGATTCTATAAAAATTTCGAATCGAAATTTTAATGCTAAGACGTGCAGCATTGAGCTTAAATATAGTTATTTACATATCATTATTTTATGACAGCAAAATTTTAAAATTTTTTTTATATTGAAAAATATTGGAAAATTTTCATAAATTTTTTATGCTGAAAAATTTTGGAGTCGGAGTCGCGAGTTTTTGTGGGTACCTCGTGTCCGATACAAAAATCACAACTCCGACACCGATTCCACAGCCCTGGCTAAGCCTGCAAAACACTTGTTAAAATAAGAATAACACACACATTTTAATCAATTTATAAATTAGACGATAAGCTCTTCTAAAACAACAATTTGTTTTAAAGTAATAAATTAAATTTTAAATAAATTGAATTTTTTGTTTCCTACAAAAAAAATTAAGTTTTAATATTTAATGGAACAAAAACCTTAAAACTAATATTTTATTTCAAATAAATACACAAAAAATAAGAAAATATTTTAATAATCTGTGTGAAATTTATGCAAATATTATCTTCATTAATCTCTAACAAAACATATGTATGAAACAAATACACGAACACACATATGCTTGTGTTTTTCAATGGTATGTGTGTATTGAAATTTATTTTAATGTCTGCTGTCAATACATTTGTATATTTGTAGTTTAAAATAAATATTGCTATCTGTTATTTATGCAGGTGATAATTGGAAAATTCTAACCCCAAATAAATCTTATTTTGACATTTTCCAGCACACATGCAAACAACATAGCACACATGCATGTACCAAAACAAACATGCTAATCAAGTAACAAGATACATGTAAAACATAAAACAACATACAGATACAAGTACAGATTATAAAACAGAATTCAAGAGAACAAGACAGCATACTTGCATGTTATTTCCAAGAACAAGAATTTTCTAAGAAAAAAAAAGAAACGAGCTTAAAACTGTATGTTTTCTTTTTTGAAAAGATAATTTTCCTATAAATGCATCTAAGATAGAAGAGCACAAAAATAAATACTTGATATTTTTGCATTGAGGTAAATTTAAGATAAATTTAAGTGTTGTCTGAAATCACAATAATGCAAGGATAATATTCATTTAATGAGAATTAAAATTGATATTTGATGTTTAGTATTTTCACACATGAAAAATTCAAACTTCTTGTCTGAGATACAAAATATTTATTTATGTTAAAATGCAGGTGTGTTTTAATTTTTTTTTTTATTTAATTTTTGCGAGCATCTTTTTAAGGATATAATAGCAGAATAACTGCAATTAAATAATATTGAAAGTTTTTCATTTAGCCAAAAAAAAATATTTCCCTATTCCCTATTCCTACTTGCCAGACAGCAAGAGAAACAATGGATCTTTTGAAAGAAAAGTTCGAAAATCGCATTATTGCTCGTAGAAGAGGAGGAAATTTGCACGCGATTTACCACTTTTAAAAATTTTTTTTTTTTTTTAGTGTTTTTTCAAATCGAATGTGTACCTATCAAGAGCTCAAAACCAACATTATCGAGCAAATATCGAAACATCACCGCAATAAAAGCTTATGCGACATCATTTTAAATGTTCGTTTTTTTTAATAAATGACTTTATTGGCAACACTTGCGTTGTCTCCCAAAATGTCATGGTCACATAAGGTACCGTTACGATTTTATAGCAAAAAAATTTCATCTTAAGCAACAACCAACCGTCATACAAAATTTTTATAAAATAAAATAAAAAAACTTTTTCTTCTGTAAAATTTTGTTTTTGTCGCTTAAGCTTTTTTTGCGGTAACGACTCGATATCAACGTGATTGAGAATTTTGGTAAAAGATTGTGAGCCTGCCGAGCCAGTAGGGAGGGGGTCTCTTGACCGACGTAATTTTTAATTTTTAACCAGACCAATGTAATAAACTGAAATAAAAAGATTTTAATTATATCAAAAACAATTATTAATTTTATTAAAATTAAAATGATACCTCAATTTTGGACACCCTTTGTGTCTGTGGCATTTTGACAAAACATCTAAAGTCGAGATAAGATAGCAAAAAAGTTTTTTAAAAAACTCGGTGAAAAAATCATTTTCATCAAATAATAAAATAATAACAAATAATAAACTTTTAAAACGTCAACAAAAATGTTTTTTGAATGAAAACTCGTATGTTTAAAATTTTGTTAAACTTTGTAAAATTAACTTAAGACGTTTTGTCTAAATGCCACAGATTTATTCAGATAAAAGATTTTAATTTTCGCTACTTTATTGGTTGAAAGAAATAAACTAACAATGTTTTACCAGAAACATGCGATGTTTAGACTTAGCTAGAATAATAACACAGTGCAACACGAAAAAAATAACCATAAAGGACCAAAAAAAAAGACCCGTGTCTCCCAGTTTCAGTTCATATGTTCTAGGAAGTTGTTTATAGAGATCTTAAGTACATTTTTGTAATTGATTGTTTCCTTGAATTTTGAATGGTTTGCTAACTATGGACCTGAACAGCGGAAAAAAGGTAAAAAAATCTAATTTTTTAAAGTTTTTTTTGCAATTTTGAATTTGAAGATGAAGTTTTTTTGATTTTATGTGTTCAAAATGTTTGTTCTTTATGGCGAGAGCTACAACTTTGTCTCAGAGGGTAAATCAACATTCCGAACGGCTTGCAAGATATGAGCCTGAGAAAATGATCGCTTTTTTGCAAAATTGGCACCGAGGCCCCAAATCTTTAAGGGCCCATAAAAAATAAGGGCATTACTTTGGGCAAAACTGGGAGACACGGGTCTTTTTTTTGGTCCTTTATGGTTATATATTGTCCGCATATGGTTATTTTTCCATGACTTAAAAAATTACACACAGTGTAATAGTTAAAATAATTTTTAGCAAAATTAGCTACAATACAATATGGCCCTCAACATATAAGGTAGGAGCACCAAATATGGCTCATGTGTTTCTTAGGTGTAATAAGTATTATATATCAGTCCACTACTTCACCTGACCCCATAAAATGTCTTCCTATATTCAAGGTTTTGGTATAAGAGTCCAAATAAAACAAGTACATATCTAAATAAAATTGAGTTAAAATTTTCATTAAATATCGTGAGCTCATTATTGGTTTGCCGTACCGACTATTTAAAAAAAAAACTAAGTTAGGTTTGGCGTATATATATTTTGAATACCCCCTTTCTGAATCAAAAACCTATTTTACGAAATTTTAATGGTTTTTGAGTTATTAGTAGGGATGCGATTTCCATGCAAATGCATGTTTTTTGTCGATGGTCTAAGATCGATGTCGACCAATTATTACCGATGCAGCAACTTACATGGTTAAGGCTGCTAATAAGCCTAACATATTTTATCCAAAATTGTTACATGTTACTTGAAATTAGAAGCCAATTCTAAAATATTGATTTATTGATTGTGTGAGGAAAAATAGCCCGACAAATTAAAAAAATTAATAAAACCAAAACGTTTTGCAAAAAAATTAAGGAATTTCAAACAATAAAACCAATTTCAACTATTTTTGATCCAGAATCAAATGTGGGATCTGAATTGGCATCCTTCAAGTATGCTTCAACTTCGGTTGACTTAGAGAGATAATTTTCCATGTACAAAAGCTTTTTAACAGACAAAAGTTTACATTTGATGCTATAAAAAAGTATTTATTTGATTATGCAAACTAAAATTTAAATTATGTAGTTATTTAAATTAAGTTTTAAAAAATATTATACCTATGAATAACAACAGAATAAAAACAACAATAGAATTTATTATTTTTTTGTTTTAAATAAAATTAAAAAAACAAACGCTTATTGATTGAAAATGTTAAGTTTTTATTGCATATTTTTAATTTTTTTAATGCATAGTTTGGAGTTTTTAGTGCATATCTTATGCGCATATTTTTGATTTTTTAGTGCATGAAAATCTCATCCCTAGTTATTAGGTATTAGTTTTGCTCCATATCAACTATTTTAAAGTTTATTAAGTATTGTTTTGCTCTACATGCCAGTATTTGGCGAGTGCAGCAAATTCCTTATACATAAACGTACAAAAGAAATTTTAGTTTTGCTTTGATTCATTGCCGTGGGAAAGACAAAAATAGTAAAAGCAAAATAAAATGACAACAACTCAATCCATAACATTAAGTATACGTATGCAGCATAAAAAGCTACTTTTTAAAAGTAAATTTAGTAAAGTGGCGTATGCCACTTTTACTATTAATAAGATATCTGTATGACGTGCTAAATTCAATTCCCAATTTTTTATATTTGATAAATACACTGAAATTTATTGTTGAGGGAAAGCTAGCTTCTATGCGCATAGAATTTTTACTTTTAATAAAATACTATTAAGTTCTAAGTTCATTTATTTTTAACGAAAAAATCATTTCATTTTAAATGTCAAAAATGCAACCCCATAATCCGTAAAAACAAAGGAATATTCAGTTATCTTATGAAATTCAGTTGTTTTATATAATACAAGATTTACTCTACAAAAGAGCCGAATTTCTAAAAAATACCAGACACCTGTTCTCTTGTTTTTCTAATGAGAGAGATAGAATATTATTATTTACTAACCCTGTTACACATGTTTGTTTTACTTTAGTTGTACTGTAGGGATGGGCAAATTGAAAAAGTATATCGATATACATATATCAAATCGATATTTTTTAGGAGTATCGATATTTATTATTTCAACAATATCGATAAATCGATGTATCGAACCTATTTTGCTGAAACTATTACCAAGTTAAAAAATTTAATATATTTATATATATGTACAAACCAATCTTATTATTATTCCAAATATACTATATAGGCATATATATTGTTCCAAAACCTCTTAAAATAAAACTTTTTTAGATCGTTTGACTTTACTGTTTTAATTAGAAATCTGCAATGTCAAAACCCCGCTTTTTTTGTTAATTCTTCTTCTTATAAATGCCAATCATTTTAGATCTTCATATTACCTTAAAAAAACATATGATGCATGCAGTGATGCCAATTCTTAAAAAAACATATTGTTTGAAAAACGGCTAAAATTTTGAGTTTTTAATGAAGACTGACTTTAAAAAATATCGAATTCGATAGTCGTATTTCAATATCGATATATCGGTATTTTTAATATCGGCGATATATATGACGATTTTTTTAAAATATCGATATTTTGAAATATCAATATGTATAAGATTTATTTGGTTATAGATACAGCGAAATTGACCTATTTGGTTTTTCACCTGGCGTCCATACAGGGCTGCCAGATAAATTTGTGAAAAAATCGTTTATTTTCTGAGAAAAAATAAAAAAATCGTCTTTCTCGTTTGGAAAAATCGTCAAAAAAAAATCGGTCTACTTAAAATTTACATTTTTAAAAATTTGTGTTAAATTTTTACTATGTCGTAAAATTGACTTGATTCAAAATGTTCTTTCTCTTCATTGGCAGAAAACTGCGGTAGCCGTTTAACTTTTTTTATCACATTAAGAAATGCATTAAAAATCACGCTTATCGTGAATTAAAAGTGAACAGCTTTTTCCTTAAAAATTTAGCTTTTCCCCATAAACTTTTTTAAGGAAAAGAAAACTTTAAAATTAAAGCTGGGGCCTGATTCTGGCAGTCGTGATCGAGTAATTTCTCGATTCGAAAGCAATTTAAAATCTAATTATTTCAGTCATCACTGAACGAATTGGAATTATTTTTTCAGTGTTGTAAAGCATTAATTTGAGTTTCACAATACTGAAAAAATAATTTTGATTCGTTCAGTATCGACTGAGATTGAGATAAATTTGCTTTCGAATCGAGAAATTACTCGATCACGACTGCCAGAATTAGGCCGCTGGTCTTGCTTGCAAAATTCTTCTGTGCTGCTTAATATCTAAACATATAAAAACACTTAGGCCGGTTTTTACGACTTAACGATAGCTAAATGTAGGAAGTTATCAAGCAGATAATGAGTTTTTAATTGTCACAAGTTAACTTTAATCTAAACGTGAAGGATAAGCTAAAGAGAGGAACTTTAACTTTTGTCGTAAGGTTTAGATTTGAGATTGCCATATTATATTCACATATTTTTTATATATGGCAACTCAAATTATACGTATATTTTGTAAATGTAAAAAAAAGTACGTAGTTGCCAGTTCGTATTTTTATTTTGGCTAAAAAAAATCGGTAGTTTCTTTAGTATTGCCAGATTTTCAAAAATTGTAAGTATATTTTATAAAGAAGTTGTGAAAACGAAAAATAGTTGAAGGTAACTTCATTCTTCACTAGTGCTAAAGGTACCGTTAGCTATTTCGAACTTTATAGGTAAGTCGTGAAAACGGGCCTTTATTTTTTTTTTTTTGGAGACTGAATAAAATCGTCACTTCTTAAAAAAAATATTAGCATATCGTCAAAATGACGATAAATCGTCAAATCTGGCAGCCTATGGACGGTCCATACCATATCAGCTAGGGAACAATAAACATCTCATGTGAAGGGTATATAAGATTCGTTACAGCCGAGTATAATACTTTTACTTGTTTTATTTTAAGGCGCTCTCCCCTATTATTATTAACAATTTAATTTTTAATTTATGTTCTTTATTTAAACTTTTATTTATTTTCCATTTCAGTATTCTAGTTATCGCATTTAGTTAGTTAGTAAATTATTATTATTTAGTTTTTCATTGTTTTCCTTTCTTTTATATTATTTATTTTATATGTTGTATAAACACAAGAAACAACGAAACAAATACACTATCATTTAATCCTATTTTAATAAAATTTTATTTTTATTACACACAATGTATAATAAATAAACTTTAATAAAATTTGAACTAAACTAATTTTTTCTATAATTTATATTCAAAAACTTCCGAAAACACACAAAATCTAATATTACACTCATACATATTCATGGAGATAATGTGAGTGTGTGTGTGTGTGTTATTGTATGCACTGATGTGGCCATGAACAAGAGTATGCATTTAATGATAAACTTATAAATACGATTTATTCATTCGGCCATAACTTTTCTATGGCCAATATTAGATAGTAAATCACACAGGAAACTATATATTTAAATTTAGACATGATAAAGTAACATCGGTAAAAATATCAAAGGGATATTTGTTTTAAACGAACAACATAAATTGAATTAGAGTAAAATAGTGGTAGAACTATTCAAAACGCTAATTTAGCTATATTTTTTTAGTTCAGCTTAAGGCGAATTAATTTAGGTCATAGGCATTCGTTTGACTATTTAAATAGCTTTTCGACTTCATTAGATACTTTCTTTTTGTCGAGCAGATCTTGCCTCAAATCTTTATCATTCGTTATCAGCTTAAGATAGGCCACCGTTATCATTCGAATTCAATTTATCTTAAACATATTAAAACGCATAGCAAATTGCTTTTAGTTCCTCTGCTGAAATCTAGATTTAAAATTTGTCTTAAACTACGTACCATGTGTAGTATAACTAAAGACCATTTTATACTTGCACTAATGCCTAAAAATTTATTCGCATGATTTTTTTTGTTTTGTGTTTCTACATAAATTTTAATATTTATAAATTTCTATTAAACACACAATAGTTTATGTTGTAAAATATTTATATTTTGCATTTATCTAGTGCATTATATAAAGTACATTTTGAAAAGCGGATGCGTTTTTATCAAAATTTTGTAGTTTTTGGCATAAAACCACTAAACCATACGACGACAACTACAAAATGTATATTTTAATTTTTTTTTTTTTTTTTGTCTAAAGAGATGAATATCCATTGGTTCGAAAAGGAATGATATATGCAAATAGTATGTGCGTATTTTGTTTAATAGTGACATTAGCCATGTTCAGCGTTTGGCGCCAATTTTTTTTCTCATTATTTTTTTTATTGAATCTATATGAAGATTCAAATATAAAGATTAAATACAGATGTGAACTGCCAATAATCAATCAAATCTTATTCAAATACGTTATTTCTGTGGCATTTCGACAAAACATCTTAAGTCAAGTTTAAGGAGTTGCAAATAGATTTGTTATTCATATGAATTGTCATAAAAAAAACATTTTTGTTAACGGTTTCAAAATTTTGTATTATAAACGAAATTTTTCTTTCATTTTGGTTTATTTTATTATTTTTTATTAAAAATCATTTTTTTCCCGAGTTTTCTTAAAAACCTTTTTGCTATCTTATATCGACTTAAGATGTTTTGTCAAAATGCCACAGATTTTATGTCCTGCCAGGGCCGGACGAAAATTTTCCCCGTTACGGTTTCTATGCCCATATGTAGTTGTTTAGTGCTCTTATAATGGGATGAGTCGTGCAGTATCTCTTCTCCATAAGCCAGTGTGGCTGTTGTGTGCAACTCAAGTCATTTTAAATATTTTACTGCATATTTTGTAATCATAGTTTTTTAAGATGGCGCATTAAGGTCCTTGTGAATATTTGAGTTTTTAACATCCCAGTTGGAGGCTGTGATTATTCAAATAAGTTTATTTGGGGCCTTTAAACTTTTTCGAAATAAGGCAGTGCCCCATTACTGAAAATCGTAGCAATTGATTGGCTTTAAGATAGAGTTGCAAAGTAGAAGTGTGCAATTAGGTCTAAGGACACAATTTCTTTAAATAAGCCAATATATAGCATTTCCACTGAGATATTTTACATGAATAATCATGAAATGCAAATGATTATTATTCAGGGCCACCATATATTTCTATACACAGAAAAAAATCAATGAAAAATCCTCGCAAACAAGGTTGATTTTACATTTTTCGGTAGTGATATTGCTTCATAGCTACTTCATGTTAATTTAACACGATTTAACAATAACTTGCGAACAACATTATTTTCTTTTAATATAACTATAAGTCATGTTAATTTAACATTCCCGCAAAGCTAGAGCAAAATGGCATTCAGGTTGAAATAACACTACGAATCACGTTGAATGAAAGTTATTTCATGTTGAAACAACTTGAATTTTATGATGCATCGAATTGGTTTAAATTTGAGATAACAGTGAGAAGAAGCTTCAGACACAACATATGCATTAATTTAAGAAACTTTGTAAACACTTACCCGTAGAACCAGAGAGAGAGAGAGAGAGAACATAGTTATTTATTTTCCTGTAACACATGTTTCACTTTTTTGTTTTCCCCTTTGTTTACTGAAGCACTCACAATTAAAAGACACCAGCAGAATGGCCCGCTTGTTTTTCTTCGTCATTCTACTTTGACATTTCCCTAAATAGTTATGGAAATTACGCCAATTATAACTCTGCAAGTTCTGGAATAAACAATAATCAAAATAATATAGCAGAATTGAACAACATTAAACAAGTTTATCCAAAGGAAGTTATAAATGAAATTAAATACTTAAATTCCAAGAAATCTCCTGGATTCGATCAAGTTACTGCCGACATATTGAAAAATTTACCATACAACGGAGTGGTTAAACTAACTACCATTTTTAACGCTTCCCTAAAATACAAATATATATCATGCTACTGGAAGGTAGCAGAAATAATAATGGTCCCCAAACCAGGAAAAAATGCTCATGATGTCAAATCCTACCGACCTATTTCGTTACTGCCAATAATGGGAAAACTTTTTGAAAGAATAATTAGCACAAGACTATAATTCGTTATAAAGACCAAAAACCTGATTCCAGATCATCAATTTGGATTTAGAAAACAACACTCTACTATTGAGCAGATACACAGAGTTACACATCAAATAGAGATCGCTCTTGAACACAAGGAGGTATGCTCAGCAGTCTTCTTAGACGTATCCCAAGCTTTCGATGGTGTCTGGCATGCTGGACTTATGCGAAAGATACAAAATATTCTACCTACAACATATTGCAAACTACTTCAGTCCTACATTACAGATAGGTACTACAGAGTAAGATGCGAAAATCAGTACTCCAAACTTCATCAAATAACCTCTGGTGTCCCTCAAGGTAGTATTTTGGGCCCAACGTTATATTTATTGTACACATACGATATGCCTGTCACAAACAACTGTTTTATAGGTACTTTTGCTGATGATACAGTAATATTAGCGAAAGGTAAATCTAATCAAGAATCAACAACAATTCTTCAAAACGCGTTAAATCAAGTTGATCTGTGGACAAAAACTTGGCGTCTACAACTAAACAGCTCTAAATCAATCCATATCGACTTCACTCTAAAAAAAATTAAGCATATTCCTATCTATATAGACAAAAAACAGGTGCCTATATCCGACCATGTAAAATACCTGGGAATGACGCTTGATGAAAAGCTTCTTTGGAAGAAGCATGTTGAAAAGAAAAAAAATGAGCTCGACTTTAAATATAGAAAATTAATGTGGCTAGTTGGTAGAAATTCAAATCTTTCGACACACAATAAATTAATGTTGTACAACCAAGTTCTCAAGCCTGTATGGTTGTATGGCATTCAAATTTGGGAATGCGCCAAAAACCATGTAATCGAGATAGTTCAGCGGTTTCAAAACAAAGTTTTAAGAAACATAGTAGGTGCACCGTGGTACATCAGAAATGAAGACCTTCATCGGGATCTTAAAATAAACTCCGTAAAACAGGAAATAATTCTACATGCTAGAAAACATGACACAAGGCTACAAAACCACACAAACTCGGAAATTCCTACGTTGTTTAATACATCAGTATTAAGCAGAAGGCTAAATCGCTTCAAACCTCATGATCTGGTAACACGGTTCGATAGGGAACATCAAGGCCAATGAGCCTATAAACTAATAAATATCCATAAATGAACTACTAGTTAGTCACTAAATGAGACTAGTTGTAGGTTAATGTTAAGCAAAACTTATCTTAATTTGTTTAAATAAAGAAGAAAAAAAAAAATTCTACTTTGCACATTTGATGTTTATAGTTTTGTTATTGTTTCTACACAAAACAAATAAAACGGGATTTTATGGATTCAATATTGAACCATGTTATTTTAACATTTTTCGCTTAAAATTAATATTAAACAATATTGATTTAAAAAAATCCATACTTTTGCAGAAATTTACTATGATTTTTTAATCAACCTTGCGCCGTGTTAATTTAACATTGATATTTTTTCTGCGAGTAAGATGTTTCGCAATTATCGCGTCGAAAGCCTTCTCAAAACCAGTGAGTGTGCGAAATAACGTTGAGTTTTATTAATTGCATTACTCTATATTCACTATGGTGTGGTTGATGTAGTTAATACAAGATCTGTGAGGTCGAAACCCGGCTTGCTCTTTTCGTAGTTTCTGATATAATGGTACGCTGCTGTTGATATGCCGCTTTGAGACAATACAAAGTCAAACGCTTCCCTTCTCAACATCAATCGCTTTTAGAACTTACAAACATTCATGTAAATACTTAAAAGGGATTTATTGACTCAAAAAACCTTTATCCTGTTAATTTTTTTATTTCATTGTTTTTATTTTAAAAGAATCAAATGTTTTTATTTTATTACAAATAAAAAATCTTTAACATTTTTAAACATATTTCGAATTTAACGATATCGAATGCCGCAATTCGCCTTTCGATACGTTACAAAATTTTATTCGATACGAAGCCTCATTCGATTACGAATGCAAAGATTTGGCCCCTGTTAATAAAATGGTTATAAAATGTACTGCTAGGCATAAAATTGACTGCAAATGCTCAATTACTTGTAAATAAAACTGAACTAATAACAAAATAAAAATTATCACATATTACCTATAAAACGTAAATTTTTATAAAATCTATAAGATTTATTTAAGATTTTCCTTTTATCAGACTTATGTTTCAGTGTTTTTTTCGAAAAAGGCTTTTACCAACAAAAATGTTGCTCAAGTAAAAATATAGTAAAAAATTAAAACAAAAAATGCAACACCCTTTGAAATAATGCTATAAATATATAACACTGTTCAACCATAAAACTTAATTACCAAACAAATAAATACGAGTATATAAAACTTTTAAAACTCCCTATTTAAAGCTTTTAAAATGGTAGCAAAGGAGTCCTTGTATTGTGGTAAATAAAGTGGCATGGTGTTTTATAAACAAATGTTGCTTGACACATTATTGCTTTTACCAGAATTTCTGTAGGCCATGATGTAGATTGGCTTGTTTTGGTTAATGATTATAGCAAAAAGCACCATCACTGAAACTACCAATATTAAGAGCAGCATGGCCATCACCATTGCTAATAAAAATACAACCACCAGCACAACTAACGACTTCCACTAGAACTGAAACTCCACACTAATGCAATTTGGTTTTTGCTGACGTTTCTGTTCTAAATTCAGTGGTATTGGCATTGGCATACAGCGGTAGTAGCTGCTATTGCTGCACTAATAGGATATCGGTCAGTTTGTGGTTGACAAAAAAAAAGAAGAAAAAAAATATGTAGAGAGCGAAAGTGCGACTAAAAGCAAAACAATTGTTTAGCACTCATAAATATGTAGATAATTACAAATTTATTTTTGGCTTTCATGCAACACAAATGCACTAATTATGCAAATACAATAAATAATTACATATAGAATATTTATTCTGTTTGAGGTCGGTACTTTTAGGAAATAAAAGAACTTTATGAAATTAAATGCTTTTTGTTTGAATTTAATGGTTGAAATAATTAATGAAATTATTTTTAATTTAAGTAAATTTTCTATAAAAGAAAATTTTGTTTTAGTTTTGTAGGAGCGTTATTTGTATCTTTATAGGTGATTTTGGAAAATTTACTACTATTCTAATACAATCATTGCTTCTCTGCGGCAATAGTTCTTAAAGTTTTTATCTTTATTCTTAAGTTTTAATTTCAAAGGTTATTTCACCTTGAAAAAAGATAAGCAAAAAGTCCTTTTGCTTTTCTGAAAATTCGTACAAAATAATTGAAAAGGTGCCATTGACTCAAATTTAGCTTAGGACAATTTAAGCACGTTCTCCTTTTCGCCAAAAAAATATTAAATTTTAATAAAATTTTTTTAGACAGGGTGTCTGGTAGTATATTTTGAAACTTATTTTCAAACGTAATAATTGACACAAAGTTTTATTAAGAGCATTGAACGATAGAATGGAAATGCGGATTTTATTTTTTAAAGAGTATGTCATCCTGATGTCTTCCGTCGAATTGAACACACAAACAGAGCCTTGTGTTCTGCCCCACACGCTGTAGTACACTTGGTTCAATTAAGCTGATTTCTCGACGAATATTTTCCTTTAAAGCAACTTTTTAGCACTGTCTGCATAATTTTAATGAGCTAATATAACTTTCAAAATTGACTAAGGTTTAATGATTAATTTTGCTGGTGGGCTATAGTGTGTTGCAAGATTAGTTCGGCTCCATATGGATTGCAGCAAAACTCGTTCGTTTCAAAATTATGTATACCCATTATTTTTCTATTCATAGAATCAAGATTTTGCACCTATTGCCAAAATGATTATGTATATAGATTACTAAAAATTGTAAAAATTTAAAATTGTGAATATTTTTTTTCAATAAATTATATTTATATTAAAAAAGTGATCAAAAAGCTTTGCCGTTTTTAACAATGTGTTTATTGACTTTATTTAATATATCTCAGGTTTTGACAATTCCCAACAACAATTCTACAAGTTTAAGGTATTTTATTTTAAATGAAAAAATCAATTAAAATTTTTTAAAATGTTCATTAAATCAAAATTATAATTTTATTTTCTTTTAACAAAAAAATAATAATATACAAATTGATTCAATTACCACATTTATTAAAATGAAATACTTTTTAAACAATTTTGTTAAATGAAAAAAAAAACACTACTGATAATTTTTTCTGTGTAGATAAAATTATTCTCAAATCATTTTTGATGGGAATAATAGCTGGAAAAATGTCATGCATTTTTTCCGAGTTTCGTTTTCTTTTTTTCTATTAGCATTCGCTTTGAAGGTTGGAATCTAAAAATGTACAGCTGATTTCTATTCAAATATAACCAAATTTTTGGCATATTACCACGGAGTGGCCAATAATGTTTTAGTAATGAAAACACCTGTCTCCCGTAGTCTTGCGAAAAAAAAACCTCACGCAGGGAAGCAAATTTCTAAAACCGTCCTAGAATTTTTTTTTAGAAAAATTTTTTATTATTTATTTTTTTTAGTAATGCAATATGCATGTATTACTTTATTCTATGTTAAGCCCTTATGACACTACATTTCTAATGAATTGTTCAAGTTTTAGTTAACACTACAAATATAATGTAATACAAAAATTTACCAAGTGCAAAGAGTTAAGCTGTATTTAGATAAATGGCAAACTGTCAAAAATTTTACTAAAGTTATCGATAAAAAATGAAGTTATGTCAAAAAAAATGTAAAATTGTTTAACTTAAAATTGACATTTCCAACTTGAAATATTAAAAGTGTTGCTGAATCAGCGGTTTATGGGCAAATTCAGCGATTTACCGCTTTTTGTTTTTAGGTTTCTCATAAACAAAAAGTTGGCAACATCCATAAAAATAAACAATAAACAAGGTGGCTAAGTTGTTTCAACTGTACTTTTTTGTTGATACTTTTTTAACTAAGATTAAGGTATTATAACCATTTTGTGGTGTTTTTTATGAACATAAATAAAATTAATTTTAACAAACAATTAAATTTTAACTTACAATTAGGGTAAAAAAGTACAATTTTTAAAGGTTGTTGGTACAATTTTAAAAATTCTCAACGCCATCCCTCAAACAAAACCATAACAAGAGAAAAAAAAAACTAAAAAACTTTGTTTACCTTTTTTATAGTTTGCTCTTTCTAACATTTACTGTTTCTTTCTATCAATTCTATATCAATTAATGAATAAAAAATGCAGTGTCATAAGGGCTTTAACATAGCAGCTTTGACCAGACTTTCGAATTTTTTTGAAAATTTAAACCAATTTTCTTGAAATACATCTTTTATTAATTCAAACAAACAACAAAATTTAATTATATATATGTTATGTTTATATTTTTCGGCTTGAGGTCTGTTTCATAAAATAGAATAAAAATAAAAATAAAAACTCTTGTTTTGTTTTATTTTTATTATTTATTTGTTCCAATATTTCGACCAACTTTGTTGGTCATCCTCAGGGAAATAGCTATGATCTAAAATAATATAAATTTAAACATGTTTCTTAATTTTAATAACAAACAATTAATTTACTTAATATTTAATGCAGTGTTGTCCGATGTTGTCGTTTTAAGTTCTTTTCACTGACTGTCTAATAATTTTCTTTTGTTTATTACTCTTGTGTTTGTTTATTGTATGACGATATATGTGAGCGCAATTATAGGTATCAGTTTTGTAGTTAATTCTCTTTTCGTTTGGTGTATTTATAATATGTAGCATCTCCTGCATGTATCGTTTAGTGTAATTATTCTCTCCCACAAGTATTCTCACCTTATCAAAGTCTGGTTGATGTCCCGTTTTTTTTATTTTTATTTTTATTCTATTTTATGAAACAGACCTCAAGCCGAAAAATATAAACATAACACATTTTGTGATTTTTTTTTTTTAATTTTGCATGAATTTTGATTGGAAATGGTGTATTTTTAAAAACTACTTTAAAAAATAATAGTCTAGGTATTTAGTGACGGTAAAACTTATGAAATTCGGATCAATTCTAATATTTTTATAATAAGGTGTTTTACTCAGGTTTTTGCATATAACGAATTTTGAACCGCGATGAATTGTAAACTGTAGGAATATTTTTAAATCTAAAGCAGTGGATAAATTCCAAAATAGCATTTAAGTGATACGTATAGGAATATATGGGCAGTTCCAGCGAAAAGTCTACTTTTTGTTACGTAACGCCAGAAGTTATTTAAATTGTTTCTCAAAAAATTGTGTATGTATAGTTTACTTTTTTATATTTTGGTGTAAAGCGCAAAAGCGCAACTAGCTCTACATTTAATAACAAAAAGGATAACGGTAAAACAACATGGCCCAAAAATACAACCTTATTTGCATTCTGGCGTTACATTAAAAAAAGTAGACTTTTTGCTGAAAATGCCCATATGTACCTTTAACCCTTTCGCACCTATTGGGACATATGTATCCCACTGCATGTTCCCAGAGTCTTAGTATTAAAGTTTTTCACTTTAAATGATTCAAAACTGTCCCATTTAGTTATTTAGACGTTTAAGTACAAATACTAAAACAAGTCTGGCTTATTATCAAAACACGTGTTGTTTGGAGGAGTTTTTTGATCAGTTATCCAAAATGTATGAACTATACCGTAAATCACAGAAATGGTGGAATAAAGTTTTTATAGATTGGTGATGTCAGCTGTAAATTCGTGGATCATATATGTGAATTTACATCGTAAAAAGAAACCAATTTCTTGATTTTGTATAACATTTTTACATATGTTTACGACTAATGGGACTTATATGTCCCATGACGAACTCCTGATGGGACAGATATGTCGCA
The DNA here is from genome assembly GCA_963931875.1 of Pollenia griseotomentosa. Lineage (NCBI taxonomy): Eukaryota > Metazoa > Arthropoda > Insecta > Diptera > Polleniidae > Pollenia > Pollenia griseotomentosa. The sequence continues at coordinate 80,928,502 of OZ007563.1, forward strand.
CCCCAAGTCCCTTCCCTGGGTAGGAGCACACAAAAAAAAGATAAATATTAGTTCAATATGCATGTCTTTGTAAAAATAGCCCGTTATAAAAGCTTGTAACTAACTAATCGCCTCCCGTACCGAAAGGGTTAAACGAGTAAAGATTTTTTAATTTTATAGCTTGAAAAATAAATCTATATAAGTCCAAGGCATACTAAAAAAGTTTTATACTAAACGCCTTGTTCAACTCGCAGTTTTATTGAGTTTTGTAATGCAAGTCAAAATCCACTTCCGTTTTTTTAACGTCACGTCAGCGCATATTTTTGCTTATATCTTCAAATCCTTAGCGGCGATTGTAGTAATTTTTTTTATGAATATAGTGCTACTTTATTACTTTGCATATATTAAAAGCTTTTTTACAAATTTCACTTCTTCATTTAATTTTTTTATATTTTGTGGTACACATATCACGACAGGTCAAAATAGAAGTGCCCATTTACAAATATCAGGTGTATATTTTTTAAAATTTCCGTGAGATAAAAATTGTTGTTTTCAAACTTCAACCCGATCCCTGCGTGAACTTTTTTATCATATCATGTTCTTCGATACTATGCCGTTTTTGATATTCGCAAAAAGTGTGAAAAAGTTATAGCCCTAATGTACATATGTATATGAACATCGCTACAAAAAGATAAATAAAATTTCAATATAGGATTTACAAAATACAAATATGTCAAAGCGAACTTGTTTACTAATTTGCATTTTTAAGTTCCCTAATTCGACTCTATTTCATCAACGATATCTTGGAGCACTTCAAACAGAAAGGCTTTAACAATGAACCAACTTGTTTTGTTACAGAAAATGCAAAGAGATACTTTTAAAAACTGCAATTTTATGTCACATAAAAACATAGAAAGGGACATGCTTCGATAAAAGCGCAAAAAATCGATTTCGAAAACATGGCGACGATATGAGGTTTTTTTCCTAATGTTTTTTTAGGGAGACGGTTTATATGGGACATATGGTTAAATCTGGACGCTGTAGAACAAAATTTTTATAGTGAGAGTTTATCATCACGGTATTTACATGGGAGTCATGGTTAAATGGAATTTTTCCAATCAAATTTGGTTAGATTATGAGGGTTGCAATGAAATATTTGAGAGACAAAATTAATTTAAGTACATAATTAGATGGAATATATTCAAAGAGATCGTCTGCAGTTCTATTTGATGAGAACAATACCGCCATATTCGAAATAGCAGAAAAGAAACATATATCGGAAGAATACATAAACACTCTCTTCACAGACGACGGAAGAACAGATCTTCTTAAACCTGATGCAGAAACCAATCTTACAGGAAGGCCAATTACAGAGGATGAATTAAGATCGGCAATTATATCGATGAAAGACAAAAAGGCAACGGGCCAGATCAAATACCTGCCGAAGTTCTTAAACTAATAGATGGAAATAAGATCCAACTATTATTGCGATTGTTCAACCAAATCTATGAGACAGGACAGTATCCTCATGACTGGCTTAAATCGAAGTTTATTGCAATACCCAAGAAAAATAGTGCGAGAAAATGCGGTGATTACAGACTAATAAGTCTAATGAGCCATGTTTTGAAAATATTTTTAAAAATCATACATAGACGAATATACCCAATATGTGAGGCATATGATGTATACCTCTGCTTCGTTGACCACGAGAAAGCATTCGATACGGTCAAACATGACAAATTGATGGAAATTTTAATCTCTATTGGACTGGAGGAAAGGGATATAAAATGCATTAAAAACCTGTATTGGAAACAGATATCAAACATTCAAGTTGATAGTGAGCTTACTGACAATGTTCCAATTTCAAAGGGAGTAAGACAAGGGTGTATATTATCACCTCTTTTATTTAATTTAATTCGGAGAAAATATTTCGAGAATCACTTAGTGAAAAGAATATCGGTATAAGAATAAACAATACAATAAATAATACAATACAATACAATAAATAACATACGATATGCCGATGACGCTACATTACTAGCAAGCAGCTTGTCGGGATCACAGAAGTTATTAGATGCACTTACGCAAACTAGCGAGATATATGGGTTAAAAATGAACATAAAGAAGACGAAATACATGATTGTGAGCAGAAAAAAGGTCCAAACTAATACTTCAATACCGATAAAAAATGCCACAATAGGAAAAGTTTTAACATTTAAATACCTAAGAGTTCAGACTGACGATTAATGGGATAGGTCTAGAGAAATATAATGTAGGATTGAAATGGCGAGAGACGCCTTTTTGACATATAGTAAAACACTAACTAGTCCCGACATAATACGTTTCACAAAATGTTATATATGGTCAGTAGTACGGAAAAATGGACGATAAATGTGTTAGATAAAAAAAGAGTTAATTCGTTTGATATGTGGATTTTCCGGCGAATATTAAAGATCCCATGGACTGACCGCGTTTCTAATGAAGAAGTACTCGGAAGTATGAATATCGGACGTGAAATAATAAAATATATAAAAACACGGAAAACATCTTATTTGGGTCACATAATGCGAAATGGAAAATATAGAATTCCCCAAACCATTTTACAGGCTAAAATTGAAGGAAGATGCCCGAGAGGAAGAAAAGAAATGACATCGTTGAGAAACATTCAAGATTGCACACGTCGCGTCGCCAAGAAGAGAGAAGTCTTCTGAGGGCAGTCAAGAACAGACAACTCTCTATAACTTTATAAAATAAAATTCTTACTTTATAATTATTGTATGATCGCTAATATCCGAATACAGATTGGCAAATAAAGAAGAAGAAGAAGAATAAGATGGTGATTGGGCTCATAACTTCATTCAGGAAAGAATTTTGTGTGAGGGCTCTCTGAAATTATCAACCTTTTTTTATTATTTTTAATTGGCCCCGCTTTTATTGAGCACACCGCGTAATCTCCCATCTCGATGGCTGCGAGTGTAAAACGGCAAATCCATCTGAGGAGATCGAGTGGTTGCGATCGAAACATGTCATGGTAACCTGCCGGCCTGGGTTCGAGCCCCGGCCACGGTCAAGAATGGAAGATTATCAGGAACAATTTTAATTGATTTTCATGTTGTAAAATTCCTTTCTTCATAAAAATAATTTAATGAAAATTAAATTTACTGAACTTAAGCCTAATTAAAAATATTAAAAATTTGGATTAAAAACCATAAATAGTTCAACAAAATAACCACAATACTAATTATTGTTAAAGCTAAGGCACGAGCTCTATGTGTTCATTTGTCCTTCAAGTTGTGCTGAAAAAGGTCAACAAGAAAAAGAAAGACAAAAGGAAAAAACAAAAAATGTACTTTGGACTTCAAGAAGAATTCTTGACAAAAGTACGAAAAAACAGAAGTAAAGAAAAAACATGTAAAATCAATTAAAATAGATAATCATTCAAAAAAAGCAAACTTCGATCTACCAAAGGTTAAAATACAATTTGGCTTAAGGATTGATGTTTGACTATTGACGTCAGCAGCCGTCGATGGCTGCGAGTGTAAAACGGCAAATCCATCTGAGGAGATCGAGTGGTTGCGATCGAAGCATGTCATGGTAACCTGCCGGCCTGTGTTCGAGCCCCGGCCACGGTCAAGAATGAAAGATTATCAGGAACAATTTTAATTGATTTTCATGTTGTAAAATTCCTTTCCTCTTAAAAATAATTTAATGAAAATTAAATTTAATGAACATAAGCCTAATTAAAAATATTAAAAATTTGGATTAAAAACCATAAATAGTTCAACAAAATAACCACAATACTAATTACTCCCAAAAAGAAAGCTACATATTTAAAACTATTTAAACCTTTTTCTCTTTGTACTTAACCTACACCACCATATGTGGAGATAATTGTATGCGATTGTACCGATTTGTGTAACAAGCATACCAATTGACTAATAATCACTTTCTGAATCGATCTAACGATGTCCATCCGTTTGGCTTGCCGGCAGGGTGGAATCCACTGGATCGAAAGCCTGTTATACTAGTTTCCTATTAATGGAATTATATAAACTTTATGTTGATTTAAAAATAAAAAGGTACTATACATCAGTAATTATATGCAAAGAAATTGTTTAGTATTTGCTTTTAATGGCTTAAGATCATATTTAATTTAATAACTTTTATAACTTAAGTCAAATGACTTTTAATATCAAACATTCAACCAATATTATAACCTAAAGTTAGCTTTTAAACTACAGCCTTAAGACATTGTTGCAGTTACGCCAAACCTTTTATAAATCAAATCAAATAATTGTCACCACTATAATACAATGTTCATTTCTACAATTTGCTTTAACAACAATAGCAATTATTGTGTTGATAATAAGTGTCATGAGATTAACCCTTTAAAAGGCAAAATAAAAAATGCCTACAAACTTTATAAAAAAGGTTTTATTACGGAAAATGGTTTAAAAATGGTGACTAACATATTTAATTTTTTGGTATCAATTTGCAAGCTTAATTTGATATTGTTAATTTTTGTTTATTTTCCATTTTCTTTCAATGGGTTAACTACAATAACTGGCAATCATTTACTGCGAACGACACAAACAAGAGTTGAGTGCTTTCGATTGATATTTAATAACCACTAATACAAACTATTATTGTATTTGATGTTGTCATCATGCCAAAAGGGAAAATTTTCAGCCTCTTTTCCACAAATTTAAGTTCAACTTTATACAGAGTTCATACAAATAAGTAATTATTTGCAGAAATACAATAAACACAAAATTATATCTTATGGCCATTGTAAACAGAAACTTACACTCTTACAGATATTATTAATATGAACACCAACTTTATTTGCAAAACAAAAGGACATTGAGGAATTGTTAAGCACTCTAAATTGGATATAATTAACACCAGCGTTTTCTTTTAGACTTGATCGATAGTGAAAAGATAAGAAAAAAAGTAATAAATAACCTAGAGAAATGTATTTTTAATACATTTAATAGCCGTTCCCGCCTCGTTTCCCGCCCAGAATGAATTTTTGACCTACTAAAAAAAAAGATATAAAGCATGTGTGTTTTATTGTATGTAGATCGATCCACATAAGTTTAAAATTTCCCATTTGTCCTAACTTTGAAAAACATGAAAACCCCGTGTGTTTTATTTCCGCTAATCTATCTTTTCAAATATCATAAAAATTGGTTTAATATTTTCGGAGTGGCAGTCATTCTCCCAATGTCCCATCTTGGCTGCTTTTTTATTCGGTCAGGTGACGGTCGAGCGGCGAGATAGACCGGAGGTGGAATGGAGGGTGAACAGCGTACTCATGTTAAAATGGTTTTTTTTTTTATTTTGAGAACGAAAAATATTGCTTTAATGGATGGATCTCTTCTAAAACGATAATTAATATTTTCTGAATACAGGAGGTTTAGCGGCCCTGAACCCTAACCTTAGTAAGTTAGAAAAACACGAAGTACCAAAAAAAATCCCTCTTTTAGATTCTCATTCATTCTGGACCTTGCATGTTTAGTTTAATGTTTCTTGAGCCAATATTAACGAAAATTCAAAAAGTACTAGTTAAAAAATAAAAAAGTACCAACAAGCACCTTTTACAAATTCGAATTTACTCAGGACATTGCTTGCTTAATTTTATGTTTAAAGTCCAATACCAACGAAAATTCAAAAAGTACCAGTTAAAGACCAAAAAAGTACCAAAAAGTTCACCCATAGAATCTTATCACTCAGGATATTGCATGTTGAATCTTATGTACCAGTACCAGTTGTATAACCAAAAAGCTAAAGATAGCAGTTTAATTTTCCGCATTTCCCCTTTTTGGTACTTTTTTTCTTTCTGTTGAAGTATCAATATTGTAGTGGGAGCCCATTTAATACGTTTATGGCAAAAAATGGAGAAAAATGCTTTGTAAAAAAAGAATAGTTACGAATTTTACCCCTTAAACGAATTACTTAACAGTACCAAATTTGTATTTGTTAGATAAGTTTCGAACGTAATAAAATTTTTATTTTTACGTTTATTGGTTAAAAAGATAAACGGGGTGACAAAAAAGTACCAAAATTCAGGTTTATCCAGATTACTCCCTAAAAGGGTCGAATTTCAAAAAAGTTCCAGACACCTGCCCACTTATTTTTCTAAAGAACAACGATGAGTTTTAAATTTTGTTACGGTCTCTTTTAGTTTTGAAGATATGAGTGACGTTAAAATAGGAGGTTTACCCTATCGTAAGCATTTTAGTGGAACCTTATATAGCCTATGTGCGTTCCATTCTTCATTTTGTTGTAGAAATTTTTAAAAGGTAATATTAGTATAGATACTAGTTCGAAGAAAAGTTAATCGATAATATTTGATTTATTAACATGTTCGTTAGTTTATATTCAAGAAATTAGCCTATTCACAAATTTTTTTAAAAAGTATTCATTTGTCTGCTCTTCTCGCTTTCTTACGTAATTTGGTAAGCGATTTCGTCGTCTCACTCTGCATTGTATTCCTTCAGGTCATTTAAGAGCACCCTTTTTGGCACGAGACTTTCGGGTTCAATTCTAAAGCTGCATAGGCGATTTTGGTTGTTGATTTTTTAAGCTTGTGACCTATCCAGTCATATTTGATTTTAAGAACCTGCTTCTTGATAGCGAGTTGCCTAGCCATTCGCAATTAGGGGTTCGGCGACACCTTAAACGAAGTATCCGATGCAGGCACCTATTAATACAATTTTTAATACTCGTCGTTATATGGCGTTTCATTTTCGGCTGTGTGCTTTTCGAATTCTGTTTTTTGAATCGCTCTTGCTCTACTGTCTTAAGTTAGCAAGCTGCTTAGGTTTTCAAGTGTGTCAACACCTTCAATGGCAGAGTTGTTAATGCAAAGTGGAGTGCTACTGGTCGAGTTTAACCTAAGAATTTTCGTTTTTTAATGCTTATGTTAATCTTATTTTGTTTTTCGGAATGTCTATCGGTTAGTAGGTCTATACCATCAGCAGACACCAATTGGTCGATCTTTTGGTTAAGATTCCAGGATATTCCCGAAGGTTTTTGGGTTGCTCTTTGAAAAATAACATTTTTTACTTTTAGAATAAAAACTTGTTTTCTCTGGTATACCTCTCAGTCCAATGATTCCAAACTTTGTCCCGGCGTTATGCATCGAATGCTTTTATAAAATCAATAACTGTAAAATGGTATATTAGCACTTTCACAGAAGTGCCACGTTACGCCACCAAGCAATAAATCTTGTAATTTAGACCCATGTTGCTCTGATTTTTCCCCACTTTCATTTTACTGCGCCTTACACTAAAATACAAACAAATTTAAAACCATATACATTTTTCTTTGAGAAGGCACAAAAAGTAGACATTCCTGTGGAAATACCCATATATGAACGAATATATTTAAGTAAATTATTGTTCGCATACTCCCACTTTTATTAAGTCTTTACACTTTTTATATATTTATTCCGTAGAGCATTTGTCTCTAAAAATCTAATGGCTTAAAAAAACGGCCGATTAAAATATATTTTCAAGAAATAAACTTTTTAGTGCTTATGCCAAATTTTCAAATTATTATTTCTGGCCTCTGTGACTTCTTCCTACAATAGTCCGATTGGCATGATTGCTATATTTATTGCAGTGTCGCCCTTAACAAGAATGTTATACGTCGTTGGATTACTTAAAGAGTTGCACATGCATAAATGTAGGAAGTGTAAAGTGTTTTATCCCTATATTTTAATTACTAATGATGTGTCCGCTTTAACATTAAATTTAAGAGTTTGAGTTCATTATTTTGGCTCATTAATGCAGAAATTATGATCTTCTCTGTTATTAATTGGTGAAGCATTCCTTTTCTTTTAATAAGTTTGTTTGCTTGCCTTCCAAATTTAACAAAATTTTTCTAATTCTAGGCCATCTTCTATAAAAGAACTAATTTTTAAAAACCATACGCCAAAAAAGTTCTCCAAAATTTTTCACTAATAAACGCATCAATCAAAAAATAAAATTAGTTTTAATTAAAAATGTAATCAAATGAAGTAAAAGTTTAATCAACTGAATTAAACGGTCAATCAAGTGAATTAAACTTTTAATTGGTACTATTAATTGGTTTACTGGTGCAAATTTAATCACATACACTCATTTTGATTAAACAATTATCATCTATACCCAGAAAAAAATAAAAAATTATTTTAAATAAAAAATTTGTAATATTTATTAAAAAAGTAATTAAATTTGAACCATTAATAGTATTAATTAAACGTTTAATTCACTTGATTGAACGTATAATTAATTAAATTTATACTTGGAAAATAACTCGAAATGTAAAGACATGTATCGAAAATTTGTAGGATGCACTAAGTATACGCCACAGGCAACCAAAAACATTAATTTTCCACAAACTACAACAAGCTATCACAATAAAAATGTTTTATTTTGATAACAATAAAAAAAGCAACGAAAAAAAATAATAATAATAATAATTGAAATATCAACAATAACAAGAACAAAAAAACAGCACTACAACTTTTAGTTAAAATTCCAACAGTATGATGAATTTTTTTTTTTTTTTGTTATTTGGAATGACATTGTTGTTCTCCACAGTCATCATTATTATAACAATCATCCGTTATCATTGTTTTTATTGTCATCCTCATAATAACTTACCTTCTATAGTTTTTTTTTTATTTTCTTTTCTTTTTATTGTTTTCTCATACAATTCTTGCTTGTCTTTGTTGAAGAGAAGATGTAGAGTAGAAAATTAATAAAAAGGAAATGAAGGAAAAGGAAAGAAATTATATTGTACTAATAAAATAATAACCAAAAGAAAGGAAAAGTATAATGAGGAAAAAAAAAATAAAAACACATACATAAACTGATGTGTAAGTGCAATAAAGTTAATGACATATCATTAAATATTCTCTCAATGTCAATGTAAAATTAACACAAACAAACTTTGACAAGAAGGCTGGAAAAAAACTGGTTGAATGGAAAATAAAATAAATAAATTTTATATGAGACTACAGCACCAGTAATAACAATGACATTAATATCAATTCTCAATAATTAGGATACACTCGAAAAATTGTGCGATTAATTTGAATTTTTTGCTTCTGAATAAAACTACGCAGAAAAAAATTAAAATTGATTTCAATTAAAAAATTTGTGATATTAATTTAAAAATTAATTAATTTGCAACAAATTAATAGTTGCACTTAAATATTTTATTTTTTATTTTTTTTATTATATAAACAACTCGAAATCTAGTGTTCATCTATCACCTCGTTCACATGTAGTTGAAATTTAATAATCTATAAACTCATCGTGTTTATCTATGACCTCGTTCACATACATTTCTATACATAGGTTGGATTTCTTAAAGAGGCTAAGTTCTCCTAACAAAAATCGCTAAGATATTCTTATATAATAAAAAGTATTGTCGATATATTACAACATTTATTTTTAACTAAATATCTGCCAAGTCCATGAATTATTTTACCTAGAAATCTTACAAATATATTTCGGCTCACGTGCACCGGTCAGAAGAATAATGTAGGATATATCAGGCTTGACCCCCAACCCCTTCTCGTTTAAACCTTCTTTATGTTTTTAAAGTCTATGGAAAATGGTTTCCTGATGATCTGGCTTAAGCACCCAGTGCAATGCACATAAGCACTAGCTTATCCCCCCACAATAAATGTCAGTGTTTTTATCAAAGAATAAAAATTTAGGTAATTCACCACATCATAATTAATATATAAATAAATAAGGATTCGATAAACATTTTGTCTGACATATTCAATATTTCCAACAATTTATTTTAACAAATCACGTAAGCATTTTGTTGAAAAAAATTATTTGGGCAACAACTTTTTTTATTGATTCAATAAACTTGCTTGTTGACTTAAAACCCAATAACTATATCTACAAACTTCTTTTCGCAGAAAATTCAAAATTTTTTTAAATTAAATATGCGATTTTCGTATTCAAATATGAAAATTATTTTTTTCTGTGTAGTGGTGAATGTGCGTATTCTAAGCTTGTCGTAAAGTGTGAAACTTTTTTATTATTTATACCGATAAAGTGTACATATTCTGGGCCCTTGAGTAATTCTAAGTCGATTAAGCCATTACTGTTGGTCCGTCTGCCCATCTGTTGATATGAGGGAAAAGAACAATTTTGGTTGAAAAATAGTTTTCAGCTCTTCAAAGCAGTTTTTAAGTGAAATTCAGAACAATTGGCCAGAACACCCAGAGAAAAAACTTTTTTCAGAACATGTTGTGGGTTATTTTGAATTATTCCTTCATCACGAAGCCACAGCCATGTTTTGGTTACCTCCAAACATATGATTGTTAATAATAAAAAAATATGGTCAATATGGTTATGGTGTTGCTTTTAGTAAGAGGCATATACTATCGCTAATTTAAAACAAATTATTGTCATATCTTACCATAACATGTTTAGAGGCCATAATATGGTTTTGGCTTCGTGATGAAGGACTAATTTAAGCATAATATGATTGCCAGTAACAATAATATACTATTTATTTCATTCTCAATAATATCCGACGTTTTTTTTTTTTTTTTTTTTTTTTTTTATAATTTCCTAAGCTAATCCCGCGAAGCTTTATGCTTGTCTGCAGGAAAGAAACCAGAGTCTCTGGCGGGAATCGAACCCGCAACCTCGGCGCTGATAGACTAGCTCGCTACCAGCTAGCCTACCGATGGTTAAATGATGGTTAAATTAATCATAATATGTTTAAAATTTTTCGTTGAAAATATTTTTGTTAGAAGTGACCAAATTGATAAATGTTTTTTCTCTGCGTTCATTTTGCAGTTTCAACTCACACTTATTGATAGTGCAAAAATATTGCATTCAGTGATGAATGGAAAATTTGCAGTCTCACTAAACATGAGTGATAGTAATGTTAAAAAATTTTGCACTAAAAAAAAAAAAAAAAAATAGTTTGATTTAAAAAAAGCAACCATCAGTTTATTGCAACTTTTTTTTTCTTCACTCATTTGAGTGCAACTAAAAATGTTGCACTAAATTTAAAATCAAAAAATTGGGTTTTCATGACTAAAGCCAATAACTATACCGTTATTGACAAAATTTCATTTTGTTTTTTGTTCTTTGCTTATAAAGCGTGATCCATTTCGAGGTTCCCTAATTTTTTAAAGAAAAAAACACAGAAAATTCAAATTTAGTGGGGAACGTTTATTATCATTTGAAAGAACATTCTTTGGCATTAATTTTTTTGAAGATTATGTCTATCAAATGTTGGCCGTTGCAACGTCGCAGATGGTCCATTTTTCGATGACTCGTTCGAGCATTTCGACTGGTAACTGGCGAATGACACGCGTGATGTTTTCCTCCAAGGCCTGAATCGAAGCGGGTTTGTCCGCATAAACTTAAGACTTAACATTACAGTAAAGTACGACTCACACGTGATCTGTCAAAAAAAGGCTATTGAAAAAGTATCTCCTCAAAAAAAAAAAAATTTAAAAACCATGCACATACAAAGTTACATTTTTTAAATTTTAGTGAGACAATATTTGTATGCAGCTTTTTTAATTGCAAGTTCAAATTTTGCACTATTTGAATTGAGTGCAGATTTTTGCATTCAATCAGCGTTTAGTGATATCACACAATTTTTTTAGTGGAAGTTAAAAAAATAGCAATCATCACTAAAGCTGGTAAAAAAGAGTGCAAACTAATTTTTTTTGCAGTTTTATTTAGTGATAGGGCGCTGCTGATTTAAATCAATATTTAGTGCACTACCCCCAACTATGGTAACAACTACCCTAAAAAATTTATATTTTTGTAACAAAAACTAACATAAAATGGTGACGGAGTTCTCCGTTTGCACCGTGCTCAAATTTGACACTTTACCAAGCAGGGCACCCTATTCGGGAAGCTGATTTCTGTACGCTGAATTCAACGGTGCTTGCCATTTTTCGAAGTTGGCGCTCGTATTCGCGATATTCAATAGAGCAGAGAAAAAAATCTTAAAAAAAATCGCGAAAAAAAATAACGAAAAATTGTATTTAACAGAGTTAGAATGTTTTAAATTGAAGAATGAAGCCAAATGTTATAAAAAATTACGTTTTGTGACAATTTGGTTTTGAAATTTTTAATCCTGAATATCGCGAAAACGAACGGTTACTTTGAAAAACGGCTACACGATTCAATTCAGGGTACTAGAACTGGCCTCACCTGTAGGGTGTTGTGTTGTTATTTATTTTGTTAGCAATTCATTTTATATAACTAGAAATCATTTAAAGATATTTCGTATAAATAATCATTTACTAAATATGTCTTGAACCAAGAACACTTTGCATATATGACTTATTTAAGCAAAATATTTCTTTATTTAAGAAAATTTTACTAAATACGATAAAAATAAATTAAAAAGAAGAAATTAATTTTAGATATCGGATTTTCTTGTTTTAAGAAACTTCTTTCCCTGTAATATTTGTTTTCTCATAATTGCATGAGACTTAAAATCGATCTTTCGAATTTTTTTATATGTCCAATAAAAATTTCACTACAGGTAAATCCATAAAACATTATGATTATCGGCCTCTTATTTAATATACGTAAGTGTACCTTTAGAAAAGACTTAAAAACGCCTAAGCTAGTAACAAAATTATAATATTTTTAGGTCGAGTTTTATAAAAATTGGTTATTTATTTAAAGATCACATAAGCATCCCACACCTTAAATGTTCTTAGACTCGAGGAATATAAATATTAAGAATCCGGTGCAGCCGAATAAGGCAGTTTTGTTTCTTGGGTAAAGCAACAATGCCTTCAAAAGTGAACTAAAAAAGAAACTAACGCTTCTTAATTCCTGGATGCCCGTTTATTAGTGTATCTCTTAATAAGAGCCACCAAAAACATGCTGAGCATAAGGACTGTGCTCTTTTTAATAACACCAATATTTCTTATCTTAGAAGTCAACTTAATTATTGTTCTTGGGGAGTGTGACATTTTACACTATTTTCCCATATTTTTCACATAAAATTTTGAGTGTAAGTAGAGTTAAATGCCATCATTCAAGTTAATGACAAATTAACTTAATTAAATAATGATAGAAAAATCAATTTTTCTTTTTTTTCCATTTTAATGAAAGTGAATGTGTTGCACAGCGAAAAGTCAAGCCAAAGAAAACATAACTTGTCTACACAAATGAACATATTTATTTAATAAATTATAGTCAACTGATGATGATGGATAAATAAACGAACACTTACGCATACATGTGCATACTTAATTACTAGAACAAATGTTTAATATCATGCGTGTTATTTATTAATGTTAATGTATAAAATTATTTTTTTTTTCCTCAAACAAATAAATAAATAACCTGAAAAGGGTTAAAGGGCTTCAAAAAGAGCTTCACACATGGACAAAGGATGTACGCTTAAAACTAGATATCATACATAATGGAACAGCGATTTAGCGCATTGAAAATAAACATAAAATTGCCAAAACAAAATAAATTTTTTTATTCCAATAAAGATACCAAAAAAAACGACAGAAATATTTTTATTTGACTAAAATTTGTTTAGTTATAAATCAAATTTTCCACTAAAACTATTCGAAAATAAAAAACTCTGTTAACTTTAAAGTTATTTAAAAAGCTAATCTGACGTGATCAAGTTTCACGTCTAGGTATATCGATTTTTTTTTCCTGGGTAGGAATTGCTGTTGTAGGGTGTCCTATAATTGAAAGGAAAACACATAAAAAAATATTTATTTTTTATAGACCTTCTTCTCTCATTATTTAGAGTGTTAAAAAACATTTTGAATTTTTTGTACTACTTCGACAAAACAAGTGTTTCAGTATTGATTAAAGGTTAGGGGCAATTAATTTATAACTTAAGGAAAGTACAATTAACTTAAATGAATTGACTTTTATCAGTGACGAGTAAATAAACTAATTTGGAAGGAAATAAAGTTGTAATATTATTAGTCATGAAAAAAAAAATTCGTACAAGATAATTTAACAAGTTTGCATTCTGTAAAAGACTTTCTTCATAACACAGATAGGAAAAATTCTTTTAAAGCTTTATTTGTGGTAAAAGAAACAGTTTTTAGAAAAAAGTAATGTTTTTCAATAAAGTTGTTCAAAAAAACATTTAACAGTTTAAGTTTTTACAATTGAACCCAAATATATATATATATCCGGTATATCCGGTATATCCGGTATGATGAACAGGCACCAAGTAAAAAAAAACACCAGGAAAATCTAGGTCTATGAAAGCAAAAGTGTTCTCAGAATTGTCCAATTTATTGACAATTTTCTTTCTTTTACACAAAGATCTCCAGATTGGACAAATTATATTTTAAAATTTTGTAAAATTTATTAACTCTGCCATTTTAAGTCGATGAATACTTTTGGAAAATCATCTTACAAAATAAGATTTATGTATTTCAAAAAGAAATCCTCCAAACAAATTTAAAACGTTTACAATGGTACCACAATGGCTTATTGAACAATTCGCCAAGGTACGGTGCGATTGATAACCACATTTACTCATTTGGATAATATTCATTAGGGTGGAGCGAAAATGTAGCGTTTTGAATTTTTTTCAAAATTTGATAAAACTTGGGTGGTCAAAATTTGTTACTCCGTATACTTATTGTGCCCTTAGAATTTGCAATAAATCGAATTATATCTTCAGGTGCCACGGCGACCTTAAAAATTTGAAAAAAAATTCAAATTACGCAAATATCAATGCTTATGCAATTTGTGTTTCGTTCAAAATATGATTGAACTTGAGCCAAAAATTAAAAATTTATGCTATCAGTATGCCCTGAAAAAATTTCATAATTTCAAACAAATTTCTTGAGGTGCCACAATATTACTGAATTTCGAAGATTTACCACTAGGGTTTTTTCCCAGGATTTCCCGTCCCGGGAATTTCAATTATTTTATTTCCCGTTTTCCCGGGAATTTTCTTGCGGGATCCCGGGAAATAAAAAATTTCTCATAATTTCAGAAAATAGCTATTTATACTTTGAAATTTAGTTTTCTATTCTCTAAAAATTAGCATTTGTGAATGGGTTGTGGATTAGATCAATTACAAGAAGTGAGTACATGTATTTAAATCAATGTCTCCTGATGCAATAAATCTACTAAAAGCAGAATGGGCAGTGCAACAGTTGATAATTAGTGAAATTTAGTGAAGTGAAGAGTTAATAAAGAACATTAATTCAAAATAAGATGCAGGCAGTAAAGTTTCATTGTCCATGAACAAGTCTTAAAAATAGGAGATACCTAAACATATCGCTACTTTATTGCAACATAGTCATAACTACAAAAACAAACGATCTTGGCAAAATGCGATTAAAGTTTTCAAAATGTACCAATTTAAAGATATATTTTGATATAACTTCGGTTCAGTTTGAGATATAATACGAGAAGGTATGAAGGAAAACTTTGCTAAAGTTACTTAAAATATTGAGATATGACTATGATGCAAGGAAGGAGCGATATGTTTATAAGGTGATAAACACAAATTTTCAATTTCAATTTGTGTTGTTTTATATACGGGAAACCGAAAAAATAACATTTTGGAAACTCGTGTAAGATACTTCAACATACAACTTGAAAAACACATTGTCCTAAAGTATACAGATGGACATATTGAAATGAAAAGGTTTGTAAGAAGCAGTCTGTTGACATACATTTGACTGATTAGACGTTGTTTATTAAAAAGAAAAAATTGCTTCTGATTGTGAATCCGAAGCATGCTACAACGGTGCACTTTTAACTATTTGTCCAACCTCGGTAAAAAATGAACGAAAATTTTCGGAAACATGATAATTAGTAAGTTAAATCAGGAATATACTTTTTGACGACTTACTAAGCGCTTTGAGTGTGTCAGAAAGTTATTTCCTAAATCGTTAAAAAATGTTATATATTTCTTTAAAATAATTAGTATTGTGGTTATTTTGTTGAACTATTTGTGGTTTTTAATCCAAATTTTTAATATTTAATTTAATATTTAATAAGCTTAAGTTCATTAAATTTTAAAATTCCTTTCTTCATAAAAATAATTTAATGAAAATGAAATTTAATTTCTTTAAAATATTTTATCTATTTTATTAATTAACTTTTTGATCTCATAGCTTGAGTACCTTAATTTTTATTTTGTTTTTAATGTTGTCTTATAATTTAAATTGTTATGTTTATGTTATCTTTTTATCTTGTATCCACAGCATTATAATACTGAATAAAAGCATAATTATAGGGAATAAAGGGATGAGGTGATAATAATTCAAGTTCCTATTTCAATCTTCAATAAATTTTTTAGTATTGAACCATTTCTTTTATTTTCTTTGTAAACAAGTTCCCTTACGTTTTTTTATAAAAGTTATTTTCATGAATTAATAACAAAATTTACTTTGTATTATTTATATGGAGCGGGATCCCGGGATCCCGGGAAATTAAAAAAATTTTCCCGCTTTCCCGGGAATCGAAAAAGTCCGGGAAAAAAAAAACTCTATTTACCACCAAAATCACACATATTTTCCAGTTTTTCGTTTTCTTAATTATATAATTATATTTCTTTTATTATATAATTTTATTTCTTTTATACAACTTTGACGCGTACAAAAGATAGTAACTGTCCGTTATTTGGAGTTGGAGTACCATTCAATGAAAATGTTTTACCCACATATGGTGATATATTGAGGCAGTATATATTTACATGTAACTAATTGAAATTGGAAGGTCAGTTTAAGGAACCTACGTTTTCAGAAGTAGTATAAATTATCGTCCCTTCTCTTGAAACTCTTTGGAAGAAAGCATCCATACCAATAATATCTACTGAACGCATTATTGAAAGAATCCGTGACTACCACTGTAAATTCAGAAATCTTATGAAACCTTTCAAACAACGATTCAATATTCCCAGTTTTATAAAGAAAACCGAAGAATTTAAAGATAAATCGAAACTTTTGTTCGACATTGCTTCATGCAAATGTAAAAATTGCGAAAAGTGCATTTGCGAAAAGAACAAAAAAGTTCCTGTGACGGAAAGATTGTTTCTACTAGACCAAAGAACTGCAAGAAAAATGATGATAGGAAATATTGATAACAAAACGACAAAAAAGCTCCAAGAACGGGAAAAAAGAAAATTCCACTGTCGTTGAATATGTCTATGTTTAGTTTAATAGTTCTAAATAAAAATTATAAGAGTTAGGCTAGAGCTTACCTTTAGTTTAGTTTAGTTTAATAGTTCTAAATAAAATTTATAAGAGTTAGGCTAGAGCTTACCTTCCGTAAATGAAATATAAACTACATTTTAATTAAATGTGATTTTCCTTATTTTTACCAAATTTGGATCCCTTTGTGGCACCTTAAAAGACGTCGACACTGTCCTAATTTTTTGCTGTGGTCCTTTTCATAGCTTTGAGTACTTATTTTTGGCTCAAGTTAACCTGTATGTGATATCGACAAGTAATTAAAACAATTAATACAATATATCAATTAACCTCATTTTATGAAACAATCAAGGGCGTTGTGGCAACTTAAAAAATCGACAAAATTTCAAAAAAAATTAAACACTATCTACTGGTACACAGAAGCCACTTTTGCGCTCCCAAGCTCATTGATATCAAAAAAAATTTTTTTCGCTCACCCTTATATTCATCTAGTTGGGACCATTCCGTGCGTACAAAAGAAGCCATCGCCGCAGTTGACGCGAGTGTGACAGAGGACTCGTATTTAGCGATCCCACGCTGTTCTCAGCCACTCGGTCTTCGCCCGTCAACTACTTCGAAAAAGTTGAGGATTGATCTTGCCCATCATCCATATAAGATCCAACTGGATCTTTTGCTAACAAGGATTCGTTTAAATGTGCTACTTTCCCATTTCATACTATTTATAAACTGAAATTTATTGTTGAAGGGATAAGCTTTTCCTATTCTATATATTTTGTAATTATGGGATTTTTTTGTTATTATACGTATAAAAATCTTTATTCTAACATAAGCGTGTACATCGCAGATCATATGTTCGTTATTCCTTATCAAGCTTACGTATAAATAGGAACTCTTACGTAAATGTGACGTTACGTTGCTGATGAACCAGATAAAATTAACATGCCAGCTATTAAAAATTTTTATCTTTTTACGTTTATAGATAAAGCTAGCGTTTCATCGACCTAGACGACGTTTGTTTTATATTTTTATAAATATCAAAAGCTAAAATTAACAAATTATATACATACGTACATTAGACCGACTCACCTTAAATGGGCAAATAAAAAAGTTAATGCTGTACCCCCTGAAAATAAACTTTGAAATTTTTTATGATGATTCCCAAAATATTTTGGCTCTAGCGATAACCTCCCGTGAGCTAAGCCGCGTCAAAAAACGGTCCAAAAATGGAATTTTTCTTGAATATAAATGTCGGTAAATTTGTTTTTGTCCAATGGGCTGCCAAATATAATAGGTTTTTATAAATTCTTTGATTGTGCATTAAAACATTTTAAAAATCT
The DNA here is from genome assembly GCA_963931875.1 of Pollenia griseotomentosa. Taxonomy (NCBI): domain Eukaryota; kingdom Metazoa; phylum Arthropoda; class Insecta; order Diptera; family Polleniidae; genus Pollenia; species Pollenia griseotomentosa. The sequence continues at coordinate 80,946,982 of OZ007563.1, forward strand.
AACCTTAGACTTGAGATAGCGAGATATTTTTGTCAGTTTTTTATGCTTTTCAATTCGATTGAAATGAACATTAAAATAACTTTACCATTTTTGGTTCGATTTTCATTTTCAATACGTCTTTGGAAAGGTGTTGGCCACCGCTTGGGATTTTAGTTAAAAATGAACACTTAACTGCACTGTCTTACTTTTTATAACATTCACTTAGATATCATTAAAAACTCATTTTATAACCGCAAACATCATATATTTGTCCAGGAAACACGTTTTATTAATATATATAGCTACTTTTAAATTAACCCGTTCATCACCAACATTTTTTAGAGGACATTTAAAAAAACATTGTGAAAAAAATGTAAGTCCAGTTGTTACTTACAAATCACAAATATTTGTTTGAAAAAATCAGATTTTTTTTTTCAAAAAACGAAATTCAAAATAAATAAGATTTCCGTATGACGTGCTAAATTCCCAATTTATCATATTTGATAAATACACTGAAATTTATTGTTGATGGAATGCCAGCTTCTATGTGCATTTCACTGGTTGCTTAGGCCAGCTCATCAGGAAACCTTTTCCTAAGATTTTAGAAAAGCTAAATATATTATACAAATAAAACCCTAAAGCGAATAAAAATTTTAAACACTCAAAGTCTTACTTGTATCAATATCAAAGCTTAAACAAAACACCAACAATAAATAGTTTGAATATGCAAATTTGTTTGTAGGTCCTGTTTTAAACAAAAAACGTTTTGATCCGGCAAATTTTTTGTTTGAATTGAAAAAATAATTTTTTCTGTGTAAAAAAATTATATAACTGCACAAGGCACATTTAACAAGGTATGCACTGGCGAATTCAAATGAATTCGCTGTTTTTCAGAGTATCCTTGTCATTCGCAAAATACTGAGCGATATGTGCAAGTTTTTAGCCAATCGTTTTTGGCAGTTGTTATGAAAAATCGGCCATGTGTCTCGCAAGCAATACACTGAACTAAATTCGCAAAAAGATTTTTTGTAAGATATTTTTTTTAAAATTCAGTTTAATTTTACTTGTTAACTCGTTTGCTATCATGTTGTGATTTGTTTAATTTTAATACTTTTAAATTGTTTTTTTTTTCAATTTTTATTATTCTTTTTACTTGTTTTTATTTTAATATACTCCTAAAAATGTTGGTCATGAACGGGCTATTTAGATAGTAGTGTTTCCTGCACAATGATATATGCTTTTTGCGGTTATAAAATGGGGTTTTAGTGATTGCTAAGTGAGTGTAATAAAAACTCAGTTAAGGGTTTATTTTTGACTAAACTGTCAATTTAAATTTTAAATGTTTTAATGCAGAATTGAAGAATTCCTAAATATCTATTATATTTGGCCACCCGTTGGACAAAAAAATATTAACCGAACTTTTTATTCTTGAAAAATACAACTTTTGGACCCTTTTATGACGCGGTTAGTTCGCGGGAGATTATCGCTAAAGCCAAAATATTTTGGGAGTATTTTTAGGGGGGTACATCAACAATTTTTTTTTTTTTTGAGTCCGTTTAATGTACATGCATTAATTTTGACAGGTTAAACAGTTTTCTTTTTACAGATTTCAACACGTTAACAATATTTTAGTAGCTACGAACCATTGAAGTCGACCGCAATGTTTACACATCCGCAAAATTTACGTATGAGTTTTTTTTACATAAGACCACTGTTAACAGGAACTGGAAGAAAGTAGCTATTTTGATTTAAAAAAACTTAAACTGGTAACACTGCATACATAAGTCGTTAATAACTTTAAAGCTTCCTTTGTTATAGATACTTATTTTAAATAAACAAATTTCTTTAAATTACAAATTCATCTCACTTAACCACGTCCACTTCATGATGACAGTTTCTGATCATAATTTATAACGTTAATAGCAAAAAAAAGTCGAACTTTTATGGGAAATAAATAAATTTTTCGCAAAGCAAAAGCTTTAGGATGAGCTCTACAGCAAAACATATTTAAATAATATAAAAGTATTTAAGTTTATATGAATACATATACATCCATACATACCCATGTTTTAAGCTGAATATGTGTAAATGTGTGCCTTTTAAAGAAACATCTGTTTGAGTGTGAGTTTTAATATTTTTCGTAGACAATAAATCAGAAGCATATTTTCCATATTCGTATTATCTTTATGTGCATGTATGTGTTTTGTTTGTATTCTATGGAGTTTTTAAAGAAACTTTTTTTTAATTTTTTTGTTCACTTTTAGTTTCTGTAGTTTATTGTACTGCACGTGACTCATTTCTGTTTTTTTTTTTTTTTAGTTTTTTGTAGATGTTTTTGTATAAAACAAATTTTTCATTAATACAAGTGAAAACGGATTTGGGTAAAAATAAAAAGGAGGGAATATGGTACTTAAATAATTTCTTATGAAAATTTTGTTTGTTTGTATATGATATCGTTAGCACTCAATCAAAGGCAGCCTTTGATATCACTATGCCACAAAAAAATTAACCTCAAAAATTAAATATTTTCTGAGCTAAATTGGGGCAGCTGAACACGATTGTGGCATTCACTTATCTACCTCAAGAAGCGTTTTCGGGATTAATTAAAAATTTAATCACGTGAATTAAACGTTTCATTCATTTGAATAAACGTTTAATTCATTTGATTACATTTTTATTTAAAACTGATTTTATTTTTGATTAATTCTTTAATTGGTGAAACATTTTTTCTGTGTATAAGCGAAAATCTTGGCTTTCTGCAGTTGTTTTAGATATTTCTGAATTGTACAAGATTTACACTTTTGCATAGATATGTCTTTTCTCTTTCAGCCCATATGCTGTGTCGATCGCTGTTAAAAATTGTGGCTTATATTAGACACAAAAAAAGGGGTAATTTACGAGGATTTAAATTAATTAAAATGTTAAAATAGAGAAACGAAGGAAAGGTTTGTTTGGAGTAATGGTACCTTGCACCATTATTGTGATTGTTGGCAGGAGGGTTCCTGTTCTCTGGGGATTTTTAAATAAAAACCAACGGCAACTAACTTTAATTAAGGTTACTTACATAGTACTTTATTTAGGTATACTTATGTTTTTGGTTTGTAGAATGAAGGATGCCTGGTTGGTTTGGTATCTCAAGAGAAACTGAACTGACTACAAAAATACGAATTAACTTACTCAAACGCGGCAAAATTGGAAATAATTCACAATAGGCTAACTCAGAGCTGGAAACATTGATACAATCCTGTTTTACTTTAAACAATATTTTATCATTACAAACATGAAACTGCATTAAAACCGTATATGGAAAGAGATGCTTCATTAGTTTCGGAATATGTTCGTATAAACAAGCTATTTTTAAATCCTGCAAAAACGAAGCTTATAAGATTTAAGCCACACTTTGGTTTTAGTGATGATTTTGGTATTTTTGTTGACGGAAATAAAGTTCGAGAGGTTTCTTCTGTTGAATATTTGGGTGTATGTTTTCAGGGAAATCTTATGTGGGATCAGCATATTAGGAATCTTAAGGTAAAACTTTCTCCTGCGTTAGGTTTAATGTATAAGTTTAGAAGCAAGTTTGATAAAAAAAACTAATTTTTAATTTATTAGGCTTTGATTCAAAGCCATTGTAATAACCTTGCAAAAAAAAAAACTAATAAAGATTTTGTTATTCGTGCTTAATTCCCAGTTTTTATTATTGATAAAAACACTTGAAATTTATTGTTGATGGGATAAGCTATTCCTATGCGCATTTCACTGGTTGCTTAGGCCAGATCATCAGGAAACTTCGTCCTAAAGATTTTAGAAAAACTAAAGATATTAAACCAATTAAAACTGTTAAGCGTATAAGACTTATAGCAACAGTTCTACTTGTAATAATATCAAAGTTTAAACAAAACACATCAACAATAAACAGTGCGTTTATCTCATCTTACATTCCCCACTACAAGTGCACGGCCTAAAAAAACACTTTATTGACAACATCTTTTGTAAGTTGTTGTTGTTTTTATTTTGTTTTTCTTAACCTACTAACAACTACAATTAATGTTGAGAGAATTTCAACTAATTGTAGTGGGGAATACGCTTAACAGTTTTATTTGGTTTAATATCTTTAGTTTTTCTAAAATCTTTAGGACGAAGTTTCCTGATGATCTGGCCTAAGCAACCAGTGAAATGCGCATAGGAATAGCTTATCCCATCAACAATAAATTTCAAGTGTTTTTATCAATAATAAAAACTGGGAATTAAGCACGAATAACAAAATCTTTTGAAATTAAAATTTTGTATTCCCAAAAATTTAAATTACTTTTTGATAAAAAAAACTAATTTTAATTCGCTTCAGAGAATGCGAAAAAATTTCCAACCAAATTTTTTAAATATAAATTGAATTTTGGGTGAATATATGAGTGATCACCAAATAAGTTTATTTTTCCATTTGAACGTATATTTACGAAGATATAATCGATTTGAATATACGGTCTTTATAAGTTCTAGTTATTACTGTACATGTTTAAATGTCTTAATTATATTGGGCAAAATACCATACAATTTACACAAAATCCGGATACTTTTAATGCAAGAAATCGTGATAATTTAAGAATAATCTTTTGCCAATCTGAAACAACTAAACAACGAGTTGAACACTCTGGTAGTAGAGACTATAACAACTTGCCATATAATATTAAGCAAGCCTCCAGCCTATCGCAGTTTAAATCTAACTTAAAAATGTTTTTATCTCAACATATTTATGAGCTTCTGATATAACGTTTATTGGTATGTTTGAAATACATGAAAATTTGTAAATTAACTGCCTATTTCACGATGTCACTCGAACGTTTACGTTCGCACAAATAACATATAAAACAAAAACAAATTTTTGAATTTTGTTTTTGTTTTATATGTTATTTGTGCGAACGTAAACGTTCGAGTGACATCGTGAAATAGGCAGTAAAATTTATTATAAATATATTGAAACACTTTTGTTAAAATTTTGCCAACCAGCCTCTATAATGCCAATCTGGCGCTGAGGTGAAATTGTAATATTGTGAGCTACAGAACTTTAAACTTGAAAAAAATATGATGCAAAGCATAACTGAAAACGAATGCGTTGACAAAGCATCACAAATAAAAACAATGCACAAATTTTGCAACCTCTGTGCAGTGAAGACGGTAACTATTCCATAATGATCTCAAGGCATTGCTTTTAGAAAAGTTTTCTATGAATTCTGTCTTTCAGTGTTGCATTGCAACCCCAAGTTTATGAAGTCAGTCACTGTTCCGCTTCTGCTGTTTTAATAACTTTTGAGATTTCTAAATTAAATTAAACTATGTAAGTATTCACTAAATAACTCTTAGTTTGCTGTGTTCTGTCTACATTATTAAAAAAAGTGTCCGAAGAAAGTTGACCAAAACCTTTTTGAAATCTTATAACTTTTATTTTCGGTACTTAGCCAGATTTGTCAATAAGCCTTGGACTCGAAATGTATTTTTTTCTACGTGTTTTGTAAAATAACCTAAATTTGGTAAGGACATGGAGGAAATATTTGTCATTCGTTGAGCCAATTGAATGGTCGCTCCATTCCAATTGATCATATGACTGATTATTATATCTGCATAACCAAAGTGCACTGCGGAAAAAATTGCTATGTTATTTATCTAGATATAAATCTAATGATCTCCACTCGCAAAGCTTAAACCTCCAGCATTAAATGTAACAAACGATAATGAAGAAGGAGACTTAGATATCAGTTTTAATTCTATAGGTAATACGAAAAGTAAACTATGAATCAAAGCGCACTTAATGATTTACATCGTGACCTTAACTTGTCAAAAGAAAACTCGAAATTACTCGATTCGTGTTTGAAAGAAACAATTTTTGGGCACAGAGACTCGCTTTTTTTTACTACTGCAATCGCTCCAACATCTTTTCAGAAAGTAGTAAGTGAGTTTTAAGGAAACAACAGAAGCCATAACGATAGATACCTTATTCCAAATATAATGGCCAACTTTTATATCAAAGGTGTATATCAAATAAATAAAAAAAATCAGTAGTATTTGAAGTCTAAATTGTTTTCTGTTATTACAGGAACACACATGTCATTGAAAATATGTTTTCTTTAACACTATTAAGACTTGTTTAATTATGACGAACAAGGTCAAAGATTTCACCGAGGTCTTGCATTAATGGAAAAGCATTGTCGGCGCCATTGGTATCTGACCATAGCTAAATACTGCTGGATGCAAATTCGAGAAACGTCATCGCAACATAAAATGATAAATCGATGAGGAAAAATATAAAATTTTTGACCAAAAATAGAATTATGTGAACAAATTAAATTGTCTCTTAACATTTAATCCTTATTAAATCAATATAACCAAGAAACAAAATATTTTTAATTGAGAATTTAAATTTGGATGTTTTTGCTAATTATATTGCAACTTTCTTATTTTTTGTCAGATGATAACCATTTCGATACAAATATGTTTGGAGCAAAATTGTCTTTAAGATATGGGTATAAAATGGAAAAAAATTTTAATTTGAAAAAAAAAACGTAGAAAAAAATAAATTTTTTCCAATCTTAAGACATGTAACTCAGTGAATTTTTGTATAAACACAATAAACACAATATAAATATTGGCAGAAAGAGGATAAATATATCTTTGCAACAGTGTTAAATTTGCGTAATTGAAAAAATCATTTCTCAAGATTTTTAAAAAAACTGGGTTTTCGGCTTGATTTATCTAAGAAAACATCTCATTTTTGAGGTTATAGCAAAAAGTAAAAAAATTGTGAATCAGTGTATTTTACCACTTGAGGTTTCCAAACGAAGCAATTTAAATAAACTAAAATTAGGTATAATATAATTATTTCACTGAATCTTAAACATATAATTTTTAACGGGTTTTTTAAGCCTGATTGACCTAAAATTATAAAAGATAACAAACAAATTTCTCCACTTACAATCGCCATAACGAAAACAATATAAATATGACTTGCGATAGAATATGCTCCAAGTCGGAGCCTTTTAGATTATTATGTAGGCAATCTAATAACCCATCTATTTCTAGTCTATAAAATTAAGTTTGTCACTTGTTTTAGCAATCCCTATATAAACATTGTTACCCCTCTGAAAAAAAATAAAGCTTGACATGTTTTATGATGATTCCCAAAATATTTTGGTTCTAGCGTTGACCATCCGTGAGCTGGACAATTTTTAAAAAAGGTATTTTTTCAGTTTTTCGAATAAATAAAAAAATAAAAAATTGTATATTTAAATCTTAAATTTATCTCACAGTATCCAGGGTTTTAAAACGGATCTTTTGCTTATCACCAGATTTTTATAATTGAAAAATGAAAAAATTTGATACCCATATTGCCTATATTTACAAAAAGATATAATATATCGCGATTTACGCGTTTTATGTGAATAATTACAAAAAAAAAAAAATTATCATTATTTTAATACAGATTTAACTTGAAAAGCAGAACATTGTTTCCACATACGTAGAATTTGTACGAAAACCCGAAAATATGTATTTAGTTAAATACCTCAATTAGTAGGACGCAAGTGGTTAAGTTGTATATACCATTGGATGCTGCTTCAAAAACTCTTTCCCATGATATCAAATTTTATTTATGTACGTCGTCTTGGAGCAAAATACAAAAAAATCGAAAAACTGAAAAAAGAGCTGTTTTAAAAATGGCCCAGCTCACGGATGGTCAACGCTAGAACATCAAATTTTTACTATTTTTTTTAATATGTTGCCAGATTTTAATAAAAACTCAATCCCTGAAGAAGTTGGAAAGAATACCAACGAAACGTCGGATTTTATTGAGTTCGAAATAAATAATCTTTTATTTGTAGTAAATTAATGACCTTGAAAGCCTGCATATAGGAAACTAAATAAACTATTTAGAGTAAGCAAAAAAGGTCGATCAACACTTATAATTATAGAGCCAAAATATTTTGGGAATCATTATAAAACTTATCAAGCTTTATTTTCAGAGGAGTAACAAAATCTCTTTTTCCAGCTCCATACAAGTTGAGTCTGTCTAATAAACATATCCTATTAAATATACTCATGCCCGTTTAAAATATTTTATAATAGAGTGAAATAAGTCAGAGGTTTTTGTAATTAATTTCCCTTTGAAAAATTATTTTTGAAATTAAGATTGTCTGAACTTTAATAGCAACACACAAAAATTTTCCAGACTTCTGTCCATTGTTTTTTGGTAAGGTGTGGTGATTACAGTGACATTAAAGATTTGCAAAATGTTTCTGTATTATTCGCTCAATATTTCAAGAACGACCTTAAAATAATTTCTGGAATTTCAATCTACAAAAAAATCGCTTACATTTGAGTAGAGCCACATTGATGAGTTTACCAGGATATCTTAATTTAATTGCAAGGATGTGCAAAATTATGTCTTTGTAGATTAGTCCTTTGAAAAATCGAATTATTATTATAGCACCAAAAATGTTTCTCTTCACATAAAAATAAAATATTTCTATGTGAATACAAGGAAAATGTTCAAGGATATAAGTGCCACTAACAACACAAAAACTGTCTGAATTATTTGTACAACGTCTTTTCTTCGCAGTCAATTATATTATTAATGATAAATTTAACGTAAAAACCGAGTTATTTTGGATGGAGTTAAATAAAGGAATATCAAAAGTATTTAATAAATGAATTCTTATTCGTACTCAGCGGACAAAAAAAAATAAAGATCAGTTTTTTCAATTTCAGACCATATACATTAAAAAGTTAAAAGGACTAAACAAAAGACACAGTTTCTTGCAATAACAGTAACATATCCTGATATACTTAATAATTTGACTGTACTCAGCTGAAAGAGATTTTTGTGTAGACTTATAATCCAGAAGCAATTTTAATGTTTGGAGGACCTTTCGCAAAATACAGGCCGAATAATACAAAAAATGGTATAAATTATGCAAATAACACTAGAGCTGCCAGGGACATACGTATGATGTCATCGTCATTAGCTGATTAAAGTACAAAAGGATGATCTATTTTTATTTCAGAAAATTTTAAAGAGCTCTATTTCGTTGTGCTGTGTAAAACAATTTTGGCCACCACGGCGTCGATTGTTTCTGCCCTATCAGCATAAGCCAGTGACTTAACGTAACACCTTTACAAAGAAATGGTCGAGAGGTGTAAAATCGGCCGACCATAGAGGTCGCTTGACAAGTCCATTTCTCGAAATCAATTTTTGATTTAAATATTTGGATGGTTGCGGTCGCCGTTTGACACGTATCGCCATCCTGTTGAATCCACAACTCACCCGAATTAATGTCGGTCATTGTAAGGGAGCCCAAGCCTTTGGGCATGCCTCCCAATAGGCCAGTGCCCAGTTATAACCGCAATTAGGTTTCTGAGGTGTTGTCTGGACAGCTGTTATGCCTGCCGACTCCTTTTTTTACCTATGATGGGCCAGATTTTCATGGTTCCCCACAGGTAGTTTTATCAAACCACTTCTGGCTGGCAATAAGAAGAAACTTCTGGCTGGCAAGAAGTTGGCTACTTCTTGGGATTGAAACACCTATACTACATGTTTAGCCGTCTTGTTTTAAGGTGGTACCTGCACAAGGCAACGAGTCCGCCATACAATTTCCATATGTGTCCCTTAGCAAAAAATTATTGAAAACTTGAAGTTTTCATTAAAATCGATTCTCCATACAAATTTTTGTTTAATGAACACTTCAAGTTCAAATTAATTTTTCTGCATAAGACCAATTTTTGTTGAAATAATTTGTTCAAAATATTACTTGTTCATAATTTAACTTTGATAAATTTTATTATTTCAATTGAATATGTTTTGTATTTTTTGTTTTTTAAAATTTTTTCTAAAAAATAAAATTTTCTTTATTCCTGAATTTGAATCAGCAAATAAAAGTCGTATTTTGTTAAAAATTTTATTCAAAATTTTATTCTTTGAGCCTCCTTCGTGTGTTTTTATGAGCATCATAACGAAAGAATTCATCATTACCAAATCCTTTTCAGTTTTTCAAAAAAGTACTACACTTGCCAAATAAAGTACTATTGTACCAGTATTTTATTCCTGACGTGTGGTTTTATATATTCTTATGTTTATTTATTATTTATGTATATAACGTATGAGCATATCTAAAAGAACAATAAAAAAGTTTATGCATACATATTCAATCTTACTAACACTCTAAATTCTATGTGCAACTCTTTCTTCCTTTCCCCTTTTACTTACTGACAGTCCACCAAACCGTACTTATTTTAATCGGAATTTTTTTATGTATATTTTGTATATTTTTCAGTGCTAATAGTTTCGTGAGTTTGTTTAGGGTCAATATAAATTTAAAAACATGTATATTAATATATACATCCACACACACACACACACAAAAACTAATACAAATACTCTTAAGTCCATTCCCTTAAATAACCGTCTGTCTACACCCAACAAACACAAAAGTTTAATTTCACATTGAAATTGATTTGACATTAAACTCTTTATCTCTAGACTACGTGCAAAAGCTCATATTTGTAAAATAAAATAATTTTTTTTTTATATACAGTAAAAACTAGATAATTCAGATAATTAATTTCAGACCCTAATCCGGATTAAAAAATTTCTTTTGCATCAAAAATGCTTTTAAAACACATTACGAATGATAAATTATATTTATTAATTATTAGAATAAATAATTACATATATCTACATCTGCAATTTTAGCTTTATCTGAAAGAGATAAAGTATTGTGTGGTCTCTTTACTGAAGGCATCTTGCACAAACACTGAACTTCAAAAGAACTAATAAATGTAACGCTACTTTTTATATTTTAGAAAAAAAAAACATGGAATTGCGTAGGAAAATATTTGGTTTTTGCAGCAAAAAAAGTGAAAAACTATGTTTTTGGAGTAACAATTAATAGAGGTTAACACTACACAACCGTTTGTATACAATCCGGATCATAAAGTTGCAATCAAGCCGGATTACAGAGAACACAACTTAATGAAAAACGATGTCCGGATAACCGAATAATCACGATTAGCTAGATTCGGATTATCAAGTTTTTACTGTATTATTCAATTTAGAAATACTTTTCAATGTAGAAATACTGGATAGAATTAGGAATATAACATTGGATAATATTGAGAAGTTAATTTCTCTTGATGTAGTTTCATTGTTTCCAAGTGTAACAGTAGACTAGTTATAAATATAGTTGAGGAGAAATGGAATATAATAAGGGAACATACGAATATAGAAAAAGATTAATTCTTACGTAATCTTAAATTTTGTATAATAGATAGTATATATTTTCAATTAACCCATTAGAGTTCAAACCAAAACTGGCCATAATTTTTAAATTTCAACTTTATTTATTGATTAAAATAAGTATTAAAAAAACATAAAATGGAAAATATGAAAAAAAAATTTTTTTTAACTGAGTTTTTGGGGTGTACTCAACTGAGTACACTGAACTCTTACATATGAAAATTTTCAGAAAATTGTTTTCAGTGCAAAGTGTTTTTAAGAACTTTTTATTCTGCCAACAAACTCTTAAATATCAAAAAATGTACCGCAAATGGTTTTGTAGTTTATTAGGATAGTGTCCAGCCCCAACTTGAGATTCATCTGCAAACATTGACCCAGACGTTACTCTAAATATCAAAGATCAACATAAAGATTGCATCTAGTAAAAAGCTATAAAAAACACCAACAAATGCTTAACAACACATGAAGCAAACGGATAAAAAGATTCCAAATGCGATTTTCCGGAGTACAAATCTAACTGGCAGCAAAAGCTTATAGCAATAGCCGCGTTTTTGAAGCCGAATCGAACGGGCTTTCCTCGAATGTATTGCTTAGCGGGATGGTATCCAGAATATTTAAGTATTGACTCGTCTTTAGGAATATTTTGGCCACCGCTAATCATTTCATTCGAAGAAAGCCAAGTCGAGTCGACTTCAACAATTGAAGGCTTTAAGATCAAAGACATTCGGATCAAAGATTTTTTAAATATTTCTTCACACACACTATTTCATCTTTTACAAATTTCCGAGTTCTGCTGAGGGGTTGAGCTCTGCGATGGAAAGTATTTGCGCCAAATATGAATTATTTGCTTTGCAAAGTCTTGCCGAGTTTTCGTTGGTGCCAACTGTTCATTATCACTATCGTCACTGACGTCGTTGTCGATAATTTCAACATTTACGAAAACTTTAATAGTGCCAGGTTTGTCTTTTGATAGGCTTGAAACCGTTATATTTTCCTAAACACCTCTTCACCACATGATATGCTATCAACAGCTTCTTGAAGGCTTTTGAATCACTTTTGGGATGTAAAATGTTATCCACTCATAGTTAAAATCTAACAAAAAAAACATTTTTTACCTATGCATGTTGTCAGTGTACTCAAACGAGTACAGTCAAATTTATACTGCTCTAAGTTTATTGTTTTTTTATGTAAGTAATTTCTTTTTTGTCTGTGAGTTATTTTGATACGATTTTCATTATAATAATTCAAAATTACCAAAAAAAAAATTCAATATTGCTTTCAATATTATTTAAATAGTGTTCATACCTTCACACTGCTTTTGTAATACAAATCAGACTTATTCTTTTGTACAGAAAAATTAAAAAGAAACACAAATTCTTTTTTAGCTGCTGTTGGTATTATTGTTGTAAACAGAAATAATGGTACATTGATTAAAAATTCTTTGTTGTTGCTTAGAAACTTGTAAAATCCCAGCTGTACTCATTTAAGTACAGAGACTTCTAATGGGTTAAATAATCATGTATATAGTCAAATGAAAGGACTTCCTATGGGCTCGCCAGCTTCCCCAATTGTAGCAGATATAGTTATGGAATAACTACTAGACATATGTGTTGAAAAATAAATTATAAAACCGAAGATACTGATAATGTATGTTGATGATTTATTTTGTATAATTCAGAAATCACACACAGAAAAAAATAGCAATCTTAAATTAACATGGCGAAATGTTGATTGCGAATCATAGTAAATTTCTGCAAAAGTATGCCCTTTATTTTAATTTATTATTACTTCATATTAATTTTAAATGAAAAATATTAAAATAACCTTATATCACCTTTATTTAATATTATTACCTGTTAAAATAACATTGTTCAATGTTGAAACAATAAAAACCTGTTTTACTTGTTTTGTATAGAAACATACAATTTTTTTATTTTCATGTTTAAAATATGTTATAAAATGAATACAATTCCCATATTCTTTTAGTAAAAATTATTTAGTTAAATAGTTAATCAAGTTTTCAAAGTAGAATGAAGACGAAAACCATATCGGGCCATTCTGCTGATGCTTCTGTGAACAAAGGGAAATAAAAATAAGTGAAACATGTGTTAAATGGGTTAGTGTTTTGTATTATCCTTAAATAAATGCATATGTTGTCTCAGAATCTATTTCTCACTGTTATATCACACTCAAATCAAATTGATTCTACATGAAATTCACGTTGTTTCAACTTGAAATAACTTTCATTCAACGTGATTCGGATTGTTATTTCAATTTAAATGACCTTTTGCTCTAACTTTACTGCAATGTTAAATTAAAATTAATTATAATTATTTTAAAAGAAAAAAATGTTGTTCGCAAGTTATTGTAAAATCATGTCAAATTAACATGAAGTAACAATGAAGCAAAATCACTACCGAAAACGGTCAAAGCAACCTGGTTTTCGATGATTTTACCTTGATTTTTTTCTGTGTGCAGGAATAGAACATATGTTAGATATGTTAAATAGTATAACAGAACAGAGAATTTGTAAATCTGTAACATATATACCGAAATTTTCAGTAAGATTGGAAAATCAAATATATATATTATAGTAAAATATATAAAATAGCTCATAAATCATTTAACACAGTAGGTAAACTATTTACTAAAATGAAAGACAAAATAAGGAGGATGGAAATGTCAAATATTTTTTATAAAATATCTTGTAAGGGTAATGATAGTGCACAGCGTAATAAGGTATTCATAGGTGCAACGAAAACTAAACTAAAAACTAGGATAGGAGGACATAAGTCAGATCAAAAATATAAACACATTTCATCACAAAAAACAGCTTTATCATCCCATTGTGCTAATCTAAACCATTATCCAGATTTTGAAATTACAACAGTTTTAAACACTGAAAATTATTATAAACGTAGATTTATGTTAGAAATGTTACAAATCATAAATGTACCAATGTCGAGAATTAATTTTAATTTTAATTTTAGTTTAATTTTAAATTTAAGTTTAAAATGTACTTATATTGTAATAGATCCAGTTTGATTTGGAAAATATTTTTGTATTCAATTGAAAAATTTTTTAATTTATCATTTTATATGTATATATAGAAAATAAAAAAACCCTGAAGAAGGCACTCAATGAAGTGCCGAAACATTGGTTAAAATAAACGTTTAAAGTTTTTTATATAAAATTAAAAAAAGACTTCAAGACTTAAAGGTCGAATAAAATACATATAATACTTTTTTATAACAAAAAAATAAAATTCAATAAATCACTTTTACTTCTGAGGAACAAATGAAATTCACGAAATAACTTTTATTTTCTAGGCAAAAAATTTAACTTAAAAATAGTTTTTATTTCCTAAGGAATATTTCGTTAGTTAAAATGCAAAAAGCGTAACTAACTAAAAACTCAAAAACAAGTTTTTGATTGATTATTATGAATGCATTAAACAACATGTCTTGAAAAAATTTTACGCTTCTGGAATCAAAAATTACGCTTTTATTAGCAAAAACCAAAGAAACGTAACTAGAAATATGTTTATTTGATAACTGCAAAACAACGTAATTACACTTTTTTTCTAACAAAATATAATGAAATGGTTTCCTTTGAAAATTGTTGGAAGAATCCCATGGAAAACAATTAACAAAAAAACTTAACAATTCATGTTTTTCTGACTTGTTTATAGTTTTCACTTTAGAAAGTTTTTTGTTTTTCCTGTAAAATTATATTTTTGTTAGTAACGCCTTTTTGGATTTTAGCTAACGATTTCAAACTCAATAATTGGTTAATTTCAGTTTTTTGATACAACTTAAAAAAAAAAAAATGAATGCATTTTAACGAAGTGCATGTAACAAGGGTTTTCTTGGGTTATTCCTTTGCACGTAGCAATTCTCTTTTAGTTTAATTTTATAATCGTTATTTGCTGACCCTGATTAAAAAACATTATTTGCTAAAAGAAACTGTCAGCTAAATATTTGTCACCATCGTTGCTGCTGAAGGAAGAAATGGCATTCTCTACTTCCTTAAATTCTCGGCAAAACAAAATCTTAATTTTTATTTCCAGGATTCTCTTGACTCTTCGTATAATTATAACTTCTTTTCTTTCCTGTGTAATTTTTTTTTTATTCGCATAAAAAATTTGTATTATGAACCCTTAAATCACCCTTGTGTGAAAAACCATACAAAAGGAATAATCTTTACACGATAAACAAAAAAAAGGGTTCAGGTATACTAAAGGAACGTCTTGACTTTGTTAGCAATATCAATTAAGTACTGAAAACATATTTTTTGAATGAAAAAAAGTTTTTAGTAACGAAATATTTCAGAACTTACGTAAGTTACCCTCATGAGTGGTTTTCCACACAAAAGTAGTTTCTATGTAATTTTCACTAAAGGCTAATTTTTCTGAATATTTTTGATATTGTTTCAAACTGCATGCAATGTATGTTTTATAAAGTGAGTGCTTATATAAAATACACACAAGTTTTGTACACAGAAAAAATTAAAAATCATCAAATTTATACCAAATTCATAGAATCAAGAACCCATTTGTTGATCTTGCACCTATTACCAAAATGATTATATTGATTACTAAAAATTGTAAAAATTTTATATTTTGAAAATTTTTTTTTAATAAATGATATTTTTAATTTTAATTAAAAAAATGATCAAAAAACTTTGCCGTTTCAAACAATGTGGTGATTGATTTTGACAATTTCCAACAACAATTTCACAAGTTTAAATTATTTTATTGTAAACCAAATTTTTTATTTTTAATTATTTTCTTAATTCAAAATTTATTTCAAAACAACTGAAATGTTAATTAAATCAAAATTATATTTTTAATTTTCTTTCAACAAACAAAAGTTATTGATTCAATTATCACATTAATTAAATTTGAATAATTTTTTTTATTGATAAAAAACTACTTATAATTTTTTCTGTGTATGGCTTGTTGTTGGTCACCAATGGGATAAATACATCATTAATGCTTAGTAAATCTTGATTTTGTTAACAAAAGAACTATAGCGCCACAGCAAAGTGGAAAGACATTGCATATGTGTGAAAAACCATACACGAGGGTAACTAACGTAAGTTTTTTTGAGGGTGATTTGAGGGTTAATCACAAATTATTTTATATTTTTTCACAAGCAACACATTTGTATGTAATTTTTCTTTAATTGTAAAACACCTCAGTAAAAACTTTGCCTAAAAAAAAATGTGTTGAGTAATCAGAAAAACATAAGAGCACTACTTACAATTCTACTAAAAGAACCAATGAATTTTACAAGGGATGTCCCAAAATGAACGCATTCAAAAGCAAGTCATTATCTTTTTACTTTAATACATCCAGAAAAAAGAAGTTATAGAAGTTATTAAAGATGTAGTTATAGAAGAAAGCTACTAAATAATGAGTTAAAGAAGCTATTCATTTTGAAAAAGTAAGCGAAGTTTTTACTGGGACATTTGAATTTAATAGTCATGTTGAGATGTTTGAATAGTGGCGCTATGTTTATTTTAAATCTGATAATACACTTGATTAAAATTTTAAAACAAATTAAAAAAACAAATATATATATTCAAAACACTATTAATTTGGTTTCGAATGTTTGAAATAAACCATTAAAAAAGGTTTGAGTATTGTTCTTGATATAAAATTATAAAATAATCTTAAGTCAAATATTTGACTCCTTGTTTGCTGGGCAGTTTGTTATTATTTGATTTTGTTTGCCTGTGCATTTATTAAGTCTATAGTGAGGTTATGTGCTTCACCACAAAGCTATTAAAAAAAACTTTATCTGTCCAGTAAATTTTGTTTTTCATACGTTTCTTTATTTTCGCCCACTTTCAGATTGTGTTGGTGTTGCTTCACTGGCTTTTTTTTTATCAAAAAAAAAAAAAAGTGTAAAAGAAAAACAAATAGACCAACTAACTATAAACTAACGAACTAACTAACTAAAGTTTTATTCGTACTTCCATCATGTTATTTTTGTTCTAGTTTATTGCATTAAATCAAATTGTGGTTTTATGCATTTGCCTGAGTTAACAATTTTTAACTAAAGGGCTTATTAAAATAGATGTTGTGACCATTATTTAATATTTTATAGTTCAACACAATACACAAGCACACGTGCAAAACGTAACAGACAGGGGCTTCAAATAAGTTTATTTTTTTCCAAACAAGTATAAGGTTGAAAAGTCAGAGCAATTTAAAGTTTTGAGCTGTAAAGCACAAACTATTTGTAAAAGTTTTAATAGGAGAATTTTGTTTGTGTTGTATGGGTTTAAATATTCGAGGTTACACTGTTTTTAATGAAAGCTGGGTTGGAAATTAAGCAATTTATGGTTTGTTGTAAAGGAAATTATTAAAATTAATGATAGAGATCTTATATTTAAAAAAAAAATACAAAGTTGAATGGTACAGTAGTCGGTTAAAGTCAAACCAATGGTAACTAATGGGTGATTTTTTAAGAGCTATAGAAAAGTTTAAAAAAAAAAACACATAAAATTCAGAAAAATGCATGAAATCTTTATTTGAATCGATAATCGATAGTACGGTCCATATAATTTAATGTTTAAAGATTATTTCATGCAAATGTTGACCGTGACTGCGCCTCAAATGGTTCATCCGCTTAGTCCGATTTTGGCATACTCTTTCCAACATTTCGGCCGGTATCTCATGAATAAATGCTTCAATGTTGTCTTCCAATGCGTCAATTGAAGCGGGCATGTGTGTATAGACATGAGCTTTAACATAGCCCCACAAAAAATAGTCTAAAGGCGTTAAATCGCACGATCTAGGCGGCCAATTGACCGGTCCCGAACGTGAAATAAAATGTTCACCGAACTCGCCTCTTAATAAGTCCGTTGTTAAGTGTGGCATGTGGCACCGTCTTGTTGAAACCACATGTCATGCAAGTCAAGCTTTTGCATTTTGGGCAAAAAAAGTTGGATATCATCTCACGGTAGCGCTCACCATTCACGTTCATTTTTCAAGAAGTACAGTCCAATGATGCCACCAGCCCATAAACCGCACCAAACTGTGACTTTTTCTGGATGCATTGGTAGCTCTTGCAATGCTTCTGGCTGATCTTCACTCCAAAATCGACAATTCTGCTTATTAAGGTACCCATTGAGCCAAAAATAAGCTTCGTCGCGGAACACAATTTTTCGATAAAAAAGTGGATCTTCGGCCCATTCAAAAAAAATTCTACGTTGCGGTAGGTCGTTCGGCTTCAATTCTTGCACCAGCTGTATTGTTACGTTGTTGAGTAACAGAGGCCCAATTGCTGCGAACGGCGACGAATCGATAATTGATGGTCAACATTAACACTGGCCGATACTGCTGCGATATTTTCTTCACTTCGCACTCTACGTAAGCGTAAATTTGGTGCGAAATTTAGTCACAATAGCCTGAATAGCCGCTTCAGTGGGTCGATTAAACTGACCATAAAATGGAAGAAGCGCGCGATGAACTTTCTTAACAGAGCACGCATTTTGAAAAGAAAAATTCAATAATTTGCAAGCGTTGTTCGTTTGTAAGACGATTCATGGTTAAATTATAGACCAAACTGAAGATGTTTGACAGTGAAAGAAAACAAGAAACGTGCGTCAGCTGTTTAAACCAGTGTTGCCAAAAAGATAATAGCTAAAAAATCACATACATTTTTGCACACACAACTTGCGTACATATGCAAAGGATTAAAAGATTTTCTTAATAACCTAGTTGAATTAATTTGTTCGACCTTCGCCAATTAATATTTTATCCTGATAACAGTCGAATAAAGTTTTTTTTTTGTTTAGCTGAAAGCTTAAACAATTTTTTATGTTTAAAAGAAATGTTTGTGTTTAAGAATTTTTACATGAAATCAACAATACAATACTGTGCAGACCTTTATGGACTGACTTGCTTGAAAAGCTTGTCCAACATTTTAGTTTCAAAAATGGTTATGTATGAGCCGGCGCACACTGGTTCATATTTTGAGAAGGCGGCCAAAATTATTTTTTTTATGTTCTCCGATTTTAAAATTTTTTTATTCATGTGAAAGTAAATACTAGTGAACCTCGGGAGCCAAAAAATTTCAACCCTATTTCAACTATTTCATTGAGAACAGTGTGGTCCGAAATGGCCTTTCTCAATATTTGGCTATAGTTTTGAATTTCTGAGTCAATTTTTGAATTTGAAATGCTCATAACTTTTTTGTTTTTTAAGATTTTTTGACAGAATAAGTTTTGTGTATTAGTTTATTTTATTAGCTATACGTGGTTTAAAGCATTAAACTCTGCGACCTCTAGAACTATTTAATTTTTTTTTTTTTTTAATGGCAAAATTTCCCGGAAATTTCCTACTTTATAGAGCATAAGTCCTAAGCGTCAAAACGCGTCAAAAAAAAATCTGTACTCTCTTGTAGTCAAGAATCTAACCTACATTTCTATACCCCATTGTACACACATCTGGATACGGCCTTGCGAACTACAGCAATTTCTGTGACCCAAGGTAAGATATTCGGTTCAAAAAATAAGTCCTGCAAGGAAACATTACTGAAATTAAAGAAGGTGAATCTTAAAGAATTTTCGACAAATAAAGCAGTTCAAGCCACATAAATTATCTAGCACGTCAGGTTATCAATTAATTTGGAGAAGGTAAAGGTATTGCCATTGTTATGAACTTATTGTGGGTGAACGGATGCTGCAAAACGAATAGGCGACATAAATAGACTAACACGTTAGATTTCTGAGTAAGTTAAAAGGTTAAACATTAGTAAATAGCCGCAACATAGTTTAATTACCTGAAAATTGCAACTTAATTAAAAAAAATGGAAGAGCAGATAAATGGTAAAAAAACTAGCACGCAGATATATTTTACGTGAAAATTATGATAAAGGATTCATTTCTGCATCAAATTCAACCAACGCAAAATAAGAAAACAAAAATTGCAATAATTGAAAAAAAAATTGTGGAAGCGAGCCCTAAACGCACAAAGAGGATTTTAAAAAATATGCCTACACCAACTGAAGATATGAAATTTACTCCAGAAGAAGCATTTGCACTATTTTTGGATTTAAAACTGACAAAAAATCAGTATACAGAACTGCGAAAGCGAACCAATGAAAAAAATTGTGGAATCTTTCCAGCATATCGAGATTTAGTTTCTGTCAAAAAAGAGTGCTTACCTTCACAAACGGCTATTAGTGTAACTTCAAGTTCAGCATAAGTAAAATTGCAGGCTCTTCTCGAACACACTGCAGAACGATTATTAAATACACTTGATGCTGACTGTTTAAAAAAACTTAAACATTGCAGCATCACTTTATTTTCTAAATGGGGATGTGATGGAAGCTCTGGTCAGAAACAATACAAGCAATGCAATTCAGAAAACTCATCTGATGCTAACTTATTCATGGTATCTTTAGTTCCATTACGTTTAAGAAAAACTTATATTGGCTTAGAGCCGTCAACCAGTAGAGTTACAGAAATGGATGTATGGAAAAATGAAATTCCCTCTTCAACAAAGTATTGCAGACCAATAAAGTTTGTTTACAAAAAGGAAACTAAAGATGTCATAACTGAAGAAGTTCGAAAAATAAAAGATCAAATTAAAGAACTTCAACCGGCAATATTTAAATTTGATGACCAATGCATTGAAATTAATTTTCAAATGTTCCTTACAATGATCGATGGAAAAGTTGCACAAGTATTAACCGAAACAAAGTCTTCGTCAAGCTGTACCATATGCCAAATGACATCAAGTCAATTAAGCCAACCCCCATCACAAGACAATAGTTTCAATGAAGCATACGAATTTGGAATGTCCCCTCTTCATACCAGAATTCGTTTTATGGAGCATATTCTTAAATTGGGTTATGATTTGGAATTTGGCCCGTTAGGCGAAACAGTGAGAAAAAACAAAGAAAATGTGGAAAAAAGGAAGCAAACAAAAAAACAAATTCAAGAAAAATGCCTTCACCTAGGCCTTATAATTGATCAGCCAAAACAAGGAGAAGGAAATTCAAATGATGGAAACACTGCTAGGAGATTCTTTTCCGATCCAGAAACTGCAGCATCTATCACAGGAGTACATTTTGAATTAATAAGACGATTCCAGATCATTTTACAAGTTATATCATGTAGCAGAAAGATAAATGCAAAAAAATTTGGCCAGTATGCAAATGAAACAGAATTTCTTTATAACAAAAAATACTCTTGGAGACATATGCCAACCACAGTTCATAAAATTTTATACCATGGGGAACAAATAGTTCAACATAATATGCTACCAATTGGAGATCTATCTGAAGAAGCGCAAGAAAAAAGGAACAAAGACTACAGATTCTTCCGCGAGCATAACACAAGAAAAATGTCCAGATGTTGTACTAATGAAGATCTTATTACTAATTTTTGTGCACATCAGATCCATATATCCATATTCGACAAAAATGGAAATCAACCTCAATCGAAGAAGCTAAACAACTTCTGGAAAATGAAACCCAAAGCTATTTAGAAAAAATTTTTACTAATATTGTTTAATTTAAAATTGTTTATAGATTATAATTTGTTTTTGATTTAAGTATATATTTGTATTAATATATAAAAATAAAATACACATACATCTCAAACCAAAAATAAAAGTTGAATTACCTAAAATGTTATTAATAGCCAAGAATGCTATTTGGGCATTTTTCAAAATATTCCTTTTCAGTTTTATCCTTATAACAACTCGTCTCGTCCCAAAAAAGACAACCTTTGGCACCTGTGAATATTGGGACTAAAAAATTTACAGGGGCCAAATATTGGCATTTTCTGATAGGATCTAAGTTCGACAATAAAAAATAAGTATCAGTTGTAAAATACAAGAGAAATAATGATAAATTATAAAAAAATCATATTTGAAATATTCAACTTTTACACCGAAACTCAACAAAAAATTGAAAATGCATTTTGAACTCCCCATAACTTTTGCTCCTATCAGTCGAATTTTACGTTTTATAACGCAAATGAAAGCCTAACATCGCACCTATCGAACAAAAAAAATCGCATAAAAAAATACCGATCCAGTCAAAAGTTATGGAATTTTGACCGCCTTCTCGTAAAATTTCCCACTGTGCGGCGCACAATACTTTGATGTAAAACCAAATTGTGCAAAAATAGAAGGTTGACCCAGACTAATAATATTTTGCAGGGAGGTATATATGATAATAATAAACAAAATTTCAAGCTTTGGAAAAATTCAGGTCAAAGAATTCATTTATTTCCCATATATCCTTTTTTTTTTAAATTAGTTCAGCAAACACTTTTTATGTTGAATTGTTGAAAATTACCAAATCTTTCTTAATATAATGTTAAAATTGATGTACTTAATTTTTTGTATTTTAAAATATCCTTTTGTTAAAAAGATCACAAAAATATAAAATCACTACGCTATATTCCATTTAAATTATATCATTATAAATATAAAAGAGTTTAGTGCCAAACAAACTGAAGGATATGCATTTTTTATACACGTATGTTTGTCATTTTAAGGAAAATATACATGAAGGGAAAATATTTGATATTTATTAAATCTGTGGCTTGCAGCTAAAAGGGCCAATGTCACTTTTTTGCTCTTTTGAGTTAATCATTGCATTTGATTTGTTTTCCTGCTCTTTTTCATTATGGTTAAACAGCTTAAGTCATACTTAACCCAGAACAGGTTCATAAATAAAATGCTGGCATATGTCACTATGAAAGCATCTATAAAAGCATCTATAATAACCTTCAATTCCAATTTTCTCAAAAGTGAATATTTTGACACTGGCCCTTTTAGCTCCAAGCCACAGAAATATTCACACAGCTCCTTAGATTTTTAGTTGGAAAACCGACCCACTCTAATACATTTTTCTGGAACACTAGATCTCTTTAGAAATTAACAGTTTAAAGTATATTTTTTTGTTAATAATATAAATTTACATACATACATAAATTTTCAATGATCCCAGTAAAAACTTCGCTTACTTTTTCAAAATGAATAGCTTCTTTAACTCATTATTTAGTAGCTTTCTTCTATAACTACATCTTTAACAACTTCAATAACTACTTTTTTCTGGATGTGTTAAAGTAAAAAAATAATGACTTGCTTTTGAATGCGTTCATTTTGGGACATCCCTTGTAAAATTGATTGGTTCTTTCAGTAGAATTGTAAGTAGTGCTCTTATGTTTTTCTGATTATTCAACACATTATTTTGTAGGCGAAGTTTTTACTGGGATACAAACAATTTAAATATTTCATAATTAAAATATTTCATACAAAAATACAAAAAACAAGTACAATTTGGTGTTCCGGAAAAAGCACAAAAAATTAAATCCAAATCAAAATGTGGTAAACTTTTTTCTTTACATCAATGGAAAGGGCAACGGAGCATATATTCCTTAAAAAAGTGAAAAAACGATGCACTCAGTTTTTTTAAATTTGAAGTAAATATTGGCGATTTTTATATTTTTTGAAAAACAACCTGCATTTTTTTACGGCTATATAACAATGTCTAATAACGGTAGAGATTTTCTTGAAGTTAATTTCTATAGAACGTTAATTTTTAAATACCCAGTAAAAACTTCGCTTACTTTTTCAAAATGAACTGCTTCTTTAACTCATTATTTAGTAGCTTTCTTCTATAACTACATCTATCACAACTTCTATAACTACTTTTTTCTGGATGTATTAAAGTAAAAAAAATAATGACTTGCTTTTGAATGCATTCATTTTGGGACATCCCTTGTAAAAATCATTGGTTCTTTCAGTAGAATTGTAAGTAGTGCTCTTTTGTTTTTCTGATTACTCAACACATTATTTTGTAGGCGAAGTTTTTACTGGGTACAGTACAAAGAAAATCGGATAATTTTATCTTACAGAAAAATATTTATGGCTTTTAATCTAAAGTACTAAATTATTAAAAATAATAAATGCGTTTTGGGCCTCTTAAAAAGATCATATATCTCTAAGTTAGAACTAAAATGTGGTAAGTTTCTCTTTTTATTCTTAATGGCGGACACTTGGTTTATTAAACGGCAGAGAAAATTGAAAAAAAAAATATTCACTCAGTTTTTTTTGTCCTTCAAAATTTTTTTTTTTTACTTTTTTTTAGTTACGGCAACACTTTTTTAAGATTCATCCGGAGCATTACTAATATATACTTGTAGAATGTCTTTTTTACCAAATACTAACTTAAAAATTGTGGTACTTCTTTAAAATAAATTTTTATTAATTTTTTTCTAGTACATGAATTAACTTTAATTTTTCTTGTAAAATATTATTAAAAATTTAGGACAAGTTTAGCGACCTCTAGCAGCGGCGAAACGCATTTAACATAAAAAATGGTTCTTCCTACATGTAATTTATTTAGATACGAATACAGCACAGTAATTTTTTTAAACATTGGAACAACATTGTTTCACCTTATTTTTGTATTTAGAACAAAGTACCGTGCGGCGTTGCACGGGACCAATATTTTATTCAAATACGAATGACATAAGTTATTCTTAAATTAAAATTTATCACTGTTAAAATTGTTTTCAAGAGGTCTAAGAAATTTTTTTTTTTATTTTTTTCCAACTAGTGTCAAGGAATATTATATGTCCCAATAAAAACGCAATATTTTATTTATTTTTGCATTACGTTTATAAAAGCCCTATTTCTAAGATATGCTTTTATAAAATGATATGCCAAAATTTAAGCAATCATATCTTACTTATACTATTTTCAACTTTAAAATATAGTAAACTCCAAAATGGTCCTTTAACTTAATCCTTTGTTTAATAATTTTATATTTTAACACACATTTAAGGTCATAAATCCTTAAAAGAAGAGATGATACTGGCTATTGTCCATTGTGCTGTTTATAGTTGTAATATAAATGTCATACAACACAAAAAAAAACATACATAACAAACAAATCTCACAAAGAACCCCCAAAATCCTTACAAGCAAAGCCATAAATAATATGACAAAAAATATCCCATACGATTGTATGTTTGATAAAAATAATCGACATTGAACTCTTACTCATATTCACACTCAGATCTTAGTAAATAGAAATATATCCCTTTTAGTGGTTATAGATAGATACATTTATGTGTATGTTTTATATTGGTCCGGTTTTTTTGATGATATAGTTTTTTTTTTATTCAGTATCTCCTTATTTATTTGTTCTGCTCTTTATGTCACATCTCAATTTTTTTTCTTTTTATATTTTTATAAAAAAAAAACATTTAATGTTTTTGTTAACGTGGTTCATATTTCTATTACGTTTGAGACTCTCCAGTCTTTAGTGTTTTTAAGGAAATAACCTTTTTTCATAACCCATTAACAGCTATAAAGGCATCTGTTTGATTTTAAATGTAATAATATCTTTTACAAAAAAATACATTGATATCAACATACATACTTACGTTTATATATACTTATACCCAGCTAGCATTTTGGTGATAGTTTTTTTAAAATCACCTAAATGAGTCTTTCCAGATCTGGGGCCTAATTCTGGCAGTCGTGATCGAATAATTTCTTGATTCGAAAGCAATTTTATCTCAGTCGATACTGAACGAATCAAAATTATTTTTTCAGTATTGTGAAACTCAAATTAATGCTTTACAACACTGAAAAAATTATTCCAATTCGTTCAGTATTGACTGAAATAATTCGATTTTAAATTGCTTTCGAATCGAGAAATTACTCGATCACGACTGCCAGAATCAGGCCCCAGCTTTGATACTTAAAAACTGATTTATTTATATATAATTATTTCTCAATTTTTGAAGTTTAAAGCTTATTTATCACTTGAGTGATAAAAAGGGATTCACATATAATTCATTTATATGCTCAAAAAGGAATCAGCAAATTGTATCAGAAATGATTCTTTAAAGTTATTCATCGTTAAGGTACCATTTTCTCACAACGAGAGTACCATTTATGATTGAAAAATTAGCTTATCTACGGGTATTTTGATCGTGAAGCTGATTCCTAAATGAGTCAGTTATGATATAAAATGCTAGCTGGGTATGTGTTTATATTGTTACATTTCTGCCTTTCAATAACGTTTTGGTTTATTTCCTTTATAATAAACCGTTTCGAGTTCTTTATTGCAACTTTAATAAAATAAATAAAACACAAACACTTTTAACACTATTTACAATTTACTCAACTCTATTTAGTACTTAGTCTTTTTAACAACCGTAATTTATGGGGGGTGTGCTGGAAATCGCAAATGCAAAACGCAAGAATTTGGAGGCTGTTTTTAATACACTTTAAATCTAATTTTAATAATTTTTGTTATAAAATTCTGTTTAATAGAGAAATGTTTGTATAATATTTGTCATAAAATTCTTTTATTACAGAAATCTTACTAAAAAACGACTTTTAAAATTCTTGCGATTTGCGTTTGCGATTTCCAGCACACCCCTGTATAGCTTTTATTCACAACCAACTATAATTTTCTCAGCGTTATACGTTATTGACAACGTCTGAACTTCGAATGATCTCATTACGCTAGTCGCCGCTAGTATTTATACAGCAATTTGGTTGTCTAGAACATTCGAAATGTTTTTCGAAGGTTCGAGGCTTTACTATTCACCACACTTGAATTTGATTTATGGCAGCACTTATATTTACATAATTTTACCTCTTATACTGAAGCTTTTTTAACGGTCATTCTAGGGCTTTCTGCACATTGGGATTGAAATGTACTAACTTATAACAATTTTTAATAACAATGTAAACTAGTAAAATTACTTATGAATACAAGACAACTAATAAATACAAGATAACTAATAAATACAACTAGTTCTTAACTAAAGTTACTTTCGTAACAATATGTTTATACCCAGCAAGCATTTAAAAGATTTTTGAAACATTGTTGTGATCGGCTGTCACTTCGGCTCAACTTTTGCACCATCGCTTTAAAATTTGCACAGGCTGCATGTAAAGCGCAATCTCAGAAAAGACTTTAGAAAGCCTTAAACCGTTAAGAAAAATAATTTTGTGCTACATTTTGGTACCGTATAGTTCAGGCTAGACTAGAAACAACACTACCAAATTTCGTAAGGATTAGTTCATAATTCACCTAAGCCGCTATATAATTATTATATTTTTATATTTTCGAAAAACGAATATTGCTGTAAAATTTGTTCCAATTTAGGTGTTTATTGCTAGAAATAACCCGATGGAAAATTTTTATATTCGCACCATAAATTACAATAGATTCCATACGAAACTCACTCTCGGGTAACACTTAAATACGAGCACATTCGAAAAATAAAAATGGTTAATAAAAATAACTTATAAAAAGAATTAATTCTCACATTCTAATATCAGAAGGTTATTTATAGGAGCAGATATAAAAAAGACACGGAAGTTGAATTAAATTTCTTTTTGAAAAAATTACAATGTATAATTTGTTAAAAATTTGGCGAAATTAAAAAAATTCAATGAGAAAATGTCTAGGATAGGAGGATATTTAATTTGAAAACCCAACTTGTCAGCCATGAATTTTGAACTTCAATTAATTTCTATAAAAATTGGAAGTAAAATTTTTAAATTCATTTAATATTATTTATAGCGGCCAGTGTACAATCCAATTTCATATTTCAAAATATTGGTTGGATGCTAAAAGGGTGGTCCAACAAAAATGCACATTGTTAATTGTGTTTCTCACCTTACCGTGAAGTTTTTTGCCCAACTTAATTTGACATTTCTCTGTTTCACTATTTGGCAAATTTAACCATGGAGAGGTAGATATTTCAGCAGCGCTTTAAGATTGTTGAAGCCTTTTACGAAAATGTGAGTTCAAATCATAATGCAAATGCACTTCGTGATTTTAGTGGTCCGCATAGTCGACAAAATGTGTTCACAATCGGGAGAATTGTGCGCGAATTTCAGCAAACTGGGCCTATAGGAAAAATGTGGTACTTCTTCGAAAATGAGGACGGCCAAGCAGTAACCGTGAATGATGTACGCTACGCGAGATGCAAACGGACTTCTTGTGGCCAGAAATTGAGGGTAAGGACCTGTACGATATGTGGTTCCAACAGGATGCCATGTTAACTCACGTCGTGGCGATGTTAATTTGCCGTAAGGATCAAGTGATTTGACACCGTTGTGCTTTTTTTCTTAGGGATATTTAAAAAAAGTGTACGTCAATAAGCCAGCAACAATTCAAGAGCTAAATGATAATACAATTTGGCACATTTACAATATTGAACCTCAGTTATGTCTCAGAGGCTCTGAAAATGTGGACCATCGGATAGAGGCATGCCACCGAGTGGCGAGTCAATACCACTACATAGATTGCAGCCCCCCAAATACACCACACTGTACTATTTACAGAACGGTTCCAGTTAATTTTTTCACTGTCAAAAAGTGAGCTGAACTGAAAAAATTGATCGTATAACTTCCCATACAAAGACAAAATAAATGTCTTAATATCTTGGGCAGACTAATATCAGACGTATTTAAATTTGGTATAAAAGGCTTCCTTACAGCTGCTTTACACTATCACACAAGTCTTACGTATTTGGAACAAAAATACAAACCTGTCATGATAAGTTGTTATTGTTTTTTGAAAATTTTCAAACAATAACACTATGCTAGTTGAAAACACAGACAAGCCGGGCACATGGCGTTTTAACATAATTCGGGTACGCTGAATCCACTGGTTTTTTTAGATTGGCTCTGGTTTTCGAGATATACCGTTAAAAAAACCGAAACTCCGCAATAAAATTTCCTTTAAACAAAGTAAAACTTTTTTCTAATATGAGCAGTGGTTTTTGAAACATAATTTTTTTTTTTTTTTTTTGAAAAAAAAAATAATTTAATATTAATTTAATAATTAACTGGATTTCATCGAATGAATTGCTGAGCGGGATGGTAGTCAAAATATTTTACCATTGACTCGTCTTTAGCAATCTTTTGGCCACCATCCCGCTAAACATTTCATTCGAAGAAAGCCAGGTCGATCCGACTTCAAGAATTGGAGGCTATAAGGGCAAAGCCAATTTAATCAAAGATTTTTCAAATATTTCTTTACGTACTCTATTTAATCTTTTCCAAACTTCAGAGTTCTGCTGAAGGGTTGAGCTCTGGGATGGAAAGCATTTGCAAATAGGATTTATTTGCTTTGCGAAGTCTTGCCGAGTTTTCTTTGGTGCCAACGGTTCATTATCTCTATCGTCACTGATGTCGTTGTCAATGATTTCAAGATTTACCGAAACTTCGATAGTACCAGCCAGGTTTGTCTTTTGGTAGGCTTGAAATCGGTATATGTTCCTAAACACCTCCTTCTTCATCGCATGATATGCTATTAACAGCTTTTTGAAGGCTTTTCATCATTTTTGGGCCGTACAATGTTTTTCACTCATAGTTAAAATCTAACAAAAAAAAAAAAAAAAACTTTTTATTTACCTACGCATGTTGTCAGTGTACATATCTTCACACTGTTTTCGTGACACAAATCAGACATACTTTTGCACCCAAAAATAAAAAAGAAACATAAATTCTTTTTTAGCTTCTGTTGGTATTGTTGTTGTAAACATAAATAACGGTACAAGGATTAAAAATTCTTTGTTTTTGCTTGGAAGCTTGTAAAAAGGTAGCTGTACTCATTTGAGTACAGTGACCTCTAATGGGTTAAGGCCGTTACACACTATCCCACAAAGTCTTAAGTATTTTTCGAAAATGCTCTAATTATTGTTTGAAAATGTTTAAAAAACCGTAACAACTTATTATCACAGGTTTGTATTTTTTTCAAAATGTCTCTAACCCTTATCCTGTATTAATGGGTCAAAATTGCCCAAACCGGTTTTATTGCTCATTTATTCTTTAAATACGGATTTTTTTAAACTTTTGTTCAATTATTTTTTTAAAATTTAAAATAAAATTTTTGTCGGTCGCTTCACAAAGCGTATGTGAAAAAACTTACGCAATTGGTACTTTTGGCTCAAATTTTCCAATGCACCCAAATCAATTTACGAATGTGATACGAGCCGAATGTAAAAAATTTATTTGCAAACAATATTCTGATGGTATGTAATAAATGTATAAAAAATAAAAAAACAGAATAAATATTTGAATTTTTTGTATTGGGCAAATCTGACCCACTAATGTCATATGCGTTTTATTTTTGTAGTACAGGATAAGGGTTAAGCAAAAGTATTACATTACGTGTATGACAAATTCGCTAAAAAAAAGGGAAGAGTACTATACCCTATACCGACAGTTAGAATATTTTAGGAGTGGGATTTATATGGAAGCTATGGTATATTATGACCGATCTTCTAGTCTTTTAAAACTATGGTAGACCAATTTTGTATTAAATTAAAGTTATTCGTTAGGGTTGGGCGCTTACTAAAGTGTTTTTCGAGAGTGGGTTTTATGTGGATCCTAAGTTTGAAAATTAACAGAGCATTATTTAGCTTTCGGCTCACACACCCAGGAACGATATCTTTTTTTTACCAGCCAAAAGGGAAGAACATTAATGAGCGGAACCGCGCACAATGAAGTTTGTGGATTTAAAAAAAAAAATCGGAACGGAATTTAAAGTTCTCATCATTTTGTTGAGTTGGATAAAAACAGTATTATTTTTGCGTTCGAAAGATGGCAAACAGGGAAACATTATTTTTAAAATGATTTACTACACAAACACTATTAGCGTTTGTGTTTTCCACAAATCTGCCGAACCGAACACTTAGGAGCGATATTAAGTGTTTCTTTTCGAACACTGATACTAAGATTAATTTTGCACCGATCTTAACGAAATGTGAATTCTAGTCGTATAAAACTTTATTACAATAATGTTATTCGTTACGGTTTAAGGCGTGCTAATGTGTTTTCCGAGTGCGATGCATTATATGGGGCCTATGGTAAGTTATGAACCGATCTTCACAAAACTTGATCGTATGGTTTCCAGTGGAATAAAAAAAATTTGTGCGAAACTAAATGAGAATCGGTGCATTCTGTCACCAATTTATGTTAATTTTTGTAACAAAAATATCAATTTTAAGGGAGGTTGTTATACATTTCGGATCATAACTCTTTTCCTACTAAATCGATTGTACTGAATTTTAATAGCAAACTGTTTTGGGGAACTAGAAAGAGTTTGACACCAATATTGTTCTTTTCTTATGAGGCTTTCGAAAATGACCGTGTTTTCAATTAAAGGACAGATGAACAAAAAGACGGACATGGCTAAATCGATTTAGAATTATCACCACGAGTGATGGTGGAGGGTATAGAGAAGCGTAAGTAAAGTGCCCTATGGACTACGCAAATCAAAAGATTTTAAATTCTTTAAACATCTATCGAAATCGTTGGACATGAAGTAAGCAGCTCCAAGGTATTTGCAAGGGCCACAAATGAATGTTAAGGACATTTAGAAAATTATCACACAATGTTATGGACATTAACAGCCTCTTCAACGATTTCGAACGTTAACGTTCGCATAGAAAATTACATTTAAAACAAAAACAAAATTCGACAAATTGTTTTTGTTTTTAATGTAATTTTCTATGCGAACGTTAACGTCCGAAATCGTTGAACAAGCTGTAAACGTCTTTATAATATTTTCACTGAGATGGTATGAAGTCTGCAATTTTTGACGATTTAATTGAAAAAGCCGATTACGGATAGCAACATAACTGAAGTTGACTTGCGAGCAGCGAAATAAGGCAACGACGCTCATGTTGAAATATACAATTTTTTCTTTTTATTTTACATTTTAATACGGCTTTGCCTGATTTCGCTGCTGGCAACACAACTTCAGTTCAGTCGTCATCCGTA
Source organism: Pollenia griseotomentosa (assembly GCA_963931875.1). Classification (NCBI taxonomy): domain Eukaryota; kingdom Metazoa; phylum Arthropoda; class Insecta; order Diptera; family Polleniidae; genus Pollenia; species Pollenia griseotomentosa. Next base: position 80,979,039 of record OZ007563.1, read on the forward strand.
ATCGACCCATTAGCTCTTTAAAAAAAGCCACCAACTTATTACGAAAGTGGTTTAAAAAATTGCGTATCTTGAAAGCTTTTTGATCCATTCTAGATGCTTTTTAAATATTGCCTAATAAATATAAATTAAATTAAGCGCATATTTTATTTCTTCTATGGAAATTTATTATAAAATTTTATTATCATTTGAAACGTTACTTGCAATTCTAAAGAAAACATTTTTTTCTTTTCCCCCAACTGTTTGTTTTCTTGCAGACTTTTCTACTTATTTTACTGATATTAATTCTGATAAGTATCATCAAAACCTATTTATAAAATTAGTTCGTTTTTTGCTTTCACTTATTCCTTATCTTTCATTTATTTTCAGATTTCTAATGGAGATACAGTATAAAGGTCAGTTGTCATTTTAAAATTCACAAACTCGCACAGAAATGGAAATTTTAAAATTTTAAAGCACTTTTAAGTATAAAATGAGATTTCATAGAAAATGACTTGTTTGTTTAACACTCAGACTGAAAAGACTAAAAAAAAACAAATTTAAAACGAAATAAAACAAAATGATTTGATAAAAACTAAATTACTTAATTTGCTTTATCTTGTAGCCAGTAGAAAGAAGATAAATGTATTCTTTTTACCAAATCCATGTTTACCATTCACGCTTGTGTGGCTGAGAAACATACATTATTAATTCATTGATAATGAAGATGAAATCAACGAAAAACAAACAACAAATTGAATAAATAATTTCACTTAAATTTAAGTTTTAAGCAGATATAAATAATTTTGTAATTTTTTTCTTATTTTCAAGTGACAAGGGAAGAACTTAAAAGCTTTTGAGTTGATATAAATATTTTATTATTTTTTTTTTTTTTTTGGGTATAAGAAAACTTTGGCATTACCAGTGAAACAGGGGTAATTTGAGTTAACTAAAGAATAATTGAAAGAAACTCAATGATACATCTACTTGCGTTTAGCAAAATAATTTAAAATTTACACAAATATTTTGTTATCATATCTTTTAAGCCATAAATAATAACTAATAAATAATAGACCCTAAGGACGTTAATAAACCACTTTAATAACATCTTTAAAATGCCATTCATTTTTAAAATGTTTTTTTTTTGCGTTTCTCATTTTGCTTTCAACTCTCAAACATATTGAATTCGGAAAACATTTTTATTTCTTTTATTGCTCGCATTTATCGTGCTTCATTAGACAACTGAATACAAGATAAAAAAAAAATACTATAATCCTTATAATATTTCGGTGAACAAACTGTTTGTCGTTTATTTTATTATTTGTTGCTCGTTTCTGATAAAAAAAATCTTTAATAATCCCCAATAATGGGACTTCAAATTATTGTTTAAAGCAATTTAGGTTGAATGTAAAATGTTAAGAAAACAGATTTTAAATATTAAAAAAAGTTTTTTAGAAACATCTCAATAACAGAGATAATAGAAAAATAACAAAATATGGAAAAAACAGAGAAGGATAATTTAGAGAACACGAGGTCTGAATTTATAAATGTTTTAATATTTAAATATTTTAACCCTGATGTGCGCAACAAGGTACCCGGGTACCTTTGGCGTTTGCAAACCAAGTTTTCTAATTGAAATTGATAATCTGCATATCTAAAACTTTTTGAGACCACATAACTTTTAAAATAATTAGTACTTTTTCAGCCCTCTAGTTAAATCTTTTTGTAACTTGCGCTCTTAAATGCGCGCTTTGGTACCCGGTTGCCTATACAGGTTTTATATGAGAAAGCGATCATTGTTAGTAAATTTTTTGAAGTTGTTTGCAGCTCTGCATAAACTAGTGATAGTCGAAATATAAAAAAATGTCAACGCTTATAATTTATTTTATGAAATAGACAGGAACATAAAGATAATAAAAATTCCCTCAATAAAAAAACAAAAGTAATACAATTTTAGTGCAGATCTTTATAGCTGTTTGTACACAATGTACGATAAATGAAGTACTTAGTGATATACACATATATCTGGGGCCAAATCACGGCATTCGATATCGATCGAAATTCCCATTTAAATTGTATTGTAATTTCGATCGATATCGAATGCCGTAATTTGGCCCCTGTTGTTACTGCCACCAGAGGTCTCAGAAAAGGAAAAAGTTTATCGTGCAGTTTTTTTAACGTTTTAGTGAAACAAAAATGTGGAATGAAAGGGCAACGCTGAAGATAAAAGTCTTATGATCCTCGCCGATGCAGATAATATTGACATTATTAAAGGACACACTCGAGATGTAACTGCTGTCTAAAAGAAAATTTAGAAGGATTTAAGTAAAAGTGTTTTGGGAATAAACGAGAACAAAACAAAGATATTGATCGCAACTTCAGATCAGAAAAACCACAAAACTAAAGTAGATGCAAGCAGGTAGTAGAAGAATTTTCTTACCTTTTATCGGCTGTAAATAAGGAAAATAAACATTAGTCTTGAAATAAGGCCAATGATAAAGCTTGCAAACAGGTGTTATAACCGAAGCAAGCATTTCAAAAGTAAAGCCATCGCCAGGAGAACGAAAACCACGTGTGCTACCCGTGCCAAAACATGGGTGCTTGCAATAATCGATAATTATGTGTTAAGGCATTTTTGAGAGAAATAGACGACGAATGTAACATTAGCTGTATGAGATTAATACTACTGTAAACATTGTACGACGCATATAGAAACAACGGTTAAAAATACATGTAAATCATATGTGTAAAACCATATTTAACTTAAGGAATCTTTATGTTAAGTTTTATAAAACTGTCATTTGCTTAAGCAAGGTGCGAATCTAATCGCTCATTCCGTACGGAATCAATGTTTTTTTATTTTCTTTTTGTTATTTTAAATGCATTTGAGAGGCTTTTTGTTTTCTTTTTGACAGTAGCTTAAGTTTGCTTATGCACATTCTGGTTGGGCCTTTAGGCAGGCTGGAATTTATAGGAGAGATAAACGCGGATACTCCAGAATGAGAGACATTCGATTATCTGTATGAAAGAAAACGTAAACGAGAAATATCAAACTGGAGACAACGTACAATAGGTTAAAGTACCATCTAAGTTAGTAATTAAGTGTCAAGCCGATTAATATTTTACAGCGTTTTAACTAGATATTTAGTGCGAAAATATTTGTTTTCTACGTATCTTCCAAAGAAGTACCTTGGTACCTTGCCACGCAATATAAGGTGTTTTTATTTTTGCAGCGCACATAACGGTTGAACTAACTTTAACTGAGGAAAACTGACAACTGACAACTTTAACCATATGGGTAACTACATGTCAAATCGACCAAGAGTGGGACCCGACCCCTTTCTATTTTAATTAAATTTTGTGAGAAGGTTCATTTTATCCTATAAGGAATATATATGAACGATGAAAAATTTTACACATTTTTTTTTTCAAAAGTTATGTCATATTTAATATGTCATAATTTCGCAGAATTAGCCGAATTTGTTGAGCTTATTTCTTTAATAGCCCAAAAACCACTTAACATACGAAGATGATTTTTATGTCATTTTAAAGAGAATACTTGGGCTACAAACAATTTATTGAAGAAAAAAAATTTGTTTTGAAAAATTTAATATCTGCAAAATATTAAATTTTACAAACGGACTAAGTCAAAAACTTATTTTTTTATTTGGCCTGATTTTTTTTATGTAATACCTCAAACCGTTCTTTAAAAGTCCTGAAACTTTACAGCTGAGAAAGAGTCAAATTTTAGATTACCATATCTGGATACCGTTGTAATCAGAGATGGGAACATCTTAAGAATGGATTGGTACCAGAAACCGACATCTACCGGTAGAATTATTAACTACTTTTCAAAACATACAAAAAGAGTAATCATTAATACGGGTAAAAACTTAATAATAAGAGTGTTGAATCTAAGTGACTTGGAATTGCACAAAAATAATATAAGAAAAAATTAAAAACATCCTTCTTGACAACAATTTTCCTGAAAAACTCACCAATAATCTTATTGGTGACTATAAAAATAGAAATTTAAATAGTTCGAAAGTAATTGACATACCAAAATGTGTACCCGAAATATCAGAGTGATTTGAAAAATCAAAATTGTTTAATGGTGAAAACTTTAAATTAGCACACAAAACGGACAACAATATCTCAAAAATATATAGCAAAACAAGAGATAAAATTCAGAACATGCATAAATCAAATGTCATATATAATACCCTGTATTGGAAATTTAAACGAAAGCTGTGACAAGGTGTACATTGGAACCACAAAAAAACAAACTAAAATTAGAATCGCAGGCCATAAATTGGAACAAAAATTAAAACTCAGTAGAGACACACCAAAAACAGCACTTGTGAACCAAACACTCGCCTGATTTTAATAATGTTGGTGTGTTACAAACAGAGCCGAATTACAAACGTCGATATATGTTGGAAATGCTTCACATCATAGCGACAACAAAGAGTGTAAACTTTAAGAGCGACGTAGAGTGTTCGTGTGTCAATAACTACAGAGGTTTGGTGAAAAAGATCAACCTGCAATAATGATTTTAAGTTTAGTGCAAGTCTAGATGTCGATGTGGAAACAACATATTTTTAAGTTTTTGTCTTTATAAAAATTCACTGTGAGTGTGTATATATATTTTGTAAACGTACACAGAAAAAATTAAAAATTGTCTCTAATCACTAACTTTATACAAAATTCATAGAATCAAGCAACCCATTTGTTGATTTTTCACCTATAAACAAAATGATTATATTGATTACTAAAAATTGTAAAAATTTTATATTTTGAATATTTTTTTTTTTCAATAAATGATTTTTTTAATTTTAATTAAAAAAATTATCAAAAAACTTTGCCGTTTCAAATAATATGTTGATTGATTTTGACTTTTTCCAACAACAATTTCACAAGTTTAAATAATTTTATTTTAAACGAAATAATTTTTGTTATTTGATTATTATTTTAATTCAAAATTTATTTCAAAACAACTAAAATGTTACTTAAATCAAAATTATATTTTTAATTTTCGTTTAACAAAAAAAAATAATTGATTCAATTATCACATTATTGAAGCTTAAATACTTTTTAAATAATAATTTTAATTGATATAAAACTACTAATAATTTTTTCTGTGTACAATTTTTAAATAAACTAAATAAATATGGTTGTAGTCCATATATGTTGTTGTTATTTATATGTTTGTAGTAATTGTATTTTTTGTTCTTGAATTTAAGGAAAATAAATCCCTGATCATGATCTTCAAAGAAGATCGAAATATTGGAAGCAAATAAAAAGAAATTTTTATTTACAAAAAAAAAAAAAAAAAAAAAAACACTGGCCTCGAGCTTGATTAATTTTTATTTATTTAAATATCGAAATGTCGAATAAGAACAACTTTTATTATTCCAATTAATTTAATGCACGTGCCTAACATTGTTCCCCCATGGCATACAAAAAAGAAAGAATTTTAAAAAAATTTTTCAATACTAAAAACAAAATCCTTAAAAATTTCGCACATTATTAAGATAATCGAATTGTGTTGCTTTAACTTAAGAATATTAAGGAAAAACTACAACAACAATAACGACATAGACAACAACAACATAAACAACAATAAAAGGATAAATAAGCATTTGTGTTGTGTAATTGGAACCCATTATATCGTTACCTAAAACGCAAAACGCCCTATCTAACATTTTGAAAATTTTACAGGAGAAGCAAATTACTATTCAAAATGTTAATTGATAAATTGCCTAAAACTGCTTATAATTAATTTTCCTTCTAGTTTTCTTGTGAAACCTACCAGTTGTTTTGACAATTGACAATGTTGCATAATATGCAAACTGTTAGTAAGGCCTTTTAGCGTGTATCCATATAATCTTTTGTAGATAGGGCCGTTTGTTTTTTGTTAATAAAAGCGCTAATTTTGGTTGAAAGATTCCAAAATTTATTGTGGACATTAGTGTTGATGCAGTTCATCAGATTTCATGAAAAAGTCGATTTTTTATTTTTTGTTAGTTAGGGCCTTTTGCGTTTTAGGTAACGATATAAAATAATATGCATCATTTAGTCTAAATACTGGCAATAACAATTCACAGGAAAACAAAAACAAATTTTAGAATAAATAAGTTAAATTAAATTTTTATTTTATAAATAAAAACCACACAAACACATTTGAGCGCTGAAGCTCAATGTTAAGTTTTATGCCAGCATCATAAAAAATAAAATGATTTTGTCGATGTGGTAGAAGGATCAAGTGAAATGTCTTTAACATTTTTAGTCAAATTGACACACATACAAAGCGAATTTGTGTGTGTGTGTGTTTATTTTAGTATATTGATACAGTATTAAAGGAAAAATGTTTCCCTAACAAATTCGAGTATTCAAATAAAATTTGCACCTGCTGCTAATGGCTGAGTATGTAAAATATTTCTATGCTCAGGTTATTTACCTTTTAAGAATTTAAGGACCAGGATGAGAAAGAGTTAATGGACTCGTAGTAATAAAACATAGTTGGTTGGTTAGAAAAAATCTTTGATTTATACAACTCCGATACAAAAGCTTCCAAAAAAGGTTCTGTTCGAAGAACGCCCCCAATTAAATTTTTTTTAAACTTATACAATTATTAATCTTTAAAAAAACGATTAATGCCCGTAGTATCTACAAAAAGAAATCTAGCTTTGTATAGATATCTATGGCGTTAAAGCTGCCATATTTTAAAAGAAAACTGAAGGTAAAAAAACCGTAGGCCAAATAAACGTTGAAATAGGTAAAGATAACTGTTAGGTACGTTAACAACCAGCTTTCTTTTTGTAGAAATTACGGCCAATAACAGAAAAAAGTTGCTATCATGAAAATTTATGTTTGAAATATTTTAAAGCAAAATAAGAAAAATAATACAAGATATAAGAAGAAAAATTAACATTTACATGTATTTCATGTTTAACCGCAGAATCGCATAACCGGTTTCCCATGTGTTCACCAGCAACTTTAAACGTCTCTAATAGAGTATTGAAACTTCGGATTTAGGAAATTCAAGTGTTTTGAGTCGTTTTATTGACCATTTATAAAATTCAGTTTAGCGGTTCCATAACTTTTAGCTTCCAAAGATCACACCTACTCAAACGCATAACCGGGGTACCCTTGTACCCAATAGTTTTTATATGAAAAAAAGAGCTGTTTTAAGATTTTTTAAAATTCTGGTAGTGCATGGAAAATATTCCTTGAAAATATTGAAGGAATAAGACTACTAAAGTACAAAAGCTTTTGAAAATTGTAATTTGACTTAGAAAACACATTCGAATTATATGAAAATTTGTATTAAATAATTTTATAAGTATTTAAATATTTTAAGTAAACAGTCTTTAAGTTTAATATTTTTTTCTGTAAGACGATGTGACTAAAAATTATAATGGTGGAATACGGGTACCCTGGTTATGCGTTTGTGTCTTATTTTTTTGTTAGTGCCGGTTCAAACACGTCAAGTTTGACCCGTCAAGTCTTGAGTTTTTAGGAGATAGGGGAAAAGAAATGTCATTATCTTTTCCCTTCTCTCCTAAAAGCTCAAAACTTGACGAGGTAAACTTAACGGGTATGAACCAGCATTTATGTGCTCTACAAAGAGAAAATAAGGGTTTGTAATTTATAGTTTTTGGCATCATTTTTTGTTGTAATAATTAACAATATTTTTATTAAATACATTTAACTATTTAATTAGCTTATTTATGTGTTTATTTAACGGTATTTTAAATGAAATTTTGTTTCCGCGAAGCTGAGAATGATTAAAAATTACGATGGGGCACACGGGTACCCTTATTATGCGTTTGTGTAGTATTTTTTGGTTATGCATTCTACGGTACAAAAGCTAACTAAGAAGCAAAAATTCCCAAATTCTATTTGCTAAATAAATTTAGTTAAATATAACAATTTCGTTAAATTAAGTAGAACAATAACTAAAATGATATAGGGCATGCTGCTGGTATCTCAGCATTAATATTTCTTCTATAAACAAAAGGCGAAATACAACAAAAGTGAAACACACAACGGTTAAAAGTAAATAATACTACTCTATCTATCTCTGGTTCTCTAAGCTAAGTGTTTAGGTTCGAATAAAAATCTCACTTTCGGATTTGTTCGAGTATGAGTCGAGATTTAAACCAACAAAGAAATTCTTGAATCAGCATTAAGGTCGGGATTAACGTTTATCTCAATTTTACTTATGTCATTCCCGTATACGGATTATTTTAAGTACGGAGAACTTGAATAATCCGTACTTAAATAAAGCAATCTCTTCTTCATTTAAGAAATTCCGTACAAAGAATTTCTTTCACTCGGCATAAAATAAGATTAGATTACTTTAAGTACGAGTCGTCCTCAAATTCTCAAGTACGAATAACACCAAAACGCATTTCAAACAATCCCAAATTAGATTACTTTCGAAAGTAAATCCCGAAATTTCTTAAAATAAATACAAAATTCTTAAACCATGTAAAAAATAAGATTAAACTTTTCGTTGGTATTGGTACTCTAAGAGTAAAATTACAAAGTCAGCGATTTAATCTATTTTAACTTATCAAAGTTTGTTGTAGAAAACAACACCACACAAGTAGTTAAAAAACGATTTGCTTGTTGTGTGTAGAAACAACAAAACAAGACGAAAATACATTTTTTTCATGTTTAAAAAGTAAAATTGAGAACTCTTGCTTCTCATTTAGTTCATATTCTCAGTTGTACATGTACTTTAAGTTCTTAAAATAAAACCATATCGGGAATGATGCTGGTGTTTTATAATTGAAATTCTGTAAGATATAAAACTGGAAGTAAATCATAATAATAATATTCTCCTTCTTATTTCACTTTTGGTTTATTTCAAGTACAAATTCGGGATTGAATAAACTTTGAAATACTTGAATCAAGCGCATTTTGAGATTGATTCAACCTAAGTGTTACTTAAATATATCTCATTTTCGGATTATTTCAAGTATGAATTCGGGAATTCTTATTGATAAATCAAGTCCATTTTGAGATTGATTTAATCTTAGTTTTACTTAAATCAATCTAATTTTTGGATTACTTCAAGTACGAATTCGGAATTAAATATGGATAAGTGAAGTATTTCGCAATTAAAAATCCGTACTTGAATCAATCTTTTTGTACTTATTAATACTATTAATACCGCTTCGGATTGATTTAAGTACGGATTAATTAATTTTTCTTTCAAGTGTATTTATGATATAAGAAATTTTTGTAAGTTTCCAACATCGAATTTTCTTAAAAATTATTTGATACATTTTTTGTGGTTTGTGGTATTGTGGTTATTTTGTTGAACTATTTACGGTTTTTAATCCAAATTTTTAATATTTTTAATTAGGCTTAAGTTTATTAAATTTAATTTTCATTAAATTATTTCTAAGAAGAAAGGAATTTTACAACATGAAAATTAATTAAAATTGTAATTGATAATCTTTCATTTTTTTGACCGTGGCCGGGATTCGAACCGCGGCCGGCAGGTTACCTTGACATGTTTCGATCGCAACCACTCGATCTCCTCAGATGGATTTGCCGTTTTACACTCGCAGCCATCGACGACGACGAAAAAACAGAAGTAAGGAAGAACATGTAAAATCAATTAAAATGGATAATCATTCAAAAAAAGCAAACTTCGATCTACCAAAGGTTAAAATACAATTTGGTTTAAGGATTGATGTTTGACTATTAACGTCAGCAGTCGTCGATGGCTGCGAGTGTAAAACGGCAAATCCATCTGAGGAGATCGAGTGGTTGCGATCGAAACATGTCAAGGTAACCTGCCGGCCGCGGTTCAAATCCCGGCCACGGTCAAAAAAATGAAAGATTATCAATTACAATTTTAATTAATTTTCATGTTGTAAAATTCCTTTCTTCATAGAAATAATTTAATGAAAATTAAATTTAATAAACTTAAGCCTAATTAAAAATATTAAAAATATGGATTAAATTTTTTACAACAATATCAACATTTTTTTCTTTTTTTGTAGCGACTTTTCCTTTGCTGTTTTTAAAAATTATTTAAATCAGTCTCTTTTTTAAAAAATTTAAATTGATTTACAAGCCTAACTTGTCGCTGTCCTTTCTTTTTGTCATTCAGTATGTCATGTGCTTAAAATGAGCACATGCAAATATTCTCCATTGTATACATGAATTTCTGTTTGTACACATTTTAATGTTTTATTTATTTAAATAATATTGCGTTGTTATTTCCTCGTCTCCATTTGTTGAATACTCAAACATTCAGTCACAGCACTAGTGATGCATCAACACAGCAACCAGCATCGCCAGCAAGCAACAGTAACTGAAGTAGCAGCTTCTGTGTTGAAATGTTAGTTGTCGTATTAGCGTCAGCTGTTCAAACTAGGAATATCCATCTATTCATTCATTTATCCTTCTATGCTTTATCATTTTAAACGTTAAACTTACTCTCTTACTACTTTCTGCAGACTATCTGTAGGTGTCTGTTGGGCTGCGTGTGTGTGTGTGTGTATGTTTATTTAAGTTATACAACAAAAATAGATTTCATTTTATTTAATATTTAAAATCCTCAATATAGAAAAAAGCAGATAAAAGTTTGTATTTGGTGCACTAGAAATTTGCATTGTTGTTATTTCTTTTGATTGACTTTAGCATTTTTAGTATTCCTCATGGTATAGAAATCATCATCATAATAATGTAATTTAAATAAAATATATATTGCGAAAAGTGTGATCAAGGTTTGTTGTCTTCACTTACGTTTTGTTGCACGTGCAACAATACAAATTTTAAAAGTCATTTGATTTTATATTTTTGTGTAAGAAAATACTTGAGAGGCTTTTGTGAAATAAATTGCAGATTGTGATCAATATTAGAGAAATTGACAATTTTCTCCATAGATTTGTCCTGTGGTTAGCTAAAAGCGAAGTTATGGGAAACAGCTTAAGAGAATGTTTTATAAAATTAATGGAAAATACTGAGTAATAGGAAATCGAAGAGACAGTTTGGTTAAAACAATTTTAATAAATGTGAAAACTCGGTAGTGTTCAAAAGCTATGACTGCTCTCAAACAATGACCATTGGCTTATTATTTGCTCATTCTAGAGCATAGAAAAGAAATAGAAAATTGGTTTTCTTTGTATAAAAAAAGCCGAAAACACGTAGTTTGTTATGCCTTTTTAACTAAAAACTTAAAAATAATACTGTCATTAATAACTTTTATTTATTTTTAAAAAAGGGTTTACATATCGACCCCTTTCTTAAATAATTAACCAAGTTACTAAAAATATTTAGAAAAAGGAAACTTTATAATGTCAAAACTTTTGATAAGGGATATGACGTTGAATTATTTAAAAATTAAAAGGAGTATATTTAAAACTTGCTTAGTTTTAAATTTGCAAGCAAATCTTTAATTTGATTTATTATGCAAAACTTTTGTCCTTTAAATAAGGTTTTGTTAAGGTGTTTTCGGTCAGCAGTTAACACTTAATCAATGTCACAGAAAGCGTGATAAAATAAAAACTTTTTTCTGATTATTAATTTTTATAGATAATTTATTATCTTAATTTTTAAGAAAACTTTTCCAGCGTAAATAATAAAGAAATAAATAAAAACTTTGCTTTTCAGTTATTACTGCTTAAGATCCTTCAAGGATAATAGAGAAGTTCTATGTGTAAAGGTAATAGTAAATGCTTAAATAATTTCAGATATAAATATCTACTTTATTACAAAACTTTTTTCAAGAACTTTAAAAGGACTTTTTTATTATTATCGCTTTTCACATAAAAAATAGGAATGTTCAAAAAACCTCACAATTTGGACTACAGAAATTCAACATTGCAGTCATAATATGTAAACAAACATTATCAGCTTTTGTCCCACATACACCAAAATGTAGACATTACAAAACTCGCGACTTAAACTGAAGGAACATGCAAATTTTAGTGAGCAATTTTCGGAATAAGCTTTTCTTAAAGTCTATCATATGGCGAAAACGTTAACCAGAAACCATCAGACAGAAACACGCATATAAAAACTTTAGTTTTAAGCCAGGGTGTAAAAAAACAGTTGAAACCAAAAACTGTCAAGCAAAAAACGAAAGTTGTGTACAACTTTTAGGCCCTGATTTTATAAAACGCAACGCAACGCCAAAGAATTACATTGAAAGCAAAAACAAAGTCATAAATATTTTGTAATTTTGTTGTTGCTTTCTACAGAAATCCATGTACCGTTTTAAAATTTTCGACGCCACAAGTTATGAGGCGTTTGAAATTTTCTGTAGAGAGCAACAACAATATTACAAAATATTTATGACTTTGTTTTTGCTTTCAATGTAATTCTTTGGAGCGGCATTGCGTTTTACATAATTAGGGCCTTATGCTAAGTTCACACTTATGCTAAGTTCACACTTAGGTTTTTAAACGCGTTTAAGCAAAATGTTGATTTAGCTAATCAAAGCCGTTCACATTACATTTTAGATGATTAAGATGACAGATGATTAAGAAAAAAAACACACAACAAATACACAAAAAAACAACAAACAAATGTATATTTCTTTAAAGTATTAAAAATGGATAAAAACACTTTTATAAAGTTATCAGAAGATTTCAAAAGATTTTGTTATTCGTGCTTAATTCCCAGTTTTTATTATTGATAAAAACACTTGAAATTTATTGTTGATGGGATAAGCTATTCCTATGCGCATTTCACTGTTTGCTTAGGCCAGATCATCAGGAAACTTCATCCATAAAGACTTTAGAAAAACTAAAGATATTAAACCAAATAAAACTGTTAAGCGTAAGTTTAAACAAAACACATCCACAATAAACAGTGGGCTTATCTCATCTTACATTCCCCACTATCAGAAGATTATTTTAATCATTTTAATGATGAAATTGTGAAAATTTATGAATTATTTAAGGAAAAAAATAAAAACATTAAGCATAAATCTTGGCCGGTTGTACACGATCATGTTGGCGATTCTACATTTGAGGTATGTTCAGTGGATTCTATGTGATTTATGAAGTGATTTAGTTGTAATCATGTCAATTTGAAGTGATTAACAAATCACTTCAATGTATGGGTAATCATCTCGATTTTGAAGTGATTAGAGCTTAATCACGTTCGAACTGCTTAAACGCGTTTAAGAAGCCAAATGTGAACATACTATTAGCCTTTTGAGTTGGTTTGACAGCGTCTGTTTACATAAAATGAATCAAAAGTAAACTCTACACTTTTTTTGGCCAATGACAAATTAAGAACTGAAAGATATGGCAGTTTTTCTGCTTTGACTGCAGTTTTTTAAACGCTCTTTTAAACTACCTGTATCATGCAGTTTCTTCATTTATGTAAGTTTAAGTTCCCTTGGAAAGCAACTACATACAGAAATTATGTTTTCTTAACTATAATTCTTTTTACAGCAATCATATAACAATTGAATTAAATCACTTATGTCTTCCAAAAATTTTACGTATCAAAGAAGCCTCCTGGGATTTATTTGTAATTTGAGCAAATTAAATAGAGGATGTCAGTAAATTTCGCAATCTTGGAATCATTGTATCTACGAACGGAGGAAAGGGTAAGGATATCGATAATCGCTTGCAGCAAGCATATCAAATATTTGGCCGTCTAAAATCTATTTGGAAATCACTCTCTCTATTTTTGCGTACGAAAATTGCAATCTACAATGCGAATAAAATCTCTAACCTTCTGTTCAAAAATACGCCTCACCCCATCGCTCCCCTGTGGTGAACGATCTCAACATTTAATATCCTAACTTATCATAAATTTTTATATCACTTTGTCATTGAAAATAACTTTGATTTATTTCTTTTCATATTGTCAAATTTCATAAATTTATAGTCTTAACAGCATGCAATTCCAAAATATTCTAAAACCCCTTAAACATTTGTATTTATAATCATTTCTTTTGTATCCTTTACTACGTATACGTAGTAGGCGATTCTGATTTGAAATCGCATAATAGGTGATCTGTATCACAGAAAAAAATAATTTTCATTGAATGAATACGAAAATCGCATATTTGATTACAAAAGTTTTTGAATCTTCTGCGATGACGATTTTGCGGTATTCATAAAAAAGTTTGTATGTATAATTGTTAAATTTTTAGTCAACAACCAAGTTTATTGAGTCAATAAAAAAAGTTGTTGCCCAAATAAAATTTTTTCAACAAAATGTTTACTTGATTTGTTAAAATAAATTGTTGAAAATGTTGAATAAATCAAACAAAATGTTAATCGAATCTTTATTTCTTATTTATTAATGATGAGCCACAAATTTTCAATTTTTATATTTTTATAAAAACACTCAAATTTATTATGCGGCGATAAGTAAGTTCCTTTGCGCATTTCACTGGTTGCTTAGGCCAGATCATCAGGAAACCTATTCCAAAAACTTTGGCAAAACTAAATATATTATTCAAACAAAACTGTAAAACAAATGAGCTATTTAAAAATGGACAAGAGTTGTTAAAATACTGTCCTTACTTTGATTCAAATATTTTTTTTATTGAATATGAAGAAATATTTAATTATTTCATTATTGAATATGTTTTATTGAGTGCTATTTTCCAAAGTGTAAATTTAATAAATTTTTTCTTTGAATCAAACAAAAATTTTGTTGACCTAAAATTTTATTTTTAACAAACTGTGTTGTTAAAAATTTTCTTGAGATATTTTTTTCTGTGTATGTATACTAACATTTAGTTGTATCTTCATTAAAATACTCATAAGCAAAAGTTGATAAGCAATCAGATGTTGACATACACCAGAAAAATCACAGCACGCCTTTGTTTCGTAGGTGTTTGAACAAATTTTTGTCTAAAGATTTTAAAACTTATGAGATATTATTCGGTGGTACCCCAACGTTGATTCGTTTTGTATGAGAATCTTTAAGTTGTGCCTTCTAAAACACCGCTTCGACATTAATTTGTAATCGGGTTTTATTATTTGGAAAATGTGTCCATTACTTCCTTTTTTAATTCAATTGTGTTAGAGATCAGACGGATTTTTCTAAATCCTAATCAGTAAAACCATTGGTCATCCCTTGAAAAAGTCAAAAATATAAAGGTTAAAAAATTTTTTTAATAAGACCAGAAAGCGATTACACAAATTTTTTTTTCGAATATCCACACGAAATGAATTAATACTTGGCGTAAGTTGGTTTTTTTTATTGATGGTTCCAAGTAACCCAGAAAAAGAAAACGTGCCAATATAGTGGGTACACCACTAAAACTATAACATTGTATCACAACTTTTGCACACGATTGGTATGTGTTACATTTAAAAAACGTGGTATTTCACTATGTATTTAAGAAATCAAATTTGTCTCCAATAGATTGTGGAAGTTTCTTTTTGTGTCGGACATACGTCCTGAAAACTCTTTATTCTAAACCTTGAATTATAGTTACAAACAGAGAGAAAAACATTGTTAAACATTTTACTGAAAACTTCAACCTAACCTACAAATTTGTAATTGGTACTGTCAAGAATAATCTACATAACCCGGGTAAAAACCATTCCGAACACGGCCAACATAATAATATTTGCCGCACCATTGACACCTCAGCATTAGAATATTGTTTGGCTAAGTGGCCAACTTACTGTTTTCTTCGAGAACCTGTGCCTAGGCGTTAATCGGACTTAATCTAAAATCTTATTCCTTAACATACCCCAAACAATTTACTATAATTATACTGGACAATACACCTGGCTTTTAAAATTTAGACCTCTGCAGGATTTAGAGTTAAGCCTAAAAATCGTATGAAATAAGCAAAATAAAACTAATTATATGCAAGAAATAACATCATTCTTTAACACAGCCAAATTAATTGAAGCAGCACCAGTGATCGACGAGGCCTCATCTTTCATCTTAAGTTGGTGAGTGAAACAAAATTTTTTTTCTGTGTAATTAATATTTTCTTGCATTTACACTTGATTTACAACTAACCAAAAAAAAAAAAAAACCAAGAATTATCCATTTATTACCTCCACAAAAATTATCAATGAATAAGTCTTAATGCTTTTCTATTGTAATACTTTTAGTAACTGCATTCATTGATGATTTTTGTTGCTGTTTCGTAATTTAAGAAAATACACATTTTTTTAAATTCCTTTCCAAGAATCACAAAAACAAATTTGGCAATGGTAACTTACATTGCAACATTAAGTAGTTTAAAGAAAAAATTAGGAACGTTACAAATATATTGATAGGGATTTATAGAAAAAAAGAACAGCAATTTGGTGAACTTTGTCACCTAAACTAATACTGAAATTATCGGTCATGTTCTGACAATCGCACGCTTTGGAATCGCAAAACGCCAGATTTATTTTATGGTGTTATGAATCCCGTGCCATTAGCTTGCGATCTGGCATAGTTTCTTACAAATATTCTAGTTCCCTTGAACACCATATTATGTGATTTCAAATCAGAATCGCCAATGTTAAGCGTTTTGCGATTGTCAGAACATGCCCGTATTATAGAGATTTATAACCATATTAAATTTAATTAACATATTAAACTTTATATTTTTAAATGAAAAAGGTGCTTTTCTCAATTTATGAATGAAATTATACTAAGAATTAAGAAAGCAAAACAAAAGTAAATATAAAAATAATCTTGTTATTCATCTTATTATACACATTGCGTAGTTTTTTGCTGCTTCTTTTTATAATCTTTCGTTTTTTTTTATTCCTTTTTATATTAATTCCGTTTTTATCAAAGAACCCTTAAGATATACTCTCTATTAAATACTTTAAGAATGGACCATTAAATTAAGTAATTTTTTCCTCATGGGTTGATTTGTTAGAGGAACAGTGTTGCCAATTTAGCCATTTTCACCCTGTTTAGCCATTACAAAATGAGTTTAGCCATCAGCCATTTTTCAAATTGTTTAGCCATAAATTTTTTTTGCCGTTTTTCTTTTAAAGGAATAATTTTTATTTTATTATAAAAATTTATAAAAGTAAAACAAACATTTTTAACAATTAAAACGCCTTTAATTTAAATCACAACTTTTACAAATGTTGAAAATCGCTATAAACGATGATGAAGAAACATCTTTCAAAATAAAGGAACAGTATTCCAATACTAAATTTATAAAATGGATCACAAAAACATTGGTGTTTCTTTCTGGTTGCAAGTATTTCAGTAAAGAGATGCAGGCAGCAACAAAATTTTTTTAGAAATCTCAGAATCGACTATAAAGTTGCTCTCACTTCCATGGTCTAATGCTGAAGTTAAAAGTAATTTGAGAAATAGGTTACATTTAGCAACCGTTAATTCGATTTTTTTAATTAGGTAAAGAATTTTACTGTAACAATAAAATATTTTTACCAACACCACAAAAGTGGAGAGGGTACTATGCGTTTGTGCTGATGTTTGAAACACCTTAAAATATTGATACTTAAGGTATGTTCAGACCTAACAAATATTTGACAATAAAATCCAAAAAAAGCGTTGCCAGTAAATTGATCAAACTTAAGCTTTATTTTTAACAATTTCTATTTCTTTACAAAACTTTAATTTTAAAATGATCATTGTATAATGTAATTTAGAAACTGTAAAATAATGTTTGCCCTAGCCAAACGTTTTGCAAAAGCAATTAATTCTTTAAGAAAACTAGTGGTCACGTGTAGGACGTCAAATATTTAATAGGTGTGAACATAGCTTTAGCCAACCTTTACGTATACCGATTGACTCTGAATCACTTTCTGAGTCGAATTAGCGATGCTTGTCCGGCTGGCTGGCTGGCTGGCTGGCTGGCTGTCCATGCACACCTTGTGCGCAAAGTACAGGTCGCAAATTTAATAATAATTTTATAAAATTTGGTACATAGGTTATAATGTTGTGTATGGTATCATCTAGTCAGGGTTGACCGACTATACTTTTTTAATTGTTTTTTATTGAAGATCTGGACTCATAATGTTGGGTAAATGCTGTCGTGATTATGATTTTCCTTCAAATTATTTAAAACTAATAGGCAAGAGTGATTCCTATGAGATGAGCAATAACGACGAATTTTTCGATGATTTAATTTTTTAAATATCTATCAAAATATTAATTTACGTTTATTCTTATTTAAGAAATTGATCTTAACTTACAATTTCATCGTAAACAACTTTAAATGAATTATTTCTGTTTTGTTATTTTTACTTAAAAAAAAAGTTTAGCCATTTTTTAACCCATTTTTAGCCATTTTTAGCAATTTTTTTCCGTAAATTTAGCCATATTTCGTCACCAAGTTTTGGCAACACTGTAGAGGAAATAGAGTTTATTTGGATGGATGGGCGGGTTATGAAGTGGATTTCCAGCAACACAAGGGAATAACTTAGGACGCTGTAATATAATCAATACCATTATTTCTTGTATGCTCAAAACTAATAGCATTAAAAGGGCATGTTTTAATTGATACAATGCTATTCCGGCCCAGTTAATAGTTTTTTTAACGAAATCATAAAAAGGGAGCCTATATAAATTAATTTGCAGTAAAAGAGAGTTAAGAGAGAGAGAGTCACGATGTAAAACTCCCACCGACCTCTTTCTGTCTTTTCCGACCTTGCTCCTGTAATTTCGACTCTAGTTGAGCACGGGATCTTAGATATTTTACCATATCAGTAAAAGTATATGTGTAATTGTACATTACACCCCCATCTCCCGCCCGGTGCTTCTTCGATAACATAAATCACAGTTACGTGCTTAAATTATAACTACAAAATTACACATATTCACTTTCAATTAAATTTCCGTAAACTTAAATCATAAAATTTACCTAACCAACTGTAGCCATAACTTTATTTTATATATGTTGCAAAAAACTGCCTGCATCAGTTGGATTAATTATGATAATTTCGAAAATATTTTATGCAATTTCTATAAGTATAAGTGTGAATATTTTATGTGTGTTTTGCATTTATTTCTACATCATCCCCAACAGGTTTTGCACCTTGTTGTGAACCTTTAATAAATCCATCATAATGATTTGCAAACACATCATATGGTAAATATAGTTTTTTAAACAAAATTTATGCTCACAAACACCTGTACGTACATGTACATGTGTGAGTGCTGGGGTTCGTATGGTTAAGGATAAAATGCTTTTTGCAGACACATACATATTTACACATACTTATGAATATTATGTGTGTTTTTTATGTTTAACTACACATAAAAACCGATGCATCATTTACTAAACAGTTCCCGTTTGGTTTTTGTACTTCGGCATATTAAATAAAAACGCATGATGATGACTGACTGCAGGGGTGTTTAAAATGAAAGCAAATGCTTATTAAGGTTGTTAAACACTTTATTTATTTATTTAATTTTTTTTTTTTTTTTTTTTTGTTTGAAAGTACCGATATAATTTTTAAGTTTCAAGTGCTTTTTACTTTAATTGCCTTTTACATTTTGTTATTTGAGTTACTGGTATTCTGCGAGACCCGAGTTTTTTTTCTAATGGACAATTTTAGCCTTATTTTTTAAAAATGTTTGTGTTTTAAAATATTTGTTCTAAAATCAATGAAATTTTTCAAGATATTTTCAAATTTGCCCATTTTTTTAAAAAAAATTTCTACTTTTTGGATTTTCTTTTCTTATTTTTGGAAATTAGTCCCTTTTCAAATATTACTCTGTTTATTTTATTTTTACAGATTGTTTCAGATTCCTTAAATCTTTTTCATAAGTTAAGCTTTGTACAGACGGTGGTCAGATATTACAATGTTGTCATTAAAACTGCCTAAAAATGTCTTGCAACTGTGTGAACATTGTAAGCTCACAGAAAAAATTATTGCTGAATTATTTTCAAACAAACGCTTGTTTGAAATTTTTTTTAATTTCTACAAATTTTTTTACTGATTCAATTAATATTTTTGTTTGATTTTTATTTTAGCCAACAGAAATGTTGACAACTATTCAAAAATATAATATACGCGTTATTGGTTTCAAGTTTTCATAATTTTGTATGAAATATTTAACGCTCTTTAATGTTGTCGTTTTTTGCAATTATTTTATTTGATCGTAAGCAACATTTCTTTAT
This sequence comes from Pollenia griseotomentosa, assembly GCA_963931875.1. Lineage (NCBI taxonomy): Eukaryota > Metazoa > Arthropoda > Insecta > Diptera > Polleniidae > Pollenia > Pollenia griseotomentosa. The sequence goes on from OZ007563.1 coordinate 80,999,080, forward strand.
GTAAAATATAAAAACAACAACAAAAAACACATACAGTCTATTTTTGGACGCTTTAAAGAAGTACAACAATAAGAAAGATGATAAAATAGCGTGGCGAGGTTTTTAGTAAAAAAAAGACAAAAACAATATTAGGTAAAAAAACCTTTTACACTTTTTAAACAACAACAACATTAGAAAAAACAAAATAAATTTTTGGTTGGTTTCAAAGTTGGTAAAAAAGAATGAAAAACAAAATCCCGTTTTCAATTTTTTAAAAATGTTAAGTTAAATACCTACATCAAATACAAAAATAAAATGATGACGAAAAACATGTCGAGTCGGTCTGCTGCCAAGGAAAGGATACAGAAACAGTGAGTGAAGAAGAAAAACATTGTGTGCATAAACAAGACAAAAAAATGTGTCTCAAAGCCAGCCGCGCCTCTCTGATCTGCCTTCATCTACTTCAACAGTGCTTGCTTGTGTGCGCGTCATTGCTTGTGCAAAAACTTTTTTGTTTGATTCAGCAAAATTATTTGTTTGAAATTTGTATGATTTTCACTAAACTATTTGTTTGATTCAGTTAAATTATTTGTTTGAAAAAATCAGGGTTTTTTTCAATAAACGAAATGCAAATAAATTGTTTGAATATGCAAATTTGTTTGTAGGACCGATTTCAGACAAAAAATGTTTTGATTCTACAAGTTTTTTGTTTGAATTGGAAAAATAATTTTTTCTGTGCTCAGTTTCATTTGGCAGATGTGTAAAATTACTACATCTGACAATGGCCTCATTGTCGGAAATGAAGCTTTAGCAATTGTTTATAAAGACATTATTTTGTAAATTCAATTTTTTTGAAAAAGTTAAAGATCTTATTGTTCCTGTTTTATGAGCCAAACTAGCGGTTTTGCTTCAAATTTTGCGTTTTTCAGTCTTTTAAGATTAAAAATTCTTTTCAGTTTTTTGTATCTATAAAATTTTTCCTATTTTGCACTTCTTTTATTCACAAGTATATTTAATTTTACGATTATTAAATTACTTTGACTTTAGAATTTTTTCAAGATTTATTTTAATGGATTTTGGTTTTATGCGAGTGATTTTATTGTTGTTTTTGCTGAATTAAACCTTCTGATTTTTTTCATTTTATTAAATACTTTTTTTAAATACATTTAAAGCAAAAACAAATTGTCGAATTTTGTTTTTGTTTTAAATATAATTATTCTATGCGAACGTTGACGTTCGAAATCGTTAAACAGGCAGTTATTATTTCACCGATTTTTTTTTTAATTTTTGCAGATTAATATATTTATTCAATTGTCAGTAAATTTTTAGAGATTCTTCTAGTTTAACCAGTTTTATTAGTCATTTAACACTTGTGTTAATACCCAACTTTATCCACATTGTTTTACCCATATACTATGATTTATTAATAATCCTTATTTTTATGAAAAAATATTAAATTATATTTATGTTAAAATATGATTTTTTAACTTTGTATTGCATAACAGCTAAAAATTTTAATTTTTAAAAAAAGGACATTATTTTTTAGTATAACAGTTGAACATTTTTGGTCATACATGATATGTAAATGAGACTTCCACGTATTATAATAATAGCGCTTTGGAAACTAAACTTAAGTAATTGTATGATACAGAATTTAGTTTATTGAATTTTTTGAAGAGTTCAAATGTGATTTTGTTATCCCATAAAGTGTATTGCGTTGTATTGAGTACCGGGGTACCCGGGTGCGCATGTTGCGATGGTTAAAGTTTAAGCAAATTTTTTGGAGTATTAAAGGAGCAAAAAATAAATCAAGCATCTGGATTTGCTTTCTTTTAAATTAAATAATGACTATCCTTGTTTAAAAATTTTAATTCTTAATACTTTTTCTTTCATCTGAAAATGCCTAGGTGGGTACCATGGTAGACGGGTATAAACAAAGGGTTAAGAGGTTTTCTAATTCAGGAGATATTTTATTGATTTAAACAATTTTTTTTTATAAAGGGTGTCCAACCAAAACGCACATCGTAAATTGTGAGTCACACCTTAACATCTAGTTTTTGGCACAACTTAATTTGACATTTCTTTGATTCATAGAGCGGTACACAACTGAGCAGTGTGTTAAGATTGTTGAAGCCTTTTACGAAAACGGGCTTTCAAATCAAAATGCATTTGGGGCACTTCGTGATTTTTTTTGGTCAGGATAATCGACAAAATGTGTCTAAAATCGAGAGAATTGTGTGCAAGTTTCAGTAAACCGGGTCTGTGGGCAATGTGAAAACACCTGTGCATGCTCATCCAGTTCGTTTATGGACTGGCGGCGTCATCGGGTCGTATTTCTTCGAAAATGAGGTCGGCCACGCAGTTACCGTGAATAGTGTTCGCTATCGCGAGATGATAACGGACTTCTTGTGGCCAGAAATTAAGGATATGGACCTAGATTATATATGGCTCCAGCAGGATGGTGCCAGTTGCCACACAGCATACGAAACAATGACTCTTTTGCGCGAGAAATTCCATGGCCGTGTTATCTCACGTAGTGGCGATGTTAATTTGCCGCCGCGATCATGTGATTTGACACCGTTAGACTTCTTTCTTTGGGAATATTTAAAAGAAAAAATGTACGTCAATAAGCCAAGAACAATTCAAGAGCTAAAGGATGAGAAATTTCGGTACATTAACGACACTGGGCCTCAGTTATGTCTCAGAGTCATTGAAAATATGGACCATCGGATAAAGGTATGCCGTAGCGAACATTTACCCGATATTTTGTTTGTTTTATTTAGAATTAACATCGTGAAACAATTTGTTTTTTAATTTGGTTTTTTCTTTTTACCCACTTACAACTACAATTCGAGTCGGAAAGAACCCAACCAATTGTAGGGGGATGTAAGAAAAGATAAACTCACTGTTTATTGTTGGTGTTTTATTGAAACTTTGATATTGTAACAAGTAAGACTTTGAGTGTTTAAAATTCTTATTCGCTTTAGGGTTTTATTCGTATAATATTTTAAGCTTTTCTAAAATCTTAGGAAAAGGTTTCCTGATGAGCTGGCCTAAGCAACCAGTGAAATGCACATAGAAGCTGGCTTTTCCTCAACAATAAATTTCAGTGTATTTATCATATATGAAAAATTGGAAATTTAGCACGTCATATAGAAATCGTATAAATGATAAATTTTGTATTCCCGTTAATGACCCCTATTCTGCGTTTCGATTCGGATCGAAATTTTCTCCGTTTTTGGCAACTTTGGTATTCTGTGCCCATGTTCTGTAACTCCCGCGTTGAAAAACTTTTCGATTGAAATGTGAGAACTGAAACAAAAATACCATAAATTGAAACAAACATGTTTTTCTCACTAAACTGTTACTGTATCATTTTTGGTGTGTAATAGCTGTAACGTAAGGAAATTACTCGCCAAAAATGTTTCAGTAGCAGTTAAGTGAGAAAAACATGTTTGTTTCAACTTATGGCATTTTTGTTTCATTTCTCACATTTCAATCGATAAGTTTCTCAACGCGGGAGTTACAGAACATTGGCACAAAACACCCAAGTTGCCAAAAACGGAGAAAATTTCGATCCGAATCGAAACGCAGAATAGGGGTGAATAACTTTGATAATCGTGCGTTTTGGTTAGACCACCCTTTATATTTTCAAGAAGATAATTGTATAATGTAATTTATAAACTGTTGAAGGATGTTTGATTTAGCAAAATTTTTGCAGAAGCAAAGCATTTTTTAATAAAATTAGTAAACATAAAGCTGTAAGTCACTTTTCAAATCGAACTAGAGTTCATGTAACCTTGTGTGCAAAGAGCAGGTTGCAATTTTAAAGATTATTTGATTAAATTTGCTACATTCGTTTCAATTGTCATGAGGACAAATGCTTTTAAAAATGGTGAGAACTTCTTTTCGGTATAGTTTTTGTGCCCAAAAGCTATCTTATCGGTTCATATTTGACCATAGCTTTTATACAAATACCAATCACAAAAATTATTTGAAACGACAAAACTTCCGCTAAAATATTTATATTGATATAAAATTTGGAAACTTGAGTAATAGCTTCTATTTCATGGTAGTGATAAGTCCAGAACTAGCCTTAAATCCCATATAAACCCCTTCTGAAAATAAATAAATCGCATATATTTTGATATTTTTTAGTTAGGCTTGAGTTCAACAAATTTAATTTTCATTAAATTATTTTTTACTGAAGGAAGGAATTTTACAACATGAAATTTTATTAAAATTCATTGATAATTTTCTTGGCTGAGCTTGGGCTTGAACCTGGGTTGATGTTGATATTTAGATAATATACCGCACAAAGAACTCTTTTATAAATCTTAACCTCATGGCATAATTTAGCTTTGACGGGTCCCAAAAGGGAAAAATGTTGAAATACTGTCGTGCAGACTATTAAATTGTCGGGGTAGAACGACTCTATCCGATCTTACTTATTTTATTTTAGAGCTAATTCCAATTTTGGGTTTTTTTAAACAACTTTGTTGCTTCATATTTTTGTTTTGTTGCAAAAGACTTTGTATAAGTTCGAGGATTTTGTTTCAAGTTGAAATTGTTTGCACGATTTGTTAGATACTGCTTTGGTTTTTAAACCGTTTTTTTTTTAATTTGGCGATATTTTAAATTAAGTATAACTAATTAAAATTTGTCATTCTAGTTTAACGATTTTTTTTTTGTAATTCATAAAATATATTTTAGATTTTTAAAAGGTTCATTTTAAACATAAAATCATAGGAAATTTGTTTTATAAGCCTTTTGTAAACCCTTTTTATGAATAAGAACTTAAAAATTTTATGTAAAGTTAGACCCTTTACACCTAAAGTGAAAATTTATAGAACTAATCGCGAGTAGTTTTTTATTTTAAAGGATTTTATCAGCTTCATTTGAAATATTTGAGATGTTTTCTATAATGGCTTTTATATATTGTGTTTTTAGGAGTTTCATGAACTTCATTTGATCTTTTATTTTTCTGATTTTTTTATTTCATTGTCTTCTACACTAATTTGGTTTTGTACCTGCTAGTTTTGTTTTGATTTTTGCTTGAGTTTTGCCAATTTTTCTTATTTTCAACCATTAACATCTGTTTAGAGTTTGATCATAAACATTTGGCTAAGACCCTAAACAATTTTAATGTCCCTAAAAGGATATAAATGATTTTCCTGAGAGTAGGTCCTTTCTACTTGAAAGACTTGATTTGTTCTATAAGAATTTATTTCAATTAGTTCCAAAGCTGCTGTTCTATTTCTCTTCACTGCAAAAATCGTAAAAACGTATATTTTACCAACAAAATTTTAACAACTGCCGGCACCAAGACCAACATCCACCACAGCTACCACATCATACTAACATGTGTGTAATATCATTATGGAAATATACAAAAAACTATAAAGTCACAACACGTCATTCATAAATTCATAAATATGTAAGACTTGTAAACACAAATATTCATACAAGCACACACACACACTTACACATATACAAAGTAAAATATACTCAAAATATAACATGAATGATATCTGTTCCCAATTTGTTTGTTCAATGCACACATAATGACGTTAAAGCCGATGCTGGTAAATGTTAATGCATGATGTTGCTCCCGATGTTGTTGACGATGATAATGTCTCGTAGCTCCCAATGCTAACACTACTACCTCTCCTACTGCTCTGTAAATAGTTTGTGTGTAACTGTATATTGTAGCACTCACTCATTGTTGTTGCGGTTGTGATATTCAAATAACTGAATATTCATTAAAATTGTATGAACATGTTGAAAATGATGGAGATAAAATTTATAAAAACTTTTTCGTATACACCTTTTTTCCACTATCTTTCCTCGTTTAGGTTAAAATTAATAAAATAAAATTCTGCACTGCTTACTAAATACAACTTTCCACCAAAATACTCTTACACGAATCCGATGTAAAAGTTCTTGCATTTAAATTTAATGCAGAAATAAGAGAAAACAATATTTTTTTTTTTAATTAAGTTGCTGTGGCACTGGTTAGAAAAAAACTCGTCCATAACCAATTCAAAATTTTGTAATGCATTTGATAGGAATTTATTAACTTGAAAAATAGTTATTGATAGTTCACAAGAAAAAAATATTTGTAGGTGAAATTAAAATAACTAATAATAAGGTTTTTCAATTAATCCAAATTTTAATATTTTTAGTCAGGCTTAAGTTCATCAAATTTAATTTTTCATTAAATTATTTTTTATGAAGAAAGGAAATTTACAACATGAAAATAAATTAAAATTGTTATTGATAATTTTTCTTTCTCGACTGACCTGAGATTCGAACCCAGGCGGCTGGTTACAATGACATGTTTCGATCACAGCCACTTGATCTCCTCAGAGGGATTTGCCGTCTTACACTCGCAGCCATCGATGAAAAATAATTTAATGAAAAATTAAATTTGATGAACTTAAGCCTGATTAAAAATATTAAAATTTGGATTAAAAAGACCATAAATAGTTCGACAAAATAACCACAATACTAATTATTGTTTTTTAATTTATCGTAATTATTTTAAACAAATCGTAAAAGATTTTGAGGGACCCACGTTCCTTTAAGCCTTGTGTTAATACCCGGGTACCATGGTACCTAGCTAGGTATATTTACATGAAAAAAATGTATTAAGAATTGAAATTTTTAAACAAGCTTCGTCATATAACATAAAAGAAAGCGAATTCAGATTCTAAATTTATTTTTTTGCTTCTTAATACTCAAAAAAATTTGCTTAAGCTTTAACCATCGCAACATGCGCACCCGGGTACCCCGGTGCCCAATACAATACAATACACTTTATGTGATAACAAAATCACGTTTGAACGGCTCAAAAAATTCAATAAACTAAAGTCTGTATCATACAATTACTAAGTTTAGTTTCCCAAGCGCTATTATTATAATACGTGGAAGTCTCATTTACATATCATGTATGACCAAAAATGTTCAACTGTTATACTAAAAAATAATGTCCTTTTTAAAAAAATTTAAAATGTTAGCTGTTATGCAATACAAAGTTAAAAAAATCATATTTTTACATAAATTTAATTTAATACGCTTTTAAAAAGATTACAAATTTTATTTTATTTAATAAAAATGTTGATTAATAATAAATTCTAGTATATGGGTACCCGGGTACCCCGTTGCTAAACAATGTGGATAAAGTTGGGTATTAACACAAGGGTTAAAAAAAATTGAATTATGAGTGAAATTAATTAGCTGCTATCTACATTAAAGCAAAAAAATTAAATATATTACGCGTGATGATGTGTGTAACACATACAAATATTGGTTCTATGCCCATCTTTTAGCACACCGATCGACTTTCTGAATCGACATAACTATATCCGTCCGTCCAGCTGGTTGTCTGTTCATATAAACTTTATCCGAAAGAACATACATATGAGTCATTCCATGTCAGACCGAACACCTTTTTTACACCACCTCTTCCGATTTTCTTTAAATTTGCCAGACGTATTAAACATAAAAAAATATTTTACACGTGTTTCGGGAAAAAAATTAAAAATTTTTTGTTAAAAAGTTATTTGCATTTGAAAATCGTCAAAATCGTGAAAAATCTTCCGACATGACAACATTTAAACTAATGTTTTTATAAAATTAGTGAATGGATTTTGAAGTTCAATACCTTATTTTAAAGGTATTTGAACCTTCTTTTAAAAAAAAATATTATTTTTTATAAATTAATTTTTTTTTATTATTAAAATTTGGTTTTTTTACTTAATTTCTCTTTTCCACAATCTTCGAACAAGTCGAAAAATCTGAAAAAAATATTTTCTTAAAGGTTAATATATTCTTAACATTCCCTCAAAATTTCAGAGTGGAGGTCGAATGGATTCTATTTTTTTACGATTTATTTCCATTGCAGCACCACAAAAAAATTACATTTTGTATATAAACATTTTATTTTCAAGCATGTTAACGAAAATGTCAACGCATGTATGGATGTGTGTATGTATTCAAAAATACACAAAATTTGATACTTAATGAGCAGGAGAAAAAACTTAAAGAACGGTTTACTAAAGCAAAAATGATACCAGGTACTTTAGGCTACCATGCGTTTATTCCGTACCAAGAGAGACAAATTAAAGTTCATACTACATCATTTGCAGCTGATTTTTCTAAAAAAAATGTATATAAAAATTAAAATCGCTTACTATTTAACTTTTAGTTATGTATTAAAAAAAAATACACATTTTTACTTTCAAACCGCTTGCTGAATTTCAATATTTTTATAAAAAATTCAGGCTTGCTTAACCCAAAAACCTTAATTTTATAATTATAATTATAATTTTATTAAATTGTTTAAAGAAACTCAGTTGAGTGTACCATAAAAATATTGAAACATGTGAATTCGTTATTACTAATGGGTAGTTAGGTATTATATTACGAGTAAGTGGTTACATTTTTGTTATAAAGAAATACGAGGGTAAGGAGTTTAACTTATTACCAGGTAACGTGTTCCGTAATACCAACCTATTACCGAGTTTTTGCTGGGATTTACTTAAGTATCAAATATTGTGTGTTTTTGAATACATACACACATACATACTTACATGCGTTGACGTTTTCGTTAACATGCTTGAAAATAAAATGTTTATATACAAAATGTAATTTTTTTGTGGTGCTGCAATGGAAAAAATCGTAAAAAAATAGAATCCATTTGACCTCCACTCTGAAATTTTGAGGGAATGTTAAGAATATATTAACCTTTAAGAAAATATTTTTTTCAGATTTTTCGACTTGTTCGAAGATTGTGGAAAAGAGAAATTAATTAAAAAAACCAAATTTTAATAATAAAAAAAAATTAATTTATAAAAAATAATATTTTTTTTAAAAAGAAGGTTCAAATACCTTTAAAATAAGGTATTGAACTTCAAAATCCATTCACTAGTTTTATAAAAACATTAGTTTAAATGTTGTCATGTCGGAAGATTTTTCACGATTTTGACGATTTTCAAATGCAAATAACTTTTTAAAAAAAAATTTTTAATTTTTTTCCCGAAACACGTGTAAAATATTTTTTAATGAAGACTTCGTTCTCAAATTTTGAAGGACATCGGAGACATCAAAGTCAATTTTTAGCAAAAATCGTACGGTTTGACATGGAATGACTCATATGGGAATTGGCTTATAATTTCACATAAACCATCTTATTAGGTTGGAATTAAAATGAAATTTCCAACATATTTTATTGCAATCTAAATCATCTTATCAAATTATTTTGGAATCGTTCAGTATTTGATTGATAACAAGAACGAACTTCCGTAAGAGCTTCTGATATCATTTGTGTGTTGGTAGGTCTAAAATTTACTGTAGCTACCTAACGAACCTCCTTCATGAAACAACTTTTAGACGCTAAAATGTCATAGAGATGTGTAGATAATATTCGGAACAAAGGACTCCTATATGAATCTTCAACTCATGTCATAATTTTGTTGTGGTGGGTACACCATTGATTATGGGTGCCAAATGGGGTACACTCTCGAAAATCTGTCTGCAAATACTGTAGTGTATTGTATCATATGATTGGGCTGAAATGACAATACTTTCTTACTTGTTGTTATTGATGAAATTTTTTGTTACATCGGATTTCCTTTATATTTTACGCATTTATTTCTGGAATATTTACAATTTATAAAATATTCAATAAAGAAGTTATCTTGTAATAGTAAATTGCAAACAAACCAAAAACAATCGTGCAATTAATGCCTCTACAAAGATCATTTACAATAAGCAATTAAGAACTTAAAGATGTCACAACATTTTGCTAATTCACAGCTTACTAACTTAAAAAGGAGGCTCTCGAGATAACTTCGGTCAGCTCAACCCGATGCATATCTCGAAGAGAACCAAGTCCAACATATTCAACTCCTGGGCACAATCCACTCTTCTTTATGACTGCGAATCCTGGAATGCAGCCTCTAAAGATTACACCTCGTTCAAAGTAATAACATATCGGTACCAGCGAAGAATCACAAAAATATGTTGGCCAGTTTCTACATCTAATGTAAAATAATGGAACGAAACTGGTCAAGAAACTCTATGGAATGGAACCACAAATTCTTATAAATTGGCTCATTCGTCTTCAAAAACAGCATATTGTATTGCTTGTAATTCCTCACTGAAATCGAGCAAAATGAGTTTAAAAAAACATGCCGAAACCAGTCGCTACAAACAAAATAAAATAATTTTTTTTACTAAAAATTTTTATTTGGGGATTTTTGGGGATTTCTTATTTGTAAATTTTCTTATTATTTGGTCAGAAAAAAAACACAAAAAAAAAACTTTTAACATTTTGAGGTTTTATTTTTTAATTTGGGGATTTTATTTTTACTTTTTGGGGTCAAGGAAAAAAGTACCTGGCAGCCTTGGTTGTTACGTAGATGCTTGTAATCGTCAGATAGTAGTAGTAGATAGTAGGTGTATGCACAAAGATGTCACATGTACATTTTTTCTTTTCTTTTCGTTTTCTCTTTGATTTGTTTGCTGTTAATAAAATTGTTGTTGTTTTGAAGCATTTAAAATCGAAAAAAGTTTAAACAGTTTGCTGCGTGTGATCATATCGGCAACTTTAAAAGCATCCTAAAAAGGAAATTGAAGCAGCAAACGTTGAAAAATGTAAATCAATACTAAGGAAGAAAATAAAGGAATAACTGTAACAGCATTAAATTCAGTACGTTAAGCTGATCGTTACACTCCCAAACTCGCCATATAAAATTCGTGCCTTCTATAAGCAAGATTGTAGACGAAACTATCACATTTTTCCCTTACAAACCCAGCTTAATTTTAAACTCTTTTTATTAAGAATATTGTCGATTTTAATACAAAAGGGTGTTTTCAAATGCCATAATCTGCTACCAACAGCGAATTCTTTCATGCAAATCGTTTCGTTTCTGGCCCTGTAAGTTGTTGCACTCTTCTTGATTTTTAATTAAACAACCAAAAAAAATTTGAGATTGCTGCTTTTCGTTGACAATTTTAGCTTATAATCATAAGTCATATTTCACAACTTTACAATTTACGTTCTACGGTTTTTCTTCAAATTTTTTTTAAACAAAAAACTTGATCTTAACTTCTTTATAAAGATTATTTTACTGTCACTCTAAATGCCCTGCAATAAAGTTGAAAAAGTCTCACAGGCAATTTGCTACAATCACATTACTTGAAACCTGAACCATAAAGTATTTTAAACCTAAAAAACATAGACTATAAACTAAAATCAAAAGAAAAGAGAGAAAACCCCTTTACTAACTGTTAAAATACCCTGACTCTATGATTGTGTAAGTAAAAAATTTATTTAGTTTGTTGTTGTTACTTCGCACGTAAGAAATTATAAAAGATAATTTCTTATTTTGTTTTGAGAGAGTTTCTACTCTAGTCAATTCCTTAAGCTACAAACTTCACTACAAATTATTTAACAACAAAAAAAAGAAAAGAAATGTCATAACCTTTATTTTTCTCTCACTCCCCATTTCTTAAAAAAATTATTTAATAGTCCATGTATATGATTTATTTTAGTATTCATAATTAAAATTTATATTTAAACTCCTACCATATCATATTCATAAAATGTTTATGACAACCTGCCAGAAGAACCACCAGCCAACCACTTGTTTAGACTAAGAAGATAAGAAGCAAAAAAAAAGAAAAAAAAAAACAAAATAAAAACATAAAAAATAATAAAATAAAAATAATGAATTGTTTCAAGGAGATGAAGAAGTATTTTTTCAGCTTAATAATAACAAATGCACTCCCATATAGTTTGCGGTGTTTTGGTATATTTTTATTTCTCACACGCAAACACACACATTTACAAATTCAAACAGGTATACCCGTTTGCCCACTTGTATTGTTTAGTGTTTTGTTGTTGTTGTTGTCACCTCTTATATTCTTATTTACAAACAGTGTTCGAAAATAAACAGAACATTATTAGGCGTTCGATTCGCACACCCAGTAACGATATCTATTTTTTTTAGTGTTTGTGTAGATACACAACGCTTAGTCCCGTTGGTAACTATTTCCAAGAACAGAACGTTGAAAAACAGAACTATTGTTGTGGTACTGTAGCTAACATTATATTTTAATGTTCTAAGATATTTCTTTTTTTAAATTGATAAAGAAATGAACAAGCAAAAAATTTCAGCAACGACCGCAGCACGAACAGCTTGTGTGTGTATTGTGTATATATTTTGTTTGTGTAAAATAATTTTGCTGGATTTTTGTTTTTTTTTTTCTTATGTGTATTTTGTTTTTGTAAAAAATGTTTGGTTTTTTTACCAGCTAAAAGGTCGCGAAGCACAACAGAAACGAACGAACACTAATGAGCTGAACCGAACACAATAAAGTCTGTGATTTAAAAGAAAACCGAGCAGAATTTAATGTTTTTTTTCTTTTTGTAGAGTTGGATAAGAACAGTATTATTTTTGTGTTCGAAAGATGACAAACAGGGAAACGTTATTTTTTTAATTATTTGCTACATAAACTCAATTAGCACTTTGAGTTTTGTGCAAATCTTCCGAACCGAACACTAAGGAGCGATATTTAGTGTTTATTTTCGAACACTGTTTTCAAATGTGCTTGTGTGCAAGTTTGAGTTTGAGTATTTATGAATTTGTATGTTTATTAAAACATTCTCACATGCAAATTTATACAAGTGTGAGTATTTTTTATGTACCGATTTTTTTTTAGATCCTTGTTTACAGAAATATTTCTATGTATTCAGTTGTGTTGGTGGGGGTGTGAGTTAATGTGTTTGTGTGATATGTAGATACAAGTTAGATAAACTAACTGAAGTGCTGTTCTGGTAAGTGCTGACAGCCATAAAGAAAGACACTCAGCCACCAAAATAAACTAACATACTATAAATTTGTTTCTGTATTGTTTTGTTTTTTTCTTGTTTATTCTATTTGTGGTCTCTGTTTTTTTTATTATTTTTATTTTTTTTTTTTTTTTTTTTTTTTTGTGGTAAATTTGTTTATTGCAACCAAGTATTATCAGCGGGGACAGACGCCCAAAAAAAGAAAGAATGGTTTGTAATGTGCTAATATTTATACCTTTAATACACTACTGTACATTTTTATTAATGTAGTTTGGGTGGTTGTGTAAATGTTTGTATGTAAAATTTATGCAAAACAAGTAAGAGTTCTATATTCGGCTATGCCGAATCTTATGTACCCTTCTCCATGATGCGATAAGAACAGAGAGTTAAACAAATACCGTTCTTTGGATATAAATTAATCTATTTTGTGATGCTCCCAATTTTCTAATCCCGCCTTTATTTTGTCAGATGTTGTGCATTGATAACCACGATGCTTGTACTTAATTTGCAAACTTTGGCTACTGACGTTCTTCAGATATTTAGAAAAAGGAATAAGAAAACAAAAACAACAAGTAAAATATAGGTAAATTTAGGGGAAAATTCCAAATTTCGTATAAGTAAATAACAACTTAGTCACCATCGTTACTGGGGTGCTCCAAAAACCTATTGCAACATACACGGACAGATGGACAGACGAACATTGTTAAATCCTCTTCGCTTCTCACAAGGATCCAGAATATATATACTTTGTGTAGGTCGAAGATCAATATTGTAGAAATTACAAACGGCATGACAAACTTATATAAGTTTACCTTTTTATCTTCGGTGAAGGGTATTAATAAAAGGACCTTAAGGGAGACAAAAAATATTTTAAAATCGAAAAACATTTTATAATCAGAAATTTAAAGCCAGTATTTCTATGGGATTTATAATTTTGTTCTTATTTGAGCTTATTTGAGTTAGGTAGATAGAGCTAATTCATATAATTTTGCATCCTTTTTGTTTGATAATGTGGCATTAATTACAAGCTTTGCAACATTTTTCTATGTCGAATAGAATTCTGTCAGATTTTTGTGTAAAGGTATCATAGGATTGTGTAATGAATGCCGCGCCGGTCTTAAACACGATTTTATTATAAGAAAAACTCATTTAATTTTTTACACTGCAATTGCACATAGGAGTTTATTTTATTTATATTAAAATATTTAACGTAACAAAAAAAAAAAACATATAATGCAAAAACTCCAATTATCGGAAAAGTAAAAAATATTTTATCGTAAATTAATTTTCACAACTAAGTGTGAGTGTTTATAATTCTTATTCGCTTTACAGCAAAATTAACTGAACCTAGTAACGCTAAGAAAGGATTGGCAAAAAAGCAGAAAATAAAGGCGGCTGAAAGACTGGGTATTTGAAAATTTACAAGACTTAAGCTACGATCACACTTATTAAATATTTGACCAAATAAGCGTAACCCCAACTTTTGTTAATAGTTAGTGAGATTTAAAATGTTCTTAATATTACAAAATAAACTAATTATACTACTAGACATAGCAAAAAACAGTTTTTTGTAAGATGTGGTATTTTAATCAAAATAAATATTGATATTAAGCGAAATGATTTTTTAGTTTTGTTGTTGGACCCGTTTTTTTCGTCAAATATTTGATAAGTCTGACCGTAGCTTTAAACACTTTATCAGATACAACAAATTTTATTAATTTTAAGGTTTTAGAAACACTTAAACACAAATAGGAAAAAATTCAAAGTAGTTTATAAGCTAAAAATTAAAAAAGAAATGGTTTTTTAAACATATGGCAGTCGCGGCTTTCTTTTGAGCAAAAAAAAATCCTGCTTAAAAATAAATAAAAAAAAAACTTTTAAAGATTTTGTTATTCGTGCTTAATTCCCAGTTTTTATTCTTGATAAAAACACTTGAAATTTATTGTTGATGGGATAAGCTATTCCTATGCGCATTAAACTTTGATATTGATACAAGTAGAACTGTTGCTTATGATTCTTATACGCTTAATAGTTTTATTTGGTTTAATATCTTTAGTTTTTCTAAAATCTTTATGAATGAAGTTTCCTGACGATGTGGCCTAAGCAACCAGTGAATCGCGCATAGGAATAGCTTATCCTAACAACAAAAAATTTCAGTGTTTTTATCAAGAATAAAAATTGGGAATTAAGCACGAATAACAAAATCTTTTAAATTATTCGGGATATTTAACGTTAGAGTTTTAAATTGCGGATTTTTAAACTTGGGATTTTAAAATTAGTTATTTCAAATTTTAAGTTTAGGGGCATATGAACGCTACCCAAATTTTTCATATAACTTTCTTTATGAATTTTTTGTTTGCAATTTTAACTTTTTTGGTGTTAAAATGCATTTATAATTTTGAGGTGACTTTACATAATGAAGATCATATTTTATTTTATGCTTCAGTGTATGGGTCATATTTTATTTTATATTTAGAGCTATTTTCATTTTTTGGGATCATATTGCATTATAAAAAATGCCCCAAATTTGGGATCATATTTCTCAGAGCCTAAATTGAGTGCTTTTGCCAAATCAACTTTATAAATTTTATTGAAATTTTCAAACGAAAAACGTTATGGGGCAAACTTTTACTTTCTTTATTTTTCTGTGTTAATATTTTGAAATTTGTTTACTGTCAATTTGCGCTATCTTTAATTTTAATTGCCTGTTTTGAAATCGACTGAGAGTAAAAAATTTGCCTCTTATTGCATTTTGCTTTGTATCAAAATAGCATACGCGGCCTTTCCGAAAAAAACGACTAAAGATGCTACTTCCAATAGAATATAGTTCAACTGCGGTTGACACCTCGTTTTAGGTATTCAAAGTAGATCCCATTGTAGCTTACTCATCAGCCTGCTCAGTACTACAGTGATCTTTTTGCGTACGGATCCAAACTAAAGCAATGCCATGCAGACAGCCCCAGCGTTGAAAGTTCATATGTTAAGTATCTGATCAATAGAGACGAAGAAGTGTATGAGTTCAAATGGTACCAGCTGCCAGTCTTCGATATTTAAGTCTATTTCATTTAATTTTTGAAACTTTGATCGAAATTTTCATAAAAATTATTAATTTTATGACCGAAATAGCTGCCCATGTTTTATACAATAATTCGTATTTTATAGCCTGTTTTGCTATATTTTTCAGCCAAAACAAAACTCTATTGTTCGCCATTTTCATATTTAATGTAAAAATTTAAAGCTAAACAAAAACTTCTTTATACAAAGCAAAATCGCTTTCTTTTGTGTTATTGTAGTTTATGACACAAAACTGTGCTTAAATTCTGTCTAGTCTATAAAAAGCTTTTTTTGTTAAATTTTTTCTAAAGAACATTACAAAGCATAAATTTTATATTTTTTAGTTTTTTCACAACTACAATGGTGTACTAAAATGCGTTTTTTATGAATTTAAATGAAATTGTTAAAAAAAAAAAAAATTAAGACCACTTATGAACTCAATTTTAAGCGATAAAGGTACTTTAAAGTAAACGTTTTTAATATAAATTCAGAAAGACGCAAAGACTTATTGGCCTTTTAAAGTACACTTTTCCTTTTATTTGGCTTATTGGGCAATAATTGTCATGAATTTCTCAGTTTTGTTGATTTTTTTGTATTTAGCATTTTTTTTTATTACAAAAAGTTCCCTGTTTACGGTTTTTGTTAAGTAGATTTTATTTTTTACTTTAAGAAAAAAAAAACTTTTCTTGTTTGCTATTTTTTGCCAATAAATGTCTTGTTGGTTTTTTTTCGCAAAAAAAAAAAAATAAAGGAGCGCAAAGTATCAGTTGTATAGTAGTTTGAAAGTGAGAGAAAGAGTAATAATAACAAATTTTATTTTTATCCGCAAAGTTTTCCTTTTTGTACTTCTTTCTGGGATTTTGTTTACTTACGTAGAAGTACGTTTCTTTTTCTTTCTTGCCTTTAAGGATCAATATTGATGATATTATAAATACTAGCTTGTTGCCTTTGCTGCTGCTTTTCTTTTATTGTTATACATATTTTTTTACCAATAATGAAGAGTATATACCTGGTTTGATATTCCTTTTGGAAAATCTATAATACTGAACAACAGCATGTTTGATGATTGGGTTATGTTAGAGGATATTTGTCTAATTGTTAATGACTGTAACGGAAATTTCTGTATCAGCTCTAATTAAAAAGACATGACACATGGGTCTTTTTCTTATAAAACATTTTATATTTTAAGATAATCATATTTTTTTTAATTCTTTCGTTAAAAAAAACTTTCTTTTATTTGAATCTCTTTTCGAAGTTTATGGCTGATCATTTGTACGTTTCAGTAGCCCTGATGGCGTTCCTCCATCGTACGGAGGTCCTGGTAAAATCGACCGGCCTGTTATTCACTTAGATCCCCAATATTCACGGGAAAACAATCCTGGTGTTTCTGAAGAAAGTGTAACTTGATGCCTACGTTACATAGAAGCCTTGAAAGTGACGCATGAAGTGGGAAAGACAAAAGTCGCTGTAGTACAACCTTACGAAGTTGTCAAAGGTTAAAAAACGACAGTTTTAAATAAATATCAACCGAATAAGTTGATGTAGTAGTCCTTGCAGTTGAAGTTGAAGCGCAAAATTCGAAATCTCAAACTTTGTTACGATACAGAACATTCGTTGGCTTCAGCTACTACTACAGCTGCTTTTTTCTGTTCCAGGCCTTAGTTGTTGGACGTGTTGAGAACAGTCAGAACTTTCCTGATTTCCCATAGAATTTTGAACTAGTAAATCAAAATTATTCCTTTATTAACGATTTTATTTATGGTACGTCAAAAATGCCCACTTTTCTCTTTTCTGCCCTCGGTTTTGGTCCCATTCAAAGTCACTATCCCTACTGTCAGTTTTCGCTTTAAAACTCATAGGCTCCACCTGTGGTGCATCCACTTAAGCTTCAGGTGATATCTTAGGGCTCAAAACAAGTCCTTGTGCCACATTTTCCGATGTGGCTTGATTTTTTCAGTTAATCCCAGTTATGTTCACCAAACAAAAATAACAGTCGTTGTGATGATTCACGGATTCATTCCAGATTATAGCAGTTTGCACCTAAATCTTTTCACAGACGTAAAAACTCAATGTCTTGCATACCTTTGCGAAATCCAAGGTCAATCTTTCATTCCAGCAAGTGACCAAAGCAATTTTTCTAAGCCTTCTTTACGAACGATATCATATTTTTAAAGCATATTCGCTGCGCAAATTTGACAAAAATTATTTGGATCATTTCCACAAACTCGTCTTGACAATACAATATTAAACTTTATTAAAAAACTTAAATTTTTTTTTTTTAACTCACAGCAAGTTAACACTGCAACACAGTGAATTTAAATTAAAAGCTTTAAATGAATTTAGAATGAGTGACGTCATATTACTTAGCATCATGTGATAAAAGTTATTCATCAGACAAAAGTTGCAATTTTGTTGTGAACGAAAAGAAATAAACTCTCAGAGTAAAATTACAAAGTGTACTTTTTTATCTCATATAATTTATTAGTCTCATCTCTCAGCATTGCATTATTTTATGCGTGAATACGCGTGTGTTTTTCAAAGTTTGTTGTAGACCCAACAAAAACACCACACAAGGAGTTAAAAAAAAATTTGCTTGTTGTGTGTAGAAACAATAAAAACAACAGAACAAGACGATAACACATTATTTTCAGGTATAAAAAAATCAAAATTAGGAACTCTTGCTTCTCATTAAGTTTATATTTTCAGTTCTACATGAACATTAAGTCTTTAAAGTAAAAAACATATCGGGAATGATGCTGATGTTTTATAATTGAAGTTCTGTAAGGTGTAAAACGCGTAAGTAAATCAAAAATAATGAAATTATCCTTCTAATTTTACTTTTGGATTATTTGAAGTAAGAATTCGGGAATAAATCCACTTTATAATATTTG
The DNA here is from genome assembly GCA_963931875.1 of Pollenia griseotomentosa. Classification (NCBI taxonomy): domain Eukaryota; kingdom Metazoa; phylum Arthropoda; class Insecta; order Diptera; family Polleniidae; genus Pollenia; species Pollenia griseotomentosa. The sequence continues at coordinate 81,017,863 of OZ007563.1, forward strand.
AACCAAGCGCATTTTGAGATGGATTCAATCTTAGTTTTACTCAAATCAATCTCATTTTCGGATTATTTTAAGTACGAATTTGGGATTAAATATGGATAAGCTAATTATTTCGCAATTGAAAATTCGTACATGAATCAATCTTTCTGTGCTTGAATCAATAAAATCCGTACTCGCCGTACTTTTAAAACCGATTCGGATTGATTTGAGTACGGATGGTTTGTTTTTTCTTTTGAGTGTAAAATTTTATATAACCTCAATAACGGTAAATTGATTAGCACTGTGTTCAAAATATACTCCATTTCTTTGTTAACCCTAGAAAGATAATCTGCGTAAATTTTACGCACGCACTTTCGAAATATTGCTATATCTTTTTATTAAGCTTGAATAAGTTGCTGTGCACTTCAGACATTTCATATATAAACATGTTTTAAATTTTGTATTTGTATTTTTAAAAATGTAAAAATAAAATTCATATAAGTTTTTTCTTAATTAATCAATTAATACAACCATATAGCAGGTTAAAATAATGCGTTATTTTTACGTATGATTATCTTTAACGTTTGTCATGATATGATTATCTTTTTAGGGTTAAGTAATGCCGGTTAGAAATATTTCGGTTCAGCCTAATATATATTTTTTACTCTGTTTTTAAATATGTATTCACATATTTATTGATATTATACTTATTGCTGTATTTATTTTTATTAGATAAGTTTTCTGATGTTGTTGAGAAGTTTCAGTAAGACGAGAAGCAAATAAAGTAAAAGCAAAAAGTTTATGATAATATGAAAGAATATCAAGATATTTTAAATATTTTTTATTTTATCTATTATAATTACAAGATTATAATTTAAAAGATAAAGCTGAAAGGAAAAAATATGTAATGATATCCAACTGCAAAAGACAAATTTTAAATTTAAATATGAAAAGCCAGTATTCCTAAGAGACGTTATTGATTGAATAATAAAAATGTCTGTTACAACGGAAAAAACACTGCATGCTAAGAAAAGCTGAAGAATCTCCAACCATGAGTCAATTTGATTTTCGTGTGAGTGTTGTTGAAGCATTTGTAACAATCCCTGAAAATCAGGTTAGTATAAGAGAAAAAATTGTCACAAATGCACAAAAAATGACAAAGCGCATGGAAAACTTTGACCATATGAAAAGCCAAATTGATAAGCGTGACCGTTGTGGACAATGTCGAGGTAAAACTGAGTTTGGTTGTATAAAATGCAAATTAAACTTACACCCAAAGGCTTGTTTTGCACAGTTTCATGCTGGTGTCCCAAAAAAATTTTAAAAAATAAAATTATCTCAATACTCAACTACAGATGTGATATTTATTTCTTTATTTTTTTTTTTACTAATAAATAGTTAATTTAAAAAAAAACAAGGCATTTCTAATTACAAAAATATTTAATAAAAATATGTGTTTTGAACCCTCTGACGGCGAAGTGGGTATTTAAATACCCATGCCATTGAACTAAACCTGTAGTGAACTTGATTAACTAAATTTAGTAAAAATTTTTTTTTAAAGCAGAGCACACCTAACGCTACAAATTGCCAAGAGGGTTTTCTGATTTTCTACTTTGCTAATTTTCCAGAGCCGTTGTCGTTCACTTTTTCCAAATTTAAAAAATTTGTAACTTTTAAGCCTCTAACTAGAGTTTTTTTTTTCCCGGACTTTTTCGATTCCCGGGAAAGCGGGAAATTTTTTCAAATTTCCCGGGATCCCGGGATCCCGCTCCATATAAATAATACAAAGTAAATTTTGGTTTTAATTAATGAAAAAAAAACTCTTATAAAAAAAGTAAGGGAACTTGTTTACAAAGAAAGTTAAAGAAATGGTTCAATACTAAAAAATAACTAAAGATTGAAATAGGAACTTGAATTATTATTACCTCACGCCTTTATTCCCTATTATTATGCTTTTATTCAGTATTATTATGCTCTGGATACAAGATAAAAATATAACATAAACATAACAATTTAATTCATAAAAAAATAATAAAAACAAAATAAAAATTGAGGTACTCAAGATATGAGATCAAAAAGTTAATTAATAAAATAAAAAATACTTTAAAGAAATATGTAACATTTTAGGAAATAAATTTCTGACACACTCAAAGCGCTTGGTAAGTCGTCAAAAAGTATATTCTAGATTTAATTTACTAATTATCATGTTTCCGAAAAATTTCGTTCATTTTTTACCGAGGTTGGACAAATAGTTAAAAGTGCACCGTTGTAGCATTCTGATTCACAACAAGAAGCAATTTTACCTTTTTTATAAGCAACGTCTATATCAATCAAATGTATGTCAAGGTTGATGCAAAAATAGCATCAACCGGACTGCTTCTTACAAACCTTTTCATTTCAAAAGGTCCATTTGTAATCTTTAGGACAATGTGTTTTTCAAGTTGTATGTTGTAGTATCTTACACGAGTTTCCAAAATTTTATTTTATTTCGGTTTCCCCGCATTTCACGGGTATATAAACCAACACAAATTGAAATTGAAAATTTGTGTTTACCACCTGATAAACATATCGCTCCTTCATTGCATCATGGTCATATCTCAAAATTTGAAGTAACTTTAGCAAAGATTTCCTTCATACCTTCTCGTATTATATCTCAAACTGAAACGAAGTAATAGCAAAATATATCTTTAAATCGGTACATTTTGAAAACTTTAATCGCATTTTGCCAAGATCGTTTGTTTTTGTAGATATGACTATGTTGCAATAAAGGAGCGATATGTTTAGGTATCCCCCATTTTTAAGACTTGTTCATGGACAATGAAACTTTACTGCCTGCATCTTAGTTTGAATTAATGTACTTTATTAACTCTTCACTTCACTAAATGTAGTAATTATCAACTGTTGCACTGCCCATTCTGCTTTTAGTAGATTTATTGCATCAGGAGATATTGATTTAAATACATGTACTCACTTCTTGCAATTGATCTAATCCACAACCCATCCACAGATGCTAATTTTTAGAGAATAGAAAACTAAATTTCAAAGTATAAATAGCTTTTATGAGGAATTTTTTATTTCCCGGGATCCCGCAAGAAAAATCCCGGGAAAACGGGAAATAAAATAATTGAAATTCCCGGGAATTCCCGGGACGGGAAATCCCGGGAAAAACCCTACCTCTAACTTTCCCAATAGAAGGGGATTAAATTTAACTTCAAAAATGTGTTTAAGTAGTCCTATCCTTTCGTTATCTTTTTGTAAAAATCCATTTCCGATACCTCTTGTATGAATTTAGCCAGAATTTTTCTACGGTGGCTCTGTTTTTGGGTATTTAAATACCCATCAGTCCTTAATGGGTTACATCTTAATGGTTAGATCAAAGGAAGGTTAAAGGATAAAATTGTAATTCTTAAACTTTATATTAGATAAAAACTTTGTAAAATAACAACATTTTATTTATTGTTCGTTATAATTGTCCTCGAATTATTAAGTTTGACAATTAAAAGGCATTTAAGAACTCAAACCTAAAACTCTCAATTTCGTTTTAAACTGTATTTTGTTACTGTCAAAAAAATGTTTTTTCTTGTAATCCCTTTGAAAATTTAACTGTATTCAAAACATTTTTCTAAGCCCATTTTATTCTCTAAAGAAATTTATCATTTGTATTAAAACAGTTTTATTTTTGCCTTGTCGCTTATATATAATAATAAATTTTGGATCCATTCATGTAAATGCAAAATGGTTATTAATAGCTACCTCTTTCTTTTCCAAATACAAGTAGATTTTTAGAAAATTTACAACACTAAATGTCACAAAAACATGCTCTAGAAAAGAAAACTGACATGTTTGTAGCCTCAAAGAATTTCCATATTTTTTTAAGTTTCTGTGGACAAAATTGAAAAGGGTTTTTTTCGAAGTTACCAAAGACAAATGGTTACTAAAAATCAACAGCAAGGACATGTCACACAATATTTAGAAATTATTTGTTTATACAATACAATACAAACACATACATAGATGTTTGAAAATTACCCCAGCAAACACAGATCCTTAACATGTTTTGCATACATAATTTGCAATCAAACTCATTCTAAAACATTAAAAGCAAGAAAATGGATAATTAATTATTTGAGATTTGTTATATTTTAAGCATTTCTATACAGAAAAAATACTCGCCAATATTTTATCAAGTAAACCATTAATCAAAAATAAAATTAGTTTTAATTAAAATTTTAATCAACTGAACAAAACGTTTACTTTCATCAACAACATTACTGCAGCAAATGTTTTAATTTAAAAAAAATATTTAATTGATTCTATTAATTTGTTAACTGGTGCAAATTTAATTAGTTTTTTAATATCACAAATTTTTTATTGAAATAAATTTAAATTTTTTTCTGTGTAGTACACACAAAGAAAACTCCTCGGTATAAATTTAATTTTTTATACTTTCTTTAAGTACAAGTCGTACTCAAAAGTTCAAGTACGAATAACAATAAAACAATCCTAAATGGGATTACTTTCAAAAACCAATCCCGGCATTTCTTAAAATGAGTACAAAATTCTTAAACCAAATAGAAAAAAGATTGAGCTTTTCATTGGTAGTGCCAATCTGAGAGTAAAATTGCAAAGTGAACGTTTTAATCTCATTTCACTTATCAAAGTATGTTGTAGACACTACAACAACACCACACAAGTAGTTAAACATTGATTTGCTTGTTGTGTGTAGAAACAAAATAAACAAAAAAACAAGACAAAAACACATTATTTTGATGTTGAAAAAATAAAATTGAAAGAAGAGTTTATATTTAGTTTATATTTTTAGTATTATATGTACATAAAGTTTTAAAAGTAAAAACCATCTCGGGAATGATGCTGCTGTCTTGCAATTGAAGTTCTGTAAGGTGTAAAACGGCTAAATAAATCAATCATAATAAAATTCTCCTTCTTATTTCACTTTTGGTTTATTTCAAGAACGAATTCGGGATTGAATAAACTTTAAAATGCTTGAATCAAGCGCACTTTGAGATTAATTTTATTTAAATCAATCTCATTTTCGAATTATTTCATGTATGAATTCGGGATTAAATATAAATAAGTTAAGTATTTCGAGATTGAAAAAATGTTACTTCAATCTTTCTGGGCTTGATTCAAGAAAATCCATACTCACTGTACTATAAATACCGCTTTGGAATGATTTTAGTACGAATGGAATGATTTTTCGGTTGAGGGTAGTGTTTGTAAGATAGATTTTTTATGCAATTTGATATTTAATGCAAAAAGAAAAAAAAACGTAATTTTCTTATCCTTTATGTTATGGTATGCTGGGTATATACAGACGTACACATACCTGTACAAATGCTGTACCACGGCGAATTGTTTGAATTCAAAACAGTTTTCAGCAAACGATTTTAATGCAACCATAAACCAAAAGACAGACTATACAATTTTTTTTTAGTTCAATAAACAGTGAGATGTTTTATAAAAATATCAACGGAAAATGTGGTTGTTAACTTCAATATTAAAACATTTATTGAGTGATAATATTATTTTCAGTTCAGAGCTTGTAATAGTCGGAAAGAAATGGAAAGACTTTGTAGGCGCTACTCCATTAAGATTCTTGTTAAACTTAAGAAGAAAGTCTGAAATTATTACGAGACACTCAAGTAGCAATTTTAAAATGTAAGCAAGAAGAAGAATTTTTCCAGAAGTAAGAAAATTTTTTACCACACGAGCTTAAGCCGAAAGGAATTTAAACAGGATTTGGCATGTCAAAGGTAGTCATTTAAGTATCAAATTGTAACTAACGATAAAACTGATCCTTTACGTCAATTTGAATTGACATAAGTCGTAGGTAACCCCCAGGGAAAAAGCCAAACTTATGACACAACCGCATATCTAAATTGCCAACGGAATGATATGTTACATCCTCCGGAGCATTATCAGATGCGATCGCCGCTGACCAGATACAGGATCTAGTAGCCCTGGTTGCATGGCACCGGACTGACTTTTAGTTGAAGGCTTCCTTAGTATGTTTCTTAGGGGAAATTCGTTCTTTTTTCAGGGAGATTTTCTTTGCGGAAGTTTCGCCTTGCCTTTCTGTTGATATGACTCTTTTGAGAATCACGTAGTGGTTGTGGCTTACTTCCCAAAGTTGCAGAAAGAGATATTCTTAAAATTCCACTAAATTGCTGGTATTTTTTTTTTTTTTTTTTTTTTTTTTTGATTTCTTTGTGGTTGAAATATGCTTAGTATATTTATGATGATATTTATATCAAAGTTTTGTGATTTGTGATTTGCCACAACTTGTGAGATAAATCGGGTTAACGGAGGGCTATTCCTATAGGACCTGTTGCTACTCAACAGATGCTGCTAGCCTATTTCCCAAAGCAGCGGTTGCTAGAAGTTCCAACTCCTAAACAATTAGCGAGTTTAAAATTTTGCCGGATTATGTACTCGGGTTGACACCTGGGTGTGCTGATTTCTCTCACCTTCGGGGTGGTTGGTATATGCATTTTTTTCGATTCGAAAGCAATTTTATTTCAGTCAATACTGAACGAATCGGTGTTATTTTTTCAGTGTTTGAAAACTCAAATAAATGCTATTCAACACCAAAAAAATAGTTTCGATCCGTTCAGTATGGACAGAAAGAATTAGAAATTGAATTGCTTTCGAATCGAAAAAGTATTCGATCACGACTGCCATAATTTGTCCCCAGAAGTTGAGATCTCCCATGGAGTAAGCCTTAGGGCAGGAATTCCTGTAAATATCTTCCACATTTGTGAGTCAGTATCATTATAATTACCTGTTTAATTATTCCCGTGAATAACACGAGAAATCCTGCCATTTATTTTCGAAAAGAACCCCTATGAACGACGCCAATGAATATGACGAGAAACGCGGATCATGCCTTGATACACTTTTGCTATGCAACGAGATATAACATCTGCAGAGATTTGATAGCTCTGGCTTTAAAGAAAGGGGTAATAACATTATCTATATAACTACAGCTTTCACTTGTGAGTATAATGTTTGTATGTACGAGTACCTATTTAAGTAACACATTTTATCCTCTTGATGTTAAGAGGACGTTAATATTGAGCCGTACACTCACAGAAAAATGCATATTTATATTGATAACCATCAGAACTGTAACATAAATGTTATTACAAGTGGCAACAAAGGGGAAAAAAGTGACATCAATCCCATGACGAACGTCATCATATAATTTTGTCATATTTTATGCGTTATCTATGCCATGACTACGGTGACATCAATTCGATGCCACATTTTGTTTCATGTTTAAAAAGTAAAATTACCATTTTCTATTTGTTTAAATTATTTAGCAGAATGTAGAATGATAACGAATACCATATCGAGCATGCTGCTGTCTTATGTGTCTTATAATTTAGAATTATTTAGCCAACAAAGGGCGGAATACAACAAAAGTGAAACAGACATGTGTAACGGAAAAGTAAGCAATAATATTCTCTTACTTTGACTTAAGCCAATGCCAATGACAATCTGTCATTAAATTAAGCATAATGAGTCCTTTCTCCGATGTTACTGAGTCACCGCATTTATGACATTTTATATTAAACTGACTCCGATTCTTCATTTCTGTGTTGCCGATGTGTCATCCCATTCATGACATACTTTTAATGTTTGACCCTGATGACAATTTGGCCAAGTGATGTTAAGGCTGACATCCCAATGATGAAAAGTGGCATGGTGTCAAAAACGAAGACACTTGTGATAGTACTGATGTAAAAATACATTTGCGCTATTACGCCTTTTCTATCAGTGTAATAGAATCTTTTCATTTAAGTCCTATACAACATTTGAAGCACTGTAAAAAAGAACAAAAACACAAACTCAAAATTACATTAAAATTACATGCATAGCTATTCTTATGCAAACCTTAAATAATTCAAGAAAATTTGCTAAAAAAAGAGTTTTTTTAAAAAAGAAAAAACATAATTTTCACACAAAAAGTATTTGGAAAACTATTTATAGGGGTACGAAAGAACTTTAGACCCGACCAGAGGTACAATAAACAAAAAAACATACACATACAAAAAAAAAGAGATTTCCGTTCCTTTAAAAAGGTACCAGCTTCTTTTTTTAAATTACTTCTCTTATATTTACTTTCTTTTAAAAAATTTTTTTATATTAACCAATAAGAAAAAAAAAAAAACACGGTGAAAAACTTTTTTGTTACTATTTTTTTTTTGTTTGTTTGTTTGCAAATAAATAAAAAAATGCAGCTACGAGAGGAAACCGAGAAAAAATATAATAAAATCCAAAATATACTTCATATTTGTTTTAAAGCATTTATTTACTTACGAGTACATCTAACTAGTACAATTTAATCGCAACAACTACAATAACTTTCAAGTATTTTAAATGGTATGACACTTAGTTCAATCTAAAAAGAACAAGAACAAAAACAACAACAACAACAACAACAACAACAACGACAAACGAACAAAAAACAAGGTTGAAATTTATAACCGCTAAAAACAGGAAAACTTGGTTCCCGTTGCAACATTCTTTTGTAGCAATTCTTTGTTATTATAGTTATCGTTACTATTATCTGCTGCAAAAACTTGAGGAAAGTCATTTATCATTTTTATCTGGCTTCGCCTTGAAGGGCACAAAAGTACTAAGACGTACAATTAAAGTTACATATATTTGTTTTTTGATATTTTTTAAAGGCCATAGTTGTTACCAAGTTTTATTTTTATTTGCTTGTTTTCTTTTTTTTTATATACATAACTCCCTTTACAGAGGATATCGATGTAAGATTAATATTTATTTTTAAAGACTGACCCAGACTATTTTTTTTTTTTTGAAAAACGAAAATGTGACAAAGATTGAATATTTTCAATGAAACAAATACAAGTGTAGGCCAGACAGAAGTAAAGCGAATTAGTTTTACTTTTTGTCAGTTATTTTTAAAAATATTGATGATAAAAATGTTAGTAAAGTCAATGGAGAGGTACATCATAATTTTTTTATTAATCAAAATAACAGCTAAGATATTATTAATATTTTAAATTGACATCAGTAAGATTTTTGTTTAAAAAACAAAGTATTCTCAAATTTGCGGAGATAGAAGATTTCGCAAATCTGTTTGAGCCAGACCTGCAGTGGGTATTTTAGATGCGACAGAAATCATGTCCTTTTTTTCAAGTTTTGGTTTAACATTTCATTCCGAAAATTAGCAGATAAATCTTAAAACGAATAAATACATACGAGATTTAACAATAAGAAATTGTTTTGAACTGCTCGATGTTTTCAGTCATAGTTTTTCCCGTGATACATATACAGAAGGTAGTTCCACTCTCTCTTTTTTGTCGCCATATTACCGTTCTGACGTTTATTGGAATTATGAAAATGTGTGCTACCATATTTTATTAAATAATTCCACTTTTCTGTTTTTGTTTTGTTTTTTATTTGAAGTTTGGGAAAATTAAATTTAAATTTATGTTAAACAATTTATATTAAAAAGCTTTAAAATTTGTTAATTTTGAAAATAAGAAGTTACATAAATAAAATATATTTTTATCAAGAACAAAAACTGGGAATTAAGCACGAATAACAAAATCTTTTAAAATTAAAATTTTGTATTCCCAAAAAATATTTTGATAATAAATAAAATATATTTAAAAAAAGCAAAAAAACATTTTTCAAACGTTATTTGATGCGGAAGAGTTTGTGCTGATGTGTCCAACACATAAAAAAAAACTGGTTCTAGACCCAGTTTAAGTCTACCAATTAACTCATAATCACTTTCTGAATCAATCGAACGATGTTCGTCCGTCCGACCATGCACACTGTGTGCGAAAATTTAAAACGAACGCCATTTTTAAGATAATTGAATGAAATTTGATATAAAAAGTTCTAATTGTCACAGTGAAGAACCTTTTTATACCCACAACACAATATTGATGACGATATTATGCATTTGTGCTCATGTTTGAACTCCTTAAAATATTGGTCCCACCTTTGCGTATCACTTTCTGAGTCGATCTAACGATGTCCGTCCGGCTGGCTGGCCGACTGGCAGGCTGCCCATGTAAAACTTGTGCGCAAAGTGCGAGTCCAAATTTTAGTGACAATTTGATGAATTTTGGCACACAGGTTCTAATTGGCACAAGAACCAAGCCTGTTGATCGGTCCATAATTTCATATATCTCCCATACAAGCTTCTTTCTGGAACAGGGTCTTTAAGCCCTAAAAGTATCTTATTATGTTGCTATTAAGATCAAATTTGGTTCAAACAAATTTTATTGCAATTCAAATCATCTTACCAAATTGCATTGGAATCGGTATATATTTGACCATAGCTTCCATACAAATACTACTCTCGATAAAAGTTATAAATGCCATTATTTTCTTATAAATGTTGGTATTTACATTTAAATTGGCGACAATGACTTTTACAATAGCTATTTTGTCAAAATGTTGTGCAAGTGGGTCAAAAATTAACCCTTCCTAAAATTACATAAGGAAAACAAATTCTTTATTGATGAAGAAATGTAAATAATATTCGGCACTGAATTACAGAATTTTGTTCTGGCGGGGCATGATTGCCCTAGGGTCCCATATAGGCTACAGTTGCAAAAACTTGTTCTTTTATTCTGTGGTGGAAGTTCAGGCTTGACCGACTATATTTTCTTGATTGCTTAAGCTTAATTTTTAATTTCTTAGAAGCTCACAGAAGAATATGCAATTGAAAATCTCTGGGAAGCAATAAAGCTATTACATGATGTGGAATACGATGGCCTTGAAAAATGTATAAACTTTTTATCTGAAACTAAACTTGAACATCTAAATTCAACATTTGTCCAAATTAATAGTAATTATTTATATACAGGGCCCAGTTTTATGAAAAAATGATATGTAATTAAAATTAAGTGTTAGATGAAAATATTATGAAAAGGTTCTTTTTGTGTAGAATCTTTTTTTAATACATAAAACAATCCACAACTTGTGTTCAAAGATGAAATAATTGTAGCTTTAATCTTGTAATATAAATTTTAATTGCTTTTTAATGAAGATAGACCATACAAATAATGTTTTTTTAATTTTTGCGAATAAAAACCTATGTATGTATATGATTAGTGAATTACATTGGTTTTAGTTTTCAGCTCTAAAGCAAATTAAAATGCTTAAAAATTCACATTAAAATATAAATTACAATTTTCAAAAGGAATTTGTTGCTTTTTTAAATATGTGGCAACGATTTTTTTAATTCTGATAAACTTCAAAAAAAAAAAAAAAAAATTGTGAGAGAGAAGTGCAACGAACTACCTTGTGTATTTGTATCATGGTTTTTTCCTAATCCATAGATTTTTTTAATTGAATGTGTATTCGGAATTGAAAAGTTTTTAATTTTGAAAAAGAGGGATCACTTATAAATTTTATTATAAAGAATTTGGCATAAGTATCTTGGCACTAACTTGTGAGCCTCTTTGCTACCCTGTAGTTTAGCCCTTCGACATCTAAGAACTCCAAGAAAATCCTCAGCTTATCAAACATTGTACTTTTAATTGTTGTTATAGTTTTTTTTTTTTATGGAAAGTTTTATATACCATAAACTTTATATAAACGATACGGTGAACATAGTCAATAATAATGTGGTTGACTTAAAAGAAAGCCAGTTTTCCAATCGGTTAATTTTGGGCGATTAACAGTTCGAATAATTTAAAATTGCTTATTTTAAATTATTCGAATAATTTATGTCGATTAATCGGTTAACCGAAAATTTGTTTTTCACAGTATAAGTTTTTTTCTTTTATGTAAAAAAACATGCCGGTACGTTTTAAATACTCTTTTATTCTTTCTTAACTTAGGAACATTTCCTTTGAGTAATAATTTTTAAAATATAGCTTAATACAAAGAATGACACCAAAGAGCTTGGGAATGATTTTTTTTAAGAATTCTTAGTACAGCCTTTTACCACAACGATTCAGATGAAGATGATTTTTCTGAGACAAATGAAAACATTCTTCTACCAGACCTTACAAAGATTATTAGAAGTAATAAAAAATCAAAAAAAGATTTAAGTGGTATTTTAAGAAAAGACTAAAAAACACAAACTAGACAGATAGGATATACGGCAATAGTAGGGTACACTAGGGTGACCGGTAAAATCAAAGCAAAAAAAAATTTTAGGACGATCGGCAAAGGCTAAGCCGTCCCTCACGCCCAACAAAGTTTGAGAAAAATCGTTAAGTCCGACTTTTATGCCTCATAACTTGGAAAATATTTATTTTACATAAACATCATTTGCAAAGAAGATGTTATAAGTGAAGTTTCCAACAACTTTTGTCTGAACAAGTTTTCTCTTAATCTCATATTTAAAAAACGTAACCAAAAAAAAGAGCAAACAGCAGCAATAAAGCGAATTTTTTTTTAGAACAATTTTTCTTACACACGTCAATTCAACTTCAATATTTGCGTTTATGTGCGTTTGCTTACAAAAAAAAGTCAAACGCATATCATATCATATCATATACGACAGGTGTAATTTGCTCTCAAATAGACGAATTCTGGCTGCACAGGTGGTTAAAAACCGTTATATATTGTTTCGCATATTCCCTTTTTACACAGGTTATATGAGTCTTAGATGTAATAATTTAAATAAAAGACAACCAAACCATTTTATCATTGACGAAAGGATTACTATCATATGTACCTATGCAAGATGAGGAAAAAGAGAAAAAAGGTTAAATTTTCAAAATATCAGCAAAAAAATGGCCAAAAACGCGCAACGTTTTTTTTTTTAATTTAAAACAGGGTTCGAAAATATTCATGTATGCATACTAAAAATCCAACATACATGATAAACTGACATGAATATTGCTTGCAAAATTTTTTGTTTTGTTTTCGCACTGTTAAATGAATAGCTAAGAATTTTTTTTATTTTTAAGCACATGCATAAAATTGTTTTTTATTTTCTAGTTTGTACATATGCGCGTATGTGGATAATCATAGGCTAATCGTTGTGTTTTGCTTTATTCGTGTTTAAAAACACAAAAATCTCTTGCATCCTTTGTTTTTGTTTAATAGTATTTGTAGCCTTACTTTGTACATGATAAAATTGTTTTTTCATTCATGTTTATTCATGTTGCTTTTATCGTTAAGAAAATAAAAATACTTGCAACTTTATTTTAAACAATTGAAAATATGACAACAGTGCAAATTTGATTTTGATTTTTTTTTATCTAAATTTAAGTACAAATTTTAATATTTAATTTTAACTTTTTTTAAAAAATTATTTATTTTAAAAGTGTTGCGTTATGTTCTTTTAAAGCTTTAGTAAAAAAAATATACATAGGTATGTATAATAAATTACATATCATTTTTTTTGTTTCTTTTACGTGCAGTAGTTTTACTTAAAAAAATTGTTTTCTCCAAATTTTGCTAAATTTTCCTTTCTAAAAAAAGAAATAAAAACACTAATTGCTTATACATAATTTGTTTTTTTTTTCTTTTTCAATGTTAAATTCATGTTTTTAGTAGAAACAAAAAACAATACAAATACAAGAACAAATACAGCAAGAGATTTTTTGAGTTTTTAAACACGAATAAAGCAAAACACAACAGAGATTATGATGTAAATACCAAGCGAATATTTGGAAGTATGTCTGAATGCAAGACGAACAAAAGAAGTTTAAAAAAAACAAATCTCACATGTACAAATATATAAAAAGAAAAATTTCTCTTATAATCTCATGTGTTTTGTAAAAACAAAAAACAATGAAAATACTTTTATACAAGAATAAATATAGCAAAAGTTTTTTTGTGTTTTTAAACACGAATAAAAAGCACACAACAGTGTATAAATTTTTTTTATTCGTGACCATGAGTGAATAGTGAATGAATATTCGGAACTCTGATTTAAAAGTAGAGATTTCAAAGTTTATCGTGATGTATAACATTTAAAAAAAATGCAACTAAATTGACTTTCAAAAATCTTTTATTTTTTTTTTTACAAAAAAGTGAACAAAAAAATTGTTTTTTTTATTTTCGAACGAATTTTTTTATTATAAAAATTTTAAATAAAATTTTTCTAAAAATTTTTATAAGTAACTGTTAATATAGTCTTTCGCAGAAAAAAATCAATGTTTAGTCTTTATTCTTTTGCCCACAAAAAAATATATTGTAAACCTCTCAAAATCGTAAAAAGTCAATGAACACCCATGAAATTAACTCAACTTTCCTGACTTAAACAGTGTCCAAAACCATAAATCGCGAGCACAAGACTTGAAAATTCACTATACGATGCAGAATTTTGTTGTCTGGCGAGTTGCGTACTTAACTTTTTTACATTTCTTCAATTAAAACTTTCGCCATTGGTTGTTTCAGCACACTAGCAATATTTCTTTTTGACTATCGAGCGATTGATCAAATTCTTCGCGCTTGCTTGTTTTAGATTTTAATATATAATACTTTAAGCATAACATTTTTGTATATTTAATAGGAAGGGATGATATGAAAAAAAAAAATGTATATTAATGGGAATCAAGCACGTTATCCAAGAAGTCCAAAACAGTTTGAGCCAATTTATAAAGCACTGTATAATAATCTCCACTTTAAGAGCACAAAACCCAAAAAGGATTGGTTATTCCTTAACAAACATTTTGCATGATTTTCACCTAAAATATTGAATCATCTGCATAAATGGCATACAATTTTTAGTGAGAGCATCAACAAGTGGTCGAACTTTAACAAAACGATCTGTTGTATCTTATCTTTTAGCTAATTTAAACCTAGTGCCTACGTGTGGTAATGCTATTGTTGTGCTTCTGACCAACAAGGATAATAGATACTTATAAGTAAGAAAACTATTCAATTACAAATTGAGTTTTGTCGATTTTTGTAATGTATTATTTATGCTTGAAAAATCTATATATGAAAATAAAATGTTGTGTATTGCTAATCGCATAACTTAAGAGCGGCTTGACCGATTTGGACGATTTTTTCTTTCAAATGATCGTCCAACTTAGCTTTTTACGAAAAGAAAATTTTGCCCCGCCCACTTTTTTCGATTAACCTAAAATCAGAAAACGGCTCCATCGATATTTTTTTTTTTTTTTTCTCATTATTTTTTATTGAATCTTCATATTTTAAATATGAACTAACAATAATTAATCAAATCTTAACCTAATACGTTATTTTACGTCCTGCCAGTGCCAGACAAAAATTTTCTTCATCACGGGTTCTGTTCACTTATACAGTAGACGCTCACAAATTAGAGCTTTCAGTAATTCGAACGTCCAGAAATTAGAATCAGTGTTTGCAATACATTAAACGATCTAAAATTCGAATTTATAGTTCTAATTTCAGAGCGTTTTTTTTTTTTTTTGTTATTTGAACACAAGAAATTCGCAATTTATTTTTATTCTGTTTGAACATGTAAAACTAAAAAGGGGAATTACCAAATTTTAGATGTGTTTCTTTATTTGTTGTTTTTTTGTCGCATTTATATATATTTGTGGCTAGTTTATTTGTGAAATTCGAAACATGTGTACATATTTTGGAAGTCTCTATTAAAAAGTGAAAGTGTATCATTCGAAATGTCAAATAAACGTAAAAAAAAAACACTTTATTATTGGAAACGAAGGTCAAAATATTAGAAAAGCTTGACAAAGGGTTTGAAGGGAATATTAATGTTACGACATCTTCAATCAGCTATATCAAATCACATAGAACAGCAATATTAAGTGCTGTTTTCAACACATATCAGGAAGCAAGCAATAAATCTTTGCACATCGCTGAATACCCAAATATGGTAAGTCGTCTGTATGAGTGGTTTAAAGAGAAAGCTAAAAAAATATTTAGAGAGGAATATCCCTATAAAGATGAAAATGCATTCCGTGGAAGAATTGGATAGTTTTCCAAATATAAGAAACGACACGGTATTTTTAATTTTAAAAAATACATTTAATGTCAATCAAATAAAATTGAATTAAAAAAAATTTAAGTAATTTTTATTTTTTATTCGAAATAAAAACGTCCAGAAATTAGAATAATTCAGAAATTAGAATTGCCTCAAGAACAAAGCGGTTCTAATTTGCGAGCGTCTACTGTATAGGTGTTTATCGCTCATCTAATTGGGTAAGTGCTGCAGTGTCTCTTCTTCTTAAGCGAGTGTGGCAGCCATGGTTTAAAATATTTGGGTGTTGTTCAAGCCTTTTTAAATATTTTACTGCATATTTTGTAATCATAGTTTTTACTAAAGGAACATTGAGATCCTTGTGAATATTTGAGTTTTTAACATACCAAGGGGCAGCTGTGATTATTCGAAGAAGTTTATTTTGGCGCCTTTGAATTTTTTCGATATTAGAGGCCGAGGCAGTGCCCCATAGTTGAATACCGTAGCACCAGATTGGCTTTAAGATGGAGTTGTAAAGTAAAAGTTTGCAGTCGAGACTTAGGACAGAGTTTCTTCCAATAAGCCAATGAATTTGGATGGCTTTTAGTTTCATTTGAGATAATTTTGCCTCTATATGGCTTTTCCACGTTAAACGGCGATCTAGATGAATACCGAGGTATTTTACATGCGAATTTTGAGGCACTAAATGATTATTGATTTTAATAGGGGGGCATGTTTCCCGACGCAAGGTAAATGTTACATGTACGCATTTTTGCTCATTGACCTTTATCCTCCATTGCTTCAGCCACAGTTCGAGTTGAAATATATGATCCTGTAGGTATCGAGATGCTTCTTGACTGTTTTCGTGCACGCTTAGAAAAGCTGTGTCATCAGCAAATGTTGAAGTTTGGGTGTAGTTGTTTATTGGCATATCCGAAGTATATATTAAGTATAAAAGTGGGCCTAGGATGCTTCCCTGAGGGACTCCAGCTTCAATTGGTTGAGGAGAGCTTAAATAATCACCTTCTTTAATAATAAACTTTCGACCGACTAAGTAGCTTTCTAACAGCTTGTGTGTGTTTACTGGTAAGTTTAGCTTCAATTTATGTAATAAGCCTTCATGCCAGACTTTATCAAAAGCTTGCGAAACATCGATGAAGAGAGCGGAACAATATTTTCTTTCTTCAAAGGCTTTTCTTATTGCGTTAACTATACGATGGGTTTGCTCAATTGTGCTGTGTTCTCTTCTAAAGCCGAATTGGTGGTTAGGAATACATCTGTTTTCATTTAGAATTGGGGTTAATTTTGACGCTAACAGCTTCTCAAACAGCTTTGATATATTTGAAAGTAAACTTATAGGCCTATACGACTCAACTTTTGTGTGATCCTTTCCTGGTTTAGGTATCATGATGACTAAGGAAACCTTCCACTTTTGAGGATAGTATTCCAGGCGTAAAATAGCATTAAAAATTAAAAGAATAATTCTCCTTGCTATGCTGGGTAGCTCCAAAAGCATTTTGTTGCTGATCTTATCAAAACCAGGAGCCTTCTTGGGGTTTAAATCACAAATAGCCTTTTCGATTTCTCTTATCTCAAATCTTAGGGGAACAGCTGCTCTAGCAGCAACAGGTGGTAACTCGACCGCCATATCGTGAGATATGTTAGGGGTAAATACGTGTTTTAAATGATTAACAAACAGATTTCCTTTTTCAACATCATTTCTTGCCCAACTTCCGTTCAAGTTTCTTAATGGCGGATTAGCGACAACTGGCCTTTTGAGGTTTCTAGCTGCACGCCATAATGAGTAGTCTGATTGTGGAGTTGCATCAAGTTCCTTAAGATATTTTTCCAGAGAAGCCGTTTTCTGAGTCTGCAGTAACTTTCTCAGCCTTTTTGTACAGTCTTTTAGTAAGTTCTTAAGTTGAGGGGATCTGTGCAATTGCCACTCTCTACGAGCTCTCCTTTTTTCAGACAAGAGACGCTCGACATCTGAGGAATATATTTTATTATTTTTGGTTTTTTTGGGGGCAATGCTGGAATGTTGAACAGCTAGTTTTAGAAAACTGTCAAAATTGACAATAGAGCGATCTATATACTCCGGTGTGCTAAGCGGAATATTTTCTGTGCAATGGGTACTGAGATATTTTTTATATTTTATCCAATTTATATGTGTAGCTGACGTCGCTATGTGACCAGAGGGAGATTCAATTCTATTGGTGTTTTTTATAGTAACAATTGTAGGTGTGTGATCAGAGGATAATTCTATGGAAGCTTCAACGTAAATCGTTTCTGTGGGGATGTTTTTAACCACGCCAAAATCGATGACATCTGGAATTTTTTGCGGATCAGCAGGCCAATATGTTGGTTGGCCGCTCGCGACAACATTTAAATTCATTTTAGAGATTGTATTAAACAAAACACGACCCTTTGGTGTTATAAGTCGTGACCCCCAGAAGGTATGTTTTGCGTTGTAATCGCCAGCAGCCAGGAAACAGGGCCCCAGTGACTTATAATATTTGTAATATTGGCTTTCTGATATTGCAAATCTAGGTGGTGAATAAAGAGATGAAATAACTATGCTTCGATTTAGCTCTTCGACACAAATGTTCGTAGCTTGGAGATAATCTTCACGATGATCACACATTGGGTAGTGTTTAATTCGGTTTTTTATTAGTATAGCAGAACCTCCACAAGCTCTATCTCGAGGGTCCTTGGTATCATATAGAGTATAACCGTTAATTTTAAACGTATTTCTTGAGGTCAAATGAGTTTCAGAAACCATCATGACATCAATTTGTTTATTTTTAAGAAAGTATTCTAATTCGTTTTTATGTTGGCGGATGCCGTTTGCGTTCCAAAAACAAATTTTTAAACAGTTCATGGCTTGTTAAGAATAGCTTGCAATAACATCGATTGCATTCTAAGAATTTCCTGCATCATATTACCCATTGTGTTTGTAAAATTATTTATTGTTTGCACTAATGTTTCCATGGTTTTTTCTAGACGACTTAGATTAGAAACTGGAGTTTCGTCATTACTTGACGAAGCGCCTTGCATTGGTACATTGTTTGATTTTAAAACGTTAGCATAAGAGGTTTTGTTACTACTAGGCTGCGGAGCCTGAAGATCATTACTGTTTACTTGATTAGTTACCTGCATTTGAGGGGGATTAGTTTTCGGTCCAGCCGACTGCTTGACGATAGTATATACAGGGCATCCTCTATAATTGGCAGTGTGATTACCACCACAGTTGCTGCATTTTTTTACGTTGGGGTCGGTTTTAGACTTATCGCAAAGAACTGTACCGTGTAGCTCACCACATACTACGCAAACAGGGGGTAAATAGCAGTATGCCTTAGTATGGCCAAATTCTTGGCAGTTCAAACATTGAACGGGACCACCTCTTTTGTGCGGCTCCTCTATAGTTACCTTTCTGTACAGAATGTATTTTAAATCATAGATGGGATGCGTTTCATTTTTTTTAAGCTTAACGTCGCCGGGTTCAAACTCTACTCGAAAAAGTGGTTGGGGAATTTTTTCTCTATTTTTAATGTTTACTACATGTTTTACCTTGAAGCCTTTTTCTTCTAGGAATGTTTTGACCTCTTCTGGGTCCACACATGAGTCAATACCCTTAATCACTACCTGAAGACCTTTACTGCTTTTCAGTTGGTATGTATAAAAGTTTTTTTTTAGTGCTTCAAAGTTGTTTATTACTTTGCGAAAGTCATTCTCCAGATTGACTTGTATTTTAGTCTCGTTTATACTACCACGCTTGATAGCCGCTACGTAAAACGAATTTTCACCTATCACTGATATCAAACTCTTTATGAGCTCATTTGAATTTTGTTCCCGTTTTAAGTTTTCATTAAAAGAAAAATTTACCACGCCTACTTTTAGGCCCACTTTTTATATTAAGCGCATAACTTGAGAACGGCTGGACCGATTGGGACGATTTTTTCTTTCTAATGATCGCCATGGTCCAACTTAGCTTTTTACGAAAAGAAAATTTTGCCCCGCCCACTTTTACGCCTACTTTTTTCGATTTACCTAAAATCAGAAAACGGCTCCATCGATCATTAGTATCCGCTTCCGAGCGAAGCCGGGGCGGCCAGCTAGTATTGAATAATAAAAAATTAAATTTTATTTTTTTTTGTTCATATATTTTTAAATTGGAGAAAAAACATTTTTTTTTAATCATCTTACTAAAATATTTTTCAAAGTTTTTAGAAAATCCATTTATTGCATATATATTAAAAATTATTGCAGATTACTTTTTTGTGAAAGCAGATAACAAATATTATAGTAAACTTTAAAGATAAACGTTATTAAAGGTTCTGTTCGAAAAATCGACCAATGGCAGAAAATGGTTTAATATCTTTAAATTGCATGAATAAAATAATTTTTTTGCATTTTTCATACATGAGCAAAAATTTAAACAAATGAAATAAAATAAAATAATCACATATACTCTAGATTTCAATCTATACAATTTATATTATTAACATTCGTCTAAAAAAAACTATGTATGTATATGAACAATTAAAGACAAAAAAAAAAAAAAAAAAAAAAACAAAACTGCAGACCAGTATTAAGCGAAAAGTTATCTAAGTAAAAAATACAGAAAGAAAACTGTTGGAAAGAAATTGCATGTAGAAAAAGATGTAAAACAAAAACTTACAAAAACTGAATATTTAGCAATTTTAGCTTAATTACTTTTTAATTAAATTGCACACAACTAAAGTGTATGTAGTAAAATTGCTGAATATACGTACCTTCCGTTTTTGCAGTATTTCTCCCATTTTTTTTCTTCTTGTTTCCTAAAACAAACAGTAAAAAGCTTAATAGTTTTATTTTTTACTGATGTCGAACTGCAAAAACAAAAATAAAAGAATGGGGGGAAACAGAAGATATGCTTATCTGTGGGCACATCCAACAGCACAATAAACAAATACAGACATTTGTTTATAATTTTTGCTTCAGTTTTTAAATTAAAAAGAACAAATTTGGAATAAATAGAGAGCTACACCATTTTGTTGGTCACTTTAAGATTTGTGTATTTAATTAAATTAAAAATTTATTTACGGTCTAGACTCATAATGAAATCAGACCCAATTTAAGATGTAGTTTTTTACTTATACACTATTAAAATTTAAAAGATGTCTTTTACAAAATACTGTTCGTGGAAAAGTTGCTTTTTTCGTTTTAAAATAAGGAGGTTATTCCGTAAAACACTTTACCTCACATAAAAATTATCGGATTTTAAAAATTCTAAAAAATTTTATATGAAAAATATTTAAACGCAAGGTGAAATAATTTACAAAATAACTTTCTAAATTTGTTAAAATTATAAGTTGGATTAATGTAGTTTAAAATAAAGTGTTTGAGTGTTTTTACTAATAAATATTAAAGAATATTTTCTTAAAAAGAAAAAAGAAAATTAAAGATAATCATGTAATTAAATTTAAAAATAAAGAAAATGAATAGAATCTGGGATTTTATTTCCCATTGTGGAAGATATTGAAGGAATAAGACTATTAAAGTATGTAAGCTTTATAAATTGTAATTTGACTTAGAATACACATTCGAATTTATATGAAAATGTAATAAGTATAGAAAATCTTTAAATAAAAGGTTATACACTTTCTTACAAAATTTAATTTAAAATTTAATTTTTTTTTTTCTTTTTTAAATGAAAGTAAATACATATTCTTCAAAATCAATATCTATATAAATCTTTTGAAAATTTAAGAAAATGGTTACTAATTTGAGGTCGCTGATTTTAAATCAAATCTCTATTTGTTTCTATCAGCTCGACTTTTCGAGATATACCGTTATGTCGAAAATTAAGGCACTTTCACTGCATATATTGGAATAACTTGAAAACAGTTTACCATTTTCAGTTAAAAAAATACAAAACTCGGTAATAATATTCTCTATAAGATTTACATTGTTTTTAAATTTGCCCAATAATTTCAGAGATATCGCTGATGTAAAAAAAAAAACTATTTAAAAAAAATTTTGTATTGCGTTAAATATTCATGAAATAAAACGCGACAAAAATCACAGTTTTGGCTTAAGTGCATTTAGCTTTACATATTGCAAATCAAATGAGCTTTATTTCATTGTTATCGGTGCACAACTTTTGACTTTATTCACAATTTACTGAGAAAACTGAATTGATAGAAATCGCGATTTCCATATAAAAACAAAATTTTTTTAATGTGTGTACCTTACCCAGCAAAAACTTTACTTACAATCCTACTTTTATTGACTTCCTGAATTCATTACTTTGTAGCGTTATTCGCCACTTTTTGGATTATTAGTTATATATTAAATAATAACTTTATTATTATATCTTAAATAAGTCATAATTTACATTACAAAACAAATTTAATATTATTATACGATTTTAAATAATTATTGAAATCAATTTGCTGTATATTCCGTTAATATTTGCTAGACATTCGGTAATACAATATAATTTCAACAATAATTTTGATGTGAAATCGATGGAAAATCCAAAAATCAATCGAATGTAAGTATGTTACTATGGGTATGTTCGTAAATGCAGTTGCTGCGCATTAGTAAAGTTGAATGTTCGTAAATGCATCACTTGTAAGAAACTTGGCATTACTTTCATATGTCAAAAGTTTTTTATGCAGGGAAGCCGCAGCTCTGCAGCAAATATTGGCAATTATTGCATCAGTTAATTTTCTGATGCAATAACTTTTAACATAAAAGAAATCGTTTTATTTTCCTTTTTTGATGCTTTTTCTTGTAATTTATAAGAAAACTAGTACTTTTTGGTTAAATATTTTCAATAAAATTTGCCATCGCTGCTGTTGATAACATATTTTTTTATTATTTTATGTTCGCTCATAAGACTTTTAAAATTTAGCTTTTGTTCAAAAACCCAAACTTTGCACAGCTGTTGTGCTGTAAAAAAGCATCAGCATCACAAGTACAACTGGCGATCACGCATCAGCAACAAAATTTTTGATGCATATACGAACGTACCCTATATACATAAATATTTTCCAAAATTACCGCCACAGTATATTTTAGTTATTAGAACTCAAGTAGTTTTATCGATCTAATGTAAACGATGTTTCTTGAACAATATAACATTTACATTACACACATTTGTATTAGAGTGTTAGAGCTATAAATGATTTTATGCAGCCAAAACACTCTTTAATAAATGTTTTCTTACATTTCGAAAAATTTATTATTGTGTACATTTTCATGCATATAACAGCAATTTTAATTAGTGTGTTTAACATTTTTGAATTATTTTGCAATAACTTATTTTTGGCCTCTTTTTGTTACTATATATTTCTATAAAACTTTTAATTAAAAAAAAAAACATATTATTTTTTATGTTATAATTACCCAAATTATAAGGGATTACTTTTGGGACATTGCGAACAAAAATAAGTACTTTTTCTAGTAGAAAAGTAAGTAGTCCTTTCGTCATGTTCTCATTATTTTTCTGCTTATTTTGTAAGCAAAGTTTTTACTGGGTAAATCAGTAAAAAATTTGCAATTAAGTTCCACACAAAATGCACAAAAAATGTTAAATTTTTTTCCCTTGTGTAATTGATTAACAGAAACGATCAAAATTAAAAAAAATGTTATATAAAATATTTAAAAATTTTTTTTTTTGAATTTTTTCCACACAAAATTTTGATGTTTCATTTTATAAAATACTATACTCCTTGTTTTAAATATTACTTTTACGTCATTTAATGTTTCGCTTGGATTTGACCCAAACATATGCCACACATTATAAGAAAAAATTAAAATCAAAGTATACTACTACCATAGATGGGGGTAGTGCACTCATTTTGCAGTTTCAACTCACACTTAGTGAGATAGTGCACAAATATTGCAATCGCTTTGTTTTGTTGATGTTGAGTGATGAATTAAAAATCTGCAGCCTCACTTAACATGAGTGATAGTGATTCTAAAAAAGTTTGCACTCAAAAAAAGTTTGATTTAAAAAAAACGCAATCATCAGTTTATTGCAACTTTTTTTCACTCATTTGAGTGCAACTTAATATGTTTCTCTATATTCAAAATCAAAAACTTGGTTTTTCATGACTTAAGATAATTATTATACCGTTATTGACAAAATTTGATTTTGTTTAATGTTCTTAGCTTATGCATATCCTCAAAAAAAGAATCAAAAGCCATGCACATACAAAGTTACATTTTACAAATTTAAGTGAGACAATATTTGTATGCAGCTCTTTTGATTGCAAGTTAAAATGTTGCACTATTTGAATTGAGTGCAGATTTTTGCATTCAATCTGCGTTTAGTGATAGTGAAGAAATTTGCAATATCACAAAATTTTTTTAGTGGTAGTGTCACCCTGTGAATTACTACAACTCTGCACCTGACAGAATATGATAAATATAAGATAATAACGAATAAGGTCGGCAAGGGAACAAGACGTGTCACGTAGTTATTAATTTCAAAAACATAATTATAATGTATATTTTCTAAACAAAACTAATTCAATAAAAACCAGATTTTAACTTTAACATAAATACGGTTCCGTTTTTTTTTATTATTCAATAATACCTTGCCACCGCGAGTGACAGTAGTTAAAAAAAATAGCAATCATCATTAAAGCTGGTAAAAAAGAGTGCAAACTAATTTTTTTGCAGTTTTATTTAGTGATAGTGCATTGCTGATTTAAATCAATTTTAAGTGCACTACCCCTAACTATGATTACTACATATAAGTGATATAAAAGGTTATTCTCACTTAGGTCTTTTTTGGCTCGAAAAAGCCCATATAGTTTATAGAAAGTAGTTTATGGGAAGGATGAAAGAATCACCAAGAACTGCAAATTTTATTTCACAACGAAAGTGTTAATGCTACTCCAAGCTACAATTTTATCCCAATTCAGTTGAATGTAATATAATCTCAGACTCAATAATATTTTTAAAAATTGTCTTGTTTTAAATTTGTACTTCATTTCATATGCCATATTCTATATTCTTCTGTTTACCTCACAAAAGTATGCTATACCAATGCTAATAATTTCATTAGCGTATGAGTGATATTAATTTATGTATGTTAAACATACGTTGTGTTAACCCGAAATAGCCCACGCCCTACAGATAATATTGGACTACGTGGTCCATTGTGGCTTAAATGGACTACTTACAACATGGTCCAATCTACTGTAATATGGACCATGTTAAAAGAAATTAACATGCAGTGCTGCCAACATCTGTATGATGTATACTTTTCTATAGTTTACAGTATTACACATTGGTAGCCATGATGGTGTTCATTATGAATTGTTTATTTAAAAGTGAAAGTTTGTGAAATTTGTGAAAAAAAGGTAAACAAATTAAAAATATCAAGTAAATATATTTAATAATAGCTATAATAGACTACAGGGCACGCCATAAAAGACGATTAGTAAAAAATGAAAAATGCTTAAACTACCGCTTTAGTGTACTCCATACTGTAATGACATGGAGTACTTTTAAAACTAACCCACTTTAGTACTCCATGGAGTAGTTTAGGGACTACTTTGGTGGGTTATATGGTCCCTTCCTAGGACATCGTAATGTTAAATGGACCACCTTTTACCCATATATTTGGAGTAGTTTTGGAGTACTCCTACTCCTTTATGGACTACTCTTGACATGCATGTATGGACAGTCTCGTTATCTGCAGGGCGATTACCATATAGTAATGCAAAATATACTGTAACATTAACGCAAATAACTCCTAGACCATACAACAAAACTACCAAAGAAAACGTAATCTAATTCAAAATATTTTTGGCATCCAATAGTTCAATTAAGTAAGATGAGCTGCTACAAATATGCACATAACTAGGGGCAAATAACGACATTAGATATCGATTGAAATTTCAATTCAATTTAAATGGAAATTTCGATCGATTGGCCCGTCATTGGAGTCATTGGCCCGTATATCTTCAAAAACGATGATGGTCAGAATGTTAAAAAAAAATAAAATAGTTTACAAGGAACTAACTACATACATACATATAAAAAAAACATCATATAATAAAGATACATAAAATAAAATTCATTTAGGAGATATTTCTTTACTTGGGACTAAAACAATATAAGAAATTGTATTTAAAAATAGGCATAAATATTTTATATTCTTGCCATTTTTTGTTAAATATTTATCCATGTATTTTAAGAGCAAGTGCGGGTAATGTGGTACATTGCCTTTTTTCTTAAACTAATAAATCAAGAATAATAAAACCAATCTAAATGGTTTGATTAAGACAACTTTGGTCTGTTTTATATTAAAAAGTCATTCAAAGTGTCAGTTCCAAAAAATTTGATTAGCTATTTAGTCGACTTTTTTTTTGGGGTGTTGTGAAAAAATAAGTTTTTCTTTTTAATGTGCATTTTTAAGTCCTTATGTATAATACTAAAGTAATTGGGAAGTACCAAATTAGTGAACAATATATGCAATTACTCTATAGCTGTAGTAAATAATTAAAAATTATTAAATATCTACATTAACCTCAAGTGCGCCTAATGTGTTATACCTTAAATCAGCTAATTTCTTATAGTGTACCACTTTACCTGCCAAATTATATATAAATGAAATTGTTGTTTTTTACATGAATGGTTTTTGTTATCTTTTTTTTTGCAATAGAGTAAAATGTATATACAACACAACTTCTTTAAAAAAAAATACTTTGATTTGGTAAAGTTGTTCACTACACCACATTACCAGCTTGAAATCTTGATAAATGGCAACGCTGCACACAGCGGTCGCTACAATTGATTTAATTATAGAAACTTTTGATGAAAAAATAATTGGACGTACTGGCCCAATTAAATGGCCACCAAGATCGTGTGATTTAACCCCATTGGATTATTTTTTTGGGGTTATGTTGAGTCACTTGTCTACATCGATAAACCACAAACAATTTAACACCTTGAAATCGACATTCGACAAGCTATCGGCGAAATACGGCCGCAAGTGCCGCGAGAAGTTGTTTAAAATTGGTGTTCCAGATTGCGCCTTCGCCAGCCGTGGCGGTCACATGGCAGAAATCATATTTAAACATTAATTTTATAAAATTGTCTTTCCAATAAAGCCCGGTTTCATTGATATTAACAATATATTTCCTTGTTTTATTATGATTTAAACTTGTATAACTCTATAAAAAAAACACCCTTTAAATGTCCGGCTTGATTAAACCAAAATGTTTCTTTATTTAAGAAAATTTTACAAAATACGAACAAAATAAGTTAAAATCAAGATAATATGTTGGATTTTCTTGTTTCTAGATACGAAATTGATTACTTTTAACTTCTTTCACGGTCTTGATGGCCATTTCACTCGTCATCTACGAAAAATAATGCGATTTTCGAACTTTTCTTTAAAACGATCCATTGTTTCTCTTGCTGTGTGGCAAGTGGCACCATCCTATTGAAGCCACATATTCTCTACGTCTAAAGCTTCGTTTACAACGACAGCAACAATTCTATATTTTTCTATTATCTTATTTCTTCCCAAAGTATTTCATATATTTTCCTTTCGTTTTTCAAAAAAAAAAAAAAAGTTGAGTCTACTTCTACTTCAGCAACAATTTGTATGAAAATATAAATGACGTTTTAAATAATTTTTTTTTTGTTTTGTATGAAAATTTTAATAAAATGTTTTAAAAAATAAATATTAATATCTGTGGCATTTTGACAAAACATCTTAAGTCAAATTTTAAAAGTTGAAAAAAATGTTGTGAGTCATACGAATTTTCATTCAAACACATTTTAGTTTACGTTTTTAAAATTTCGTATTATGATCGAAATTGTTAAAAAATTAAATTTATTTAATTTTTTAACAAAAATTATTTTTTCACCGAGTTTTTTTTTTTTTTTTTCAAATAACTTTTTGCTATCAGATCTCGACTAAAGATGTTTTATCAAAATGCCACTGATATAATATTGTTGTAGGAAAAACTTGCAAACGTTTTCTAAATTAAAAATATGAGTGGTTGCGAAAGAAATTGTTTCTGCGTTATGAATACCACACGCAAAGAAAAAACATGGTTGTGGTAAACATATTCTAAGAGCAACATATTATGATAAGAATTATGATTGTAGTCACCATATTAAGACTATTATTGAAACATATTATGACTCAATATACTCGTAATATGTCATCATATTATTTTTCCCTTAATCATATTATTATTCTGTTAATCATACTAAGTTAAGAAGTAATCAAATGATTGTCATGTTAATCATAATAAGCTAAGAAATTAATCATATTATTGTCATGTTAATCATAATAAGCTAAGAAGTAATCATATTATAATCATGTTAATCATAATAAATTTAGAAGCAATCATATTATGATACAGCACCTTTCATAGCTGTCATAAAAATACAAAATAAATTTAAATATTTGTGAATCGATTTTTTATTTTGTGGCTTTTTGCAAATTTTCTTAATGTTAATCAAATAGCGGAGTTCAATATAAGGCTTGCAAAAGAGCAAATGAAAAATCTGTGGTTTTCATGGGCAACCGCGTGTGTCCATTTTTTTGATTTTAAGATGTTGATGACATATTGCCTAATTTTGAACGCTCTTTATATTGTTTTAAAAAAAGATGGATCAATTCCGTTTTGTAACGTAATGACAAAGTTTAAAATTTGCATAGTTTGATCTAGAATGGGTTTTCGGCTTTCCTGAACAATTTGTTTTAAGACATACGCGGTTGCCCATGAAAACCACAAAAATATCGTAGCACTTTTATAAAATATAACGAAATCCCTGTGTGTTTTGTTGTTGGATTTTACAAAAAAACTATGATATTTTGCATTTGCACTATTACATCACTAATACTTGAATGAACTCCGCTAATATTTTAATTTTTTAATTTCTTTAAACTTATTTTTTTATGGAATTTTATCTTTTAATTGTTTAACCGCTCACAAATAAAAAAACGACACAACTTCTTCAAAATTATTTTACAAATGGCGCTAACATAATATGATTAGAGTAAAAATAGTTTGATTGCATCTTTAACATAATATGATAAATGTATAGAAAGTTATCATGTTATGGCTACTAAATATCATTATATGGTTGTGAGAAATATAATATGTTTAGAAAGTTATCATAATTAAGTTGTTAGAAAAATAATTATTTTTCGGTCAACAATACTCAAATTCATAATTGCGATAAACATTGATATGTTTACAGTAACTATAATATTGTTGATATTAAATAAAAATAACAATTATTTGTGTACGACAACAATATATTGTTACATTAAACATAGTGTTGTTGCCGTAACCATGCCCAACCATATTTTTTCTCTGCGTGCAGTAAAAATGTTGCTGCCTATTGTGAACGAGGCTTAAATCACAAATTTTTCGCCACAGAAAGCTTCAGATCATCTCCTTGCAGCGATTTCCATTGACCGATAAAGAAACCTCAAATTTGGAAACCCTTTAAATAAAAATTTATTTTGTCCTACTTTTTTTGAACAAAAATAATTTAAAACATTTACTTTTGTAAATTTTTCTTTGAATTCATTTGAATACATTACAAAATCACTTTCTGGTATGTTTAAAACTTGACTTATAGGCGACCTAGTGTTACCCTATTGTAACCATAGTTTTTCGCATTTTCCCGAAAAGTGGATGAATATTTTTAAGAAAAGAAAAAAAAACGTCTCAATATTTACATAAGTATAAAAACTTTTCATCAAACTAAAAACCAAAATGTTCTGGCAAATACCAGTTTAACAAGAAAATGCATAATAACAAAAAAAAATAAAATACATTTACACAACATTAACAAAATTTGGCGAGCTGAAATACAATTGAAATAAAAAAAGTCCGGAAATCTTTAAATATTCATACATAATACAGAAAAAATCATAAAACATAATAATAAAGTCGGTTGAAAAATGAATGAATTATACAAATTTTATATAAATGCTTGTGAATTGAAAAACATCATAAATTCGTCGGCCTGATTTTAAAACTTCTCATGGTTTGTAGTATATAAAAATATGATGCGAGACACGAATATCCGTAACCAAAAGAAACAATCGAGCCCAAACTCCTTAATCAAAATGTTGGGCTTAGACTAAAACGCATATGGAAACAGTATAATAATTTGGATTCACGTATACACATATACCTTTTTACACTCTTTGTTTCAGGAAAAAAAAAAAAAATCACTCATTAGCAATTAAATAAAGAGATTCACAAAAATGTGTTTTATAATTTTTTTTTGTTTAACATTTTATTTATTTTGAAAAAAAAAAACTAACAAATATTTGTGATGTTATGGTTTTGTTTAGAAATAAAACCAAACAAACAAATCGGCATATCAATCTGAATACATATACACATATACTTATACACAGACACATAAAACGAATAAAAAAAAAAAAATAAAAATATCGAAATAATCAAAAACTGTTAAACAAATATTTTTAAGGACCTCCCTTTTCTGGTTACAGCTCGTTGTCGTTGTCCTGGTTTTGTGCAAATATTTTTAAATTAAAAAACTTTTGTCTATATAGTGTATTAATATATATAAAAATATAAGAGACATATGTATATGTATATAGCATATATATGTATATTGTATGTATATGTATATAGTATATTGTGTAAAAGTGTCTGTCTTTCTCTGAATAGAAAGTTTCGTTCAATTTTAATGTGTATAACAACCATTCATGCATTTTTTGGTTTGTCAATAGATTTTAGTACCACAAAATAACACGTTTATTATTATGTCTTTTTTCAGTTTTTAGTTTTTTTATTTTTTTATCTATTTTTTTTTTTAATATTTGTCCTGCAATACCTGAAAACTATTTTAATTAATGTCAAGTGTATTGTTGTGTCATTGTGTGGTAAGTAAAATTTTTATTGTGTTTTAAAAACCTGATGAAAATTTATTTAAAAACAGAAGCAAACAAATATTGAGAGCAGACAATTGTTTTTTATTACAAAATACGCAATTATTTGTTTTTTATTTAGGAAAATATTTTAATATTTTCTTTTGTTAGCTTTGCATATATTTCTGGGGAAAGAACCTGTACCGATTTTACCGATTTTAAGCGCTGGAGACTAAAATTGTCGGATAAGAAATGGGTCGTTTTTGACAAGAGCTTAAATTAGTATCATCGGAAAAACCTTATGGAATTAGGACTAGATATTATTAAGGTCCTTTCGCGAAGCACGTTGTAAGTAGGTTAAGAAAAAACAAAATGCAAAAAACAACTTGCAAAAGCATGTCGCCAGCTTGTTGCCAGGTAGTTTTTTTAGGCCGTGCACTTGCCAGTTTATTATCAAAAGTAATTTTTGGGAATACAAAATTTTATCAAGTGTTTTTATCAAGAATAAAATAAATTGCATGTGTTTTTATCAAGAATAAAAACTGGGAATTAAGCACGAATAACGAAACCTTTTAAATTAAAATTTTGTATTCACAAAAATTACTTTTGATAATAAACTGGGAAGTGCACGGCCTAAAAAAACTACATGGCAACATGCTTTTGCAAGTTGTTTTTTGCATTTTGTTTTTTCTTAACCTACTTACAACTACAATTAATGTTGGAAGAATTCCAATCAATTGTAGTGGGGAATGTAAGAAGAGATAAACTCACTATTTATTGTTGATGTTTTTGTTTAGACTTTGATATTGTTACAAATAGAACTGTTGCTTATGATTCTTATACGCTTAACAGTTTGATTTGGTTTAATATCTTTAGTTTTTCTAAAATCTTTATGGATGAAGTTTCCTGATGATCTGGCCTAAGCAACCAGTGAAATGCGCATAGGAATAGCTTATCCCATCAACAATAAATTTCAAGTGTTTTTATCAATAATAAAAACTGGGAATTAAGCACGAATAACAAAATCTTTTGAAATTAATTAAAGATAGAAGCTGAAGTTAACATTTTTTCATAATTATAAGTGTTGTTCGACCTTGTTTGATTACTCTAAATAGTTTATATAGTTTCCTGTATGCAGGTTTTCAAGGTCATTAATTTACTATAAATAAAAGATTATTTATTTCATTCTCAATAAAATCCGACGTTTCGTTGGTATCCTTTCCAACCTCTTCAGGGATTGAGAATTTATTAAAATAATAATCTTTTTCGTCAGTTTACATCATTTATAAATTATATCACAGTATTTTGTAAAGGTGGACAGCACAACACAAAACTTAAAATATTAAAATAAATATATGTAAATATAAAAATTATCACAGAAAATTTGACCTTTTTTGATCACAGCTGTTATTATTATTATTTCTTTCCAAATGTTCTTAAAACTCGTTTCGAACCACAACTTTATAGTTTGAGGATGTTAAGAAAAATCATTTTAACACTAATTAAGAAGCGTGATAGTAAAGGATACACTTTCCAAATGCCGTAATATAGTACTGGAGGCATTACTTCATTAAGAATCTAACTTAAAAAGAACTTGTAAAGTATTTTGATATAAAAGTTAAAACTAAATATATCGGTACGAGCGAGTTTAAAAAATGCTCAAAAAACAAACAAAAAAGTTCTTATTGCATCGATCCATTGCGAGAAATCTGAAGCGCAAAAAAAACGTTTATATGAGCTCGGTTTATGAGCCGAATGTAGTCCAAGCCAAATATTCATGGCACCAAGATAATGCTCTTAATTTGGTAGAATCAAGCCAGATAATCACATGAAAACTCTATCGAACACAACCCCCGCCCCCACCCCTCGGAGTAGGGATCCTCTTTTGGTGTTACATCCTCCGGAACATAATCAGGTGCAGGCAATACCTGGGACGTGACTAACTTGCAAAATTTACAGATCTCAAGAGATCTTCACGATCGCGGCTGACCAGAGATCCAATGTGGTAACACGGGAGTCAGTATCCCCCGGTGGCACACAACCGGACTGACTGTTGGTTGAAGGCTCCATTAGTATGCATTTTGCGGGAAATGCATTTTGTCTTTCAGCAAGAAGATTGTCCTTGCGGTAGTATCGCCATTACGTTGAAAAGACACTTTTTGAGAGCACATGGTGTTTGCCGCTTGAAATGAATCCCTGAAAATTCCACTTAAGGACTAATTTTTCACTATTTGTGGTAGAGTTCGGTCTATGGAAGGAATATCTCAAGGTGCTGTTGCTACAGGCCGTTTAACACTATAATGATCTAGTTCTTGTTTGAAAGTTTTCAAAAAACATTAAGAACTTAGAAAACCAGAGTTGTATTTTCCTCAAATTTCGTTAGACTTGTGTGATAGTATAATGTACTTTTACTCATCGTTCGCTTCTAGCATATTTCCAAAAGCAACGGAGGTAAGACAGCTTAAGCTCCTAAGCAAGGGGTGAGTCTATAATCTTGGCGGACTATGCACTCAAATTGCTACCTGGGTGTGCTTGTTGCTCTAAAACTCGGGCGTCAGTTGCCAAACATATTGGTTTGTACCCAGTGGTTAAGATCCACCATGGAGTAGGCCTTAGCGCAGGTATACATGTGAATCTTTTCCACAGCTGTACCATACGCAATTGATTCGTTTGAATCCGGGCTGAAAAACTCCCGTAAAATCCGACATAAAACAAAAAGGATGACTAAAAAACTCTAAAGAAAATAATGATAAGGCAGGTAAGCCACAGCCAGATCTCAGTTTTAAGAACATTTCTCACAAAAAAGTCAGGAAAAATATCTAAGTATTCAAAGATCAAACTAAACTAAACCATAGTAATATGAGTCAATTTGGAGGAAATCTAACGACATCATTAATACATCTCAAGGTGTTTTTTCTTTTTTTAATTAAATACTCAGGAAGACTTAGCATGACACATTTCTATGTTAGCTAATTGTGTATAATTCCCATATGCATTTAAAAATCTCTTAACTTTGCTAAGACAATTGTAACATTAGATATGAATTTAAAAAGCTTGTTGTGAGTAAGTTTAAACTATTTATATACCCGTAGTGAATTGTGTTAAACACAAACACTCTTAACCCAGATTATATTTAATTTTCTTGGCATGATTTTTGCCGTTGGTATAAAGCAATTATTTGTGCCAGTGAAATTCTAACATCATTTAACACTTAAGCTCTATTTATGGAAAAAATATGTCTTACGTGTTTTGTTTTTTTTTTTTTTTAAGAAAAAAATTCTCTTGAATAATAAACTCATTGGAGAAATATAATGCAAACTAATTGAAAAAGTTTAACCACCGTATTCATAAACAATTATTAAATTTAACAACCCTTTATTAAGGAAAATATTCATAGAAAATTTGTTTTGTATACTTTTATTAAATTTAAAACATTTTTAAATTTAAACTAAAATTTTTATTATCTTAATATATTAAATAGTTTCTGATACAACGTATATTGGTATGCTTGAAATACATGTAAAATTTTTAAATTAAAATTTATTATAACTATATTGAAATACTTTTGTTAAAATTTTGCCAACCAGCCTCTATAATGCCAATCTGGCGCTGAGGTGAAATTGTAATTATGTTATATTTTATAATAAAATTTGAAATAAAAAAAATTTATATATGTTTAATTTTCTTGGTACTAATTCGAGTACGAATTCGAGTCGGAAAAAGCCAACCAATTGTAGTCGGGAATGTGAATATAGATAAACTCACTGTTTATTTTTGTTGTTTTGTTTAAGCTTTGATATCGCTGTAAGTGAGATTAATTGTTTGTAATTCTCATTCGCTTTGCAGTTTCATTTGCATAATACTTTTAGCATTTCTAAAGTATTTTGAAAGGGGTTCCTGATGATCTGACCTAACATTAAATTTCAGTGTATTTATCAAAGGTAAGAATTGGGAATTTAGCACCAGCGTTGAAAAGCTGCAGTCAAAGTAGAAAAACTTTCTTTTCCTACACTTCTTCATTTGTCATTAACCAAAACAAAAAAAAAAAAACCTTTGCTTTTACCTCAGATTCATTAAATATAAACCGTCGCTGTTAAACCAACTCAGAAAGCGAAAAGTTGTACACAAATTTTCGTGTTTTGTTCGACAGTTTTTGCACATTAAAATAAAATCTTATTAAAATATAAAAAAACGAAATAAAATATTTTGTAGCCTCCTCCATCATAAGAAATATTTCAGTTTTAATAAAAATTTAAAAAAAAATCGAAATAGAAACGAGGCAAAAATTCTACCGATGTGTCAAAACCCATATCACTGCCATTTTTAAATCTCATAGTAACCTGTAATTACTCATATAGTCCTTAAACATCGCCTGATTATATATACAGTAGCCTTAAATCTGCTTTGTTAAGTAATCTAAATACTTATCATTTAATTAAAAAAATTAAATCAAAATAAATGTGTTCAAACAAAACTAAGCCGAGACCAAATTTCTCATATAAATTTATCAAAGAAAGCTGTCGTGAAATAAATTTCTATTTAAACGCTTATCCTTTTGGTTATTATTTATTTGATGTAGATGGTCGCGCCTTTACATACTATTTCAAAAAATCCTGTTAAGTATTGTCTATTTTCTTGTAAATCATTTTTACTTTTTGGAAGTAAAAAAGACTTTTTGTTTGATATTTTCGAAGAAAATAGCAATCAAATTTTAAAATAATATGAAACCTTAACAATAATAGCTTAAGATAAGTAAATACAAATGATTTTGTAAAAAAATAAAAAGTTAAGTTTCATTTAACAGAAAAATAAATTTCGGACTTGATCACAAAGAAAGAATTAACTTAAAATTTTTTTACTTATTTTTTTACATTTCATGTGCTTTTAATAATTAATAAAAAATTGTTTTGCTTTTACCCAAAATTCTAAAATTTTATTTTTTAACACCCTTTTGTTGATCAAGTGCGATATTGTTTTTTTGCTAATTAAATAGAATAAAGTACCCTTCAGTGGTAAGTACTAATGTATTGGATTTTTTAAACGAGCAAAGAAAATAAAAATATTAAGTGAAACAAGTTATTTGTATTACCCAGTATCAAGTGATTGATATCAATACTCTTTTAAACACAGTTTTCGAATTCAAATTGAAAAGTGCATGGTAGAATAAGTATAGTCATTAGAAATTTTGTTCTCAATTTTAAAACCCATATAACGTCAAACACAAGAAAATAAGGAAAAAATTAAAACATGCATCTAAAATCAACTATATTAATTTGACATTAGATTGGTAAATAATGCCAACTCTCCCTAATGAACCTACATTGTACTTTTTATACCATGCAATAGTGTATATATTGGTTTATAATTCAAAGCATTGACATTCAGCCATGTCACTGAGTACAATTCCGTTCGGAAACGGAATTCATTCCGTATTTTGGTGCTTCAGAAAATGACGAAAACATTTTTCGGAATGAAACCATTTTTTTATTCATTAACGGTATGGGAGTTTTCCGTATCTGAAGAGCCAAAAAACTATCAAATACACTTTCTATCAATAAACAAATATGTTTTCTTCGATTCCGAACTGAATTCTACTCTGTGACATGACTGATAATATCAATTTATTTAAACTATTAGATGTAGATTAATTACTAGACATGAAACTCAGTTGTCAAAAACCCAAGTCTTTTGTCAAAATAACTCAAGGCTTTTTATTAGGCCTCTTTACTCATTCTTCTTACCGCTGGGATATTCTCCACATTTCCGCCAAACACAAATCAAAGGCATAAAGAATCATATCGATTATGTTTGAATTTTGTAAGGAAATTCACAAAAAATTTTCTTAATTTTTTTATTTAACTAAAAGATATTTGAGAGTGTAAAGAACGCTGAGACAATTGAATTAATGAATTTAAAATAAGAAATAAAAAATAAATAAATAAATAAAAAAAATTCTTACGAGGTTAAGATAGATTCATGTACAAACTTGTGAAAATTGTTTGTTCTGAGTATTAGCTAGATATCAACATCTGTATAAGATGTTTTGGAAGGCATTTGACCTACATGACATGACAATGAAGTTATCGTCACCAAATATGGGTATTAGCATGAATACCCATATTTCTAAGGCTGTTTTCACATTAATTTTCAATTTAATTTTATGGGAGCTTTGGTCAAATAAAGACCGATTCAAATAAAATTTGGTTAGGTGATTAAGGTTAGAATAAAAAAGATTTTGGGTCAAATTTAATCGAAACACCAGCAAAATAAAATGGTCTATATGAAAAGAGTTTATTCCTGAAAGAAGTTTGTTTGGAGCTTTGCGAAGTTATGGGCACATTCTTACTATTCGTCCTTATAACAATTTATACATTTGTACCAAATTTCATTGCTTGATCAATTCAGTAGGTAGCTCCAAATCGATCGGTATGCTAAAAGAAATTATTTTTATTACGCACATCAGCACAAATTCGTAATACCCTCTCTACATATGGTGGAGATGGTATAATAACCCCTTACTGGTTACCATAAATCCAGATTAGACTTTGGGCAACCGCTTTTTATTAAAGGTGTGTCAATTTAATTAAATATAATCTTAAGATATTGACTGCTGATTTACACAAATAGCCTAAAGAAAAGAGCTCCTCAAGACGCATACGAGCAACCCACGGTCACATTAAAGAACGCAAATGAGACATGTTTTATTTTGTTATTTCTACTTTTTAATATGATAAGGAATCAGCGCCCAGGACAGAACGAAAAAAAACTTTAGAGATTGTTTTAAAATGCAATTTTAAAACTAAACTTTTTTAAAAAAATTATGAATTAGCCAGTGTTCGAAAATTAAATAAATAAAAAGCGGTCCTTAGTGTTCGGTTCGGCAGAACTGTGGAGAACACAAACGTTAATAGCGGTCGTGTAGTAAATCATTAAAAAATAGCGTTTCCCTGTTTGTCATCTTTCGAACACAAAAATAATACTGTTCTTATCCAACTCAACAAAAAGAAAAAAACATTAAATTTTGTTCGTTTTTTTTTAAACCATTAATTTTATTGTGTTCGGTTCTGCTCATTAGTGTTCGTTCATTTCTGTTGTGCTCAGCGCCCATTTGGCTGGTAAAAAACCCAAACATTTTTTACAAAAACAAAATACACATACGAAAAATATAACAAAAAGCCAGCAAAATAATTTTATACAAATAAAACATATGGGCATTTCCGTCAAAAGGTCCACCGTTAGCGAAAATTTAAAAGTTATTAAATGCTGATTATTTTACGATATTGTTATAGAGAAATATTGAGATTTTACTAATTTTATAAATTTTGCCATACATTTGTTCACTTAGATGAACAATCAAACTGCAAAGTTGTGCAAAAGTAATTTCTTATTTGTGAGAATATTTTATTGTATGTTATCTTCCTTAAAAGAAGTGATATTTGATAAAAGTTATTCCAAAAACATTTTCTTACATGGTCTTTAATCTAAGAAGAGTTCGATGAGAAATATGTTATTCGGATTAACGGCAAATTTTTTTTTTTTTTGTTTAATCATTATTCAGTTAAATTATTATGGAAAAAATTTCACGTTCGAAATGTCACGTATCGAACCAGATTTTGCTTAAACAAAAAAAAAAAAAAATACAGAAGATTTTGGAATCAAACCAAAGACATTTTAATGTTTCATTGCTACGTAAAATTCTGAAAATAGTTTGACTAAAAAATTTGGCCAGTTTTCGCTGAATTACGCCTTTTTATACATGGCCACAAAAACTAATTCAATTTTTTTCACGTTCGGACCGCTACTTCTTTTGCCATTATCTTTGACCAAAATTGCGCCCTCCATAAACTTAAGCATAGATAACAGTGCTTTCTTAGTCCTATAATTTAAGAGAACGTAAAAATATTTGTTGCTTAAAATGTTATTGCTTTTTTGATGCGTACGACTGTCACGTTCAACACTTTGGAATTACCCATAAACGCAATCAGTGCTGCCAGTGGATTTTCAAAAAAATACCTACACATGTTAAAAAAAATTCGATTTTTTCCTACACGTTAAAAAAAATTCCCCTACAAAAATCCCTACGCATTATTGTAAAAATAAATTTAATTCGAATACGTATATTAAAGCTTTGACAAAAAAAAGGTACAAAACTAAAAAAAATAATACATATATGTATGTCCTTTTAATTAAATCCAATATCTTAGAAAAAACATATGCATACAATTAGTGTCGCTAACTTTTTAAACCACAAACAACTCTGGAAACAAATTTTTAAGCAATTTTTGGAAAAATAAATTTTTTTTTTGACTAGAAAATATCACTAAAAATCGTTTTTTTTTTTTGTAATTATTTCATAAATAATGTGATTTGACGAAAAATCCCTACATTTTAGAGGTTATTAAAAATCTGTTCGATTTTCCCTATGGTTCTGTTAAAATAACAAAAATACCTTCATGTTTGGATTTTCCCCTACTTCTGGCAAGACTGTACGTAATGCGCACATAAGCTGTTCGTGTTGCGGTCGTTGCTAAAATTTTTTGTTTGATCATTTCTTTATCAATGTAAAAAATAAACATTATAGTACATTTAAATATAATGTTTGTCTACAGTACCACTACAATTGTTCTGTTTTTAACGAAGAACAGAAAACTTTATAATGTTCGGTTCTTTCTTAAAAGAGGTATTAAAGGTTGTGTTCGTCTTCACAAACACTAAAAAATAGATATCGTTCCGAACGCTTAATAATGTTCTGTTTATTTATTATGTGAAATAAACACATTTTGGGTTGTTCACGGAAGGCTGGTAATCTCGCTTTAGGCTATTATCAAACTCGATACTAATGAAAGTGTAGGTAATAATTGTCGAATATATTAAAATGGTTTTCGAACATAAACATCTAGTAGAAAATATTGTAAATTTCCTATTTCCACAACATAAGAAAACAGGCTCTCCCTCTCTCTCTCTCTCTTCATCTCTCTGAACAAAATTTATGAAAAATTGATTTACTTTCCAAACAAGTTTAACCATTTTTGCTTACTGGGTAGTTTTTGTTTTAAAAAAATACTAAAATAATCACTCTTACAAATTTAAATCTAAAATTGTAAAATAATTGCTAAACAAAAACTGAATTTGAAGCTTTTTTACAACAAGGCACACATAACATAAAAACTCTTCACTTGAAATTTTATATAAATTGAAGTGCTCTTTAACTATTGAGTAAATAACAATAATTTCAATGTACACAAATAAATAAAAAAAAAGTAGACAAAAATATGTTGAAGTTTTTATGCAACTGCACTTTGGAACAAAAATGTAAATAATTGAGGAAAAGTATATTAAAGCAACAGAGCGAAAACGATTTTTGACATCGTGTCAACTCTGAATCTTAAAACGTCAGTGAAATTTAAAAATTTCCATAAATTGGAAAATAATTATTGATATTGGCTTCATCTGGTGGCTTTTGCAGTAACGTTGCGTTAAAAGAAGTTATTTGTTTTAATTTGCAACACGAAACGCTTAAACCTTGTAATAAAGGGTATCTTGTCCAGATTCTATTTTTGTTATGAGTTCTGTATATTTTGTAAGCTGATTGGAAATTTATTCATTTGCAAAAAAAAAATAATGTTTTTTTGCTTACATACTATAATATTCATTTAATCGGACTTTTGCTTTAATCGGTTAATCGCTCGATTAATTAATCGAGGTTTTGGTTAATTGGTTAATAATCGGTTAATTTTGTTACTGAGCGGTTAACCGGTTAATAAGTTTTTTTCTAACAATTAAATTAAATTAATAACTATGTACATAATACATATTTTTTATTAATTCATATTATGTAAAAAATAAACTGGGAGATCATTTTATTAATCATTTTAATAGTTTAAGGAAATCTTATAAAATAATGTTTTAGAAAAATAAATGGTTCAAATGTTTAGGATTTAAGCGATTTTTTTCTTTAGTTTTAATAAAACTTGACTTGAAATCGAAAGCAACCCATAATTCAGATTATCTAATTTCTAATCATTTTAATCTTCCATTATGCCATTAAAGTCCTGTTTTAATTTTTTAAATGCTTAACACTTCTAATTGTTTCGGTTAATTCTGTTGTTGTGGTACTATGGAGAGTTTCTTCTGTTGTCAGGTCATCATCTAACTCATGCTGACAAAGCTGAGCACCGAACATTCTGCAAAAAAGTTTTTTCCGAATTCCTTAATTTCTGTTTTTGTACTGTATTTAAAAAATTTATTTCTAGAAGAAATATATGGTATGAAAAAATATTTCTAAACAAAACTTTTTTGGTGTACTTTGGTTACTTTTTTGGTGAACTTTGGTTCAGATAACATTGTAAAATTCTACATGGTTTCATTGTAGAATGCTTTTAAGAAAGCGTGCTGCTTTGCAACTGATGTTTTGATGGTTTAATACTTCAAAAAATTCAGAATTTTGTTACTTCGGTTAATCGACTGAAATTAACCGGTTTAATCGTTAATCGAAAAAATCCAATTTTAAATTAACCGATCAGTTAATCGGGTAGTAATTAATCGGTTAAACGATTAACGAATGAATACCCTATTACATACGCAACTTTGACTAGGATTTTAACTGTTGGCGCCGTTTGCCGCCGTTATAGTTTTATCATAAAATCAAAGTTTAACTTATTATCTAAAATATATATCAAATTCATGCAAAAATGTTGAGCAACTCAGAAATTAAAAAAAAAATCGAATTTAATTTGTTTTTATAACTTGGCAGTTTGGCGTTTCCAATAAAACAAGAAAATAATTTACGTGATTTGGTCAGGAAATCTCTTTAAAATCGGCTCAAACGATTCGGTTCTTCACAAAAAACAACGAATGTAAAAAATGAATAATTTTAAGTGCTCAATTACCATTGTAAGTGTTAAGAATCTATTAAGTGTTACTAAAGGCTAGTTTACGCAGTATTTAATTGTATAACGACATGATGTATATTGAGAAAAATCATATCATGTAAAAGCAAAATGTATTGAGTAAGGCCGAGGCCACGCAATGAGCGGCTAAGCGTCAAGCGTCTGAGCGATGAGCGTCAAGTTTGAGCGGCAAGTGGCTTATTACTGAGCGTCATTTCTGAGCTGTTAGTTGTTAAAATGCTATTGTAAAGAGTGGATTGTTTAATGTTATTACGCGAAAATCGTATTCATATGAATTTAATGCGTTTATTAAGAGCGAAGACTTCGTTCGCTTAACTTACATTTAAAACAAAAACAAATTATAATATATCTATATATATATATATATATATATATTAATCGAAATCGACGTACAGGCCTTGGTGTTCATCATTAAAAATATATATACAAATCTACCCAGATGTGAAATCCATTGATATGCTGTTGCAAGCAGTTAACACTAGATTGACAAAACAAAAAAATAAATTTTCGGTTATATTTTTATTTTTAAAATTTGGTAATCTGTCTTGCCATAATAGCGGTCGGCTTTGTACAGATGAAATTGTAAGCTCCACATTCATTTTTGCCATATTTATTCTTTGACGCTCAGAAAAAAACTAAAAATTAGAACAAGTTTTATTCCTGAGCGACGCCGCTTAGCCGCTCAAAAATTTCGCTCGCTTGCCGCTCATTTCGTGGCCACTTCAATAGTATTTCATATGTTTTAATTTTTTGACGCTCATCGCTCAGACGCTTGACGCTTAGCCGCTCATTGCGTGGCCTCGGCCTAAGAGAGAATGCGAATACAAAATCTGACAAGCGGTCGGTAAATGGTTTTTTTCTAAACCATTTAAGAAACTTATGTATTCTCATCACACCAGTAGTGCTATTCTGTAATTAATTTTAACAATAGTTGTCATTGTTAAAAAATTTAACAAGCACTTGTTATCGTAAAGTCAGCTGTTTGTGTTAAGTAAACGACAACTTTTTTAGTGTTGTTTATTTATTGTTATATGTCAAAAAAATAAAAAAATTTAGTTTAAAGAAATAATATAACTTGAATTTAATAGTAAAATGTTTTGCTTATCTTCTTAAAAAACAAACAAAAAACAAATAAAAATTCTGTTTAGTTTTAATAATTTTGTTTGTTTTTTTTAGCACTCCTCTTTGTGTTTTTCGTTATTTTGCCATTTTTTTTGACAGTGATGCCACTTGACGTTAATTTGTATCTATGTTGTTAGCAACAATTTACAGAATCACATAATCGTTAGTGCAAACAACAAAACAGTTTGACAATAATAACAACTGTTGTTATTGTTAAAAGTTACAAAATCCCACTGCAGAGGTGTATTCTAACAGAGTATATTGAAGGTGGTAGCATTTTTATATAATTACAAAAACAAATAAAATCAATTAAGGAAAGTTTCATGTTGTTTTTGTAAAAGTTGTAAAACTGCAACCATCTGCTTTTTTGTTATTATTTTTGATTTTACTTAAACCAGCCTTGTAAATATGAAATATACTCACAACAGACTTTTATTTTTTTTTTTTTTTTTCTTTTAAGCACGGAGAGAATTTCATATTGTTTTTATTCTACAAAGTCTTAATACATTGTATTACCGTGTAAACTAGCCCTCAGCTTTTACCAAAAAACTACAAGTTTTCAGAAGCATAAATAAAACTTATATTAAAATTTTCAAAAATTATTAAAATTCGTTGGCAACTTAAAATTCGATTTTATTTATTATAATTAATTTATTTCATTAATCAATAATCAATAATAATTATCAAACTATTTTGTACCGAAAACTTATCTGAATAAGTTCTAAATAATCACCAAAATTAAAAAACTAAACTTTAAACTTCATACGCATTTTTTTTAGTATCTTACATTTGCTGCCAATAAAATCTTATTGTAACTCTACTGTAGCTGAATATTTTTTAAAAAAAATGCAACCTTTGGCCCTATTGGGCCTTATTGGGGCTTAAAAGTCTACGGGCCAAAGGTTGTCAATTTCAAAAAAAAAAAATCTAAACTTAAAA
Source organism: Pollenia griseotomentosa (assembly GCA_963931875.1). Taxonomy (NCBI): domain Eukaryota; kingdom Metazoa; phylum Arthropoda; class Insecta; order Diptera; family Polleniidae; genus Pollenia; species Pollenia griseotomentosa. The sequence goes on from OZ007563.1 coordinate 81,061,580, forward strand.
GCTATTAACAAATGTCAGTTGTTAATACAACTAAAACTAATGAAATAATACATAAACACATCTCGTTTCTTGTCTTAACATAGGGGCATTTCTCCAATGTTGAATGGGACACTCGTACGCATTCATAGTGGAAAAAGCATATACCAAAACGTTATTTTATTTTGACAAAAGACGAAAATTTCAGCTCTTGATTAGCACTATAATTTGTGCTAAGGTTGATTTTGAGCAATTGTTCGTTTTCAAGATAAATAAAAAAGAACAGAGCATTTGCATGCGACAAAAACAGAAGTCACTTCCAAGGCAAGCAGTTCAGCGAAACCTAAAGGAATATTTTAACGCCAATAATTTTAAAATATTATGCATGTATCTTTATAATGCTTTTTATTTGATTACAAATTATTAAGTAGTAGTTATTTTTTTATTTAATTTTTATCACTGTCGCACGCTACATGTTGCATGCGACATTTTGTTCCATGTAATTAGACATGCGTGAGATGATTCTACATTATTTTTAATTTATTCAATATATTTATTTTCACAACTAAAATAAGATACTTAAAAAAATATATTCGTTAAAGAAAAATAAAGTACGTATAGTAGAGCGACTCAAAAAAAAGTGATTTTTTCCCCCTCTAAAAATAAAGCTTGATATGTTTTAAGATGATTCCCAAAATATTTTGGTTCTAGCGTTGACCATCCGTGATTTGGACCATTTTTAAAAAGGTCTTTTTTAAGTTTTTCGAATTTTTTTGTACTTTTCTCCAAAATGACATCTCACCTATTCAACAAGAAAAGAATTACAAAAATACTCATTCATTCAAAAGTTACAGATTTTTGATCCGAAAAATACCAAAATTTTCCACTGTGCGTCGGAAAAATTTAATGTTGAATTAAATAAAATGAATTCCACTCGCCGTGAACATAAAATAAAATAAAACACCAAGTGAGTGTCATTGGTAATTGATTATAATAATTATCGTTAGTAATGAACAAATGATACCGAAATGTCGCCGTTCCACATTTCCATGATACAGGAGAATTTTGAGGTTTTTTTCTTTTATTTTGAATTCAATCATATTTTAAATTTTATTTTAATTTAACTTATTTGAAGAAAAGGCAAATAACAATTAATGAGATCTATTAAATAAGTTTAGCAACATGCAAAGCCAAAATTTTACAAAATATTTTTTTAGCTGCATGAGAACTTTCGATATCGACAACTATATGTTGACAGTTGAGAATATCAAACTGTGTTGTCATTTCTGTTCAGTAAGGTTTGGCAAGCCACAATGAATCGTTTCACGCTAGAACAGCGCTTCCAAGCTGTAAAAATTTACTTTAAAAGAAATAAATCCGTTCGGGAAGCTTAAAGAGCATTTCGTCCATTTTACGAAACTCATTTCTAGTTAAGTGCCTACGTCAATAAGCAAAATTGCCGTATTTTAAAAGAAGACAATTAACAAATAACCATAACATCCATTAATATTGACTGTAAAAGCTAAGCAGCAGCAACATTTGGTACCAACAATGCAACTCGCCATACAGCGCGATTATAAATCGTTTTATTTATTGTGAAATCAATTTGTTAACAATGTTATTTCAAAAAGTGACTTTGCTCACTATCCCTCTCGTTCGTGCGATTCAACGCCTCTGGACTTTTTTGCTGGGCAAAGTTAACTCATTGGTTAATGTCGACAAACCAGCAACTCTTCAAGCATTTGAAGCCAATATTCAAGCCACCATACGGCCAGAGTTATTTGAAAAGGTAAATACAAATTGGACAAATCCAATGGATCATGGAAATCGCAGCCGCGGCGAACATATCCTGGAAATTATATTTAAAAAATAAATGCCATGAAATGATCTACCAGATTAAAATAAAAAAATCTCATGCCACTAAAATTATTGTCTTGTAATGGGTGGTTAAATTTTAAGCGCCGATGTTGAATGTGAACCACACCTAAACGTCAAGTTTTTTTTTGCATTTCATTTGGCATTTCCCAATTTCAGACTAACTCAATTTAAACCATGGAAAGATACACAATCGAGCAACGCGTTAAAGTTATTCAGGCTTATTATGAAAATGGGCGTTCAAATCAAAATGCATATCGTGCACTTTATCTTCAGTGATGAGGCACATTTTCACTTCAGTGGATTGATTCATCAATAAGCAGAATTGCCGCATTTGGGCGAATGATAATCCAAGAGTGATTGTCGAAAATCCAATGCACCCACAAAGAGTGACTTTTTGGTGCGGTTTATGGGCTGGCGGCACCGTCGGGCCGTATTTTTTGCAAAATTTTTTCAGGCAGTTACTGTGAATAGTGTTCGCTATTGTGAGATGATAAAGAACTTTTTCTGGCCCGAATTGGAAGATATGGATGTGAACGATATGTGGTTTCAACAGGACGGTGCCACTTCCCACACAGCTAACGAAACAATGGCTCTTTTGCGCGACAAATTCAATGGCCGTGTTATCTCTTGTGGTGGTGAAGTCAATTGGCCGCCAAGATCATGTGATTTGACAACGTTGGACTTCTTACTTTGGGGTTATTTGAAAGAAAAGGTGTAAGTCGATAAGCCAGCAATAATTCAAGAGCTAAAGGATAAGATAATTTGTCACATTTAGGGCATAGAATTATGCGTCTGCGTCATTGAAAATCTGGACCATCGGCTGGAGGTGTGCCGCCGAGGTCGCGGTGGCCATTTGGCCGATATTTTGTTTCATACATGATTGGACCATAATTTCCTAAATAATTTGTGTTTTATTTAAAATCAACATCAGCCCTTAAAATTTAACCATTTAACTTTATTGCCATTTTAAGTTCTCATGCAGCTAAAAAAAACACGCTATGTAAGCGTGTATGAGTAAATTTGAACCTTTTCATATTAATTCGAATGTGTTTTCTAAGTAAAATAACAATTTTAAAAGCTTTTATATTTTAATTGTCTTATTCCTTCAATATTTTCCAGGAATATTTTCTATGCACTATCAGAATTTTCGTTTGTATGTTTTTGTTACGAGGCTTACTTTTGGTTAGCAATGAAGTAAATTGTAACAAAATTTATGCAACTGTTAGATACCAGCAGAATGTAAAGCATTTTCTGGCCCTCTACGGCCTTCGTCAGCATGTATTTTAAACAAATAGAATCTGGGAATTTTTTTCTCATGGTAACAATTTATTCTATAATTCGAATTAATATGAAAATTTATAAAATAAAATGTTACTCACAATGAAAAATAAAGTCCCAGATTCTATTTGTATATTTATACCCAAAAATAATACTTTAAGAAAAAATCTATTTAATTTAAATAAAATTTTAAATTCAGTTAAAAATCTGTTAATCTCTTAAGCACACAATTTTTTGCTTTCATAATAACACAGCCTCTGGCGTATACTTAATATTTAATATAAATAAAATATTAATCATACTCTTCTTTATTTAATGTGAAAATTTCTTTTTATTTTTCGAAAAAAGAAACGTTATTTATTAAACATTTTAAATGCCAAATAATAAATTATAATAAATTGAAATATTTTTAATTTACTTTGTCATTGAAAGATTGTTTGTTTATTTGTTCGTTTATTTATTAGTCTTATAGAGCGAGTATTGTATTACCAATCAAATTGATTAAATATTTGTTTATTTGTTAACTTCGTTCTGTTTATATTGGTTTTTTTTATATTTTTCTTTCTCAAGTTTTTCATGTCGACTTGTCGATGTTATTAAAGAAAGTTTTAATGCTTCTTCTTCTTCTGGCCACAAAAACATTTACATCATATTTTCACTTCCGTTTCTTATGGCCAACGCATTTAAATTGGTAACATTTGTTTGATTATGGATCACAGACAAACCAATAACATTTTCCTAGTATTTGAAAGGGAGTGAAAGTTTTTATGTGTGAATGGATGTGCGTGTGTGTTTGTTAGTTACCAAACAATATTGTTTACTGTCAAACTCAATTTAGTTTGTGGTTTTAAGAATTGTAACAAAAATCCACAAACAAGCACATACTTGCATTTCTATTGACGTTCGAATAAAAACCATAAAACGTTTTGTTGTTAAGTCAACAAAATACAGTAGATATTAAAGAATTAGAATTAAAAATGTAACATTATTTTTATTTACCATTTAAAAAATTTCGTAGCTTTAAAATATAAATGATATTTTCAGTAATTTGTCTGTTACTTCCTTTAAAAAAAATTTTTTTTTTAAGTTTCTTATGTAAAAATCCCCACTGTACTTCCACAAACTTTTGCACACTTTTATAGTCAGTTGGTTAAAGAGAAAGTTTTCTATAAATTTTAGCGCGCCAAGAAATTTATTGTGCTGCAATAAATAAACGCAAACCGTTTTAGACACATTGAAACATAGAAACTTTAAACACTTACTTAACTACAAATACACATACTTCCATATATCCACACACACATACCACACACAGTTTTGCCCTTATAGATCTGCAAAAAGCTATTAGGTCTAGAGGGTAGATAAATTCTAATACCAAAAAATGCGAAGAGATTTGGTACTGGCAATAATGGATTTTGTGGTTGTTTCTGCTTCTAGGTTTTTTTTTTCTTATTATTTCGTTTTAGTGGGCTTTTCCCTAAATTTAACCTAAAAAAAAAGAATAGAGGCTGTTGTTATGAGACTAAAATTGTTGAGAAAAAAATCGTTCAAAGTAAAATTTTGAAATCCTACTCGAAGATAAATGTTTTAATTTGTAACAGAGTATGTTTGAACATTAAGTACTTTCGAAAAGAAAGTTAATAAATAATTTACTAAAAGCAAAAACAGGGCTAAAATATTTGCCGAGATTTATTTGTGATTTTAATGAATATATTTTTGTTTTACAAATTGTACTTGGTTTAAGTGTTTTTGTTACCATAATAAATGTAGAGGAATTTATCTCAATAAAAAAGTTTACTATTCCAAGCAGTGTTGCCAGTGAATTTTCCGAAAAAATACCTACACAAGCTACAAAAATCCAATTTTTTCCCGACACGTTGGCAAATTTTCCCCTACAAAAATCTCTACGCATTATTGCCATTAAAATAGAAGTAAAAACATTAGTTAAACTTAATTTTATTAAAATATGTTTACCTATTAAATCTTTGACAAAAAATAAGTACAAAACAACAAAAAAAAAATACATATGTATGTAGGTATGTATGTAATTAAATTCAATTAAATCTTTCAACATTGAATTATATCCCAGTAGTTTAAGAAAGAACCATTACCATTAGTAGCTGGCGGAATAGTGGACATTTCACTATTCGTTAGCTTATTCGCTAATCCTAAGTAATGCCGTAAACATATCTTTTTCTACGACAAATTGTTTATTTGTCACTAAGGCATTGATGTCCATTTCAGCAAAGAATTGTTTAGAAGCCCCGCCCCTTTGTTTCTTAAGATATTTTAGAGAAAACATACATATTTGTGTCGCCTATTTTTAAAACCACAAACAACTCTGGAAATATATTTTTAAACGATTTAAGGGAAAAGAAAATGTTTTAAACGTTTTGGACAAAAAAATATCATTAAAAATAGGTTTTTTTCTGCATTTATTTCATAAATAGTGCGATATGACGAAAAATCCCTACATATTGGAGATTATAAAAAATCTGTCCGATTTTCCCTACGTTCTATTTTAGTATCAAAAATACCTACATGTAGGGATTTTTCCCTACTTCTGGCAACACTGATTCCAAGTTAAATGTTTTGTAACAATTTTCACAAAAAACTGAAAATATTTCTTGGACTTAGGCAGTTCCAAAAATAGTGGGGCATAATGGAAATATTTAAAATAAATCATGTTGATAGTAGACAGTCTCCAGAAAACCACCAGTCCGGCAGCTTGGAGCCTTTAAATAAAAAATCTCTGGCAATTTATGCTTTGGGATCTTTTTCCTAAATCTTTTGACAAAATCGTTTTTTTTTTTAATTTTCAAAGTAATTTTTGAGAATACAAAGTTTTTAATTTATAAGATTTGGTTTGTCGTGCTTAATTTCCAATTTTTATTCTTGATAATGACACTGAACTTCATTATTGCAGCATAAGCTAGTTTCTGTGCGCATTTCACTAGTTTCTTAGGCCAGATCACCAGGAAACATTCTCCTAAAAAATTTTAGAAAAGCCAAAGATTTTAGCAAAGAAAACTGCAGAGTGAATGGGAATTAAAAACACTCAAAACAAAGGTAACGGAATTAAAACCAAGTTCATGGCTCCAGAGATTAATGGCGGTTTCCTTACTCAAACCGAAAATATTTTAGAATTTTCCGTTTTTACTTTATTCGCTTCTGAAAATTTCATATAGTCCGAAATTGTTTGCTAAGGAAATTCAGCCTGATCGGTCCACAAATAGCTGAGATATGTGCAAAAAACCACGACAGCCTCTCATTTTACTCATAAATTCCTCACTGTTGATGTTTTTTTTTATTTATTTTGTATATCCAGAGAACGGCAAAGGCCAAAGTTTCCAAATTAAGAACAAGCAACTTGGTTATCAATACACAACCTCTGACAAAAAAGTGGCAAAAAAAAGATTAATTTATATCTAAAGTACGATATTTATATAACTTCTCTCTTAATCGCACATTGGTGTAGAGTATATCAGATTCGGCAAAGCCGAATAAAGCACGCTAACTTGTTTCTAAAATATGCTGTTTGATGCTTTGTATTTCCCTGGAAAATAATTAAGCAAAAAATAGTTTTTTACTTTCATTTATTTCTCATATAAAACAATTTTTTTAAGTAAAAACTAAAATTCGTTTACTCCGCTCGTAAGCGTCCGGTCACCCCCCATCCATATCTTCCGAAAAATAATTAATGTTATTTTATAACCAATTATATTTAAAAACTCAAACAAAAAGTGCAAAATAAAAATTTATATATAATTTCATTTTAATGTTAATTATATCATATTATCAGCTTTGTATACTGAATAATTTTATAACTTTGTTAACGAAATTACAAAAAGGGAAAAATTAAAAACAGAAAAGCAAACAGTTTTTGTTTCCAACACAAACCACAGATACTCTTTTTGATATGAACAACTCAAAGGCAAACTCAGAATTTAGTTTGGTTTAGTTATTTGAATACTTTTTGTGGCATGAGTAGGTACTTCCTTAAGGAAAGGCTTTTTGATTTTAAGGTTAAAAATAGGAAATATTAATTATCATAAAAGGATTATTTTTAAGCGAAAGAGCACTTTTAAAAATTATAATTAGTATCTTGATCAATGAAATTCTAAAATTTTGTTTTTTATATGGATTGTGGTTAATCTTTTTCTTATTTATACTTGCACCACAATAGTGGAGAGGGTATTATGCGTCCTGGATTATTGTATAACACGTCTGGCTACCTGGTTATCTGTTCATTTAACATTCTGCGCAAAGTACAGGTCGGCATTTTAGAGCAAATTTGATGAAATTCAGTGCCAACGTTAAATTTTTCATGGCGACAAGGCCTAATGAAAGTGGGGAGAAAAGGTTAATAATATCATATGGCCCCCATACAAAACTTCTTTCCCGAATAGACTATGTGCCAATAAAACATCGGTCCATATTTGACCATACCTTATATACAAATACCACACCCGATAATTGCCTTAAATGCCATAACTTCCTTAAAAATGTTGGTGTTGATACAAGTTTGGCGGCGCTAACTAACTGATAAGTTCAGAACAGACCATAGCCCTTTCAGACCTGGTGCAAAACTACTGGGAATTTTTTCATAATTTTTGGAATAAATTATGTCTTCATCGTATGAAAATAAAATCAATGTTTAGGTTCTACCATTTTTATATCCTTCAAGGATTTTCAGGACACGCTTATTTTATGCATCTCGTTAAATTTTTTAGCTAAAACGCATTTTTATTGCATTAAATGACTTCAGGTGGTTTGAAACATTAAAATTCATCATTTTTTAGATAAAACATGCCCATTTCCATATTTGTTAACGATTTGAAATTTTGTAATTTAAAACACAACTTAATATTTGCGGCTTATTTAAATGTGACGCAAGAATTTCGCAATAATTCAAGTAACGGTTAAGCAAACATTGGAATAATTTAAGAAACAAACATAAACAACAACCATCGCAGTCGATGCATGCCGGTCGTTTTAACGTTGGTCAAATAGAAGCGAAAATATTGAGCCCGAAACCCACCCGCACAATCGATGCATCACGGTCTCAAAGCGATAGGTCTCGTATAAACACCCCACCACAAAACTGCTTTAAGATGAAAAAATCTCAAATACACATTGATTTTTTGGCATGCACAAAATTTCGAAGAAAATTAATCTTGAGCTACTAACATATCGATGGTTTTCTTCCGCAACCTCGTAACTCAAAAACAACTACTTTTCAGGACAGACAAAATACTTCTTTTTTACCAAACATTTGAAACTTTTTACTATATATTCTTTTATAATCCAATAATTAGGAAGAATTCCGATATTCCGCCAAACAAAAAAATTGCAAAATTGTAAGGCGGTATTTACTGATTACTTTTCCGGTTAAAACAAAAAAATTGGAAAAAATCGAGTTACGTGGTTGCGGAAGAAAACCATCGATATGCTCTGTAACTAACTCATGGAAAATATCAGAAATAATTATGATACCTAAGCCAGGTAAGGCCACAGGCAAGTGACATCTTATCGCCTGATAAATTTACTTTCAATCTTATCAAAACTCTTTGAGAATATCTAAACGACCACCACAGCGTTCCCGCTCATCACTTTGTACTCCAAAAGGATCATGGCACCATAGAATATGTTCATCGGACAGTTATTCTTATCAGAAAGGCTTTTGAGGACAAACACTATTGTTCATATCTCTTCATAAACATTTCTCAAGCCTTTGACAATGTCTGTCCTGATAGACTTTTATCTAAAAAAGGCTCCGTCTTACCCCAAAATAGGCACAAGTTACTGCGAAATTATTAATTACATCGGTCATTTGTAGTAAAATATAAAAAAAAAAACGCCGCAGGAGTTCCCCAAGGCGGTATACTTGGTCTTCTCATGTATATACTTTATACAGATATGCTCACAAATAACCGGATACACACGTAAACTTTTGAAGACGATACAGCGTTTATTAGCGCACATACAAGTTCAGTAATTGCATCTAGTTGTCTGCAGGCTCATATTAAAGAACTCGAAAATTTACTTAATAAATGGAAAAAATAAGTAAATCCAACCTTGATCGCCGCCTGGTCAACTGGTATCTATAATGCTGATTTTACATATTGAATCCAAGTCACAGAACTTAAACTTAAAAGATAATCCCCTTTATGAAAAAAAAGTTAAAGTTCACGTGAGCTTAACAGCACTTACTGATAGCTAAAAGTAGACTTTAACCGGCCTTTTAATGTTTCATTATTAAAACTTTACTTTAACCTAAAGTGAGCGATTAAATAAATTAAGGTTCATCCAGTGATGCCAGTTAAAAATTTAACAAAATCCCTACGTGTCTTAAAAAAACCCCTTTTTTTCCTACAACCAAAAAAAAATTTCCCTACACTTTCCCCTACGTTAAAAATGTATTGTTTTTAGCAACAGGCAAACAAATACATGTTTTGTTAACATTTTGTAAATATTTTATTTAAAGCATTTATTAAAATTTATAATTTAAGCATTTATTAATAACAAGAAAAACAACCAAAATAAATATGTTTAGCATACACACATATAAAAATTCAATTTTAAAAATAATACTATGTTACAAATTTTAATTTTTTCTTTTTGGCAGAAACGCCTTTATTCTGAAGACAAAACTAAGTCAAATTGCGTGCTTGATTTTTTATTTCCATATACATACTTATTTTTTTAGCAAACTTGGAACCAAATAATATGGAAAGCTCTATGGAATTTAAAAAAAAATTTACTTAGTATTGTGGTTATTTTGTTGAACTATTTATGGTTTTTAATCCAAATTTTTAATATTTTTAATTAGGCTTAAGTTCATTAAATTTAATTTTCATTAAATTATTTTTCATCACGATGGCTGCGAGTGTAAGACGGCAAACCCCTCTGAGGAGATCAAGTGGTTGTGATCGAAACTCTGCCACGGTCAAGAATGAAAGGTTATCAATAACAATTTTAATTAATTTTCATGTTGTAAAATTCCTTTCTTCATAGAAATAATTTAATGAAAATTGAATTTAATGAACTTAAGCCTATTTTAAAATATCAAAAATTTCGATTAAAAACCATAAATAGTTCAACAAAATAACCACAATACTAATTGTTGTTAAAGCTAAGGCACGAGCTCTATGTGTGCTGAAAAAGGTCAACAAGAAAAAGAAAGACAAAAATGAAAAAACAAAAAAGTACTTTGGACTTCAAGAAGAATTCTTGACAAAAGTACGAAAAAACAGAAGTAAGGAAAAACATGTAAAATCAATTAAAATAGATAATCATTCAAAAAAGCAAATTTCGATCTACCAAAGGTTAAAATACAATTTGGTTTAAAGATTGATGTTTGACTATTGACGTCAGCAGTCGTCGATGGCTGCGAGTGTAAAACGGCAAATCCATCTGAGGAGATCGAGTGGTTGCGATCGAAACATGTCATGGTAACCTGCCGGCCCGGGTTCGAGCCCCGGCCACGGTCAAGAATGAAAGATTATCAATAACAATTTTAATTAATTTTCATGTTGTAAAATTCCTTTCTTCATAGAAATAATTTAATGAAAATTTAATTTAATGAACTTAAGCCTAATTTAAAATATCAAAAATTTGGATTAAAAAAATTTACTTTAGTTCCCCTGAACAAAACTATAAAAAAAAATTTGCTTTTAAAATTATTTCCATAACCTTAAAATTAAATTAAATTTGATGAACTCAAGCCTAACTAAAAATATCAAAATGAAAATTAACAATTCAACTAAAAATCACAATTGTTCTTGAAAGTTTTTCTCAAATATTTTTTAAAAATTCGAAATTGTATGATTTTATTTCTCTGAGTTTAAAAGGTGTGATTTTTTTCTCTCGGTACAAAATTCATTTCTATACAGAAATTTCAATCATTATGAATGTGAGTGTGATTGCCCGAATATTCGCCGCCCCCTAATATTGACAGACTATTAAGACTCAAAGTATAGGTTTAGTTCTATTAAAAAATAATACATTTATGCTTTAATGCTATTGTATATGAAAAATATAAATTTTTAAATGAAAAAAAAAGAAAAAATTAAAAATTGTCTCTAATCACCAATTTTATACTAAATTCATAGAATCAAGCAACCCATTTGTTGATTTTGCACCTATAACCAAAATGATTATATTGATTATTAAAAATTGTAAAAATTTAATATTTTGAATTTTTTTTTCAATAAATGATATTTTTAATTTTAATTAAAATAATGATCAAAAAACTTTGCCTTTTAAACAATGTGTTGATTGATTTTGACTTTTTCCAACAACAATTTCACAAGTTTAAATTATTTTATATTAAACGAAATCATTCTTTGTTATTTGATTATTATTTTAATTCAAAATAGATTTCAAAACAACTAAAAGGTTAATTAAATCAAAATTATATTTTTAATTTTTGTTCAACAAAAAAAAAAAATAATTGATTTAATTATTACCTTAATTAAGTTTAAATACTTTTTAAATAATAATTTTAATTGCTAAAAACTACTAATAATTTTTTCTGTGTATTTACGTATTTTATGCAATAAATTCAAAATTAAATAATATTTAAAAAATTCCCTACATTTGCCTTAAAAAAAAAAATCTTTCCTTTTTTTCCTACAATTTAAATTTTTAGAAAAAATCCCTACAAAAAGGGAAAATTCCCTACTATTGGCATCACTGGGTTCATCCAACCTGGTAGGTTAAAGTAGTGTTATCAAAATTAAACACCTAGCAAAAGTAAACGGGTTTTTATTGTTGGTTAACTAATGTGAACTTTAACTTTTTTGCATAAGCGGGTAAATCTCCAGTGGATCCTTTTACGCCTTTCTGCTCTTAACCTGAACAACAAGGTTCTTCTCTACAAAGCTATTGTAAAGCCAATATGGACATAAGGTATCCAATTATAGGGAACATAGTCTGCTTCTGATATAGAGAAATTACAAAGACGACACAATACAATATTGCGACTAATTACTAGTGACCCGTGGTGTATTAGTTACCTGAATATTGCCTTTGTTTAAGACGAAATAAGAGACTTCTACTTCAAATATGTACGAATACTGGCGACTCATTCAAATCCTCTTGCACTGGATTTACTGCATTATACATATGTACATACTCGCCTCAAAAGGGTCGACGCATTGTCCCTAGCAGAACAGAGTGAAAAATGAATATTTTATGCTAGAAACACAACTGGGACGAACAACGAATTATTCGCAACAAATATTCGTCGTCAGAAAAAGAAAACACATTGGTGTATAAGAAAGTACACACAATCATTGCGTCGATTGAAATTCGTCGTGCGTAATGAACTCTGCGATAGGTTTCTTTCTATTTAGAACAACGAATACCATTCTTTGTTAAAATTTCTTAATAAAATAAATAATCTTAATTTTTCTTAAAAGTTATTATAATTTTATATTTATTTTAACCCTATAAATTTAATTACCACTTTTTTAATTACACTTATGTATAACATTGTTTTAAACTATAGGGTCACCCTATAATTTGATAAATGTAAACAAACAAATAAAATAAAAATTAATTTACGAAAAAAAATTAATAAAAATTGGTGCTATTAAAGAAAGAAGAAAATAGATAGCGAAATAATAAAAGAGGGTGTTAAGAAATCGAATGCTTATACAGGGTGTCCGCCGGGAAGTTATACTACTTTGTTCTGCCGCTATTTTGGTAAACATTAGTCTTGACGGTTCATAATTGGCAGTCGTGAAGTAGACACGTGGCAAATTTATTATGGAAAAATATTCGAGAAACCAACGCGTTTTAATCGTTAAAACATTTTATCAAAAATTAATCATCGATTGCTGTGACGATGAGAAAGTTACGTTAAATTTTTGGGAGAAACAACATGCCAACAAAATGCACTATATATCGTTTAGTGAATGATTTCGAAAAAGAGGGTCTGTAGGTGATAGGCCCAAGCATGGACCACAACGTACTGCAAGATCGGCTAGAAACATTGCTGCTGCTCAAGAAATTGCTCAAAACAATCCATCAACCTCAATTCGACGGCATGCTCAGGAGGTTGGTCTTCAAAGTAAAACTTTGGCCACAATAAATTAAGGCCCGTTTTCACGACTTAACGATAGCTAAATGTAGGAAGTTATCGAACAGATAATGAGTTTTTAATTATCACAAGTTCTCTTTAACCTTAAAGTGAAGAATAAGCTAAAGAGAGGAACGTTCTACCTTTAACTTTTGTCGTAAGGTTTAGATTTGAGATTGCCATATTATATTCACATATTTTTTATATATGGCAACTCCAATTATACGTATATTTTGTAAATGTAAAAAAGTAAGTAGTTGCCAGTTCGTATTTTTATTTTGGCAAAAATAATCGGTATTTTCTTTAGTATTGCCACTTTTTTAAAAATGTTAAGTTTATTTTATACAGAAGTTGTGAAAACGAAAAATAGTTGAAGGTAACTTTATTCCTCACTAGTGCTAAAGGTAGCGTTAACTATATCGAACTTTAAAGGTAAGTCGTGAAAACGGGCCTAAATGTAAAAACCACGAAATTAATATTTAGACTTTATTCGGCACAAAGGCCTCTGATATGAATCTTAACCTTATAATATAAATTTATTGTACTGGATACATGATTGGCCATATGTTCCAAATAGAGTACACTCTTGAAATATGTCTGGCGTAGGATATCAAATGGTCGGACTGTGATAATTGTTTTATATTTTTAATATATAAAAGATGCGTTTTTTTCCTATACAATAACTAAATATAACTACAATCCATATTTAAAATACTACAACAATTTTCAAACAAAAAATGTACACAATTGTGCAAATAAAAAAATAGTTTCATAGAATAGTTTAACTATAATTTTTCTTTATAAAAATTGTTTTGTAAAATAGCTGTGGGTTTTGTGTTTCTTTTTTTTTTTTTGGTACCCTACATTTCTGACGGGAAATTTCAGGCAAAATCTTAATATTTTTCTATTTAAAGCTGCACTCACAATATTGTACTGACCACGTTGTTTACAGAAGAACTCTCAATTATAAGACACCACCAGCAGCATGACCGATATGGCTTCGCAATTATTTTACTTTTAAAATTTGATGTATTTAACTAAATTATTTTAACAAATAGAAAATGGGAATTGCTTACACAAAACAAGCCATTCATTTTTTATAGATAAGTAAAAATAAATTTTTGGTAGTAAAATTATATAAAATAACTGAATATTTAATTGTTTTTACTGAATATGGTGTTGAATTTTTGACAGTAAAATTTTATAAAATAACTGCATATTTATTTGTTTTTACGGAATATGTAGTTAATTTTTTGACAATTAATTTATATAATTTATATAAGAATATTGATTTGTTTTTACGGAATTCGCGGTTGAATTTTTGACAGTAAAAATTAAATGAACTTTTCGTTGCTTTAAATTACATTTTTATTTACTTTAACATGAAGAAGAATTTAACTCAAGCAACGGACAATATTAACTGCAACTGAAAATCCGTATTAATATGCACTTAGTTTTTTGAATAACTGTTAGAATCAGTTAAAAATAAATTTGCTTGGAATTTTAAATGTTTATTTATTTAAAAATGACTAAACGGAATATTTCTTAAATAAACTACAGTCCGTTACTATAATAATATTGTGAGTGTGAATATATAAAGTTGAAATAAGTGGAAAATTAAATTATTCTATAGATTTCTTATCACTTCTTCTGCATTCTCTGGGTCAATAAGAACCATTTCAGTTCGACCAAATATTTTATTTTATCCGAAACGGGAATTATTCTAAATGTTAGATTCTAAGTAATATTTGGGTCAAATTGACCCTAAAATATCATATATTAGTTAGAAGAAATAGAGAATAATTCGAACACTGCAACGACTCGTTGTTCTTTACACTCCGAGTCGTTTCGGTGAATAGATTGTCGTAAAGTTCGATTATAATTTCTGGTCTCCAATTTAATATTTTTCATTTCATTTTTTTCTGCTGTAGAGTCCCAAACATCCCAATCTGACCATTTTCTCACAGTTATTTTTATTAAAAAATTATTTAACAAATAAAAAAGATATAAAGTGGTAAAGAGAGTAAAAAATAACTTGATAACACAAACTATTTTGTAGATTGTTCTTTTTTTTAATTTTAGCAAATTTATGAGGCAAATGCGAACAACAGCAGCAAACAAAACAACAAAAATTATCTCCAACAACGACAACAAATACAGAAACAGTTAGAGCTAAACTTTATGTTGGTCTACAAAAATATTTAAGCTCTATTATTGCAAATGCTGCTGCCGTAGCTGTAGTCTTAGCTAGAGCAGTTGCTGCAGTAGTAGCAGCAACAATTGTTTGTTTTGGAACTGTACGCAAATGTATGGATCGCATTTTACTGCTTAAAAAACAAACAGCATGTGGGTCACTACCATCATTTCCCATATTATTTTTATTATTGCAAGTAAACTTTTTTTTTTTTGCACAATTTTCATTTCGTTTCCTCTTTTTTTTTTTTTTTTTTTGTTAAGCATTTTTCATTTAGTGATATTTTATGTAGAGCATAAAAAAATTTGTTGTAGAATATACGAGTTTTTAGTTGCAGAGTAAAAATATTAAATTGCTAAATTGTAAATAGTAAAATACAAAAAAAAATAATTTTTTTACTCATTTTAGTTAATAATGTAACAATATAAACTGCTCTTAAATATAATGCAGGACAATGAATATAAAGAATAAAAAAATTATTTAATTTAACGAAATGAAAAATCAACACATAATTTTGGGAGCCACAATAAAAATATTGCAATGGAGATTGTTGTTATTTCGTTTTAAATAATTACAATATTTTGGCAGTAAAATTTTTTATTTTATTTTATTTTTTTGTAATAGAGTATAAATTGCTATACTGTTGTTTATTTGTTGTTTATTTAAATATTTAAACGTTTGCTACTGACATGAAGTTAATCGGGGAATATGAGTTAATGGGTCATGTTTTTTTGTAGTAAAATTGAAATTCTGTTTTTAAGTTGTTCAATGTATTAAATATGTTTTAAAAGTTAAACACAAACACATTCTTACTGCCGTGTTTATAAAAAATTATGTAGATTAAAATGCATTTAAGAACCAAATGTCCTTAAAATAGATTTGAAATCAAAAAATATATTTTTTATTACTGAATTTTTCAAAACTTAATATAAAATGTATGAAAACTTTATGTGGATAATTTTTAAATTTTGCCTGTATTTCCGAGAAATTTATGATAGTGATTTCAAATTTTATACCATTCTTTATACTGATTAGAAGATGTGCAACCGTTTTTATGTCTGCATAGTTTCATATTAGCATCAGGCAGCTCGCAATAGGATATTACAAATCGCTTCAAAAAGGCAAACCAAACATTTGGGGCACTACAAAAAGTATAGAAATTATCCCAAATTCAGCTGAGCACCAAACTAAACATAATATGCTTAAAATTTTCTTTAAAAATTGTTTTGTTGGAGGTGACCATAATTAAACATATTTTCTCTGGATGTACGAAGTGAGTAAAAGGCCAAATATATAGCATTCGCGGCTTTTCCAACAAGCCAAAATTTTACGTTTATACATTTCTTTTGCGTTGTTACTTGGAGTGCAATATTTTTAATAAAACTTGAAAATCATGAAAATTCGCCTACAAGTTTCCTTTATTAACTCCAAACGCGAGTTAGGCTTCGAATGCAATTTTTTCAGCCCGCTATGACGAGCACTATCTAAACATTAATTTTCTCCTAGACCTGAATTAATTTTTTGTTTAAAGATTTAAAAAATATATAATCGTGACGTGACGCTTATATAAGAATAATGGCCGTTTTCTCATTACATGATTATCTTTTTTCCAAACGAAAAACTGCACATTAAAGAAATTTGGTTTTCTCAGTGTCTCATTTGCTTCTATTCTGTCGCAAAACTAACCAGCACTCATCTGTTAATTATTTATTTTCCTTTTTTTTTTTGCCATACAGATTAATTCAATCAGCTGACTCCCAACTTTTACATGTATTTTGAGTGGTGCTGCCAACTCAAACCAATGTTTTTTGTCGGTATATTGAGAAACCCAAAATCGTTAATGGACATTTTTCAGGAAATAAATCCCGGGAAATTTGTGCGGGATTCCTGGGATTTTTTTAATTTAATTATGGCAACTTTACTGCTGATATAATTGTAAATATGTTGTGTCATGATATAGATATAAGCCGTTAGACAAAAAGGTCTTCTTAACTCAAAAAAACGCATTTTGAGTTTCTGATTATCTTTAATAAAATTGTTTTTCTTTTGTTTGGTTTAAATCTAGCACAACTGCTTCTAATCGTGATCATCTGTCTTAGGAGAAAATTCTATGAAATACAACAAATAAATATTTTTCAATTTAACGTAACGAAAAACTACAGTTTTTGACTGAAGACAGTTTTGCCAAGCGCCAAAAAGATGTTAATTCTTATCCTATAAGTAAGGCAATGTTTATTGCTTAATGCTCTGAAATTTCGAAAGAAGAAGAGTAAAAATGTACAAATATTTAATTTGTTTAAAGATCCAGATTAATTTTATAAAAAAGAAAAAAGTTATTCTCACTTGCTTCAAAAAATTTAATGATTTTATGTGCAGAGCAGCTGCAAAAAAGATTTGTCGGATTAGATTCTGTAAGAGATGATGACAAAAGTTATAAAGAAAACTTGTAATCTTCTTGACAAAAATTAGAAATAGGCTTTCAAACGATTCTGTTGATGCTTATTCTAAACTAAAATCTTATTTTAAGAGAAATATTTTGTAATAATTTAACTTTTTTGGTTTTTTATATAAAAGCTGTTGGCTTTGAAATAATTCTGTGGCATTAATTGCTTAAGGCCCGTTTTCACAACTTACCGATAGCTAAAGGTAGGATTTTATCAGCCGTATAAAAAGTGTTCCATTATTAAAACTTTACTTTTACCTACCATTTAGGATGTACCTAAATTTACTTAATCGCTCACTTTATATTAAAGTAAAGTTTTAATAATGGAACACTTTTTATAAGGCCGGTTAAAGTCTACTTTAAGCTATCGGTAAGTTGTGAAAACAGGCCTAAGTCTATGTGTTTAGTTTTATAAGAGAACAATTTAAATCTTTAAAGGTGACTTTTGGAAATTTACTCCGAATTTAAATAATCATCAGTTCTCTGCGGTTATAGTTTTTTAAGTTTTTATTGTCACCAAAGAGTAATTTTGCTATAACTTCCACAAAATTATTAAAATTTTGCCCATGTGTACTTTTGTACTTGAAGATCTTAAGGTACGATTAAACGCGTTTTCCTTTTTGCCACAGAAATAATAAAGTTGAATGCATTCATATACTTATTTAATTGATCTCAGGAAATGTTATTTGTTCAAATAAATTAAATTAAACAATATTTTGCATTGATTTGTATTGAGCGGGAATTCCCGGGATCCCGGGAAATTAAAAAGTTAATAAAACCCGCTTTCCCGGGAAATAAAAAAGTCCGAGAAAAGAAAAACTCTAGTAATAAGCATAACAAATGTGTAAAATATGAAAAATTATGTTTGTGTTATTTATTTGAAAATGCACAAGCATTTTACTAAAGGCAGAGTTAGTTTCTGAAACTACCGCCAATCTTGTCTGTCAATTAAAAAATTGTCTTCCAAGCCTAGAATTCAATTTAGAAAAAAAATTATCAAAATTTAGTATGAGAACCAAATCATCAAAAACGGGGCGATAATTAGTCCATAGTTTCAATTAGCACCTATACAAACGATCATCCAGATATTCGCAGCAAATAAGCAATTACTTTATAGGGTTTTTCGATAACACAAGAAATAACATGAATCTCCGTGTTGCAAAATGTCGTTTGGAAACCACGAAACAAAGAGTTGAACATATGGGTAGTATTGAGTTCAATAATCTTCCTCAGAATTCGAAAAACATTGAAAGGATTTCAATTTTCAAAAAAAAAAAAATAAAGTTTAAAAGAGTTTCTTCTCCAAAATTTAGAAATGCTTCTATTGTAAAAATTTATTATGAAAATTTATTTGATATTGTTACGAAAGTAACTTTAGTTAAGAATTAGTTTTAATTATTAGTTAAGAATTAGTTGAATTTATTAGTTATCTTGTATTTATTAGTTAACTTGTATTTCTTAGTAATTTTATTAGTTTACATTGTTATTAAAAATTGTTAAAATTTAGTACACTTCAATCCCAATGTGCAGAAAGACCTAGAAATGACCGTTAAAAAAGCTTCAGTATAAGAGGTAAAATTATGTAAACATAAGTGCTGCCATAAATCAAATTAAAGTGTGGTGAATAGTAAAGCCTCGAACCTTCGAAAAACATTTCGAATGTTCTAGACAACCAAATTGCTGTATAAATACTAGCGGCGACTAGCGTAATTAAGATCATTCTAAGTTCAGACTTTGTCAATAACGTATAACGCTGAGAAAATTATAGTTGGTTGTGAATAAAAGCTATAAATTACGGTTGTTAAAAAAGACAGTACTAAATAGAGTTGAGTTAATTGTAAATAGTGTTTAAAGTGTTTGTGTTTTATTTATTTTATTAAAGTTGCAATAAAGAACTCGAAACGGTTTATTATAAAGGAAATAAACCAAAACGTTATTGAAAGGCAGTAACGTAACAATATGTAATAATTTTTTTTTCTGTTACTTTTTTTTCTATAGCTATTATGTATTATATAAAACTTATTTAATATTTTTTGCCAACTCGCCTCAATAATGTCCAAGTGGCGCTGAGGCACTTTCTATCTTTTGAAAATTATTTCTGTTTTTTTTTTTTTTTTTGAGAATAAACTGAATAATAAAAAAAAAATAATTGCCCGTGGATTTAATACAGCAAGCCCTTAATTACAACCATACACGCAAAGAAAAACCCATGGTTGGGGTAAACATATTTTAAGAGCAACATATTGTGATAAGAAACATGATTGTAGTCACCATGTTACGATTATTATTGAATCATATTATGACCAAATATATTTTTAATATTACACCATACTATTTTTCCCTTAATCATATTCTTATCATGTTAATCATAATAACTTAAGAAGTAATCAAATTCTTATCATGTTAATCATAATAACTTAAGAAGTAATTATATTATGATACAGTGGTGCTGTCACAACAATAAAAAATTGATTTAAATTTTTTGTATCAATTTTTTAATTTGTGGCACTTTAGAATTTTTTTTAATGTAAATGCAATTTCTTTATTTTTTTTTTTAATTTCTTTACACTTGTTTTTTTAATGAGTATTTATTTTTAATTGTTTAACCACACACTCAAAATAATTCTATTGGCATATTTAAAACAAACGACACGACTGATTCAAAATTATTTTATAAATGGCGCTAACATAATATTATTAGAGTAGAAATATTTTGTTTGCTTCTTAAGCATACTATGACTACACGTATAGAAAGTTATCATGTGATGGCTATTAAATATCATGAAATAGTTGCGAGAAATTTAACCAGGGCTGTGGAGTCGTTAAGAAAAAGTTATAACTCCGACTCCGACTCCTTTTGGTGAAATTTTTTAAGCACGACTCCGACTCCGACTCCGACTCCTACTCTAACCTAGCATTATTTAAGAGACTAGTTTTTTTTTTTTGACTTTAAACTCCTTTTTAATTTAGTACCTGTTAAATGGTTAAATATAGCAAGAAAATGATTCTGTAAAAATTTCAAATCGATATTTTAATTCTAACGTGCCGCGCATTGAGCTTTAACATACTAGTTACTAACATATGAGTAGGAAAGCTGCAAAATATTTTATTTGGATTTTGGAAAAAATGCAAAAAACATATAGTGCCCGATTAAATAGACCAAATGAGTTGAACCTTTTTTCAATTCTAAAGTGTTATGACATTCTTGACTTATAACTTAACCGTTGAGAAATTTAAACCAACTGAAATATAAAAAAATAATAGATTTAATTTTAGAACGAACGAGTTTTGTTACGAACTTTCGAAAGAAACGAGTTTTGCTTCAATCTGTATGGGATCATTGAATTTTAGTATATTTTAAAGGTTATTTTAATTTATTAAAATTATGCAAACAGTGCTAAAAAATGTAAAAATAGTTCTGTAGGGGAGAGATAAACTACACCAATTCACATCTTTTTCAAAAAACGTTTTTTATACTGTTGGAATTTATAGATGTGTGAATTTCCATAAGTCCTATCTAATGTAGCTTTCGAAATAGAAAAGTTGAAAACAACAGCAAGTCCAATTGGCTTAGACGTTAAAGGCATCAAGTGTACTTAGTGTTGTTTACCACAATATTAATAGAGGCAAAGGACAGTCCTTTTTTGCAAATTGTGAAGTGAGGTCTTTTGTTTTTAATATACATTTTATTTATTAAGTCAAATCATTCTCAGGAAAATTTTATAAAGTTTATTAAAACATGCATATGCGCCTTCAGATGTTAGTTCTACAATTTATATAACACATTTTGAAGAGAAATGCAACGTAAACAAATGTTGTTAGCCTTCTATTATTTTTGGGAAATAGTACCCCTTTTGTTGTTGGACTTGGTGCTGTTTGTCTCAAGGCATGGAACAGTACCATAGAAGGTAACGAACCTTTTAGGACGTAATTTTTTAAGTATATCATCGACATAAAAAAAATATGTTAGGATTATATAAAATATTCGTACAAATGCACATTTTTATAACATAAACATCATTTGCGATTATCAACATGTTTGCGCGGTCTGCTGTAAAGTTTTCAAAATGTGGCTTGATGTAGTTTATCTCCCACCTGCAGAGTTAAAAAAAATGTGAATTTTTAAACTGCTAAATTTAAATCTTTTTCTTCAGTGTACTCGCCATTGCATTTTTCCGTTCCTAATTCAATATTATTATTGTCCAAGACCGAAATTTGAAATTGCAAGTCTTTATTATCTCTCCAATTTTCCCTAAAGTGAGTAGATAAAAGTATTCTCAAATCATTTTTCCCACATTGATGGGAATTATATCTGGAACAATGTCATGTATTTTTCCGAGTTCCTTTTCCTTTTATTCTATTATAATTCACCTTGAAGGTTGGAACTTCAAATGTAGTTCACTTAATGCTTTCACCACAGGAGCTACAGCAGATTTCAAGTCATATTTATGAACATGGCTATTTTTGGCTATATGGCTATATATTTGTTAATATACGATAAATAAAAAACAACATCTTTACAAATTAAATTTTTAAATTCCTTAATTCGGCTCTATTTCATTAACGATATCTTGGCGAAATTCAAATAGTGAACCCGCTGGTTTTTGTTACAGAAATTTGAGGTCACATTAAAACATAGAAAAGGACATGCTTTGATACAATCTATATAACTATTCTTATAAATTGTCAAAATAAGATGTTATCTCAATTTTTTAATTTTTGAAACTCACCTACTCATATGAAAAGTATACTGGTCCTTATTTTCAGACTTCACAATTTCAAAAAGCAGACCCTCTTATGGCCAATTCCACTAATTTATTTAAATATCAATTTATGTTTAAAATTTGTTTTTTATGTCAAATAAAAATAAAATTATTAGAAAAATTATATTAAAATACCTATGAATTGATATTTAAAAAGAATTGGAGAAATTGGTCATTAAAATTTTTTATTTTAAAAAATATTAGAAAAATTTTAATGCAAAAAAGTCGGAGTCGGAGTCGCTAGTTTTTGTGGGTACTTCGACTCCGACTCCGGCACAAAAACCTCAACTCCGACTCCTCAACTCCGACTCCGACTCCGACTCCACAGCCCTGAATTTAACATGTTTTCAAAGTTATCATTATTTAGTTGTTTTGAAAAATAATTATTTTTCAGTCAACAATACTTAAATTTATAATTGCGATAAACATTGATATGTTTACAGTAACTATAATAAAAAATAATAATAAAAATTTTTTGTGTACGACAACAATATATTGTTACAATAAAAATAGTGTAGTTGCCGTAACCATGCCCAACCATATTTTTTCTCCAGTAAAAGATTGGGAGCCTATCGAGCGAGGTCACTTGACCGACATAATTTTTCATATTTAACCGGAACCTGTTTGTAATAAGCTGAAATACAAATATTTTTAATAACTCAAAAAAATTCGTGTTTTATTAAAATGATACAACCTTAATTTTTGAAACCCCTATGTTAGTTATGGTTTTAAGGAATTATCTATATAATTAAAAACAACATTTTGCACTTGACCAACAAGAGGCTATTAACTCAAAATATTTATTTGTTCACTTATTGAAGAAAAAAAAAACACACGTAATATTCATATCTAGCAGTTGTACAATAATATAATAAAACGGTTAATTTAAAAATTATTTTTCTTTTTAATATTAAATCAAAAATTATTTAGCTTGTGCTTAAAATTGTTTAATTTCGAATTAGTACCCTTTTTTTAATCAAATTCGATATGCATCTCTAAAGATGATTTTAAAATTTGCTCCACTTTACACTTTTTCTCTTATAAACTTTCATTTTTATTTTTTAATTAAAATTTCAATAACAATAAATTTCTGCTTATCTGACCAATTTATTTATACAGCAATACAAAACAGAAACCTTAATTTCGATACTGTTTCAACAGAGTAATTTCGACACCTAAATTAACTGTCATTGTATTAAAATCTAATTTGTATTTCATGCTGCAAGTTGCACTGTACTCGTGTCTTCTGATTCCAAATATTTATTTATTTGTAATGAAACAATTGAACACGAATGAAGGGAAATCTTGATAAATTCTACTTATTGACAATACAAATATTGTTGTCGTTAGTTTGCTGTTTATATTGTATTATTGTAGTTGTTGCTGTTGTTTTAAACCAGAATTACAATCCAAAACACACACTAATAAAAGATGTTATTACAAGTAATAATTGCTTATCATAATTAAACTTATTGTTTTTGTTGGATTATTTGTTATAATTGCATACACACAAAGGATTTAATAAGAATTAATATGTGTATGTAAGTATGTATGTATATGTGTGTTCTTATGCTTATTCGTATTGCATTTCAATAATTATTATAATTAAATAAAAGTTTTGTTCTACAATGTTGCAGGAAATGGATTATAATAAACTAAAACGTAAAAAGGGATTGCCATAAATTCGAATATTAATTAAGTTTTGAAATATTTTGTGATTAATTTGAAAACGTTTTCTGATAAATTATTCTATTAGAACAAAAGTAGTAGTGCGGGAATGCAAGACTATCCTCTGTGCTCTTATCATAGGAAAAAGTCTTATTAAAAAAATATTTTAGGCATGACGATAAATTTTCGCGCTCTATGCTCCAGTGGGAGTTAGAGGAATATATATATATGACTAAAAATTAACCAGGCCCAAGCCCCTTTCGGTTAACCACTTACTTGCTTAAGCCAGGGTTCGAAAATAAACACTAAATATCGCCCCTTAGTGTTCGGTTCGGTAGCTTTTTGGAAAACACAAACGCTCATAGTGTTTGTGTATTAAATCATTAAAAAATAACGTTTCCCTGTTTGTCATCTTTCGAACACAAAAAAAAAATACTGTTCTTATCTAACTCAACAAAAAATAAAAACATTTAATTTCGTTCGGTTTTTTTTTTTTAACCACAAACTTCATTGTGTTCGGTTTAGCTCATTAGTGTTCGCTCGTTTCTGTTGTGCTTAGCGCACTTTTGGCTGGCAAAAAAAACAAACATTTTTGATAAAAATAAAAAAATAAAAAAATACGAAAAACAATAAAAAGCCAGCAAAATGAGCAAACAATATACACATCACACAAACAAGCACGAGCACTTTTTTGTTGTTCATTTCTTTATCAATGTAAAAATGAAACATTATAGAACATTTAAATATAATGTTTTGCTACAGTTTCACTTCAATTGTTCTGTTTTTTAACGAAGAACAGAACACTATATGATGTTCGGGTCTTTCTTGAAAAAGATATTAAGGGTTGTGTTCGTCTACACAAACACTAAAAAATAGATATCGTTCCTGGGTGTGTGATCCGAACGCTAAATAATGTGCTGTTTATTTTCAACACTGGTTAAAACCCTTATTTTGGAATGTCTGCTTCGTCGTCTAGAAGATAATTTTGCATTCTTGGCAGTAGATTCGCATGCGGCAACAACAAATGCTAGGAGTTCAATAAAAATTCACAACTACATATCTTGATTATTACCGAACATTATGATTATACAAATTTAAGGTATTCTTTTAGGCTGGATTAAAATTACAAACTGAGAACACATTTTTCTAAATAACCCTGCCTTTACACATGCAAGTAATTACTTGCAAGTTGTATATACGTATTATCAGCGAAAATGTTGAAGAAAAAGCCAAAAGTCTTGCAAGTAGCTTGAGTGTTTACACAGTTAGTTGCAAGTTCATTTTTCAAATGTTCTCGAAGCGAAAACATCTTATGAAAAAAGCTTTGTTTTTCAGTTTAAAAACATGTTATAACAAAATAAATTTAATAATTTCTTCTTCATTTAATTTTTGGTCTGTCTTGATGAAAAAAGTTATGTTTATTTTATAAAATGTGTGACTCCAGTATTGCCGTAGCGGCGACATTATAATATTACTGAGAAAATATTTTAATTAATAATTTTTTTTTTTCAAAATGCTTGAAACTTAAGCTAGATTTACACGATTGAAATTTTCTTCAAAATTGCTCTTCAAAATGCTTCAAACTCGTGTAAACAGCAAAATTTTGAAGAAATTTGCTCTTCAAAATGCTTCAAACTCGTGAAAACAGCAAAATTTTGATGACGCGAGTTTGAAGCATTTTGAAGAAAATTTCAATCGTGTTAATCTAGCTTTATGATTAAAATTACAACTAAGATGCGTTTCTGTATAGTTGTGCTCTTTTTTAATTGTTATTTTTTATAAATACACAGAAAATCCGCTATGAACATAACTTTTATGTTACTACGTACAAGTTAATTGATACAAAACGTGCACTTGCAAGTGTAAACCCTAGATAAAAATACATATTTTATATTTTCATGTTCTAAACTAAAAAACAAAAAAAGAATAAATATCCCCCATATGAATTGGACAGTCATATCTTAATTATCTGCGATTGTTGCGAAAACGCGTTGGACGATCTCTGAGAATAGGAATATTTATATACCTCAAATCCTTTTTGTTGGGCACTTAAATTAATTTGACAATTTTGTAAAGTCTTGAAATTTATAAGAACATTATTTTAAATATTTCGAGAAAGTTTAAAAAAATTCGAATGCCTCTACTTTGATAACAAGATGAAATATTAAAACTTTCTCCCACAAAACATTAATTTTCATAACAATAGAAAGTATAAAAATTAAAATACAATACTTACTTTTCCTTAGACCACAATAACTTCTCCATATTTCCTATAAAAAAAGAAGAAAGTTAAAAAGTAAGTTTCGTTAAAAAAATTTTACAACTTTTAAATCGAACTACTTGAACATAAAATAAAAGATGAATCAAGAAAAAAATCCTAAAAAAAAGAAAAGACAGTTTTCTTTTGTTATATACGAAACATGATAAAAAAAAATATTGGAAGAAGGCAGTCAGTAAAGTTCATATTTATTTTTTTGTTTATAGTCATTGTTTAAATATGCCACAAAAACTTAAATTATGCTTTAAGTGTAGAGCAGTATAATGGAAAAATAAATATACATGCACAAGAGGAAGAAAAATATTTGAAATAAAAAATATTACACAAAAAAAAATTTATTTAGTATATAAGAAATTTTAAAATAACATGCAACATCATAGATTTACGAATTTATAACTGAAAAGCACGCAATAATGTTGTATTTTCTTCATTGTTGCATTAAAAAGAAATTGTCATTTTTATATATAAACAGTGGGGCAGAGTAGGGTAAACGATCTCAAGTTAAAATAATAACAGTTAATGTTTGGAAAAAAAGTTTACAAAAGAACACCTTTTTTCAAAATCTGTTGTATTAAAAGCAGACACTTTTGCATCAAACACATAGACAACAGCAGTGGAATAGATTTACATGGCTACCTGTGCTAGGGAATACACCTTGGTGGACCTAAACCCCGGAGTGACAAACAACGCCTTTACCAACCGCCCCCCGAGTATGAACGCAACGAACACACACAGGTAAATATTTTAGTGCATAATACAGAAAGATTATATACTCGCCTATTGTTTAGGTGCTGGAGCTTCTAACCTCCGCTGCAATTGGAAAAATGCTAGCGGCATAAATTGATTAGTAACAGCACCTAGGGATAATTCTCCCTCAGAACAAACTTACCGACAAGTTGTGAAAAATCAGCCCTTTAGTGCGATTTTTAGGATGTCCGAAAGTATCTTTTCAACGGAAAAGCGCAGGTTCCGCAAACACAATCTTCTTGAAAGACAGGAAGCTTTTCCCGCAAGAAACATACAAAAGGAGGCCTAAGCAATATTCAGTACGGTGTCGTGCCACCGGGTGCTACTTGATTTTTTAAAATTAAAGATTTTAAGTACATGGCCTTTTTATCAAAAAAGTGCAAAATATATTTTAATGAAAATCTTCATTCCAGTAAAAAAGACTTCGAATAAACCTCAAGCCAAATCTTGGTTTAATCAGTCGTGCAAATCAGCAGTCAGATCCAGAGAGGAGGCATTCAGAAATTGGCTTAGCAACAAAAACGCTGATACTGAATTGATACGCAAAATGGCAAGGTCTTCGTGTGCCAAAGTACTTAGAAGGAAAAAACTCTTCACGAGCCACGTCTTAGTACTAAAGTTCTGCTCCCCGGGGTAGTAAAAGCTTTTGGTCATTCGTTAAAAGAGTAAGGGTTAATGCTAGTTCTTCAATACCAACTCTTTTAAAGGATGACCGAACATTCACCGAACCGGTTGATAAGGCGAATTGTTTTGCCGAATTATTTGCTATTAACTCTCACCTACCAGCTAGCAATCAACCACTACCCGAACTAGAAAAAGTATCCGTAACTATGCCTAGAATATTTTCTCGGGCTCGAGCTGTTAAAAGGGTTCTTGCGGATCTCGACATAAACAAGTCCCCTGGGACGGATGGTATGCCTGCATAGCAGTGCTCTTCGACGCTAGCTCGTCCTTTAGCAAATCTTTTCAGCACTTTATATCTTGCCGCGGAATTTCCAGTCTGCTAATAACCCTGAAAATTACCGCCCAATTGCAATTTGTTCTGCGCTTTCCAAAGTTACGGAGAGTATGGTAAATTACCATCTTGTTAAAT
The DNA here is from genome assembly GCA_963931875.1 of Pollenia griseotomentosa. Classification (NCBI taxonomy): domain Eukaryota; kingdom Metazoa; phylum Arthropoda; class Insecta; order Diptera; family Polleniidae; genus Pollenia; species Pollenia griseotomentosa. The sequence goes on from OZ007563.1 coordinate 81,089,985, forward strand.
ATTTAGAGTCAAACTACTTACTAAGCGATCGCCAGTATGGCTTTCGTAGAGGTCGCTCTACTGGAGACTTACTAGCTCTGTTATCGGAAAAATGGTGCCGTTCCATTCACCATTTTGGCGAAAGTAAGGTAATTGCTTTAGACATTTCCAAGGCGTTCGACAAAGTCTGGCATGGTGAACTCTTGTCAAAACTTGTTGCATTTGGTGTCGATAATAATTTCTACCGATTTATATCGAGTTTTTTCAGAGATCGCACTATACGAGTTGTTATAGATAGGGTTTCGTCAAATGAGTAAAAGACTCATACAAGGGTGCTCCTACACTATTTCTTATCTTTTTGAATGACCTCCTATCTATTCTTTGGCAGATGACAGCAACCTTTGTCATTCGTGCTCATTTGATTGCAGACCAAGCGTATCCGATGTCGGTGCTACACTGAAAGAAAAATGCTTCATATAATTAATGAATCATTTTCACAAAAAAATGTTCATTGGTTATATGAAAATTTTCATTGTCTTAATGGAATTTCCTAGTTAAAATTAAGTCTTTTCGTTAAAATCGCTTCATTGGATTTCGTAATTACGTTAAAAATTTTCATTGGATATATGAAAACTTAAGTTTGTCCGAGTTTAACAAAAAAATTTTAATTGGGAACATAAAAAAACAATTTACAAACAAATTTATATTCATAAATTAATACAAAATTATAGTTTCCTTAAAAAAATGTTTAATTGTTAATTAAAAAATGTTAGATTTAATTATTTCATACATCTAATGTTATATGCCATTAAATTTATGAAATCAAACATTTTTTTATAAAAGCAACAAATTTCAATAATTGCCTTCATAAATTTAAATTTTCATTATGACAATAAAAATGTCATTATAGTAATGAAACAAAAACTTTCAATCCACTTTCAATCAACGTTGTTAATGTTGTTATGGACAATTCAATCTCATATTTACGCTCTTAATTGAGTTAAAAACATAGTTTTTTTAATCAAAAACTACACTGCCCCGGTAGGCTAGCACCGAGGTAGCGCGATCGATTCCCGCCATAGACAGAAAAAAAATAATATAAAACAAAAAAAAAATAAATAAAAAAACAAAAATAAATAAATAAAAAAAAAAAAATAAAATAATACTAATTTATGGTGTTTAGTTAAAACAAATCTAATCCTTTTAGGGAAGCTCTGACTAAGTTTTTCTGCGATTCTAGTTCAGAAGGTTACTAAACGATTATAAATTAAGTGATTTACCTAAAAGCCTTGTAAACGTTAATATTATTAAAAGACCCAAGTGGTCTAAATTAAAAGTAAAAATTATTTTCCTATATAGTTACACTGTGCGGTTATGCGAATATTTTAAAATAAACATATTTGTCCTTATTTGCTTGTAACAACATTTTTTTTTATTAAAACAATAAAAACATACTAAATGATTTTAAAATACTAAACATTCTTACTTTTTCCACACTCTTAAAAAAGTCATTTAATATTCACGGTTTTATTTAAGTGAACTTTAGTTTCTATAAAATTTTCTTTATAAGTTATTTAAAATACAAAATTTTAACAAATTTTAACACACCAACTCTCACACATTTCCTTTAAAGCTTAAGTACTAGAACAGACAAAAACAAAACCAAGAAATATTTCTTTGTAAAAAATCTCAATGATTTTTCATACTTAAACTTTTGTTGTTCCAATTTCTTTTTTACAAATTATTTTTGCACACAACTTCTTTCCTGCCAAGTGTCGTTTTTTTCTACTTCATGCTGATTCACCTACACACTCTCTCTAACTCACTCCCTCCCGCTACCCGTTCGAGTTAATGTTTTGACCCATTTTCTAAACATTTAACGTAATTTTTAGTAGAGGGTAAACAAAATTAAAATAAATGTTAAAATCAAAAACAAACATTTGAAAAGAAAGCAAAAGAGAAAAAACTACATACATATATAAAATTATACCTCGAGCAAAGACACATCTCCTTAAAAAAAGGACACAAGACAATGGAAGACAAACAAAAACAAAACGAAAAAAATAGTAGAAACAACACTAAAGCAATGAAAACAAACCGCAAGCGGTCTAAAAGTAGACACACTTAACAGCACAGACACAAAGCTAAAGAATACAAACAAGAACATGATGGAAGACTAAGAACAAGGAGATGGAGAAGATAAAATATAAACCAAGCGAAATGAAATAGAGAAACATTATTAAATGTTACAATGCCAAAAGCAACAAAAAAGATACAATTTTCTTAGTACGGAGAAACGGTTACGAAGACAAAAAAGCTTATACTTTTAACGAAGCATACCCACTTGCACGCAGACCTGTGTGTGCGTGAGAAAGTAGTTGTATTTGTAAACAGATACCCTGCAGATTCTAAAGTGTACATATCTGGATTTTTATTTCTAGATTTTAAGCTATAAATTTTAGAAATATTTGAAATAAGTGTTTTCAATGCAGTGTTGCTAATTTAGCCATTTTTTTATCTCGTTTAGCTTTTTTTATTTGACCAGTTTTTCTTCAAGTGTTTAAAGTTTTTGAACAAAAAATGTTAAAATGATCCAGGTTTGAGTTTCCATGTAATGTTTATGGTAGGGGCAATTGATTCTAATACAAACTACTTAGTAATGAACTGGATATAGTTAAATGTCTACTTAAACTCTTTTATTTCATGAAGAACTAATGGTATATTTTAAAAGGTAAGCGGACATTAATGCGGTACCCAATAATACTTACAAAAATTCAGTAAATATATAAACGAATTTTTACAAAATTTGTAACAAAAAAAAATAAAAAATTGAATGGACCACGGGATTCCCTTACTAAGAAGCAGGTTTGTATTGGAGTATACTTTAGAATAGTTATGTAGAAGGCAATAAACCGCGGCCCAGAGGATTTTTTGTGCGGAATATATTGAATATTGAATTGAGCTGATTGTGACGCTCGCCAACAGTGTTGCCAGGTGGTGGAAGAAGCGAAGTTGATAAAATTCCTAAAAGTTATTAAGGATGAAAAGGTACTTTAAGTAGCCAACAAAAAAAAATCGTTTATAACAACTACTTATAGATAAATATATCTTTATATTTTTATTTACGCAAACACTTTCTCTTACTATAATTTTAGAGTTATGATATAACTGCATAAAATAAATGTGTATATTTATAGTTTCGGGCTTTTAAACATATATACATACATAATTATATGAAAGAAAGATTAATTTCATCATCATCAGAATTAGAACTGAAATTTACATAAATATCACATGAGTCTAATAACTTAAGGAGATCATCAGAAATTTCCAAGTCATGGCAACATTTCTTTCTTTCTTTTTAATCTTTTTAATGAAAGTCGAATATTCAATACCGCATTAGGCATTTTAACTTTAATTCTATTTTTATATTGTGTCTTTACACTTTTATTCTCTTGAGCATACGTAAACCGTTTTTGATTTAGTAAAGAATTAAAAAATGGCTAAAAAAAAGCCGCGAAACTAAATAAAAATTTTTGAGTCTAAAGCCTAGCACTCTGTTCGAACTTGCAAAAAATTTTGAGCAACATTGATTATTTCACACGAAAATTTTGTCATGTATCAATATTGTCTATCTTGCGGTTTTTCAAAACTTAAAGTTTTTATTTGTTACAAGTATACAACATTATTTTGCGATGGTAAACAAAAACCATAGTTGGGGGTAGTGCACTAAATGTTGATTTAAATCAACATTGCACTCTCACTAAATAAAACTGCCAAAAATTAGTTTTTACTATATTTTACCAACTTTAGTGATGATTGGTATTTTTTTCACTAGCACTAAAAAATTTAATTGGTATTGCAAATTTTTTCACTGTCACTAACTGAAATTGAATGCATAAAATCTGCACTCAATTCAAATATGTAGTTCAAAATTTCAGCCTGCAATCAACAAGCTGTACAAAAACATAATCAGCCCAATTATGAATATAAATTACCCGGGAGTTTTCTCCTTTCTTCAGTTTTTCCCATGTAAATTCAATTGCAAAATGGGAAAAGGGAAAAAACTCCCGGGGAATTTGTATTCATAATTGGGCTGAATATCACGAAAATTAAAAATAAAATTAATTTTGTATGTGGATGGTTTTCTGATGATATGCATAAGCAAAGGAAATTTAACTAAATGAAATTCTGTCAATAACGGAATAATTCTTAGATTTAATCATGAAAACACAAGTTTTGTATTTTAAATTGTGTGCAAAATTTTTAGCCAAATAAGTGAAGAAAAATACATTGCAATAAGCTGATGATTACTTTTTTTAAATTAAACTTTTTTTTAGCGCAAAATGTTTTAACATTACAATCACTCATGTGTAGTGAGATTGCTTATTCTCAATTCATCACTCAACATCAACAAAATTATTGCAATAATTTTGAACTGGTGTACTACCCCCATCTACGACAAAAAACCATGTGTTTTGATAATTGTCATTAAAAAAAGTAAAACAATTTTATTTAAATAATTTTCTAAAGTAAAAAACAAAAAAAATTAATTTTATTGTTAATTTTTGCACTTTTCAACATTTTTCTTTTTGAAACGCTTGCAATAAACCAAACCTCATATAGTATGCAAAATAAAAGATTACAAAAAATGATTAGCTGTTGCTTAAAATTCCGTGCGAAATAATATGAGCTGCACTTGTTTCGCACGGAAAATAAAAATGTTGCTAGAAACTTTTCGCATGTTCTTCGCAATATAAATAGAGTACAACTCTATCAACATTTTTTCGTTTGTATTTCACAGATATTTTTTTATATTGATTTTTTAAATAACATTCTGCTCGAAATACTGAACAGAGGCTGAATTTAGCCTAAAAAGGCTAAACTGGCAACACTGCTTGCCATTTTTATGTGCATTGAATAAAGCTCTTTTTGTGTTTAAAACGTATTGCTTGAAAGTGGGAGTTCGCTCTAAGAAATTCGTGCCTTCTGTAAGCGAGATGATAAGCGAAACTTTAAGAGTCTCCCTTATAAGCCTGCTGTATTTGTAGCTCAATTTTTAATGAGTAGTAACTACGGCCACAATTTGTAATAATTTGAAGCCCGATTTTTTTTAGGCTAAATACCGTTTGCAATAAATTCATAGGAAAAATACTACAAACATATCGCACTTCTGAATTTTTATTTTTTCACTTTTTGGAAAAAATCGACAAGTGATATTTTTATCTACCTACCATGTAAATGTGGTGCTATTTTGTATACTTTTTGGTGATGAACAGTTGGCTAACAAATTCTTTTTAATATGATTCTAATATTAAATTAAAAGTTGTTTTGCTTCTATTGAAAACATTTTAATTTCGTCAATCTAGTGCATAGCCAGATATGATATATCGAGTCCTATTTGCGATTATATCGTAAGCGACAATTTATCGAATTTAGTTTTTTCCTTGCAAATAGATTAAAAGTACGCGTTATAATGATGAACAAATGCATAGACTTTGAATTTGTACCGTTGCGGATAAAAAGCCCATCTAAATCTAAATAAAGTATTGCATTGCTTAACAATAAAAACCTCTCTCCTGTAAAATTTGCCTTTTGTCGCTTACGAGATCTTCGCAAATAGGGTTCGGTAGGTTTGTTAACTCTTAAAACAAACCGAATTAAATTATATTATTGTCTATATAGAAAATGTTCCTTTTCTAAAAGATACGTTACTGGTAGGCCTAACTCCATGGTGGTCGTAGCCCCTGGATGACAACAAATGCGCTTAGCAAACTCACCTGTGTGTGAGAGCAACATCACAAACAGATAGCATGTTTGGGTGTATAGCTCGCCAGAAATATATAATAGCTCCCTGTTAAGGAGATGGAGCTTTATAATCTCCGCTGTTTTTTGGTATGATGGCAGTTTCCTCTGAGTAGCAGCAGCACTTAGAAAGATCCGCCATCAGACTGAACCTCCTCACAAGTGGTAAAAATCAGCCCTTAACGCTGTCTTTTTGCGATCCCTCATTCCACAACTTTGGGTTCAAGCTTGAACCACCATGTTATCTCAGCAGGATCCTTAACCAAACCTGAAAGGTTTTGCATAAGTACTCTTTCTAAAATGTTTTAAATGAATTTTTCTGGATTTCTAAAACTATCGCTGGCATTTCTTATTAAATATTATTTTGAAATTCGGTAGACTTATTGATCTTCATACCTTCGCGGCAGCCAACTAAATTACTGCTTCTTGAAAAAATGCTTTCACCGACACCGTCTTGTAATATCTTCACTATTTGGCTTGCAATATGCGCAATTACACGGCTTACTAGAGTCCGGTCTTAGTATACATATGATTATATTTATATCAAAGTATAATATAAAATGTCCAACTAGAAATTAAACAAGGGTGAATGTTGGCCTGGTAGCAGATATTCCTGTGTAATGTTAATGTACAAGAGATAATGTGCATACACCAAGCAGCCATGTACAAAATTGTTACCTTTGTGTTGTCTGTAAAGAAATTGGGGTGTTTGTAGAACGCATTTTTTTCACCCAGTGCGAGGACCAACATGGGGTTAAAGATACCATGGTATGTACTAAGCTTGACCTTAAAGGCATTTGTATGCACAATGGCTCTATCTTATTGAAATCACTTTTGTTTGGGGTTCTTCTCAGCTGGCCTTATGAAATTTCCCAACAAACTACGCTATTGAACCGCACAGATTGCAATTCTATTACCAAATAAAACCTTATGGAAATGTAGACCAAAAATCCTTTCGGGTGTTAAAAAAGCTAATGAATTGTACTAGAACTTTCTGTTGTCCATATCCTGCAAGAAGAGGATTAATCATCGCCTCTGAATATCCCGTTCTTATTTTGGTAAACGGCAATATGCTCGTTGACTTATATCAATTGATTATCGGTTTTCATAAGAAACTATTAAATTAGTGTTGTGTCGTTTTACAATATTATATCTTCCATTTTTAATTTCCCTGAATTTCCTAGGCTAAAAACATTAAATGCAATCGTGCTAAAATTTTCAAGTTATAGACCATTTAGGCTTCTTAATTTCTTCTAGATTGTCTTGTAATTATTAAACTACAACACAGATTGTTTACTCATAAAAATACTATTCCAAAAAAGCACAAGAACTGCAGGGTACTGACACAGGCAATCTAACGCAAAGGAAATGAAAGACTGCCAGCTTGTTCACATTAAGAAATATACATTTAAGCCAAGCAAAGATGAAAGATAGACGTTAAGAGCTTATAGAAACTAGCAGATTGTTATGCGTTTATAAAAATAGCAGTTTAAGATCAGGTATTTTTCACGGGTTTCGTTGCCATTAATACAATCTTCCTAAGCAATTTTGTTAGTTTTAACGAAAAAGTAATAATCAGCCTTATTCCGGTTGTCGTTGTCGTAATGGATCAAGTCGTTTTTTGTAAGAGATTAAAGAACAGTGGTTGTGTGTTACTTTAATCTCTTACTAAAAACAACTTGATTGATTACGACAACGACAACTCTTTTATTTGTTTTTCATTATGAAATCCAAAAACTTAAGCGTTAGAAAACCTTCAGAAATATATATTTTCTAAAAACCGTTTTGAGAGCCAACTGCAGAAATGTTTTCTTAAAACTTGCATGACAGCCGAATTGGTAATAGAAGCATATAACTTTGAGTTGACATGCAATTAGTGAAAGTAATCCAAGTAAAAATAACTTCATTATCAGCTAAAATAAATTCAATCTCAAAATTTGATTTAAATCTTTTAGTCATAAATTTTCCTCTGCAATATTTTCACCGCCACTGTAAAAAAAATACACACATTTATTTTGATAAACGCAAACATGCCGTTGTAATTGTTCATGCTGTTGTTATTGTTACTATTGAAGCTTAAAATATTGTGCCAAGCAATAGTCTCTTTTTTTATTGTTGTAACTGCGTATCCGTGTTTCTGTGTTTGTAGTTTAATGTTCCTGTTTTCGTATTCCAAGCCATATTGACAATATGTTCTGCTTTGCTTTGCTTTACTATTCTTATGCAGGGACAATGCAATTTTTTTTACTATTTTTCCATCTTTTCTAGATTTAATATTTTCTCTGTTGTTATATATTTTCTTTGGCTTTTGCTCCTCTTATATACATTTGGTATCTACTCCATGTAAACTTAAAAGTATACAGTAGGAGTATGTCTATGTGTTCAAGGAATATAAAGCATTGCACACACCTTAATGCACCACAACACTTGCAAGAGTATCACCACTATGCACTAATACATGGTAAAGACCTTTTAGTGCTTAAGAAACACAGGATGCAAAATAAATAGAGAAAAATCACGTTTGTTGCCATTCGTGTTGTCAATAATACCCGGAAATTTAATGTGAGTGCATGAATGAAATACAAAAATAAACTAACAAAAAGAGAACAATAAAAATAGAAGCACAAAATGTTGGTAGAATAGATGAAAAAGAAAAAAAAACTTGAGAAGTTTAACAACAATTCTAGAAAATAAGCCAGGTAAGAACCTTCTACGACCACACAATAACCCGAAATAATAAAACGTTCTACGGAAGTATGACTAAACTGGAACACAGTGTTTTGAAAGAAATTCGCATATTCGTATAAAATTATCTTGAAGATATTTTTTAGCAGAAACATTTGACCTTTACCCAAGGAAAAACTTGTTTTAACACAACATGCACTCCAGCGGTTATGAATAAACATGACATTAGGAAAAACTTTTGTCAGGAAAAACGGAATCTCTTTATAAATACGTATGACCTTGAATTTGGGTGTTTGCTTTCTGTGATGTTTTTACTGTTGGAAAGATAATATGATTTTTAATGTTTTGAAAAATTTCTAGTGATGTAATAGTTTTTTTTTTACAACAACACTGGGATACTTAGAAATAATGTGGTTATTATCACAATTTAATCATGTAATTTATTCGGAAAGTATATTCTCGTAGCTGCTATAAAGTCGGAATCAAAACTTTATTACAATTTACAGTAATTCAGACCACAGGGCAAGACACCAAAATTTTCCAGACTTCTGTCTTTTGTTTTTGGTTACCCTTAAACTCCATTATCCCGACAAAAAAGTTCGACTTACAGAAACAAAAAATTAAATTCGTTCGGTTTTCATGTTATTTTAATTTTATTTCGTACATATTTTAAGATTTAACTTAATGAAATATTGTGTGATTTGATAAGTGTTTACATGCAAAATTTGAAAAACTTAGAATTATTGAATTTAAATTTATCAAACTTTATTTAACTCAAGATTTTAAATGCTAATTAGTTTTAAATAAAACAAAAATTTAAGATGGCAAAACATTTTTGGAAAAAAATTCGACTTGTGGAAGTGTGGCCACGCGTGGTGCAAATATTTTACTTTGAATTATAGAAAAATTCAAGATAAAGAAGTTCAAGAGTTCAATTTATAGAAACAAAATCATATGAATTGGCCTGTCCACCACTATTGCTAAGAGATTCCCTTCGACTTAAAGAATTTTCGACATACAGAAGTTCGACTTTTAGAAGTTAAACTGTATGTTACTACTTTAGAACTTGTAAATATACAAAACAAATATCAGGGTATCTAGCTTAAACTGCTAGAATATTCAAAACTATGATTTTTTAATTCTTTCTTAAAACTTTAAACGATCCATGTTTTTCGCCCCAGTTTTCAATGCACAAGACATTTCAATGAACTTATTTAATTATAAACAATTTCAAATCCCTTAAAGGCGTCCTAAAATGTTTAGGTAAGAGCTTAACATTTTATTTAGTTTCCTACATGTTTAAAATAGTACCAAAAACGTATTTCTTCACATCAAAATTATATATTTTTAACAAATAGAATCTGGGAATTATTTATTTTCATAAGTTACTTTATTTTATTCAACATTTTTTATTTTTCGAATTTATTCTAGAGTGCCCCGGTAGGCTAGCTGGTAGTGAGCTAGTCTATCAGCGCCGGGGTGCGGGTTCGATTCCCGCCAGAGACTCTGGTTTCTTTTCTGCAGACAAGCGTAAGGCTTCGCGGGATTAGCTTAGGGAATTAAAATTAAAAAAAAAAAAAAACTAAGTTTCAGTTATGTATTTTATAAAGCGTTTTTGTAATAGTCCTATTCCTTAAATTTTTAGGAATGGCTTTATACACTACCAGACTATTATCTTGTATCTTCTTGTTACATTTTATCTTAGCTATCCTTTGGATAGCAATGAAGTATATTGTATATTTATAATTATTAGACACCAAATGAACGTTATGCTTTTTTTGGCCCGCTACGGCCTTCGTCAGAATTCTTTGTGTCACACTTGACAGTGATACTTTATAAACGAGGCCCAATGAACCATTTTCAACAATAAAAAACGTTATTTTTCGTGAAAAGTCGATTTTGATATATTGCTCTGTATCCCAGTAAAAACTTCACCTACAAAATAATGTATTAAGTAATCAGGAAAAAGTGAAATACTACTTCCAATTCTACTAAAAGAACCAATGAATTTTACAAGAATTGTCCCAAAATGAACGCATTTAAATGTAATTCATTATTTTATACCTACATAAATCTGAATATAAGTAGTTATAGTAGCTATATAGAAGAAAGCTACTTAAAAATGAGTGAAAGAAGCTATTAATTTTAAAAAAGTATGCAAAGTTTTTGGTGGTATATTATCCCAGTTCATTTGGGACATCCCTTGTAAAATTCATTAGTTCTTTCAGTGGAATTGGAAGAAGTATTTTAACTTTAAATATAAAAACTCGGATATGACTTAGTGGAGTACCATGGAAAAAAGAGTGAAATAGGGGATATACGTGACCGTATTCGTCAATTTTTGTTTCTCCTTTTGTTTTTGTATTCGATATATGCTAAATGAGTTTAAGTTTATGGTAAAGAACAATAAAAGTGAAGGCACACAACTGATTGCATATGAACGAACATGCTCAAAGGAGATTTAGCGAAACCCGCCCGGCTCAGCTAAAGCTGACTTACTCAGATGAATAATTTGAACTTGAACGTTTAGTTCAATCGATTTTTTTTTTTTGAGGAAGGTCCTCTTTCGTGCAATACCCTTGCACTTTCACACAATAATTAGTAAAACACATAATTTTAATTTTCAGTTTTGTTCGTCTCACCACATTTTTTATACCAACTTCGGCTAACTAAACTTTTTCCCTTTTTACAGTTTTTAGTTTAATTGAATTCTACGCAATAAATGACATTATTGAGTTCAATTATCAATATAAAATTGCAATTTAGTTATTGCTCAATTAATACGAAATTGTTATAAATATTGAGTAAAATTAAAATGCGACCCTGTCACAAGTGTGTTTATTGAGCATAACACAGCTTACTAAACAGGGTTTTGACATTTGGCAACTGAAATTACAACAAAACCTAGGCCCATCCATTAGGTCTGCGCAAAACCCAGATGCTATTCCTTAAAGATGTCAAAAGTTGTTTACATTTTGCTTATACATGTACATTTTTGTTTTCGTTGAATGTTGATGTAGTAGTATTATAAATTGAGTTAGCTAAGTTGTGTATATGTGAACAGAAAGATAATTATGTCAATAAACTGAATATTGACTCAATAAAAAAGGTATATCTGAACGCGGTATAATAAGCAATTTAACAAAATGTAATGTCATCATTTTTCACTTTTTTTATATTATTGTCACAAGACAAAGAAAATATCGCCAACATTTTAAGGCCTGGAATAGAATAAAGTAGTTGTATTAGTAGCAGAAGCTGACGAATGCTCTGTAGCGCAAAGAGTTAAAAATTTCAAATTCTGCGCTTCAACTGCAACGACTTCTACAACGACGTATTCTGTTGACACTACTTTGAAACTGCCATTTTTAACTTATGAGAGGTTGCAGCGCTATACGTAACGTTGTAACAGCGATTATTCCGTTCCCCACTTAATACTGCAACAGCTCTTAAGGCCCAGTTAGGCGAACGTTGCTGTACCCGTAATGTACCGCACCGTACTGTAAGCACGTTGGTGCACTTATAGAACATTTAAAAATGTGTCAATGTGTTTCCCATACATAAACAAAAAGCAATAGTATACATAAAACAAAACACACAGTGATGGGAATCAAAAATTTTAAAATGGTGACCGCTGTGCAGAAAAAGTACCAAGTGATTTAAATGGTATTAAAACAGTATTTTGTGTATTAAAAAACATTAATAATTTATATTTATATTATAGATTTACAATAAACAAATTTGTATTTTAGCATATACATATATTTTTAGCATACATATATTGTATTGTGGTGTACGCACCAAACGAGGTTTTGATACTATTTAAAGCCTTTTACTTGTTTCACATTTCCATTGTATGTGTATTTAAATTTTTTTTATTTTTTACATCTAAACATAAATATATTTGTTTATATGGAAATATGTTTTATTTTAAGTTGTTTTGTCTCAATTCCATAGCTTACTGAAAAAAGTTCCAAAAAAAAGAGCAAAAATACCCACATTCAATTAAACATACAAGCAGCCCATCACTGCCTTACAACTGTCACGTAACAACGGCATAAAATTCTGTTTTATACAGATCGAGACGTTCCGTCAACGTGACATTTAAATTCAGTAAGCATTTACATTGTTTGCAAATAACAAAACGAACCAGACGTTCCGTTAGGGAACGTGGACGTTCGGCTAACTCTGCCTTTAGAGTAAACATGATAAGAAGTTCAATTACCAGTTTTGAGAACCAGGGTTATGTAGGTAATGAACCACAAACGACTGTTGCTCGACATGTTTGCAATGAAGAAGCTGTGGATGCTGAACGAGAAAGTGTCCATACGGATCGATTTGAATATTCCGACGTGCTGCTCTATAGAGAGGCTCCAGAACATTGCTGCGGCGCATTTGTAAATTTGATTGGGTGATGAATGGCTACAAAATGCCAATTAGTCATTCGAAATTGAGCCACCCTTTGTCATAAAGATTCAACTCCTGTGCCCATGTTCTGTAACCCTCGCGTCGAGAAACTTTTCGATTGAAATGGGAGAAATAAAACAAAAATGCCATAAATTGAAACAAGCAACTATTTTTCTCACTTATCTGAGTCTGTAACATTGTTGGCGAGTACTAGTTGTCACGTAAGGAAATTACTTGCCAATTTACAGAAAAAGTGTGTCTGTAAAATTTTTGTGAGAAAAGTTCCCGCTTTGAACTGTCAAAGATAAACTCATGAATAAAAATGGGGCGAGAAAAAATTTTAACACTAAAAACATACAAAAAATGCAAAATGTAAAATGTAAAGAATAGTAATAACAATATTTTGTTCATGACACATTTTTTCATTGTTTAATTATTTTGCTTTTAACCTTTTTAAAAACTATACGAATGTTTTCAAGGCACTTAACAATATTTGGTATAACCGACGGTTGTATTTTTGCCGCCGTCGTTGAAAATTTTTCAATTTTAGGAAATTTTGGTCGCCGTCAACGATTTGTGCGACTGGTGTTCTCAACGTCTGCAATGTAACATCGGCTTCGAGTGCAATGTTATGACAACGTAACGTAACGACGTAATTTGTTTTGATAGCTTTCGACATGAGTTACAGACACAGTTTTCGTGAAACGTTCTCACTAAAGTTACAGAACATGGGTACTGGTCTCTTTAAGTTGAAAATTATCTTTTAAAAATTTTCAAATGATCTGCATAAAAAGGCCTACAATTTCGTTTTTAATTTATCCACATGTCATAATCTCAAGCAATTTAATCATTTTTAAAGTTTTTAAGTTTTTTTTTTCTTGCGAAATCTTTCTAAAAACTTTAGATTAAAAGCACTTTATTGCACTTATAAAGACACTGTTCTTACTTTAATAAGCAGACACTATGTATCAATCTTATAAATGAAGGAGAATAAAATTTCATTTGATACTGCGCTGGAGTATTGAACATTCACATCCGGTATCTATTGTTTAGTTTTAGATTACAACGTAGAAATGCAAACATTTTTTTTGTTATATTATCTGTATACAAAAATTCCTAAAGGACACGTTGTGAATGTTTAGAGAAAATTTCTCAATAAAGAAAGGAAGGTATTCCTAATGCAATAGTTTAAGTTAAATTAACAAATACATATATATATATATATGCCGGCTAAAAAATCTATAATGTCGTTGTTTATCGGTTTGCTTTTTTATGATATATTTTCAATATCTAAATGTTTATTAAGGTTGATGTATGTAAATTAGGTTATATTTATAATCTTTGTCTAGTATTAAAGGAAACCAATTCATTATTTTACTAATCCTATGTCCTTTTGGAAATAACGACATGTAATTTTGCAATTTTATAAGAAATGAATATCATTCGCTTTATATCTGTGGGAAAGAGAAAAAAGTGCTTACTTTGACATAAGCTAAAATTTAGTTAATGGCACTTTTGAGATCTACACGTTCGAAAATATACATGGGCAAAGTTTCAATTATTTTTTACAATGTTTTAAGGAAGTTGTAGCAAAATGCTCTTTGCTTATTTTTTTAACGTGCAATCTAGGATATTAGGAAAAACAATATTTACCACAGAGAAGTGGTGATAAAATAAGAATAGGAGTAAGTTTTCCAAAATCATATTCAGAGTTTGACATTCCTCTCCTTCAAAACTAAAAATATAGACTTAAACACTTTTTATCTTATTACCACAGATATATAGATTATAAAAGAATGAAATCCTCAAGTTTCTCAAGTCTTTTCAAAGAATATAAACTTCCACACCAGGTTTAACTGTTTTTATACCAGATTCATTTTTAATTATCAACACAAGTCCTAAAGCAAAACCCTCAAATGACTTTAACCCTTATCCTGTACTAGAAAAATAAAACACATGTGGTATTTTATGTCAATTTCGCCTTAACTATTTTGTTTTAATTTTTCCTGTGCTAAACATATTTGTTATATTTGTGGGTCAATTTGTACAGTATAGAAAGTTCACAATAAATTGGATAATTCTGCTTATTTTGCTAACATTCAATGCATGTAACGCTGGGTTTGGAATGATTTTTACACTTTTTTGGTACTATTTAATAAAAAAATAATTCTATATAAATTGAAAAAAATAATAAGCAATAAAAACAGCCTGCCAACTTTGACCAATGAGTACAAGATAAGGGTAAATATTTGGTTTTTGCTGCAGTCAAAAAAGTTTCTAGACGATATCGATAAACAGGCAGTCAGTACCATGGATTAAACAAAAGCTTATATGACCCGGGAATTTTTTTTCACTAAATCGAAAACACATGTTTGTTCGGATAAAATTTTTTATATTGAGTTTGGCGTTTTACTTTTGTGAGAGAGAGAGAGGGAGTAATTATTTTATTCGGCAAGTTTTTTTCTTAAATTGGTTTTATTTTAATTCTTTTTTAGACCAAATTGAGCTGAGATGCCACTATCTTTCAATTTCCACATAAAAGTTGAATTGAGCTGTTACATCGTTTTGTGTTTTTGCTAGTGCTGCCACTTTGTGGGTAATTACCTGAATTTGGTATAATTTTTACTGACGTGGGTAGAGCGTAGGTAATTTCTCTTAGGTGTAATTCAGGTGTAATTTAAAATTCTTACTTCAGATACCCATATAAAATCAAGATTCGATATCAGTGATGACATTTATTTCTTTTTAAATATTTTTGATACGAAATGCACAGTTTTCTGAACCAAAGTATCGGTTTCTTTTTAAGAAAAGTCTTCAATCATTTAATATTTTTTTTTTTCAAAATTTCGGTAATGAATGTCGCAAGATGGACTCTTAGATTTGGATAAAGATAGCTATCATAGTGATTTAGAACCTGAGGTCTATCGAAAAAAGTTATTCAAACTAAAAGCCTGGGGGAAGAAATGTTTCCAATATTCCAACATATCGACCCCTTTGCGCGAAATTATCGTATGTTACAAAAACCAAATTTTACAGGACAGCCATTTTTCTACTTTTCTCTGCATTCGCTTGCAATATCAAAATGAAAATATACACTAAATTTTTGGAGCAATGAAGTGGAATTCGCCTACAATATTTTGTCAGGTGACGTCTCTTTGAATGTAGAACAAGATTGCATCGAAAACTCAATTTCCAAAAAATTGGCATATACGATAATTTCGCGCAAAGGGGTCGATATACAGCTCAATTATGAATAAAAATTTACCGGGAGTTTTTTCACTTTTCCCATTTTTCCTATTTAAATTCAATTGTAAAAATAAACCTCCGAAAAAAATTTATTCATAATTGGGCTGATGATTGATTTTTTTTTTACCTGGCAACTTTCAAATGCTTTAGTTTGAAGAATATTTAACGCCCTTAACCCCCGTTTCCAAATGCAGGTACAAGTTCGAAAAACTCAATACACTTACACTTTTTTTAATAACACCATCACATTTTTCGCACTTGCAGCTCAACTTGCAAGAGAATTCGCTTGCAAGTAAATTTTTGACATTTGCGATAGTAAAATGACAAATGGAAAAACAGTGTTGCCGTGGATGAGTTTTGTATCCATTAACTAGTGCTTAGTAAAATAAAAGTTATGTTTATAGATATTTCTGTGTATTTATAAAAAATTAAAAATAAAAAAGAACACAACTATACAACAACGCATCTTAATGGTATTTGTAAACATTAATTTCAATATGTATCCTTTTTAGTAATTTTATGATAACAATATTTTTACATATTTAAAAAAAAAAATTGCTTTTTATAAAGATTTCATAAAATTTAAATAAAGAAAAAATTATAAAGTCAATTAATTTATATCGTAGCTATGAGGAGAGTCTATAGAAGCAACGATTTGAAAATAAATGCTAAAAGTTTAATTGATGCCGACATTTTAAAAATAGACTTGCACTGTCTTGTGTAGCCCCTCAAAAAAATGTTGTGTTGTGTAATTTCATTTAAATCGGGTAATTTTGCTTCATTTCAAGTATAATTTTGAATTTTGCTGGTGATAACACTGGTTTTTGCAACCATTTTTTTTATTTTTGCTGACTAATTAAATAAAAAAAATAAAAATATCACTTTCCTTTTTTCGTCCATTTTCTTGAACACACTTTTAGAAAACAATTCAATATAAGTAGTTTCAAGTTGTGCTCCGGACAAAAATATTGTTCGGAGCACATCGATGAATCCACCTTAAAAATTAATAAAAAAAAAAAAACCAGTTCACAATTCAAACCTCTTACGACCACGGAAATTTCGTTTGCGTTACTGTCTTCTTTAACTGGAAAAATACCGTTTGTTTGTTTGTTTTAATGTTGCTTGCGTCGCTCTAACATCATCAACTAAGGACAGGGCAGCCAGACTTGGTGATTTCACGCGAGCAAAAAGGACAAAGAAAGTCATTTGGGGATTGTGGATTAAAATTTGGGGGGATTTTAAACATTTTGAATATATTTTCCATTTTTTAACTATTTACGCTTGTGTTTCTTTGTTTCGTATATAAAATATCAAAAAAAAGTAGCAAAACTTTTATCTTACTCTTATCAACAACGAATATGGTGTAATGGGTCCTTATTAAGATTACCATTTTTGTTGAGTGTGTAAAAGGTGCTTAATAAACTTGTGTTATTATTCTTGGGTGAGTGTTTTAAAAAAGAAGAATTAAAAAAAAAAACAATCTAACACCGTTGACAACACATACAATTTTTGATTTTTTAAAGACAATTTTGAAGCAAACTCAATTGGCCATGTCTTTAAGACAACGTCGACGACGCTTACAAGACCCATAGTAAATCCCTGACGACATGTTGGCAAATCGTCGACGACTTTTTCGAACAAAGGGCACTTATATTGCACATGACAATGTGAGCGACATTATCATGCACATTGTCGTTAATGATCATATGGGTAACAATGTGGTTAGAGTTGTCATTGGCGACTACATAAACGACTTTTTTTCTCACGAAGTCGTTTATGCCCGGGTAGCGACATTACCTTAAAAGTGCCGTTTTGTAGACACTATCTACAATTTAGTCGCCGATGGTTAAGTGCCAATAAGGGATGTAACGAGTACCGGTACCGATATATCGGCAAAACTTCAGATTTGCTGATATATCCTGGATAAGGGAAACGGGCTAAGGGGTCTACCATGAGGAAATAGATACTAAAAGGTCAAAAAGGCTTCCTGACGACTGCAGTATATTTTTGGCGGGAACTCTAGGGATTTTGAAGGTCGTAGAATTGGTAAGGGGTAACATTGCTGGGGCTCGACGATCACTTTATATGTGGACAGCTCTTAAGGCCTTAATGGGCTGTGAATTTAAATTAGTGAATTCCAAACTAGCAAATGCTTGTAGAAGAGCAAAATATTAGGAGAGTATGTAGTGAGGTACCTGGTCACTGCAACATCACCTCTTATGAAATGGCCGATGAGTTTGGGCGACTGGGCTCGAAAATAGGGGATACTGGCTGTGTGGAGAAAGTCAGACATCCAATAGGCTTTTGATTAATTAGGGAACTTAACATATGGCAATGAAGCCGCGAATTACGATATAAGTTACAAAATATTTATTTTTCGGGAGAGCAAAGAAACTATTTTAACAAGTATTATTTATGTTTTTTATTATCAAAAATAATAATAATAAAAGCAAAATATCAAGAAATTTTAATTTGAAATTGCATACAAACTTACAGTTTTTAATTTTTTTTTAGTAGAGGACAACGTAGGCTACCAATGCATGCATTTTGTAGACAAAGTGGTTTAAAACACGACAAAATGCATGCATTGGTAGTTTACGTTGTCCTCAATAATATATTATTCAAGACAAATTTAAAAAAATGTCTCCAAAAAAGATGTAAATACGATTTTAAACACGACAAAATAGAGGTTTTGTTACTTAAGTTGTCGTCATCAATGTTATATAGGCGACAAACTAAAAAAATTTCCTGAAGACATCGTCGAAGATATTTGAGTCTATGACCATTTTGCAAACTGGGAATATGTGTTCCCCAAAAATAAGTAAATATGAAAGACAATATAATAAAGCTTGGGAAAAAGAATTCATCGAAGTATTAAATAAATGACGGATATATGTATTTTTATTGTTGATTTTAAGGATGGCTAAAACCGTTCAATCGGTTTAAATTTTTTACAATTGGCTCATTCATCTCAAAAAAACATCACATTGTTCTGCTTGTAATTCCTTGCTGAAATCGCATAAAAAAAATTAAAAAAACATACCTTGACCAGTCGCTACAAAATAAAGAATTTTTTTAATTAACATTTTTATTTTGGTATTTTTGGGCTTCTTTGTTTTGAAATTTAGCATTGATATTTTTTTTAACATTGGCAGCCAGGGCTGCTGAGTTGTCAACAAAAAGTACTAACTCCGACTCCAACCGCTGAAATTCAAACTCCGACTCCTAATCTAACCTTAATGCTAAATGTATATGAGACTGGTCCTTATTTTACTTTAAACTCTTTTTTTAATGCAGTACCTTTTAAATGGTCAAATATAGCAAGAAAAGGATTCAGTAAAAATTTCGAATCAATATTTTAAATATTGCATCGTCAATTTCGAAGTATTTTCATTGTGGAAATTATTAGAATATTTGTCTAAATTTGTTATGCTAAAAAATTTCGGAGTCGGAGTCACGATTTTTTTGTGGGTACTTCGACTCCGACTACGGTATAAAAACCTCAACTCCGACTCTATAACACCGACTCCACAGCCTCTTAGCCAACATTGCCGAGACAAAATTTCTTCTTTTTAAAAGTATATATGCTTGTTGGTATATTTTTAAATTAAAAACAAACAAAAAAAAATTTTAAGTTTATTTTCAAAAAAAATATGTTTGCAAAAAGTACCAAAATGTTGAAAAAATACTCTTTTGTTTGGTGGTCAGTACCATCTAAATTTTTCAATTTTCCATCACTGATTTTCTTCTTTCACCAAAATATCATTATTTTGAGTTATGACGCTACTAATGAAAAAGGGTGTTAAATTTTGTGGTGAATCATTTACAGTTGTGCCTTAAAGCGGCCCATACACTTCCAATATTATTGTATATGCTATTCGCCATTTTAATTCCATTCTGTTATATATTATGCAATAAGTAGCGCAATGGTTTCATTTATTCAATAAAAAGGTGAACATAACCTAGAGGAATAACATAAACAGCATTGTACAATGTTGCCAACACATTTCGCTTTCTTTTCGTTGTGCAATAAAAATCAAAAGTCTTTTGATTGTTGCCAATATATAGTGCCAACTTCGAATACCAAATACACCTTGGCGATATAATTGTACAACACGTAAAATTGAACAATTTTATTGCAAGTGTATGAGCCGCTAAAGACAAGAGTCAAAACTCAATATTACCTCTGATTTCCAAATTACTACACAATATTGAAAAAATTTAGTAAACTTTCTTCAAAAAAGGTTTTTTTACTGTGGAACTCAATTTGATTATAAAATTACAACTCGGTTCTCAAACACAGTTTTTTGTCTCTTCTGAACATTTGTGAATTCTGAGTCGTGGCTTTTTATGATTTGGTGTGCGATGTGTACAACCCGTAATTCTAAAATACATTTATATCAGGCCTGAATGAAATATTGAATCAACGTGACCACAATATAACTGCTTTTTTCGTCTTTCCAAAGTTAACACGTTTTCAATACACGGACGGAGGCTCTTAGCTAAATTGACTTCCTTTTAAAAAGAGCATTCAATTCAATATATGTATTAAGTTTCAACCGTGTAACATGGCAGGGGAAAAGCTTTCCACCTTCATTTAATAACAATCCTTTCGAGGATTCTTTCCTAAGAGAAAAATTTAAAACATCCTGTTCTTTCTATTTTCCTTCCAAAAGAAAGCAAAAAAAATCGTTATTCTTGTTTTGCGGATTCAATAACCAACCGACCCATTTTTTTTTTTTTTTTTAGATTTTGCTTAACAAAAAGTTTTCTTCTTCTAGTTTGTCAGGGTCTTACTCCAACTAATCCTCAGATTCATAAAATATAAGTGCAATTGTTGTAAGTGTTGGCAATGTAAAAAAAATATGCCTCCCTTTTATAATATTGTGTTAATTTTTAATGAGCAGCTTTCTTTGTCTTTTTCATGTTCAGTGTTTTGTAAAGTTATTTTTTCTTTTCTTAACAGTCGTGGCTTTTTGTGTTTGTTGTTGCAAGTTTGCGTGCTGTTATCTGTGATTGCAACATAAAGTTGTTGTTGTTGGTGCTGTTTTAAATGCAGCAGTTAGTTGATGGCGCATTTTTGCCATTATTGTTTGGCTGTTGTTCTCTAAACTTTTTTACATCCGGTTGATGTTCTGTTTGAAGGTTTGTTCGTCTTGCAGTGCTGCTGCTACTTTTTATGTTTTGCTGTCTGATTTTTCTATTTTCATGTTGCTGGGGTTTTCCCGTTGTTGTTGCAGGTTGTTGCCCATTACATTGCATCCCCTTTTTATGTAGTTTTTTGTAGTCCTTGTAAGCATTAAGTCTACGTATGTCAGTCTGTTTGTTTTGCTTTGTTTTAAGTTTTTTTTTTTTGGCCTAAATAACAACAATATTATTACTGTTCTTTTCTGTAAGAGTTTCTGGTATTTCTGAAACTCTTACAAAGTTTTAATTTTTGTTTCTTGTTTTCATAGTCTAGCATTTATTTAACGTCTTTACTTTACTTTAGTTTCATTTAGTTTAGTTCACTTGAAAGCGATTGCATATCCCTATTAGATTGTAGTTTATTGCTTGGTATGTCATGAATTTTGTTTTATATTTTTTTTTTTTTTTGTGTCCAAAGTTACCTCCTCATTTTGTACCAAGTTCTGTTGCACATTTCAAAGTACAAACAATAACAACAATAGTAATAACAATCTTTACTTTTGTTTTAATTTTCTTATGAAAAACATTTTCCCCCCATGAGGAAGTGTTTAAGTTTTCACCATTATTTTATTGCCCTCTAGCCAAGCTTTATGTTAGAGTTGGGCCAGAAAAACAATAACAACAAAAAGTGAAATTAAAAGGAGCAACAACTAACAAAAACAAAAAATCTTAATGAAATAAATTAAGTGTTTCCTGTTGGTTACTTTACACACGGGAGATTTACAAGAAAGATATTTTTTCCTTGACTTTTTGTTTTACAGAATCGGTTTAAAATATTTATAGCTGGCAAAAAGAAACAAGAACTAACTTCTTGCTTGCAAATTTTATTTTGATTGTTATTATGATCTTAATAAAAAGCTAAACAATTTGTTATTTTGAAGGTAGCAAGTTGTTAAGTTTGCGAGAGTTGAAGCGAATAGACAAACACACCTGTTTTATGAAGGATGTTTCCCAAAATAATTAGCAGATTATAGAAGTGGGAGATCGTTTAAAATAATTAAAGTAGAATAATATTTAATTCAGTAGTCTGGGTATACATAAACACAGAAAAAAAATTTCAGTAGTTCTTTATCAATTAAAAAAACTGTTAAAGAAGTTTTCAATTTAATTAATGAGATAATTGAATTAATTATTTTTTTTTTGTTGAAAGAAAATTAAAAATATAATTTTGATTTGATTAACATTTAAGTTGTTTTGACATAAATTTTAAATTAAAACAATAATTAAATAACAAAAAATCTTATTGATTTTTTTGTTTAAAATAAAATAATTTTTAAAAATAAATAATTTCTTCAAGCTTGAGGTCAGTTTTTTAATTCTTTATTTTTCAATATTTCGACATCCTTTAATTTAAACTTGTAAAATTGTTGTTGGGAATTGTCAAAACCTAAGCTTTTTTAATTAAATCAATTAACAATTAAATTAGAATTAAAAATATCATTAATAAAAAAAATATTCACAAATTAAATTTTTTACAATTTTTTGTAGTCTTTATAATCATTTTCGTAATAGGTGCAAAATCGAAACATTGTTTGCTTGATTCTATGAATTCCAAATTAAAGACAATTTTTAATTTTTGCTGTGATTATTTATTAGAAATCTTACAACCATCAAAGAACAAAATGTAGATCACACTATAAAAATGTGATACACTAGACTATAAAGTAGAATATTGTGTCATTTTATACACAGAAAAAAATAAAAATTGATTTCAATTAAAAAAATTTGTGATATTAATTAAAAAATTAATTAAATTTGCACCAGTAAACAAATTAATAGTATCAATTAAACCAGTTAATAGTGTTAATTAAACGTTAAATTCACTTGATTAAACGTTTAATTCACTTGATTAAATTTTTAATTAAAACTGATTATATTTTTGATTAATGCTTTAATTGGTGAAAAATTTTGGTGAATTTTTTCTGTGTAGGCTTAGATAAAATGTGGACTGTAGTTGAGATTATTGTCTGACTATAGACTATACAGCTTTCAAAGCTTTAGTCTAGATTACTTTTTAGGTTACAGTAAGACTAGACTATTGTCCACACTAAACTATTATCTGGACTATTGATTAAACGGAGGTATTATAAAGCACGTATTAAACACATTAAGTTATACATAAGCCATTCTTCTTACTCCCAAATCCCATGCACATTTTGTCGTTTGTTGTGTATTGATAACCAAGATGCTTTTACCTAATTTGGAAACTTTTTACAAAAGTCGATTGAATTTCCGTTCATTTGAAATATTAAGTTGTTTTCGTTTTCCCTTAAATAAAAAAAATATTCGAAAAAATTTCAGAACAAATGCTAAAATCAGTAATTTTTAAGGTAATTAGTGTGCTATTTTTTCCCTTAATAGTGAATTCAGATCTGTACAAAAAACATTTTATGACTTTAAGAAAGCAAATTGGTCACGATACGCTTCATTTATCAAAAGAAATTTAACAGTTTCAGATGAACGCGACTACTACAATCATGAGCAAGTCGATTCTATGATAGAAACCCTATAGTAACACAATATCAAACGTTGTTAACTATAGTGTCCCAAAGCCAAAACTCAAACACTTCCAATGTTCATTTAACATTTAATACAAATAAGGAATGTGTATAGAAGAAACTGGAAACGGTTTAGAGACATAGATGATCATTTTCAAATGAAAATGTTTAATTTTCGCATTTCGGAAGGAATTCAAAAATTTTAAAATAATTCTTGGAATAAAAAATTATCTACACTAGACAAAGGTTTAACACCATTCTGGAACATATCAAAAATTCTAAAAAAGAAATCTTCAAACATTCCAATTTTAAAATACAATAATACAAGATACAACACACAGCAAGAGAAGTGCGAAATACTATCTAAAACATTTCGTCTAAATCACACAATTTCTGAAAATCTTAGTGATCAGATAACTATCACAGATGTAAATATCGCTCTTACTAATCTCTTTTCCACCAGGGATGTTAGTCATAGTGATATATGTATATCATAGGGTATTCATTTAATCGGGCTTTTGCTTTAATCGGTTAATCGCTCGATTAATTAACCGAGGTTTTGTTTTAATCGGTTTATAATCGGTTAATTTTGTTTTTGATCGGTTAACCGATTAATAAAGTTTTGTTATAAATTAAGTCATTTCAATAAATAAAAATGAAAAACTTATTTATTATTTGGAATTTATTATCAAAAAAAAAACAAAAAACATAACAAACAAAATAATTCTTGAACTTAAACGAGCACAGAAGTAATTCATAAATATATAATAAATAATAATATATACATATTATATATTTAATAAGAAATAAACTGTGAGATCATTTTATTAATAAATTTTTCAAAACTAAATGAGATCTTATAAAATAATCTTTTAGAAAAATAATTTGGCTTAAATGTTTAGGATTTAAGCGATTCTTTTCTTTAGTTTCGATAAAACTCGACTTGGAAAAAAGATGTTGGAAATCTCGAAAGCAATCCATAATACAGATTATCTAATTTCTCAGTTCGTTTCCTGTATTTCCTGATTTTGTACTGTATTTAAAGAATGTACCCAGCGGGAAATTTGGGTCAATTGGTCCAACAGACTGGTCCTGAGAGTTGTGAAAATTTAACAGGTACAAAGAGAAAGAACTCATGACCAGTGAAAGGAGAACCAAACATGTAACTGGTTTATGAAGAACAAAAAGGTAGACAAAGTAATGAATTAGAGTACAGTTTTCACCGGTGGTGACACATTTTTTGACTACATTTTATTGAAATAAAACTACATTGTTGTAACTGACACTAAACACGTCCATTGAGAAACTGGTCAAATCGTGTCAATTGACACCCTCCAATGACAACCCCATGTAAAAGTGATAGGTCTTATTAATAGAAAGTGTTGAAACTAGAACCGGTCTCTACCACCAAAGACCTACAACAGGACTAATTTGGTGTCAGTTCGCTTCCCTTTGGGTATTGCTAGAAGGAAAAAATATGTTTCTTAACACATACCTTTTGTATATGAGACAAAACAAATAATTAAAAACACAAAAAATATGTTATAATACTACATAAAATTAAAAATTTTGTTACTTCGGTTAATCGGTTAATCGACTGAAATTAACCGGTTTAATCGTTAATCGAAAAAAGCCAATTTTAAATTAACCGATCAGCTAATCGGGTAGTAATTAATCGGTTAACCGATTAACGGTTAACCGAATGAATACCCTAGTATATCAACAGATAAAATATCATCGATTTTGAAGAATCTTTAACCTAGAAAATCACCTGGTACAGATGGAATCACAAACAAATATTTAAAAGCTCTACCTAAAAAAGGAATAAAATATTTAACACAAATTATTAATTATTGTTTAAAGCTACAATACTTTCCCAAAACATGGAAGCACTCAAAAATTGTTCCAATACGGAAGCCAAGTAAACCACCTGACTGCCCTCTTTCTTATAGACCCATAAGTCTTCTGTCATCGTTAAGCAAGATACCTGAGAAAGTAATTAAGGAAAAAATCTTAAATTTTATTGATGCTGAAAGAATATTACCGTCTCAACAGTTTGGGTTCCGAAAGGAACATAATACAGTTCAACCATTAGTTAGAATAAGAAACTTAGTGACAGCAAACTTTAATACTGGGAAATCCACTGGTATGATTTTATTGGACATAAAAGCAGCCTTTAATTCTATGTGGCATAATGGTCTTATTTACAAAATGATAAAATTAAATTTCCCAGTACATATTATAAAAATAATACACAGCTTTCTTTCAGAACGATTTTTTAATGTTTATATTGGATCCAGCTACTCCACTCAAAAAGAAATAACTGCTGGTTGTCCCCAGGGTTCCTGCCTCTCACCAATATTATATAATATTTACACAGCAGATTTTCCAACTCTTGATGGTTGTGTCACCTCTATTTTCGCCGACGACACCGCGTTGCTTAGCTCAGGTGCAATTGCGACAGATGTAGTATGTAATTTAGAAACTGCACTTATCGATGTTCATTCCTATTTTACAAAATGGAAAATTTTAGTAAATCCAGAAAAAACTCAAGCAATGTACTTTTCCCGTAGACGTAAACAATGTTTTCTTCCTCAACAACCTATAACTTTCAACCAGAGACTTATAAACTGGGAGAATAAGGTCAAATATTTAGGGGTCATATTGGATCCTAAACTCAAATTTAAAGACCACATTCCCTATATAATCGACAAAATTCATAAGGTAACAAGATTGCTATATCCATTAATAAACCTAAATTCTAAACTTAATGTTGAAAACAAGAGCCTAATATCAGCTCAGTGTCATACAAAGAAACTACAGATAACGCAAAACAAACTATTAAAGATGATACACAATTTGCCTTGGCACTCGACAACTTCACACTCTAGCAAACGTTGAACTAGTAAATAACAAAATCCAAAGGCTTACATTAAACTTTAATACTAGATGTCTCAATTCGGAATTTGTTCATATCAATGAGCTAGGCTCAACTTAATTTTACCTTTAAACTTTTATTTTAATTTTAAGTGTTCATAAAGGTTTTTTGAAAATTTTTATCTTATATTAGCTGAAACCAAAAGCATTATAATAATTTGTTATTTATGTTTAAGTAGAAAAGGAAATTAGAAATCCTAAACTCTTTATGAAAATTGTTAAGAAATTACATTGAATAACAAAGAAAGAATAAAATAAAGAAAAAACGGATTTTTAATTTGATTTAATGGAAAATTTAGTTCACCGGGTTTTAAATAAATTTTTATTTGTTTTTTGTATCATTATACCTACGTAATATTTGAGTGTACCACTCTTACTAGTCTTTTTTGTTGAAAAAAGTTTTTAATTAAAAAAGCATTCGAATTTAATTTAACAATGACTCTAAGAGCGGGTTTTTTACTAAGAGTTTAAACCAGGATCAATAGTAAGATTTGTTAATCTTATAATAAAACTAATCTAGCCTTAATCCTCTTCGGCGTTTTTGAGTGCAAGATTTAAGCTTTAAGCATTGCCATATGAATTTACAATACTTTTATGTATAAGTATGGCAGTTTAAAACAAATTCCAAAAATTGTCAATTTACTGTTCTTAACGTGAAAAAGAAAAAGAAAAGGCGATAATTTTGTATTGTGTTATACATATAATATTATATATTTATAAATAAATGAAATCGAAAAAGAAGCAAAACAACCAAGCAATATTTTATCTTACGAGATGGAATATTTAATAAAAAAAAAAGCTTTGGCCCTATTGTTATTGCCCTTGGTCTTAAAATATTTGTGTTGTCTACATTTTCACATATTTTTAAGGCTTTTTAGTATTTAAAAAGTTCATTTTATTAATTTTATACAAAAGTTTTATCTTATGTATTTTCATAAGTAATATTTTCTTTTATAATCTGTTCGTACTTTTGAAAGTTCTGTCGCAAGTTTAAACCGCCAACTTTCGGCGTTTAAACTTGGAAACAAAATGAAATAATCGACTACCCAAAAACAAATTTCAAAGATTAGTTCTAATTTAATCGCTGATCTTTATGACAAAAACTGGCTCTAAGTGCGTTTTGACTCATAGTTTAATATTCGTGTCACCTATAAAATTAAAACTCAGATTTAAATCGTCTTCTTCTTTATCTGATGTTACTTTTAATGCTGGACGTTTTCGCCTTGGGAATGGAGATCAATTGATTTATATCTGGATAAATAACATAGCCATTTTTTCCGCTGTGCACTTTGGTCATTCAGATATAGCAATCAGTTATATGATCAACTGGATCTTTCCTTCAACTAACTCACCCAATGACAAATGTTCCTCTATGCCCTTACCAAATTTAGTAAATTTAACAAAACATGTAGAATAAAATACGTTTCGAGTCCATGGCTTATTGACAAAAGGTTATTTATTATTTAGATTACAAAAGGATTTTGGTCAACTTTCTTCGAATACTTTTTTTAAAATGTAGACAGACCACACACAAACTATAGTTTAGTAAGAGTAATCAAATGTATATTTACATATTTTAATATTCAATCTAATTTAGAAATTTCAAAAGTTATTTAAACAAAAAAGCAGGACAATGGCTGACTTCATAAACTAGGAAAAGCATAGACTTTAAAAACAACTTTTCTAAAAGCAATGCCTTGAATTCATTATTGAATGGTTACCGTCTTCACTGCACAACGGTTGAAAAATTTGTGCATAGTTTTTATTTGTGATGCATTGTCAACGCATTCGTTTTCAGTGATGCTTTGCAACATTGCATTTATGAAGTCATCCGGTATCTTGAAATAGACAAAAAAGTGAAAGCATACGACCTAAAATCGCAATAAGGTACATTAATATAATAGTAGCATTGATAAAAAAAAATTGTTTATAAAAATTCAAATTCGGATGTTTTCACTAAATGTGTTGTTATTTCTTAATTTTTTGGAACAAAATATTATTCAAGATACACGTTAAGAAAAATTTTTTTACTGAGGATAAAATGGTGAATTATGAAAAACATAAAAAAAATCACAATTTTTTCACCTGTAGCTCAGTAAATCTATATCCGATCGACTCAGTATAAATATCGCCTGCAAGAATAAAGACATATCAATGCAAAAGTTTAAGTCTTGTACAACTCAATTGAACAGTTCTCGAGGTTTTTCGAATTACATAAAACAACTGTGGCATAGTGTAATTTCAGACTAAAAATTTCGCTTTCCATTTTTGCCAAAATTTATTTAATTTTAAAGAAATATTTGCTGAGTTATGCCTAGTAAATCACTGATGGTTTAAACGCTGGTTTAGTTGAACTAAACTTGAATTTATATGTAGTTTAAACTCATCAACCATAAATCAGTGTCCCATGTATTATATGTTGTTAAAAAAATAACATGTGGCAGCACTACGACAAATGTTGGCAAATTCATATGATTTGTACTGGTAGTTTAAACGCCCAATTTCATGCGTTTAAAGATGGTTTATATGTTTAATGATTTATAGATTTGTTGGTTTAAACACATTTTAAACCAAAAAGAGGGTTTAACTTGCTCTGATTTTTTAGCCCTTAGTCTTTCAATGCTAAGTTTGAGGGTTCGATACCCGTCATAGAAGGTCTCAATTACTATTGCTCGCTTATTTAAGTAAGAATATTATTTATAACTCTTAATAAATTAATAAGTTCTTATATCTAATCCCAGCTAGCCATTAGGCTTGTCTGCAGGACTTTGACATGTTAACAATTTATTTAGGTGCTTATGGAGATGACAACTTCCAATCTCCACTGACCTTCAGGGTGTAGGAGTATGAAAATACTTTGTTATATTATCCAAAAATTAAAGTTTAAATTTTTATGTAATAAGTTTTTTTAATCATTATAGTTTTCAATAATTTTCTTTAAGATTTTGATTCTATATAAAATAAATTTTCAACCATTGAATTTGCTATTAATTTAAATTTTAAATAAATTATATTACCATTGAATTTTGTTAATTGAAATATCAAAAGATTTTTATTTTACCTTAAAATATACGAATATAAATTCATCTATACAGGGAATAACATTTTCTTTGCCAATATTTATATTTAATTCTCACTAGAGTTTTTCTTTTCCCGGTAAAGCGGGATTTATTTTTCAATTTCCGGGGATCCCGGGAATTCCCGCTCAACGCAAATCGATGTTAAATATTTATTTGAACAAGCAACATTTCCGGAGATCAATTAATTAAGTTTATAAATGCATTATTTTTTTTCTGTGGCAAAAAGGAAAAAGTACTTAATATCATCTTTAAATCTTCATGTTCAAAAGTACGTATGGCCAAAATTTCAACTATTTTGTAGGATTTTTGAGGAAGTTATAGCAAAATTTGGAATTATAAAAACTTTCGATATGTGACATTAGGAGCGTTTGGGAATAAAAACTAAAAAAATAACCGCAGAGAACGGAGTAAATTTCCAAAAGCCACCTTTAAAGTTTTCAATTGTTCTCCTATAAAACTAAACAAAACTTGTAATTCTTTTTTTCAAAAAAAATTATTTTCTTCGAATCGAATAAGCATTTTCTTTACTAATAACTTTTGTCATAAATTCTTACAATATCAAATCCGAAAAATCTTTTATGCAGATGCTCTGCATATAAAATCATAAAATTTTTTGAAGCAAGAGGGTACAACATATTTTCGTTTTTATAAAATAAATCTTGGTCTTTATACAAATTATATATTCTGTACATTTTTACTCTTTTTCTTTCGAAATTTCAGAGCACTAAACATTGTCCTACTTATCGGATATGAATTGACATCTCTTTGGCGTTTGGCAAAAATGTCTTAAGTTAGAAACTGTAGTTTTTCGTTATGTTAAATTGAAAACTATTTATGCGGTCATAGACTTTTTTCCTAAGAGGTGATGATAACGATTAGAAGCAGTTGTGCTTGACTAAAGTGAGAAAAAAAAATTGGACTAAAGCCAATCAGAGACTCAAAATGCGTTTTTTGAGTACCTTTTGCCTAACCTCTAAGATCTATTTCATGACACAACTTATTTACAATTATACATATCAGCAGTAAAGATGCCATAAATAAATAAAAAAAATATCCCGGGAATTCCCGTATGAAAAACACTAATTCTTACCCTCTCTTAAAGCCGTGTGTCCACTAGCAAGTTACTTGCGGAAGAACTTCTGCAAGTTTTTCCCGGAGTGTTTTCACTTAAAGCAAAACTTGCGGAAGTTTACTTCCAGAAGTAGTTTTTAGAACTTTTTACGACGAACTTGCGCAAGAAATTGCAGGAGTGTTTACACATAATAATGTGAAAACAACTTCCAGTAGTTTGTTTTTTAAATATGACAGTGTGAAAATGTCTTGTGGCCAAATAAGATTGGCAGCTGCTATTACAGCATATATAATTAAAAAGAAAAAGTAAGTTAAAAAAAAAGAAGTGTTTGGGTGAGAAATTGGGTGCTCCGGCGAGTAGATTTGAGTTTCGAAAATACGTTACTTGAAGAATTACGGGCCGAAGATTCCATGTAGCTGAAAAATTTCATGAGAATGCCTAATGATGATTTTGAATATATTTTGTCTTTAATTAAAACAAGTATTCAAAAACAGGATACTAAAATGAGATTGGCTATACCTCCCAGAGACCGGCTTTTAGTTACTCTACGATTTTTGGTTTTTATAGTCTTTTGATGACGTGTCCCACATTTCAGGGTAATTTTCTTGATTTTCAATTAAAACAAGTATTTTTTCAGTACTCCAAATGAATTTACTCCAATCCATTTTCATAAACTTCTGTAAGTTTTCAAAACACTTGTAGTGGCGGGAAGTCGTGCAAGTTACTTCCAGCAAATAACAAACAGGTGTTTAAACATAACTTCTGAAAGTAACTTTTAAAAGCTTGCAACTTCTGGAAGTCGACTTCTACCACGTGTTTACACGACAAAAACTTCTGGAAGTTACTTGTGCAAGTAACTTCCGGAAGAAAACTTGCTAGTGGACACACGGCTTTATACTACCGACTGCTAGAACCGTTATTTTTTAGCTTAAGTTTTTACAACAATTTAATTGTAAAAACTTAAAGTATACAAATTTCTTACGCCACTAACAGTATATTACAAAATCTCCATATTTTTTCACAAAAAATTAATAATTTGCCTAATGAGGCAACTTAAACATAATCTATTCTATTAATAAAAAAAATTATTTTCTATTTTTTATAACATTAAAAAAACAACAAATAAAAAAACAGTAAAGCAAAAGAAAATAATCCAACACTTTATTCAATTTAATTATATTTATCGTAAATGTGTGTGTGTTGGTGTTGCTGAGTCCATCTAATCTGTCATATTTTGTAAAATGATGAATATTTCAAAGCTGAATTGTGTCCTTTATAAATATATACATTTCTATAAATGGGCATTTACTATCTGTTTAAGTGTGCTTATTATAAACCATATTTTCTGTTCTTATTTTTTCTCTTTTTGCGTATTTTCTTCTTTTTATTTTTTGTTGCAGCAGTTTTCCTTTTAGTGGTAGAAGCAATATTAAAAAAAGAGGGATCTAAAATTACGACAGCTTTTTTTTTTCTTTTTAAAGATAAATTTTCATTATGATTTCTTAATTTTATCATCTTTTAGGCATGAAATTACTAGTAATTTTATATAAATTTTGCGGCTATTAAAATTATTATTGTTTGTTTGTGTAAGTGAGTGCAAGAGAAATTTAAATTGATTAGTAAAGAAAGTAGGATCTTTTTTTACATATAATATTTTTAAGTCTTTGGATACCATGGATGGGGGTAGAGCACTAATTTTGCAGTTTCAACTCACACTTAGTCCTCCTCCATATTATGAAACATTTGCTGCGAAACATTTAAATTTTGATTTTAAAAGGGGAAAAAACGAAAGAAAAAGTGCACGTTGTTTTGTGTACAATCAGTTTTTTTTGTGAGTTTGTTATTGAAAGGAAGAAGAAGAAAGAGAGAAGGCACACACAATACTTAAGTGCTGCAGAACAAAGGTGTCATTCTTTAGACACAGTTTCAAAAGAGAATCAAAGAATGTGTGTGCAGCAAATGTTCTATAATATGGACGAGGACTCAGTGATAGAGCAAAATTATTGCAATAATTTTTTTGATGTTGAGTAGATAATGATTTGAAAATTAGCAGCCTCACAAAACATGAGTGATAGTGACAGTAAAAAATATTACAGTCAAAAGGAAAAACTACTTTGTTTTAAAAAAAACAATCATTAGTTAATTGCAACTTTTTTGTTCTTCACTCATTTGTGTGCAAATAAAAATTTTCCACTCAATTTAAAACAAAAATCTTGCAAACTTCTTTATTTGCAGTTTTATTTAGTGATACACAGAAAAAAATAAAAATTGATTTCGATTAAAAAATTTGTGATATATATTAAAAAATTAACTAAATTTGCACTAGTAAACAAATTAATAGTATCAATTAAATATTCTTTTGTTTATACTAACAACATTTTCTGCAGTAATGTTGTTTATATAAGTAAACGTTTAACTCATCTGATTAAATTTTCAATTAAAGATTTTGTTTTTGATTATTGGTTTAATTGAAAAAAATGGCTAGAATTTTTTCTGCGTTGTGCTGCTGACTATGTTAGATACGAACTGGAAGATTTGAAAGAAATTTTAAACTTTTAAGTAGAATATTCAAAAAACTCTCAAAAAACAAACTTATACAATCAGATTGAAATGAGAGAAAATGAGATGCTGGAGAAAAAAAACTTTGGATTAGTTTATATAACATTTATCCCAGCTTTGTGAAGGTTTTAGAGTTCTGACTAAAGATGTATTTTAGTTAAGTATTGGATTGTATGCTTATGTTTTGAGGCCAAATACTAAGAAGTCCAATTCTGGACTTAAGAAACTTTAGTTTCTTACTTATAGTAATAAAGGTTTATATCTTGTTTATTTACTTTTGTGTATAACTTAGAAGAATAATAATTAGTATTGTGGTTATTTTGTTGAACTATTTATGGTTTTTAATCCAAATTTTTAATATTTTTAATTAGGCTTAAGTTCATTAAATTTAATTTTTCATTAAATTATTTTTATGAAGAAAGGTGTTTTACAACATGAAAATCAATTAAAATTGTTATTGATAATCTTTCATTTTTTTGACCGTGGCTGGGATTCGAACCGCAGCCGGCAGGTTACCATGACATGTTTCGATCGCAACCACTCGATCTTCTCAAATGGATTTGCCGTTTTACACTCGCAGCCATCGAAGGCTGCTGACGTCAATAGTCAAACATCAATCCTTAAACCAAATTGTATTTTAACCTTTGGTAGATCGAAGTTTGCTTTTTTGAATGATTATCTATTTTAATTGATTTTACATGTTCTTCCTTACTTCTGTTTTTTCGTACTTTTGTCAAGAATTTTTCTTGAAGTCCAAAGTACATTTTTTTTTTTTTTGTTTTTTTTTTTTTTTTCATTTTTGTCTTTCTTTTTCTTGTTGACCTTTTTCAGCACAACTTGAAGGACAAAATGAACACATAGAGCTCGTGCCTTAGCTTTTAACAATAATTAGTATTGTGGTTATTTTGTTGAACTATTTATGGTTTTTAATCCAAATTTTTAATATTTTTAATTAGGCTTAAGTTCATTAAATTTAATTTTTCATTAAATTATTTTTATGAAGAAAGGTGTTTTACAACATGAAAATCAATTAAAATTGTTATTGATAATCTTTCATTTTTTTGACCGTGGCTGGGATTCGAACCGCAGCCGGCAGGTTACCATGACATGTTTCGATCGCAACCACTCGATCTTCTCAAATGGATTTGCAGTTTTACACTCGCAGCCATCGAAGGCTGCTGACGTCAATAGTCAAACATCAATCCTTAAACTTA
This sequence comes from Pollenia griseotomentosa, assembly GCA_963931875.1. Classification (NCBI taxonomy): domain Eukaryota; kingdom Metazoa; phylum Arthropoda; class Insecta; order Diptera; family Polleniidae; genus Pollenia; species Pollenia griseotomentosa. Next base: position 81,124,654 of record OZ007563.1, read on the forward strand.
GAAGAATATTCAAAAAGAAAAATATCAATTAAAAAGTTATGAAGATATGAAAACTCTAAATAAATGCCTTGAAATTAAAACGTTTAATAGCGTATAACTCGCAAGCTCGTATTGGTATTATTCTAAAAATCTTCCAGTTTTTTAGTAAAAACCATTTCAGCCTCTATCGAAATTATTAGTGTTGGTAAATGTTAGCCCCCAAGAGTTTTGCAATAAATAAAATTCGCTCTAATAGCTTTGCTGCTCATAGTTTAAAATCATAAACGAAAAAAGTAAATGTTTTTTACGTTTCAATAAAGTTCCGCTTTTAACAGCCAGCTTGTACCAAAGTTCTGAATATAAATAGTTCGAAACAAATCGAATTCAGATAAGGCAAAGTTTGGGCTATCTACAGGGCGATAAAGTGCTCTACATTTGAAATAGTTTCATACTGTTTAAGTGAAACAAGGGCAAGCATTGTCATAGGGAAAAAAATTCAGTTTATTTTCGACGATCGTAATATTATTTCATAGTATTTCGCTTTAATTTTAATTCATTTGAATTGGAACCAATTTAAATAATTTGAATCTCTTTTTCATTAACATTTAAAATGCTTTAAAAAAAAATCGTGTTTCATAACGTTAAAGCCAATTAAGACTAGACGTCACACAGTGGGAAATTTTAGAAAAAAGTGGAAATAATTCTATATTTTGTAAATGGTTAGTCCTATTGGAATAAACTTTAAGGTGGCAACTTAATCGTTTATTTAAAAACCAGTCAAGCAACAAAAAATCCAAAATTGAGTTATTATACGAGTACTGTGGTGCCTCTGAAACACTTTGCAGTAGCAATAATTTTATTCAGCTAAAAATCAATATCATTTGACATGAAAAAATATTTATTAGTTTATTTCGTTAGTAAGAATTAGAATTTTGACTTAAAATTAAATTAAATACATTTTTTATACCATCCACCACAATAAGTTGTGAAGAGGGTAAACTAAGTTTGTCATTCCATGTGAAACTCTTTTATTATTCATCTCAGACCCCATAAGTATATATATTCTACCTCCTTGACTAATTTTAAGTCGATTTAGCCATGTCCGTCTGTAGGATCAGAGCTTTGAATCAAAATGTGGAATCACCACTTTAAAAAATTGATAATTTTGTTACAAAAACTAACATAAATGGTATATAAAAAGGCACGGAATGATATGAGATTTTGCAAATGTTCGTTTTGTTCGATTGTAAATCACAGTGTAAAATTTCATGAAGATCAGTCCATAATTTACCCTAGGCCTCATATAAACCCTACACCCGGAAAACAGTTCAATACGCCTAAACTGTCAACTAAAGGCTGTATACTGTCACCACTTTTATTTATTTTGATCCTAGACGAAGTTATGAGAAGTACTCTCCAGGGTAGGAAAGGAATCCAATGGAACCCATTTACACATCTCGAAGACATCGAATATGCTGATGATATATGTCTGATGAGTCAAAAACTTAGCAGTCTTCAGGAGAACCTAACGGAACTTAACGAAAACGCTAAAATTGCAGGACTGGAGATAAACATTAAGAAGACGAAATTTATGTCTGGTGGTTACAGTGCATTACATCAACCAACATTAATAATTGGTAATGAGGAACTCGAAAATGTTCAAATTTTCAACTACCTTGGCAGTACTGTTGGTAGTAGGAGTGGAGCTAAAGAATATGTCACGAACCGGATAAACAAAGCCAAGTCTACGTTTGGCATGTTAAATAACATTTGGCGATCTAGTCAAATTTCAAAAAATTCAAATTCACAAACAAATGTCTCAGGAATATCCTGGGTATATGGTGGCCAAATCGTATAAGTAACTCAGACTTGTGGTTACACACAAATCAAAAACCAGTTCCAAATGAAATAAAACAAAGAAAGTGGCGGTGGATTGGCCATATACTTCGAAGGCCTGCAGAAAACATAGCTCGACAAGCACTAACTTGGAACCCTCAAGGAAGTCGACGCTCTGGCGCACCATCAAAAACCTGGAGATGAACTATTTATGAAGAGTTGAGTACTGCAAATTACAGTTGGAATGACATATGCCGTGAAGCTAATTATAGAGATAGATACAGAGAAGTTGTTGAGGCCCTATGCTCCAACGGGAGAGAAGGATGACAGAAGAAGAAGAAACTGTAGTTAATAATGGTATCAGAATAAAATTGAATACTTCACAGTTTTATAGGGCTAGAAAAAGCACTAAAAAGTTTCGGGATGATGGGTCCATAATATACTATACTATAACACTCTAACTTGTTTTTTCTTTTTTATAAAAGAATGTAATTTTACCAGGAAATTGCTGACCCCGTTTCATTGAATTGGAAGAATGTCTACATCGGAAGAAGACTTTCCATCAGTGTCATCAAACGCTCCTCACATGGAAATTTGTGTCGATATTCTTTCCTCGGACATTAAAAATCCATGCTGGGGCGATCAGGTGTATGCTTATCTAGGATGCGACAAACATTTGAAATAACAGGGCTCTTTGGGGTCTAATGATTTCAAGGAGTCTCCTGGTAAAAAAGGTAGGAATCAAAGGTTTCCCACCACTTTGCCAAAATATAAGAAGGACGTTGTTTCTAGACAACGGTAGATGACAGCCTCATTGTCCTAGGACCTGCTATAGCCAGGGACCCGAAATAACTGTTATTATTTTTTTAATATCCAATAGGTTATGGAAAAAATAACTGAAAAAAAATTGGTCCTGTAATAATAATTATAAATTACCCAGAAAATTATAGTTCTGCCATAAGCATTATGAAAGATTATTATTTTTTTTTGGTCTTTGATAACCGTCATGAAAGATTATTATTTTTTCTGGCCTTTGATAACCGTTATGAAAGATTATTAATTTTTTTGGTCTTTGGTAACCATTATGAAAGATTTTTATTCTTATTGGTCTTCTATAACCATTATAAAAGATTTTTATTTTTTCTGTCTTCTATAACCACGCTACGCTACAGATATTTTTATAAAATTTCGCACACTGACTTATATTTGCACAAGGACAAAGTTTTTTTTAATGATTTTGGTAAGGATCCGCAAATTGTTTGATATCTTTCTCATATTTGGTAAATAGAAACCAATTATGCCACACAATCATGGTGCTGAGTTTAAATAAAATCGCTCCAGTTTTAGGCATATTTTTTTTTTTAATACAAGAAATTTTGCACTAAAATTGTATTTATATACCTGTACAATCTACATTGTACACTCATGGGAAAATATTGTTTTTTTGTATTTTATATTTGAATTTTCTATTGAAAACTTGTATTTATATTTTGTATTTGAATTAATTAATTATTTGGGTAAACAATTTGAAATTGTATTGTAACGGTCATTTGAGTCATTTCTCATAAGTCATTGTGAATTAAATAAAATTATGAATTGAAGTGATTGAAATGACCACTGTGGTGGAAAGTTATGTGCGCTCTTTAGTACTCTCCAAGACCAGACTGTCAAGCCTGGCTTTGGAGATTAAGAAACAAGATGGGCGAATTGTAAGCAGCGTAAAAAGAAAAATGTCACTTGGCATTTAACTTTCAACTACATAAGTTCTTATTATTCTTTAAAATTTGCTTAAAACTTAAACTTTTCTTAAAATTTAAAATTTTCTTAAACCTTCTAATTTTCTTAAAACTTAAAACTAAAAAATTGAAATTTACTGATTTAAAAATTGAATTTGCTGTATTATTGATTTCAATCACAAATAATCAACCCCCAAATAAAACCCATTGTTATAAAATCCTAAGAAACGTGAGTTAGTGTTTCCATCCCACAAAAGGCAACAATCCCTCCAAGGTAAGAATAGTTCGTTTCATTACCCAATACCCCAATACTTACCCGTGTCATATCTTTCATTTCGCTACACCTGCAACTACTTTAACCTACTCCATTGAGTATATAAAGATTCGTTACATTTACAGATTTCTCCTTCTCTTACCCCCTAAGAGAGGAAAATCTGTAAATTATTTAATAATTTAGGCTAACCAGGAGTCCAATTTATTCAATACCATTGAGTAGTCAGTGCTGTTGGTGTAGTAGCTAAGATGTGGAGTCTGAAACCGATAGGACTCGGATTCGATTCCTGGCTCGAGCGACCAAAAAAAAACCTTTTTCAAAAAGAAATAATTATTTCTTAACATCCTCAACTATCGGTTGGCTTAAGCGAACTAATGAAAGTAATTTCTGTTCTAAAGCACTTCAAATCTTGCCGTTTGGATTCAGCATTGAACTGTAGGTCTCGTCATGTATTCTAAGAATATGTAACACACCTAATTACGCATGAGTGGAAGCGCAGTGGTATCGCTACGGACATTCAGCGTCTATGTGAGCTGGCTAATAAGGTCGGCTGCCACCTCTACCTAACCGAAAATACCATTAAGTAGGCTTGTTCGACTATTTTGAACCCAAGTCGACTTCGGAACCATACAAATTTCGGACCCAAATAGGTGTATAATATTATGTGGTCGGTCTTGACCGACTATAACTTTCTTACTTATTATTATTATTATAGTTTTTTTTTTCTTACATAGTCATTATAAGTAACCAAATTAACCAATTGAAACGTAACAAACTGTATGAAACTATAGCTTTGAAAATGAAAAAGTGGAACATTTAGAGATATATCTACATATGTATTTCTTTAAAAATTTAATTTTACAAACATTAATGAACGCCATGTTCGCTCAGATAAATTGCAGCGTAAGTCACTGAGTATAATTTTCAGAGCAGAAAAAAAAGTTCATCCTTGTGCAAATATAAGTCAGTGTGCGAAATTTTATAAAAATATCTTAAGATTTGCGAACTGTAGCGTGGTTACGGAAGACCAAAAAAATTAAAATCTTTTATAATGGTTATTGAAGACCAAAAAAAATAAAAGTCTTTTGTAATGGTTACGGAAGACCAAAAAAAATTAAAATCTTTTGTAATGGTTATGGAAGCCCAAAAAAAACAAAAACAAACTATAACGGTTATCAAAGACCAAAAAAATATTGGTTATTTGTAACAATTATTCAGAGAGCAGGTTTTAAAAATTCGTGATTAATTATTATTTCAGGATTTTTTCAAATATTGGTTATAACTGTTATGTCCCTGGCTATAGCTGACCAATTATCTAGTTAGCTGGAACAACAACCGATTATTGAAATTGATACAAGGCAAAATAAAAAAAAAGGCTGATCGATACTCCAAGAACAAGGAAAGTGAAATCGTATATGTGAAGTCACGAAAACAACTGCAACAAATCATGTAAGATGGAGACGGGTTGTGGAAGCGATGTGCTCCCATAGGAGGTAATGGAGAAAAAAGATTTACCTTTTAAAAACGCGTTGATTTATTTTATTATTTATAAAGCTCTACAGTTGCGTGCAACTTAAAAGTTAACACAATGAGACATTCACTTTAACAACTGCTGTTTTATAACACTTTATTAGTTTCACACAACTAACACAGTTAACAATTTTCTAAGCGTGATGCGACCTAAACTTGAAAATGTCGCATATAACAGTCACCACTCCATGCTAATTTGAGATTTCTAGCAACTTCATGAACCTGCGCCTAAACTTCCACTATACTTTTTAAATTAAGTGTCTAGTTTTTAACCCCTAAGCGAATATCTGCTATAAAATTCTCTCTAAATTTATCTGAACACTAAAATTACGCACATTGTTATACATGCTAATAAAATGATACCCTAACTTATATCGACAACTAGAAATATTACAACTCTAATATTAATATATTTAGAGATAAATTTTAACAACTTGGTGGCTGCCACTATTAATTAGCTATTTATCAATAACTACAAGTAATAAATATCCTAAGAAATTCACATCTTGATCAAATTCAATCAATTAGTAAAACAATATTCAAACTAAAATGTAAGTTAAATTCTTAATAATTAATAACAAAACTTTGCTGGCTAAACTTAAGCCCATATGCATAATTAAGCTGATTAAAATTGAACAATTCGAAAAGGAAGCTAATGCGATTAAATTTGAAGCTATTGAATATTGATGTTAAAACATATAATTACGTACATAAATAAATGAATTGAGTTAAGCTTTGTTCACAATCAGAGCAACTATTTCGTTTATTCTTCTATCTTATTTCTTCCAAAAGTATTTCATATATTTTCCTTTCATTTTAAAAACAAAAATGTAACTAAAATTTTTTTAAAAAATTGAGTCAACTAGAACTTCAGCAACAATTTGTATGAAATTGTTTCTGACGTTTAAAATAATTTTATTTAGTTTTAAATAAAAATTTTAACATAATGTTGTAAAAAATAATTGTAAATTCATAATATTGTTGTGGCTAAAATTTGCAACCAGTTTCGTAATGCAAAATGTGTGTGGTTGCAAAAGAAATTGTTGCTCTATTATGAACACCAAGTGAAAATGTTTTTTTGATTGTGAACGAAGCTTTAAGGGTTATTTTTTTGAAATTTCTATAATTGTAAAAATTACAATGAATTTTAAATTTCAATTATTAACTTACTAACGCTTAATTTATGAAAATTTGCATTAAAACAACAAAAAATTTGTTAAAGAACATTTAGTAATATTTCATTGAAAAATGCAAGCCCTAGATAAATAAAGTTTTGAAAAAAATGCTCGTTTCATTTCATTTATTTATATATTAACTGCATTTGGAAAAAAGTTTTTCTGCATGTTTAAAAGAAATTTTTTTTTTTTTTTTTTGAATTTTAAGAAATGCTTTAAGTTTTGTAAAATAATTGTAATACTCACAGTTTTATAAAAGTTCTTATATAATTAAATCATTTTTATTTTAATTTTAATTACCATGGTTAATTAAACCCGCAAATTGTACAATTTACCACTAATGAACATAAATTTTCTTTCGTCTGCTTTGTTTTACTTCTTTAGCATTTTTCTTAAAGCATTTTTTTCATTTCCTTTTATGTTTTCTAATTGGTTCAACAGTTGCCAAAGTCAAAATATTTATACCCTACACCCTACTTAGGTGGCGAGGGTATTATGGGTTTGTGCTTAAAGCCCCCTTTATGTGCATTGATCTCACAAAGTTCGTCCAGCTGGCTGCTTTTTTGTCCATGTAAACATTGTGCACAGAGTACATGCCGCAGGTAAATATCCCTCTTACGGTTAACAACTCAACTCTAGTTCAGTTGAAAATTTCCAGTTTTTTTTATTATGGTTTACAACCTTATTATAGTGCGGTTAACAGATGATGGGTACACGCATAGAAAAAACATGTTTAAATATGCTCACCACCAACAAAACTATATTTAAAGAAAATTTAATTTAACCATATTATTGTCACCGACAACCATATTAAGGTTAAAAGAGTCCTCGATCAGGAAGCCACAACCATTTTATAGGTGCCTCTAAACATGTTATGGTTAAATATGACAATAATTTATTTGAAAATTAACAATATTGTTTTCCTCTTTTCCAAGAGCAACATGCTATGGCTGAAAGCCTATTATGCTTTTATAAGTGTGAAACATATTCTAGTTTTTATTAACCATAACATGTTCGGAGGCAATCATAATATGGTTGTGGTTTCTTGATGGAGAACTGTTTTAACCATTATATCGTTGTCGTTGACAATAATATGGTTAAATTAAACATGATATGTAAAAAATATTCTTTAAAAATATTTTTGTTGGAGGCGACCATATTTGAATATGTTTTTTCTCTTATGGCGATTTCTTTTCTGAGAAAAATGTTGCATTAATGTTACATGTTCTACATTTTGTGTTCGTTTGTACAAAAAATACAACTGTGGGAAAAATTTTCAAGTTCTTTTGTGAAAACATGCAAAACATGTTACATGTTTTACCCTTACTTTTACTTAAGGGTTCATACTGCCCTGTTTTACAACTTTGGTACTTACTACTTTGTTTGTACAACCAATATTTTATTTTGTTTGTCATAATATTTTAAAAGTTTTGTCAAAAGAATTCTACATCTAAATATTCTTTGACGGCATAATTCTATGTATTTATTATCGTTTTAAATTTGTTCAAGCAATAAGTAATGTCAATGTCTGTTTCCAAACCGTAAAGTAAGTATGCAGCAAATAGTCGAATAGTTTTAAAAATCGCTAATGAACTACATTAATAATAAAAGTGTAATAGTTGTAAATAAAGGCAGCTAATTCTGTTCGATTGAAGTTGTACAACATGTAACACTTCGAGTGATTATAGGTAACATGAAAAAGTGTTACATGCATATACTGTAGCATTTTTTTCTCAGAATAGAAATCGCCATTAGTTTGTATACATTTACATATACTGTATGCATATATTGTCACTTATGCTCCATTGAATTTTGCTATTTAAATTCAACCTAATCGGTCTAATTTTACCCATAAATATAGATTTTTATAAATCGATGGTCAAGATCCATAGTTTCCAAATTAGAAACAAACATCTCGATTATCAAAGCACAACCTCTCATTATTACATTATTATTACAAGCATCTTGGTTATCAATACACAACATCTGCAAAAATGTGAGTGGGATTGGTGAAGTAGACGTGGCACTTTCCATAGAGATTTTACAGATTTTTGTATATCGGTAAGAGCCAAAGTTTAAAATTAAGTAACAAGCATTTTGATTATTAATAGACAATATTCGAGAAAATGTGGGCGGGAGTGGATACGCGGGCGAGGCACAAAATAGACTAACTTATATCTAAAGAACAGTAAGAGAAATTTGGTACACATAGCTGGGTTATAGCTACTCGCCCTCTCAAAAAAAGACATTATATATTTCTGCATGTCTTGAGAATGGCTAGGGATAAAGTCCCAATTTAGGAACAAGCATCATTGTTATCAATACATAACATTAGACAAAATGTGGGCGGGATTGAAAAAGTTGGTCTCAAAATAGATTTATTAATATCTAAAGACCGGCACGATGGTGAAGGGAAAAAACATTTGGCATAGCCATATATAAAGCACTTGTTGTAATTTAAACTCAAATAAGTTGAGTTGTAAGCCGTAAAAGAGGCTTAAAAGATGATTTAACTAAAGTTGGTAAATTCATTTCACGTAGCCCCCATACAAGCCTAGCTTAGGAGTATAGTTTTTGTGACAATAAATCCTTAGGTTAGTATTTGAACTAAATTTGGCACAAAGATGTGTTAATCGCCCTACCAAATTTTAGTGGAATTGCTCCATATTTGATTTTATAAATTAAGATCCCGAAAATACCTTTTGATGCTAAATCTTTTTTATTATGGTGGTTGCAATTGAAACATATAAGGGTAACCTGTCCGTGAACATGGGCTCGATTCCCGCGGAAAACAAAAATTAAAAATTATCAATAAATTTTTATTCATTTCATGTTGTCAAAATCCCTTCCTCATAAAAATAATTTAATGAAAATTAATTTTGATGAATTTTAGCCTGATTAAAATATCAAAATTTAGGTTAAAACCCATAAACAGTTCAATAAAATAACTAAAATACTAATTTTTGTTGGTATCAATAGTTAACAAAACTCAAACAAAAAGTTCTTAAATAGCTTCTATCTCAACTTTGTATAGTCGGTTCAGAATTACCCATAAGTTCCACATAAGCCCTATCCCTAAAATCGCTGTTAGACGAAAAATATTTCAAACGAATGTTAATTTATTGCAAAATAGTCATATCTCAAAAATATCAAACTAAGCAAAATGCGATTAAAGTTTTCAAAATGTACCTTTATACTCAGATTTAATTAAATTTATTTTACTATAACTTCGGTTCAGTTTTTGCTGATTTTTGTTTTACATATAAAAAAGGTATGGAGGACCACTTTTGCTTAAATAACCTGAAATTTTTGATTTTTTGGGATATGACTATGTTGTAATAAAGGAGTGACATGTATCTAGATAATATTAAGCAAAAAATATCTCTTGTATGAATCTTAACCTAATAAAAAAATGTTTTTTCTGGTAGGTAAATGATTGCCCATGGGTCTCCAAATTTCTCAAAACTACTTTGCTGTAGGATATCTCATGGTCGGGCCTGACCTGCTACACTTTCTTGCTTGTTTAGCTTCTCATTTCCTTTTAATTTTTCCTTTATAAAGGTGTCATAATATTCATAACTTTTATTATTAATAAAATCTAAAAGAATTTGTTCAATTATGTGTATGAGAATTTTGACATAAAAACTGAGAAAAAAAACTGTTACAAAAGTTAAGTTAAAAGTTGTTTGAAGTGAGTGTACGAGTATTTAAAAAAAAGTAAAATCTTAAAATAAAACTTATAAAAAGAAAAAATTATAGTAGAGCAGAAAAAAATAAACATGAACTTACACATACATACGTATTTATATCGCACATACAACCGTTAACTCCAGCGAACATTTGTTAAATAATTTAAAAGATGTTACTAAACTAAGACTTTTTTGAGTTACTTTGAGGATGCTTAAGGCGACCGTACACGACATGTTTTTGTCATCTGACATGTCAAATTTTCCACTGCAAAACACATACATGTCGTGTGTTACCTTTTTAACTTTGCTTCTGTAAAAGTCAGACGCAAAGTCATCTGACAAAATTTCAATTAGAGCGTGCTCTATTTTCTTCTGACAAACCATCTGACATCAGAAAGCTATGCCGGCAAGAAACCGGCAGCGGCGTCCACTATTGACGGAATCATTAGCCGGCTGAAGTTAATTTTTAACAATACCGAGATATGTTTGATCATCTTACCATTGAATAGAATTTATGTGAATATATATATAAAAACCGTTTTATTATAAAATCCTAAATTGGTATCTTTGAATTAAAAGAAAAAAATGTTAAGATGGCTGAACTATTTTACGGCGCAAATAAAACTTTTCATGGCGGCAGCAAGTTATTTTGAAACCGAGCACTACTTTGGTTTCTGCAATAACAATGCGAAAAAAACAGAGACAATGTCAGAAGCAAATTACATGTACGTTTGTGACCGAATATTATAAAGCTTATGTAAAACAGCGATTTTGACAGACATGCACAATTACATGTGACTTGAAAATTTGACATGTCAGATGACAAAAACATGTCGTCTATATGCGCCTTTAAGCACTTGAATGATTAAAAATCACTTGAAAATAATTCGATAGAAACTGACTTCAAAATGACTTGCAAGTGATTTGAACAAGGTAGCGAAAAAGCAGGTAACAAACAACTCTTGGATATCAAAAAATAAGCTTTTATAAAATTATTTTAATCGCGCGCATAAATTACAAAATACGACACTGATATACAAATAAAAAATTCGTCTCAAAACTAATAAGCGAAATAATTACAGAACAAATTGTTTATGAAAATTTTAATGAATAAACGTTTGTTAAATGTAGGCCCTAATTGTGTAAAACGCAACACCAAAAATTACATTGAAAGCAAAAACAAAGTCAAAAATATTTTGTAATTTTGATGTTGCTTTCTACAGACATGTGTTTTCAGTTTTTAAATTTAAATATGAATTTCTGTTGAAAGCAACAGCAAAATAATGACTTTGTTGGTTCTTTCAATTTAATGTTTGGCGTTGCTTTGGGCTTTACACAATTAGGGCCTTAATAATCCTTTGTGAATACGGGGGTAGAAAATTTATTTATTAATTACCATGATCATAGATACCACTTTCTTCCTACAAAATGATCTTTTAGACGATTTCCTTAAGTCTCCGAAAAATGAACTTGTTTATATAAATTTTAGTTTATAAAAATGTTGTCTGGGCGTAGGTAAATGTGAATGTGTATGTTTTTTTTATTTATTTTGTGCATGTGTGCAAGAAATATCTGTGTGAATAAGTAGAAAATGTTTAACTACAAGTACTTTTATAAAAGTGAAAGCCTTCATGATGTTCTAATACAATTTACGTTGTCATGTATGTTCGAATGCACAGGACAGGGTTTTTCAATTTGGACTACAATTTTAGAAAAGAGGTAGAAAAGAAGTTTCTGCTTTAGAATAGCATTTAGACAGATTAAAAAAATTTTAAAATAATTGGCGTTATGAAAAGTCCATTTTAGTTGAAAATATAAAAAACAGTAACAAATTTTTTTAAGTTATAAAAAATAATACTAATAATATGTTTTCTTAACAACTTAACTTAAAGCCGGCAATCAAAGATTCCACAGTTATTTATATTAAAATATTAGTGCTTACAAATACAAACTCATTTAAGATTATCAATTTTACCCTTCTGCATTCCTTTGGCCAATATGTTTTATTTTTCAAAAATTTTTTTATGATACAGTAACGACCATAAATTTTATTTTGAACTAAACAGAATGGACATCATTATTTTGCAGAAAATAATATGACAAAGTTCTTTGCTTTCCGCTCGCATACAAAAAAGATTTGAATATACATTCGTAGTCTTGTTTTGGTCAATGGGACCCCAGCTTAATTTTTGGCCCTAAATTTTATTCAACAATAAAAAGCTGGTCGTCTTTTTCTTGCTCTGCTTTTATATTAATACACAGAAAGAAAAACTCTCGGGATTAATTAATTAATTAATACTATAATTACGAGTCGTACTCAAAAATTCAAGTACGAATACTACTAAAACGTATTTAAAACCATCCTAACTGGGATAAGTTTCTAAAACCAATCCCGGAGTTTTTTAAAATAATTAAAAAAATTTCTGGCAAGTACACGAGATCAATAAAGCAAGTTGTTTTTGTTTTCATTTTGTTTTTTCTTAACCTACTTACAACTACAATTAATATTGGAAGAATTCCAACCAATTGTAGTGGGGAATGTAAGAAAAGATAAACTCGCTGTTTATTGTTGTTGTTTTTGTTAAAGCTTTGATATGGCTACAAGTGAGACTATTGCTTATAAGTAATTCTTATTCGCTTAACAGTTTTTACTTGTTTAATATCTTTAGTTTTTCTTAAATCTTTGGATGAAGTTTCCTGACGATCTGGCCTAAGCAACCAGTGAAATGCGCATAGCTTATCCCTTCAACAATAAATTTCAGTGTTTTTATCAAGAATAAATATCGGGAATTAAGCACGACTAACAAAATCTTGTAAAATTTTGTATTCCCAAAAATTACTTTGATAATTACTTTAATAAAATCCATAAGCTAAGTAAAAAAGATTAAACTCTTCGTTGGTGAGCCACTCTGAGAGTAAAATTACAAAGTGAGTGTTTTAATCTCATTTAACTTCTCAAAGTTTTTTGTAGACACTACAACAACACTACACAAGTAGCTAAAAACGATTTGCTTGTTGCGTGTAGAAACAACAAAAACAAAAGAACAAGATAAAAACACATTATTTTCATGTTTAAAAAATATAATTGAGAACTCTTGCTTCTCATTTAGTTTATATTTTCAGTTATATATGTACATTAAGTTTTTAAAGTAAAAAACATGAATGATGCTTGTATTTTATAATTGAAATTCTGTAAGGTTGAAAATGGGTAAGTAAATCAATCATAACAAAATTCTCCTTCTAATTTCACTTTTCGTTTATGTCAAGTACGAATTCGGGATTAAATTAACTTTTCCTAAGGGAAAGGGAACAAGCACCAAACTTATCACGGGGCAGTTCTAAAGTGGAAGGGACCGGTTCTAGTTCTAACACTTTATATGAAGGGGCCTTGTCACTTTTACATGGCGATGTCCTAGGAGGGGTTTAATTGGCACCTTTTTGACACTTTGTGACATGTCACAAAAATGACCTAAATGGATACATTAGATTTTGGTTAAAATAATGCATGTAGCAGATATTGTCCCGTGTGAACCATGTTAATATGACCGTTTCCCTTTATATAAGGTAATACCAGATAGAATCAGCCACAAATACAGTCAAATGACTAGTTTTGCGTCAATTGCATCTCCTCCAGTTAAGTGATATGTCTTGTTTTCACCTATCACGTTTTATAATACAATTTTATTCACTGGTCACGGGATAAGTGCTTTAAGAATAATTGACACAAATTTCCCGCGGGGTTATAATACTTGAATCCAACGCATTTTAGGATTGGTCCAATCATAGTTTTACTTAAATCAATCTCATTTTCGGATTATTTCAAGTACGAATTCGGGATTGAATATGGATAAGTATTTCGCGATTGAAAATCCGTACTTGAATCCTTCTGTACTTGATTCAAGAAAATCCGTACGCACCGTACCATTAATACCGCTTCGGATTGATTTGAGTACGGATGGATGGATTTTTCTTTTGAGTGTATGGCAACCTCAAACTAACTGATATTTATGTGGCAGCATCTTTTTTATTATGATTTATAGTAAAACAGAAATGTGAATCGCCTCTTGTAACGCAAAGGAAGTTTAAGATACACTGCAAATTTTTTAATATATTTTATGAAATTCTCAATAATAAAAGTAAGTTTAGAAAGGTAGGAATGCCAATCAATCCCCGTCTGACACACTTAGACCCAATGATCTATTGTAATGCCATGGAATTCCAAGGAGAACTATCACCGTAAAACCAAGCCAAACTATTATTGATTAAGGTTTAACTTATATTTTGATTTGGAAATTTCGCATAACCCTTTGCTGGTTTACTATTATTATTAAGTACTTTTGAAAAGATTTTTTAAACCTACTTTACACTTATAACTCACACTCTTACTTATGCATTTACCTACATACGTACTTAACACACACACACACACTCATGCCCAGATTCATAGATACACCTATACATAGACAATTTATAATAACTAAATATGGCAAGCAAAAGCTTTACAAAAATTTAGTGTCATGGACACGGTGGTTCCTAAAGAGATATATTTTTTAATCTAATGAAACATTTAGGAAGCATGCTTGATAGCAGTAAATTCCTCTTTTAATGCAATGCAGGTAAAATTCAGCTCAACGATTTCCGAGACTCTGTTACATGCAATAGATTAGAGAAGCGGAATTTTTATTAATGTTATCCTCTTTTAATGCAATGCAGGTAAAATTCATCTCAACGATTTCCGAAATTTTTTTTAATGTTATCAAAAAAGAACGAACGGTGTTTTCTGAAATTTCTAGCCAATACAGTAGTTCCCGCTTAAATGCAACTCGCTTAAATGATTTCCCCTCTTAAATGCGCAAAATGTGCTGGCAAGCAAAATTTTTACATAATTACATGAACCAAATCCCGCTTAAATGACCTCGCTTAAATGCGTTCCCCATTTCAATGATTCATTATTTTTGTCCGAAATTACATAAATTTGAACAAAATAAATCGCTTAAATGCGTAACCAAAAAACTTGCTTTTTTACTATCCGGCAAGGCATTTAAAAAGTTAGTAAAAGTATTTTTGTACTTACATATGTATATGTATGGCAATACAAATATTTTAAACGGCAATTGAAGTAAAAAAGTATATTTCTCTTGAATTTTGAAAATCATAGAGAATCATTTTAAAGAGTTTTCGGAATCTTCCGATGATGAAGATGAGGAAATAATCCAAGTAAGTGCCATTAGTTTTATCCGTAGATACTTTGTGCAACAAAAAAATGCACCAATAAAATTGCAACCATGGAAGGAAGACATAATAAATGGTTTTAATAATATTAACACTGCGTTAACATTTTCCGAAATATTGGTTCGAATAAAAATTTAAAGTTTAAAAAAAAAGACCTGAAGCTCGACAATTTATTAATAATTGAAAATGCATACAAAACATAATTATATCTTTCATAAATATGTATGTGCGTATGTTTATTTAATTAGTTTAAGTTTAAATAAAAATATTTAATTTCGTATGCGAACTAGGTATAATAAATTTTATTTTCCCTTATAACTAAAAAAGTACTTTTAAATGAGTATTGAGTTTTATAAGCGAGGTTTTTTTAGATGCGCTTATTGCGCATTTATCCGGGTTATCGGTTAAATGATTCCCCGTTTAAATGCGAAGAAAACTGAATATTTTTCGATGCGCACTTAAGCGGGAACTACTGTAGCAGCAATTCTGTAGAGCATTGTGATTTGCAAAACCTTTAACTATTTTATTCAGCATTTCGTTTAAGAAATATTATCTTATTACATCACCCTCTATTTTTAACATTTGATATTTTAATGTGAGTTAGTGTCATGTTTTGTTGCATTTATATTTTATCATCCATATGGTTTCTATACACATTTAACTATTACAAACTATTTCTTTTATTTTTATGATTTTGTGCAGCTTTTTTTCTTCTTCTTGTTACTCATACACCAATGAAATATAACAGATACAAATACATTTATAAAAGAGTTAGAACGTATTCACAGATAGTAACCCACTACGGCATATAGATAAAAATAAGTATTAAACCGAGCATATTACTGATGGCAGGCTTAAAAGGATCTTAATGGATGTCCTTAGTTATAATGACCCTTTAGGTTTTTTTTGTATGAAAATACATTTTCGATAACAAGTGTGTTTTAACAAAGATCGATTTATATAACTTTGAATGATTTCTGAAGGTAAATAAAGATATTTAAAATTTAACATTGCTCGTCAATTAAAATTAAAGTAACATTTTTTATGTAAATTCAATTATTAATTTTATTTACCTATATTGTTCATTTAATGTAATTTTACCAAATACTGTAAAAATATTCCCCTGAAGAAGTCAACAAAAAATTGACGAAACGTTGGGAAAAAGTGCAATTAAAGGTGTTTAACCAACAAATTATATTAAAGACATTAAAACAGTGTGAGTTTTTTACAATTTAAAAATTGCAAACCATTTTTGACCAATTTGAAATTTTTAGCCAGGGATACCTAAAAGTAATTGGTTGTCACTTCTAGATAATTCTCAGATTATTTTTTAAACGGCTTTTGGGTTTTCATATAAATGCTCGATTTCTAGCCAAGTGCATACGACCTAGCGTGATAACATTGTTAATGTAAATAAATGAAAAATGATAATTACAGCAAATTTCGAACAACCAGTATCACTGACATAGATAGGGGTAGTGCACTCATTTTGCAGTTCCAACTCACACTTAGTGATAGTGCAAAAATATTGCAATCATTTTGTTGATGTTGGGTGATGAATTGAAAACTTACAGCTTCACTAAACATAAGTGATAGTGATTTTAAAAAATTTTGCACTCAAAAACAAAAAAAAAAATTTAATTTAAAAATAAGTTAGAGTGTTATATTCGGCTGTGCCGAATCTTTGATACTATCCACAGACAATTTGAATATTTCAGGAGTGATATCTGTATGATAACTATTTATTATTAATTTATCTTTATAAAAACAGACGTCAGCATTGAAATTGGTTGCGGCTTGGACCTATATTAAATTATTGACCGACAAATTCTATTATGATAGCATTATTTATTACGGTTTTAGGCGTACTAAACTGTTTTCCGGGAGTAGAGTTTATATGGGGCCTAGGGTAAATTATGGACTGATCTTCATCAAATTTCACAGTGTTATTTCCAATCAAATAAAACGAATATTTGCAAAGTTTCATATCATTTCGTGCATTGTTCAATAATTTATGTTAGTTTTTGTAAC
Source organism: Pollenia griseotomentosa (assembly GCA_963931875.1). NCBI lineage: Eukaryota > Metazoa > Arthropoda > Insecta > Diptera > Polleniidae > Pollenia > Pollenia griseotomentosa. The sequence goes on from OZ007563.1 coordinate 81,142,136, forward strand.
AAAATTATCAATTTTTTAAAGTGGTGGTTCCACATTTTGATTCATAGCTCTGATCCTACTCAACCGATTTGGCTGAATTTCAATCCCAAACTGCTTAGGATAACTACAATCAATTTGACACCCAGTTTTTTTATTTCTTTTGAGTTTTTCGAAAGTGAGCGTGTTTTCAACAGACGGACAGACAGACGGACATGGCTAAATCGACTTAGAATTACTTAAGGAGCCAGAATATATATACTTTATGGGGTCTGAGGTGAATAATAAAAAAGTTTCACACGGAATGATAAACTTAGTATACTCTCTTCACAACTTATTGTGGTGGAGGGTATAACAAGCAATCATCAGCAGCTTTTTTAATTGCAAGTCCATATTTTGCACTATTTGAGTTGAGTGCAGATTTTTGAATTCAATCTGCGTTTAGTGATAGTGGAAAAATTTGCAATATCACTAAAAATTTTTAGTGATACATAGTTTAAAAGTAACAATCATCACTAAAGCTGGTAAAAAAGAGTGCAAACTAATTTCCTTGCAGTTTTATTTAGTGATAGTGCAATGCTGATTTAAATCAATATTTAGTGCACTACCCCCAACTATGATCACTGGTTAAAGATTGATGTTGACTGTTGGCTGATGATGTTGACTGTTGCCTGACAGGCACCGCAGTGGTGCAGAGGTTAGAACGTCAAAGAATTCTGATGAAAGAAAGTGGTGATTCTTGAGACATGTAAATTCAGCCCGAGTTCGATCTAAAGCTCAGCCAAGAATAAAAATGATCAATAAATTTTAATAAATTTCATGTTGTTGCGGCCCCGGCCGCGGTCAAGAATGAAAGATTATCAATAACAATTTTAATTAATTTTCATGTTGTAAAATTCCTTTCTTCATAAAAATAATTTGATGAAAATTAAATTTAGTGAACTTAAGCCTAATTAAAATTATTAAAAATTTGGATTAAAAACCATAAATAGTTCAACAAAATAACCACAATACTAATAATTTAATGAAAATAAAATTTGAAGAACTCAAGCCTATCCAAAAATATCAAAACAAATTAAAAATTAACAGTTCAACTAAAAATCACAATTGTTCTTAAAAAAGCTATGGCACAGGCTCTATTGTTTATATTTGTATTTCAAGTTGCACAAATAAAATGTGGATGAAAGTGGAAAAAAAACATAATAATAACAAATGTATATAGGTTTTCAAGACAAAGTCTTGACAAAAAGAATACGAAAAAATAGAAAACAGATAATTTTTTAATATGAAAACTCAATTTTTGGTCAGAAACATAAATCATCAGACGTTATACCAAAAGTTTGAGTGCTTAATTTATTTTGAGTTTGGCTGACTTCCAAAACGTCCTTATACAAAGTTTGTATACAGTTTTACTACTACCAAGTACATGCACAATTTCCTATGGACATCTGTTTAATAAACCTCTTATAAATCAATAATATTTTTTATGAACTTTAAAACCTGCCGTATTAATACTTAACAGTGATATTTTGGAAGGGTTTGCATTTTATATGTATTGTACTGTGGCGTTATGAAACATTATACTTTGTTTTAACATAAAGCAATTAACGTTTTGGAAGTCAGCCTTTTACACGTCACATCTGAACCCACCCAGCGGTAGAAATAAGTAGTAAGCAGGCCTTCTGAAAGCCCTTATTTCTCAGACACAAGGCCTTACTACCCCATTCCATACTAATAAATTTATTACATACGATGTCCTAGCGTGCCAAGGCCTTCTGCGTTCCCTTTTTCAGCAGGCCTTATTAGAGATCTTCTTCAGCATGTATCAATGTAGTCCTATGTTTGTAGAAGAGAATAGGTACCACTTCCATTAGACCTTCCTGAAAAGGCAAGCTAGCATGGGTACTGCATCTAAAAAAAAAGGTATAGGAAGGTCTTGCAGAAGGCCTTAAAAATTTAGATCTCCAAAAGTTAACCGCTGGGAGTCTTTGATCCTAGCTTCACCGCAAGCATTTTGGATAACATAGTTCACTATGATGATCTACAAATCTCGCGGATGCAATACAGTTACTGACGGCTCTACAACATAGCATTTTATCCGTTTTAGTATTTACACCGAACAGTTGAACTGGAGTATTCCTAAAAGGCTGCCTCATATCGTTCAGGCCGAGATAATGGCCATCACATTCGGTATGGTGCAATATCTGGCAGGAATATTCACATTATAACCGATAGTAAAGCGTCCAAAATATCACTTGAGATTGTGTGTATAACATCGCGAATTGTGCAGATGTCTCTGGAGAAGATAGCGAGATATGCAATGGTAATCCTTAAATGGGTCCTTGGACTCGTTTGCGCATGCAGCTCGATATATGATATAGGTGTCTCTCTCTCTCTCTCCGGAAGTGTAAGCACTTTTTCGCAAACAAATTTCATCTTGTTGGAAGTCAGAGATGCTTTTATGAAATTACCTATGGAGAAACTAGAACAATCTGACGCATCATAGATTATTTTTCCAGTGTTGTAAAGCATTAGTTTGAGTTTCACTATACTGAAAAAATTATTTCGATTCGTTCAGTATCGACTGAAAGAATAAGAAATAAAATTGCTTTCGAATCGAGAAAGTACTCGATCGCGACAGCCAGAATTGGGCCCCAGGCTTCAGCTCAAGAACTTAATTGCGGTTATACCTGGCCACTGGCTTATTGGGAAACACGGCCAAAGGCTGGTGCTCCCTTGAAATACCTTGTGTAAAATATGTGACGACAAGGAGGAAGAAAAGTCAACGGAGATCTAAGATTCGAACTGTTTGGTCGAACAACTCAAAACGTGTCACATTGACATTGATTTAGATTGGATCCACTCCTTCATTGAAACAACCGGATGGCTGCGTGAGAATGTCGGCAGCCAGGTAACATAGGACTTCTAGGAGACAGTGAAACATGGTAAAGTAATCGAAACTAATAGCTGGACCTACGTGAGCTATGCTTGTTGGCGGCTGCCAATGGAAGCATACTTAAATGTGGAAAATTTGTTTTTGGTAAAAAAATACTATAAGGCTTTTGTTAATTTGAAGCCTTACAGCCATACCTAAACAAGAGTGGAAAGCGTTTTCTAGCTGTCAAAAATTCGCATGCCCATACAATTTGTATGAAGCATACTAGGGTATTCATTTAATCGGGGTTTTGCTTTAATCGGTTAATCGCTCGATTAATTAACCGAGGTTTTGGTTTAATCGGTTTATAATCGGTTAATTTTATTATTGATCGGTTAACCGATTAATAAAGTTTTGTTATAAATTAAGTAATTTCAATAAATAAAAATGCAAAAATTATTTATTATTTGGAATTTATTAGTAAAATAAACCATAACAAAACAAACAAAACAATTCTTGAACTTAAATGTGCAAAAAAGGAATTCATAAATATGTAATACATATGAGGAGGTCCATAACAAAACGCAATAATTACATTTTTAAAGTTTTTTGATTGAATCCTATTCTACACATTGAAATCTATATTACCTTTATTATAAAGTATTCCAAAACTCAATAACTACACTGCACTTCAATATCAAATATAATGGTTCTGAGCAAAATGCAATAATTACTAATCTTTGTAACAAATCGCTACAAGAAATTTAAAAAAAGTCAACTTTATAAATAAATTATGCTGTGGTGGTAACTCTTAGATAACTGTAAAACGTAAGGAATTTTTGTTTAGTTAACATGGCGTTTACATTTGCCAGTACTGGCAAGACAGTAGCAATTCATTCAAACTTTTTCACTAATACATAAACACTTTTACAGCTATTTTGTTTTTGCATTGTTTTGCCAACTAATATGTATATGCTTACTGTCTTGCCAGTACTGACAAATGTAAACGCTGTGTAATACCTTTCACTTTTGTTATGTTAATTGAGGAGGTCCATAACAAAACACAATAATTACATATATAAATATTATGATTCGGACCAAAACGCAATAATTCCAAATTTGCTATCTAAATAACTTTAAAACAAACTGTCAGATAAAATAATAAATTTGTGATTAATTTTATTTTTTGTAGACAATAATACCTCAATAATTGTTTTTTAAAAAAAATTATGTGCTACTTACTTAAATTACATTTTGTCGTTTATCCAAATGGACCTCCTCATATTTTATAATTTATATTTATTATGTATTTAATAAGAAATAAACTGTGAGATCATTTTATTAATAAATTTTTCAAAAGTTTAAGGAGATCTTATAAATGATCTTTTATAAAAATAATTTGGCTTTAATGTTTAGGATTTAAGCGATTCTTTTCTTTAGTTTCTATAAAACTCGACTTGGAAAAAATTCTTTCACTTATCGCAGATGTTGGAAATCTCGAAAGCAATCCACAATACAGATTATCTAATTTCTCAGTTCTTTTTCTGTATTTCCTGACTTTGTACTGTTTAAAGAATGTATAGCTAGAAGGAAAAAATATTTTTCTAAACACATACCTTTTGTATATGAGACAAAACAAATAATTAAAAACACCAAAAATATGTGATAATACTACAAAAAATTTAAAATTTTGTTACTTCGGTTAATCGGTTAATCGACTGAAATTAACCGGTTTAATCGTTAATCGAAAAAAGCCCATTTTAAATTAACCGATCAGTTAATCGGGTAGTAATTAATCGGTTAACCGATTAACGGTTAACCGAATGAATACCCTAAAGCATACCGAAATAGCGCTGCGCCAACGCTTGCAATTGGATAATCCGATTTTGACAGCACGTTTAATAGTGAAGTTGGCCGCAATTGTTAATAAATAATGGCAATTTATCTATTTTTGGCCAACCTATCGGTTTTATCTCCATGTTTTGCTTGTATTATGTGAGTTTTATTAAACATGACAGGTAACACTACTCTTTTTGACTTAACGTTGACGCTTTTATTTAAGTATGGCATTTCACCGTTAGAGCAAAGCGGAAGAAAACGTCCCGCCTTCCGCTTTTATTTAGGTATGGCTGTATACTGTGAAGATATGAGCAATTTTGAATTTTCGTTTTTTTAATTTTACACTTTTCAACAAACCTTTTTATATAGAAATTGGATTTGTGAAGGAACATGGGTAATCGAGAATTAAGTTTCTTTCCTTAATTTTACTCGTTTTAATGAAGTAAAAAAAATCATATAAAAACCCATTTTTTATGATGAAATATAGCAGATAACATATGGTTGCCTGAAACGCAAAACTCCCTAACTTATATTTCTATATAGAAAACCAATTTTTGGGGGAAAAAAATTAAGTGATTTATGCTTAAGCAATACAGAAAAAGATACAAGAGATCGTTTGATTTTTGGTCAGAAATATGGGTGATTACCGCTTAAGCTTGTTTTCTATACTTCACAAGTTAAAACGAACGTATAAACGATATATATTTTTTCTTGCCTGTGTAATCACAATCTTAACCTACAATTAAACGTTTATTTAATACATCAAACATTTTTTTTTTTAGTCTCCAAAAGAACTTTCCAGTTTATACTCATACATTTTAAGAACGAATCTTTTTACAAGAAATTCACACAACTATAAACTAAAAGAATTACAACTACAAAAAAAAGTTTATCACACATGAATTTTTCTACTTGTTTTCTTGTTGCACTCAATGGATGCATAAAGTAAGAAATAACTACTTCACCAAAGCCGTGAGCAAGTGAATCCATGCAATAGCAGTCAGAAGACTCTGCAAACGTTCGCTCATTCGTTCATTCATTCAATCCTATAAAAATGATTTCGAAATAAAATTGAGCGCAACCAAAAAATAAGTGTTTGTTTTTGTTGTTTTCTCGGCTATATTTACTATTATTTCCTTTTTAGTTGCACTTTGCCTTCCTTTTCGTTTCATATATTTTTGTTGCGGAAAATCTAAGAAAAAGATTTCCTACAAAATGCCGTCATATCATTTTTTTATAGAGATTTCATCTTTTTTATATTTTCTTTATAAATATTTAACTAAGGACACATCCATGCATACACGCCGTACAAAGGAGAGGGGGAAACTGTTTAGATTAGATCTAGATAAAATTCATTTCGTATTTTTGTGTTTTTGCAGATGGATTGATGGATGTTGTCTGATTAATCAGCAAATAAATTATGTCACAGAAGAGATTGTATTGTATTTTCTTGTTTAGGAAATATAGTATATAATTTTGTTGTCATTAGATCTGAAAGATTGATGAAAAAGAAAATAAAAGGCAGAGCTCTAAACAAAAATGCTAAAATTTATTTAAATAATTTGCTGCATAAAGTCGTTATCTTGTACAGGAGATTATTGGTTAAGCTTTGAATATTGGGAACAAAATATCAGTGAAAAAGAAAGAAGATAATATTGGTGATCTCAGCATAAACTTGTTTTCTCGATTCGACGAATTTCATTGAAGATATAAGCGATAGCTTTCTAGAAAGCTCTTGATATTATCAGATGGGCTGCCATATGGAAAGCATTGAGAAGAAAAGGAGTACCCTAGAAAATAACTCGAATCTATGCTATGTACGAGGATGGTGAAACATCAGTTCTTTACAACCATTGCCCACAAACGCTGTAGTTAAACAAGGATGCCCCTAGCACCCCTGCTATTCACTTTAGTACTATTTGACATCATGAGCAGTCTGTTCAGAGAGAGGAGGAATCACTTGGAGTCTTTCACGTCAACTCAATGATTTGGATGTGTCTACTCTCGCACAAGATCTCCAACATGCAAACAAAACTAGAAGATTTAGAAATATTAACTTACAATGTTGGACTTGAGATAAATATCAAGAAAACCAAAGCTATGAGATTTAGCAATGTTAGCAGCGATAACATCATGTTACAATTCCAACCATTTGATTCCATAGAAAGCTTCTGCAGAAGCCTACAACCGGTGTGGAGAGGCTCACAAATATTCAGACGAACCAAGCATAAAATATTTAAGGCAAGGGCAAAGTCTACTCTGTTGTACGGAAGTGAAACCTGGTTCGAATCGAACAACATAACGAAAAAGCATCAATAAAAGCCTCAGAATCATATGCAGAATATTCTAGTCTAACAACATCAACAACGCGGATCTCTGGAAACTTACCCACGAGGAACCCATACCAAAACAAATAAAACGTTGGAAATGGTGGTGGATCGGCCATACTTTCATAGAGTCCTGATAATAAAACCAGGATGGCATTAGAGTGCAATCCTCAAGGCTCAAGAAGCCATGGTTGGCCAAAGAGTACATGGAGACAAACGATACTACACTAGAACATTGCAGTCTTTCATTTGAAGACGCGAAAATATCTGCGACAAATCGTGTAAAATGGAGGTGCTTTGTGGAAACCTAATGCTCCCAAGAGGGGTAATGGAAAAACAAGTGATATGAAATATTTTGAGTTTTTTATTCTCGTATGAGAACATCGAGTTTTGGTACAATTAAGCATTTTTTTCGATTTAAGTCCTTTTTATAAAAATTTTAACGTTACAGAGAACCACAATACTAATTATAGTTAAAAATATTTTTAGTTTTCCGCATGAAAACTCGGTTTTTGTACAGAAATATGGTTGGAGTCGTCAAGAAATAGTTCTAACTCCGATTCCATCCGCTAAAATTTTTAAGTAAGACTCCGACTCCGATTCCGACTCCTACTCTAACCTTGATCCTAAATGTATATGAGACTGGTCCTTATTGGACTCTAAGCTCTTTTTTAATAAAGTACCTTTCAAATGGTAAAAAAAAAGATTCTGTAAAATGAAATTTTTTGATTCTAACACGTGCCGCATTGAGTTTTAATATAATTATTTCTATATGTTAAGTAGACTGATCCTTATTTTCTCACTTCAAAATTTTCAAAACAGATCCTCTTTAATATTTTTTGTTTTGAAAAATATTAGAAAACTTTTTACGCCAAAAAATTTGGGAGTCGGAGTCTCGAGTTTTTGTGGGTACTACGGTACAAAAATCCCAACTCTGAATCCAACTCCACAGCCCTGCTTATAAAGCATGTTTTCTAGATTTTACGCGTTATAGCGAGGATATATCTGTGGTTTTCACGAATAATCGCGTAAGTCGGTTTTTACCGAAATTGAGATAATGATGTCAAAGTGCTACATTTTGCATTAGGTTTTTATAAGTATTAAGCTTTTTAGAATATAATGTAGTATTATTAATTTTTTTCTGCTAAAAACAACTTAGGTTAACTGTTTAATAAAATATTTTGCTATTATAACGATTTATGTCGACATACATCGCCAAAAATTGTAAAATTGCTGAATATGTATGTATTTTTTGAAAATTTTTCTATTAATAACAACTTATATGTACATGTGCGTTTATTGTTGACTTCTTTAGTTGCAACAACAGCAGATGAGCGGTTGTTTGTAATTTTAAGTTCATACGTTGTGCTATAAGTATCAAAAACTCTGAATATGTCGCCAACTTGTGTGCTAAAAATAACAACGTAAGTCGTCATGTGTGATTAAAATGATAACATTTATTTTCACAGAAAAGAACTTATGTGGAGATATGATGCTATATTGCACACACCTAATGAGTCAATCAAACACATGCATTTTTAATCCTTTTACAGATTGTGATCCTGTGAGGATTTTTTCATGAAAACTATGTATAATACGTAGAAAGTCACTGTTAAGAGGATAGTAAAGAAAAAAGATTAAAAAAGCATCTACAGAAGCTGCAATTGAAAAAAATAATTGTTTTTGCTTTCCCGAAAAGTTTGGTTTTATAACTTACGCGATTATTCGTGAAAACCACAGATATTTGATCTTTTTTGATATAAGAACTTGAATACTGGTCATCATCTATGCCCCTTGTGTCTCTTCAATTTAGTAACGGTAATTTTTAATTACGCACGTCACGATTTAGGACCTCAAAATTTAGGTAGAAGCTTTCGCGACTCACTGCTTTATTTCCACATACTTAATTTTTAATAAGCATTGAACCATCTGCGCTACATATAGTTGGTGGGCTATGCTTCTCGTCAAATCTTTTTTTTCGATTGTTGTCGTTCCCGTTGAATGTTCTCGATAGCTACTTGCCTTTTCCTAATTCTTGGTATAAACCTTTCGGGGAATTCATGATTTTGTTTGGCTGCTACAATATTATATTAAATTATTAATCGGTTTTAAGTCGAAAATAAGCTCACTTGGTGTAAAGCCTGATGATGATTTCTTTCGAGAGTTGATTGTCTACTATGGTATGTATAAAGTCACGTGTCAATCTTTCGAATCTTCAGTAGTTGTACGTATTTATAACAAGAGAGTTTGGTTAACTCGTTCATCGTGTGCAGTAGCTCTGGGAGCACGTACGGCATTCTAAATGTACTGAATACAGTTAACGTTGCAGCTATTTGTTCAAAAATCTTCGGTGTGTAAGCCATGCCACGGTTAGAGATTATGCGTTTAATAAAACCAAATTATCTGAATAGCTTTTTAATATAATTAATAACTGGAAAAGAGTTTGTACTTCGTAACGCTTTTGCGACTGACGGTAAAAGCCTAAGAGATAGGAAGGATATAGGTGTTACCTCGCTTAATTTTCCGGTCCCTCATTATCCATATATATTTTTTTTTTGGCGAAAAGGCAACGGACTATTGAATTCCGAAGTCATAGTTTGTGCTTCTTTTCTCGATATCAAGCATTGTAATGAAGAGTATTTAAAAATAGGTTATGCTTTTTATGTAGAAAAATCATGCGATATGATTTGTTTTTTTATATAGAAAATATTTCTCCACTCGGTTATACAAATAATCTTAAAAATTACTTTTTCTCCAATTTTACTTTGTGACCCATTTATACCAATACATTCACAAAGCAGTTTTGTGCCCGTGTATTTTGTGTGGCAAATGTCTATGCATTCATGCTGTTTGCATAAAATCATAGACACCATGATTCTGTGTCAGGTTCTTTTTTTTTGTATTAAAATGTTTTTACTATAAACTTCAATTCATTCAACAACCTCTTGCCGTACGTAGAAGTATTTTAGGAAGACCCATGTATATTTCTGTACTATAAATAGGGAGTTCTACACACAAACATTCGTAAATGCAAATGTAAGTGTGTCTGCTTATATTTTACGATAAAACGTAATGTATTGTGCATATCCCCTTTAGATATAAATATGGGCACATAAACGTTCACACAAGTACTTGAATCCCGACACATGTAGATTTTTATTCTACATAATCATTTTATTTTGAACACAATTCCGTTCTCTATTTTGTTAGATTTGGGTTAACTTCAAAGTGTAATAGATTATGAATAATTTAAAAAGGGTTACAATGAAAATATACAGTTTGCACTTGTAATATGAATATGAAAATATATTTAAACACTTGCACACACACACACACACATACACTCTCTCACAAAATCTTAGAAATATATTTTTGTTTAGCTAGAATTTCTAATGGATTTTCTTTTACAAAAGATCAAAATACAAATATTTGTTACTAGAAATATCAAAAAAAAAAAAAAAAAATCTGAAAGGATGTGTAGGAGCATTAAAATTATTTTATTTACAAATTTCTATACAAAAACTTTTAATCTGCATAAAAATATCAAATTTTACATTTGTTTTTCTCTTTTTTTAATCCTTAAGGAATTTGACTTTTTAGTGTTATAAAAATTTATTAAAGTCTGTATGAGTTTTTTTATTCATAGTTAAAAAACAGGTTGACTCTGATTGAAAATCATATCGTATTCCTCAGGGTAGAAATTGTAATGGAATATAAATTAAGAGGTTAAATTTAAAATACGTAAATATTATTTCACATACGTAATGGGAGATTTTTCTTCTCTGATTTGTAGCAAATCGACATCTGTCTGCATTAATTTAAATAATTCAAGCTTTCAAAATTCGTTCACATTCTATCACTTAAACGAATGCATTTAATAGCAATCAGACATTTAGTTTAATAGGTAAATAGATCCTTGTTTATTAAAAATATTTATTAATCCAATTAGGGTTAACTTGCAGTCTATATTTATAAGTTGAATATATTAGCAAAAGTTTAATACACACTTTAAAGTTAAAATTTATACTATATAAGGCTGAGCCGGATAACTTCTAAAAGAATTTGTTTTTAAGGATAAGCATAGAAAAGAATACATTGGTTGGCAAATCCAACATTTAGGAAATTGTTTTTTAAATTGTTTTTAGTAAAAAAATTAAAACTTTAATGCAAATTTTTTATTGATTTTAATATTTATATGATAAACTCGTGATTTCATGATCTATATCCATGTTAACAATATGGCAAACAAACTTATTTCCGTGACGATTATTCAGTTTACCTTGTAAGTCTTGTTATGAAAGCTAGAGGTGGGCTATTAAATTTGAACGCTCCCTCATTTTATAACAACACTACAAATATATGCACATTGTGTTATTCAAATGAAAATGAGAATACGTACCATTTTATTGCCAGATGCCCAATTTTTTCCAATGTTCGTTTAAGTATTTTTGGAAAAGAACATCTATTACTTAAAGAGGTCCTTGAAATATTGAACGGAGAAGATTATATGCGTTTATATAAATTTTTAAAAATTTGCTTGAAATATAGAAAACTTATTGTAACCGAATACCGATAACGTAGTTAAATGAATTTGTACATTAAATTGCAGTGTAAATTCCAGCACACAATTATAGTTATACATAATTTTTTATGTAAATTAGCCAATCAGACACACAACAATTTCGTTATGTCTTTTTATGATTTTTTTCTAATGTAAATTGTATTCTTTAATTGTAAAACATTTTTGAAATAAATCATATATTATTATTATCATATTATATTTATATTAGACTTGTCCGCAATTTTGCAAGTTTTCCCTGCGGGAAATTTGTGTCAATTGTTCTTAAAGCACTAGTTCTGTGACCAGTGAACCGACTATTATAATAAAATGGACCGAATTGTGATGGGTGAAAACAAGACATATCGCTGTACTGGTGATAAAGTGTAGTTACTCCAGAGAAAAGGTAATGGAAACAAATCTAGTCATGGGACTGGATTTTGTGCTGGCTGATGCTGGCTGCTCATATAACTTTATATGAAGGATATCTTTCATATTAATATGCTTCGCTCGGGACAATATCTGCGGCAGGCATTATTTCAACCGAAATTGAATGTGTCCATTCAGGCTACTTCAGTGACTTATAACAAAGTGTCTAAAAGGTGCCAATTAATATAAAGTGTGTCAAGTGACAAGTGAGCTGCTGGTTCTTTTCCCCTAGGGAGCTTTACCATTTTGTTCCTACTGTCGATTTTCGACCTAACTCTATCGAATTTTTTTTATTTATTATAAGATTTATGTATGCTAGATTAGGGTGACCGTTAAAATCAAAAGCTGGATTTCTTAAGGTGTCACCTGCCATTGATAAAAAACAACGCAAAAAAAAATTTAGGACGATCGGCGAAGGCTAAGCCGACCCTCACACCCACCAAAGTTTGTGAAAAATTATATTTTACATTAAATCTGACTTTTATGTTTCACAACTTATTAAATATTAATTTTGTAGAATAGTTCTCAACAAGTTTTTCCTTAATCTCTTATTCAACAAAATAAACTGAAAAATATCGAATAGGCCACTATAAAAAATAAAATTTTTAATATATTAAAGAAACGCATTTTCTATGATTCACGTATCTTTAATTTTGTTAAAAACCATTTTTATTATTTATTTAAAAAAAAAAGCAGACCTGCCGGGCACCTGGTGTTTTAACATTATTCGGGTACACTGATCCAGTGGTAGTATCCGTTTTTTTTGGTTAGCTTTTGTTTTGGAAATATACCGTTATTTCGAAAATGGAGGAGGTTGCACAACATATATTCGCGTTACTCAAGAACGGTTTAGTTTATTGAATAAACTAAAAAAACCGAAATTCCGTATAAAAATTACCTTTTAAAATAAGCTTAAAGGTTTTTCTTATATGCGCATTCATTTTAGAAACTTAATTTTTTTAGCAAAAAAATAAGTCATTTTTCAGCAAAATTTAAAAGTTTTTGTTCTTTAAACAATCATAAAAAAAAATGTAAGATGCAGCTGTGCTTATAATTTTTTTAGACATAAAATGATGGGGATACAAAATAAAGTGGGATCGGTCATACATTTGACTCATCTAGGGGCATCCCAGACGCTGCAGAGGCCAAATTTTAGATTTTCATTAAACCGCCATATTTGTAAAGGAGCCCCCTAAGGGTTGGAGATATATGGCAAGTATTTTTTAAGGAAATGTTAAGCACAAAAAACTAATGAAGGCTCGTAATACATATATAGTAGGGCCGATTATTTGCCAGTTATAGGCCTTTTTCTTCAATATATTTCTAGTATTCTAGCGGGTAGGTATGGTAGAAACAAATGATATGAGTTTGACTGTTTTTTGTAAGCAAACGCACACAAACGCAAATATTGAAGTTGAATTGACGTGTGTAATAAAAATTGTTCTAAAGAAAAAAATTCGCATTATTGCTGCGGTTTGCTCTTTTTTTTTTGGTTACTTTTTTTAAATATGAGATTTAGAGAAAACTTGTTCACACAAAAGTTGTTGGAAACTTCACTAATAACATCTTCTTTGCAAACGATGTTTATGTAAAATTAATATTTTCCCAGTTATGAGGCATAAAAGTCGGACTTAACGATTTTTCTCAAACTTTGGCGGACGTGAGGGACGGTTTAGCCTTCGCCGATTGTCCTAAAACTTTTTTTGGTGTCGTTTTTTATCAATACCCACCGAATTGGGGGTTGAGAGCATGGAAAATAGAAAAAAATATGCTCCATACATTTAACGACCCCCCTAATGCCAGATACTATTTCAGACACAAATTAAAGAGTAATTTCCGTTTTTATAAGTGATTTTCTACCTACTACAAAATAGTTGTAATCACTTTGGGGCTAATATACACTAAACCATGGCTTAGAAGCCGATTAATATCATATTCGTAGTTGAGATCGCCCCTTTTAATGTAATCGCGACTAAAAATTTTAACTTATATTATTCCTTTTTTCAATTGAAATTTTAAGTCTAAACATGTTAGTGTAACCTACGACAGTTAGAGCAATTTGGTAATATGAAAATAATTCAGTTTATACCGAATAATATTGACATTGTTTTGTCGTGTTATGACTTTTATTTTTTAAATCACTTTCATTTTTTTTCGCGTAGAAAAAAACCTTATTTTCTGAGTTTTATTTATTTTTCAGAAAATAAAAATTATTTTTGAGTTTTATTTTTTGGTTTGCTTTAGGTTTTATTTATTTTTAAAGTAACTCACAACCACTTCACTTATCCAAAAAAATAACCCGCACAAAATCACAATTATCACATGGAATGATTAATAAGTAAAACGGCTTAAACATAACGTGCTTAATTACATAGCAAACTTGAAAGTAAAAATCATAGCTTACTTTTATTTCAAAGTACAAAAATCAACTTTGAAAACCCTAAATTTGTAAGAAAAAAATTTTCTACTTTGATCCAAGAGTTATCCAAGAGTCAAATTAAGAATTGAGTTGTATGTTTTGAAGTGTTCGCTTTAATCTGTCATCAAAATTTTATTAAAACTAAAAAAAAAAAATTACTTTTGGTCGGAATTGACCAGCGTGCAATGGTTAATTCTGTAGTTAATTTTTTTTAATATAGAACAAATTTCAAACCCTTTGGCGCGGAACTTTTTTTAAAGCCGAGCGCTTTAATATTTTTTATGGACATTTTGGCTATGGCATGTTCAATTTGATATTTGAAATTAAATTAACAGTCATTACCCTAATATACATAAATATATGCATACATACATTAATGTAAAAATAGTTTCGCTTCTACTGGAACTTTTCAAATGTTGAGTTAAAAGCCTCTTATTGATCCAGTGCGATATGTATTTTATTGCAACTTTAATAACATAAAGGAATTACAGCAGTTTATTTGACTTTGACGCACAAAAGTTAGACAAACCATGTGGATGTTTATGTATGAACCTATTTAGATGCCTATTAATCCCTAGAAAACACGCCTCAGTATCAAATCACATGTAAGTGTATGAAGCGAAAAGAGTAACACATACGTAGCCAAACACGAACACATATACCACCATAACACATACATACATATGTCTGTTGTTTTGGAATCCTATTGAAATAAATAATGGTATATAGAACCTTTTTTTCCTTTAGCAGAGTGTTGAATAGCAATTACTTTGCAAATTCATTGAAATAGTGTGGGTGACAGGATTTAACATGGTATGTACTTTGTTGCATACACGTGTATGAATGTGTTTAAAAGTTCATGTAAAAGGGAATACGAGTATGTAAGAAAGGAAGTTAAAAAACATGTTGACACTTGCATGTGTCTGTTCGTTTGTATGTGCATTTAAATCCAAAATGCAATTTAGAAAGCAATTTCATGTTATGAATGACTGAAATGTTATAGTGACAACTGGTAACTGGATTAATAGTTAAAGTCTCTATGGCAACACATCCTACACTGATACTTCAAATATTTCCAACACATTTATATGTCAAATTGTATTAATTAATGTGTTTATTTGCAAATTGATATCATAAGAATGTTTGTACAATGAATGGAATTAATTATCATTTTAGAAAGGTATTTTAAGAATTTAAATGAGTACCACTTAAATATTACAACAGCAAAATTATAACTTCAAATACAACAAATCTTAATCATACATACGAAATAAAAACACCTCGCTTTCCCTAATGCTTTAACCTCACTTTTTTAAAACTTCTTTTTCCTTCGTATTTTATGTCGAAGTTTATATATGGTCAACAAGATTTATTTTAGTTTCCAAAATCTGCTTTGATTCTCATTATTTTTCTTAAACATTAGATTTTAAATATCGCTTTGAACCCTGTATTGTAGACACGAAAATCAAAAAATTACAAAAATTTAACTTGTTTCTTTAAAATAACTCACATTTTGCTTAAAAATTACAGTGTTTCGTTCAAAATCAACTTTTGTTTCTTGAAATATAATATCATGTAGAATACGAAAGCGGTCCCAAAATTAGCCGGCCATACGCATAAATGGCGGCAGTATTTAACAAATATTACATTGATGAAAAGTAGCAGCCTTATGAAACATACGTTTTGAGATTTTAAGTTTCGTATTTTTTTTTTTTTTTTTTGTTTTGAGCCAGAAAAATAAACAATCTCAGTGAACTTGTAAACATAAAAAATTTTTGTTACCGTTATGTAATTCAATACTTTCCTTTAAATGTTCTCAGGTCAAACAATATTAATGCCGTGCTTTGTTTTAACTCTGGTTGCGTCCGCCTCTTCGTTTACGTATTCGTCGACGCAAGGCGAACACCGTAGTGGTCAATCGATTGTGGTGTCCTTTCCATGCTACTGAAATTTACAAAAAGGAATTGGATGGTCGTCGGCTGAAGGCTCGTGAGCTGGTTAAAATGGTAGACTTTAAGAAAGAGCTACACGCTGCATATTGTCTGAAAGCAAAGTGCAAGATATCTACCGCGTTTTCTCATTCATCAAGATTATTCACTGTCAATAAATTTTAGTTCCATGGCTTCATCAATCACCTTCAAACTCCCTCGAATTATTTTCCATCTCCAAACTTGAAAAATAGCTCTATGCTAAAAGATTTTTCAACAATATAGAGTTTGATGGCTATTTCTAAGAGCTATACAATTCTTACTATAAACAATGTATCGAATCATTTGTCTGCCACAGCGAAAAGGCTAAAGGGAATGTGAAATAAAGGAAATGTTTCCCAAATTTGTTTTGTTTGCTTTGTTAGGTAAGATAATTTTGGGACCGCCCTCGTACTCTTTAGAAGATGCAATTATGTGATGCTTGACATTATCAAATATTTATAATAAAATATTCTTAAGATATAATCTGATATTTTAATTATGTCTTAACACAATTATTTTTGCATTAAATGCAATTTAAAAATTTAATTTTAGTACAATGATATTTTAATGAAATATACACATGCAAAGTGTGCATTGCAGACATTCCGAGATAATATTAAATGTTGTCAAATTCAATAAAGAATGTTAAATAAGTTAGTGAAACTAAAACAGCCGCAAGAAAACTTATAACTTTATTCAGACATATTTAAAATTTCTTATACTTCAGTCCAACGTAAAAAATTAGCAAGTCGTTGCAAAGGTATCACTCTCTCTCGACTTACTGGTGGAGTTTTAAATAACTTTAAAAAACGTTATTGAACTAAAAGTTAAGGCATACAAGATACACCTGAATTTGAGTAAAGTGGAGTTAAATAACGGGTCTAAGTAGTGTTAGAGTCAAAAAATCCGTACGTGTCTAAAAAGAAACCCTTTTTTCCCCGACAACCACAAAAATTTTTCCTACACATTAACAACAAGAAAAAACCAAAATATATATGTAAATGCCATAAAAATATTCAATTTTAAAAATAACACTGTGATAAATTAAAATTTTTTCTTTTTGACAAAAACAAATCTATATATCCTTTATAGTCAAACTTCGTATTTAATTTTTCATTTCTTATCTTTTGTTATTTTTAAAGAGCTTAATAATTTTCAAAAATACTTATTTAAAAAATTTTTATTTTTACCCTTAAGAAGGCACACAATGGAGTGCCGAAATATTGGATTAAATAAAATTAATATTTTTTATAAAAAAAAGACCTAAAGCTTAATTACATAATAAAACTAATCAAATTTTGTAAAGGTCGAATAAGAGTCAATTTATATTTTTATTTTTAGCAAACATGGTACCAAAAAAAGGGAAGGCTCTGTAAAATTTAAAAAAAAAATATTTTCTTCAGTTCCCCTAAACTAATTATAAAAAAAAAAATTCTTTTTAAAAATATAACCTTCCTCGTTTTAAAACCTGTTTAAAACTTTCATTAAAAATTTTTTAAAAATTTAAAATTGTATTTATTTCTCTTAGTGATTGTTTTTTTTTTACAAATCTTTTTATGTAAAAATTTAATTTATTAGATATTCGCTTTTAATATAAGCACACATTTAAGCGAATGTGAGTGCGAATGCAAATTGCAAAAATAGGAGAATAGTTCGCAAATCGAACGCGAATATATGTAGCCCACTAATTTTATAAAGGGGCGCCACAAATATTCAGGTACACGGCTGTTAGGACTCATAGTATAGCGTTTTTGGTACAAAATACTACATTTGTACTAATTTGTAAAGGGTGTTTTTTATAGAGTGATACAAGTTTAAATCATAATAAAACACAGTAATACATTTTTGATATCAACGAAACTGTTTTTTTTGATAGAAAATTAATGTTTAGATATGACATCGGCCATGTAGACGCCACTGCATGCGCGTAGTAGGCGTAATCTGGAACACCAATTTTCAAAAACTTTTCGCATTCTGACCATCATCGTTTTTAAAGACATATGAGCCAAAGACTCCGCCAGCTTATAAAGCGCACCAGAAAGTAATTTTCTGTGGATGCAGTGGTGTTTCGACAAAAGCTTGTGGATTTTTCTCACTCCAAATGCAACAATTCTGCTTATTTACGTACCCATTTAACCAGAAATGGGCTTCATCGGAAATAAAAATTTTAATGGAAATTCAAAATAAATATCAATTTGTGATTCAGCCTATACCCCGAATTATTTTGATTAAAAATTTCCAAAATATGCACACGTTGGTCTGATGTAAGTCGATCCATAATGAAATGTCAAAGCAAACTAAACAAAAAGCAACTATGGGTGGTCGAATAAAGCAGTGAATCCAACTCAAAGTTGTATCACTCCAAAAAAACACCCTTTATATAAAATCTTTAAGTTTTTAAATGAAAATAAGACGAATTTAATCCAAATTTTTCATCAAATTAAATTTTCATTAAATTATTTTTATGAAGAAAGGAATTTTACAAGTTGTGCTGAAAAAGGTCAACAAGAAGAAGAAAGACAAAAATGAGACAAAAATAAATGTACTTTGGACAAAAAACAGAAGTAAGGAAAAACATGTAAAATCAATTAAAATGGATAATCATTCAAAAAAGCAAACTTCGATCTACCAAAAGTAAAAATACAATTCGGTTTAAGGATTGATGTTTGACTATTGACGTCAGCAGCCGTCGAGTGTAAGATGGCAAATCCATCTGAGGAGATCGAGTGGTTGCGATTGAAACATGTCATGGTAACCTGCCGTCCAGGGTTCGAGCCACAGCCACGGTCAAGAATGAAAGATTATCAATAACAATTTTAATGAATTTTCATGTTGTAAAAATTCCTTTCTTCATAAAAATAATTTAATGAAAATTAAATTTGATGAACTTAAGCCTAATTAAAAATATTAAAAATTTGGATTAAAAACCATAAATAGTTCAACAAAATAACCACAATACTAATTATTAATAAGACGAATATTTACGTATTTTTAGGCAATATATTAATAATAAGAAATTTTTTAAATATCCTACATTTGTCTTAAAATGAAAGATCCGTCCTTTTTCCCCTACAATTGAAATTTTCCGAAAAAATACCTACAAAAAGGGAAAATTCCCTACTGTTGGTATCACTGGTTAGAGTAGAATAATAGCGAGAGTAAAGGTAGATTAAAACAATGTTAGAGTAGAGTTAGAGTAGAGTTGGAGTAGAGTTAGAGTAGAGTTAGAGTAGAGTTAGAGTAGAGTTAGAGTAGAGTTAGAGTAGAGTTAGAGTAGAGTTAGAGTAGAGTTAGAGTAGAGTTAGAGTAGAGTTAGAGTAGAGTTAGAGTAGAGTTAGAGTAGAGTTAGAGTAGAGTTAGAGTAGAGTTAGAGTAGAGTTAGAGTAGAGTTAGAGTAGAGTTAGAGTAGAGTTAGAGTAGAGTTAGAGTAGAGTTAGAGTAGAGTTAGAGTAGAGTTAGAGTAGAGTTAGAGTAGAGTTAGAGTAACGTTAGAGTAGAGTTAGAGTAGAGTTAGAGTAGAGTTAGAGTAGAGTTAGAGTAGAGTTAGAGTAGAGTTAGAGTAGAGTTAGAGTAGAGTTAGAGTAGAGTTAGAGTAGAGTTAGAGTAGAGTTAGAGTAGAGTTAGAGTAGAGTTAGAGTAGAGTTAGAGTAGAGTTAGAGTAGAGTTAGAGAAGAGTTAGAGTAGAGTTAGAGTAGAGTTAGTGTAGAGTTAGAGTAGAGTTACAGCCTGTTCGTCGATTTCGAACGTTGACGTTCGCAGAGAAAATTACATTTAAAACAAAAACAAATTGTCGAATTTTGTTTTTGTTTTAAATATAATTTTCTATGCGAACGTTAACGTTCGAAATCGACAAACAGGCTGTTAGAGTAGAGTTAGAGTGGAGTTAGAGTAGAGTTAGAGTAGAGTTAGAATAGAGTTAGAGTAGAGTTAGAGTAGAGTTAGAGTAGAGTTAGAGTAGAGTTAGAGTAGAGTTAGAGAAGAGTTAGAGTAGAGTTAGAGTAGAGTTAGAGTAGAGTTAGAGTAGAGTTAGAGAAGAGTTAGAGTAGAGTTAGAGTAGAGTTAGAGTAGAGTTAGAGTAGAGTTAGAGTAACGTTAGAGTAGAGTTAGAGTAGAGTTAGAGTAGAGTTAGAGTAGAGTTAGAGTAGAGTTAGAGTAGAGTTAGAGTAGAGTTAGAGTAGAGTTAGAGTAGAGTTAGAGTAGAGTTAGAGTAGAGTTAGAGTAGAGTAAGAGTAGAGTAAGAGTAGAGTTAGCGTAGAGTTAGAGTAGAGTTGGAGTGGAGTTAGAGTAGAGTTAGAGTAACGTTAGAGTAGAGTTAGAGTTAGAGTACAGTTAGAGTAGAGTTAGAGTAGCCTTAGAGTAGAGTTAGAGTAGGGTTCGAGTAGAGTTAGAGTTTGTGTGGACTTAGAGTACAGTAAGAAAAGATAAAGGCCCGTCATGTCATGTATTCTTTCAAGAATGTGTATAAGTCTTCCGACTTATTTAGACAATTAAAAACGTAAATCTTTAACAAGTGTTTAAACCCTATGTTACTGTGTAAACTGAGACTTATTCAAAAATAACGTACGACGTCCACAAATTTTCACCAACCGATGTCAAAGACGTATAATAAGATGCTTTAAACCATACATGTTAAATTCCAATTAGAATTAGCAATTGATGCAATTAGTTTATATTTTCTAATTGATTAAACAATTAGAATAAGTTCAACTAATTCCCATTAGCTAATTAAAATTTTTATTCTAATGGTAAAACTAATTGCAATTAGTTGCCATTAGCAAAAAAAATTGGTTAACCTTTACAATTAGAAATCTAATTGACTTCAGATAATGCAATTAGATATTCAATTAGCTCGAATTAGAATCAATTATTTTGATATTTTCAAAAACAAAAAAAACTACAATATTCATAATATGAATTTCACACATATATATATTACTTATGTACATATATTACATACATGCTAGGGTATTCAATTAATCGGGCTTTTGCTTTAATCGGTTAATCGCTCGATTAATTAACCGATTATAAACCGATTAAACAAAAACCTCGGTTAATTAATCGAGCGATTAACCGATTAAAGCAAAAGCCCGATTAATTGAATACCCTAGCATGTATGTAATATATGTACATAAGTAATATATATATGTGTGAAATTCATATTATGAATATTGTAGTTTTTTTTGTTTTTGAAAATATCAAAATAATTGATTCTAATTCGAGCTAATTGAATATCTAATTGCATTATCTGAAGTCAATTAGATTTCTAATTGTAAAGGTTAACCAATTTTTTTTGCTAATGGCAACTAATTGCAATTAGTTTTACCATTAGAATAAAAATTTCAATTAGCTAATGGGAATTAGTTGAACTAATTCTAATTGTTTGATCAATTAGAGAATTTCACAAAAGAATGTTAATTAGCAATCATTAGCATTAGCTAATCATTACTTAACATGTATGCTTTAAACCAAACACCATTAGTTGATCTGCTTGTCACAACCAACAGCCAATCTAAAACGACAATCTTCAAAAAAAGTTGAGATCGATTGGGCATAGACAGAGGTAAAAAAGGGGGCATTGCAACATAACCCCCAAGGCTATCACTACCGAGGATATCCAAAAATATAATGGCGAACTGCAACAATACAAAAACCTGCTACTGCATGATTGAAAAGGTTGGAGGCCATAATAACAGCCCCAAACAGAGCCCGTTGAATGTCAATAATTGAAACCGTTTGCTCCTCAGCTTGAGAATAGCGGAACATCATCATCAAGAGTAGACTTTAAGCAGTAGGATTCGGGAAGAGTTCGAGTTAAAGTTGAGATTGTCAGGTTAATATTTACAAATTAATGAATAAACATTTAATTTTCTAAAAATTCAAATTCGAAGCAGTTTAAAATTCCAATTAAACTTATTTAATGTACAGACTATACCAAAATAATATTTATAACGAATTTCCCATTTGACTTTTTGACTTTGACTGGCAAACGTATTAAACAGGGGTTAACTCTTATAAAAAACTCTTAAACTGTAGTATCATAGCAAAGTCCTTGGATACATTTTAGTGTTCTGTATATAATTTATTTATCAATATTAAAGTACAGATGTATTCACTTTGTCACACACGTTTATAGGGATACATGTTTTAGCATTATGTAACTGTGGGATTGTGTGTGCTTAATAGTGTTAGTGCCATTGTATGTAATAACGTCCTTGTTTGTTTGTGTAAATTTAGGTCTGTATGATGTAGCAACAATTTGTAATAAAACCAAAATCCTTTGATACCAAATATCTAATACCTTGATATTGTAACCTATAATCTTGACTAATGATGCTACCTGAATTAATTTCATTGATGTTAAAACATAAATCTTAATGTTTAAGCAACAAAAGACAACAACATATTATAAATTTATACACAAAGACGATATTATCCCAGCGGTAAATATTGAAAGAACCGCAAGTGGCAGGCCTTCAAAACCACTTTAAGAAGGAAGAACTTCTAAAATCTGTTTTAAAAAAATGGAATGCGGCAATAACTGCTTGTATCTGCTTAACCTTAATAAGGTCTTCAAATTTGCTGATTTGTTAACGGTCTTCGAGTCAAGTTTGACCCAAGTAGAACATTTTATATAAAAAGTCATTTTTTTCAATTAAGTATGTTTTAAAAGTTGATATTTTATTTTTATGTTTATTAAGTATATTGACGCTGTGTTTATTGTTAAAATTTATTGCGAATGCAAAAGTGCATTTAACATAAAGTGGTTGTATCTGTTTTGTGACATAATTGGCAACGACTTATTTTTGACGTATTTTTGGATGGTCAACTTTTTTTTCCTAGGTTTTGGTTGAAGATGAAGGGTGCTGTTCCTGCTCAGCTACTACATGCACTTTTTTGAAATTTTTCGTGAAAATTAGTCTTTGGGTAATGCTTT
Source organism: Pollenia griseotomentosa (assembly GCA_963931875.1). Classification (NCBI taxonomy): domain Eukaryota; kingdom Metazoa; phylum Arthropoda; class Insecta; order Diptera; family Polleniidae; genus Pollenia; species Pollenia griseotomentosa. The sequence goes on from OZ007563.1 coordinate 81,165,463, forward strand.
TGGCTACTTGATATAGGGCGCGGCAAGTTGAAAACCTAAATTTTCTAGGAAATGTCGACGTTTGGCAAAACAGTTTTTGTTCTAGCCATGTTTAGCTGACGTTAGTGAAAGCCTTAAGTTGCCAAAAGCTCTGGTGGCAATTCAATCTTGTTTTTACATATAGTTCCTACTAAAGTAATTTGATTCTCTAACAATTTTTGTCTCAATTAGTACGATGTAAAACAATTGTGTGCAGTCATACTGTGACATTTCAAACCAACTGTCAAATCAAGAACTACATGCCTGGATTTGTTTATTTCAGGCAATTCTCATATTTATTGGCCTGTATACGGTTGTATATTTCAGGCATCGATTTCATAGCTCACGAATCGACGCAAACTTCTCTAAAATTTGGCGTCAAATCTTAATACTTAATTGTTGTCAAATCTTAATACTCTCGAAAGATTTTTGAATCTTTTCAACGGCATGATTGCTCTTAAAATAGGGTTTCCTTCCACAACATCCCACAAACTGTCTGTACTTTCATTATTTGATCTATACATTTCAGCTAACCAATAAACCAATAAAGGCGAAATTTTGGTGTTGCCAACTTCAGTTGTATCAATACTAAATACACATTAACCTTCATTATTAGTAAACTTCAAAATAGCGCATGTCTCAGGAGGTGAAAAAAATAATAACAACTGTAAATTTCTAACGAAAATTCAAGAATTATTATGTTTCGCCATTTTTTTTTTTTCTAAAAACCTAACGTAGTTGTTTGCATAAAAAATTAAATAAAAGTCATAAAATAAAAAAAAATATAAGTCATTCACTCTTAGAAAAAATTTAACTTTTATTTCAAAATGGGTCATATTTGACCCGAAGACCTTATGAAGGTTAAAATGGCCTTATATTCGGCCTTTTCACTCATTCTTTTTACCGCTGGGATATACTTATTTTTATGTTTGTATATGTTTGTTTTGTAAGTATATGTACATATATTGTATATTGAAGTGACAAAGAAAATTTTATAGAATTTTATATTTATTATAGAGATGGCGTGAGTGCTTAAGAAAAGATTAAATTCACACTCATATACAGGAAGAGATACGAGGGAATAGACAGACATGAAAATGTTATGTCACCCAAACCAAAAGAAACACAAAAGATTTATGAATGTCAGAGTTAAAACCTACGAATGGCAAATGATTTAAAGTATTTTTTTTTATACTTGATGAAGTTTTGTGTTGATATTTCCTAAATAAATTTGCGGATAGAAAGTTGATACACAAAATGTATAATTTATTGATAAACCCAGCAGGAATTGAATGCCTTAAGTATTACAAGTGATTTTTTTGCGGAGAAGTAAATGATATATCAGCTTTTTTTCAGCAGATGGTCTTAATACAAACAAAATGCTTAAGATGCACTCTTAACTGAAAAGATCTTAAATCCTTTGAATTTTGTTACGATATCAGCAACAAAATATTCTATGATACTATAGGAAAATGTTGAGAAAGTTTTATAAAATCCTGGTTAAATATTAACAGCCTTATTTATAAAAAATAAAACATGTTAATAAAGGGTTTATTAAACGGATTTTGTATGAAAATTCATTTTATTAACCCTTAATTAACCCGTTTTATTTTTTATAAATAAGGCCGTAAATATTTCCATTTGGATACATTTATTCAAACATTTTAATTCTTCAAAGCTAGATGAGAAAAAACACTTGGAAACAGCCTGTACAGACATTAAACAATTTGTCATTACTATACCTGACATAAGCGTTTATTGCCTACGCATACGAACACAGAAATGCCTACATTTACACCTTCAATTCTACTTACACATTGTTGAATATGTCTGTGTAAAGGAATAGATGTAAAATGAATGTATAAACAATAAATTTTTATGTGAGAAAAAAATTCAATCTAAAATCTTAACAATAATAATGTTGATCTACTGACTCAAGTTTGTTTATGTGTTTTTAATCGATTATTCGATTAACTGTTGACAAAGCAAATTAGCAAAGAATTGCTGCTAAACAAAATTTCAGCTTTATGTACATGGAGATAAATTTATGATTTACTCTACAGATTGGTTTGTAATGTGAAAAAATTTTGCATTATTTTCAAAACGTATTACTAAAGTTAAAAAAAAAACTAAGTGCTTTTCATATAAATTTTCTTACACGTTCAATAACATGTGTTAATAAAACAGCACATAAGAAAATTAAAAAAAAACAAATTTGATTACCTAGATGTTAATTGGCAACTTGAACAATTTAAAGCATCATCTTGAGTTGAAACCAATATAAAAAACCTTTACTTCTACACTCGTCCAAAAATTAGTTAATTTATTAAAGTTGTTTCCTTTAAAGGATTTTTTGAACATTTTATTGTCAAAAATATTTCACAATTACTATAACAAAAGTAAATTTTATTACACCCTAAATTTTTCAATAATAAAAATAAAGAACATGTAAAGGATTGTTTATATATAGACCGATATTTATGGCCATTTTCCTAGTACACATACAATGAAACGATTAACCGTCAAAAAGCTACACTTGAATTTTTTTTTTTTGCTTATCTTTTTTTAGCATAGAGAAGACATTTTTCATTTTTTCCCATTCGTAAGGATACTGTAAAGTGTAGTCAAGGCAAGCGAGAAAATTGCTAACAAAAGCAATTTGTAAAAAAAAAAACGCAGACAAAAAATTCCAATTTATTAATTTCAAAACGCAAAATACTTGCAGAAAGAATAACAAGAGCACAACAAGTGAATATAATTTGAGAAATGAAATTTTCTAGAAATGTACAGTTCTTTTCTAAAAAAAAAAAATAATTGTCATCGTTTTCTCGAAGTTGTTTAAAAATTTTAATTAATTCTACAACTAAGCAACATTTTATGAAGACATAAGATTCAAATTAAAAAAAAATTGTCTTATTAAAATCGTTATCCGAAATTCGAAATAAATATTTTGTAACATAAAATTTATAAAAAAAACCCCCCATAATGTCTTTAGAGTGGCTGCTCAACTTTGTCTAGTAAAAAGTTAGCTTCAGGTCTAGTTTGCTAAACTAAAATTTTCTAGTTTCCTAAAGAACAGTTTTCGAAAATAAACTTTATTAAGGATCTATAAATGGTGCTTTACACTATCACACAAATCTAACGATTTCGAGAAAAATACAACCTTGTCATGATAAGTTATTTTTGTTTTAATAAAAAATTTCAAACGACAATTAGATCAGAGAAGTATTTTCGTCAAAATACTTAAGATTTGTGTGATATTGTAAAGCACCCATAAGCAATCATTGACCTACAAAAAAAATATTTTGTTATAAAGTTATAATTTACCGAATTTTATTTGGATATTGATATCTAAATCAGATTTTGTATTTTAAAGAGATTTCTAGGGAAGGGCCTATATGGAACTTATTGTCAATTATAGACCGACTAATTTATTGGCTTTATATATTCAAATAAAAAAACTTTTTCGGAGGGACGTTTGTATGGGAGCGAAGGCAGCAGAAGCGCATAATCTAAATCTATAGTTTATATAAAAATTTGCTTGAAGTCTCTTAAAAGCTATTTTAAACTTTTAGTTAAACACATTTTGCTGCGAGAATAGACAACTACTGCAGCAAAATGTTTTAGAAGTCTGCAAATATTTTTACCTAAAAGTTAATTAAAGTCTTTCTTCAACTTTTGCAGTAAAAAATTATAGAGTCCTGATAAAGTTTTTCCTTAAAATTCATCGAAAACTAAATGATTTTCTAGTAAAACATTATTAATTTTGTTTCTCAAATTTGATAAGAACTCAAGGATATACGAACTATTTTAGTAAAGAAAGTTTGGTAAAAAACTGTTCTTCTTGGGTACAATATTTGCATAAGTTTGTATTAAATTTTTCAAAAAGATACTGATTACAATCTAATTAACTTCATAAGAATTCGCCTGTTCTCGATCTTATATAAACTGCTACATTTTATTGAAAAGTCAATCGATCCCCAGCTCATTCCGGGCATTATCGTGTCCTTTTTCCATTTGTATTGGCGCTAAGTAAAAAATTAGGTGTATTTCACTTATTTTTAAAACCAAACAAATCTCATACAAAAAGAAATAACTGAGTTTAGTTTTATCTTATAGAGAAAAAATATTGTACCAAAAGCCTTTCTCCTTTTGGTGAAAAAAGTTACAGGCAATACCTGCACAGAAAAAATTTAAAATTGTTTCTAATCACCAAATTCATACACTCACAATATTATTACAGTAACGGACTGTAGTTTATTTAAGAAATATTCCGTTCAGTCATTTTTAAATAAATAAACATTAAAAATTCCAAGCGAATTTATTTTTAACTGATTCTAACAGTTATTCAAAAAATTAAGTGCATATTAATACGGATTTTCAGTTGCAGTTAATATTGTCCGTTGATTGAGTTAAATTCTTCTTTATGTTAAAGTAAATAAAAATGTAATTTAAAGCAACGAAAAGTTCATTTAATTTTTACTGTCAAAAATTCAACCGCGAATTCCGTAAAAACAAATCAATATTCAGTTATCTTATATAAATTAATTGTCAAAAAATTACCTACATATTCCGTAAAAACAAATAAATATGCAGTTATTTTATAAAATTTTACTGTCAAAAATTCAACACCATATTCAGTAAAAACAATTAAATATTCAGTTATTTTATATAATTTTACTACCAAAAATTAATTTTTACTTATCTATAAAAAATGAATTGCTTGTTTTGTGTAAGCAATTCCCATTTTCTATTTGTTAAAATAATTTAGTTAAATACATCAAATTTTAAAAGTAAAATAATTGCGAAGCCATATCGGTCATGCTGCTGGTGTCTTATAATTGAGAGTTCTTCTGTAAACAACGTGGTCAGTACAACAAAAGTAAAAAAACCTGTGTAACTGGGTAAGTAAATAAAAATATGCTCCCTCCCTCGCTTATAAGAAAAACAAGCGGACAGGTGTCTGTCAAGTATTTTTTTAGAAATTCGGCTCTTTTGTGGAGTAAACGAAAATTTAATAAAATAACTGAATATTTAATTGTTTTTACTGAATATGGGATCAATTTTTGGACAGTAAAATTTAAATAAATAACTGAATATTTAATTTTTTTTACTGAATATGGTGTTGAATTTTTGACAGAAAATTTTACAAAATAACTGAATATTTATTTGATTTTACGGAATATGGTGTTGAATTTTTGACAGTAAAAATTAAATGAACTTTTTGTTAAAAATAAATGAAAAATAGGTAGACCGGTTTTTAATTGAACTTTCATTTATTTAATATTACAATTTCAGTTAATTTTACGTACAGAATATTGTGAGTGTAGAATCAAGCAAACAATTTGTTGATTTTGCACCTACTTCCAAAATGATTATATTGATTACTAAAAACTGTAAAAATTTAAAATTGTGATTTTTTTTTCAATAAATGATATTTTTAATGTTAATTAAAAAAATTATCAAAAAAACTTTGACATTTCAAACAATGTGTTAATTGATTTAAATTAATAAAGCTCAGGTTTTGACAGTTCTACAAGTTTAAGTTATTTTATTTTTAGCGAAAAGATCAACCAAGATTTTTTTTTATTTTAATTAGAAACTTATTCAAAACTACTAAAATATTAACTAAATCTAAATTATTTTTTTTTAATAAAAAAATAATTGATTCAATTCTGACATTAATTAAATTGAAATATTTTTCAAACTATTTTTTTAATTTTGAAAGTAATTTTTGGGAAAACAAAATTTTTAATAACCAAGATTTGGTTTGTCATGCTTAATTGACAATTTTTATTCCTAATAAAAACATTGAAATTTGTTGTTAATAGTATAAGCTATTTCTACGCGCATTTCAATGGTTGCTTAGGCCAGATCGTCAGGAAACTTCATCCAAAGATTTTAGAAAAACTAAAGATATTAAGCAACAAAAAAATTGTTAAGCGAATAAGAATTATAAGCACCAGTTTTTTTTTGTAACAATATCAAAGCTTTAACAAAAACAAAAACAATAAACAGTGAGTTTATCTTTTCTTACATTTCCCACTAGAATTGGTTGGAATTCTCCAAACAATAATTGTTGTTGTAAGCCTCACGTAATCTACATTAATATAAATATTAATATTTTTAAATGATATATTTTTTCAAGTTTTAAGTGTTTTTAAGAAGAGATCTGATGTGGTCATAAAAATATGATCAATACGATTGTGTTTGTTGCAAAAAAGAATATAAAAAGAGTTCCTATTGAAATTTTTTATATTTACTAGGTTTTTCTTTGTTTTGATAAAAATTACGACATATTTTTTCCAAAATCATTTAGGGTGCCTCGGTAGGCTAGCTGGTAGCGAGCTAGTCTATCAGCGCCGAGGTTGCGGGTTCGATTCCCGCCAGAGACTCTGGTTTCTTTCCTGCAGACAAGCAAAGAGCTTCGCGGGATTAGCTTAGGAAATTAAAAAAAAAAAAAATTAGAGATCGTAAAAATTTAAATAATTTCTTTATGAGGTGCGTAAAATAAAGAACTCCTTTTAAAATCCAAGAGCTAAGCCATTTTAAAAGAAATGCTTTTATTCTTTAATAACTTTAATAACTTCTTAATCAAATAGATAATTGCTTAGCTAAGATGAGGAAACTTTCACAAAAGTTTTGGTACCATTTTAAATTTATCCTGGCTGCGAAACATGGAATATATCATGTCTGGAAATGAGTACTGTGCAAGCTTTTGTAAGCCGCTGCCTCAGACGTATAGTAAAATATTTTGGCCAGCCACGATATCAAATTAAGACTTGTGTAGAGGTACAAGTTAAGTTCCATTGGGTTTAAGTATGGTTAGGTTAGGTTATAACTCGTCAGTCCATCGAATATAACCCCCAAGGTTCTATTAGACCTGACAGACCTGCAAATACTTGGAGACGACAAATTTAGAACGACTTGCATCATCATGGTGTATGCTGCAGAGAGATGAAACTGTTGCGTAATGATTAAATACAATGGAGAACATTTGATACGGCCCTATGTTCCACTGCGGATTAATTAATGGGGGTATTCACGTCACAAGTTGCACCCTTGCGAAAAAGCAAAAGTGCAAAAATAAACCAACAGCCACACAGACAATTAGTTGTGCATAAGTAATTGTCTTTGTGGTTGTTGTTATGTTTTTGCACTTTTGCTTTTTTGCAAGGGTGCAACTTGTGACGTAAATACCCTTAATATCTTGTAGTTTTCCTTGAATCACGATTACAACGTTTGTATATATGCGAAATCGTAACAAACTAATTTAAAACGTTATAATAGTCATTTGATAATTATCTTAATATATATTGCTGTTAAATTTTATTTAAATTGCTATAATTTTGTTACAAAATTAACTTCTACGCCCTGTTGGCAATACCTTGTTTTAATGTTCGCCATTTCTATCGAAAGTTTGAAAGAAAAATACCCTACAAATTCTTTAAAATACCAAAGGAACTCAAATTTATCTTGAAAATTATAAATAACAAACATTTATATGAGAAAACCAAAACTCTCGCTAATTTATGAGCGTTGAAAATAACAAGGTTAAATGTCAGTGAAGAAAACAAAAAGCGGAAAAATATCAAACTCCACATCACAAACGTAATAAAGTTCAAAACTGTTTTTTTTTTTTTTGCTGGTTTTGTTCAGCAATCATCCATTCGTTTCCGTGAAATTCAAAATGTATTTTTAAAGATGCCTTTTAATAAACAATACCAACCACGTGACTTGGATATTTAAATAAAATTATTTTCACTCTTTTATACACGTTTGTTTTAAATTTTTTCTTTTATTATTATTTTTTGTTTTTCGCTAGGAGACTCAGCGTAATTGTGATTTACTACATAAATAATAATTTCTTAAACAGCAATTCAAAAATTTTTTTTATTTCGCTTTTGTTAAAACATTTCTGTGTTAAAACATCATTTAGAAGAGGGTAGTTTTAAAGCTGGCAACGCACAGTGGCGCTTAAGCGAAATTTTAAAATTCAGAATTCGGCAAACTTTATTTGTTTTTTTTGCAGGCATCAGAAATTAAGAACCGATAACCTAAAATTTAGGTTTTTCATTTGAAAAATTCAAAACTTTTGTACGCATGAGTTTAAAAAAATTTAGAAACACAAAAAGATTTTTTGAAGTACAATATGTATTTTGTACATGAAAAAATATTTATCATTGGTGTTCAAAAAATATTTTCATCCGTACAAAAAAAAAAAAATATTTTGTTTGAATTGTTTTTTAAAGTTAAAAGACAATAAAGTTTTTAAAAAACGTTTTAAAGAAAAATATTTTTTTTTTGTTACTTACCAAGGTATATTTACACAAGGTAGACTCATTTGGGAGTGTATACATGTTGCTCTATAAAAAGAACCGAGTTGTCAAAATTGTCTTCATATAAAACAAAAACAATTAAACGCACACATGTACAAATTTTGTCTCATATACACGAAATTTGATGTTTGGGTTTCAACTAGGGGTAAACAGCTGACAAACATATGGGCCAACGAGTTTACCTTGTGTAAATATACCTTGTTACTTACATTAAGAACTGAAATTTTGTAGTTTAAATTGTGAATTTTAATTAAATTTATAATCAACCCTATTATGAAAATGCAAATTTAAAAGAAGTTATGGGCACAAATATTATTAATAAATTAAAAGTTGCAAAAATTCGCAAAAGTTTGCAAAAATAGCGAAAATTTGCGAAAATTTTTAATATTTCAAACAATACATAAAATTGATTGCAAGTCCCTAAAACTATAAGGAATGACAAAAACTCGGTAAAAATTGCAAAATTAGCGGAAATTCACAAAAATTTGCTAACAGCGGTATGATAGCAGAGTCTACTATTTATTATAAATCGTTAAAGCTGTAAAGAACTAGAAAATTATAGGAAAAAATCGCTTCTATCGCGAACATGGCAAAAATTCACGAAAAAATCAAAATCAGAAACAAACTCTAAAATTTATTTGAAATCGCTAAATCGGTTAAAAAAAACAATAAAAATAGCTTAACAGCGTAAAAAAAATATAATACATATCTTTATAATCTTATCTGATAATTTTTATCTTTGTCATGTTCAATTTTAAGTTTTCGGTTTTTTTTTCTTTTCATGTACAAAATAATATTGTACTGAAAAAATAAATATCTTTTTTGTTTTCGGTTTTTTTTTTCTTTTCATGTACAAAATAATATTGTACTGAAAAAATAAATATCTTTTTTCTGTTAGTTTTTTATTTTTTTTTGAACTGATGGGAAAAAATTTTATTTTGTACGAAACAATTAAAACTTTTTTTTGAGAACTTTATTATTTTGAACTTAAAGAAACAGTATCAAACAAAATATTTTTTTCTTTTTTGTACAGTTTAAACTATTTTTCAAACACCAATGATAAATATTTTTTAAAAAACATAAAAAAAAAACGTTTTCCGGTCCTTGGATTTTTGTTTTAAAAATTTAAAACCTAAAAAAATTGGTTTGCGACCTGTGATTTATAATTACAGGACTTAACAGTGAAAAATGAAAATGTCCTTTATGAAAGTGTTTTTTCTAATGTAATCTAATTTAGTGGGGAATTAAAGTAGGGTGGATTCGACTGAATTCGGTTCACGGTTTGTATAGTTTGTTTAAATGGGTTGTTATCTATGCCAAGTTCAAACATAGGCTGCAAGTTTTTCTTTTTCTAAAGACCAATTAAATAATTTTTAAAAAAGGGTCAGCGGATTTAGTTAGGGCTGAGATGAAAAATGTAAATAGAGTAATAAAAAAAAAATATTCTAAATTTTTAAATTTTTTTATATTTTACATAAGACCAAAATAAAATTAAAAACAAACTTAAAAAACAAACAAATTTTAATATTTAATGAATAAGTTACATTTAAATATATACATTAGGGGTTTAACCATTTTGTTGGCATAGTACCATGAGGTCAACCATGTCCTAGTAAACACGAAAATTATAATCTTTTGTAATTTTTCTCAAAAAAGTTCACGCACCAATTGGTTTTTCTTAACCAATGCAATATTGAATATTCATAACACAGAAAAAAATATCTCAAGAAAATTTTTAACAACACGGTTTGTTAAAAATAATATTTTAGGTCAACAAACTTTTTGTTTAATTCAAAGAAAAAATTTATCAAATTAACACTTTGCAAAACAGCACTCAATAAAATATATTTAATAATGAAATAATTAAATGTTTCTTCATATTCAATAAAAAAAATATTTCAATCAAAGTCAAGACAGTATTTTAACAACTCTTGACCATTTTTAAATTGCTCATAATTCTCATTTGTTTTACAGTTTTATTTGAATAATATATTTAGTTTTACCAAAGTCTTTGGAAAAGGTTTCTTGATGATCTGGCCTAAGCAACCAGTGAAATGCGCATAGGAACTTACTTATCCCCGCATAAAAAATTTTAGTGTTTTTATAAAAATAAAAAAATTGAAAATTTATGACATCATCATTAATAAATAAAAAAATAAAGATTCGATTAACATTTTGTTTGATTTATCCAACACTTTCAACAATTTATTTTAACAAATCAAGTAAACATTTTGTTGAAAAAAGTTATTTTGGGCAACAACTTTTTTTATTGACTCAATAAACTTGGTTGTTGACTAAAAATTTAACAATTATACATACAAACTTTTTTATCAATACCGCAAAAAACATCATCGCAGAAAATTCAAAAATTTTTGTAATCAAATATGCGATTTTCGTATTCAAATATGAAAATTATTTTTTTCTGTGAATTGTATACGGTGTTTTTTATTCATTTTTAATTTCTTTTCGTTAAAAAAGGTTTAAAATACGTTTTGGTTTGCGGAAAAATCTCTTACCATCTCTAAATATTAATGAAATTTGATACTTTGGTTTTTTTTTGTTTTAAATTAACATATTATTAAGTTTTCTTAACCAAAAATAAAATTAAAAATTTTCGAGACTTCATCGCGGTTGGTGTTTGAACTTTTTTAACCTTAGCGAAAAAATAAATTTACGTTCCCTTATAGTTTTTTATGCTCTATCGGACTATGCTATGCCAATTTTGATATTTTAAAAAATTGTTAAAAAGTTATATCCCTAATATACATATGTACATACAAATTTATAAAAAAAATTGTATTTAAATTTTTTTTATATTTTTAAAGTTATTAACAAAGCATCGCAAGACTAGCCATGACCCCCACTGTGCAACGATAGGAACCATACATCGTTGAGAGTTTTGGTACCAAAATTAACTTCCAAAGAATGCCAGCCATTATTTACGAGAGGAACACAAAATATTCTTTTTAAAATATTTTGAATAAAAGGGTTACATTTGTAAAAAGGTAGATTTTACTTTGTTTGATTTTTTTTTTGCTGCCACAATTGTTAAGTCTTTAAATGGTTGCTACTTGTATTTATTTGTGTTTATTTTTGCCTTTAGTGTATTACAGTTGATATGTGTGTGTGTGTCTCATTATATGTGTCTAAGTATTTGTGCGTGTTTGAATGAATGTGATTTCATAATAATAGCTAATTATCAACTAATTGTGCGGGGCAATAAATTTTTTAAAGCCACTTATGGTTATGATACGCATTTATTGTTAAATTTTCTATACAAACAAAAAAGGTTTTTATGTTCAGGGTATAATTCTTGTTCATTTGGGGAATTGACATGTGTTATTCATACTTTTTTTAAATAATGAGTTTAAAAAGAAAAAAAAAATTGTAATGAATTTGTGAAATTTATCAGACGGTTAAAAACGTTATTAAATGTTCAATGGGTTTCGTTTGAGAGTATTAATTAAACTCTCTGAGCAATTTTAATTTCTAAAGTAAGTAAACTCAGTGTTTCCATTAAGGCATATTTTCTGCTAGATTTAGCAGATTGAGTTGGGAAAATGCATATTTGTCTTATAAAAATATGCTAACTGCTTTTTAGTATACTACATATTTAAGCAGATTTTTTTAGCATATTTTTACTTTTTAGAAAAGCAGAATTTTTTTTGCAAATTTTGTTTCAAATTGACTTACTATACATTCTTTCAAATAATTTCCTATTCAAATTATTACTACTTCTTCGTTTTATTAATATAATACTTTTTTTTAAATATAATTTTTAATAATTTTTAATGAAATATCGTCGGTTGATTATTTAATTGTCGTACGTGGATACTTATTACATACGACAATTAATTAATCAACCGACGATATATATTCAAATTTCTTTTTATTAAGCGGTTTTTTAGCATAATATTGCTTATAAAAATACAGCAGACTTTCAGAATATTTTTTTTTTTTTTTTTTTTAAATTTAACATATTTTTAGAAAGTTTAAAATATTAAAAAATTGTATGTTTTAATCTTAGCAGATTTTTGGCATATTTTCTTTATTTAACGATTGAGCAGATTTTAGCAGATTTTTTTGAAGTTTTGGCATATTCACATCAAACAGTTATGGCAACACTGAGTAAACTTCAACCTTAAAAAATTTATCGAGTACCCTGAAAAATTTATTGACTTAAAAATTTTAGAAATTACTGAGAAACCTTAGACCTTTATTTTTTGTTTAAATTATATTTATGTATTAAGCTTGAGGTCTATTTTCTTTTTTAAAAATATTAATTTTATTTTATTCCATATTTGGTCACGCCTTTGTGTGACTTCTTCAGGAAAAATTGACAGTTGTAAATTGTTGTTATTAAAAAATTATACATAAATGCGTGCGCAAATATCGGATAAAATAAAATAAATCTATATATATATAAAAACGTTTGTGCAGTGTATGTGCTGCTAAAACTCACAAAAAAAGACTAAGTTTCCTGATAGCGCTGGGGTTAAGTTATTAGCAAAATTCTCTAGGCTTTAATTTTTTATTTTTATTTGGAAAATTCCGAGCAGCGCCGGGACCAAGCAGCTAGAATTTTTATAAAAGTAATATACCTTAACTTTAATAAATAAATATAAAACTAAGAAACTTGACACTAAAAATTTAATGAAGAAATAGCCCCTCACAAATTTGTCTGCAACCTCAGTAACTATTACCTAGAGGCTTTATTTGTAATATAAGCAAGTTTTTACAGAAAACAAGTGAGAAAGTATAGGCGATCAAGCCCGATCATTTTATACCCTACAAGCCTAGTATTGACACTGGGAATATGGACCCGGCAAAACAAGAATATAATATAAGGTCAAGTTTAATACAAGATTTTTTTTGCCGAATATGAGATTAAAAGAGATTTTAGGGAGGGGCTGCTATGGGTTCTATGGTCAATTCTGGACCTACTAGCAGAACATTTTTGCGAGTTATCGTCGCCGTATTTTTTATTGTAGCATTAAAGGCTATTCGCATTTGTATGGAAGCTATGGTCGAATATAAACCGATTCCGATAAAATTTATTGGGTTGGTTTAGAAAGAAGTTAGATATTTTTGGGCCAAATTTAAACTATATAATAAGGCTAAATGGGCTAAGATTAAAAAATAAGAAGATAGTTTATAGGGTATTCATTTAATCGGGCTTTTGCTTTAATCGGTTAATCGCTCGATTAATTAACCGAGGTTTTGGTTTAATCGGTTAATAATCGGTTAATTTTGTTTTTGATCGGTTAACCGATTAATAAAGTTTTTTCATAATTAAGAATTTTAATAAATACAAATGCATAAATTATTTATTATTTTGCGTTTATTAGTAAAAAAGTTATTACTTAAACAATAACATTACAAACATAACAATTCTTGAACTAAAAAAAGCAAACAAAAAAATAATTCATAAATATGTAATACATGTCTGTGGTATTTTGACAAAACATCTTAAGTCGAGATAAGATAGCAAAAAATTTTTTAAATGAAAATTCGTATGATTTACTACATTTTTTTCAACTTTTTAAATTAAGGTGTTTTGTCAAAATGCCACATATATCATTTATTAGTTATGTGAGATCATTTTATTAATTATTGCAGTAGTTAAAGGATTTCATATAAAACAAATCTTTTAGAAAATTTATTTGGTTTTAATGTTTAGGATTTAAGCGATTCTTTGCTTTAGTTTTGATAAAACTTGACTTGGAAATTTTTTTTTCACTTATCGTAGATATTGAAGAAATTGAAAGCAACCCATAATCTAATCTAATTTCTCAGTCCTTCTCCAGGATTTTTCTGAACATATAAAATATTTCATTATTACATTAGAGTCCTGTTTTATTTTTTAAAAATTTTTAACACTTCGAATTGTTTGGGTAAATTCTGTTAAAAGACTGATATGAGAACAAACAAATAACTAAACACATACATATAAAAAGTACGTGAAAAAAGGTGTTGGCAACAAACACTTATTTAACCCATTTTTCACTATATTCCTCTTGATTGATGTTGAAGATAAAAAAACATTGAAAAAAAGAGTAAGGTGCTTGTAATTTTAGTCACCGGTCGGCAAAAAATGGGTTCAAATTAAGATCACTGAACACCTTCCTTGTTTGTATGAAAAAATATTTTGTTAACACATACCTTTTCTATATGAGACGAACCAAATAATTAAAAACACAAAAAATATGTTATAATAATAAAGAGTGATTTTTTATGAATTAAGTTTTTCGGGCTGGCAGTACTGGTTGGTAATTGTGTATGCTCTGCCATTTCATCATGGAGAAACTCACAATCGAGCAAGGACTGCAAATCGTTATAATTTATTATCAAAATTCAGCTCGATGGCAATCCACTGTTTTATCGAAAAATTGTGTTCAGCGATGAGGCTCATTTCTGGCTAAATGGATATAGACAAGCAAAACTGCCGCATCTGGGGAGAAGAACAGCCACAGGCCGTACAAAAGTTACCGATGCATCCCGAAAAAACTTCCAAAAACTTATATATTTTGTTACATCGGTTAATCGGTTAATCGACTGAAATTAACCGCTTTAATCGTTAATCGAAAAAAGCTAATTTTAAATTAACCGGTCAGTTAATCGGGTAGTAATTAATCGGTTAACCGAATGAATACCCCAATAGTTTATGCACTAAGAAGAAAAATCAATTCATCCGTACTTAAATAAATCCGCAGCGGTATCAATAGTACGGTAAGTACGAATTTTCTTGAATCAAGTTCAGAAAGATTGATTTAACTACGGATTATTCATGTGCGAAATACTTAACTTATCCATATTAAATCCCGAAAATCCGAAAATGAGATTGATTAAGGTAAAACTAAGATTGAATCAATGTCAAAATGCGCTTGAGACAAGTGTTATTAAGTTGAAATAATGCCGAATTCGTCCTTGAGATAATCCGAAAATGAAATTAGATTCATTCTAACCTCAAACATTTATCCCAAAGACAGAAGGAGAATATTATGTTTTCTACTTTAAAATTTTATGTACATTTTTTACTAAAAATAAATATAAACTAGATAAGAATTATTGCTGTAGATTTTACTTTTTAAACATTAAAATAACGTGTTTTCTTGTCGCTCTGTTGTTTTTTTTTTTTTGTTTCTACACAACACAAGCAAATCGTTTTTTACTATTTGTATTTGTCTACAACAAACTTTGAAAAACACAAGCGCATGTACGGATAAAGAACGCAATGCTGAGCTATGAGACTTATAAGTGTTTTTCTCAGAGTTCTACTACAAACGAAAAGTTTAATCTTTTTTTTTACTTGGTTTAAGAATTTTGTACTGATTTAAAGAAATTCCGGGATTGATTTTATAAAGTTGTCCCATTTAGGTTTGTTTTAAGTACGTTTTAGTGTTATTCGTACTTAAATTCTTAAGTACGACTCCTACTTAAGTAGGTATAAAAAGACTCTATTTTAGAAAAAAAGTTTGTATGGAGCCTATGTGAAATTATGGACCAATTCTCACCATTTTCAAAACGCTTTACAATTAAAATTAAAATTTCATCAAATTATCTTTAAAACTTCGACCGGTTCTTTGCGCAGAAAGCTTAAATGGACAGCCAGTCGGACGGAAAAATGTTTCAAGACCTAATGAAATTTGTGTTTATAAGCAATTAAGATACTATGCAACTTTTTTATAGATTATTAATTAAGAATCCGAAAGAAATTTTGCAAATGCTTTCGACGATTTGTTAACAAGAGTTGCCAAAAACCTGTGCAAGTTATTGCTACAGAAGTTGTTTAAATATTAAGGACTTTTTTCTAAAAATTAAAAATAATTACAAATTCACAAGTTTCAGCCATAATTTATTTCTGTTTAAAGTCTTAAATATTATTTTTTTAAAATACCATAAATGCAAATTAATATCTTACATTTTCAGTACTTAGTTTGCATCTTAAAAGTTACCATTACATGACACTTCAAAATAAATCACATACTGAAATAAAAAAAGAGAAAAAACTTTTTAATTAAACTTGGATTATTTTTGCTTTCTTATCTTTACAGACTTTACAGTAGTTTGCAATGCACAGCTCAGCAAAGTACATGTGGTTAAGGAAGAAAAATATTTAAAGACATGTCCTTTTATTGTTTAAAGTATGATTAAAGCATTTTGTATGAATGCCATTATTTTGGTAGTAAATAAATCAAAAACAGTTGCCAGTAAAACGGCAACAACTATAAAAACAATAATAGCAAGGGCAACATATAACCAAAAGATACCCACCTATAAAACTGCAACAACAACAGCAACTTATCATTGGCACTACCATCGTATATTGCTACCATTACCCTTAAAAGGACACCAACAAAATTATATGAAGTTTTTACACATAAAACAAACATAACCACATTAATATATTCAACTGGAATAACGAAATCAGAGTGTAACTGAGCAGAAACGCAGTATCGTATATTTCAAAAATAGATGGCCTAAAGCAGCACGCCTTCTACGAGAACAACGATAACAACATCAAACGACAACAACGGCAACACAGAAACGAGCCAGTTAAAGGATATCAGGAGAAAGAGTAAAAGTTCGAAACTGAAAGAAGTCACAATACACAAATACACTCACACCGTGATATCATAATGTCCAGCCATTCGGGTACAATTGGCCGCAAACGTGGTGGCAGCGGTAGTGGCGGAAGTGAATATTATTTTAATGGTGGCGAACATGCCATACGACGGCAACGTTCAGCAGAGTGGCACAGTAGACATGCCTACAATAGCAGCAGTGAGGATGAATATCAGAATACGGGTCAAGCATCAGCATTCGATACACAATTGTTGGCGCAGCTTTTATTGCAAAGTCAGCAATTGGCAAGTAAGTTATTTAGTCCTTTAGTTTAGTATTTAGTCTTAAGTCCATTTAAGCTGTTTGTAGTCTTGTAAAATAAAATATAACCGAAGCTGGTATCTGCATCAGTGGTAAAAATGTATGAATGTTTGTAGACATTTTTTTTTTGTTTTTTGCAAAGAGATAAGGTTTAAGGAAGAAGGTTAAGAAAAGGACTTTAACGGAAATAATTAAGGACAAAGGTTAAGAAAAGGACTTTAATGGAAATAATTTAGTAAAGCTCCGAAGAAGTCGACTGTGTAGGGCCCTACATTATAAAACAAGATTTGTTTATGCCTCAGATTATATGAAATAATTATTATTTTTTTCTATTAACCGGCAAGCAATGACTGTGAGTTCTTGTTTCTGTTAAAAAAAAATAAAAAGAAACAACTAACCAGCAGAAAATAAAAAAAACTACAGCTTAAGTTTGGTTTTGTCTTTCCACAAGTGTTAACATGCGTCCATATGGAAAGTGTTTTTGTAAAGTAATATTGAAATACGTTTTTAGTCTTAGTAGTGGTAACTGTAAAATGAGTTTTTGCAACAATTAGGCTCGTTAAGCCCTTATGACACTAGATTTTTAATGCATTGTTCAAGTTTTGGTGAACAGTACAAAAATAATGTAATACAAAAATTTACCAAGTGCAAAGAGTTCAGCTGTATTAAGATAAATAAAAAACTGTCAAAAAGTTTTCTAAAGTTATCGATAAAAAATGAAGTTATGTCAAAAAAAATGTTAAATTGTTTAACTTAAAATTGACATTTCAAGCTTGAAATATTAAGTGTTGCTGAATCAGCGGTTTATGGGCAAATTCAGCGATTTACCGCTTTTTGTTTTTAGGTTTCTCATAAACAAAAAGTTGGCAACATTTAATAAAATAAACAAAACAGGGATGGCTAAGTTGTTTCAATTGTACTTTTTTGTTGATACTTTTTTAAATAAGATTTATAATACCTTTTTGTGGTGTTTTTTATGAACATAAATAAAATTAATTTCAACTAAAAAAAATCTTTTAGTACAATTAGGGTAAAAAAGTACAATTTTTAAAGGTTGTTGGTACAAAACAAAACCATAACAAGAGGAAAAAAAAACTAAAAACTTTGTTTACATTTTTTATAGTTCGCTCTTTCTAACATTTACTGTTTCTTTCTATCAATTCTATATCAATTAATGAATAAAAAATGTAGTGTCATAAGGGCTTTAGCGTTGATATTGTGCATAGTAACATAGAGTCAGCGCTCAAGAAAATACTGATAGCACAATTGCGTTGATCAGACACAACACAACATTTTGTTTTATGCTCACGTTTGTGCAATCTAAAAATTTTACAGGGAAATTTTTTGATTTGAATGAAAATTATGATATTGAGGCAATTTTAAACATTATTTACAATTCTGATGCTGACTTCAGTGTTGATGATAATGTTGCTGATGCAACATGGATCCCTTGTAATATAAATACAGATGAACAAGAAAGTGATGAAACCTCATGTAATGAAAACACTTTCCCTTACACGAATAACCAAACAATTGTTCAACTGATGAACAATCATACTCCTCGGACCACCTAGATACAGCACAACTATCATCTAAAATACTTTTAGATCTAAAATACCAAACAGGCACGTTATATTGAAAGGTTTATCATTTCCGAACACTGAACTTCTAATACCAACCTAGTTGCAAAATGAAACATATGATAAAACTCCATTCAATATTTTAAAAGCTACTTTCCAGAAATACATCGAGGACTTTGTGAAATAAACAAAAATGAATGTATGTGTTGAGTCAGAAAGTGCGTTACGTACCAACAGAAATAAAAAAAGATTGGAAGGGTGCGCGATCATGGTGGGATGCCCCAGTTTTGCCTTGCGATAAGAATGTACTTTGCGAGTGGAAGCAAAATTACTGCCGTTTATAACTACATATCCCGCGAAAAGTTTTTTCAGCTACGTCCAAATACACATTTTGAAGATAACTCTTCATCTCAATAGAAACAAAAGTTTTGGAGAGTTCAACAAAAAAACGGTGTTATGGCAACAGAAATCACGAATTACTCAATTGATGGGCAGATTATACTCTTTACGGGAAGATGTCTTGGACGTGAAGTAATTAGGCAACCACAACCCGTTTAGCTGATAAATCTTGTCTTTGCTACTTCTAGAGGTGTTGTAGTGAACTTTAAAATATTGTAGATTAAAAATTGTGATCTTGGTCGTGGACCGTTTATATCCATTAATATATATATGTTTATTTCGGACCGATTTATTTTAAAAAAATGCCACTGTTAGAAGCATTACACCAGATGGGTTGGTAGCAACAGGTACAAATATGGCAAATAGAGTGTAAAATTTCCTTTGGACAAAGAAATGAAGCGGGGCTATATATCCCAATGTACCAATATCGAAATTGTAGCTGTTGTGAAATGGAAGGACATATAGGCAGTGATAGCCAGTAGGCTAGCTGGTAGTGAGCTAGACTATCAGTGTGGGGGTTGCGGGTTCGATTCCCGCCAGAGACTCTGGCATTAGCATAGGGGGAAAAAAGGAAATGTGGACAGGATCCTGTAGGAAAAATTAGAAGATGGAACAAGAACTTGAAACTCCGCTGATTATATTCTTTATTTCTTAAAAGGCAGTGAAGTATCTGTTTTTTTTTAAGTTTAATAAACGATAGAAAAATTCCAAAATATGTTTTATCAGATCGAATTTACTTTGCTAATATTGACCTAGACCGCACAATTGTGCGATGTCCTGTTTGCCAAAAACGACCATGTAGGAATATTTTATGGGTCTATCTTATACAAAATACAAAAATATTTTGTTTGATTATATAAATTGACTCTTATTCGACCTTTACAAAATTTGATTAGTATTATTATTTAATTAAGCTTTAGGTCTCTTTTTTTATAAAAAATATTAATTTTATTTAATCCAATATTTCGGCACTCCGTTGTGTGCCTTCTTCAGGGTTTTTTTCTTGAATTTTTGAACAATTTTTAACAAATTTAACAAATTAAATAAATTAAACAAAATGTCATATAACAATTTTCAATTAAATACAAAAAAGGTTTTTCAATTCAGACCTAATCTATTACAGTATAAATAAATTTTTAACATCCGTTTCTATTTTTATAAATTAAGTGTCTATAATTTTGTGCTAAACTTTCAGTATCTGACTTAAAATTAATTCGCGATATTGTCGGTACATTTATAATTTGCAACATTTCTAACATGAATCTGCGTTTATAATTATTCTCCCTATTTAAAACTGTTGTATTTTCAAAATCAGGATAATGATTTAGATTAGCACAATGAGATGATAAAGCTGTTTTTTGTGACGAAATATTTCTATATTTTTGATCTGACTTATATCCTGCTAACCTAGTTTTCAGTTTATTCTTCGTTGTACCAACATACACTTTACCGCATTGTCCATTAATATTTCCCCTACAAGGTATTTTAAAAACTACATTCGACATTTCCAACTTATTCATTTTGTCTTTCATATTAGTAAATAATCTACATATTGTATTATTAGATTTAATCGCAATTTTATACCTTTCCGTATCATAAATATTAGATTTTTCTAACCTCTCCGAAAATTTTGATACATATGTTAGTGATTTATAAATTTTCGGGTTCGTATTACCGTTTGAGTTGTTTATTCTATGGTTATTATATTGTATTAATAAGTTAGATATAATTTCCTTTGGAAAACTATTTTCTCTTAATGCTCTAAAAATGTTCTCCTTATTATTCCTATCGAAACAAGAATCACTTATTTTCAATACCCAATCTACAAAATTTCTAGCCGTGTTAATTATAATCCTTTTAGGATGATTTGAAAAATAATTAATTATTCTACCAGACGATGTTGGTTTTTGATACCAATCAATTAATAAACTTGTTCCCTTTCTTATTATTAAAGTGTCTAAATAAGACAATTTAGATTCAAACTCCTTTTCCATTGTAAATTTTATATCCGCATGAAAGGCATTAAATGTATCTAAAATTGTTGCTATTTCTGATTTCTTAATTACGCAAAATAAATCATCCACATATTTGGTCAAAATTTTAGGTTTAATAGTCAACTGTTCCAAACATTTATCTATTAATCTCTCCATAACAATATCTGCTACAATTGGAGATGCTGGTGATCCCATAGGAAGTCCTCTTAGTTGAGCATATACATTACTGTCCAATTGAAAATATCTATTATCAATTATACAAAATTTCAGAATACGTAAAAATAAGTCTTAATCTATATAAGTGTGTTCTTCCATCTTATCCCATTCTTCCTCTATTATATCTATAGCAAGATCTATAGGTATACTTGGAAATAATGAAACTACATCAAGAGATATTAATATCTCATCATCATTTAACTTAATATGCTTAATTTTATCTTTAAATTGAAGAGAGTCCCTTACATTATATTTTGAATTTTCCGTTATATTCTTAGGAATTGTTGTAATATATTTACAAAGTTAATATGATGGAGAATTAATACATGAACATATTGGTCTTAATGGAAAATCAATTTTACACAGAGAAAACAGATTCGTGATCACAATCGAATTTGGCGCCAATCGAATTTCGTCGGTTGCATGTACTATCACACAATTCGGTTCCAATTACTGAAAATTTCGTTGCTTAGCATAATAGTTTTGATAGCAGCATTGGAATTTTAGAACACTATCAGTCATAACAACAGATATTGTTAGTTGTTCGTATGGTTATTAGAAACAAAATTGTGCTTATACCCGAATATATGATAGCTGCAACTGAATTAACACATAATTGCTGTGTATAACAAGAGATTTGATTGTCGTTATCAATATATTTTTTTTAACCGGTCAAATGTAGCTAATAAGGGGCAAGGACTTGTCCAAAGGTAATCCCAATGAATGGAAAATGGCTTATTTTACAGTACGATGACCTAGGGCAGGACCATATAACCCAGCTAGAATTACAAAGGAGAAGTCTTAAAACTACTCCATGGTATACTCTAGAGGATTAGCTTTGACATCGTTTCAAAACGAAAACATGTCGTTAAAAAACGAAGACATGTCGTTTCACCGCAAACGCTTTTTAATAATGACATGGTCCATACTTGCACTACATTGGACCAGCCCAGGATCAAAATGGATCAAGTAGTCCAATATAATTTGCAGGGTAATACATACATATGTACGTATATATGTTCATTCCTATAAGAATACGTAAATTACTTACCCCTATTTACTAAGTTTTTGCACATTTTCCATTTTTTACCGCAAAGAAAAAAATAAAAAATTAAAATATAAAATTAAAAATTTTTTTAACCTATCAAATGTTTTGACAGAAAATTTAGTAAGCAATTGGGGCCTTTAACTATTTTTTGGTTGTGAATTCCGAATAATTATATTTTCATTTGTTGTACTCGAATTGAAGCTATTCCAACAATCAATAATTAGCTGCAATAAATGAATAAACATTTATATTACAAAATTTATTGACGAAAGCAAATTATTGATTGCAATCACCAATATTCAGTATTGCCCTATATTAAATTCGGTTGTGATTCTAACCATTTGTACTAATTTTTAGAACTAAATTAAATTAGTTATAACAACTAATAAAAGAATTGAAGGAATCATATTTCAGTTGGAACATCGTTTTAATAATCCAGAGAATTAAAAATCAGTTAGAACCATACATTTTTAATAGTTGCAATAATAAATCATGTAACTTGATCAATATTTTATTACTGCAACCGTTTCCCAACCAATTTGTTTTCTGTGTGTATGAATTTTTGGAACTCCATATAATCTAGGTGCAATTGCTATATTTGTTTTAAGCTTATTCTTTTCCATAACTGTTATTATATTCCTCCTAAAAAGTTCCTGAACAAAGTCATTATTTACCCTTTGTAATCTATTAGTAGGATCTTTTCTAAGTTTCTTATAAACTGAATTGTCCCTTATAATATCATTAATCCTTAAATTATAATCTGTTTTGTTCATTGCTTCTGTCGTATTAACTTTATCTGCATTCAAAATAATAATATTCCTATTTAGTCTTAAAAACTTTTCTGTTTCTTTTACTTTGTCGAGAACAAATTTATCCCTATTAGTCAATCTCATTTTATTTATGTAGCTATCTATACTTGTTGTTAGTTTTGTCCAAGCTTTTTCCCGATCTTCCTTATTTTTCAGTGTATGAACCAAATCTTCCCCATCCGTTATAACTTTTAAAATTGGAAAATGTTTTCTTTCTGTTGGTAAAATGTGTTTGTGTCCTAACGAAAGAACCCATTGTGCATCTATTGGTATATCTATCTTAGTTTTATTTATATTTTTTATATTTATAAAAAAAGAGACCTAAAGCTTAATTAAGTAATAATACTAATCAAATTTTGTTAGATTTTTATGATTTAGGGTTATTTGAAAGCAATTTAAAGCATGGGTCTGAAAGGGATAAAAACGTTTGGGCCGTGTATTTGCTTCTAAAACTCAAGAGCCGCTAGACCGACTGTCACCAAACTTGGACTATAAATTATTTTAGTCGGGAATAGGTAGCGCTGTTGTCGTTTTATTTAAATTTGTTTATTATGGTACGATTTGGCTGAAATGAATCCTGATACAATTTTGACACGGTACAATTATCCAGTAAATATTTTTTTATTTTTAATTAGAAAATCCCGAGCAGCACCGAGACCAAAAAGCTAGTTTTTCATATAATTTTATTTTTATTTGACATGAAAAACGAATTTAAACATAAATTGATATTTAAATATTTAAATAAATTGGTGAAATTGGCCATTAATGTCTACAATTTCAAAACATATCAGCATTAACAAGTAGATCTACTTTTTTTTTTATATCGTTAATGTGTTTTTCAGCCAACCTTTTACTACATGTATGTAAAAACTTTTCACACATTTTAAAGAAAACTTCAAATGACTTTTTGCCTAATTTAAAAAAAAACTCTTGGTAACATTTTACTAAAAAATATAAAACAGGTTTTTAAAGCAAGAAGGTCAGCAACTACGTCCACTTTTCTGATCAAAAATTCACCTTACAAAATTGATCAGCTTTCTAAATAACTTCATACTTAATCTTTATGAATCGAACTTTCCGAGAAATCTGTTTTTACTTCTTTAACAAGTTTTTTCAAATAATTATTAATCAAAGTTCCAAAAAAAGTTTTTGCTAAGCAAAAATACAATCTTTTTCTGAATAAGTTTTACCACTAACATACTCTTTGAGCAAGTTTTAAACAGACTGAGTTGATGAGATACTCTAGACAAAACTTTAGTATGAAAATCTATTAGATCCTGCAAATAAGTTTTTAGTAGAACAAGTTGATTAGACTTTCAAAACAAGTTTTAAAAGAAAAATAACATCAGACTTTTTGTCTGATAAAGTTTTTTTCTGAGCAATTTTTAATATGAAAATGGACAAGAAAAATTTAAATATATCGTCGTATTTTACAGGGCAGCAAATGTTTCGGTTTCTACATTAAGAAGCAAGCCTACTTATATAAAGCGTGTTTATTTAGAGTGTCACAACTTTGAGTTGGCATCACTGCTTTATTCGAGCACCCATTTCACAGCTGATAGTTGGGTTTTTTTTAGTTTGCTTTGAAATGGCATTATGAATCGACTAACACCACAGCAACGTTTGCAAATTGTTGAAATTTTTAATCAAAATAATTTTTCTATTCGTCAAACTAATCGTGCACTTCTTCCATTTAATGGCGTACATAGCCGTCCTTCAGAGCTGGTAATTCGAAGAACAGTAGATTGTTTTCGGACCACATTTACTGTTACTGATAATGTATATCCCGTGAGACGCTGAACCGTGCGCACTGAAGAAGCTGCAGCCGCTGTACAGGAAAGCATTGAGGATGATCCTAATCAATAAATTCGTCGCCGTTCTCAGCAACTGGGGTTGTGTCCTTTCACTTTATGGAAGATTTTACGAACGGATCGTGGCTTAAAAGCTTTCAAGATTCAACTTGTGCAGGAGTTAAAGCCAAACGACCATCGTAAGTTTTTTTTTTGCGGTCCTAATGCTACCAATAAGAGGGTCTGACGTAGGGATTGCTGTACGGTTTTAACAGAAATAGAAACCGCGGTTTTAATGCCTACAAAACCGAAACCGAAAACCGACCAAAAACCCCCGGTTTTAGCTTTTACTAAAAATATTGCAAATTATACATAATAATTGTACTTCATTTAAAAAAAACTTTATACATAACAGCCTGGAACAATGGCAAGGTATTTCAAAATTGTTTAAATTTAAAATAAGTACTAAGAAGAACCAATGTTTCTTTTTTAATAAAAGTACCTGAATTGAAACAATTAAAAAATTGTACTACATACAAAAAAATGTATATGTATGTAGTTTTACTTGGATATTTTCAAAACCGAAAACCGAACCGAAACCGACCGGTTTAAATCCTTTTAAAACCGAAACCGCGCTTTCACATTTTTACGGTTTTAAGCAAACTCCAGTCTGACGTTAAAAGAAGCCTATTATAAATGTCTATTTTGCAATCTTCCCTAGAGAATTTTCGCGGGAAGTCTTGTCGATATAGCCTTAAATGTTTATACGCGCTTCTGTGGCCTCCTCTGAAAACTGTCTAATGGACAATAACGAGTTCTTTATGATAACTGCTTCATAAAATAATATTTTTTGCATTGTCGTTTATCAGATAAAATTTGATCTTTCATAAAACTTAATTAATCTTCTAAAGTGGCGACATCAAAGCTCTGCATTTGATCAAAACAATATTTACGGATCACGATTCTTACTTCCGATGCACTTTGCGCTTTTCCTCGGTAAAATGTTCCATCTTTCACTACTCATGGCTTCAAACCTTCAATTATGCTAGATATTATGACGGGAAATGTCAGGAAAGTAAAACAAATACTTAATTCCAAAAATTTCAATCCAACGAGACGTTACCATTAAAGTACCTTAACTTTGGCTAGAGCAGTTTGTTATCTGATATTTAAGAATCCAAAAAATACATATTAAAAAAGACTTTTTAATCACGCTTGTAAACAACAGTAGTTTTAAATAGGTGTAATTGCATGTTCTCAAAAGTATTCAAGTTCAAATTACCGTTAAGTTTTTTGCGTTGTCAAATTGCACAAAATTTTCATATTTGATAGAAAGTGCTTTTTCACACCTGATTTTAATTTTTTACTTTAATTAATAAAATTTTGTTTTGCGTGATTAATTACCAATTTTCATTCTAGATAAAAGCACTGACATTTATTGTTGAATGATAAGCTAGTTTCTATACGAATTTTACTAATTGCGTAGGCCAGATCATCACAAATCCTTTACCTAAAAAACTTTAGAAAATTTAAAAATATTAGATATGCAAACAAAATTGTAAAGTGAATGAGAATTACAAACACTCAACATTATTGTTTTCAACAAAATCATAGCTTTAATAAAATACCAACTATAAGCAGTTAAAGCTTTTCTAAAGTTTATATCTTGTTAAGTAGCTGATTGCAAAATAAATAATTTTGTTAAAATTCTTGCGAAATATGCAAAATAATAGTTTTTACGAAAAAACAAACTTGTAAAACTTGCCCTGGTTATTCAACGTTTTGTTAGCTTTCTATACTTTTTGGACTATTATGGCTGATTTTTTTTTATATTTTACTAAACCAACACTTGTATTTGCGTGTGTCCAAACGTTCTTCATATAAATATCTATGAAATAAAATTGGATTAATACCGTATTTATTTGAACCAAAAAATAAAAAAAATATATGAAAGTGCTCAGACTTTTTCGTTTTCTATATGAATTTTGTGCATAGAGGAGGACAAAATTCTTCTCTCCTTTTTTCAATTAGCGATGCTGTGATAAGAGGATTTCCACAGAGATTAAAGAAGTGATGGAAATAATTTAATTTTTTTTACATCTATTTTATACAGTCTGTAACGTATTTTTTTCATTTAACCGGCTCCCCAGTTTCTGGATGGTGGCATGAGAGAGAAAGAGTTCATAGATTTTATGTTTGAGTTCATTTGCAGTTGTACATGAAAGGGCTTAAAACAATTAGGTTTAGTTTTGTATGTTTTTTTTTCTTAGAAACTAAAATGATATAAAAATTAAAATGAAATTTTATAAGAGTATTTAGCTTTTAGAGATAGGAAGTGGTTCCTTTTAAATGGACTGAAGGTTTAGTATAATTCTACACTAAAAATAGGGAAATATGTATATTGTAAAACGGTTTGAATAAGTTATATTTGTGTTGGAAAACCATTTAACATTCTTTTTATTTTTATTGGGAAAAATAATTCAAATGTAAACAACTAAAAAGAAAAATATTAAGAATTTGCGTTTAATTTAGTTAAATCGCAAACATTTAGCTTTAAAATCTCTTAATAAAATAACCATTTTCTTTCATACATTTTTAGTTAATTTTTATTAATATTCCTATATTTGTTTCAGGCCTCGATCGCTATAATTCTGATTTCGAAAATGAAGAACATTTATCTTCACGACTAAATGAATATCCCTCCTCGTCGAATCGTGATGCCTCATTGAATCACAATGCCAGCCAATCATTTTTACAACACCTACAGCAACAAGAGAGCACCGAGCTCTGTTCGCCGCTGAAACAAACGTCTACTGCCAATTTGCATACGCCCACAACAGCAACTACAGCCACTACTGCCAACAATAAATTTCTTAATAATGCCAATATGGGGTTTCTCCCTACGACAACACGTAGTACAAATCCTTTTCTAAATTCCAAATATGATTCACAATCAAATTCCGATTCTTTAAGTGATCGCATTTCGTTTTCGGGTAGTTCGGCCATTTTGGATCGTTTGCAAACCTCTAATGACTTTATGGCTAGCAACGGTACAGCGGTACAATCGGTTATGAATAATGCATTTTTGCTACCCTCAAGTTCGACGGCGAATAGTTTAAATCCGAATTCAACGCGTTCACATCGTTCGAAATCAAGTCGTGTCGGTGGTAATCGTGGTACGGGTGGTATGACTTCGTCTAGCAGTGCTACGTCTTCCAATAGTAATGCCACTCCTAATAATGCTAGCAATCGTAGTGAACGTGATAAATATAAATTGCAACAGCTACAAATGGAATTGCGGGAGTATTCTGAATTGAATATTGAAAGCTCAAATGCTTCCGCTTTAAATGGTGATGTTGGCAATGGTGGTGTTAATAGTCAAATTGATGAGTTACATATGTCGGGTGGTGAAGATGCAGAGCCACCACCAGAGCCAGCACCTCCAGAAATTCCACCACGTACACAATCGCTTTTAATGTCGCTGCGAAAGCATTCGGAGTATAAGTTGAAATATGAGGAAAAAGGCGACCAAAAACATGAGGAATTTATACCAACAAGTCAATTGCAACAGTTACAACAACAGCAGTCGCAAGTTCAGCCACAACAAAACGGTAAGTTTATTAACTAGAGAAAGCTTATCGTGGTTGTTGTTAGAACAAAATAATGGGAAAAAAGTTTATGTTTATACTATCATAAGGGTTGAAAACTTTTAGAAACATTTCTATAAAACTTTCGTAGAAGCTTTAGCTAATTCAGTATATAAGCTTTAAGATGTATATTCAAATTTTGGCACACCGACAGCTTTGGCTGTTGGCTTTACTTTTACCTTAACAGCTTTTAAAAGCTTGTGAAATTAAATATGTCAAATGTTATATTTAACTTTTGTCATTATTATTTAAACCTTCCAATGCTTCTTAAACTTTAAATAAGTACTGTAAGATTATTAGAGGACAGTAGAGTAAACATAAAGTAAACTTTTCGCTCAATTTTGAACATCATAATTTTAAAGGAAAAAAACTAACAAATCTGGTCGCAACGTAGTTTTACTCTTGAAACGGAATATAATAAATTTACATATTTAAAATTAGTTTTAAGAATTTTTAAAAATGTAATCGCGATTTACCTGGGGTTTACACAAGTAAGCAGTGTTGCCATAATTTCTTACAAGAACTGACAATTTCGAAAAAAATCCGTTTTTATAGAAAACAATTTCTCCTTAAAAAATTAAAAAAAAAATATAAAACATATTTGTGTAACAATTTTTCTTTTGTATGCAATTAGCCAATTCACAAAGTGCATATTATTATTTTGCAATTTTGCACTGTTGTGAACAGCCCGTTGTATTAGAATATGATAAACTTGGGTAAATCTCAAAATTTAATAATAATATCATATAAAAAATTAAATTTTGTTTCCTATATATCTACATATAACAATAAAAAATTACATAATATATTTCGTTTACTTCGTAACACATAGAGCCCTTACTAAATTATTTAATTAAGCATTTCAGTTGCACATTTCATAACAGCAAATTTAATTTCATTGGTAACAAACATTTTATAAAACTGAAATGTTTTTTATGAATAAGGGAGCAAGCCTCTCTTTTGTTGCTTTAGAATCGACGTATTTACATGTGTTGCTTTCGTAATGTTCAACGATTTCGAACGTTTACGTTCGCATAGAAAATTACACTTAAAACGAAAAGAAATTAATAAGATTTCTGTATGACGTGCTTAGTTACCAATTTTTTCATATTTTATAAATACACTGAAATTTATTGTTGAGGGAAAGCTAGCTTCTATGCGCATTTCACTGGTTGCTAAGGCCAGATCATCAGGAAACCTTTTCCTTATATTTTAGAAAGCCTTAAAATATTATACAAATAAAACCCTAAAGAGAATAAGAATTTTAAACACTCAAAGTCTTACTTGTAACAATATGAAAGCTTAAACAAAACACCAACAATAAACAGTGAGTTTATCTTTTCTTACATCCCCCTACAATTGGTTGGGTTCTTTCCAAAAAAGAAAAAAACAAAATTAAAAAACAAATTGTTTCATTCTATTGTCTTTGTAAGAAAACAACAAAAAAAAACCAATTTGCCAATTCAGTTTTCTGCACGGGCACATGCAAGTATATTATCTAAGTTATTTACAAATTTTAGATTTTTGTTTTTGTTTTAAATGTAATTTTCTATGCGAACGTTAATGTTCGAAATCGTTGAACAGGCTGCAAATGTTTTTTTTTATTATTCAAATAAAATTGAAGACAGCATTGACTTAAAAAAAAAACTATTTCTGAAAGACTGTTTTGGTCTTAAAAAACTGAAAAAAGCCATTTAAATCTGCACATTTGGTAACACCACACATAAGTGCAATTTAAAAAACTCTAAACAGAAAGAAAAACACTCTGGATAAATTAATTTTTTTATTCTAATTTTAAGTACGAATCCGTACTCAAAACTTCAAGAACGAATAACACTAAAACGATCTTAAAACAAACCAAAATGGGATTACTTTCGAAAATGAATCCCGGGATTTCTTAAAGTAAGTATAAAATTTTTAAACCAATAAAATAAAAAATTTAGCTTTTCGTTGGTAGTGCCGCTTTTTTTAATCTCATTTAACTTATCAAAGTTTGTTACCGATACTACAACAACACCTCACAAGTAGTTAAAAAACGATTTGCTTGTTGTGTGTAGAAACAACTGAACAAGACGGAAACACATTATTTTCATGTCTAAAAAGTAAAATTAAGAACTCTTGCTTCTGATTTAGTTTATATTTTCAGTTATTTATGTACACAGAAAAAAATAATATTCATACATATTTAAATACGAAAATCGCATATTTGATGAAAAAAAATTTGAATTTTCTGCGACGACAATGTTTGCGGTTATGGAATTTTAAGTCAACAACCAAATTTATGGAAATCAATAAAAAAAGTTGTTTCCAAAACAAAAATTTGTTTCAATAAAATGTTTACGTTAAAATAAATTGTTGGAAATGTTGAATATATCAAACAAAATGTTTATCGAATCTTTATTTATTTCTTTATTAATGAAGATGTGCTAAATTCCCAATTTTTATTTTTAGATAAATACATTAAAATTCATTTAGGCCAGATCATCAGGAATCCTTTTTCCATAGACTTTGGCAAAACTAAATATAACATACAAAAAAAACTGTAAAGCGAATGAGAATGAGAATTACAAATGGAAAAGAGTTGTAAAATATTGTATTTACTTTGATTCAAATATTTTTTTATTGAATATGAAGAAATATTTAATTATTTCATTATTAAATATGTTTAATTGAGTGCTATTTTGCAAAGTGTAAATTTGATCAATTTTTTCATTGAATCAAACAAAAAGTTTGTTGACCTAAAATTTTATTTTTATTTGTTAAAAATTTGCTTGAGGTATTTTTTCTGTTTGCATAAGGTTTTTAAAGTAAAAACCATATCGGGAATGACGCTGGTGTTTTATAAACGAAATTCTGTAAGGTGTTAAACGGGTAAATAATTTGATCATAATAAAATGCTCCTTCTAATTTCACTTTTGGTTTATTTCAATTACGAATTCGAGATTGCATCAATATATAATATAATAATACTTGAATCAAGTGTATTTTGAGATTGGTTCGATCTGAATATGGATAAGTTAAGTATTTCGTTATTGAAAATCCGTACTTGATTCAATCTTTCTGTACTTGAGTACGGATGGATTGATTTTTCTTTTGGGTATAACCAATCGCACTTTTTCATTAACGCACACGCACTTCTTGTACTTTCAGCTAACCGGCATTATTTTGATTTTTTGTTGAAAATTATTATACTCTACTTGCACGAAAGTACTTACATGTGTAAACCCCAGGTTAACTTGATATTAAAGTCATTTTTAATTTTGAGGTCTTCATATATGACTTCATTCATAAACTACATTAAATGTATTTCTCTTTCCAATTTTTTCTTTGTCTATGTCTACAAAAAGCACATTCAAATGTGTTTCACATATTTTTTTTTTTTTTTTTTTTTGTTAACGTATATTAGACCGACTCAACTTGTATGGAGCTGAAAAAAGTGATTTTGTTACCCCTATGAAAATAAAGCTTGATATGTTTTATGATGATTCCCAAAATATTTTGGTTCTAGCTTTGACCATCCGTGAGCTGGACCATTTTTAAAAAAGGTCTTTTTTCAGTTTTTCGAATTTTTATGTACTTTGATCCAAGACGACATAAATAAAATTTTGTATCATCGAAAAGAGTTTTTGAAGCAGCATCCAATGGCATATAAAACTTAGCCACTTGCGTCCTACTAATTGAGATATTTAACTAAATACATATTTTCGTTTCGGGTTTTCATACAAATTCTACACTCAAAATATTATGTAGTTAAATTCAAACGAAAATTCATTTTAAACAACTTAAAATTCATTCAAAAAACGGATCATTTACATTTCATTTAAAACAAATGATTTTTACATTCATTTTTAAATTTTTTATTTATTAAACTGCATATTCCTTAAAATTGAATAGTTTTTACTTTTAAAAAATATATTTTAACCGACAAAAATCAAACTACATAACAAAATAAATACAGAAAAACATTATTTTTTGGTAGTTTGTTTTTTGAATAACAAACATAAATGTTAAAAAATAAAATTATTCGTAAAACAACTATATTTTTATTAAATTTTAACAGTACGGAAAACGAATTTAATAACCCACAATCAGTTACTGTAATAATTTTATAAGTGTACGTATGTGGAAATAAAGTTCTGCTTTTCAAATTGAATCTGTTTTAAAATAATGTTAATTTATCTTCTATGTGCATGAGAGCATAGCACCTTACGATCAAAAAAATGGGGCGCCATACAACCTCTAATTTAAAGTAATTTTGCAAGGCGGGTTCGAAAATAAATTTCCTTTATTTTTGCCGAACGTAGGGATCGCATCTTTAAATTTTTGTTTATATCTTTGGCATTTACAGACGGATCTTAAAACATGACATATCAAAGTTTTTTTCTTGAGATGATTGGTTTGCCACAGATTTATAAGATTCGAAATTACACTATCAAGCTTCCATACATAGTTAACCATAGACTTCATACAAATCACACACTGAAAACACTTTAGTACGCATAAAGCCGTAACGAATAACGCTATTGTAATAAAATTTGGTCTGTAACATTTGTCTTCTCGAGACAAAAGTTTTAAGATCCGACTATAAATGCCAAAGATATAACGAAAAATTTAAAAGGCGAACCACACGTTTGGCAAAAACAAATGTCGAAACCGTCTTGCAAAAATACTATAAATAGGGGGTAAGGGGATTTTTTTTATGTACAGTCTAATATACATTTTTATATATGTACATATATGCTAAAATACCTTAATGGACTTAGAAGTTATATACAAAATATTCCTGCAACAAGTACTATGTGTTGAAAGTAATTTTTTGTTTATTTATTAAAAACTTAATACTAAGCTTTATTCTATAAACAAAACGTGTAATTTATTCAAACTGGTACTGTGCCGAATCTTTGATACACTCCACCGACAGTTTTGATTTTTTTGATTGGTGTAAAGCAAATAGAAGGGAATCAGTCAAGATCAAAAACTTGCATAAAGAAAACCTTTCCATATTTAAGCCACATAAAGATCAGTGCGATAAGTGGAATTGTTTCTGAAAACGACTATGATGTCATCTGATTTTGTGGTTATTTCCATGGACATGCAAAGTGTTTTGCTCTCTCCCAAGCTATTAGTATCTACACAATATGTACTATAAAATGAAACTGGCCCTTCATAATTTTACATTTTATATTTAAAGCACCAAAGATGTTTATTTGAACGACTGGCATGAGGGTGAGGGAAAAGTAATAGCAAATAATATAACAAGCTGTAAAGTAGACTTTATTAAAACTTATATATAAAAACTTCCTATAAAAAGGTTATTGTTATATCAAATGGATGTTGCTACCAAAATAAAAACAAGGTCCTATGTAACGCTTTGGCAAATCTTTCTGCAGCTGCTGGTCAGGAGTTGGAGCAGATTAATTAGAAAAACGATTACGCATAAATTCCTGGAAATTTTATTTCAATCCGACCTGGAGGTGCAAAAGTCAGCAACATTCGTGGATTGCTTTTTAAACGCAACGAGGTTTATTTCAAACTGCGTTACACCGATAC
This sequence comes from Pollenia griseotomentosa, assembly GCA_963931875.1. Classification (NCBI taxonomy): domain Eukaryota; kingdom Metazoa; phylum Arthropoda; class Insecta; order Diptera; family Polleniidae; genus Pollenia; species Pollenia griseotomentosa. The sequence goes on from OZ007563.1 coordinate 81,199,739, forward strand.
TTGCAAACTGATAAGTTCAAAAAAGAGAACTAGAACTCTTAAAATAATTGAGCCAAAAAACTTGTATCAATCTCGACTTCAAATTTGTGAACCAAAATATAAAAGCCCCAAACATTAAGTCAATATACGCACAAAGATTACCACTCCTTTTATGACATTCTTTGCCACTAAAAATATATTTATTTTATTATTAATTTTTAATATTTCTGTTTTATTTTAATTAAAACGTTAATTAATTTACATATTGTACCATTAATTTTGCTTGGTTTAAGCGTGTTTCCCATAAAAAAAAACTTAAAACTAAGCTTTATTTTATGAGCAAAAAGTTTTATGTGTTCAAACTGGTGTTATGTGTAGTTTTTCACGCACCGCTCTGTAAAAGATATTATATCCCAATTTAGAAAATGAGCCCGTGAATTATTTTGGCATATGATATCAACAAAATATCATTAAAGGATAACGTGAATCAGTTCTTTCGCTCTCCCGAAAACCTGTTAAAAGCACATAGCACTACTTGCAGGCTAGACGAAGATATCGTCACAGGAATAAAAGAACGCTGTAACTAACAAAACATAAAATGTTCACCAGAGCCAAAAAAAAAAAAAACCCGTATGAAAGAAAGTAGATAAAAAATTCATATCACAAAAACTATACAACTTAGGAACATAATTTTAAAACGTTTTTTTATTTTTTCTCGCTTTATATATTGGCTGTAAATATTTCCTCTCAAGTCTATTATTCCCGGTGATTCTGCGGCTTACAGCAAACGATATTTTTTTTCATATACAAATTTCATACAAATATGGGACCGGGACCAATAGACACACTATTTTTTTTCTGATAAAAATGATGCAAAAAAACGGATTTTCGATTTTTTGTCAGTTACAGCGTTCTTTAATTCTTGCGACGATTTAGAAAATATTAATACATTTTTTAAATAAATTTTAATTTGAATAGTGTATGTTCTTACAACAATGTTTGGCCGGAAAACATTTGATTAAGCATGAACAAATTTCATTAATTAGGTCTGTTTAGTATTAAAACTAAAAGCGCTGCCGTCAAACTTTGGTCTCATCAGTAAGTCCCCTTTGAGACAGGCAAAGTTTACTTTGTCAGTTTGTTGAATTCTCTTTTAAGCTTTGTTTCGTGTTTAGACACACAAAGTTTTGTTTTCTTTTGTTTGAATATAATATAAAAACAGAGTTGCCAGTTTTTTGACAAACATACCATTTAAAGATTTTGTTCTCAAATAATGATTTTTTTTTTTAAATTATGATTTACTTTAAGTTTGTTTGTACAAAATACACAATTTTATTAAAACAGTCAATTCTTAAACCAATGAAGTTTTGAATCAGCTTTTTATGTTAATTTTATAATTAAATTTATAATATTTACTTTTTTGACGCTGTTATAAACAATTTGATTAAAAAAAAATGTTGTAGATTTTTCTCTTTAAGATATGATTTTTTTCGCCAAATGATGATTTTTTTACCAAACTTTCTGTATACAGTAATTTTGACTTAGCTGCACAATCTCCTTTGCACGATTTTTTGTGCAGGTAAATCAAAAATTCAGCTATCTTAAATGCATTTACCTGCCTTAATGTGCAGGTACACAATTGTAGTTATCTGCAGAAAAGTGCAGCTAAAGTAAAGTGTTTGATTTAAAAGTTGAATAAAAAAAAATTTTTTAATTAATACAGTTATTCCTGCTTAATTGAGTTTCTAAAAATGCACGACTTTTAACGCAATTAAACGAGAACTCAATGAATCGCCGACGCAATTAAAACGAAACCGCTTAATTGAGCAAGATGTGTAATAAAGCGAAACACCGATGTGTATATAGAAAATAAAACTCATTTCTTTATTTATTAAGTTAAAAAATGGTTTAGGTTTTTTAAAACAAAATAAAAATCAAGAACGTACTTGCCGCAAAATAATGTTTTTACGTTTTTGGAGCAAAAACACATTAAAGGCTAGATTACACTATCTCACAAGTCTTACGTATTCCATAATACTTTGTGAGATAGAAATCTAATGAGTTTTGTTGCGACTGTCAAAAAATCTAATTTAACATGACAGTTTGTGTTCACACCATCACACAAAGTATAAACACTCAAACGTGAAACAAAATGCAACCCTGATCCAATGAAAACTATTATTGTTTAGAAATTTTTCAGAAAACGATGAAGTCGTATGGGATGTCAAACTTTTTTCATATTACTTGTCATTTTCGTGACACATTGCATTCACACTATCACACTTTGTCATATTACTTGAGTTTTAGACATGTATTAATACAAAGTATAATAGTATATACTATCTAGCCTTAAGTAGACGGAAACAATTAACCGAAACATTTGCTTTTGTTTTTCGCAATGCGGTCTTATTTTGCGAAATAATTAAGCGGGTGACGCAATTCAACGGAACTCAACTAACCCTTTCATGCATTTGTTGTTTGTATACAACAACGCTATTTAAGAGCTCACATCTCATATCTAACGGTAAATTTTTTTTAGAAAATCAAAGCAAAAATACATTTTATGCCTTTGCTTTAGTTTTGTTGTTTTTTTTTCTTCAAATAAATAGTTTTTGTGTTGCTTATTTAGTGTTTTGTGTGCAAAGGTTGGTCGACTTTTTTCCTACGAATTTTGTCAATAAACAAGTGCGCTAATTTTGATAAAAAACTTAAATTATTTCAGTGGTAATTTTTCTTTAGTTACAATTCATTGTACAGGTGTGAAATAAAATAAAAAAAAGGTAACAATTTTATTCGGGCAATGTTTGAGAGCATTTATTGATATGTTGTACATGTACAACATGGTGCATTTACGGTTGTTTTAATCTTACTATATTGCATTATATTTTTTGTTGTTTTTATGTTATTTTCCAGTAAGTTATATTATTTTTTGGACCTTAAATCCGCTATGGACAGACAAAAGGGCTTGACTGTAAAAGAAATTAATTATATTCTGGAGTTCAATTGGGATGATTCAGATGCTGAAGTAGAACCTGAAGTACCTTCGGTAGAAATCCCTATTGACGAAGCAAATGTATTGAATAGTCTTTGCGAGGAAATAACAGCTGCAGATTTACGTGATGAGCTCCTTGAAGAAATAGAAGCTGAATGCTTAGAATTGGAGGAAGTTGTTGCAACAATCCCTAGGGATTCCACGATAGAGTCGCAGTTTCAAAAAGTGGATTTGAAAAACTTAAAGTGGAGAAAAAGAAATATAGAGACTTGTGAAAAACAATGGAATGGTTCTATTTCCGAAGACGTGGACGTATGTACTCCCTTGGAGTACTTTAAACTATTTTTCGATGACAGCATGGTCACCAAAATTTTGGAAGAGACTAATTTATATTCAGTCCGAAAAAGCGGTGTTTCGGTGAATGCAACGTTCAAAGAAATGGAGCAATATTTGGGAATCCTTCTATATATGGGAATCGTCAAATACCCTGAAATGAGAATGTTATGGCAGGCAGATTTCAAGATTCCTTTAATAGATGCAGCTATGACTGGCAAACGTTTTGAAAAAATTAAACAGTTTTTACATTTTTCTAGTGACGATAAGAAAAGAGGTGAGGATGGATATGATAAACTTCAAAAAATAAAGCCAATTTTAGAGGGCTTTCGTAAAAATTGCCTTAAACTTCCTCCAGAGCAGCATCACTGCATAGATGAGCAGATTATACCCTTTAAAGGTAAACAAACATTAAAACAGTATAACCCGAAAAAGCCTCATAAATGGGGGTTTAAAATGTTTACAAGATGTGGGAAATCTGGCATAATATATGACTTCGCGATGTACACTGGAGAAGGAACTTGCCCTAATTATGGTTTAGGTATTTCTTCGGACATAGTTATCCACCTACTCAAGAGTTTACCAGAGAATCAAAACTATGAGGTGTTCTTTGACAATTGGTTTACATCCTTTCATTTGATGAAGATTCTAAGAGACAAAGGTTTTGTGGCAACTGGAACGGTGCGAAGCAACCGTTTAGGAAAGGTAAGCCTAGACTCTGATGCAAAGTTGAAAGAAAAAGGACGTGGTTCATACGATTATAGGGTAGAATCGAACAATGATATCAAAGTTGTAAAATGGCAAGACAATAAAACAGTACAGCTGCTGTCCACGGATTATTGTATTGAACCATTATCAACATGCCGACGATGGAATCAAAGAGAGAACAAATTTGTTGAAATTCCAATTCCGAATGCTGTTCAGCAATATAACCGTTTTATGGGAGGTGTTGACTTGGCAGATATGCTCTGTGAATTATATAGAATTAATCACCGATCCCGAAAATACTACATGAGAATTTTCTTTTGGGTGTTGAACTCCGCAGTCACGAATAGTTGGCTTCTATATAGACGTCACAGTCAGTTTTCAAAAATCAGCGAAAAGAATTCACTAACTCTTATAGAATTTCAAACTAAAGTTGCTACTGGCCTTATATATACAAATACTTTTGGTCCGAGGAAGCGTGGTCGTCCATCAGACTCTTCCCAAATGTCTCCTGTAACTTCAAAGCGTTGTTAACCCTCAATTCAAGTTGAAGACGTCAGGTATGATGGTGTTGGTCATTTCCCATGTTACAAACCAAAGCAGTCCCGTTGCAAACTTTGTAAAAATGGTTTTACAACTGTATATTGCACTAAATGCAATGTAAATATATGTTTTACGCCTAAAAAAAATTGTTTCAAGGAGTACCATGAAAAATGAAAATGTATATTTAAATATTTTAAAAACTTTTCTGTTATTAAATGCTTTTTCTTTAATAAATTACTCAATAAAGAGAATATGAAACAATTATTTTCTTCTAGCAAAAAAGTTTACCTTATACCCCGTTTATGCGCCATGTTGTATGTATACAACATCCTTCAAAAACTACATTGGAACCTTAAATTAAAATTTTACATATTTTTTTATCTTTTTTGAGGTCAATAAAGTTAAAATCAATGTTTAAAAAAAATATAGCTGCCATAACAGAGTTTGGTGCATGAGAGGGCTAAACAGGTATTTTTACATTGACAGTTATACCGAATGATTTCGTTGAATGGTTTTAAGTGCAATTAAAGGGGAAACTCAATTAAGCGGGACTCAATTAACGGAAAACAACGTACAAAAATTTATATATTATAAAAATTTTATTTCAAATAACAGATCATTTTATAGATGTATGTATGTATATTTAATATAAAAGGACATTAACAAAAACAATGAGAATTCACAAAGAACATAAAAATTTATGAAAAAAAAAAACAAAATAATCGCGATTTATATTTTTATAAACAGCTTAAACTGGATATTTATGTGAAAAAGTGGCCACCATATTTTTTCATGTGTGCAGCTAACTTTGATGTTTTGTATGAAAATATTTTAAAGCTGCCCAAAAATATGAAAAATATGCAGGTATACAAAATGCACGTAAAAAAGGATTTTGAAGAATAATTCCAGAAAATAAGTCAAAGTGCAGCTAACTTAAATTTTTTGTATGAAAATAATTTTAAAATGCCAAAAATTGTGTGCATTTATCTTAAATGTGCAGGTATAGAAAGCGCACTTAAAAAAGGAATTTGTATGGAATTATAAAGAATAGTTCCAAAAATTATCAATTTTGTGCAGTTAAGTTAAAAGTGCACGTAAACAAAAGGCAGTTAAGTCAAAACTACTGTATAAAAATAAAGTTGCAGTCAACTTCAGGTATAAACTACAAACGAAAAACAAAACGAATTTGCGAGTACAGCAAAGAGAAATGCTACTTAAACGATGGTCGTAATTTCGGCGTTTCTTGTGCTAAATGATGAAGGCTTGTTTAGATGAGGGGATTATCCCAAAAAGGGACTTATAAAGCCCACATGCTTGCAGTTAAGAGGAGGGAATTTGGTAAAGAGTTTAACTATAGTGGTTGCAAGATATTTCTAAAGCCGAATAAAACGTTCTCTCTTGTAGCGCTAAATAAATTTTTAATCTATCGTTTAAACTCCAACAACATTTTTTTTTTTTTTGTCTTACAAGCTAAATTAATTAAGAAGTACTAAGATAAATCCACCCTACATAAACATTCAATTTAAAATTTCTACGACAATTATTTTCTTAATAGTTGATATCAATTTGTTTTTCTTAATTGCGATTTAACTACCGCAAAACAACGCGGTAATTAAACAATTAAAACATTAATTTAGTTCTAAGAATATGAACGAAACTACACTTGAACACATTCTAATGAAATTGTTTATTGAGCAGATTAATAAAATTGTTACGTTTGTTGCAGATTATTTAATTGCTGATGCAACAGTACGATGCAGTGAAAGTCAATCTAAGTCGATTGCATCCACCAGTGATACACAAAGTCAACAGGGGTGAGTTTAATTTAATTAACATTTTTTTTTTTTTTTTTTTGCAAATAAAAACATTAAGTTTCATTAAGCAAATAACTAAATGTAATTTCAATTAAATAAATATGTGTACGGAAATATTTTTCTTTAATATTTTGTTTTTAAGTAAAAAAATTTTATTAATTATGCAATTGTTATATTTATTATAGAAATTATGTTTTATATTTATATAAAAATAATTATGCCTTTTATAGATTTCTTTTATAAATTAAGCAATTGATTATTATTTGTTGTAAGAAATAAAGACAGATTTAAAAATAACCCAGAGATGACCTAATACATACGACTCATAAGATTTCGCGTGATTTGAAAGAAATAAGTATTAAGTAAAAAGCTTGAATTCATTTTATATCTGCAATAATATCATCTTTACTAAACAACAATATTCCGTTTATACAATTCTGCTTTCTTGGGCAAACTACAAATAAAAAAAAATCCTGTGAAACGAAACTTAAAATAAATTTCTTAAGCTTTGTATCATCCAATACGTGTTGTTGTTTTAAACCATTCACAACTGGCAGGCTGGCAGTAGAGTATTATAGCTGCATCATCATGGTACCTATTTATCCTTGAAGTATGACTGTTGTATTTTATTACCTTTGTTGTATTCTTATTTTGCTATCTCCTATCATGGTTGTTGTTTTGTTTGTTGTTTAGAACACAAAGACAAACTGCTAGAACAAAAAATTATAAATAAAATCTTTTATTTGAAGCAAAGAAAACTCGAATGAAAAATCTGGATGGGAAAAAAGGAAGCGAAGAAAATCTAAATGCAGCCAATTGTTGCATGAATATCATACAGTTTTTCATCACATGAGGGACAAGCCGAATTAAGAGAGCAACTCAAAACCGAAGGCAAGCTATCGAACTGATTCTTTGCAATATTAATGCAGCTTCAAGGTGAAATGTTTAAAATCGATCTGTCTTTTTTTTTTTTTTTTTCCTTGCAGTCTTTTGTATATAAAGCCTTTAGAGCTCTGCAAATTGTTTTTTGCATTAAGATCCGAAAGTGAAAATAATCTACCGGCTATAAATATGAGTTGGCTATAACCGCAGAAGTACCATAACACTGTTAGAAACATTTGTTGTTAAAGAGATTTTGCACCAGTAAAAGCATTAATCAAAAATAAAGTTAGTTTAAATTAAAAATTTAATCAAGTGAATAAAACGTTTAATCAAGTGAATTAAACGCTAAATCAAGTGTATTAAACGTTTAATTGGCAATATTAATTTTCACCAGTAAGCAAATTACAATAATATCAATTAAACGTTTAATTCACTTGATTAAACGTTTAATTCTCTTGATTAAATTTTTAATTTAAACTGATTCTATTTTTGATTAATGCGGTTTACTGGTGCAAAATTTTTTTCTATGAACAAAAACTAAGATACAACATAATTAAAGAAGAACTTAAATTTGTTATTTTTTAAAAGTCTGAAGAGAAAATTATTTTAGATACGTACAATTATTTTCTAAGCACTTAACATACAATTCAAGGACATGGCTCAACGGATCATGCACTAACATCTTTATAATTTTACGACCCCCTCCTGCAATACCGGCTTCCGTTGTACCAAGTGACCATTCATCTGTCACTTGGTACAACGAAAAGAAAAGAAAAAAGATGACAGTAAGAAAAATAGTAAAAGAAAACTAAAAAAAAACAGATGGCGTTACTAAGTCTGATTAGTTACTAAGCTGATTATTTTTTTGCTCGTTTTTTTCGAACGCATAAAAGTCAAACTGCATACGTATTAAAAAAGTAAACATTTTTTGCTTAATTTTTTTGTATAAACTTGTTTAAAGTGCGGCGAATCTAACGCGTCTTATATGAACCTTGGTCACAGCACTGTACACATAAAGCGTGACGGGACAAAAATCCTATGAAGTTTCTAAATTAGGAACGTGTTTACCAGGGAACTAATGCAGCTGAAACATTTTCAAATACAACCAAGTAAAAACTTCGCCCACAAAATAATGTGTTGAGTAGTGAGAAAAAAGCAAAAAGACCACTTACAGTTCTACTGAAAGAACTAATGAATTATTCTAGGGATGTCCCAAAATGAACGCATTCATATTTAATTAAACGGTACTTAAAAAGCTTGGCATTACTTTTATACCTTCTTGCGTCCGAAAAGTATGTCGTAATAAAAACTCAAAAAAAATAAAAAATTTTACAAACTTGTCAAAAATCCAATTTAATTAAAAAAATATTTCATTTTTTTGGAATCACTTTTGTAAGTCAAGTGACAATTTCATTCATTACAATAATGGCCTTTACATATCGCACAACTAGTTCCAATGTGACTCAACTCAAAAAACTTAATTTTTCAGAAATCGAAAGAAACTGTTTTGACCCAAAAAAAAAAATAGTTAAAAACCAGTCTTTGAACCATTTAGTAGAAAACCCATACAGATTATGGTCTAAAAATTTTTTTGTTTTAGATATTTGTACACTAGATAATGAATGAACAATTTTTGGTTGTGTCATTTTTGATGATTTATTATTTGCACAAGTTACCGAACTATTTTGAGTTGTGTCACTTTAGCTGAATTCTTTTTAAGTTTTGACACTTTTGCCAAATTCTAAACTGACACAAGTCTAATTATTATAAACTTCAACAATGATTTATTTTTTCAAAAGTGTCACAATTCTAACTAAGACTATTTAGACACTTTTATAAATTCCAACTTTATACCAATTAAAACATAAAGAAAGACACAAACAAAAAACTACACTGATTTTTTTTATAGATAAACAAGTGTATTGTGCATAGTTTAAGCATGTAAACCCGAAAAATTAAAATTTTTAGTTAAGTCACTTTTGAACTAGGTGTGCGATATAATTCGTTATAAGAAGTAGTTACGTAATTGCTGCTACATACCGCAAATTGTAGCGAAGAAAGCTACTTAATAAAGAATATATTAATTTAATTTTGAAAAAGTAAGCAAAGTTTTTACTGGGTTAGTTTGTCTCCATTTGATGTAGAAAAACTAACTGATGATTGTACCCAATTTTACATTAAGTTGTTAGATCAAGTTTTGAAAAGCTTCGATTTAAAAGATCAAATGAAATCTCTTAACATTACTAGTCCAAATTTAATAATAAATTTTTTTAATAATCAAATAAAAATAAAATAACTGAATTCATTTGTCTTGAATATGTACTCGTTTTGTTTTTATGAGAAATATCTATGCAAAAATGTGAATTTCTGTTGGAAGATATAAAAATTAGCTTTTTTATTTATTTATTTTTTAATTTAAAAGATTTTGTTATTCGTGCTTAATTCCCAGTTTTTATTCTTGATAAAAACACTTGAAATTTATTGTTGATGGTATAAGCTTTTCCTATGCGCATTTCACTGGTTGCTTAGGCCAGATCATCAGGAAACTTCATCCATAAATATTTTGGAAAAAACTAAAGATATTAAACCAAATAAAACTGTTAAGCGTATAAGAATCATAAGCAACAGCTCTACTTGTAACAATATCAAAGTTTAAACAAAAACATCAACAATAAACAGTGAGTTTATCTCTTCTTACATTCCCTACTACAATTGATTGGAATTCTTTCAACATTAATTGTAGTTTTATTTTTTAATAAAATATGTACAAGAAAAAAAAATTAAAAAGAGTTTTGACAATTTTCTGAAGAGTTTTTTAAAATAGAATTACTCGCCACTTTTGAATTGCTTTTAGTTTTAAGACCGCACTTTTATTTTCTGTGCTGAACTCAGTAGCTGGAGATATTAAATTCCTCTAAATGTTTTAAGTTTTAAATCAGTCGGACGACGATTATACTTCGAGGTACATGTGATGAGCGTTAAAAAAGGTAAATTTGACCCATTTTATTATAAATTTTTGATCTGATTCCATTAATGATTACACTGCGGAACAGACATTTGGAGATTATATTTGGAATTGATTTCAAATATAATCTCCATTTTTCTCTATCTGCTCTACTTTTCGAGATATAACGTTATGTCCAAAACTAAGGCACTTTCACTACATTTTTTGGAATTACTTGAAAGCGGTTGACCATATTCAGTTAACATCCATATTCATGACCATATTCAGTTAAAATCCGAAACTCGGCAACAGTATTATCTTTAAGCCGTTCTTACATTGTTTTTAAATTTGCCCTCTAGTTTTAGAGATATCGTTGAATTTTTGAGGAAAAAAAGGAACATTAAAAAAACAAATTTTTTGTTCTTTAAAAATTCATAAAAAAAATAAAAATGCTACAAAAATCACAGTTTTGATCTAAAAACATTTTTCTTAAAATAATTTCGAATGAAATAGGGTTTATTTCATTGTAATCGGTGCACAACTTTTGATTTTATTCACAATTTACTGAGAAAACGGAATATCGATTTTCATACTGGTTAAAATTTAAGATACTATCTGACTTTATAAGTACACAAAAAAATAAAAGCAACCAATTGATTTAATTTTGTAATAAAAGACACCTGCACAACTAACGGAGTTATCCGGCTATGAATAACGTAAATGTTAAGTTGTGTTATAATCAGAATTCTCGATTTTACGAAAATTAATATGAGTTAGTATTTCAATAAAATATAGAATAGCTGTTGCTCATTTGGGTTGAACAAGGAAAAAAAAACGCTTCATCCGCTCTAATTTATTCATTTTTAATTACTTCCACTTCATTCCATTTTTTAATTAAGAAGAAGTGCTATTAAAGTAATTTCGTTATAACGCCGAAGAATTGTTTAAAAATGGAAGAATCACTGCTTCTTGAACTTAAGGTTGACTGATTCTATAATTCTAAAAGAATTGTGTGATTCCAGTTCTGGTTATGTATATTAACTTTAATATTTACGTAGAGCTTGACTAGAACCAGTGAGTGCGCCGGGTTCTATTATATTTGAATATTTCTAAATTATTGTATATAAGTGCAGGCCATGAGCACCACTAACCAGAGGATATTTTGTGCAGCCCATGTGTCTCACCATGTCAGGTTTAGGCTGCGTTTAAAGGTCATTACCCTGCCCGGTGAAATATCATAAATATCAGTAGTCGGGACCACTATTTGCCCCCCGAAAAATGTCCGCCTAGAAGTCCCCAAGGCGGGACAGAAGCAGATCAGATGTTCCGACGTTTCGTCATCCATCTCACAGAATCTGCCTATTTTGGTAGATGTATTACCCAACTTAAACTGGTGGTATCTAAAACCACAGTGCCCCGTAAATAGGTCAACAAGCAGTCTGAGTTCCGCAAAAGAATATTTAGTAGTCTTAATAAGTTTTAAGAAAACTGAATTCAAGCTGATAAAAATCTACCAAAGGAAATAGATTTTGGCTGGTCACCCAACCGTTATATTAAAAATTAATGCTAGTATCTGCTATTCTAGCCTTACAGCATATAAGACAATGCGTCTAACAACGCCTCCTTGTAAGCTAAAGCTTTCAACGTTTGCTTTAAATTAGCTTCTATTGAATAGCAATACCACGCAGAACAATTTTTTAACCCATATAACGGAGAAGAGCAGTACCTAACCATCCCTTTTTTAAGATCTCCCTCCCTGCTATTGTGGTCAAAGCTACAGTCTCTGCTTCTTCCCGAAGGAGTCCCACTAATAACCTGACCAAGGCCTTTCCTACTGCAACTGTTTTAAGCAGCGATTTTGAAAGATCTGCCAATGCTTAAACACAAAAAAGCTTGTTTTATTAATAGCACCTTAAAATGCAACGTTTTCACCTTTTTAAAATAAAAAAAAAATTTATTATTTACATTTTAAGCAACAATTTTAAATCTTTAAGGTCGTATCTATGCTAAACTTTATTCGGTGAAACTTCCTTTAAATTATTTGAAATGATGCAGAACATACAGCAAGACATATAAACTCACATATACAACAGTAAAAGTAATAACACAATTGCATGTAATGCATTCTTATTTCACTACAACAGCAGCAACAAGCAGCATCATACTCATTTGTTATTTTTTTATATACATGTACTTTATGTATTTTTCTTTTATTGTGTCCTGCTTTCATAAACGAGATCTCTCAAATACACCTATTTGTATATACAACTAAGCAAAACTTAAGCGTGTCTATCTTGTTACACAAAAATATGTTTATATTTTTATGAAATAAGAAAAATTCTATACATTTATTTCCTGGTATTGTTATGATTTCCGTGCATTGAAAGGACAAGATATTTTTTAAACTACAAGATTACTATTTTTTTTTTTTTTTCAAGAAAATAACCTTTAACATGTTTCCCAAATAACCCATACCCCAAGCCGGCTGACCCAGCTCTTAAGTGCCTGTACGTGTATTAAAAAGTAAAATGCTAGGAAAAGTTTATAAGTAATGTTTTCGTTTGTTAGTGTGCTTGTAAGTCTACCAGCCAACTACATACAAAATTGCCCGTTAGAAAGAGATTATTTTGATCTCAACATGATGGTTATTTAAATGGTTTTGTATTGTTGTCTTATAAATTTTATAATTTTTTAAACTTTTTCCTTGTACAATACTTGTAAATAGTATTATTGTTCTGTTTGGTCAATTTTTCCATAAGAAAAGTTTTTGTACAAAAATAATGTTAGAAATTTTTTATCTGGTTTATTAATAATTTGTTTCTGTCTGCTTATGATTTGTTGAGGTGTAGCAGTATGAGTTTGAGAACAATTTTACCTTTTATGACATTTTAAATTAGTTTTAAAAGAAAGAAGTTTTCAGACAAGCTTTCATAGATAGATATGGTTTTTTGTTAGTATTTATGAAAAACAATTTTAACTCTCACTAAAACAAATTTCATCTGTGACGAATTATTAACCAATCGTCATAAAATCTGACATCGCAATTTCTAGCCATATGAAATTAATTTATAACGAATTATATGAATAAAATATTTTTTGAGAGTAGGATGTTTATTAGGCCAATTTTTGCAAAATCACCCTCCTAAAGCGGTCTTTTTAAGGCCCCTCTTCATAAAAATCAGGTGATCTCCGCAGGAGCTTTGTATAAAATTAAATTCTGATCAGCTGCGATCAGTAATCTTGTGGTATTGACTACACAAATAGAGAACAACTTTGTTACTGAATCGACTTCTTCACGACAACAGCATTTAATTATACCAAATTTTTAGTATTTTTGAACAAAAATTACATTTAAATAGGTTTAATTAAGGTATTCCTGGTCATAATATAAAGGATGGGGGAGGTAGAAAATCACTGTTTTACAAAAGCTGAAAACCAATTAGCAGAGCGAGTTTTTTTAAGTTTTCTGCTTGAAGTTGTACTTTTTTTCCAGGGTTCAAAAAACAGCAGCCGAAACCAAAACTTGTCGAACAAAAACGAGAATTTCTGTACAACATTTCGGTTTTTGAGTTGGTTTGACAGCGACTGTTTACATATAATGAAACAGAAGTAAAAGCAACAGTTTTTTTTGCCAATGAAAAAATAAGAAGTATGTCTAAAAAAATCGAAATAATGCTATCAAAGTTTGCTTTAATAAAGACATCTGACTAGGGTTGGCGTAAACGCCTTAGTTGCATGTTACTTAAGTCTATTACAAAACATGACACAGGCAATTACGCCGACGCCAACCGTAATCAGGCCGATTATATTAAGTTTGTTCCTTAAGTTTTCTGGCTAATTTCGTTAAAATAAGAGTAAAACATATTTTTACTTACTAAGTATTTAAGAAGATGTAAATTAAGGCTGTAGGCAAAATGAAAAATCGCTGAAAACAATGTGTGAAAAATTGCCCAAAAAGTAATAATAAAAAATTATAGCCAAATATGGTGAAAAAGCCCAAAACTTAATGATAAATTACCCAATTTCTGCTTTTAAATTTTTATTTCATAGTTCTTACAAATTCAAAACCCAGAAATTAAAAATCCCGAATCGCTTACATAAGGTTATCTGCAAAGCCGGGCTTCGGCCGTGCGCAATTCCGAACTTGGAAGCTGAAGTTAGCGAAGCCGGTGTTTGGTATACCATACAGAAGAATATCCTTGTGAAGCTTTAGTTAGCGAAGCCAGCATTCGTTACACCGTATAGGAGAAAATCGTTTCGCCCGGCCTAAGGCCGCCTGTGCACAGACGCTTTAGATAGCAATGCCGATGTTTGTTATACCATTAAGGAGAAAATGCTTACCCAAGACCGAAGGCTGGCTATGCAGATAAGCTTTAGTTAGCGGTTTGGGATTTTCGAATTCGGAATTTTAAAGATATAAAATATCTTTAAAAGAAAACAAAGGTTATTTTAATAAATCTGACAGCCGTTATTGTTTCTTTTCTCATTGAAGATTTTATCAAAGTAAAAAAAGTTAAAATCGCCCAAAAATATATATAAACTATGGCAAAAATTAATAATTAGCCAAAAATTACGCAAAATCGCAAAAAAAATGGGTTACGTTTCTTATTATGCAAAATCGCCCAAATTTTTATGGACAATATTTGGACGATTTCTCACACATTGCTTTGGGCGATTTTGCTTTGGCTCATTTTGCCAACAGCCATAAATGAACGGGAACGACAAAACCAATTTTTTTATCATGAAGGAAACGCCAGATTTTATATTGTTATTTTTGTAGAATCAAATTAATATTCTTTTATTTTTTACTTTTTCGACAGCTGATTGTGTCTACTCGAAGAGAAAGTTTGGGCTGTTTTGTAGAATAAGAAATATATGTTTTGTTGTGTGTGTGTATATATAAATGCTTATATATATGGGCACTTCTCCAGAATGGTCTACCAGGATGAAAAAATAAATTGTTGATAATCTTTGTCTTTTATTGTTTATTATTTTAAAAAAATCTATGTTGTTATAAAAGAATGGTTTCATAGGATATCTCAGCTGTTTTACTTGAGGAAATTGCGCTGGAAGCTGGAAAATTTTATATTTTCTTATATTTTCTACCTCTAAAGACATTTTTATGTACTTATTTTACATGCAAAAAATATGTTATGTGTACACTCTTTCTTCATTATCTCTCCATTACAATCAATTGCAAATTGAGTATTAAGTTGCTTGTTAAGCAAATTTGAAAATATTTATGGGAATCTGCATGGTGATAATAATAAAAAAACATATATGTAAAAAGTGTCACGTGCGTAATGTCACGTGCGTAATTTACAATTTATTTTTTTCTTCGCCAACCCATGCATAGTTGCTTTTGAACAAAACATGATTATAAAGGCCCATTACTAACCTTTATAAAAACATTTTTTCCGAAATAAAAACCTCCTACAATTCACTTACTTTCGCACTTTTTCTTACGGTCCTAAAAGGCACTTCTATTTTTGTCACGTGAGTAAGTCAACTTTGATTGCATGGCATTTGGGTACCCAGTGCTCAATTTACCATTATATATACTTTTTAGAAAGAATTATCACAAACAATGTAACGATTCTAGAATTCATTCTAAAATTCCAATCCACTTCTATTTTTTTAATATTCAAACACAATAAAACGCGTACAAATGTCGCTTGCATAACCAGAGAAACACCCATATATTTCCCTGCTAATTAGTTTATACATAAAAAAGCAACATATCTAAGCTTCAAAACTCCGTTGGTTTTCTTGCGTTTGTGCTGGCAACACTTTATTTCCTAAGCTCTGCAATCAATCAAGGTGACTTTAAAAATCATTACATCCAGCCAAAAACCATTGCCGACACAATCTTTTGATACCTCCAAAATCAACTATACCATATTTATGTGTAACTCCTCTAACTAGGTATTATCAATATATTATTTACTTAAAAGAAAGCCCAGCCGTTATTTCGTGTGTATTATTTTCCAAGAACACAATTGAAATACAAAGAAAAACAACAAAGAAAAAACGAAAAACCAAAATAACAACCACATAACAAGTACCATTATAGCCAAAAAAGGATTTATGAGACTAAGGTGGATTAAGTGATTTTTATTTCTTTTTTTCATGGAGGCTTAGGAAAAACAAAAAAATCTCTCACAGACTTGCATGTATAGAGGCACTTACTGCAGAAAAACAACACTTTCTATTCCAATCAAATGTCTAGTGATTAGAGAATATACACTTGTATACACTCACAGCCCTTACACACCTTATACCAAAAAGCCCAATCAAATGGTAGAGTTTTAAATGGATAAAATTGGCCAAAACAAATATTATGAGAGAAAATAAAAATCAAATGTTTTTTTTCACAAAAACAATAACAAAATGTTCAAGATAAAAGAAAATCCAGTTACAGACGTATCATCATCACGAAAAAAGTATTTAAAAAATAAGAAAAAAGGAACAAATAAACAAATAAACAATCACTAGAATTAGTTGGTGGCTGTTTAGTGTCCTGTTATGCCTTAAACTGCATCGAGGGATGGATGTGTGCGTGTGTCTAAGTCATACTCCAAGAAGATTAATGTTATGTCTTTTTCTGTAATCCTTCTAGTTTAAGTTCAAGTAGTGCTAGTATACTGTTCTACTCACCCTCTCTAATGTTTCCATTTTCTGCTAAATTTATCGAATCCTTTCGTAAACCAAGTTTATGAACAGTTAACCACGTTAATGCTTGAGAGGATTCAAATCTTGTGTTGATGCTGCACACATGATGCTGTATGTGGTTTTGTTATTGTTTTCTGTTTATACGTTTTTATATCCATTTTCATGCTTTGTTTTGACAAACGCTTTTATTGGTCTCATCGTGGCAATTGGTCGTTATGGGCAACAGTTGTGGTTATATAGAAGGTATGACGGAAAAACAGCAATTAAAACCACAATTGCGTCGTAGTTGTTGTGGAAATGAACGGATATTAACTAAATAATTACGTTTGTATGTAAGTATGTATATATGTTAAGAAAAGGAATTTTTGTGAAATGAAATAGTCCTTGATTTTAGTGTTAATAGACCTAGAATGGTTGTAAAATGGATGTCAATGTCTAGACATAATGAATGATATGTACTTGGAGGTCAGTAAAGGTATTACCAATAAAATTTGAGCTTTCCCTTAACGGCTAGAAAATTTTTTTATGCATAAATCCCTAAAAATGTTATACAAAAACTTTAATTAAAAAGTAAGAGTGCTAAATTCGGATATGCCGAATCTTATATACTTTTTACAATGGAGCAATAAAGACAGAAAGTTATATTAATACCGTTCTTTAGATATAAATATATATATTTCCTGCCACGCCCACTTCTTCAATACCACCCACATTTTATCGTATGTTGTGTTTTGATAACCAAAATGCTTTTATATAAAACAGGTTTTACTCGTTTACTCCACAGAAGAGCAGAATTTCTAAAAAATTCCAGACACCAGTAGTGCGATTCACTATGCTTTTTAAACCACAATTGTTTCGTTTAAAAATTAACCATTTTGCTATTCACTAACACTTTTAACGACAACTGCTAGTGTTTACAGCCAGCTGTTATTTTTAACAAAACAAATTGTGGTTTATTAACACTAACATTTTTGGTGTCGTAAAATCCGCTTAGAAGTGTTTATTTATTGTCGTACCTATAGAGTCGAAAAATAATATGGCTTTGAGGTATTTAGCCGACAATAAATCCACTTCTTGTCACACATCTATGTATCCTAAAGCCAACTATTTGACTCAAATAATATTTAAAAAATAAAAAAAATTATTTAATTATAATTAAATTATTAATATAATTCAATAAAATTCTTAAAAAAAATAATAAAAATTAGTAATGTTTTACGCACTTTGCACAATATCATTTAAAATCTATAAATTAAAAGTTTTTTGTTTTGTTTTTTTTTATTCTTCTTTGTTATTTTATCCTATTTTGATTTTTCTCTTGGCAGAGTTGCCACGATATATCAATTTGAATAGAGAGAAATATAAAACTATTTACCGTGGTTATAAAAATTAGTGAATCACATAGTGGTTAGTGCAAACATCAAAATGTGTTGTTAAAGTTATCACTTTTAAAAGTGTTAAAAGTTAGTGAATTGCACTACAGTCCGCTTGCTTTTCTAATGAGAGAGAGCGAGAGAATATTATTATTTACATACCCCGTTACACATGTTTTTTTTTACATTTGTTATGCTGACCAGTGATGCCAACTTAGCCCTTTATGGATAAATTTAGCCCCTTTTCAAAAAACGCCCTTTTAGCGCGTTTTTACTGTTTGGTCTAGGGATTGCTGTTCGGTTTTAACCGAAATCGATTTTAATGCATAAAAACCGAAACCGAAAACCGACCAAAAACCGCGGTTTTAGCTTTTACTTTAAATATGTATATATTTATGCTAAAAAAAATTGCAAATTATACATAATACTCGAACTTCATATAAAAAAAAATTATACATAACAGCCTGACACAATGGCAAGGTATTTCCAAATTCTTTAAACTTAAAATAAGTACTATGAAGGACAGATGTTTCTTTTTTAATAAAAGTACCTGAATTGAATCAAATAAAAAAAAATTGTATTTCATACAAATAGTAGTTTTTTGTAGTTTTACTTGAATATTTTCAAAACCGAAAACAGAACCGAAACCGACCGGTTTTAATCATTTTAAAACCGAAACCGCGGTTTCGCATTTTTACGGTTTTTAGCAAACTCTAGTTTGGTCGTTATGATAATATTGTTTGTTTTTCTGCCAATATCAAATTGTAAAATATGACCTAAAAATTGCGTTTACAATTTATTTATTTAATCTTCTAGTTTTGCTATAAATATATTGATATATTTGGACTACAACGTTGAATATGAGAGGGCTTTTGGTGCCATAAATTTATTTAAAATGAAATGGACCCTAAATTTATATTAAATATAGTATCAAATAAGTTAATATTTGTTGTTCAAGTTACGAAATACATGACGAAATATGCTAAAAGATTAGTTTTGGCGAAATGTAAAAAAATTCAAAAGATCACATATAAAGTGATTTATGAAATTAAGACGATTTGTTTGAAATTTTTTTGTTATACCTTAAAAAATATTTTTCATCCCTTTTTAGCACTTTTTTTAAAAAAACTGCCATGATAATGTACTAAAACCGTAAGGTTTTTCAATTTAGCCATTAGCCCGTTTTTCAAATTTCTTCACGCGTTTAGTGTCCCAAGAGTTGGCATCACTGGTACTGACCCCTTTTGTTTACAGAAGAACTTTCTATTATAAAGCTAAGATCCCACTATCGGCTCAAATAGCACAATCTGTGACGATTTTTAACGTACTATATCGGCGCATATTTAAAAACATTGCACAATTTATTCTTGGGTGGTCCCATATCGTCGCACATTGTGACAATTTCTTTCGGTTCATATCGGCCAAAACTCAATTGCGACAATAATCGGTACAATGCGGCCACACTATCGTGCTATTTGGGCAAATTAAATCATATGTTTTTGTTTATTTGCTTGTTGGCAGACCGTTAGAATCAGTTAAAATTAAATTTTTTCTCGCTGTAAAGAAATAAATTAACCTTTTTGATAGTTAAAAAATAGAAATAGCTTGTAACATTCTCTAAAAAGTTTTTATCAATATATTAATTTCAGTAATACTGTCATTAGTGGCTTTATCGGAATTTTCTTAAATACAATTTTATTTTATATATAATACTTTATTTTAATTAAACAAAACGGGTCCCAGCTTAAAGAATAGTTTCAGATCACACAGGTCGTACGTATTGTAAGGAAAATTTCACCCTGTCATGATAAGTTGTTACTATTGTTACATCAGGGTTCATCTGACATAACCATTAATCGTTTACAACAGCAAATTATATATGTACTGGGCCCATGTTCTGTAACTGTCGCATCGAGAAACTTTTCGATTGAAATGAGAGAAACTTAATGCGATCAATTTAAACAAGCAACTGTTTTTCTCACTTGGCTGCCTCTGTAACATTTTTGGCGAGTATTAGCAGTCACGTAAGGAAATTACTTGCCAATTTACAGAAAAAGTGTGTCAGTAAAATTTTTGTGAGAACGTTCCCGCGTTGAACTGTCAAATATACTCACGAACAAAAACGGGTTGAAAAAAAATTTTAACTCCTTAAAATTGCTAAATGCAATGAATAATAACACGGAAGAGATCAGTATATTGTTCTTGGTTGATTTTTTATCTGCTTAATTATTTTGCTTTTAACATTTTTGAAAAATATACCAATGTTTTCAAGTCCATTTTGTAAGCAACCAACATCATTACATAGCACTTAACATTATTTATTTTTGCCGCTGTCGTTGAAAATTTTTCAATTTATTAAATTTTGGTCGCCGTCAACGATATGTGCGTCAGGTCGGCTACGAGTGCAATATTATGACATTTATATCTTTTGATGCTTTTCGACATGAGTTACATACAACGTTTATACGCACCACTTATTCGCAAATAAATATATTGCAAGTAGAGAATTTTTCCGCATAAACAGTGAATTAAATTTTTATTTGCGAATAGCTAACTCATGAAAACAATTCCTAATTAACGACACTATTTGCAAAAAAGATTTTAAACATTGCCACACTTTTAACCGTTTTTCGTTTTTATTTCAATGTGGTACATTTATATGACAAGAAAAGTAAAATTAAATCAAAAATATGCAAATAAATTTAAAAATACACAATAATTTTTAAGCTTTTTCATCTAAAAAATAAAAAGTTTATAAACATACAGTGCTACTAAATGAATAAATTTTCCATCTGGTATCACTTAAAAATAAGAATTTTCATTAAGAAAATTGACATATAAACAGTTAGTTAGTTAATCGCAAATAATTTTTATTCGCGAATAGGCTACGTATAAACGTAGCAATAGACACACTTTTTTCTCACTTTTCGAGAAACGATAGAATATTTTGTTTCACATCTTTTCGATGCAAGAAGTTCCCACTTACACAGCGTTTACATTTGCCAGTACTGGCAAGACAGTAAGCATATACATATTAGTTGGCAAAACAATGCAAAAACAAAATAGCTGTAGAAGTGTTTATGTATTAGTGAAAAAGTTTGAATGAATTGCTACTGTCTCGCCAGTACTGGCAAATGTAAACGCCATGTTAAGTTACAGAACATGGGTACTGACTTATATTTCTGAATACTTTTAAGAAAATTTTTGTTTTTTTTAAAGACTATGCTTAAATAAATAGATTTTATTCTCTATTTGCCGCAACAAACACAAAGACAAACTTGCAAAACAGCTGATGTCAGATGGTTCGTAAGTTCAAAATAAAACACGCTCCAATATGAAATTTTTAATCAACAAATTCGAGCTGACATTTCTAGAAGTATTTTTTCTTCTTTTACACGACATGAATGAATTTTGCTGAGGGGAATTTAAAAAGTACCCTGCTCAACAAATGTCGCCTAGGACCAGCTTTACTTCACTTGTTGACTTAGTGCCGGCTTACACACGTCGAGTTTTACTCGTCAAGTCTTGAGTTTCATGAAAGAAGGACAAGAGAATGACATTTATTTTCTCCTCTCACCTAAAACCCCATTAGCGGAGCATTTTCTTCCGCTTAGCTTTTACGCTGATGTGTCATACCTAAACAAGAGCGTCAACTTTGTGTCACGAACAGTAGTGCTAACAAGGTTAATAAAACCCATAAAAACGAAAAAAAAAATGAAAAAAATTTATCAACAATAGCGGCCAACGTGCTGTCAAAATCAGATTTTAAAATTGCAAAGCGACAGTTAGAAAACGCCTTGTTTAGGTTTGCCTGTTAAGGGCCATATAAACAATGAAAGCCGTTTGACATATTAAACATTTTTAATATTAACACCAACAATTTTTTTAATAATTACGCATTTGTTTGTTTTACTGCTGGTATGGTTCATTTTACTCTTTAAGCTCATAACAATCTACGAGTCTGAACAGATCAAGTTTTAAATAAATAAATATTAACAAAATCTTTTCAATTAAAATTTTGTATTTGCAAAAATTACCTTCGATAATAAATAAAGTTTAAAATTGTTAAATTAAACAATGCAAAATAATTAATTACTCACCGATTAAAACTGCATATTATTAACTTTGCAATTTGAATAATTTGTATTAATGCCTCCTTTTTTAGTTCCAAAATATTTGCACTTATTTTTCTTCAGAATTTTTTAAACTATCGCACAAACTTTAAAACAACAAAAGTCACTTTGAAGTTAAAAATGTAATGTTTAAATAAGTTGATTCGCAGTAAAAGTGTTTATGTTAATATCAAATAATACACGCACTGGTTATTTATATCCATACATATAAAACTATTTCTTAACTTATTTACATTACGTTTTGACTAATTGATCCAAAATTCATTTTTAAAACACTTTCGAAATAAACGACCGAACAAAAGAAAAGCAAAAAAAACCGAAATACTGAATTATAAATTTTCAAAAGCTTTTTGTAACACTTTTTTAACTTAATAAATTAACACTTTTTATAAATATTTTTATACCAAACTATTAAGCAACACTTTATTTATATTTAAATGCAAAAATATTTTAATAAACTTAATTAAATAACACAAATAATTTGTTTTAAAACAAGAATTTATCATTAGTATCGAATCACGCACTAATTTATGAATAACCGTCGGCCAACTAAAAGAGAATTAAAGTAAATATTTATTGTTGCTGTTGTTGTTGTTGTTGTTATTAGAACCAAGGCGAATTCGCCTTGATTAGAATATTACTAAACAGAAACAGGGATGTCAGAATTGAAATGCAAGAAGACGAATTATTTATTTTTTTGTTTTAGCATATGTAATCAGCGTTGCCGTTGTAATCCTAAAGTAGCAATTTTACCTTTTTTGAGGCCCTCGCCACGTTTGTCTGCTTTTTCAATACTCCCTTTTGAATCATTTAAAATCAATTAATGATACTTTTTTACCCTTTTTGACAATAAAATATTTAAAAAATTAATAAAAATACAAGACTGAAATTTTTAAGATTTTCATTCCTAATATTAATAGAATCAAATTGTATACATTATCTTAAAAATGGTTGCGAATTTAAAGAGATAATTGTAGAATCAGAGACTTTTGTCAACACGAATAAGTTATTAGTAAAAAGGCCCATACACTCGCAATATTATTGTATATGATATTCGCCGTATTATTTCCATTTTGTTCATATTATGCAATAAGTCGCACAATGATTTCATTCATTTAATAAAAAGGTGAACATAACCTATAGGAATAACATAAACAGCATTGTACAATGTTGCCAACACACTTCACTTTCTTTTCGTTGTGCAATAATAATCAAAAATCTTTTGATTGTTGCCAATATATTGTGCCACCTTCGAATATCACATACACATTGACGATATAATTGTACAATACGTTAAATTGAACAATTTTATTGTAAGTGTATGAGCCGATTAAGTAATGTAAATGACAACAAGTAAAAACCCATATTTATGGTAACTAACGTCGAAAATTTGAAAACTAGATTAACAGCCACGTTCTGAAAATCAAAATCAAGTGAAAAGGCAACCAAAAAAAATTGCAATATATTTGTATATCGTCTTTGTTTTGTACTTGCAAACATACTTTTACACACATGTATAAGCGTTTAAATCTTTTTTATTGGCGGGCAGACAGAGCACAAGTGCTATTTTATTGTTCTCTTAAAATATGTTGTGTTGCTAGACTGCAGGGTTTTTCCCAGTTTTACATTTATTTAATTAAATCCATTTGTGTAATATTATTAAAACTAGTCATTTTATTTTTACTTTAAGTTCTATACCCATATCTTCATAAACATGTAAATAAAAAGAGTAAAGTTACCAAAGGCGCAAGAAAAAAAATGCATCAATGTTTGTCATTTTAAAATCTTCAGAATCAAAATCATCTGATTCATCTGCCAATACAATTTTGTTGTACACGTTGTTTGTTTTAAAAAGCTTCAGCATTTGAGAAGATGGAATAAGAAGAGCTTTAATAACTTATGCTGCATTCTGTTGAGAGTTTTCAGGAATAGGTTGTAACATATTTGTGTCCGTTAAAGATATTGAAATTCAGCAAGTTGGGTCCACAAATGGCTGATATATGAGAAAAACCACGACTGCTTCTAATTGTTCCCATTAAATATCTTGCAGTTTTTTTTTTTTTTTTTTAATTTTTTACACATACCGAACACATACACATGAATGTACATAATTTGCTTAAATAGAGAAATTTGTCTAAACAAACATATAAACTCAATACATATATTTTACTTTAATGCCTCAAGTAATGACGTTCGTGGCTGCAGAAGACAGCGTTTGTTAGGCACAGTAACTGCTGGTCCTAATCCCCAGCTGTCCTACTTTTTAAAATACAATTTTTTTGAATTTTTTTGACATAAAACTGCTTAAAATATTTTTTTTTATTTCGCACAAACATATAAAATGATTTTTTGGGATAAAAGTATTGTAAATATGAAGGTATGTGAAAAAATGAATTGTGTACATTGGATTGAATTAAAAAAAATTGCTGATGTACCCTCCTCAAATAATTTGGGAATCTTCATAAATCATGTCATTATTAAATTTCAGTGAGGTATAACTTTAACTTTTTTTTTTGCCAATGTTAGGTAAGTCGTCTAGTATTTATATGTACATATTTTTGTTGTTACTGTTTGTTTTTTGAGTATCTCTTCTTGCATTTTTATTTACCATTCTTAAATGTATGCGAATAAACATATGAATGAAATCTCTAAATAGAAATTAATTTGCAAAAAAAAAAAAACAATCACACCTTAAGCTAAGAGATATAAAAATATACAATTTCGAATTTTTAAAAAAATTTTAATGAAAACTTTTAAGGCTAAGAAAGGATTTATTTTTAAAGGAATTTTTTTATATTATAGTTCAGAGGAACTGAAAAAAATATTTGTTTAAAATTTTACAGACCCTGCTTTTTTATTTGGTTTGTTAAAAAAAAAATATTAAAAATAAGTATTCTTGAAAATTTTTAAGCTCTTTAAAAAGGACAAAAGATGAGGAAATGAAAGTTCAAATATGAAGTTTGCCTATGTTTTGTCTCTAGGTTAAGGGATAAATAGAGGCGTTTCTGCCAAAAAGAATAAAATTAAATTTGTCACACAGTGTTATTTTTGAAAATAAATTTTAATATGTGTGTAAATGGCATTTTCATATTTATTTGGTTTTTTTTTTCTTGTTGTTAATAAAAGCTTTAATTATGCAAAATGCTTACAAAATATATATTTCTTTGCCTGTTGCTAAAAACAATAAATTTTTAACGTAGGGAGAAGTATAGGGAATTTTTTTTTTGTTTGTAGGGAATAGAAGGATTTTTTGTTTAGACACGTAGGGATTTTTTGAAATTTCTCCTGGCATCACAGTTATTATCATACAATGTACTTTCTGGACGCTTAAAATGATGAAAAGTTGTTGCTTTTGCTACTATTTTAATTTAGGTATTTTTCACTTTTCGAAATATGGTATAAAGATTAGCATATGGCCCAAATTAAAATATAGAGTAATTTTTATGAAAACTAAAAAAAATTGGTACTTTTGGTATATCCCTTTTTGATAAATTTGGTATACATACTACATATCGCCCAGTGGCCGGAATATACATACATAATTAGACACTCTTGCTTAACATATGACTTTTAAAGCCAACCGTGA
Source organism: Pollenia griseotomentosa (assembly GCA_963931875.1). NCBI lineage: Eukaryota > Metazoa > Arthropoda > Insecta > Diptera > Polleniidae > Pollenia > Pollenia griseotomentosa. Next base: position 81,225,695 of record OZ007563.1, read on the forward strand.
ATTATGCATATCGTGAATTATTAATCTTTGTTTTGCTGCCGGTTTGATATTCGACGTGTTTTCTTTGTTTTAGCGGTAGACGAAACTTTTATTCGGTTTTAAGTTCAGTTCGTTCTTAGCTGCGTTCACAAGCTTTATTCATTTTCCCTAACTAAGTATACCTACATTGTTCATTTGAAATATTTATTGCAAAAAATATGTAAGAACTGTGAATTGAAATTAGTGGGGCCGTGTTTTATTTAAAGCCTAAAGACTCCAGGAATCCCCTTCTGCCGTCGTGTAATTTCCCCCGCTACAAAGCTTTTCCCCTCATCGGCTCTGATCTAATCTTCACGAAGTTAAATTGTACGTAAGGCCCCAGTATCCTTCCTTAGGCCATATTTCATTTTAATTTTTTATAAATTAATATTTTAGAAAAATTTTGTATTACCTAAAATTACTTTGATAATAAATATATAATTTCAAATAATAAATTAACCCCCTTATTCATAAAAAATATTTCAGTTTTATTAAAGGTTAATTAAACAAATTTTAATATAAAATTCGTCTTATAAACCTGTTATAAGCATAGAATATTGTTTATGAATAAGATCATAAATGTTTATGTGAAAAAGTGGGCTACATATATGTGCACAGCCTACTATGATGTTTTATATGAAAATAGTTTAGAGCTGCCCCTAAAATTTGATAAATATGCAGGTATACAAAATGCATGTAAACAAGGATTTTAAAGAAAAATTACAGAAAAATTTATGTTGGGCAGTTATGTCAAAATGTTGAGCATTTGTCTTAAATGTGCTGGTTTAGAAAGTGCACTTAAAAAAGGATTTTGTATGGTATAATGACAAAAATTTATAATTTTATGCAGCTAAGTCAAAAGCGTATTAAAAAAGCAGAAAAAAGTGGAAAGCGCCCCAAAAGAGGTTAAATTGCCACTTTAGGATTACAACCAGTGTGACCACAACTAAAAAAAAAACTTGAATGCTAAATGGGACTTAAAACAATGCTAAAAATGCTAAAAAAAATTTGAAAATGCTAAAAAAATGCAAAATTTTCTTTAATAATTGTATCATTACAATTATATATTAAATAACCTGAAAGTATTATATTTTTCTTTAAAATAGTGACAAATAATAACAATTAACAATGATCGATGATGACATAACAAACGAGAATTCTCGTATAGTAATCCGTCTATGTTTTGTTTTTATTTTCATTGCAAATTTGTATAGACGTAAAGTTTGATGAACATTGCGAAACTGTCTTTGCTGGATCAGCTCCAATATTTTGAATACTTATCGAGTGGGACATACGCCATTCTTTCAAATGATGTTTTAACATAATCATAACTCCAATTTTTTGATTTTTAAATAACATCGGGATGTGATGTTGTTCAACAATTGTCAATACTGCAATCGTGATTTTTCCAGCTATATAAAGAAAAGAATATTTTGAGTATGTATAAACATTTACATATAACAGCTTACATTTGAAAAGATCTAAAAACTGTTCCAATTCCCAACTTTGAAGTAATTAAAATATTTCCTGATGTTCGGGACCACTAGCAAAGATCTCTGGCGAAAATATCAAGCTCTGCAGGTGCTTGGTAAATTTTCAAAACTGTTAATCAAGTTTCCAGGCAGAACTTCATAAGAATTTTTTATAAAAATTGTTTTCTTTTAAAAATCGTTGCACTCCATTTTAACGAACTAAAATATGTACATACAATATATCTTTTTGCATTTAAAACAATGCATTTTTTACTTATAAAAATAAATTTCAAGGCACTTCTTTTAATTTTAAACCAACCTTTTTCTATATTATTATTATCTAAATTATTTTTTTAACGCTGCACAATAACTGATTGCTTTGTAGGTATTTATTTTTTGTTTTTAGTATGTGTTTCTATCTCGTTATAAAACAAGGAACTAATACGTTGAATTCAGCCAAGGAAAAGAAAAATGTAGGTGCTAGTTTCTTGAATCAAAGTACTCGTTCATTGAATAAACATCTTCTTCTTCTTATTTTAGTCACAATTAACGTACATTTCTTAAATTCAATAAACATGTTCGTTGAAACAATGTACACTTTTTTGAAAGTTTGTAAATTTGTTGCTATTGTTTATAAAAAAATTAACGTGTTCATTGAAGTCAACGTATTCTACATTAAATCAAAAAACTAGTTATTGTTCAATTCAACGAATAAAATCAAAGAATAGTTTCAACGTTCAGTTCATATCTACATAAAATTTTACTCTAAATTTTAATGAAAATTTTTTTTTAAACAACGTATAATTAAGGCTTTTTTAAGAAAAATCAAAATAAATAACGCTAAATTTAGCAGTGAATGTGCTAAAAGGGTCACACTGATTACAACGGCAACGCTAATTACATATGCTACAAACAAAACAAAAACAAGTAACAGTGCTATATTCGGCTAGTCCGAATCTTATATACCCTTCACCATCGTGAGGTAAGAACAAAAATGTATATTAATAATGTTCTTTAGATATAAATAAATATTAATTGAGCCACGCCATGAAAAGAATATGACAAAATCAAAAAAAGTTTCCTCTTTTGCAAAAGTTGATGTTTGAAATTCGTTTTATATTTTTATAATCTTAAAATCGTTTTTTAGAACATACAAAAATTAAATAAAAAAATTTATTTTTCAGACTCGAACTCGCAACTTCATGAGTCTCAGGCGAGAAGTTAGAATCGTTAAATTAAAATATATAAAGTCTGCGAGTTTGTTTCTTTATTTGAGTGGCATATTATGTACAAACATAAATGTGCATATGTGCGTATGCTTAAAATTAAACACATTAAAATAAAATCCATCACTTGCGGTGAGGGGTATAAAAACCACAAAAAACCACAACCAAGAAAAATGCAAGAGATCAACGTAGCAACAGCTTCTAAAACGCAATAACAACAATTACGAAGGCAATGCCTACATACATAAATAACTTTTGCCCATACATACACATGTACATACATATGTGTTTGCAATACGTACGGATTTAATTAAATTACATACAACTTTTTAGGCACGTATGTATCTATATGCTTGCCGAAATAAAATAAAACTTTGCCAATAAAATGAAAATATCGGAAAGCTTTATAGGTAATTTTAATATCGTTTTTTAGGACATAAACAAATTAAATAAAAATCACCTGTGGTGAAGGGTATAATAAAAAATTTTTTTTTAAACTGGGGCAATCAAGACTCGAACTTGAAACCTCAAGACTCTTAGGCGGCAAGCTTTACAACTCGGTTACGAACGCTTTTACTGAGGAAGCGTTAAATTAAAATATATTGAGTCTACTAGTTTGTTTCTTTAATTTCTAATGTTATGTTTTAATGCATAAAATTAAACGCATTAAAATAAACAACCACAAGGGATTTTTTTTAAATTCGAGGCATTCGTGGTTTTTTGGTAATATCTCAGCAATTTATGAACCGATCTTGCTGAATTTCAATATCAAGAAACCTAGCCGTTACCATGTCTGGAGCCTCCGGAAAACACGTATCAAACTTAAGACGGACAGACGGACATCGTTAAAACAACTTCTATCCTCATAAGGACCACCCAGAATATGTATACTTTATAAGGTCTAAGATCAATATTGTAGAAATTGCAAACGGAATGACAAACTTATATACAGTATTTTTCGTTAAGCTGCATTTCACTTAACTGCATTTTTTGCCTTTCTGCACAAAACACAAAGCATTGTGTATTTTTTTTTTTTTTCTCATTATTTATTTATTGAATCTTCATATATTAAATATGAACTAACAATAATTAATCAAATCTTATCCTAATTCTTTATTTTATGTCCTGCCAGTGCAAGACAAAAATTTTCTTCATCACGGGTTCTGTATCACATTAATATATGTGTTTATCGCTCATCTTAATGGGTAAGTGCTGCAGTGTCTCTTCTCCTTAAGCGAGTGTGGCCGCTATCATTTAAAATATTTCGAGCTAGTGGATTTGGGTGCAACTCTAGCCTTTTTAAATATTTTACCGCATACTTCGTAATAATAGTCCTTACCAGTGGCACATTGAGATCCTTGTGGATATTTGAGTTTTTAACATACCAAGGGGCAGCTGTGATTATTCGAAGAAGTTTATTTTGGCGCCTTTGAATTTTTTCGATATTTGAGGCCGAGGCAGTGCCCCATAGTTGAATACCGTAGCACCAGATTGGCTTTAAAATAGAGTTGTAAAGTAGTAGTTTGCAATCGAGACTAAGAACAGAATTTCTTCCAATAAGCCAGTTAATTTGAATTGCTTTTAGTTTCATTTGGGTTAATTTTGCTTCTATATGGCATTTCCATGTTAAACGCCGATCTAGATGAATACCGAGATATTTGACATGCGATTGTTGAGGCACTAGTTGATTATTGATTTTAATAGGGGGGCATGTTTCCCGACGCAAGGTAAATGTAATATGTACGCATTTTTGCTCATTGACCTTTATTCTCCATTGTTTTAACCACAGTTCAAGTTGAAATATATGATCCTGCAGGTATCGAGATGCTTCACGACTGTTCTCGTGTACGCTTAGGAAAGCTGTATCATCAGCAAAAGTTGAGGTTAGGGTGTAATTGTTTGTCGGCATGTCCGAGGTATATATAAGATAAAAAAGTGGGCCCAGGATACTTCCCTGAGGGACTCCAGCTTCAATTGTCTGAGGAGAACTTAAAAAATCACCTTCTTTAATAATAAATTTTCGACCGACCAAGTAGCTTTCTAACAGCTTGTGTGTGTTAACCGGTAGGTTCAGCTTTAATTTATGTAACAAACCTACATGCCAGACTTTATCAAAAGCTTGAGAGACATCGATGAAGAGAGCGGAGCAATATTTTCTTTCTTCAAAGGCTTTTCTTATGGCGTTTACTATCCGATGGGTTTGTTCAATTGTGCTATGTTCTCGTCTGAAACCGAATTGATGGTTAGGTATACACCCATTGTCATTTAAAATTGGGGTTAATTTGGACGCTAAGAGCTTCTCAAACAGCTTTGATATATTAGATAATAAGCTGATAGGCCTATATGACTCAACTTTGGAGTGATCTTTTCCTGGCTTTGGTATCATCGTAACTAATGAGACCTTCCATTTTTGAGGGTAGTATTCAAGTCGTAAAATAGCATTAAAAATTAAAAGAATAATTTTCTTTGCTATGCTGGGTAGCTCCAGAAGCATTTTGTTGCTGATCTTATCAAAACCAGGAGCCTTCTTGGGGTTTAAATCACAAATAGCTTTTTCGATTTCTCTTATCTCAAATCTTAGGGGAACAGCTGCTCTAGCAACAACAGGTGGTAACTCGGCCGCAATATCGTGAGATATGTTTGGGGTAAATACGTTTTTTAAATGATTAACAAACAGATTTCCTTTTTCAACATCATTTCTTGCCCAACTACCATTCAAGTCTCTTAATGGTGGTTTAGAGACAACTGGCCTTTTGAGATTTCTAGCTGCACGCCATAATGAGTAGTCTGATTGTGGGGTTGCATCAAGTTCCTTAAGATATTTTTCCAGAGAAGCCGTTTTCTGAGTCTGCAGTAACTTTCTAAGCTTTTTTGTACACTCTTTTAGTAAGTTCTTAAGTAACGGGGATCTGTGCAATTGCCACTCTCTTCGAGCCCTCCTTTTTTCAGACAAGAGACGCTCGACATCTGTGGAATATATTTTAATATTTTTTGTTTTTTTGGGGGCAATACTGGAATGTTGAACAGCTAGTTTCAGAAAACTGTCAAAATTGCCAATAGAGCGATCTACATACTCCGGTGTACTAAGCGGAATATTTTCTGTGCAATGGGTGCTGAGGTATTTTCTATATTTTAACCAGTTAATTTGCGTAGCTGTCGTCGCTAAGTGACCAGTCGGAGATACAATTCTATTGGGGTTCATTATAGTAACAATTGTAGGTGTATGGTCAGAAGATAATTCTAAGGAAGCTTCAACATGGATCGTTTCTATGAGGATGTTTTTAACCACGCCGAAATCGATAACATCTGGAATTTTTTGATGATCAGTAGGCCAATATGTTGGTTGTCCGCTCGCTACCACATTTAAATCCATTTTAGAAATTGTGTTAAATAAGACACGACCCTTTGGTGTTATAAGTCGTGACCCCCAGAAGGTATGTTTAGCGTTATAATCGCCAGCAGCTAGGAAACAGGGTCCTAATGATTTAAAATATTTACAGTATTGGCTTTCTGATATTGAAAATCTAGGCGGTGAGTATAACGATGAAATTACTAGGTTTCTATTTAATTCCTCAACGCAAATGGTCGTTGCTTGGAGATAATCTTCGCGGTGATCAAACATTAGGTAGTGTTTGACTCGGGTTTTAATTAAAATGGCTGAACCTCCACAAGCTCTATCTCGAGGGTCCTTGGTATCATATAGTGTATAACCATTGATTTTAAACGTATTTCTTGAGGTCAAATGAGTTTCAGAAACCATCATGACATCAATTTGTTTATTTTTTAGAAAGTATTCTAATTCATTTTTATGTTGGCGGATGCCGTTTGCGTTCCAAAAACAGATTTTTAAACAGTTCATGGCTTGTTAAGTACAGCTTGCAATAACATCGATTGCATTCTTAGAATTTCCTGCATCATATTACCCATTGTGTTCGTAAAATTATTAACTGTTTGCACTAATGTTTCCATGGTTTTTTCAAGACGACTTAAATTAGAAACTGGAGTTTCATCATTACTTGGCGAAGCGCCTTGCATTGGCACATGGTTTGATTTAAGGACGTTAGCATACGAGGTTCTGTTATTACTAGGCTGCGGAGCTTGAATGCCATTAGTGTTTACTTGATTTGGTACCTGCATTTGTGGGGGATTAGTTTTCGGTCCAGCCGACTGCTTGACGATAGTATATACAGGGCATCCTCTATAATTGGCAGTGTGATTTCCGCCACAGTTGCTACATTTTTTTACATTGGGGTCATTTTTAGACTTATCGCACTGGACTGTACAATGTAATTCTCCACATACGACGCAAACAGGGGGTAAATAGCAGTATGCCTTAGTATGGCCAAATTCTTGGCAATTAAGACATTGAACGGGACCATTTCTTTTGTGCGGCTCCTCTATAGTTATTCTTCTGTAGAGAATATATTTTAAATTATAAATAGGATGCGTTTCATTTTTTTTAAGCTTAATGTCGCCAGGTTCTAATTCTACCCGAAATAATGGTTGGGGATTTTTTTCCCTGTTTTTAATATTTGTAACGTTTTTTATTTTAAAACCCTTCTCTTCCAAAAAAGTTTTAATTTCATCTGGGTCCACGCATGAGTCTATGCCCTTGATCACTACCTGAAGACCTTTGCTGCTCTTTAGTTGGTATGTGTAAAAGCTTTTTTTAAGGACTTCGAATTTGTTAGTTAATTTACGAAAATCATTCTCATGATTTACCTGTATTTTTGTCTCTTTTATATTTCCACGCTTGATTGCAGCTACGTAAAACGAATTTTCACCTATTACCGAGATCACGCTCTTTATTAACTCACTTGAGTTTTGCTCCCTTAGATATATCGGGGGTGGCTTAAAAGATTTTATAACGTTTGGTGCTTCCGAGGATTCATCCTCCAGAATTGCAAAACGATTTTGAGAGTTTATTTTATCAAAAGATGGTACTTTTGAAGCCGAAGCAACTGCTGCAGAGGTAGGGCTGCGACCCCGTTTAAGCACTGTTATGTACCTGTCCATACCAACTTGTACTTGAGGCTTTTGACCACTTTTTACTTGAGATGTTTGCATTGCATCTGTGTTAGAGTTCATGGTACCATTTGTTAATAAGATTGTGTTTGCCGTTGTGGCAACACTTGCAAGTGTGAGGTTTATATTTTTTAACGTATCACCATCAACCGTCTTTGTAAAAAGAGAGGGCGAAAGGGATCGTGTTCTAAAAATTGGTTTAGCCGTTAGGTAGTTACTATTGTTTTCTTTTGTTTTATTTATTACAGCATTGTCTTCGTTAGCATGCACTGTCACATAAACATTTCTATCATTCAGTTTTATTGTTGTTTCATTGTTTTTATTCATGCAATAAATTGTTTTTGTTTTTCACCGTTTAACTGTGCTTTTAAATTTTTGTTATTTATTGTATTTTACAACAACAAAAAAATAAGAACTTTAAACTAAAATGTTTTTGCTCAGAATATGTATGTATACATACACATGTATGAACATTAGTACGTATATATTTTTACTATTTTTCTTTATTTAATATTTTTTTCGTATTAATTGTTCACTTTATGTTAAATAATTAAAATAACAAAATATATCATTTAATTTCAAGCGTCCATTCGCTGTTTATATAACAAAATCAAATGTGATTAATTAAAAATTCAAATTGTATGCGGAGTTAAGAATACACGTCTGTATCACAACAAAGCACGAACCGAACTGTGTATGATGTCTAAATTTTGTTGGAAAAAAAATACATGTACGTATTTTGCTTAAGTGCATGTCGTGGATAACAGCATTAGATTTTTGGTCAACAATGTTTATTTTTAATACAAAATATTAATTTTAAGTGTCTCCCTCATAAAAACAAAAAAACATTATTGTATCAACCGATATTTTATGAAAAAGATAGGCAAAAAATTAAACTTTGCTGATATGGTAATACAAATCACTGAATTCAAAATTCATTTAATATAAACATTAAAAACATAAATGTTCTGCTAAAAGCTTGTTATTCCCTCCACAACCACTAGTGCAGAATGGGTTATACTAAGTTTGTCATTCCGTGTGAAATTTTTTATTATACATCTTAGACCCCATAAAGTATATATATTCTGGCTTCTTGAGTAATTCTAAATCGATTTAGCCATGTCCGTATGTCTCTACGTCTGTTGAAAACACGCTCACTTTCGAAAAACTCAAAAGAAAAGAACAAACATGGTGTCAAATTGCAGGGTTTAAAAAACTGCAGTCGAAACCAAAAACTGTCGAACAAGAAAAGAAAATAGCGACTGTTTACACTCAAAGAAACAAAAGTAAAAGCAACAGTTTTCTTTTGGCTAATGACAAATAAAGAAGTGGAAGAAATGACATGTCAATTAAGATTATTTGTTATTTAAATGATAATTTATTTCAAAACAACTTAAATGTTAATTAAATTATATTTTTAATTTTCTTTCAACAAAAACAAATAATTGATTCAATTATCACATTTATTAAATTGAAATACTTTTTAAACAATTTTTGAAATTGAAATCAAGCAAAATCGGTTCAGTAGGATCAGAGCTGTGAATCAAAATGTGGAACCACCACCCTAAACAGATGTAATTTTTGTTACTAAAACCAACATATGTTAGTTTATGTTTTTATCACCAGAAATCACTCTACAGAATTTTGGGATGATTGGTTCATAATTTACCATGGGTCCAATACAAATTCCCCTCATGAAAATCATTTAAGTTCAGTTGGAACTGCTACGAATCATGATGAGCTTGGGTAAAATAAGCTAGTTCAAATTTATTATTATATTTTTTAAATATAGGTCTAAGCCGCGGCCAATGTTAATGCTGACGCCGGTTTTTTTTAAATTAAATTAATTTTTTTTTAATAATAATATCTAGATATCATATAGAGCGCACTCCTGAAATTTTCAAACTGTCGGTGGCACAGACGAATATACAGGGGTGTCATGGAAATCGAAAACGTAGAACGAAAGAGTTTGGCAGTTCTTTTTATTAAACTTTTAATCTAATTTTTACAATTTTTCTTAAAAAAAAGTCTGTTTAATAGAGCATTATTTGTATAATAATTGTCATAAAATTTTTTTATTACAGAAATCTTTTTGTAAAACGACTCTTAAAATACTTGCGTTTTACGTTTTCGATTTCCATGACACCCCTTGATAGTTTTTAAATGAATTGCTTTAATAAGTATTGTGGTTATTTTGTTGAACTATTTATGGTTTTTAATCCATATTTTTAATTAGGCTTAAGTTCATCAAATTTAATTTTCATTAAATTATTTTTATGAAGAAAGGAATTTTACAACATGAAAATTAATTAAAATTGTTATTAATAATCTTTCATTCTTGACCGTGGACGGGGCTCGAACCCTGGCCGGCAGGTTGTCATGACATGTTTCGATCGCAACCACTCGATCTCCTCCTTTCTTCATAAAAATAATTTAATGAAAATTAAATTTGATGAACTTAAGCCTAATTAAAAATATTAAAAATTTTGATAAAAAACAATAAATAGTTCAACAAAATAAAAAAATTAATTGCTTTATTTTTGAAAATAACAAATAATTGTTGAAAATAATGATTGCATGACTTAATCTATTTTTGTAATAAGAAAAAAATTAACATTAGGGCATATTTATACAGGTAAGTTAATACTGCGTAACATAATATTTTGCGTACCTGCACGAATTTTCGTGTACACCAGGGCTGCCAGAATTGACGATTTATCGTCATTTTGACGATTTTTTGTTCCGGAATTAGCGAAGTGCCGATTTGCTGATTTTTTTTCTTAAAAGTGACGATTTTTTTCAGTCTCCAGTCTGAATAAAACATTAAATTTTCTGACACGTTCGTTTTTAAATCTTGGACTGTTTAACAGCCGTACCTTAACAAGAGCGAAAGCCGGAACGTTTTCTTTCGCTTAACTTTTACGCTGATATTCCATACCTAAGCAAGAGCGTCAACGTTGTGTAAAAAACAGTAGTGATAGCTTTCTTGTGTAATAAAACCCACAAATTATAAATAAAAATAGAGATAAAAACGCTAGATTGATCAAAAAATAGCTAAATTGCCTTTATTAATTAAGAAATAGCGCCAAAATTCACTATTAAACGAGCTTTGAAAATCGGTTTTTCCAATTGCAAAGCGTTGAGACCGCTCTTTTCAAAAACTAGAAAACGCGTGGCGCTTTTGTTAAGGTACGGCCATAATATGCAAGTTTTAAGAAAATCTTTAAATAATTATTTTCAGAGTACAAAAACAACAATGTTACACTTTGTTTATCTTTCGTCAAACCATCAGCGAATGAATCTTTTACGACTCTCTGTATAAATCATATTTTCAACAATTATACGGCGAACATTTCACGAGTTGTGAGATAATATCTACAAGAGTCTCATCCCAGTAAAAAATGTTTATGTTTCGGGAAGCACGAAAACTACATGAGCGCTGATATATGCGCTGGCTATTACACACTACTAAGAAGCAGCAGATAAGCGAATACCATTAAATTGAATTTTTAATTTAATGATTGAATAAGTTCGCATTATCCCTTATACGAACAATCTTTTATGTGCTTTTGTTATTCCCTTACATCGAAGCAGGTTGTATTGCAATGATTTTAAAATGTGCTTACGATCATTTTTGAAATATTACCGAACATAGAAATTTAATTTGTTTCATAACGCAATCAGTTATCAAAGTGCTTCCAAGTGGGAATTCGCCATATAAAAATCATGCCTCTTGTAAGCAGGTTTTGTAAGGGGGTATTGTGCTTCTCTCCTTTACAAAACTGCTGTAAGCTCCATTTTTTACTGGGAAACGATTCTTGGCATGAAAGACTCGTTAGATAATCTTTACCCACATCTTAAACGATTCCCACAACGGTTGAAGAAGCGTCTTTCACTGTGCTATGGATTAATCTCAGTCGTGTTGCAGTTTTCCCATGTGAGGAATCTTCCACGATTAAAAAATGCGGCATCGACGATCAAAGACGCTTTGTATAAGACTCCCAATATCTATTACACAATTGAAAATGCTAGCTGGGTATGAAGTAATTATGTTTTTGTTTGAATGCCTTTTTATAAAAAAAATCAAACAAAAACTGTTTAAAAAAACTAAATTTTAAGTTGTGCGATTTTTTTTGACGATTTTTCGAAACGTGAAAGACGATTTTTCTATTTTTTCTCAGGAAATTGACGATTTCCTCACAAATTTATCTGGCAGCCCTGCTGTACTCCCTTTTCCACTTTTGGTGAAAGGTATAAAAACCAGGGCTGTGGAGTCGTTAAGAAAAAGTTATAACTCCGACTCCGACTCCTTTTGGTGAAATTTTTTAAGTACGACTCCGACTCCGACTCCGACTCCAACTCCGACTCCGACTCCTTCTCTAACCTAGCATTATTTAAGAGACTAGTTTTTTTTTTGACTTTAAACTCTTTTTTAATTTAGTACCTGTTAAATGGTTAAATATAGCAAGAAAATGATTCTGTAAAAATTTCAAATCGATATTTTAATTCTAACGTGCCGCGCACTGAGCTTTAACATACTTGTTACTAACATATGAGTAGGAAAGCTGCAAAAAATTTTATTTGGATTTTGGAAAAGTTGAAAACAACACCAAGTCCAATTGGCTTATACGTTAAAGGCATCAAGTGTTCTTAGTGTTGTTTACCACAATATTAATAGAGGCAAAGGACAGTCCTTTTTTGTAAATTGTGAAGTGAGGTCTTTTGTTTTTAATATACATTTTATTTATTAAGTCAAATCATTCTCAGGAAAATTTTATAAAGTTTATTAAAACATGCATATGCGCCTTCAGTTGTTAGTTCTACAATTTATATAACACATTTTGAAGAGAAATGTAACGTAAAAAAATGTTGTTAGCCTTCTATTATTTTTTGGAAATAGTACCCCTTTTGTTGTTGGACTTGGTGCTGTTTGTCTCAAGGCATGGAACAGTACCATAGAAGGTAACGAACCTTTTATGACGTAATTTTTTATGTGTATCATCGACATAAAAAAATATGTTAGGATCATATAAAATATTCGTACAAATGCACATTTTTATAACATAAACATCATTTGCGATTATCAACATGTTTGCGCGGTCTGCTGTAAAGTTTTCAAAATGTGGCTTGATGTAGTTTATCTCCCACCTGCAGAGTTAAAAAAAAATGTGAATTTTTAAACTGCTAAATTTAAATCTTTTTCTTCAGTGTACTCGCCATTGCATTTTTCCGTTCCTAATTCAATATTATTATTGTCAAAGACCGAAATTTGAAATTGCAAGTCTTTATTATCTCTCCAATTTTCCCTAAAGTGAGTAAATAAAAGTATTCTCAAATCATTTTTCCCACATTGATGGGAATTATATCTGGAACAATGTCATGTATTTTTCTGAGTTCCTTTTCCTTTTATTCTATTATAATTCACCTTGAAGGTTGGAACTTCAAATGTAGTTCACTTACCACTGCTTTCACCACAGGAGCTACAGCTGATTTCAAGTCATATTCATGAACATGACTACAAAAATATTTGTTAATATACGATAAATAAAAAACAACATCTTTTGTTACAGAATTTTGAGGTCACATTAAAACATAGAAAAGGACATGCTTTGATACAATCTATATAACTATTCTTATAAATTGTCAAAATAAGATGTTATCTCAATTTTTTAATTTTTGAAACTCACCTACTCATATGAAAAGTATACTGGTCCTTATTTTCTGACTTCACAATTTCAAAAAACAGACCCTCTTATGGCCAATTCCACTAATTTATTAATATATCAATTTATGTTTAAAATTTGTTTTCTTATGTCAAATAAAAATAAAATTATAAGAAAAATTATATTTAAAAATATGAATTGATATTTAGAAAGAATTGGAGAAATTGGTCATTAAAATTTTTTATTTTAAAAAATATTAGAAAAATTGTAATGCAAAAAAGTCGGAGTCGGAGTCGCTAGTTTTTGTGGGTACTTCGACTCCGACTCCGACTCCGGTACAAAAACCTCAACTCCGACTCCTCAACTCCGACTCCGACTCCACAGCCCTGATAAAAACAACAAAAAGAATAATTTGTCTTCTTGCATTTCAATTCTGACATCCCTGTTTCTGTTTAGTAATATTCTAATCAAGGCGAATTCGCCTTGGTTCTAATAACAACAACAGCAACCAAGGCGAATTTACAATTGTGTAAATTCGCCTTGACAGCAACAATAAGAATTTACTTTAATTCTCTTTTAGTTGGCCGACGGTTATTCATAAATTAGTGCGTGATTCGATACTAATGATTAATTCTTGTTTTAAAACAAATTATTTGTGTTATTTAATTAAGTTTATTAAAATATTTTTGCATTTAAATATAAATAAAGTGTTGCTTAATAGTTTGGTATAAAAATATTTATAAAAAGTGTTAATTTATTAAGTTAAAAAAGTGTTACAATAAGCTTTTGAAAATTTATAATTCAGTATTTCGGTTTTTTTTTTTGCTTTTCTTTTGTTCGGTCGTTTATTTCGAAAGTGTTTTAAAAATGAATTTTGGATCAATTAGTCAAAACGTAATGTAAATAAGTTAAGAATTGGCTTATTAATAGTTTTATATGTAAGGATACAAATAACCAGTGCGTGTATTATTTGATTTTAACGTTAACACTTCTACAGCGAATCAACTTATTTAAACTTTTAATTTTTAACTTCAAAGTGACTTTTGTTGTTTTAAAGTTTGTGCGATAGTTTAATAAATTCTGAAGAGAACTAACTGCAAATATTTTGGAACTAAAAATGTAGGCATTAATACAAATTATTTAAATTGCAAAGATAATAATATACAGTTTTAATCGGTGAGTAATTAATTATTTTGCATTGTTTAATTTAACAATTTTAAACTTTATTTATTTTAAACTTTATCTGTTCAGACTCGTAGATTGTTATGAGCTTAAAGAGTCAAATAAACTATACCAGCAGTAAATCAAACAAATGTGTAATTATTATAAAATTGTTGGTGTAAATATTAAAAATGTTTAATATGTCAAACGGCTTACATTGTTAATATGGCCCTTAACAGCCAAACCTAAACAAGAGTGGAAAGCGTTTTCTAACTGTTGATTTGCAGTTTAAAAATCTGATTTTGACAGTCCGTTTCATAGTGAAGTTGTCCGCTATTATTGATTAATTGTTTTAATTTTTTTTTCGTTTATATGGGTTTTATTAAACAAGTTAGCACTACTATTAGTGACACAACGTTGACGCTCTTGTTTAGGTATGACACATTAGCGTAAATGTTAATTAGAAGAAAACGCTCCGCTCTTGTTGAGGTATGGCTCTAGGTGTCAAGTCAAGTCTTGGGTTTTTAGGTGAGAGGAGGAAAGAAATGTAATTCTCTTGTCCTTCTTTCATAAAAGCTCATAACTTGACCTCTCGCTCTAACTAATTAGTTTCACTCTCCTACGGAACATATATCTGTACTGCTTACTCTACTGCTTTTTATAAGTCAATAATAACCTAAATAATGGTTAATGCTAACTAGTAAGTCATAACGTAGATATTGGTTAGCACTACCTAGTTATTCAAAAAGTAAAAACTGGTTAAGGAGCATATAGACGACATGTTTTTGTCATCTGACATGTCAAATTTTCAAGTCACATGTAATTGTGCATGTCTGTCAAAATCGCTGTTTTACATAAGCTTTATAATATTCGGTCACAAACGTACATGTAATTTGCTTCTGACATTGTCTTTGTTTTTCGCATTGTTATTGCAGAAACCAAAGTAGTGCTCGGTTTCAAAATAGCTTTCTGGCGCCATGAAAAGTTTTATTTGCGCCGTAAAATAGTTTAGCCATCTTAACATTTTTTTTCTTTTAATTCAAAGATACCAATTTAGGATTTTATAATAAAACGGTTTTTATATATATATTCACATAAATTATATTCAGTAGTAAGATGATCAAACATATCTCGGTATTGTAAAAAATTAACTTCAGCCGGCAAATGATTCCGTCAATAGTGGATGCCGCTGCCGGTTTCTTCCCGGCATAGCTTTTTGATGTCAGATGGTTTGTCAGAAGAAAATAGAGCACGCTCTAATTGAAATTTTGTCAGATGACTTTGCGTCTGACTTTTACAGAAGCAAAGTAAAAAAGGAAACACACGACATGTATGTATTTTGCAGTGGGAAATTTGACATGTCAGATGACAAAAACATGTAGTGTACGGGCGCCTTTAGTACAAACCTTTATAAAAAAAATATTTTTTTTTAAATTTTCGTTTTATATAAAAATTTTTTTATTGAAAAAATTATGATCCAATTAATACTCAGAAAATTAGACTTCAGAAAAACAAGTACCACGTATCGTTATTCCTGTGGCTGCTTGATAACGTTCCACTTCTTGCGTGGGTCTGGAAATGGAGGTAAACGTACGTGTGACCAATTAATTTATTGTAGATTTTGTTAAAAGAGTGTGACAAAAAAATCAAATACATACTTGAAAAGTCATCAGGACGAATCTTAAACGATTGTCCTGGCTAAAACCACCACCCGAATGACCGCTACCTGTTCGACGACCACTCCCTTCAAAACGACCGCTTCGAGCATGACCTCTGTTGTTTGCAGAGAGTCCACCACCGCGTCCTCTGCAGCCGCCATCAGTACGTCCTCCTTTCCCACTAGCATTCTGATTACCGCTGTTTGGCGGTGCTACTTTTTCTTCTTTTTTTAGCTCTCTAATTTAATATACAATCTAGTTACAAATTATAAATTTTTTTTCTTTTACACCAATGGTAAATATTTAATTAAAGCAATTTACAAATTTTAATTTTTAATTAGTATTCTAAATCATTGTAATTACTCACAAAAAACTTTTATTTTTCACAAGAAATAAATCGTTCACTTGTAAAACACATTTAACCACGAAGTAAAAATTTAACTTTAATCGCCATTTTTAATGCTTACATTTATTTTTCTCTTTAATATTGCCAAGTTTAGTTTTGATTTGAATTTAACATTTGATACTAATTAGACATCAAATTGGTAAAACATTTGATGTCAAATGTTTATTTTCTAATTGTTATTAATTTGAATTCAAATGTTAAAATCAAACATTTGAAAAACGTTTGAGAATTTTGTTTGATGTCAAATGATAAATTCATTTCATATCAAAGGTTAGACGTGTTTGTTGGGTAATGTAAAATTGTGTTAGTAAAAAAATTTTTTTTTAGTTTTGGCCATAGTATAATAAGTACCAGGTATATTCATTAGAGAGAGTTGTCATTATTTTCTCATGCAATGTGAAATTAATTTATTTGATTTTTGACGCTTGTTTTAATTTTTTCCATATTTTCTTTTGTTTGACGTTATATGGGTTTTAAAATTGAGAACAAAATTTCTAATGACTATACCTTGTACTTATTATATCATAGTTTTGGCTATGTATTTCTTGGAGGGATATTTTGCTATAGCTAACTGCGGTTCAGTTTGAGATAAAACACTGATTTTTGTTTTACATATAGAGAAGGTATGAAGGAGCAGTTTTGCTTCAGTAACTTCAAATTTTTGATTTTTTGAGACATGAGCGATATATATAATATACAATTTTATTTAAGACATTAATAAATTGATAAAAACTTTTTAGAGAATGATATAAAATACAAGTTTCAATTATTTAACTACAGACCATCAAAAAGGTAAATTTATTTCTTTATATCATGAAGTTTATTTTAAATAGCTTCATTAGTCGACTAATTTTTCAGAAGGAAGGCTAAAATTTTTTTGAAATAAATATTTTTAACTAAAAATTGCGAGCAAAATATTAAAATTAATTTTTAATGTTCATGTAAAAAAATTTTAAATAGAATTTTAATTGAAGTTTCGTTATTATATCAAGCTGAAAAATTCGTATAAAGTTTTTACAATTCAAGAAGGATATTCAGTTCAGATTTTTTTTGATTGAAAAAATGGAAAATTCAACTCATGTTGAAGAGAGAGTTCTTAATTATAATTTGAAAGTGAAAAGTTGTACACATTTGACGTGTCAAAAAAAAAAAAAATAACACAACCAGTCAAAAATATATATATATATATTAAATGTTGTGGGTTTCTAAATAAAGAAGGATTATTTATTTTCCCTGAAATTTACTTCAAAATTTCTATTATCTGACAAAAGCACTTTAACGACTTCTAAATCTGTGGAAGGGACATGGTTGTTAAAAATATCTGTCACACCTGCTAGGCTAAATTTTGCTGTTGAAATTTAACCCGATCGGTCCATAAATGTCTGAGATATGAGAAAAATATATGACTGTCTTTTTTAATAAATAAACATTCAAAATTCCACACAAATTTATTTTTAACTGATTCTAGCATTTTTTCACAAAACTAAGTGCACATTAATACGGATTTTTAGTTTCATTTAATATTGTTCGTTGATTAAGCTAAAGTCTTTTGTATGTATGTATGTAAAATTAAATGAAAATGCAAGGCGAATTCGCCTTGGTTCTAATAACAACAACAGCTACAATAAGAATTTACTTTTATTCTCTTTTAGTTGGCCGACGGTTATTCATAAATTAGTGCGTGATTCGATACTAGTGATTAATTCTTGTTTTAAAACAAATTTTTTGTGTTATTTAATTAAGTTTATTAAAATATTTTTGCATTTAAATATAAATAAAGTGTTGCTTAATAGTTTGGTATAAAAATATTTATAAAAAGTGTTAATTTATTAAGTTAAAAAAGTGTTACAATAAGCTTTTGAAAATTTATAATTCAGTATTTCGGTTTTTTTTTGTTTTTCTTTTGTTCGGGCGTTTATTTCGAAAGTGTTTTAAACATGAATTTTGGCTCAATTAGTCAAAACGTAATGTAAAGAAGTTACGAATTTGCTTATTATTAGTTTTATGTGTATGGATATATGTAAATAGCCAGTGCGTGTATTAGATATTTGGTATTAACGTAAACAGTTTTACTGCGAACTAAAAAAGTAGGCATTAATACAAATTCTTTAAATTGCAAAGATAATAATATGCAGTTGTAATCGGTGAGTAATTTATTACTTTGCATTGTTTAATTTAACAATTTTAAACATAATTTATGGAGTTATCTGTTCAGACTAGTAGATTGTTATGAGCTTAAAGAGTCAAATGAAACATACCAGCAGTAAAACTAACGAATCTGTAATTATTAAAAATTTGTTGGTGTAAAAATATAACAAATGTTACATTGTTTAAATGGGCCTTAACAGTCAAACCTAAACAAGAGTGGAAAGCGTTTTCTAACTGTCGCTTTGCTATTTGAAAATCTAATTTTGAAAGCACGTTTTATACAGAAGTTGGCCGCTGTTGTTGATAAATTGTTTCCATTTTTTATTTCGTTTATGTGGGTTTTATTAAACAACTAAGAAAGCACTACTGTTCATGACACAATTTTGACGCTTTTGTTTAGTTATAACACACCAGCGTAAAATCTAAGCGAAAGAAAACGTCCCGCTCTTGTTTAGGTATGACTGTAAGTGCGGGTTGACACAGCTTTACTATACTTGTTGACTTAGTGCCGGTTTACACACGTCAAGTTTGACTCGTCAAGTCTTGGGTTTTTAGTTGAAAGGAGGAAAGAAGTGTCATTGTCTTGTCCTTCTCTCCTTAAAGCTCAAGACTTCACGAGTCAAACTTGACATGTGTAAACCAGCACTAAGTCAACAAGTGTAGTAAAGCTGGTCTTAGGCGACGTTTGTTGAGCAGTGTACTTTTTAATTTCCCACAACAAAATTCATTCAAGTCGTGCAAAAGAAAAAAAAATTCTGCCGGAAATATTAGCTGGAATTTGCGGATTTCAAATTTTATGTAATAGCGTGTTCTTATAGTAATCTGACATCAGCTATTTTGCAAGTCATTTGTTTGTGTATAAAATAAAATAAAATAAAATCTATTTATTTACACATATTCTTAAAAATATGAAATACAATTAAAAGTATACAGAAATATAAATCAGTATTTAATTTGCTGTTGTAAACAATTTAAGATTATGTCAAATGAATCCAAAAACGAAATTGTGAAAGCAAAAATTATAAACCTTCAGTATTTTTATATTTTTGTTCGATTGATCAAACAATCTTAGACGATTAATTGTTCGAATAATTAAAAATTGCTAATTTCGATTAAAGGATTAATCGAAGAATTTATACCAATTAATCGAATAATGCTAAATGTAACAAGTGTCCGAAATGTATTAACGTAAATGTTCTTCAACAACTTTACTAATTTACCACTTACACAGTGACTAAAACATAATACTTGAAAAAGATGCTCCACCAATAAAATCAAAGGGGGCTACAAGTGGTCCAATAAATAAATATTTTAAACAAGATACTTCCATCGATTCTCTAGAGGACATTATTTGCAAAAGCATAGCAGAGGATGGAATGTCCGTGAAAAATTTCAAAAATCCAAAGTTATATTGACTCTTTTAAAATCTACTTGCCCGAAAGTGAAGCAACAATTTGTAACTACATTGACAAGTTTTATTTTAATGTTTATTTTCTCAAGTACTGATTTTTTTTCTAAAATTATCGAAAAAATCTCGTAATTTATAAAATTTCTGGATTTAGATTAATCGATTAATTTTAAAATTTTATTCGCTTAATTGAATAAGTTAAAAATGCCAAAAATCGATTAATCGTTTATTCGAGCAAAAATAAAACCCGATTAATTGAACACCCTAGCAATTACATATGTATGGATTTTACATCTTACAAAGCCACTGCAATTTACTTGTTGTATTAAATGATCACACTATTCATACGTATTTAAAAGAAAATGTCTCTTTGATCTACTTATTGTTTGAAAATTTCCAAAAAAAAAAAATAACAACTCATAATAACAGGGTGGAATTTTTTTTAAAACACGTGCACACAGAAAAAAATCAACTAAAAAACGTAGAAAACAAGGTTGATTTAAAATTTGTCGGTGGTGATTTTGCTTTATACGTTTTTCATGTTAATTCAACCTGATTTTACAATAACTGCAAACAACATATTTTTCTTTTAAAATAACTTTAATTCATGTTAACTTAACATTGCAGTAAAGTTAAAGCAAAAGGTCATTTAAATTGAAATAACAATCCGAATCACGTTGAATGAAAGTTATTTCAAGTTGAAACAACGTGAATTTCATGTAGAATCAAATTGGTTTGAGTGTGTTTTAACAGTGTGAAGAAGCTTCAGAGACAACATATGCATTTATTTAAGAATAATTCAAAACACTTACCCCTGTAACACATGTTTCACTTATTTTGTATTCTCCTTTGATAACAGAAGCATCACCAGAATCGCCCAATATGGTTTTCGTCATCATTCTACTTTGAAAACTTGATGTACTATTTAACTAAATAATTTCAATCAAAAGAATACGGGAATTGTCTTCTTTTTATAACATATTAATTATATTAATTTTATTAATTTAACAAGATAAACTTTTGATTTTAATATAAAACAGGTTTTTATGGATTCAATATTGAATCCATATTTATTTATATTTTAATATTTTTTTTTTTTATTTAAACAGTGAATAATATTAAATAAACGTGATTTAAGGTTATTTTATTTAAAATTAATATGAAATAATGATATATTTTAATAAAGTGCATACTTTTGCAGAAAATTACTATGATTCTCAATCAACATTTTTCCATGTTAATTTTACATTGGTATTTTTTTCTTTGCGTACGTACGACTTATGTGATTGTGTAAATAATCCTTTAAGCTGGCATCTGTTTTGTTAATATTATATATAAAATAAAATTTTATTTAAGAAACTTTCAATAAAGTCATTAAGGACATTCATACATTGATAAAAACTTTTTAGTTAATCTTATAAAATATAAATTTCTATTTTTTTAACTATCATCAAAAAGTTTAGTAATTTATTTCTTTACATTATCAAGTTTATTTTTCATATTTACCTTATTCGATTAAATTTTCAAAAGGAAGGCTAAAATTTTTGATAAATATTTTTAATTTAAAATAATTGTACACTTTATTGTATATTTAAAATATTAAAAACTCTTAAGCAATTGCGAGAAAAATGTTGGAAATAAAGTTTTTATATTCATTTAAAAAAAAAAATTAAAAAGAATTTAAATTTAAGTCGCGTTTTAATATCAAGCTGAAAAAAATTGTCTATAGTTTTTGCAATTCTTTGTTGTTTTCAATGTACAATACAGCAAATATTTAAAATAAGTATGAAAAATTTCAAAAATTCCGTGACTAAATATTTATCTTTATATTTAAAAAGTCTTTACAACCCTGCAATATCATTTGCATTTCTTAAAAATCTGCAAAAAAAGATTGCCTGAAACATTTATAGACCTGAATTTTAGATATTTTCTTATGGAAACATAAATTCGTTCACTTTAATTGCGTTAGTGAATAACAGATGTCATAATAACTTATTTTATATTTAGCGAAGAACAGATAATTTTTGAATAATTGACAAACAGGGCCTTCTGTAAGATATGTTATTTATGTTGTCTATGCTAAAAAGGCTCTAGTCCGTACAACTTTCAATTTCGCTTTAGTAGTATTAAGATCTACAAAGTTTTAAATTCCCAACATTAGTTGTATCAACACCATAATAGTAGAGAGAGCATTGTGCTTTTGCGGTAATGTTTATAATCCTTGACAAAATTTGGTACCGATAGTTAAGCAAAAAGATCGCCGATATCGATACCGATACGCATATTGAATTTGAATTTTAGTTAAATTTATTAACACTCAAGAGTTATTGCTTTTATTTCAAAATAACATTGTAAGATTTAATATTTTGTAAGATTTTCTTACCCCCATATTCATAAAAAATATTTTTGATTTATAAAAGGTTTATTACCAAATTTTCATATTTATATTTTATTCAATAAACCTTTTATAACTCAAAAATATTTTTTATGAGAATGGGGGTTAATATTTAACAAATTTTTATTTTAAGTTTTTATTACATAATAAGTAGGGCCTGGACTTTTATGCAGTTAAAATCGCGATTTAAGTGCATAAAAAATGCATTTAAAATAGAAATATATGCGCTAAAAATTTAAAAAATTAGCAATTGAAATAATCTGATAAAAAAAAAATAAAAATAACAAGAAAAAAACAAAAAAAAAAAAAAAAAAAACATGAAGAACGTTAAAATTCAGTCTCATAAACGTAAGTAAGGCACAATAACCACACAATTAGAAGCTAATATAGAAAACAAGTTAGAGTGATATATTCGCCTGTGCCGAATCTTTGATACCCTCCACCGACAATTTGAATATTTCAGGAGTGAAATCTATATGATGTCTATTTATTATTAATTTATCTTTATAAAAACAGACATCAGCATTAAAATTGGTTGCGGCTTAGACCTGTATTAAATTATTGACCGACAAATGCTATTATGATAGCATTATTTATTACGGTTTTAGGCGTACTAAACTGTTTTCCGGGAGTAGGGCTTATATGGGGCCTAGGGTAAATTATAGACTGATCTTCATGAAATTTTATAGCGTCATTCTAGTCCTAAACACTGTGACGTGCTAAACTGGGAGCAGGGTTTATGTGGTGCCTAGGGTAAATTATGGACCGATCATCACGAAATTTTTTAGTATCATTTCTAGTCCTAAAAAACTGTGACGTGCCAAATTTTGTTATGATAGTATTAAAAATTACGGTTTTAGGCGTACTAAACTGTTTTCCGGGAGTAGGGTTTATATGGGGCCTCGGGAAGTAATTATTCCGATCTTCATGAAATTTCACAATGTGATTTCCAGTCAAATAAAACGAACACCCGCAAAATTTCATATCACTCCTTGTATTTTTCAATCATTTATGTTAGTTTTTGTTACAAAATTATCCAAGTTTTAAAGTGGTGGTTTCACATTTTGATTCATAGCTCTGATCCTACTGAACCGAATCGGCTGTATTTGACACCCAGCTTTTTTATTTCTTTTGAGTTTTTCGAAAGTGAGCGTGTTTTCAACAGACGGACAGACAGACGGACATGGCTAAATCGACTTAGAATTACTCAAGGAGCCAGAATATGAATACTTTATGGGGTCTGAAGTGAATAAAAAAAAAGGTTCACACGGAATGACAAATTTAGTATACCCTCTTCACAACTTATTGTGGTGGAGGGTATAAAAACACAAATATATGAAGAACCAGTAAGATAATCATGTAAATTAAGTCACTATAATATATGCTTAAGCTGGCTTGAGCACCTTTGCGAATACATGTTAATCATAGGTGTCAAACCATATTGAACTCAATGCCTTTGAGATATATTTGAACCTACATTTTTTCAAAACAAAAGTTAACTGCCTGCTTTTCAAAACAAATTTAAACGAAAGTAATAGATGCATGATTAAATGGTGATAGTTCCCCTGTGGTATATTCATTTTCACTACGCTGTTTTCGAAAACAATTTAAATTAAATATGCAAGTAGTTTGTTTTATTGTTATAAATCCTTAATTTTTGTTTAAACATTATCAAGCTTGCTAAGAATTTGTTAACTAAAGTTACCGTCCACAAAATACATCTTATTAATGGCAATATTAATTAACTTAAATTCACCATTGTTGAATCGTTTAACCACATCTTTGAATTGGCAAAAGTTTGCAGCATAATACACAATTGCTTTGAACCACGTCCCCTATCTGGTTGTTATAGGCTGTAGAGGCAGACATTACTACGGATAATTCTTTTTATAAGCGGCAACACGCGAAGGTGCTTTACA
The DNA here is from genome assembly GCA_963931875.1 of Pollenia griseotomentosa. NCBI lineage: Eukaryota > Metazoa > Arthropoda > Insecta > Diptera > Polleniidae > Pollenia > Pollenia griseotomentosa. The sequence continues at coordinate 81,250,194 of OZ007563.1, forward strand.
AAATATTTTTCCCATTAGAAATCAATAAATAAATATCATCGAAGTTGTCTTTAATCTCTTCTTCAGCAGGGTGCATGGCAAAATAAAGCAATTAAAATAAGTTTTTTCAAAATATGCAGCAGAAATATGCAATACCTGCAATATATGCAAAAATATGCCTTCAAAGCAAAATATGCAAGAACATGCACTAACAAATCGATGGCATTTTACTGCAAATTTCTTGATTCGCAAAGATATTTTGAATATGGTAATCTCAGACTGACGAGAACAAATATGTACATTAGGATGACCGTTATTTTTTTTATACCCTTCACCACAGGTGGAAAAGGGTATATATAAGTTTGTCATTCCGTTTGTAATTTCTACAATATTGATCTTAGTATATATATTCTGGGTCCTTATGAGGAGAGAAGTTGATTTAACGATATCCGTCCGTCTGTCCGTCCGTTAATCTTACGTTTGATATGTGTTTTCCGGAGACACCAGACATGATAGCGGCTAGGTTGTTTTACATTTGTGTCACATATAGTCCACCATTTCTTGCTATTGAAATTCAGCTAGATCGGTCCAACAATAGCTGAGATATGACCAAAAAACTACGACTGCCTCTAATTTTTCCAAAAAAATCCCTTGTGGTTGTTGTATTTTTATTACTTTTTTCTGTATATCTGGAGAACGGCAAGAGCCAAAGTTTTTAAATTAGGTACAAACATTTAGGTTATAAATACACACCATCCCACAAAATGTGGGCAGGATTGGAGAAGTGGGCGTGGTACCTCCCATACAAAAAGTATTAAAAATTGTATAAAAACCTGAATTTTTTGACTGTAATATGACCTCTGATTACGCCTTATATATCAAAAGATCGGAAATTTTTAATAGAAAATATTTTCTGAAAAACTCGGGAAAATCGGTTCAGATACGAAAAAGTTATGACCAAAATATTAATTTTTTTTTGAAAAATTCCCATTTTCGGGAACCATAGATCTTCCCGAGTCTAAGTTGTATAACCAAAATAACACGTCGGTATATAAATCTGTCAAATCTGCTAAGAAAAAGCAGAGTTATGACCAAAATACTGAAATCCCCAAAATTACTCTTTTTATAATTAAGTTTGTTTTTTATACCCTTCACCCCTATAAAGTATATATATTCTGGGTCCTTATGAAAAGCGAAGTTCCAATCCGGTTGTCGTCTCTTCTTCCCCCCCTTCCAATTTGTTTACATACTATCATAATGCCCAATATGATTTTCGTTATCACCCTTCTTTATTATTTCATATATTTAACGAAATAATTTTAACAAATAGAAACTAGGAATTTTTGTGTTTTTTTGCTACTTAAAAACTCGCCAAAAGAGATAAATCTACGGTATGACAACAGTGCCTTTACAAAAAGAAAACTAACAAAAAACTGTGTTGAGTTGTAAACAGTAAACGGTCCATATTTCTTTCATGGTTCAGTTGTCTAGGGGGAGTGTTAAGTTAGAAACTGTGAGTTCCCTGGTTCGAATCTTGGTTTTTTAAAAAGACATTTTTTTTAATATTTTTATGTTCTTAAAACGATTTTAAAAAAATATTTACCAGTTTTCACTTTTTAAATTTCATTTATAATGAAGTTTTAAGTATTGTAAATATGTATGTATATGTAAAAATTATTTAGTTGCTCTGTATTCTGCTCGCACAATGGTGAAGGGTATATAAGATTCGGCACAGCCGAATATAGCACTCTTACTTGTTTTTTTTTATTTCTTATATTCTCCCCCCCCAAATTAGTTCAGTTTTATGTAAAAAAAAATACAAAAAAATTTCGTAGCGATAAGTTGTATTTTAGGGGGGGGGGCGTCCGCCCCTTAAGGTTTGCCATCAAGCCATTTATTCAAATGTAATTTGTTTGCGTATGAATATCTTTTAAAAACAACATTTTACAAGAATATGATATATGGCAATATTTTACTAACCTAGGTGTAAATTTCATCCAAATCGAAAGACATCGATTTCAAAATTGGGTCCCTTGACATTAAATCCCACTTTTATATATATAAAACGTATATAAAAAAAAATAAAAAACGTAAAAAACTTTCTTCGAGGCTTATGTTGTTGACTAGAAGAGCTAAAATATTGCCATATATCATATTCTTGTAAAATGTTGTTTTTAAAAGATATTCATACGCAAACAAATTACATTTGAATAAATGGCTTGATGACAAACTTTGTGGGGCGGACGCCCCCCTAAAACACAACTTATCGCTACGAAATTTTTTTGTATTTTTTTTTGCATAAAACTGAACCGATTTGGGGGTTCCATTCCGAAGGAATGGAAAATCCTTCGTAGATAAATTTAAATTTTAAATATATTTATAAATACTCAAAACTTTGTACTGAAACCTTAATATCTACTCAAACTTTAAAGCTTAAATTTTTAGTTTAAGTATCCTTAATTGAATTTCTTTTTTTTTAACTTAAATTTAGGTTATGAACGTGCCTATTTCAATTCTTTAAAGACAATAGTCATGTTTATGAACTTCCCATACCAGGAGATAAAAAATACTTATTGACATAAGCAGGTTTTCCAAATCATAATTTGCCACAACAATTGAGAAGGAAATATGAAATGCATTCTTAGCAAATGTCAGTTTTCGGACCAGCCCAGACAAATATTTCATTTCTTTCAATATGACAAACAAAAGCAGAGAACGTTAAACAAGTAAAGGTGCTATAATCAGCTTTTCCGCATCTTGAATACCTTTCACCATAGTGTAATAAAAGCAGGTTTTTTAAGTTTCACATCTTTCCACAATTCTAAGGGTCTTTTGGAAAATAATTTCTCATAAAATAGGTTACAAGCCTTAGGCCAAATTGTTTGGGGGGGTCATTTGAATCTTCAAAAATTATATTTGAAAAATTATTTTAGATTCTAGATTTTAACTTTCAAGCTTTGCTTTTGTGATCATATTCGTCATTTCGGAATAATAATTGTAAAGAGGCTAGCTTATCTTCAGTCATAAGCCAAGCTTAAATATAAAGAATATCATTGCCAAATCAGACTAAACTATGTAGTTTTGTACGGCGACTAACGTGCTAGAATCCTAGTTGCGTGAAGGCATTTGTATATTGGAAATATAGAAACAACAAACGGAATGAACAACTTATCTACCTCCACCATTGCCACCTGTAATAAAGGGTATACAACATCAAACACAGTTGTCTTACATTTATGAGTTCTTTTTAAACTGGTACACAACGTGTGTGAATAAACGAATTATACATTTTGTGGTTAACATTCTCTTACACACACTACGATAACATTTTTTGAAGGATTACAAACATGTACTATACACATATCACATATACAACATACGTGGCTAAATATCCAGTAAAGAATCTTAAACTAAGCAAACTGTTATTGTGAGTACATTTTTCGGACTAAAGCACCATAATCCCTGTAAAAAAAACTGAATGAAAACATGAAAACAATTGAAATGAAAAGTAAAAGGCTGTGCAGGATAAACACACTCGAACTAGATGTTTATAAAGAAGATGTAGTAGAAAAGTACGTTCATATCTGTTTCAGCATTTTGGTTTGCGAAAGGTAATTCATTACAATAATCCTACCGAATAAGCAATAAAAATCGAATGTTTCCACTTGTAATCGAGTCTGTTTTGTTTAGGCCAATGTTTTTGAACAAGACTGCAAGTGATTTTCTTTTATTTTTTTAGAGGGGAAGTAAAACGTTTTATGCTTATGCAGAGTTTTTTTATTTGGCTAATATAAATAACACTGGGTAACAAAAAAAGTTTCCTAAATTCACAGAGGAAGCTTTCTGAAATGTTTGAGAATATATAAGATGATATGTATAGTTTATTAGTGATATTTTTTTGCAAAAAAAAAAAAAATATAACTATAAAACCTAAAATTTTCTAATTTCTAATTATACGGTATGTTTCTTTTAAATTAAATATTTTTTTCTTGAGACAAATTTCAAAAAACGTAAAGATTCACACGACCTTTCATTTTATTAGTTTAAAAATTATCTAGGGGAAAAATGCAAAGATATGCGGAATAATTCAAACAAAAAACACAATGAGCGAAAAAGGCATGGCAATAAAATTATTTTTATTTTATAAAGAAAGGCAGGTTTTACATGAGAAAATTGCAGCTGTATCATTAACATAAAATTTTTTTATGTGCTGCCTAACAAACAAAAATATAAAAAAATTTTAGGTTGTTATAACTTTTGTGAAGATAAAACAAATTCGTCAATTATTATAAAAAAAATCAGCAAATCTGACAGCCTTGTCGATAATGTTAAAAAGATTTTTCTTATAATACAAAACTAAGTCTGGGTTCACACTGTGAAAGTTTTCTTTGAAAAAGTCTAAGGTGAGAGAGGATTTTCTTCCCTCTCACCAATAAACTCACACTTTCTGAAAGAAAACGTTCATAGTGTGGACCTAGACTAAAGAGCAGTTTAAATAAATCTGATATCCCAAAAATCTTTTTTTTTTGTAATATTTTTTTTTTTATTTATTTTTATTATTTACTATAAGCTCCATATAAAGCCGACTCTAAGGAAACACTTAAGGACGCGTAAAACTATTATAAAAAAATTTGGTCAGGCATAGTTTTATAACACTATAAATCAATTATGGGCATATCCCATAATTTACCATATCTCTCATAAAGTGTGGTTAAATTTTAAGGGCCGATGTTGATTTTGAATAAAACACCAATCATTTAGGAAATTATTGTCATTTCTTTTTATTATGATAATATTGGTATGGTTCAATTATGTATGAAACAATATATCGGCCAAATGGCCGCCGCGATCTCGGCGGAACACCTCCATCCGATTGTCCAAATTTTCGATGGCGCTGAGACATAATCGAGGTTCTATGCCTTTAATGTGCCGAATTATCTCATCCTTTAGCTCTTGAATTGTTGCTGGCTTATCGACGTACACCTTTTCTTTCAAACAACCCCAAAGAAAGAAGTCCAACGGTGTCGAATCACATGATCTTGGCGGCCAATTGACATCACCACCACGTTAGATAACACGGCCTTTGAATTTGTCGCGCAAAAGAGTCATTGTTTTGTTAGCACCGTCCTGCTGAAACCACATATCGTACACATCCATATTTACCAATTCGGGCCATAAAAAGTTCGTTATTATCTCACGATAGCGTAAACCATTCACAGTAACTGCCTGACCGGCCTCATTTTGAAAAAAATACGGCCCCGATGATGCCGCTAGCCCATAAACCGCACCAAACAGTCACTCTTTGTGTGTGCATTGGTATTTCGACAATTACTCTTGGATTATCATTCATTATTGACGAATACACTGAGGTGAAAATGTGCCCCATTACTGAATATGATTTTCTTCGAAATTTGATCATCCACTGTTGAAATTTTTTGCCACCATTGACCACGTTTGGAATGGTCAAGAGGCTTTAGTTCTTAAGTCAATTGCACCTTGTTAACGTGAGAGGTGCAATTTTTGGGCACGACGACGAGTTGAGGTGGACGACTCTTCAGCCACACTATCGCGAACAGCAGCAATATTTTCTGCAGTACGAGCTGTACGAGCATGCACTGGTGCTCTCACATCTTCTACAGACCCGGTTTGCTCAAATTTTTGCAAGATTTTTCTGCTTGCACGCACATTTGGACGATTAAATTGACCGAAAAAATCACGAAGTGCACTGCATTTTGATTAAAACGCCCATTTTCATAATAAGCCTGAAAAACTTTAACGCGTTGTTCGATTGTGTATCTTTCTATGGTTCAAATTGTGTTAGGCTAAAATTAAGAAATGTCAAATGAAATGCTGAAAAAAACTTGACGTTTAGGTGTGGTTCACATTCAACATCGGCCCTTAACCACCCTTTATAAACCCCACTCCGGAAATAGTCTAACTGCGTATTTAAAGGGTACCAAAGATTCCGCTCAGCCGTAAAAAATTATTCTCCAGACAAAATAGTTGTTCGGAACGCATGGATCTATCCACCTTTAGTAATTTGATTTTAAATCCAAATTTTTTTTAAGTTTTCTCGAAAATTTCAACAAATTTAACTTCTCCTGCTCACATCGTTACCCAGTGCTTAACAACTATAAACTATCAATAAATTTATCGTTTCATTTTTTATTTCTTTTAAGAAGATTTACTATATCTTGTTATTGTTCCTAATATTGTTTCTATTGTTAAATTTTGTATGTATGTTGTTGCTATTTTGTCTGTGGCCATGAAAATGTTTTTAAAATTGGCACTTAAAAAGGGAACATACTTGCAATAATATTACAAACGTTGTATGCTTCATGTACGAGTACATACATAAACTCATGTAACACATGTCATAAATGTTTCCACAGACAAGTTGTCTGTATAGAAATGTTCTGTAATAAAAACACAATCAGACTTTGAAATTGTAAAAACATAGTACTTGCATTTGTTGTTCTAGTCCCCGAGATTGGCTGGCTAGCTAGTGCTCGTTGAATTGTACATGATACAAAATATAATAGAATTAAACATTTCGTAACATTAGAACAAAATACATACTTAAGATTTTGTACAATATTAAACTTCGTTGTTGATTTTTATTGATGTTTTTTTTTTTTGCCTTCTTTTTGTTAAAGTTTATATGAATGAACAGGGTAAACCTGTTCAATATGCAAATTTCATTACATTACACCATAAGTTAGAAGTTCTCTATACGTACTTTTACAATATGTTTGTATGTGTACTAATATAAATCTGTTTGTGCTGGTTTGATTGTCCGTTTGTCTGTCTGGTAGTGCTAAGGAGGTATAAGTTGCATTGTAATTCGTTTTTTGCTACTCCTGTGATATGAATGTTGCATGTATTTTGCAACATCGATATGTGCCATTTCTTTTGGCCATGTTGTTTCTATATTTCACTACAATATGCAAACACTTGTTAAATATCATTGGCAGTTGTTATCAATATTGACCAGATTTTATTGGCAAGAGAAATGGAAACAAAGAAATAAAGTAGAGAAATAATTGAAAAAATAAAGCCCCTCATCAAGTATTTGTTTGGTTAGAAAAAGTAGAAGCCACAAATATATGCATGACTGTACAGGGAGATTGATGTTCACATTATTCTTCTTTTTTGTTTGAAATTGTGTAATTAACAGTGGGTGCAATCAAATTGAAAAAAAAAAAAAAAAATATTTCATATGTTTTTGGTTATGCTAATAATATTTATGTTAAGAAGTTTTGTACTTTTGCTGCTTTTCATATCGACAGTTTTGAATTTAACATTAGAAGAACTAAAGAGCTTTTTAATCGACTGCGAGGGTCAGTTTTAAAAATCGCTTTAAAAAGCGATTTTTGTTCTCTACTTTTATAAAATTCGGTTTATATGCCATAATATTTGTTAATTAAGGCTGCCCTTAAAAATAGCCTTTTCATGTAGTGTTCGAAAAAAACAGTACATTATTTAGCGTACGGCTCACACAGCCAGAAAGGAAATCTATTTATTTAGTGTTTGTGTGTTTATACACAACCGTTCATAAAATTAATAAATATTCATAAAGAACTTAAGAACATTATATAGTGTTCTATTCTTTGTTAGAAAACAGCACAATTGTAGTGGTTCTGTGGTTCTGTGTTTCTTTTTTACATTTATAAAGAAATGAACAAACAAAAAACTTTAGCAACGACCACAGCACGGTTAGCTTTTGCGTGTAATGTGCACATGTTTTGTTTGAGAAAATTGTTTTTGCTGGCTTTTTGTTTTTCGTTTATGTATTTTGTTTTTTGTAAAGATTTTTTTTTGTTTCTGTACGATCGAAAAGGGTGCTTAGCGCAACTGAAACAAAGGAACATTTATGTGCTGAACTGAACACAACAAAGTTTGCGTTAAAGATAAAAATTAAACAGAACGCAATAAAATGTTCTCATCTTTTTGTTGAGTTGGATAAGTGCAGTATCGTTTTTGAGTTCGAAGATCACAAATAGAGCAATGTTGTTTTTTATGATTTATTAGACAAACACTTTCCAAACATCTACCGAACGGAACACTAAAGAACAATATATCGTTACCTAAAACGCAAAAGGCCTACATAATCAAAAATTTAAAATCAACGTTTTCATTAATATTTTAATGTTTTTCAAAATATTTTTGAATCTTTCGATCAAAATTTTAGGTTTTATTAGCAAAAAAAAGAAGCAAAATTCCCTATCTACAAAAGATTACATATAAGAGCCCCAACTAGTAGTTTGCATAATATGCAACATTGTCAAAACAACTGCTAGGTTTTACAAGAAAAATAAATTATAAACAGTTAAAGGCGATTTATCAATTTTTCATTTTAATTAGTTTTAAAAAGTTAGATAGGGCCTTTTTCGTTTTAGGTGACAATATACAGCCATGTTCTGAAAATCGAAAACACGTGAATTTGAAATCGAAGCAGATTTTCAATTAAACTTTTGTAAAAATTAACGGAACTTAGTAGAGCAAATTATTCGGTATATAAAAGGAAATATATATATATATATATATATTCACCCCTATCGTTAATAATAAGTCGAATTTTTGTTACCATGAAATTTTTATTCCCCTCGAAGGGAAAAAAGTAATCGTGAATCTCATGTGAAAAATTGTTCACGCTATCAGTTCCAGTGAATGTAAAAAAGAAGAAAGATTAAAAAAATTAAAAATCAATGAAATTTTTGTTCAAAATGTACACATATATATTTTAAAGAAAAGTTACAATATTTAGTAAGGAGGAACTACTCTACTTACATACATGTTCTGTTCCCTAGCAAAAATAAAGTGAGAAAATCTAAGGGAAATGTGAACAAATTACGAGGGAAAAATCTGTTCACGATAAAGGGAATTATTTCCCGTTAACATTGTTTCACGTTATTATTCTCATTTGAATTACCTTTTTTTCATGGGAGTTTTGCATGATTGCAAATATGTGAAAAGGGGAATATTTACGAGAGAAAATTATTCACGATAGGGGTAAATATGTATTTTATTCGACCTTTATTATTTTAATATATAAATTAAATAATTGAGCTTAAGGTCTTATTTTTTTATATTAAAACCTTTTTTATAAATTTATTTAAACCAATATTTTGGCACTTCTTTGAGTGCCTTCTTCAGGGTTTTTTTTCTTTCTTTTCAACAAAGTTAACAATTTTTTAAACAAATTTGACAAAACATATACATATATTAAAAAAAAAAAAAAATTATTTATAAAAAAAGTTTTTTATATAAAAAAATAAGACCTTAAGCTCAAATACTTAATTTATATATTAAAAGGAAATATTTTTATGAACCTTAAACACGGGAGAGTTCTAAAAATTTGTTCGATTTCAATTTCACTTGATTTTGATTTACAGAACATGCTCGATAATGATTATTTTTTAAGACTGTTTTCATGTCGCTGCTCGACTGCAGTTGTAGATAGTAGTGTGCAACGATTATTCGTTTTAATGATCCCAACTGAAATTTTTTACAAAAGATTGCATTTAAAAATCACCTTGTCTGGTGTTGATAACTTTGCTTCGTGTAGTTTAAGCAGTTCCACTGTACATTGGACTTTTTAAATCTTGCCACTTCATGCATATATGGGTTTGTCTAGAATTGTATGTATTCAGTTTACATGATTGTTTTTATTGATGATGATGTTGATTTTTCCAACATGAACTGATTATTTATTCCATCCCTCTCCTCAATTTTCCCTTTAAGCCCCACATTTTAATCTTGACTATAAAAAAACAAATCTAAATTTTTTTTTTAAATTTATTCTTTTGCCTTTTTTCAATCATAATCATTTTCAATTCAGAAATTTTCTAATCGCTTTTTGTTTGTTTGTTTTAATATCATCAATAATACAAGCAAAAAAAATATTTGTTTGTTTTATTCCCCTTTTTTTACTTTTTGCCAGTAAACAAATTAATGTTTGCTTTTAAATGTCTTTTACTTACTGCTGCTGACTTAAGTGGCAACAACTTCAACGTCAGTAATTGATAATATGAGTTGCTGGTTATTGTGGTCTTTCCAACGTTAGATTTAAGTCTTTATAATTGGTATTTTTATGCTTCAATTGTTTTAAGTAACTCTCATATCACAGAGTCAAATACATTTACACATGCACCCAAGTAGAAATGTGTTTGCTTCTATGTGCCTGCCTCACTTTTAACATATGGCATACATTACAAATAAACCGATAATCGTATATTTTTTAATTTCCATAGTTATTATTTGGATCAATCAAACTTACTTCATATGTGTACAAACATACATGCCTTCATACACTCTGCCGACCCACAATGAGTTTTATACTGGTTTATAAATTTAGACGTAAAAATGTTTGTATGTATGCATGTATATTACGTACATATGCTGTAAGTGGCAAGTATGTAAATAAGCAGATTAAATGATTTAAGATGGTATTAATATTATATTTTGTTCACAAACATGTATTTTCTTAAATAGGATTAAATCAGAGAAGTTTATTTTTTTCTTTTCTTTAATTAATAATAATTTCATTGGAAATAGTGATTAATGGTGGATAAGTATACGTCATCTTTAAGTTTTAGTTATATTTTTTGAAACGAACTGTAGGAAATGAAAAGATTTTTATTTAAAATTTCTAAATTTATGAAGTTTTATGTGAATTTTCATAAGAAGCACTTGCAAAAGAGGCATAACATGTTAACACTTATATAAAATTAGTTTAACAGTGGTACAAACTAAAGCATCGTCAATCGACCCTTAGAAAATATAATTTCTTATTGTAAACTTTTAACATAAATTTTTATACCTTCTTTTGGAATAAAAAGTAGGGTTTTGTTGCAATTACTTAATAACAGGCTGAGCTCCAAATGTGTGTGAAGCTTCCCTGCAAATATTATTGGACTTCCTGTTCCATTTTAATAAAATGGAACACTCCTGGACTGGTCCAATGTAATGCAAGCACGACGACATGTCTTCGTTTTTTAACGACATGTTTTCGATTTTAAATGACTTCAAAACTAATCCTCTTGAGTATACCATGGAGTAGTTTTAAGACTACTCCTTTGTAATCCAAAGCTGGGTTATATGGTCCTGCCCTAGGACATCGTAATGTTAAATAGACTATGTTATTTCCATACGTTTGGGTTACTTTTGGACTAGTACTAGTCCCTTGTATGCTACATTTTACACGCGTGTTTGGACTAGCCCTATTATTTGCAGGGTTAATAAATATCGCATGCGATTGAAAATATATTACAAAAATATCGCATGCGATAAAAATATACAACATTTTTATACATTTTGTACAGAACACTTTCATCAGAATTTCACTCAAAGTCAAATTTTCAAAAATGTATAAATATTTTCACAAATACAATTTGGATATAGAGCTTATAGATTATGGTAGCCTAGTCCAATATCTTCATGTTGTATTAGGTTTGATTCCCTGAAATAAAAGGACTTTGACACAGTGGATGTATCTCTCACGGAACTTCTGTAATTTTTTTTACAAAAATCATAAATTTTAATATAAAAAGACTAATAAAATATCAAATCAGTTTTTAATATTAAATAAAAATGATTGATGTTTCATTAAAACTTTAAAATTTCGTGTAAATAGTCGTTTTTTCCATATAATAATTTTCTATCGCATGCGATATTTTTAAAAAATGAATTTTACTTTTAATTTAAAATTTTATATTAAAAATTTGGATTAAAAATTAATTTTACCTTTTGTATTTATCTTCACGCGCGTAAGTTCCAATACAAAATAATACTATCCAATCAATATCAAACATGTATAATCAAGTTTAAAGGTGGACAGTTTGATTATTGTGTATGCAACGATAACAATTTTGGTGAACTGTGGGACATATATTATTCACAATATACTGACTTTGAGATTGCAAATTTATGCAAATGTAAAAATGTTCTATCAATTGTGAATGATTTCTTAAGCTTAGTTTACATTGCTTGTTGTAAAATATTATATTACATCAGAAATCACATAGAAACTCTTTTTCTGTGAACTTTCGCCACCGAGCAATTAAGCTTGTTTTTTAGACCTATGTTTTTCAAATTTTTCCTCTTTCAGTTAATGTAAATCAGGCTGCTCCTAACACCAAAAATATAAAAAAGTTAATAAAGGGTGGTTCAGCCAAAACGCACGATGTTAATTGTAAATAAAATAAAAAGTTTTCAGAAAATTATCTTAATATTTTTTTTATACTTTATTATCATAGAAAGGAAATCGGCGAAATGCTCGTCGCCGCTTCGGTGGCATACCTCTATCCGATGGTCCATATTTTCAATGTCTCTGAGACATAATTGAGGCTCACTGTCATTTATGTGCCGAATTATCTCATCCTTTAGCTCTTGGATTGGCTTATTGACGTACACTTTTGCTTTTAAATCCCCAGAGAAAGAAGTCCTACGGTCTCAAATCACATGATCGTAGCGGCCAATTAACATCGACACGACGTGAGATAACACCGCCATTTAATTTCTCGCGCAAAAAACATTGTTTTGTTGGCTGTGGGGCAAGTGGCATCACCCTGTTGGAACCACGTATCGTCCTGGTCCATATCCTCAATTTCTGGCCACAAGAAGTCCGTTAACATCTTGAGACAGCGAACATCATTCACGGTAACTGCTAAGCCGACCTCGTTTTTGAAGAAGTACGGCCCGATTATGTTGCCAAGTCAAAAACTGCACCAAACACATTTTTCATATATCATGCATTATAGTTGGACCACACTTTATTATAGATATTTTTCTTTAAAAAATATCTTAAGTGATTGGTGGCGTAACATGTCAAAAAGTAGACAATTTTGCGAAAATACCCATATATTCTATACAAGCACAAATAGTTTGCGATTACAAACGTAACATTCAATGTCGGTTTCCAATTTAGTGTTGCATATTTGGAGTAAATAAAGACTATGGATTTTAAGAGTTTAACAAGAGCAAGTGCTTTATAGAGTAAAAATATGCTGTAGGGCAATTCCACGCAAAAGTCTATGGAAAAAATTAATTTCTGATTTTGGTAGTAAAAATACTTAGGTATGGTGGCAATATTATGTTACTTATAAGTTTTTATAGTTTTTGATATTTTTTTAAGAAATTTGATATTTTTTGAAAAAATTTGATACATATATTTTTAAAAAATTTGAATTAAAAAAAAATAAATTTTTTAAGTTTTTGAAAAATATATATTTCTTATTTCTAAAAAGGGGTTGTTTTGAATTATTTTAGTTTCAATGTTGGTTTTTAACTTATTATTAGTGATTCCGTTTAGGTGTTGTTTATATTCCAAAATAGCATTTTAACGAGTTCATTAATTACAATTTTGTATCTTTCAAATAATTTTAGAGTTCCTATTTTATGCGCTGTGATTTTAATTCTAACGTTTCATGTAAAAATACTAACTTTTATACTACACAAAGTGAGTGTAGTGTCGGTCACGTTTTGTGCTGTAGTGTCAGCCACAATTTATTTTAATAATAAATATTTTTTTAAATAACACCGCTTTTATTTCAGCATTTTATTATAGTTTGTTTCTTGGACATTCGATAAAAACACAAACTTAAGTTATTACGAAAGTGCAGAGGAAGATTATTGAAGTTTAAAAACACTCTCGAAAACGACTTCCTTTTGCTTGTGGCGTCAGTCACGTTTAAATTTTACTCAAGAAATCATATTTCAAAATATCAGTGGTTGCCACTTTTTTCTCTATCGGATAATTGTTGAAACTGCTACATAGACATGTATAAACTGGTACTAAAAAAAATATTACTAATCGTATTATAAGACAAAACAAAACGCAAATTGTGTCAAATGTAGAGTCAGTCACATATAGAATTGCCCTGTACCATTTTGCAAAAGCTACGATGCACAGCCATTTGCACAAGATTATTATATATATTTATTCCCGTCGTTCCAAATCGGAGCATAGGGCACAAGATTATGAATGGGGCTATTTTAGAATTATACACGGGTTGCAACTGACGCTTCCGGACTCAACCACAATTTTTACTGGCCTCACCTTACAAATATTTAACGAAAAAAACCAAAAAAGCGATCAGTTAATTGATAAAACTTAAGCTTTATTTTTAACAATTTCTATTGATTTAACAAACTTTATTTGTAAGAAGATAATTGTAATGTAATTTAGACACTGTTAAATGATTATGATCCAGCAAAAGTTGTGGAATATTATTTTTAAATGGTGTGAATTTAGCTTAACTCATACAAACAAATTTACTTCAGGTCTATCTATGACCTATACCGTTAAACTTTTCATAATAATGTGGTCAATTCTTTCACACTTTTTGCGAAAAACTGTAAATTTTAAATAATTGTTACAGTCATAAATACTATAGAAACATATTTCATGGTTGGTCTCTTTCTTAATCATGCAACAATATCTTTTGCACATATTTCTTTCTTAAATAAAATATGTGACAAATATTGAGTAGGCTATAAAATATTTCCAAGGAACACAAAGTAACACCATTATTTCTTAACTAGAACTGAGCAATAAATTACATCCTTTATACGGATATTTCACAACAATAAATCCAAATCAAAGATCTTGCTTCAACAAAAACCAATAAACAGGATTAAAAAATACAACATTTACACATTCAGATAAATATTTTAAATAAAATTGCAAAAAAAAAAAAAAACATTTGTTTTTAAATATTTCTTTAAAAATTGTCTCCTGCTTACAATTTTACCGAAATACCTACAAAAATAAAATGCAATATATCAAAATTTGATACACTAAACTCAAATATCTGTAATACCCGCACACGAGATTCATGCAAACCAATAAAAATACAAGAGAAACGATTCATAAGCACACAATAACTTCAGCCTTGTATGAAAATTGATGAGTTAAAGAATGAAATGAATTATATTGTCAGGCGGACAACATGTGGTGGAGGTTATTGTCGATTTTTTTTTTCGGCGACAAAATAACCTACAAAATACACTCATACAAAATGTTATAGCAAGAAAGAAAAAAAAAACAGTTCTCTACCAAAGCAAGCAATACATCATTTTTAAGCTACAACAACTGCGTTGAACACCAAGTGAATGAAAAAGTAAGATCAAACAAGCAATCAAGCGGCCAGCCAACCAGTCACAAGCCAGTCTTCGCAACGAGATGATTAAAGGAAATAACAGAGAACGTGGAAAAAAATAAACGCCAAAAACTAGTTTCTTCTTAAGATATTGATAAAGTTACTTAAAACTGGCTGGGAACAGCGCAAAAAATACAAAAGCTTAAACAAACAAATACTTTTGTAAGAAATGCGTACGTAAATGAATTATAAAATCAACTGCTGAAGTTGTTGGTGGACAAGAAAAGAAACAAGAACAAAAGCGATTAAAAAAAAGTCAGTTTTGTTTGTAGG
Source organism: Pollenia griseotomentosa (assembly GCA_963931875.1). Classification (NCBI taxonomy): domain Eukaryota; kingdom Metazoa; phylum Arthropoda; class Insecta; order Diptera; family Polleniidae; genus Pollenia; species Pollenia griseotomentosa. The sequence goes on from OZ007563.1 coordinate 81,265,607, forward strand.
TGAAAAGAACTCGATTTGGCGCTACAGTAGATTAAAATAATATGCATTCTTTAAATATATGGCAATTTTTTTTTTGTTCAAATTATTTTAAAATTAATAAGTTTTAGCTTGTCGTGCTTAATTCCCAATTTTTATTCTTGATAAAAACACTGAAACTTATTGTTGAGATATAAGCTAGTTTCTATGAGTATTTCACTGGTTGCTTAGGTCAGATCATTAGGAATTTTTTTTTTTTTTTTTTTTTTTTTTTTTTAATTTCCTAAGCTAATCCCGCGAAGCTCTATGCTTGTCTGCAGGAAAGAAACCAGAGTCTCTGGCGGGAATCGAACCCGCATCCTCGGCGCTGATAGACTAGCTCGCTACCAGCTAGTCTACCGAGGCACTCATCAAAAAAGTTTTAGAAAAGCTAAAGGTATTAGCAAACAAAACTGCAAAGTGAATGAGAATTGCAAGCACTCAGAGTTTTTATCAAGAATAAAAAATAAATTGGGAAATAAGCACGATGATAAAAGGTTCTGTTCAAATATTTTAGGAGTTTCGTTCTTTCATAAACCAGTAACCTCCAAATATTTATCATATTTTTGTCATTTCAGTACAAGCTTCCAGAAAGACATGACATTTTTATACGGAATTAAAGTAACAATAAGGGTTTTCACGATTGTCACTGTGCAAATTTGCAATTTTTAAATTTGCAGTGCATATTATGATTGATCATGACCAGGGAAACCAAAAATATACCCTAAAACGCGTCTTAATGCAATTAATATGCAGTAAAAACTTGAAAATATGCCCTGAAAATTGTTAAAATTATGCCCAAAAATTCAAAAATTGCTAATTTTAAAACAAAATATTTCACAATTTAATAACAGTTCCATTTAAAAAAAAAAGACCCAAAAATTAAAATCGGTAAGGACCAAACAATATAGTATTTAAAGACGAATTTTATGATTATACCATATTTGGCAGGGCTGCCAGGTACTTTTTTTCCTTGTCCCCGAATTATTAAAAAAATATCCCCAAAAATCCCCAAATACAAAACCTTAAAAATTTAGTATTTTTTGTTTTTTTTTTCTGAATAAATTTTAAATTTTTTTTAATAAATATTTAAAAAAATATTAATAAGAAATCCCCAAAAATCCCCAAATAAAAATTTTTGGTCAAAAAAATTATTTTATTTTGTTTGTAGCGACTGGTTTCGGCATGTTTTTTAAAATCCTTTTTAGGCATTTGAATCTTGTTCAATCAGTTTAAGCCATCCTTATAAATACATATATCCGTCATTTATTTAGTACTTCGATGCATCATAACTACTAATCAATGCCTAGCATTTTTTCCCAATCTTTATTGCATCGTTTTTCATATTTACTTATTTTTGGGAAAGACATACATATTTGCTTAAAAATTGTCTTTAAAAAATTAAAAAATGTTATGTGTTGTCAAAGATTTTAGATTGTATTTTTAAATTCTTTTTTTAAACACTCACACATTTAACAAAAATGTTAATCTTAATTAGGACCTTTTACACTATATAAGAGTAAGATAAAAGTTTTGCTACTTTTTTTTCATATTTTATATACGAAACAAAGAAAAATAAGCATAATAATAAAAATGTGTAAAATCCCCAAAAAATCTCCGAAATTTTTTTTTAAATCCCCAATCCCCAAGTGACTTTCTTTTTTTTTCATGAAAATATGACAAACAGTGAGGACGTATCAACTTTTTTGTAATTTTTAATTTGACAGTGTTTTAAATCCCCTGAAGATGACCATCGATGTATGGTCGAAATATCGGATGAAAAATAAAAAACAAAATTAAAAATACAAAAATTTGTGGAATTTTTTATTTTAATTTGTATATGACCTTAAGCCAAACAAAAACAACAACATAGAATATCGACAGGTCAACAATAAATATTGAACATAAGCATAATATATATATATTATGTAGTTAAATTCAAACGAAAATTCACTTTAAACAACCGTAAATTCATTCAAAAAACAGATCATTTACATATCATTAAAAACAAATGATTTTTCCATTAATTTTTAAATATTTTATTTTTTAAACTGCATATTCCTTAAAATTGAATAGCTTTTACTTTTAGAAAATATATTTTAACCGACAAAAATCAAACAACATAACAAAATAAATACGGAAAAACATTTTTTTTTTTGGTAGTTTGTTTTTGAATAACAAACATACTTAAATGTTAAAAAATAAATTTATTCGTAAAATAACTATAATTTTATTAAATTTTAACAGTACGAAAAACGAATTTAATGACCCACAATCAGTTACTGTAATGAAAACATGCTTTGTCTTTCAATTTTCGAGTAAAAATTAAATGTATTTGCAAAATTGAAGCAACACTTGGTTTTTAAATAGGTATTTAAAAGAGAAACGCCAAAAAAATATTTTTTTTATTGGCTGCGAAAGCTCTAAAAAATTTAACATGTGTCAAAATATGCCTCAAAATGGCAAAATATGCGCTATAAACTTAAAAAATGCTACAAAGGGGGTCTTTTAACTAAATTATGCAAACAAATGCTACAAACGGTAAAATATGCAAAAATATGCACTAACAAAGCGATGCCAAAATTCATAAAATGATCTAAGTTGGATAAATATATTGTTTCTGCCTTTATTGGTCTACAAGATAAAACATGCAATTCCATATTTATAATTTCCCTGGTCATGACCATACCGGTCCATTTTTGTGAAAATGTGCTATTTTTTTAAAAATTTATTTTGGCAACACAAATAACTAAGCAAATCAAATTAAAAACATACAATACGAAGTCAAATGAAATTGTTTACATTTAGTTGCCAAAACAAGATTGCGCACTCGGTGTAGAAAAAATTTTCCAGTGCGCATCTACATCATTATAGAATGAAAATGAGTGTTTGTTGTAAAAAATGTAAGACGTAGACAAATACACATACACAAAATCTATGTCTACGTCACACAAAAAAATAACCTGGTTTTTTTTTTATTCATAATTATTTTTAACTTAACACTATTTTTGCTTAAGTTTGTTTTAGTACAAACGAAGTCAAATGAAGTAAATTGCAAAAACGTACATGTTGTTGCTGTGTTGTGAAAATGTTTTTATTTTGGCACTAATTTGCATCATTTGCACTACCCATCGTGAAACTCCTTAATGCTAAAGAAAACATCCGCAATGTTAATCTTATTTTCCTCTTAAAAAAAAAACAAAATAAGGTGTGTTAAGGTGATAAAAACTCTTATGATTTAAAAAAATATTTTAATCACAACCAAAAATAATTACAACAACGAACGAAACACAGAAATCAAAATTCTGTTATTGGTTACCTTTTTTACTTTAAGTGTTTATGCATGTATTATTAATTTACATCATACATCTTCCGATAGTCAGAATACATTTCGAACAGAAACAAAAAAAAAAAAAAAAAAAAAAAAAATGAAACATATTACACTGATATATTACACATGTAATATGATCCCGACAGATAGATAGACAGACAGACCTAGAGACCGATCGATATCCATGGCTTGGACTTAAATGATACATGAAGCATGAGCAGACAAGTAAACAACAACATTGAACATCAACAACATTATGTAATTTATGTTAAACAACCTACGTACACAAGGCCAAACAAGCAACAACAAACTAACAGCAACATTAAACATACATTTTTGTTTTGTTAGTTGTTTTTGTTTTTTTCAAAAGTGTGTATTTTAAAGAAATAACTAAATGTTGTTAGCATTTGTGTGCAGCATAGTGAAGAAATCGCTTCTTGGTCAGCAATAGAAAAATCAGTTGATGTTGTTGCTATTGTCTGTCGCTATGTAAAAATAGTGGTTGATTGGTTTGAGTTATTGTGCGTGTTTTTATAAATTGTAATAAATTGATCCTTTTATGTGAGACGAAATGTGCTAGTGAAAAGCCTGTAAATATTTTTGCTTTTAAGGGGATTGTTTGCGTTTTCAATTTTCATCTTAACGTTAATTTTTAAGGCTTGACTTTATCGTTTTTTCATAGTGGATTCGAGTGTATGTATTTTTATTAGAGAATTCATGGTGTGTTTAGACATTAATAAAAATATAGGTATGTATTGAGGCCTGGCGCTCGAGAAAAAAAAAACTGGAAAATTAATTGAATCCCTTGCTTTGAGTTTGGTTTTGAAATCAAGCGAGCCGACTAGTCAATTAACAATAAGTTTAAAAAAAATGTTTCATAAGGTTTTCAGAGGAATATTTTTTTTGTTCATAAATTGTTTTTGCTACTCTGTCAAGGGAAGATGATCAGCTGCTGTTTTATGTAATTTTTACAATTAATTTCATTATTTCTATTTCACACTTTGTCTAGTTAAAAAAAGTTGCAAGAAAGAAGAATTGATCAGATATGTTAAAAGGAGGTTAAATTAAAAAGTGATATTAAGTTAAAGTCAGGGATAACAGTTGAATTAAAAACGTTTAATCTTAATTAAAATATTAGAAACCTTAGAGGGTATAATGCGTTTGTGCTGATGTTTGTAACACCTTAAAATATTGGTCCTACACTGAAAAGAAAAATCAATCCATTTGTACTAAAATCATTCAAAAATAGTGTCAATAGTACAGATTTCCTAAAATCAAGTATGGATTATTCAAGTGTCCTTATTTAAACTAATCCGAAAATGGAACTGACTTAAGTAAAAGTGAGATAAAAGTAAAAATTTAAACTGTGCTTGATTCAACAACTTCTAAGTTATTTTAGGCCCAAATTCGTACTTAAAATAATCTGAAAGTGCGATTAATTTAAATACTTACCCAGAGTAGGCGTTTACGCCAACGCCAACCGTAATCAGGCTGAAAAATTGTTCTTAGAATTTGTCATGATAAAAATTATTCCGTTATAATAGTTTTTTCTAACATTCCTCCAACTATAAACGATTTTATCTCTTACATTCATACATATTGTTTGTCATCACGTTACATGTCACATTTTAATATGACATATTATTTTTGATATGTCATGCTGCTTTTTCACTTATTGACAGAGCGAGCAAATGCATGTTTTCGAATAAAAGAATACAAAGAAAAGTGTTGAGTTCAACTGCACACCAAGATCATAAAGATATTTTCAACTCATTTACACAATCACACAGTTGATCAGATGTTCTTTCTGATCCTTAATAACTGTCATTTATATAAATGACAGACATATCTCTCTCCCCGTATGCAATTTAACGTAAGCCTCTTTAATACTTTTCTTCTCTGAATGTGCGTGTGTGTCGCTTTTGTTGATTTTATCATTTAATTTCAACTGATCCTGTTATTATTGCATGACTGCATTATTCTTAAGTACTCCTTTTGTTTGGTTTTATAAATCGCTTTTGTAAAATATTTTTGATTATTTCATCACTTGTTTAATAAATGTTTGTTTTATTTTTAAATAGTGGATTATTAATGACCCCTTTTATGTGTTTAACATTCTGCATACAAAATTTATTAAGTGCGAGAAAGAGAGGGGGTCCGTCCAAAATGGTACTGTGGCATGTGTTGTTAAGAATGTTTGGTAGGAATAAATGTACAAAGTGTTGATTGTATGATTGATGTTGCAATAATGTAACCAAAGTGTATTTCTTTGTTTAACACTTACATTTATTAGGTTTTTTCTTTGAAATGAGGAAGTTGTAACAAGATTGCTTGGAATAAATGTACTTTTGTAGGAGGAAAATTGGTTTTATATTAATTGTATTGGAGATTGTTAACCCTTGTTTTGGATTTTTTTTAATGCATACACAATTATAATCTAAAATGAATTTAAACTAAGTTTGGACTTAACATTTCGAATTAAATCGAATGTTAAAATTTTGTTTAAATATTTGCAGAGCGCGGGTATTAACGAATAATGTCTTAAGATATCTCATTGTAAGTGTCTCGGATTACGATCTTAAAATATAAATAATATTACATAATAAATGATTTCCTTATACAAATTTACTAATTTAATTTTCTCTGTCAAAAATATGCACATTAAAATTAAATTTTTAAATAGTTTTCCTTTCCAAAAACTGGCAATCGTTTGCCAAAAACCACACTTTGTCTAAGTTTTTTCAATAAAAAAAATTTTATCTTTTAAGTCAAGTACACTTTGAACCAAATTTCCAATTTGGTCATAGACTCAGAAATATCGCCTCATGTTTGATAAGGATGCGTATGAAGTCACGCCTGAAATCCATTATCATCTCCTTCAAAAACGTAAGTCTGTAGGCTCATTATTGGGTTGACCTACTGACCATTTTTAAAATCATTTAGTTTCGTATGGGATATATATAATTAAAATGGAGCCTTTCTGAATCCAAAACCATGTTCGCGAAAGTTTTTATGGTTTCTGAGATCGCACCAAATTCTTTTTACAAGAATGTACAAAATAAATTTCACTCTTGCTTTGTTTTATTTTCGTAAGAAAAGAGTAGTTTTCTATTTTTGTTAAATAAACCCAAAGAAATTTTCTCAATTATTACCATTTATACCAATCTAAATATAGAAACTTTCGTCTCAACAACAAGTTAAACAAAACAGAACCGTAAGTACGCGTATGTAGTACAAAAAGCTACTTTTTAAAAATAAATTAAGAAAACAAGTATGCTTTTCAAAAATTTTCGAAAGAATTTAAAAACTGTCTATAAGTCAAGCATTTTTCTTTCAAAATATTTTTGATTAAAATCCCTCACATATAGTGAAAAAAAGTTTTTTTTTAATATTTATGTACTATGTATTTATTGTATCTTTATATAATAAATATGAATTAACAACAACAAATCAAATCAAATTATACACTGAAAAAACAAATCAAAACAAAACAAGCACGGATTTCTTTAAATCTAGTACAGAATGCTTGATTCAAGTACGGATTGTCCCGGAAGTGCCCCGTACTCAAGGCAAATTCAAAGGTGGTGTTGGATTTACAACATCCAAAAACAACAGAAACAACATAGGGTTTTTTGCATTGCATTGTCAGTGCTTATAGCTCGAAATGGCAACCATTCTTAGCAAAACACTAACAAATTAAAACAAATAAGCTCTAACTGTCAAAATCTGATGACGTTTCGACACCACCTTTAGTTAATTCGCCTTGCCCGTACTTAAAATAATCCGAAAACAGGATTGACTTAATTTTTTTTTTTTTCCAATTTTATTGTTATAATAATATTTATATTTACACAATAATTTGATTTTTTTTTTTTTAATTTTAAGAGATCAATTAATACTACATTTTTCTTCTTAATTATCTACAGGGGGTTTAATTAAAATTGATATAAAATTAATCTAAAACTGTGCTTGATTCAAAAACTTGTAAGATAGTGTAATCTCGATTCGTGCTTGCCCCACAGACTCAGCTAGGTGAAATTATGTCATCAATGGCATGAAACTTCGGCATTACAGAAATTACGATTCGGATTCAGTTTAATAAAAAATGTCATAAGTGCGATCGATGACTCAGTAATACCGGAGAAGGGAATAATTAGGCCCAATTTAATGACAGTTTTTCATTGAGATTGACTTAAGATGGCTGTTGCATGTTTCTACAACAAACTTTTACAACCACACGCGTATGCACGCTTACCGGCTTTCGAAATGTATTCCATTTTTGATTATTTAAAGAACACTTAAATGTTATTCGCACTTAAATTTTTTGTAGATAAAAGTAGATAAAACTTAAATTTAGTACGAGTTTAATGTCTTGACTACAAAAAAAAACCACTTGTTTTATTCAAAGGCTGAGATTTATTTTGAAATTTGCAGACCAGTGTAATTAATAACAAGAAGTCACTTTATTTAAGTATGTTGTAAAATTCGTAATTATTTAATGCATTTAAGACTTTTTAATCTAAAGTATTTTACATCGCTAGCAGGCCTGTCAGACTTGGGGATTTATCCCCAAAGTTGGGGAATTCATGTGAGCAAAAAGGACAAAGAAAGTCATTTGGGGATTGGGGAATTAAAAAAAAATTGAGGGGATTTATTGGAATTTTACACTTGTTTATTATATACGCTTATTTTTCTTTGTTTCGTATACAAAATATGAAAAAAAAAAAAAATAGCAAAACTTGTGTTTAATTAAGATTACCATTTTTGTTAAGTGTGTAAAAGGTACTTTAAAAACTTGTTATTTTTCTTGAGTGAGTGTTTAAAAAAAAATAATTTAAAAATAGAATCTAAAACCGTTGACAACACATAAAATTTTTGATTTTTTAAAGACAATTTTGAAGCAAATATGTGTGTACTAATGTATTCCCCAAAAATAAGTAAATATGAAAAACAATATAATAAAGACTGGGGAAAAATGCTAGGCTATTGATTAGTAGTTTTGATGCATCGAAGTACTAAATAAATAACGGATACATGTATTTTTATTGTTGATTATCAGGATGGCTTAAACCGATTAAACAAGCTCCAAATTATTATAAGTTAGCTCATTCGTCTTCAATAATAGCATATTGTTCTGCTTGTTATTCTTTACTGGAATCGCATAAAAAGGAATTATAAAAACATGCCGAAACCAGTCGCTACAAACAAAATAGAATGATTTTTTGACTAAAAATTTTTATTTGGGGATTTTTGGGGATTTCTTATTAACATTTTTCTAACTATTTAAAAAAAAAAAATTTAAATTTGGTCAGAAAAAAAACAAACAAAAAATATTAACTTTTAAGGTTTTGTTTTTTGGGATTTGGGAATTTGGGGATATTTTTTAATTTTTTGGGGACAAGGAAAAAATTTACCTGGCAGCCCTGTTCGCTAGACACTTTTTTGGCAACCTGTAAAACCAAAATCCAAGACAGGAATGACAACACTCTTTCTTTAAACTGACCCACTGTAATGCCAAGCCATTAGCAACAAGTAAGAAATTTAATACATGGTGAATTAGGACTTCATACTAAGGTATTTTAGAGATGTCTGTTTATTAAAAGGTATATCATTCTTTATTTTGTAAAATGATAATAAATTGGTTAAAATTCGATTACAGTTCAATTTCCCTTAAAACTTTTCTAAAGCGGAGACCCCTTTATGACGGACACTGTTTCTTGCCCGGACAGTGTTCTAATGGAAGGCATTAAATTCTTTTATGACGACATTCCCCTTTTACTGTATATATGTACATTTAAAAAATCGACTTCGTTCGCTTAACTAACATATAAAACAAAACAAGTTTTTATAATTTATTTTTGTTTTAAATTTAAGTTAAGCGAACGATGTCTTCGTTAGAAAATAGATGAACAGCATTTAATGTAAAGTTTATCAACATGGGTTTTACTTACATATATTTGAATCTTAAATTTAAGTCAAGCTGAAGCTTTAAATTAACTCCATATTAACATTCATTGTAGAACTTGATTTCACTTTATGCTATAGAGTATCACACAGATGTGTTACATTTTGCCAGAAATGTTAAGAACACGCAGGTTTTGTTCCAAAATTATTGCTCTATTAGAACACATCATGTTTTTTGTCACAAATTCATTGCAATATTGTTTGCCTATTTTTTATTATCTATTCATTTAACATTTAAATCTTTTTCCCAGTTGGTATTTTTGGGTCTCATGTTAAAAATTTTAAAGTTGTTATTTACAACATTGTTATAGGTATTTGTTTTTTGTTGTTTACATTCTTTACAGCAGAATTTTTCTTAAAAAACAATCCACACACGTGCATATATTATGCTATAGAGGAATTTCAATGTTACAATTGTACATCATGTTAAATTTCTATTTTATAGCATCTGATTTAACAGAAATGTCTACCTTTCGGTGCACTACAAATTCTGTATTCTATAAAATGAATAGTGGACTATGTATATATGAGATACGTTTGCAGAAAGAAGGAAAGCATATGTTAATAGCCTTGACACAAACCATTTCATGTTAACTGGTCTAAAGGAAAACTTTTACGTTTTAAGAGAATTTTGTGCAACATTTTTGCATTATTTTGTTAAAGAATTTAAAGAAAATTAAAGTTTGGGAGATTAGCATACAAATTTATATTATTTTACGTTTATTACTGAATCACCCACATTTTATATAAACTCGTCGAAAAATTTCTTTTAAACTTTGTAGCCAAAAAATTTATACAAAGCTCTGAAAGAGAACTGGAATATTTAACGTGTAATTGTTGATTATAATTTAATTTTAAAGCAATATCTTAGTATGACTTAACAAAATTTTTGGAAGACTTTATTTATCCAACATACTTTTATGTAATAAAAAATAATTTATTATAACTACATAGTTTGCCTTCAAAAATTTATTTTCTTAATCTCTGTATTCTATTTTATGGTTTCTTCTTCTTTTCGTGTCAATTTTTGCAGAAATTTATTTTGTTATCATAACATTAAACTTAAGAGAAGTTAATTGCAACATAACTGTTATACAAGCTCTTTTTGTTTTATGATTCTCTCTTTTATGTTTTTGGAGACAAATTTTACTTCCGATTAATACGCTTTTGTATATGTTTAGCTTTCTCTGCTTTTATATGAAAATAATGTAAACAGATTTGTTTACATTTTCTCTGTTTTGATAAATAAACATATTGTTGCAGTGTTGCCGGAATCCAAGTTCAATTTTACACAGACACAGGAATTGTATAAATTACTCAAAACAAGTTTTCGGTTTGTTTTCATATGAGTACGCTGGCTGGCGAACTTACACTATTTCTTTCCCCAAATAAAACTATCAGGAGCTGTTAAATCAAGTGGACGTAGGCGTAAGTTAAATTCACTTGAAAGCCACCTGCAGTATGGGCTGTGCCTCCATCGTATTGAAACCACAAGGTTGGGCTAACAAAATGTTCACACACCGTTTGACTTTCGCATGCCAGGTGACAATTTATTACTCATGTCATAGAAAAGAGCTTACTTGAAATAATATTGAGGCGAAATTACACTAAAATTGAACACAAATTTATAATCCAAAAATTGTTCAAGAACAAATTTTTTTCTCCAATTTCTGGATGATTACACAAAAATCGGCAACGTTGTATTCTTGCCTTTGTACAGTGATAGTTAGAGAGATTTTTTAAATGGACAGTCTCTGTTTAAAAACAATTTATATGTAAACAGAGCGGAAGAACTGAAGAAAAAGCTGTTAATAATTTTACAGATATTTTTGGAACTTTATATAAGTTTTTGTTGGCAATAAAATGTTTGAGGGAAAAAGGTCCAAAACTTCCTTTTTTCTTTGTAAACAAAATGTGTAGAGTTTCTCTTCAAAAATGTAAATGTAAACAAAGTATTTTAATTAAAGAGCAGTTATAACAATAATTGACTTTCAGAGTGTTCAAAGAATATTTGTAGCATAGAGTTCATTTTAGTAAAAGTATTGCAATAAATATTAAAAAAGAAAAGAAACAATTTAAAAATATTATTAAACTCTAAAAATATTGTATTTTTTTAAATAAAACGGAAACAAACTGAATTTAGTTCAATATTTCTTAAACAGTTAAAATACGAAGCAACAGTGTTGTGCAATCACTCCCATATTTTAGAATTTGTGTGTTAAAAGTTAATTTTTTTATTTATCAGATACTTTATTCCAAGTAGAGTTTTAAACGAAAAGTAAACAACACCTTTAGTTTGTTGGAACTGCAAAAATTCGTTAAAAAAAAAACAATAACAATGTGTGTGTTTTATTTTGCCGGTACATGCGTACATTGTGGCCAATAACTTTTTTAACGCTCTCTAAAATATTTATTTTAAGCTCTCCTTACAATTTTCTGCCTCATAAGAAGAATATATAAAGAAAAGTACGAAGAATTTTATATTTTAAAAGAAACCTAATAAGATTTTGGTCTTACTAGTTGGAGAATAAGTTAAAAATAGTCCTTTAAGTAATAAAGCAAAGGATAATAAAAAACAAGATTGGTTTTAGATTGGTTTGTAAACGAGAGAGGGGCAAATAAAATGTGAGAGTAGTATGAGAAGGTGAGAGCAATAACTCTACAATATTTAACAGATACATGCAACAAAGTATCTGCTTAATGATAAAAATTTATGCTTTCGTTTGTTTTTATTAGTTATTTATTTTCGCTTATGATGTTAAAAGATTTAGAAGGATTTTAAATAAAACAAATTCTAAAATTTATAACTTTTTATAACAAAGATTTTTATATAAAAATTTTATATTTACACATGCTGTTTCCCTTAATGCAGGGAGAGCCAGGGAACAGGAAACCTAAAGACAAACGATTAACAGTATGAAGATAAAAGACAAACTCTCCGCAATTGGTATATTTTTTTTTCATTTTATTGTTGTTGTGTCTTGTCTACATTTTGTTACTTATGTTGTTAGTGTTGTTCTTGTTGATACTAACGAGCAATTTATTTACATTTTACTCGCGCGCCGCTCCAACATACACTGATTGTTGAAACGAATTCAGTTTTGTGTTATTCGTCGGTACGTTTAGACGCGTCTATATCCGCAGGATTACTATAGCGCGCGTTTAAATGAAAAATTGTATGGTATTTTAAATTAAAGCACAAATAATCCAAAGAAAATATAAAAAATTATCCAAAAAATAATAGTTCTTTATAAATTTAAACGACTAAAATTTTTACGAAAATCGATTAAAATCCAAATAAATTTCATAGAATCTTACGAAAATTTATAATAAAAAGCACGAAATCTTTTAAAACCCAAAAGTTTAACAAAAAGTTTGCTTAAGCATTTTGTAAAGCCCTTGAATGTGAGTGTTTCTGGTGTACAAGTGTCTTGCAAGAAAAAAAAAAAATAAAATTACTTGGAATTACATTAAAAAAATAAAAAGTTTTATTAAAAAAACCTAAGAAAAAAGAATATCTAAATAAAAATTTTTGTCTTCATTTCAACTCTACAACAGCAAGCAGATTTTCACAATTTAAGGAAAAAGCAAAAAAAATATTTGCTATACTGCAATCAAATAAAAATGTAGGTCGAATCCTTAATAATTTTCATAACAATACGACAACAACATTTTACATTCAACAACAAATACAAACAAATCCTGAAAACAAATACAAATACACTAAAAGTAATTTCTATCAAGAAAAATCTAAAAATATATAAATTTGAACCCACAATATTCTCAATAACTTTTGTTACATAAAAATATAATAAATCAGAAAATTTTTTAAAAATATCTATTCACACATAAAATTCTCTATATTATCCTCCACATATAAATAATAACAATTAAAAGAGAATTACAAAAATATACTTTAACATTTACACATACAAAAAAATAATAAAAAAAAGAAAAACGATAAAATATAAAAACCAAATACTAAAAACTTATATTTTATACATGTAAATATGGGTGTTTATAACTCCCATCTCTGGAATTTACTACGATTTTTGTTTTCCAAAATGTGTTGAACAAAATTTTGCAAAATTTTTACAAAAAAAAAAAACCTAGAATTTCCATTTTAACTAGATTTTTAAATCGAAAACCTTTTTGTACATGTGTTGCTGGCAGTAGTACATGTACATTCGCAATGTGTGAGTGAATGCAAAATACTTTTGCAACTGTTAGAAGGGTCTATTATTTTTGTGTAAAAGTGTGTGTGTGTGTATATTTTAGAAAATCATAAGCCCCCCTCTGCATTCAAACCATTCTTTTTGACCAGTTTATTTTTTACAATAATTTGTTGCAATTTTAGATTACTCCCTTTCTAAATGCTGCACATAAAACACTTTAGGGGGTTTGTGTGGTAACCCAGTGAACAGTTTAATTGTAAAATTTATGGATTACTAAAGTTATTAAAAAAATAGAAAACTTAAATTGAATAAAGAACAACTTTCTAGTCCAATTAGAAGAAATCTAATTGGAGTTTACTCGCAATTGGAATCACTGTTAATCTAACTGCTTAGCATTTCCCATTACAGGAAGTTCTTTATTTCAAAATTTAAACAATTGAGGTCTAAAGCTCAACAAAATTGTTTTGGAACATATCGGAAGGCTTAAATAGTGCTCATATTATAGAAGTACAAACTTTATTTAAAAGATAAAATACTACAACAATTGAATCATTAATTGCAAAAAGAAAACTACTGACATTTACTTAATGCACCTTATTTAAGTATTGCTAAGAAAGAAGTCTAAAAAGTGTAACCTTAGACAACATCAAATTAAATTCAGTTCTCCCCGCTACGAGCTAAGAACATAAAACTTGGATTTATTTTTATCAGGGAAACCAGAAATATGTTCTAAAAGCACGTTTTATGCGCATTAAAAATTAAGTAAAAACTTGATCATATGCACTGAAAAATGTTAAAAATATGCCCCAAAAAACTCAAAATTGCTTATTTCAATTAAAAATATTTGTCAATTTAATAACAGTTCCATATAAAAACAACAATCCTTAAATAATAATCGGGAAAGCCCAAACACCATAATATTTACAGACGAATTTTTGAGATTTTACCATATTTGGAAACGGTCGGCAATGACGGGCTCCCAAAAACAAAATTATCTTTAGAGGTTCAAATTCATATAAAAGTTATTTGTGCCGAATATTATCTAGATATTAACATTAAAGAGATTTTAGGGATTTTAGGATTTAAAAGGAAGTTAAAGCTTTTTATAGATGAGAGCTTTGGGCAAATGTGAACCGATTCGAAAAGAATTTTTGGGGCGAATTTAATCTAAATACCAACATAAAAAAAAGTTTTTATGGGGAATATGTTAAATTATAGACCGATTTCCACCATTTACATAAATTTCGTCCTTAGAACAATTAAAATGTATTCACCAAATTTGATCAAACTATCTACCAGATCGTTACTTGTACTTTGCGCCCAAGGTTAACATGGAGAGACAACTAGCCAGACGGACGAGTGGTTATCGTTCGATCACTTTTAAAAGTAATACTGAGTCGATCTTTGTACCAAAAGATTGGTCCAGACTTCTTTGTGTTACACACATCGCCAAAAACGTATATAATTGCTATTTCCTTAAATATATAAATTATATAAAATTTTAAAGTTTAAAATAACATGTATCTCTAACGACAACCGGTTTGTCTTACAATTTTAGAGTAAAAATTAAAGAAGATGGCAAAATTGAAGCAACACGTTGGGTATTCAGATAGATATTTAAAACAGAAAAGCCAGAATTTCGCAAAACAAAAAAATTTTTTTAATTGTTTCGAAAGCTCTTATAGGCATCTAAAAAATTTAACAGGTATCAAAATATGCCTTAAAAAGGCAAAATATGCGCTATACACTTAAAAAATGCTGCAAAAAGGCTCCTTTATCTAAATTATGAAAAAAAGCATCTAAACGGTAAAATATGCATGAAAAATCGATGCCAAAATTCCTAAAACGGATAAATATGTATATTGTTTCTGCCTTCATTGGTCGCACAATGCAAAACATGCAATTGCATATTTATGTTTTTGATAATTTTTATTAACTTCACTGTTTTATTTGATTATCTGAAAATTAATGTTTTGAAGTAGTTCCTTTTCTGCATTTAGCGATTTAATTATATTTGCATTT
This sequence comes from Pollenia griseotomentosa, assembly GCA_963931875.1. Lineage (NCBI taxonomy): Eukaryota > Metazoa > Arthropoda > Insecta > Diptera > Polleniidae > Pollenia > Pollenia griseotomentosa. The sequence goes on from OZ007563.1 coordinate 81,281,114, forward strand.
GCGGAACCCGTTCATAGTAAAACATACTTACAAGATCTTAAAGATTTTAATTTCGTAAAACTCCAAATAAAATAATAAAAATAAATCTTTAATGTTCTGGAAATGGAAATCGAGTTACATTTAAATCGATGGAGATTTTCACGATGTTACTAGAACGCTTTCGTTCGCACAAATTACATGTAAAACAAAAGCAAACTTTGAGAATTTGTTTTTGTTTTACATGTAATTTGTGCGAACGAAAGCGTTCGAGTGAAATCGTCAAATAGGGAGTTAATTCGATGGAGATTTTTGAAAATAACCGTAACTTTTCTTGTTCTTAAGAGTAGATCTGATGAAGATAAGTTGTTCACATAGTTAGAGATATATATTTTTTTTCTCATTATTTATTAATTGAATTTTCATATATTGAATACGAACTTAAAATGATTAATCCAATCTTGTTCTAATATTTATGTCATGTCCTGACAGTAACGAACGAAAATATTCCCCACAACGGTTTCTGTTCACATTTACAGGTGCTTAGAGCTCTTCTACTCGGATGAATCCTTCAGTATCTGTTCTCCTTAAGCGAGTGTGGTTGCCATCATTTTAAATATTTCGAGCTAGTGGCTTCAAGCCACTAAAATATTTTACCTAAGACTTTTTTAATATTTTAGTTGATATTTTGTAATCATAGTTTTTTAATGATGGCTTAAAATCAATAAGAAATTTTAAAAAAATAATCCATTTATCCAAAACAAAACAAAATCAAAAAAACTTATTAAATCTGCATTTGATCTTAAAAATATATATAAAAAAAAAATTAAGAACTCCCAAAGCTATACTGCAGTTTTATTTTTAATGTAGGAAAATATACTAAAATATGCAACAATTGAATTTAGGTAATTCCATATACACTTGTAAGGACTATAAATGTCTTTTTGATAGATAAATATTTATCTTCTGAATAGCTAGCCGTTTCCCATAATGGGATTCCATAGGTCTAAATCGGTTAAAATCGATTTTATTCAGGATGACTTTATAGTCCAGGTTAAAGTTAATCTGTCAGTAATTAACAAATTAAGTCTATAGGCTGCCGATTTTAAGTAAAGTCTTTTAGAGTTTATATACCGACGCCAAGTCAGCCGTCCATCCAAATGTATACCAAGGTGTGTTACAAAATCAGACTAGGGTTTTTGTAACATTTTATGTGTTACTGGTGGAAAAATGTCCTTACTTAACTACTTAACATGTTTTCTAGAATTCGCCGATATCTCAACTAAGTTTCCTGTTGGCTACCAAAGTTATTTAGTTGATAAAAATCCACTTGCGAAGTAAGAATAGCTGTATCATCCGAAGATATGGAAATGGTCAGTTTGGCTCATTTGGGCGAATCGGAGGCGTATATCAAATAGATAGCAGGTCAAAGAACACTTCCCTAAATAGACCGGTCTGATAAATAACTCCCTACTAATTTGTGGGTGTTTGGTGACAGCAGACATTTTATTTTAACCCTGGATGGTTACTTATTATTGAATCGACGAATTTACTGTTTACCATATAACTTTTTATTACGCTCATTTTCAACAACGTTAGCTGATGACAAAATATTAATAAAAATATTTTTAATTTCATAAAAACTTACAAAACAAATTCTGTATGAAAATTTGACTTAATAAACGTTTGTTAAATGTAATAATCGTTTGTGAATACTGGGGTTAAACAGTTGATTAAATTGAAAGAACAAAAAAAAAATTAAAATTTGTATCGATTTTTGAGAGTGAAAAATAATATTTATTTTGTATGCTTTTTATTTATATTATTTTTCTAATAAAATGCTTAATTAAAAAACATTTTGTGAATTTTTTACTTTAAAAATCGTTCCGCTTATTTAAATAAAAACGAGAACTTACTGCCATACCTTGTGAGCGCTTAAGCAACCTTCATAAAAATCACTGAACCATTTTTTTTAAAGATTTTCTTATCTTCCAGCGGTTAACCTATTCTATAGCTCCGTGATATTTTTGGAAATTAAAGTGTTATTCAAGAATTGATAAATTTCAATTGAAGAACATTTTCGAATATCTTCGATAGACAAGGAAGTAAGCTAATAGGTCTTTAAGATAGTGGTAGAGTTGAAGCCTTGCGCGGCTTGGGATTTGAAGGATTAAAAACTCTTAAAAGCATGCAGCTGGTTTTTGAGTTTAAATTTAAAAATCGTCGTTTAAAAGCAACATATGAATCAAAGCAAATTTGTATTATGGTATAGGTCTGGACATTATTACAGACATATTTTTTTACAATTTGCCTTTAGTCTCAGAAGTGTTAATTAATCTTTGTTTTTAGAAAATTCTAAAAAAATAACAAAAAAAATAGAATCTGAAAATTATTTCTTTTTATAAGTTACTTTTTTGAATTAATAAAGATTGGCTTAAGCAAAAAGTTTGTGAGATAATAAAGGAATAGGTCTATTACAAAAAAACTTTATAAAATTGAAATATGCCTCATAGAATATATTCGAAAAACAAAAAAACAAAATGTTAAATAAAACAAAAAGGGAACAAAATATTGTAATAAAAAATTGAATTTTATTTACATTGAAGAAATTTAGGCCCTATTAGCTTGACAAAAATAATATTCAAAAAAGCTTTTAAATTATGGCATACGGGTATGTGATGAAGATCAATCGATTGCAAAACGATCATTTTTAGAAAGTGTGATGAATTTCGAGCGATTGTAAGGTTTATTACTGAATTATAGTCTTATATTTCTAATAAAAATATAGTTCATTTAGAGTGGGTTTTTAACATCGAGTTTAATCTTAGCGGCAAACTATAATTAATTAATCTGAGAATAAATTTAATTGAGTACTAATTGTGTCTGCCGTTTTTAAGAGCTAGCTTAAACCTCGCAGCATTGCCATACTGAATAACAACAAATGGCAACAATATATTTAAAAATGGCAACTTTTTATCAATTCACTTAGCACTTTATACAGAAGAAGAAGAATTTTCGCTCTTTTAATTCTTATAAAAAGAAAATTAATTCTTATAATTATTTTATTTAGGTTTTCATATGTTTCAGAATCACTAAAGTCTTTATCTTTACTAGAATTATCCATTTTTCTGTTTTTTAAAAAAAAATTCAACAGCTGCTTTTGTTTTACATGTGTTTGTGTTGACATTTGATGACTAAGTTTAAACCACCAACATTGGCCGCTTAAACTGGCAAAAAAAAAAGAAATTAATCCTCATCTAAACTAAACTAAAAACACAGATTAAAGATGACTAAATCTCTAATCTCCATGTTAAAAACCCACCCTTATCATTAAGTTTTAAATGTAAGCTTAGCGAACTAAGTCTTCGTTCGGATATAGATGATTTATTTTTTTTAAGCCTGCCCTTAATTTTCAAAGCAGTTTTTCCAAGACTCATTATTGTAGGCAACAGTTGTATATTTCTTTTTTTATATCAAAACTTTTTTCCAGTTTTTTTTTCTATTTTAACTTGATGTACCCAAAAATAATATGGGCTAGCAACAAATTTAATTAAATTTTTAAAGTTGTTCATATAAATTTTAAATCATTATGAAAAATTACTTTTCTTATTAAAAAAAAAAACTATTTCTTCACTGTATTGCAGAGTATTTTTTACGAAATAAAAGGCATAGATAATATTTACTAAATTTTTTTAAAGTTCCAAAAAGGTTTAACATACAATCTTGTTATTATTTTCTTCATGAGTGCACCGGCACACTAATAGAAAAGGTGTTATAACGCTGATGTATTTTGAAATCAGTGTCTTCGTTTTTGACCCCATGACACTTTTCATCATTGTGATGACAGCCTTAACGTCACTTGGCCAAATTGTCATTAGGTAAAATTATGTTATCAATGGGATGGATGACACATCGGCACTTTGAAAATTTGGTGTACTAAATTAAATAATTTTAATAAATAGAATATGAGAATTTTTGCATCTTATTTTACATTTTAAACATGAAAATAATATTTACAATACAGAAAATGAGGCAACATTTTATGATGACGTACGTCATTGGATTGATGTCTCTTTTTGCCTCATTGATGCCATTTACAATAACATTGATGTCACAATTCTGATGTTAGAGCATCATTAATATGAAAATGCATTTTTCTACGAATGCAGGCGATGGTGCAGGCTCATCTGCTACGTGCTAAAGGTATGAGCTGTTATTGCTTGGTTAATTAAGTAAGAATGTAATTTGCCAAAAAAAATAATAATATTTACTTTTCCTTAATATACAATACGACTTCGAATTGATTCATTGAATTTTGGAATTTATTTTTTTTTACTAGCCAAAATTGTTAACTGGTTTATAAATGCAATATTTTAAATTCAAAAATAATTCTAATAATATTTTATTCCAATACACACGTACGTTTTGTATGCATATGAATTATTATTGTTATAAAAATATATTTATTGTACATTTAGAAAAATACACGTACGCTTTTTGAACAAAACTTAAATTCATATTCAAACAGATAAATGTCTCTAAAGCTTATTTCATTTGTTTTAGCAAAAATATAATCCAATCTAGTCTAAAACACATAAATATTTGTCTTGCAACTATGAGTGAATTTGTGTGTTTCTGCATTTGCATAAAAATGATTTTTAATTTAAATAAATAACAATCTAGATTTTTTTCGTTTTTAAATATTGTTTATCATGTTTTATGTGATTATTTCAAATAAACTTGAATTGTGATTAACAAAAAATTTTTAGAAAGTTTTATTAAATTTATATAAGATATGAAAAATTTAATTATATTATTGGATTAGAAATAGTGTTTTTTAAAGATTTTAATTTATTACGAGTCAGTATTTTAAAACGCCAAAAAAATTTAGCAAAAAGTAATACCTTAATTTTTAAGGCCAAGCCTAGCAGGTATTCTGGCTCATCTGTCCACCAATACAGCAATAGGCACAAAAAGAAAATGATTTAAGTTATTTTATGATCTAATAGTATTGTGATATTTTTCTTTGTTTAGGTCAAGCAGCAAACACGATTTGCTTTGCCAAAAACACTATTAAGCAAACGAAAACAGGCATGAAATTGTATGGCGTTGATGTTGCAGAAGCAGATATTAGCTCTTTAAGCAAGCGTAACGAAGATTTAGAAAATACCCATCACTAATCGTGTTAAATACTAAAAAAAACCCAATAAAAATTAAATCCTCATTCTCATTAGTGCTCTTAAGTGTCTAAAACTATCCACTGTCTTAAACATTAGATAACCTCTACTTTTTATCTAGATATATTAAACCACTCCTTTTTTATATTGTTTGCCAAAACTAAATCTTTAGCTTCTTATCCTTTAGATAAAATACAAAACAATAAAAAAAAATATCAGATTTTTCTTGGAAATATTTTATTATCTCCGCAAAAATTTTAATCATTTAAATATCTTTTTTTTATATATAAAATTTCTGCAACAAAATAAATCCATTTCTCATAATCGGTCACAATAATTCGGTGCGTTTTAATATAAATTTTTATACAAATTAAAGTCACAACTCATCATATTTTCTCTGTGCTGTGTGGCACATCTGGTCGAACAACATGACTAAAAATTTTGTATCTTGTTGTAACATGTGTGTAGATAGTATCGTTTTACACTTCAATGAAGAAGCCACTTAAATAAAGCAGCGAGCTAAATCAGAAACATTTTTTAATACCTGTCTCAGGCGCTACAAAGAACACACACACACACACTTATACGTACTCACTTATGCTTCAATAGTCTTTATATATTTAAGAAAGAAAATCATTACGGCAGGATAAAGAAGATTAAAACAGCAACAAATTTAAGTATCTTATAAGTACTTTTATGAAGTTGAAAGGTAAAAAAGTACCTGTTTGGTTGAGATAAATAGTGCGGCAGACGAAATCTGAAATAAAAAACAGATGTTTTTTTTAGGAGAAAAGATAGAGGAGGCAAACACATTCTTGCTTTGTTGGTGAAAAGGCTTAACTCTTTTTTGATTAAGTTACATAAAGAAATGAGAAAATTATTTGAGGTGAAGTAAATGGTTAAAGAATTATACGTCACTTTGATTAGGAGTCAAATCTTTTTTTCACATGCCTTTGAATAAACATCAAACCTGTTTGTTAACTTGTAGTTTTAACAGAAATTATATTTAAATTCTCAAGAAAAGAGAATTTTTTAAAAAAAATTAAAGTGATTTAAGTATGTAAGAAAACCTAAATTAGACCAAATTTCAACTTTTTAAAATTTAACGTATCTTTAATCGGAAAATAATCGGAAATGTTATTAATAATGCTAAAATGAACCAGATTTTTCCACAATATCTGTATTTGTTACGAGTTCAGTCGTATTTAAATATATTCTAAGAGTGGCCTTTAGACCAACCTTAAGGAAATTTGGCAGGCTGATTTCTTATCTTAGGAAACCATGACAGACGAAATTTAGCTGAAATAGAATCATTCGTTACAGTTAAGGCGTGCTAAAGTGTTTTCCAATAGTAGGTTTTGAATGGAGCCTATAGTAAATTAAGTGCCGATCTTCAGAAAAATTTGTAGTATGATTTCTACTTCTATAAAGCAAATTTGTGCAAAATTTTATGAAAATCGATGCATTCTGTCACCAATTTATTTTAGTTGTTGTTGCCAAAATATCAAGTTTTTATGGCAGTTGTTCAACATTTGGGTTCATAGCTCTCTTCCTTTAAGATTCATTGTAATGGACTTCTATCCTAAACTGGTCAGGAGAACTAGAAAGAATTTGACATCATTTTTGTTCTTTTCCGTTGAGTATTTCAAAAGTGAGCGTGTTTGCAACGGATGAACAGACAGACAGACGGACAGAGAGACAGACAGATAAACGTACATGGCTGAATCGACTAAGAATTACTTGAGTGCCTCAGTAGGCTAGCTGGTAGTGAGCTATTCTAACAGCGCTGGGGTTGCGGGTTCGATTCCCGCCAGAGACCCTGGTTTCGGTCCTGCAGACAAGCGTAGAGCTTCGCGGGATTAGCTTAGGGAATTAAAAAAAAAATACAAAATAAAAAAAATAAAAAACTTAAGGACCTAGACTATATATGCGGTCTAAGATGATTATTAAAAAAGTTTCACACGGAATGACAAACTAGGTAAACTCTTATTCATTACTAGTGGTGGAGGGTCTAAGAGGCATATAGACTCTATATGGCCATTTCCGTCAAAAGGTCCACCGTGACCAAAAATTTAAAAGTTATTAAAAGCTGATTATTTTACGATATTGTTATAGAGAAATATTTAGATTTTACTAATTTTATAAATTTACCCATAAATTTGTTCACTTAGACGAACAATCAGACTGCAAAGTTGTGAGAATGTTTTCTTTGATATTATCTTCCTTAAAAATGGTGATATTTGATGAAAATTATTCAAAAAAATTTTCTTAGATGGTCTGTAATCTAAGGAAGAGTTTGAAGAGAAATATGTTCTTCGGACTAACGGTAAATTTTTATTTTTTTTTTATCATTATTCAGTTAAAATGTTATGGAAAAAATTTCACATTCGAAATGTCACGTATCGAACTAGATTTTGGCTTAAACAAAAAAAAAAAAAAAAAATACAGAAGATTTTGGATTCAAACCAAAGACATTTTAATGTTACATTGCTACTTAAAATTCTGAAAGTAGTTTGACTAAAAACGTTAAAATATTTGTTATTTAAAATGTTATTGCATTTTTGATGCGTACGACTGTCACGTTCAACACTTTGGAATTACCCATATGCCTCTTTCTATATTATAGAGTTCCAGAGTAATGAAGAAAAGATCATGGTTAGGCTCTAAAGTAATGCATTAGGCAATCAATTGGAAATAAAAAGGAGAGTAAACATTATTTTGACGACCAAATATATATTTCTTAAAAACCAAGGTATTTTAGCTAAAGTAGAAGTTGTTTCCAAACTAATTCAAAACAATGAAGGGAGAAACGGGTTAACAATATGGAGCTTTTAAACAGTTTCTTAAATAAAATAATTGTTTTTTAATAAAATATTGCTGATCCTCATGTATATTCGTCTGCGGATAAGTAGGATGACCTTTTCCCTAGCAGCTCTAGGTTTAAAGATATAGTTCCATTTAATATTTGCATAATTAACACCATTTTCTATACTAATCGCTTATTATTTCACGAATGACCCTACAAACTTTGAAATATTTTCTAGATAATTAGTCACACAAAAGGCTCTTTCATTTGAATAGAACCACATTGGTGAGTATATCAGGATATATAATATCCAGGATAATCATCTACTTTATTTTTTAGAATAACTGCAAGATAAATGCGCACGTTGCTTTTTTTTACTTTATTATGTGTAAAATCACACAAAAAACTCCCACTTCTCACTATGATTTATGATTTCACTAAGATTTTTGTTGTCCCCTCGATCGAGAAGTACTCTTAACCCAGGGTTTTCTCTATCCTGAATCTACTGCATACAAATTAGACAAATTTTATTCAAATTTACTGCTGTGTAATGTTTATTTTATTTAACCAAAAGTAGATTGTAGTATACATAATTAATAATATAAGCATAATATGTAAATTAAAAGCACCACTTTGTTTTTATTTTTATCAATTTTAGTTAACTAATCCCACCACAAACCTACCGTTTTAAAAAACCCGAGTTTAACCATTTTTATAGCTAAATCTCTTAAACTATAAGGATTTTCTTTATAAAGTTTTTTCCCAAACAAATTTGTCTTTATCCCTGCTGAGGTCTATTAATAAATATGTAAGCTTAAAAAGCAACAAAATAGGCTACACAAAAAAAAAACAATAACAAATTAAACTCCTCTAGGATATTTGATGATGTGAACGACATTAACATGACAGGACAATATAAAGAAATAAGAAAAATATAAATAACATGACAAAAAATGCAAAAAAAAAAAAAAAAAAAATCTGAAAGGCTGCGGAAGTTGCCAACCAACATGAAATTGTAAAGAAAATCCATTAATATTAAATGAAGCCAGGTAATACAAACATTAAAATAGATAATGTTAGCTTAAGCTCGAATAGGTATAATAACAACAAAACAGCAGAAAAAATACGGATTTTTATTTCTTATCAAGATAAATGTTTTTTGAGGCTTTTCCTGTAAACAAAATAAAGAAATATTTTTCTTAAATACTTTTTATGTTTCACTCTTTAAATGAAAAACCCAAAAAATTTTCAGGAAAAATGTGGAAATGAAACATAAAGAAAATTTTATTTCCACTCTGTAGAAAAAAAGAAAAGAACCTGCAAGTTGTAATAAAGAGGTGTATTTCATATGAACTTCAAGGTGTTCGTCACTCATTCCTTATAAACCTTTCAAGCCAAGAGAAAAGAAATTCATCACACAATTATAAAAAGTTACAACGAAAATTAAGCAAAAAAAAAAAAAAAATAACATTAAAGAAAATGAATGAAGTGAGCAGGAAAAAAAATTCAGGCACTTGAGATGATTTATGATGTTGTGTTAAGGTTCTACTGCTGCTGCTACTTTTTTCCTCACTCAATTGTAAACGAAGATAAAAACAAAATAAGCGGAAAAAAACAGTTTGCTCTTATGGCAAAATGGAAAACTCAAGTGTCAAAACAGCAGCAACAACAATAACAACCATGAGGCACTCTCCTCCTAGACGGACAGACAGACAGACACACAGACGGATAAAACAGTTAAAGCAAAACAAGGATTCAGTAATTTAGCAAAAGGTGTGAAATGAGAAAAGATAAGATAATATGTGTGCTTACAAGGCAAGAAATAAAAACAAGAACAACAACAATTGCAAACAAAAAAAAAAAAAAGAGTTTTGCATCATCAAAAGGGGGAGAGAAAAAAATACCTGTGAATTAAGACAAATGTTGAGTAGATTCTTAAATTAGCAGAAATTCATTAAAAGTTTTGACATTTTTAGAATTGGAAAATTATTTAATGCATCTGACATGACATTTTTTGGTTTTAAGGTTATGTAATTTTTTTTCTTTGAATTTAAAAAAGTTTTCAAATTTAATTTGAAAATTTTTCTCGAAAGCCTTTAAAATTTTAAAATAATGGTAAAACTTAAAATTTTATTGTTTTAATTTTGAATTTTTGATATCGGCATTAACAGATCAACTGATCGTCGATTGAATAGGATCGCCACTCGTTGTTTATCTCCTTAAAATATCCTAAAAGTTTGCAAGCCGTTTGCACTCTTTTATTTTTTTTATTTAATTTATTAACTGTCTCTTAGAATAAAATAGATACTGAATGTGCGCCGTTATATGTTTTTTTCTATATTGTTTTGTCATTCCCAAAAAATCATGTACTTGTTTGTGTCACTTGAATAGGACCTATAGAATAAAGTTCCGTTTTCTTGTGTAAAAGGACGCGAAATCTGAAAAAATAATATTTTTTTTTTTGCAATTAGAGCATTTAAATTTAAAATACTTTTAAAAGAATCGAGGCAAAGCCTTAACTCAAATGAATCATTATGAAACGCCTATAAATCTTGTAACAAAGAAATTTTTAAAATGTGTAACCACAAAAAAGTAGACTAAATAAAAATAAAAACTCTAAGGCAGTCATCCTATATTTACATAAAATCGCAAGCAAAATCTAAAGAAGCCGAAATGTGTCTTCTTTTTTACGAAATCAGTCAGCCTGTGAGAAAATATGAAAGGCGCACAAAAAGTGCGCTTTTATCTGTTGATAAACGTCTTGTACTTAGATCAGCATCGAATTCTCCCGACTCAGCTACACAAAATAAGGCCAAAACTAGTGCTTCACCAACGGTAAGAATAGTGCAAGTTGTAATTTCAAGAGCAGAGCCTTAAAAGTGACTAAATCAATAAATAAATGATGACGTGGAATAATGATTTCCCAAATGGAAAAAAAAAATTATTTAGAAGGACCGAAAGGATTTCAAACTACTTTCACGATCTTCGCAGACAGTCATCATTTGGATCGGTTACATAGTCGAGTGGGAAGTCTTATGGTGTGGGCGCGATATTCTATTATGGCACTTTTGAACTACATTTTTTTTCACCGCCATGAATGCAAATTGCTACTAATGTTGAAATGCTGCAACAAGCTTGTCCACACTTCATTAACCTTTTTGTAGACTTGTCATGAACTTTTCAGCATGACAATCAATCAAAATATAAATTTACTGGATTGCCCTACTGACCTTACCTTAACATTATTAATAATGTTTGGGGATGACTGACTCGGAAAAACTGTTAACAAAAATTAAGTTATTTCAGCAATTAAAGAAGCTTGGTCTTTAAATGTTTTTAATTACATTGAGTCATTGCATGACTCAATTCACAATAAATACTCGAAGCTATTAAGTATTAATACTATGTTCACACTTGGGTTCTTAAACGCGTTTAAGCAACTCAAACGTGATTAAGCTCTAATCACATCAAAATCCAGATGATTACCCATACATTGAAGTGATTTGTTAATCACTTCAAATTGACATGATTACACTGAATATTCCTCAAACTGAGTATAATGTAGAATCGGCAAACATGAACGTGTCCAACCGGCTATGATTTCTGCTTAAATAATTCACACATTTTCACAATTTCATCAATAAAATGATTAAAATAATCTTCTGATCATTTTATTAAAGTATTTTTATCCATTTTTAATACTTTAAAGAAATATAAATTTGTTTGTTTTGTTTTTTTCTTAATCATCTTAATTGTAATGTGAACGGCTTTGGTTAACTTAATCAACATTTTGCTTAAACGAGTTTAAAAACTCAAGTGTGGACATAGTATAAGATATTGTCCATCGGGCCAAATTGCAATCCTAATAAAAGGGAAACGACTTTTAAATCTCTACAGATTTGGCCTATACCGTAGGAAGTTCCATACAGTTGAGATTTAAAAAGTGGTTCATTTGTGATCTCTAAAGGTCAACAGGGACTTGAAACATGATTAGGAATACAAAATCTGGATATTTTTTGTTTTAGTTTATTTACTAGATGAGAAAAAATTAAATTGGATTAATATTCTGTTCGAAAGTGTTTTTATATTTTAATTAGAATTATTTCAGGACCCAGAATCTTAGGTGATAACAAATTACAAAGCCAATATAACCTCATTCACCACTTTCGTTAGTGGCGAGTCTAACAGGCCAAGTGCTAGAAAATGCTGCTAGCAAAAAATATATATAGAAGCTAGTATTTTTTTCAAAAAATTACACTGGGGAACAGTCATTTTGCGGCCTGGAACTTTATTGCAAATTTTTACTAATTTTATTCGGAATATGTTAAACCAAAACTGTGAATTTGGTCACATTTTTTTTTTTTTTATTAATTTTTAAAGAACAAAAAATTTTTTTTTATATTGTAATTTTTTTTGATAACTTTAACGATTTCTCTGAAACAACTGTATAAATTTAAATATAATGTAATCCCGGCTTAAAGATAATATTGTTGCCGATTTTCGGATTTTTTTTTTAACTGAATATGGTGAACGGTTTTCAAGTTATTCCAATATATGTAGTGAAAATGGCTTCATTTCTCGAAATATCTCGAAAAGTCGAGCTGATGGAGAAAAATAGAGATTAGATTTGAAATCAGCGACCTCAATTTAGTAGAAATTTGCAAAAAAATTCCAGGCCGCAAAAAAGTTCAATTTTGTTCCCTTGTCTTATTTATTATGACTAAAGGAAAATTCCCAAAAAAATTATTTTAATATTTATATTTTTACTATTCTTTATTTGATTGTGTATTTTCCTTTTTGCAAAACAGAAAGAATTGTTTTTTGGATGCTTTATTGTTTAAAGTCTAAGTGGTTGGGTGGTTATGATTGTGTTTGTATTGTCATTGTTGTTGTTATGTTTTCTTTTATACCGACACAGCAGGATATTATTTAGCATGCAACACTTGAAAAATTTTCTGGATAAAATGGCAAAACAAAAAAAATAAAAAAAATGTTTTTAAACAAGAAACTTAAAAAGCGGGAAAACAACACTCAAAAAGTCAAGTGTCTGTGGTTGTTTTTGTTCTTGTTGTATGTGTGACATAGCAAAAAAAAAAAAAAGCAAAACTTAATATAAAAATTTGCCATATGTATGTTGCATGCAAAAAAAAAAAACCATAAGATTAACACTTGCAACACTCATACCAACATACTCTTAAACAAAAGTATCAAATCAAGTTAATTTTTAAAGAATAAAAGAATTCACAAAAAACTTGGAAACAGGAACACAGAATTCGTTTTATTATTTTCAAAACCTTGAAGAGGAGGGCTTAGCAATAAAAGTGTTATAGGGAATAATTTCAAGTGCATAGTTTAAGGCAAAAAATTGGTTTAAATATTGACGTTTAAGTTAACATTAGTTAACCACTACATTTAAAATGTGTTCCATTATCGCACTTAACTTAAGATTAAAGTAGAGTTGTAATAATTCCCGATTAAGTCCTAACTTTAGCTATCGGTAAGTTGTAAGAACGGGCCTTAATGTATTGGTTTACTAATGTGTACTTGAACTTTTCAATGCATAAGACATTGTATGTTCGAAAGAAATTATTTCCATTTGAAAATTAATAAAAAATTTGATAAGCTACGTAATAAACCAAAATGTAAGAAATTTAATTCAATTTGATAAATTTTTTTTGTGATTTGAAAGTTTTCTTAAGGTTGAATTAAAAAAAAATTTTTAAGGCCTAAGTTTTACAATAAATAATTGAAATAAGTTCTAAAAAAATTTCAAAAAAAATAAAATATGTTCGTTTTTAATCAAAATATTCGTTTTCTTGTGTCCGAAGATTTAAACTTTATATCGAAAACTTTATCAAAAATTTATTAAAAAGTGTTACATTTGTTTTATTGATAAATTGCAAATAATAGTTAAAATAGCGAGGAATTTGTCACGTGTGTTAATTCGAGCTTAGCTTATAGTTTGTCGAACATGAAGAATATATACATACAAACATTTGTGACCAAAAAATATACATTAACATAAAATTTCAAAAATTAGTTAGAAACAAATTTGATATATTGAGTTTATTTTGTTATATAACTTTTTAGTTTTGTGTTTTTTATCGCGTTAAAAAATTCGACTTAACTTCGAAAATTTAAAAATATGAAAATATTGTTGGAATTGCTTTATATAGAAAATTCTACCAAAATTAAGTAAAAAAATAAAAACATTATATTTGAAATATTTTCGAAAATTCGAAGTTAACTTCGAAAATTTTAGATGCATTTAAAAAATTTAAATTAAATTAAATTAAATTAAAAAATATTAATCTTCGAAAATTCGAACTTCATTTCGAATCTTTTTTACTTTTTATTAAAGAAAACAATCATATCACTAGTATTAAATTTATTTAACGGAAAATTGTTTCAATGCATTTTAATAAAATATAACTTATTTTTAATTTCATAAAAAATATTAACCTTCGAAAATTTCATTCGAATATTTTTTATTCATTTTATTTTGTGTAAAAAAAACATTTCACAAATTTTTTGCCTTTCGTTGCTTAAAAAAATTTACATTAATTCAAAAAACATTAACTTAATTAGACAAACTATTATTTATACAAATATTTTAAATAATTTTTAACCCCATTAACTGCAAAGTTGTTGTTAACATAGCTGTAAAGACCTATAATTAGTAAAAACATTAAAACTTTAATTATAAAATCAACCTTTTTTGTTATATACTATCTCTAACACGCACTCTGCCCAAAACAAATTTTCAAATAACACCTTATTTAAAAATTCAATTAAATTAAAAAAAATGTAACCAGAACACATTATAAAAACAAACTGCTAAATATTACAATGACGTCAATGGATAATGATCTGGTGGAGAAAAACACCCTGCTTTAACAACCCAATTCAGCTGCTTTTTACAGAACTTATAGAAGAAAAACTAGAAGAGATTTAAATTAGACATAAGCCGAAAGCAAAAAAAATCAACCCTCATTTTCAATTAAAAAGGTTTAAAAACCCTCATTTAATATCATCCGTTTTATTGTCTATCCATTCGTCTGTCTGTCTGTCTAACCAATTGCCATTTATGCCAATCGAAAAGTGTGGTCAAACAAACCCAAACCCGTAAGATTTTAATAAAATATTTACATTAATAGGAAATTGAAAAAAATAAATATACTGAATCTGTATTTGTATAAATATTGTTAAATAAATATTTAATATTTGTAATAAAATAAAAAAAAGAAATATAAATACAATATTATTATTTTAATAAATATTAAAAAAAAAATGTTCATATTGTTTTGTATTTTATAAATTGTATCTGTATTTACATTTGCCGATTGTGTAACATCTGGTTTTTAAAGATTTTATTGAATTATTTTTTTCACATTTATTTGCATTTGCTTTAGTTTTAATCCGAAAATTGTAGCTTTAATCACATTTTTGTGTTAAAAAAAAATATCGATTGGCACCAAGCAAAAAATTTTATTATCAAATAAAACCAATATAACCGTTTTGATGTGATTTTTGAAGTTCGGAAATTTGAGATTTAGTTGGATTTTCTAAATCGAGAAAAAATTATTTTAAATTCAAATATCCTGTTAAGGTTTTAATTTAATTTTTTTCCATTGCCTTTTTCTTTTGATTTCCAATGTTTTCGAAAGTTGAAACTAAGTTTAAAAAATATATTTTGACATAAGGGCATACTTATGAAGTTGATTGGAATATTAAAGCTTTGCTCATAATGGGAGCAAAAATTTCTTATTTCTTCCCAAAGTTTTTCATATAAATATTTGCATTCCCTTTTTTAAAAAATTAAACTAAAGTTTTTTTTAAAAAAAGTGGAGTCTACTTTTACTTCAGGAACAATTTGAATGATATTAAAAAATGTATGAAAATTTTACCAAAATGTTTAAAAATATAATAATATGTAAGTAAAATTGTTCTGGGAAAAATTTGCAAACTGTTTTTGACGCAGTTTTAAACCCTAAAACATTTCTTTGTTTAAACATCTATGATATATGGGTATGGCCACAGGAATGTCTATGTTTTTTTAACGTTACTCCACCAAGCATTTTAAATGAATTCTCAAGGAATAATTTACTGCCTATTTCACGATGTCACTCGAACGTTTACGTTCGCACAAATAACATATAAAACAAAAACAAATTTTTGAATTTTGTTTTTGTTTTATATGTTATTTGTGCGAACCTAAACGTTCGAGTGACATCGTGAAATAGGCAGTTATATTTTATTTAATTTTTTTTTTTATTTTGGTATAAAGCGCAATTTTGTGAAAGAAAAGAAAAATTTTAAACACATGGTGGCGTCTCGTGACACTTCTGTAGTAGTGCCCATATACGAAATTAATTTCTTATGTTTCGAACGTTTCAAAATTTAAAAAAAAATGCCTAATTAATGTTTAAAATTGCATATATGTATTACCTAATTGCCAGTCTTTACTAATATTTATATATATATATGTCCTTTATTTATCTAAATATAAATAGAATTACATTTCTGAACACCATAAATACTTAAATAAAGTTCAGTGTGAACATAGGGCGTCAATACTAATATTACTAATATTTAATTTTTCAAAAATTTCGAAATTAAGCTCGAATTAGTTTTTTAATAAAATTTTGTTAAAAATTCTTCCTTGATATTGAAATTAAAGAATTTTATTTATTCTAAAACACATTTCGATCAAATTTAAGTCTTTCGAAATTAAGATTTACATATTTTAACAAATCTAAATGTAGATATTTTTTAGTTTGAATTTGCTTAAAACTCGTTTTTATACTTCAGATTATGAAATTTATAGTTGTGGCATTTTTACAAAACATCTTAAGTCAAATTTAAAAAGTTTAAAAAAATGTTGTTAATCATACGAATTTCCATTCAAAAACATTTTTGTTTAAATTTTTAAAATTTTGTACTATAAACGAAATCTTTCTTTAACTTTGGTTTATTTAATTATTTATTAAAAATGATTTTTTTTAAAACTTTTTTGCTATCTTATTTCGACATAAGTTATTTTATCAAAATGCCACAGATATGGTTTCTCTTTAACTTTCTAGACTTTGTAAATTAAGTCCTAATTTTTTTAACATTGCTTAATTCAAACAAATTGCCTTGTTTTTATTTTTTTAATTCTTTTACTAAAACCTTTTGCTGGGTTTTTCACTATTGCCTGCATTAACACTTTTGAATTTATATCTCACAATTTACAAATTTCATTTTATTTTTTAAGGTTTTAATTGCCTATAAAATACTTTAATTAAACTATAAAAAATATCTTTTTATTTCTATTTTGAAGTTGAATAAATGTGTAAAAAAAATACTTTATTACAGTCATATAATTCAAATACTTCTTCCTTTTACACAAACTCTAAAATGCAACTCATCTGTTTACAAAGACGGGAGATATTAGCAAATATAACACTCAATGGGATTAAACTTAAGTGATTTCCTGTTGGCAATTTAAAATTTTCCTAAATTAGTACAACAACATAGAACAAACCGCAAAAATGCTACTACAAATACACATTATGTTCCACACATGCATACACATCTACTAACAAACGAAATGTAATACAAAAAGACGAAACAGATATAAAAACAAAAATAAAAACACATCGACATAAAATAAAAGACAAAAATAACTATAAAAAACAACAACCGCGCCATTCATAGATATTTAATTAGTGAAACGAGTAGCTTAGGACTAGAGATACACTTCTATGTAGATACAATCTCTGAGTAGTAGTACTCTACCGCTCACTCTATTAAGTTGTAGTATCTATGGAATACTACGCTTAAGTGTGTATTCCATAGTTACATATAAACAACAAATAAAGATACAACCATACAAATCTATCTAATATTGTAAAGTACCATCACATCGAGTAGACTACTACTACTACAGTAGAGTATAGTGTAAACAGACTCATGCATACATTCGTCCCCACACAAGTAGAGAACAAGAAATAAGATGAAAAAAAACGTAACTTATAAATAAAAGAAATACTCACTCGTATATGATATAGACTTTTGCAAAATATATAGTACATTCAATACAAGATATAGAATATAAATGTAAAGATACAGATACAGCAAAAAAAAGAGAGATTTAAATATAAACGAATAGAAACAACCGACTGTGACTATCAGTATTTTACATCATCATCAGCCAGCCATCCTTCGTCATAGTGAAACTCCTCTTACTCTCAACATTTTCCCTAAATTTATCGTCGGCTATAGATTTCCAAATACTCGTAAAAGTTAGAACGAATAGTAAAATGGTATTTAAATCCTCCTTTAGCTCCTACTTTTTTTTATCTAAAGCTCAAAATTTCATACTATCCATCATATTTGAGGATTTGATTGTGCAGAGTATATTTGTGTCTTTTTATATTTGTTTGAAAAGTAAATAAATTGCCAAAATACAAATTTAAAAAAGATGTATATTTACCAAAAATAAAAAAAAATATTCATAAACTACAACTGAGTGAGATAAACTTAAGTGAAATACATATGACGACGGTTTATTCGTTAAGAAGTAAAAAGATTAATTTTTTGTTTTAATTTTTATGAGAGCAAAAAAAAAAAGGTATTTTAAAAATCAACAATTCATTTAAACCGCAGAAGAAGTATTGAAATATGTACTAACTGTGCCTGCTTCTTGATTTCGAACGAAAATTTCGTTCGTTGAACGATGAGAACTAGGTATTTTTTTATGTGATCGGAAACAACTTGTAACAAATATATTTCTCATTTTTGCAGTATTGAAAGTCTGATAGCTTTTGACCCCTTAAGTTTACATAAAAATCGTTTTTGAAATTTGTTTAGCAGTTTTATTTGCTAAATACGAAAACAAATTTTCACATGTATTTAAATGGAAAATCTGAAAGTCGTTGAGCATTGCGTAGAATTAAAACATGGCGCTGGTATTGTGGGTGAGCTTTTTTAAGGCATCTAAATATTTTGAAATGATAGCCTTCAGAAAAAAAAAAAAAAATGTTTTTCCGCACAATAGAGAAGTGTGCAGCTTATCATACATTTTTCAAGAAAAAAAATTCTAGATTAATTTCGAATTTTTTCGAACAAAATAAGAACCAATTAAAATGTAATGTAATTATTAGCCTTAAATTTAAATGCATAAATATTATAAGAAATTTAAATATTTTGAATTTTCAGCTTTATATTCGAAGTTAAGTTAAACATGTTCGAACATGGCTAAAATCACTAAAAACGTTATTAATGCATAGGTATAAAGAATTCCGTTATGTCCAAAAAGTTAAAAAGAGGCATTTAAAACAGTGTTGTCAAAACTTGGTGACGAAAAATGGCTAAATTTACGGAAAAAATGGCTAAAAAATGGCTAAAAATGGGCTAAAAAATGGCTAAATTTTTTTAAGTAAAAACACATTAAAATTCTATAACAAAACAGAAATAATTCATTTAAAGTTGTTTGCGATGAAATTGTAAGTTAAGATCAATTTCTTAAATAAGAATAAACGTAAATTAATATTTTGATAGATATTTAAAAAAAAAATTAAATCATCGAAAAATTCGTCGTTATTGCTCATCTCATATGAATCACTCGTGCCTATTAGTTTTAAATAATTTGAAGGAAAATCAAAATCACGACAACATTTACCCAACATTATGAGTCCAGATCTACAATAAAAAACAAGTAAAAAAGTATAGTCGGTCAACCCTGACAAGATGATACCGTACACCACATTATAACCTATGAACCAAATTTTATTAATTATCTTTAATTTGCGACCTGTACTATGCGCACAAGGTGTGTATGGACAGCCAGCCAGCCAGCCGGACAAGCATCGTTAATTCGACTCAGAAAGTGATTCAGAGTCAATCGGTATACGTAAAGGTTGGCTAAAAACATCAGCACAAACGCATTGTACCCTCTCCACTGTTGTGGTGTTGGTAAAAATATTTTATTGTTACAGTAAAATTCTTTACCTAATTAAAAAAGTCGAATTAACGGTTGCTAAATGTAACCTATTTCTCAAATTACTTTTAACGATGTTTACTTGGCAAAATACCCTCTCTACTTCAGCATTATACCATGGTCAATAGTCAATTCTGAAATGTCTAAAAAAATTTTGTTGCTGCCTGCATCTCTTTACTGAAATACTTGCAGCCAGAAAGAAACACCAATGTTTGTGGTGATCCATTTTATAAATTTAGTATCGGAATACTGTTCCTTTATTTTGAAACATGTTTCATCATCATCGTTTATAGCGATTTTCAACATTTGTAAAAGTTGTGATTTAAATTAAAGGCGTTTTAATTGTTAAAAATGTTTTTTTTAATTTTATAAATTTTTATAATAAAATAAAAATTATTCCTTTAAAAGAAAAACGGCAAAAAAATTTTATGGTTAAACAATTTGAAAAATGGCTAATGGCTAAACTCATTTTTTAATGGCTAAACAGGGTGAAAAATGGCTAAATCTAGCCACTAAATGGCTAAATTGGCAACACTGATTTAAAAGCTCTGTTGCCTTTTCTGCTGTTTCATTAAAAATTCTCAATAAAGTTCAATATGTTTAAACATGTCGAAACATTACGCTGCATGGTATCTAAATAGGGTGTTTAATTAATCGGGTTTTATTTTTGGTCGATTAAACGATTAATCGATATTTGGCTTATTCGATTAAACGAATAAAATTTTAAAAATAATCGTTAATCGAATAATTGTAAATCCGGAAATTTTATAAATTACGAGAATTTTTTCGGTAATTTTAGAAAAAATTAGTACTTGAGTGAATAAAGATTCTTTTTTAAATAAAACTTGTCAATGTAGCTCTAAATTGTTGGTTCTCTTACGGGCACTTCGATTTTAAAAGAGTCAATATAACTTTGGATTTTTGGAAACTTTTCACGGACATTCCATCATCCTCTGCTATGCAGAATATGCAAATAATTTCCCATAGAGAATCGATCGAAGTATCTTGTTGAAAATATTTATTCATTTGACCACTTGTAGTCCCCTTTGATTTTGTTGGTGGATCATCTTCTTCAAGAACTATGTTATAGTCATTGTGTAAGTGGTATATTATTGAAGTTGATGAAAAACATTTACGTTAATACATAAAAATATTTTACAAAATGTTTTTATGCATTTTTATCATATCCAGCTCTTGTTTCAATATTTCGTAATTAGCTTCGAAAATTCTCGGACATCGGTAAAAATTTAAAATAATAATAAAAAAGTTACTGTGGTAAAAAAATAATATTTTTCGCTTATTTCGAAAATTTTAAGTTAAGTTCGAATTTTTCGAACATACATAAAGTCGTTAAAATTAATTATTCTAACTTTTTTTATACCTCGCTTAGTTACAAGATTGCCTTTAAAACCTCAAAATTAGATAAATTTATTACTTTTAAATTATTTTCAAAATTCTTTAAGTTCCAGTATTAAAAATAAATACTATTTTCAAAGTTATTTACGGGAATGCAAAATTTATCATTAATACGATTTCTGTATGACGTGCTAAATTCCATACTATTTTATTACCAAAAAAAACTTATTTTGTAAATATTTTTTATATCTAAGTGGCTAACAAATCTTTGTATATCTCGCTTCTTAGTTTAAAAGTTCGAACATAACTTCGAATTTTTCGAACATGCCATTAAAAAAGTTTTTATAATCTTTAAAAATATTAAAAATGTAAACAAATATAATACAATAAAGCTTTGTACACAATGGTAGCAACAATTTCGTTTATTCTTCTATCTTATTTATTTCTTTCCAAAATATTTCATTTATATATTTGCCTTTATATTTTCGAACAAAAATGTAACTAAAGTTTTTTTTTTAATTCGAGTCTACTTCTACTTCAGCAACAATTTGTATGAAATGAAAAATCACGTTTATAATAACTTTATTTAGTTTTGAATGAAAATTTTAACAAAATATTTTGAAAAATAATAATAATGTTCTGGGAAAAACTTGCAAACGGTTTCTCAATTAAAAATGTGTGTGGTTGTAAAAAAATTTGTTTGCTTTATTATGAACACCAGTGAAATGTTGCTGCCATTGTGAACAAAGCTTTTTACCGCAAATTTTAAAATATTTTCCCTCTTGTTGAGATTTCAAACTAATTTTTTTTAACGTACTGCCGCAAGTTTCAAAGTTATAAACTAAATTTCTTATTTTAAAAGGTTAATAAAGCAAATTTTCTATGGACATTTGTTAAAAGAACCTTATATTAAAATTTTTTTATGATATATTAAATTTTAAGATTTTAATTAATATTTGTTTATTAAACTATACAATTTATCGTTTTTAATAAAATATAATCTTTAAAATTTTGTTGTAAACATTAATATCCACAAAAAAATTTATATATTTTACGAGAGATTTTTTTGAACATTGCTAAAATTTTCTCCATACAAATTTATTTATTTATAACCTATTTGTTGTGTAAAGAACTTTATGGATATTTTACCGAATAAAACAAACCTGTGTAAACTTAAAACATACTCCTAGTACAATATTAAACATAAAAAAAATGTTGTATTTCACTTTTGTAGGCAAAAATATTTTCGTTTCTTTACAATGACCCCTTGGAGATTAACCTAGAAAACAAAATATTATTACTAGTCCTACTACTAGCGATTATTATGTTTTATGCTTTTTGGTTGTAAACATGTTTTAAATGATCCTTTTATAACTCATCTTATGGAAACACTTCTTCTTTTTGTATTGCTTTAGCTTTATGGTAACTGTTTTATGCAAATGAGTGCTTGTGTGTTAGGAATTTTTTTCTCTTAACCTTTCCCCCATCTTAGTAAGAGTTTAGTGTTATTCGTAAATTTGCTCGCTTATGCTCGTTTCTGTTTTGCTACAATAAACGTGACTTTCATTTTATGTCTTTATATCCACACCAAAATAGTGGAGAGGGTATTATGCGTTTGTGCTGATGTTTGCAACACCTTAAAATATTGGTTCTAGACCCACCTTCTAGTATACCGATCGTCTTAGAACCACGTTTTGAATCGATCTAATGATGTCCGTCCGTCCGACTGGTAGGACACGTTAACCTTGTGCGCAAAGTAAAGGTCACAATTTTGATGATTATTTGATGAAATTTAGCACATATTTTCTGATTGTCACAGCGAGCCATTGGTTCGGTATATAAAAGCCGACACACAAACTTCTTACCGGAATTTAGAATCTTTGTACCCATTCACGATCTTATTATGTTGGTATGGTATTTAAATTAAATTTGGACCGTCCAAACTTATTTCATTACAATAAAAATCTTCTTACAAATTTTATTAAAATCAGTCCATAACTTCCTTATAAACGTTGATATTAACATTAAAATTGGCAATAATAACTTCTGCAATAGCTACTATGAAAAAATGTTGTCCTGGTAGGTCCAAAATTTACCAAAGGTCCAATATAAACCCCGATCCTAAAATCTCATATAGATGAAGATATCTTTTACAAGAATTTTAACCTCATTACACAAATTTTTGTGCATCCGAAATAGGGTACACTCTTAAAAATTTGTTTTTAAACAATGTAACAGAGAGTAAAATATGGTCGGTCTTGACCGACTATACTTTCTTATTTGTAGTTACTGTTTTCCTTAAATAAAATTTTAGTGTTGTATTGTTTTTCTTGCAAAATAATAACCATGTTTTCGTTTGTTAAAGCATAAACGTTTTCTTCTCTCTCCCTCCCCCTTTCTCTCTAACACTCACTTTAGGGGTTTTCTTGTTTAACTGGTTATAATTTTCATATTTAAACAATTTTAAATGAAACAAACACGCAATTTTTGTGTCCCATATTATTATTGCTCCCATTATTGTTTTTGGTTTTAAAAGTGAGTGAGTGACAAAGTGAGCGTATGCGTGACCTCTTGAGCAAGTGCCCAGCGGGAAAAAGAAGGAGTAGGAAGGCCTTCTAGAAGGCCTCTGTACCCCTTCTTTTGGATGTACAAGGCCTTCTTGCTCAATTCCATACTAATATCTTTTTTACACACGTTGTCATTGCGGAGAAGGCCTTCCGCTCTCGCTTCTTCAGCAGGTACATAAGAATGGTAACGGGACCAAAAAAAAAATTGATTTTGCTTTTGCTTGTGCAAAAAAACAATACAAAAAATTTTACTCCCTTCTCATAGAAGTGAGTGTGGAAGGTGTATCTTATCTTTTATACGAAAGAACCGAGGCCTTCTTTAGCAGTTAGATAAGAATAGTAATTGAATCAAAAAATCTTTTAAGCAGGCCTTTAAAAAGGCCTGAAGTAAGAAGGTCTTCTGAGTTTTCCCGCTGGGTGTGAATGCGTGTGGTAGTTTGTGTGTGCATGGTTTTGCTTTTCATTATTATTATTTTTGTTACTGTTTTAATAAATTAATGAAGTGCTGGTTGGCGCTTAAGTGTTATTTTTTCTCTCTTTTTTATTATTATTGTAATGTTTTTGTTTGTTTTTTGTTTTTTGTTTATTTTGAATTTTTCTTTTAATATTTTTTGGTTGTAAATATAATTTATGCTTTTTGTGCTAGAGCTAGTAGCAAACATCACAATAAAATTGTTATAATATTTTATGAGTGGGTACAAATATTGGGCTGGTTGATGTCTTCTAGAGGCAGGAAATACAATTTTGTTGCTATTGCGTTTTGTAAAAATAAAAAAAAAAAACAAAAACAAAATTTATTTATCAACTAACAAACATTGTAGTGTTTGTTTTTTCTTTTTTCAAGTGATTTAGGAAGTGTTTGCTAACGTTACGCTTGGTTAGTTGATAAAAATCAAATTGCTTAGTAGATTTTCCCTGTTTTCAGAAAAAAAAGAGACGAAAATTGTTTCTAAACACACATAAAGCAACAACAACAATGAGTTCTCATACATTTTCCTTTTAAGCGAAGTATGTACCATGTTCATATGTATATAAATATTTGTTTGTGTCTATTATTTATTATTTATTAACAGGGTGTCTTGTTTTAAAATTATATTTTTGTGCGCCCGTTCATCCATCGACTCATCCTTTTTCATCTGTCTAACTGTTTGTCTTGTTTAGCACGAGTGCTTTGTCATAATTTTTATTTATTTTCTTCTACATTTTCAAAACAGTTTATTATTTTTAGCCTCACAAAAACTCCTTTTCCATTCTGCCCTTTTTCTTATTTTCATTGTTTTTTCTTTCCTCATCCATAGAACCATAGAACAATTATTTTATGAAGATTTATATTCATTTTCTGTTTCCAAAAGTATTTTATAGCTTGTTTTTTTTTGGAAATTTTTAAACCTTTACATTTTATATATTGTGGTTGAGTTTTTCGGTTAAATTTCGTTGAAATATTCTCGTAATATTTAATTGGATTTTGCTACAGTTGGTAGGAAATTTATGTTTTTTTTTTTTTTTTGTTGAAAAAAGTATAAATTTTAATACAGATTATTTAGTTTAAAATTTCAAAATACTTTTATTATTTTAATTGGAATGAATATAAATTATAAAGGAAAATTAAAATAAATATAAGTAAAACATGTGTTTAACAAACATATTAAAAACAATATTTATGGATAATTATTTTTATTGAGCACAAAACAAATAAAAGTACTATAATTTAAATTATAGGTATACATATATTTAAAAACTTATCATCGAACTGAAGTTCGAATTTTCGAACTAAATTTTAGTTTTCAAACTGAAGTTAGAACTTTCGAACTGAATTTCGAAATAAATTTTATGCAGTGTTTCTTCAGTAAATTAGGACTATTGACATATTTTGTTTTTAATTTCGAGCTTAAGTTCGTATTCAAAATTTTGTAAAATATTGAAAATTTATGGTTGCCATTTTTTTTAGAAAATGAATTTATTTCTTAATTATTTTCAAAACTTTAAATGGTTTTCGAAATTCCAATTTTTTTTTTAACTTAGTTTGTTTTAGTTTAAGTTTTAAAAAGTTTTTGACATATTGTGGATAATTTAGAGTCATTTCGAACTTTTCCGAATTTTCTTTTAATATATTTTGTTTTGTTTTATTAAAATTTTTTACTTTCTATTCCATTTATGAATCTTTTTACATCACTTAACCTAACCGTTCATTGCCCAATTTTCATAACAAAAAATCCTATTAAATATATTTGCATAAAATACAAAAAAAAGTGAACTCGGCGCAAAAAAAAAAACATCAAATCAACAAAAGACGCAAATGCAGCAGCTATTCATTGGCTAATCAAAAGCAAACAATTTATAACCCAATAAATTGAAATAAAAAGAAACTTGCATGATCAAAAGAAAAAACCTCATAAAATCAACAACTACTTGAATATGTATATAAAAAAAAAATAAATAAAAATTTAAAAAACCTCCCTCTACCAGCTTAACATACATTCTTATGTAACCCTCTAAAAGAATTTTGTTTGATTTAAAGACTTTTGTGTGTGTTTAATTTTTTTGTACTTTGTAGTTTATGAAAGGAATGGAAAATATCTCGAATTGAAACTTTTTTTCTTTACAATAAAAACTTTGAATTTTTAAGACATAGCGACAAGAACAAACTCAATAATAAGAGAAACCAAACAGACAACGGAATAAAACTATCAATTTGGGAATTAAACTCTACTCAATTGAAACCAATTTAAGCTAATCATTTGCTATTATTATATAACAACA
This sequence comes from Pollenia griseotomentosa, assembly GCA_963931875.1. NCBI lineage: Eukaryota > Metazoa > Arthropoda > Insecta > Diptera > Polleniidae > Pollenia > Pollenia griseotomentosa. The sequence continues at coordinate 81,307,739 of OZ007563.1, forward strand.
ACAACAACAAAACCTATGACTAGAAAAGGAGAACAAATAACAAAAACGCACAAAAGAAACACTAAATTTAAAATCAACATAAAAGTAGAGTAAAAAGTTGGATTTTGAGGAATTGTATCTAGGAAGTATTCAAAATGATGATGATGATAATGATTAAAAGTTTTTATGTAAATTCGAAATATCTTAAGAAGAGGACACCCTGTGCACAAGTATAAATAAATAAACACAAATATTCAAATGTTGCAGCTGAAGCAAAGACAGCTTAAATTGTTGAATATTCTCTGTAGCTTAAGATAAAGCAACCAACATATGTATCTATATACATACAGTGTCGTAAAAAATAATAGCAACACATACAATTTTTAATTGTTTTTTTAATTTTTATTTAGTTTTTCATAAATAAGAAGAAATATATATAATTAACTACAGCTATTCAATTTGTCTCTATCAAAAATTAAACAAAACCCGTAAGAGCCCATGCCGAATTTTATATACCCATTCACCATGCTGGAATAAGAACAGAAAGTTATGTAAATACCGTTATAAAAAGAAACTTATTCTTTTATTCTCTATAGTTTGTCATAACCCCGAATTATAAGTACTTCTAGTCGAGTAACTTTAATAAAAACTCTCTACTTTAAGCTTTCCCCTCACCAATCATAAAGAGATTTTTAATATTATAATATTTAATAATACATGGAATAACATACATACTTCTTCGCGTCTCCCTTTCATTTAATTTACAAGATTGGCCCGCTGTCCGGGGAAATTGAACGCCAAGCTTCTAGAACCTTTTGCCACATCTGCAAACACACTGCTTATTTGTTACGCAGCGTTTACAAAGCTGCAGTCAAAGTGTAAAAACTGCCATTTTTTCCACTTCATCATTTGTCATTGGCCAAAAAAAAAAGAACTGTTGCTTTTACTTCTGATTCGTTAAATGTAAACTGTCGCTGCCAAACCAACTCAAAAAGCGAAAAGTTGTACACAAATTTTCGTTTCGGTTTGTGTTCAATAGTTTTTGGTTTCGACTGCAATATTTTATACGTTCCAAAATATTTTTTAAAGTAAGTTTCATCGGTAAAAGATCAGTCCAAAATTTTCTACGACGCATTATTCGGAAAGATGATATCGTTCCTATTTTTTATCCAACACTGTACGTACAAGTTATTAAAATATACTTCTTTATTTAGTTGTCCAAGGAGTAGAGTAAATAAATGATGATGTTGGAGATGCTTTTGAAATGTTTACTCAGGCTTGATATTAGCTACAAAAAAAAATTTTAAATAAATAAAACAACGAGAGTTAAACTATCACTGATTGTAAGCTATGTATATAAATTCCTTTTATGATAAATTTAAAAATAAGAATGGCAACAGTGGCAGAAATAACAAGAAAAGAATATATTCATGTTTTCTTTAGGCGTTGATATGAAATGTAATTGTGTACTTGAAAACTCTTATTAAAGACAATAAGTTCAAAATCTAAAATTTTTTATCAACATTTGAACATTACTATGAACTTTAGAAATAAACAAAAAAAAAATGCTTAAAAGCAAATATAACAATACATTTTAAGCTAATTAAAAGAAACATAAAATATAGACAGAATTTTTTTTTTTGAAAACAGACAATAGGTATTGAATTTTCGAACTTTTTATGAATATTAAAACTGCCTTAATTTTCAAGTTCTTAGGAATATTTAATTTTTAAACTTCAAGATTTTCTTTAACTCTTTTTCAATTTTCTTTGAAAATATCGAATTGTTCCAACAAAATTTTATTAGATCTAAAGTGTAATGGATGTATTCATAAAAAAATTTTATATTGATTAAAGGTTTACAAAACAAAATTTGTATAAAAATTTTCCTTCATAAGCGCTTGTTAAATTTAATAACAGTTTAGAATATGGGTTTGAGTTTGCAAGCCTGATTTAAAATTTTAGGCATTTTTAAATAATTTAAATTTTAAATGCATTCTAATAACTGTTTAATAATGATAATTTTATAAAAAATTCAATTTTCGAAATTAAATTTAATTATTAAAAGTTACTAAAATAATTTACATTTTCAGCAGGTTTTGTTAGTAAATTGATTTAGGCCCGTTTTCACAACTTACCGATAGCTAATGGTAGGATTTTATCGGCCGTATAAAAAGTGTTCCATTATTGCAACTTTACTTTGACCTACCAGGTAGGATGAACCTTAAATTACTTTATAGCTCACTGTAGGTTAAAGTAAAGTTTTAATAATGAAACACTTTTTATAAGGCCAGTTAAAGTCTACTTTAAGCTATCGGTAAGTTGTGAAAACGAGCCTTAATATATTAAAAGCTACACAAAAATCAAAACTCCAAACTTAACTTTTCGAGCTTTAAATACAAGTTTCTATATTTCTAAAATTTATTCTACTTAATAAAACGAATTTTATTATAAGTAAAATTTAATTTTTTGATGGTTGGCCTAAAAAACAGACTTTTTAAAAGTTTTTAATTTTCGAACTTAACTTCGAATTTTCGAAATTTGTAAAAATAAGTCAACTACTTCTATTTTCAAATGTTATTATCTTTATTCGGGCTTTAAATTTCCAATCCTATGTTAATAAAACAAGATCGAGGCCACAATTGATTTTTTTTTTAATAAATTTTATTCTTTATTATTTATCTCTTTTCAATATTTACCCATCCTTTGGACGGCATCTTCAGGAATCTTAAAAATATAAATTAAAACAAAAAACATAAATCATTGAAACACCCTGTAACACTACTAATTATTGTACAGAAAAAAATTAACTATATACCTAACAACAGTAAAAAAAAAAAAAAAAATAAAAAAAAAAAAAGACGAGTAACAATTTTCACTAAATTCTTTAAAAAATTAATTAAATTTAATGCCAACTAGTTAAAAGTTTGCATTTTAAAAAAATTTTTGTTTTCGAATTAAATGAGAATCTTTTCAAATATTTACATAAATTAAGAAAAATATTGTTATTCTTAATGTTCATTTTATTAATGTAATTCTTACGTTTTTTTTTTAAATTTTACATTTTTAAAACCTTTAATTTTCAAAAAAAAAAAAATTCCAGTTTTCGAAATTACGTAAATTACTAATTTATTTATTTTATTAATATTTTCTTGTAAATTTTTCGCCCAGTTTATGATTTACAAAACTTAATTATCAAAATAAATTTTAATCTTAGAACTTAATTTCGAATTTTCGAAATTGCTTAAATTAAGTTAAGAGTTTTTATTTTTTTTTTAAATTTTAAAACTTTGTTTCTTATTTTAAAACTTTGTTTCTAATTTTAATTTAACACATTTTTAGCTTTAGTTTGGGCTTTCGAAATTTTACAGTTTTGTTAACATTTAATTATTTTAGAATGTGGGAATTATTTCTTTTTATAAATTATTTGAATTATATTAACCATTCTTTCGAATGTGCTGCTATGAGTTAAATTTCAATTTTTACAATAGCGAAATATGTGAAATATTGAGAAGCACATTCGAAAAAATGGTTAGCTTAATAATTTTTGTTATACATTTCTAAAATAACGTGAATTTATTATAACTTTCTTTTGTAAGGGAAATATATATTCATTTTCGAATATTTATTCGAGTTTCGTTATTGCGTTTATTTTAAGGTCAAATTTGAAAATTGTATTTCTTCACTTGATAAAGTTAAATTCTCTTGAAAAAAATTAAGTAAAATTTGTTTAACAAATTCGAAATCAAACGAAAAAGTGTTGGAAATTCAAAGGTTTTTTTTTCTAAAAGCCGTAATATTTATTTAAGTAATAGGACGTTTTGCAATTTCTTTTTAGTGTTAACTCTTAGAAAAACATCCTTTTGTTTTTCTTTAACATCAATAAAATCCGCTTGTTTACATTTTATTATGACAGACTGTATATCATTCTGCGTTGCTGCCATTATATTTCTTTAATTTTTTGCAATTATCTGTTTTGTATTTTTTTAAATACCAGAATTAACTTTTTACTTATTTTTTTTGTTTATTCTGGGGAATGTTTTTTCTCTTATTTGGTTGTTCATTCATTTCACATTTTATCTTTTTTTTTTTTAATATTTTTCAGTTAATTTTTGTTTGTTTTCATTTTCTGCTTGATTGAGTGCTGCTGTTAGTTGTTGCCGCTGATGTTGATGTTGTTTTGTATATAGAGATGGAATGGATGGATATGTTTGTTGCCTTTTGCGTTTATTTTTGCTTGAATAATTTTAATATTTCATTAAATTTCCACATTTTTATATACAGTATACAAAACTCTCAGTTGTACATATAGTCACACGTATACAACAAACAATCTCATCATTTAATGATTTTTTTGCTGTTGTTACTGCAAAAATAATAAACAACATACAAATCTTTCAGTCAATGTTGGTAGCAGCTTAAATACTGCAACAACTTCTATAAAGCTGCAACAACTTCACTATGCTATAGCAGCAGTAGTAGCAGCAGTAGCCCAACTTTAGCAGTCTCTTAATTCATTCGTATTTGGCTTCATTCATTTTCCAACCATTCAAAAGATATAATGACAAATGTTTTGCTAAATTAAGAATTCTATAGAGTCAGGAGTACTACACACTTGTACTTACTAACTTATAATATATAAGTATAAATCTGTATATTGTCTATGCCAGCAACATCAACTACAAATAGCAGCAGCATCATCATCATCATCATCAAAATGTTAAAAAAAGTATTAAAGGAGGAAGCTAAAAAAGAAGAAGAAAAAAGTACGAAGTACAAGTATGTTTAAAATTAAACGATGCCTGCCTTTTGCAACTGTCGCACATCTACCATGTAGCACCTTCAACATTTTTATATAAATATTTTTTTAATCGCACTGAAAAAAATTCTATATTTTCTTTGCTTTTCACTAGTACACACTATCCATAAAAAAAAACAAATGCTTAAGCTGCATGCATCATGTGGCAAGTACAAGGGGAAAGGCAAAGAAAAAAAAATTAAATCAAATTATAACAGAAATATGACTCAAAACTAAGACAAATTAAGTGTTGTTAAATAAAAAAGGAATTCAAGGAATTTGTTATACATTTTTTTTGTTCATAAAATTATATGATTTAAGTTCGAATTTTTGAAATTGTTGCAAAATAAAGGGTAAATATTAGCACAGGAATTTGATTAAAAATAGTTAAAGAAAAAATGAACTGGTTATAAATTTAAGATACTATTTGGAATCAATAAAATCAAACTTGGCCGACTATTTTGAGAATTTCGAACACGTGTAGCTAAAAGTTTTCAAAAACATTTAAAACAACTAAGAGTGCTTTATTCGGCAATGGCGAATCTTTTATGCCAAGGTGCGATAAGAACAGAAAGTTATATAAATACCGTTCTTTGAATATTATTAAATCTATTTTTTGAAACGCCTACTTCTCCAATACCGCCCACATTTTGTCTCTTGTCATTCTCCAGATATACATAAAAAACAAAAAATAAAAAACAACAATGGATTTATAGATAAAATTTAAATTTATCAAATGTGAGACAGAAATAAATAACCTTGTTTTCTCCATCATAACTGCGGGGTTCGGAAAACTCATTTCAACGGACACACGGACGTAGTTAATTTAACTGCTTTACCATTTTAACTACTACAAAGGAATGACAAGCGGAATGCCAAACTTATATGTATTTACACCTTCGGTGAAGGGTATAAAAAACGTTAATTACCGAATACTAACCTGGAATTTACACATTCAACTTATTTCTTTTAAAGAAATAGCCGATCGGTTGAAATTACGAAAAGTGTGTGTGTGTGCATTAGTGAAAAAGTGCAAGTGTAAAGAGTTTTCCGAACTAGCACTTGAAGTAGTAAACCCCAAATAAATTCAAAAATAGTTTTTTTAGTGATTTTGAGAAAATTCTAAACTTTCTTACTTAAATTCCAAATTTTCGAAAAAGCTTAAACTAAATGAACTTTAATTATTTAACTTAATTTTCTTAAAGATGACTTATAGAATTGAAAAACATAAACAAATTGAATTTCGTTAAAAGTTTCCTTTTCGAACTTAATTAAGAATATTTTAAATTGCCGAAATTTGTAAATCAATATGCGTGAAGTTTTCTTACTTTAAGTAAAATAGATAAAAATTAGTAAAAATTCCTTTAAAACCTCAATTTGAAAACATTTTCGAAGTTATTGTAAATACTTAAAATAAAAACATTTCTCCCAAAATTTCGTGTTAATATAATAACATATGTGTCTTACGTATAAATTTCACTATTTTACTAAAATTGTAATACATATTCTAATTTCAAAGATGCTAATTTAAACTCGAAATACATTTTTTTTATACAACTTTCTTTAAACCTCAAAAAATTTATATATTCGAAAATATTTGAATTTTTAAACCTCATTTTCAAATTTAAAAAAGCTTAAACTGAGCAAGCTGTCATTATTTTTAGTACTTTCCAAAAACTTCTTCAAGTTGTTGATGGTTGTTTTAAAACTAAAATTTTTAAAAACAATAAATTTTTGAACTTAATTTTAATATTTCGAAATTTCTTTTAATTGATGAAATATAAAACTTTATATTAAATTTTTATGTTTTTAAATTCATACCATAATTTTTTTCAATATAAATTTTAATATATTAAAAATTTTATCTTTAATTTCTATACGAAATTTCGAAATTACTCAACTTAAGTCAAAATTTGTAATGTGTAATAAGACTTTCTTCAAAACGGTTAAAATAATTTCATTGTGTTCGGCTCAGCTCATTAATGTTCGTTCGTTTTTGTTGTCTTTTGCGCCGTTTTGGCTGTAAAAAATCCAATCATATTTTACAAAAACATACGAAAAAAACAAAAAACCAGCAAAAAAGTGTGGGCCGAACCCTAAATAATGTTCTGTTTATTTTCGAACACTGATTAAAATTTCAATATTTCAAAATTACATATTAAATTTTTGATTTTTTAACAAAACTTGCATATTTTTAAAATATTAAATTTTATAATTAGTTATATTGTGGTTATTTAATTGAACTGTTTATAAGTTTTAATCAAAATTTTGATTTTTTAATCGGGCTAAAGTTCTGAAATCAACCTGTCCGTGAACGTGAGTTTTATTCCCCGGTCAGTCAAGAATGAAAAATTATCAATAAATTTCATATTGTTAAATTCCTTGCTTCATAAAAAAAATAATTTAATGAAAATTAAACTTTAGAATTATTATTATTTTCTAAAATTAAACTAAATTTTCTTCTTCTTTAAGTTGTTATACGTTTAAGAGACTTCTTCATTTTTTTTTATATTAAAAATATTTAATTTTTGTTGAACAATTTTTTTTAAACTTTCTTTTGGCACAACTTCTAACAAACTTTTCAATTATTTTCAAACCAACACTTTCGATTGGTCAAGTTTTCTAGATTTCTTTTTTCCTAAACAAATCCACCAATAACAAATTGTTAACTCGACAAAAACATGTCACCAAAATTTGCACACAAACTAAAAAAAAAAAAAACAAAAAAGTCAAGAAGTAATTTTATAAAAAAAAAATGAAAAAATTCCTTACATTATTTAAAGTTTCTTGAGCAGGCAATTTTTATATAATTTTGTTTCATACGCAAAACCATTTTGTCTTTTTATTTTCTGCTTACAATGAAAATTATACTCAAGGGAATTTTTATCTTGTTGTTGGGGCAGAGTGAGAAACAGAAAATAAATTGGGCTGGGCATTGGGCTGTACAACTAACTATTCAATAGAGTGAGTGGCAGGCCGGACAAGCATTCGAACAGGCAGTCGTATACAGAGGCAGAATTAAGAAGGCCAAAAGAAGATGGTGCCAGGCCGAGCAAGTACAACAAGTTTTTATAGAACACACACAAACACACACTTATTGGTTATCTAACTAGAAGAACTTTTAAGTTTAAAGTGTATTTAAATTTTTCTCTTAAATTAGATAAACTTTGTTCATTTCTATGCGTCTGTGTATTTAGGAGGAGATGAAAAACGACATAAGGGCCAATTTAATTTTGTCAATTTCTTTGCCTTTTTTTTAAAAAGTGTGTATCTATACAAATTTTCGATTTTAAGAATTTATTAGAAATAATTTATCAAAAAGTTGGGTAATCTCTATTAATGTTGCCCTCTCCGTTTGAAATTTGAAATTCATTTTGTTTTTGCATATTTGTCTATGTTTTATTACTAATTGGTGATTATTAGAGGAAATTCCAAAATAAATGGATGTTTAAAAAAAATAAATGCGTAAAAGAGAAAAGCAAACTAAATGGCCAGGAAAGCGTTTAAAACGATAAATTTTTTTCTAATTTTTAAGAGCAACGTCTGCTGTCGTTCAGATTTTCAAAATGCCTTTGAAGATTTATTACCCCTAAAGAGTGGGTGGGTTAGTTAAACAAAATTTGTTAAGCCATAATTTAAAAATTTCATTAAAGTGTTTTATTTTTACCACAAGTGGTGGTGTAACACCAAGAAATATAAGACCCCATAGTTTTCTAACACGCATCTAAATTTTATAATTTCCCAACAATTATTTAAAAAAAAAACATTTAAAATTATCTTTTTTTATTAACTCTAATAAGTATTTTCTAACAATAGTTATGTTTTTTGTTTCATTATTTTATCTACCAAATAGCAATAATTCCAAAAAAAAAAAACAATCATTATTATAAATAAATTTTTATTTCCAGTAATATCAGAAGCAGTAGCAGTTCATATTTCATTATCATTGTCTAAAACACGCAAATAAGTGATTTATAATTTTTTTTGCTGTCCCTTTTTTTTCTCAATTTTATTGCAAAAATACTGAAAAAATACAACATTTATCTTTTACAATATAATTTTTATTTAATATCATTTTAATGTTGTTTTTTTTTCATTCTTCCATTTGCTACCATTGGTAATTTTACTTGCTACTAGTACATACAGCAAGACTCAAAACTCTGGAAAAAAATCCTAAAAATGACCTCAATTTGTTGTGTTCTGTTATGAACAGTATCTCTGCAATAGTACAACTCTACCAGGACCATATAAACAGTATTTGTTTAGCCATTATTTAATGTTTTTAAACATTATCATTATACAGAGCAAAAAAAAAAAAAAATATTATAACAACAGAAATTTTTATTAAAGTAAATAAATTATATTTTGTTTTTATTTTTTTTTTTTAAATTATTGCTGCTGTTGTTGTCGTTATAAATTGGCAACTTCCAAATAAAAGCAATAACAAAACAAAAAAAAAAAAAAAAAAGAAATAACCTAAATTTTAAATTAAGTACCAGAGTTATAGAGGCGTTAAAGGGCGTCTTTATTTTACACTTCATTTTTGGAGGGATGAAAATATTTTAAGCGATTTAAAGGTCATAGAAAATTATTCCCTAAAGATTTTGCAAGGAATTTTATAACAGTCAAACTTGTTATTGGGCGTTGGATAGAAACTGCAAAACGCTTTAAAAAAAATCGCATTACACTTCACGATTAGCGATATAGAATTGTTTTAACAACACACCTAAGAGCCAGTTTACAGGCTGCGCTTTGCCCTTGCATCAAATTTAGTAAGGGGTGTCCAAATTTGAGGCATCATTGGTCAATGAAAATCGCTACGGGAAGATGATCCGAAGCTTTTTGTAGAAAAAATATATGATTTAGACGTTAAGAATATGTGGTTTGCCAGACAGGAAGAGAAATTTTGAAAGAAGAATTCGAAATTTGCATTATTTCTCATAGAGGAGGAGTGAATTCGACACCAAAATCGTGCAATTTTACACCTTTAGAATATTTTTTGTGGGGTTTTCTTAAATCTAGAGTGAACCGCTATAAACCTACAACTGTTCAAGACAACAGTTAATTGAAAAACGTGATTGAGAATTTTGGTAAAAGTTAGGGAGCCTGCCGAGACAGTAGGGGGCGGGGCTAACTTAACCGACATAATTTTTAACCGGAACCTTTTTGTAATAAATTCATTTAAATTAAAATGGAACCTCAATTTTTATTTTTTTTTTAATTCCCTAAGCGTATGTATCCCTGCGAAACTCTACGCTTGTCTGCATGAAAGAAACCAGAGTCTCTGGCGGAATCAAACCCGCAACAACGGCGCTAACAGACTAGCTCACTACCAGCTACCCTACCGGGGCACTTTGGACACCCTTTAGTTTCTTTTAGTGTCCCTTTCTAATGCGTTATGCACTTACATTCGGCATTTGTTTCGCAATAGTCTGGGGACTTTTTGATGTTTAACCATGTTGTGTGTGAACAAGTCTATTAGTTTTACAAGGTGGTAGCAATTCACCGAAGGATCATATTTTGTTTTGTTTATTTTGGTGTCAAAATATATATTTATTTTTTATTTATTTATTTATTAGTAAAAAAAATACAATTAATAATACTTATTAAAAGAGGTAAGGGCACTAGCAGCTATGGCTTAATTTCATAAACATTAAATTTGTATTAAAAAAATTAACTTATTGGCAACTCAATCGTAGTTTGTCCGGACAAAATATTGTTACGTTTTTCCTTTAATAAACGCGTTTGAGTTCTTTTAATTGAAAATCCAAATAAATAAACACTTATTCAACTCAACAAACTCTATTTGAATTATTTTCTTCACAATTGCTAGTTACGAACAGAACCGTTTAATGTCTCTGAACAAAACCGAACAACTATTCATGAGTCACACCTTTTTATATTTCACATTAATTTCTAGATTTTTTCTGTAATAACTATTTATTATGCTGGGTACACACAGTGCAATCTACATGCAATCTACATCAATGCAATCTCAAAATATCAATACGTTTTGATGTTGATGCAATCTGGAATGAATGAAAATGAATTTAATTTGCTACATTTCGTAAATGCATTGCATTGTGTGTACCCAGCATTATGTTCTAAAAAAAATTCTAGAAATTACTGGGAAATCCATGTAGGAATTATGATAAAATAACAGTTGTGTTGAAAATTATACATGGCAATTTTAAGTAACTAATATGACTATAACTTACAAGATAACTTATAACAATATCTATAAATAATTCTGAGATAATTTAACTTTCGCAACAATATAAAAATAAATCAATTCAAGTTGAGAATTGTCGGTAAAAACATTTTTTTTTCTCCCTAAAAGAAAAAAGTCAAAATATATAAAAAAAAAACGGGTGAATCGAAAATTACTTTGCCTATTTTATGTGAATTATTTTATTTAGGTACAAATTAAATTGGGATACCCAGTAAAAACTTTGCCTACTTTTTTAAAATTAATAGCTTCTTTCACTTACTATAACTACTTATTTTTCAGGTGTATGTAGGTAAAAAATAATGAATTGCATTTAAGTGCGTTCATTTCGGGACATCCCTAGTAAAATTCATTGGTTTCTCCTGTTTCAATTGAAAGTAGTATTTTTACTTTTTCCTAATTACTTAACACATTATTTTGTAGGCGAAGTTTTTACTGGGAAGTTAAATTCATTCAACTCATATAAAATTAAGTTAACTCAATTAAAATTCTTTAAAGTTAAAACTAAAAAAATATACCAAAATTGGCAAAGAATAAGAGATGTCAAAAACATTGGAGCCCCTCAATTTTGGTTTCGTTCTGCTTTTCCAATAAAAAATGCAGCTTCCAACGAAGCAGGCTTGTAAGGCAGATACGTAAAAGTTTCTCTTACCACATCGCGTACGGAAGACAAGAATATAAATGGCGAGTGCCCACTTTGAAGCAATTGATTTTTGACACAGAAAGCGCTTTATTCAGCACAATTGGCTTTACACACTAAATTTTTGGTTGTTACCATTATTCTTGAATATGCTCCCTTACAAACATGTTTCGTAGTAAGGGAATCTCGTGGCTGTTTAAATTTTATATTTTTTTTATTAATTTGTTAAGAATCCGATCACTTACCTTGTACGCCTTTTTGCATAGCGCATAAATGCCTGCTTACTTTTTATAATTTACCATTAGTGCTTCGCAAAACAAGAAAATTTATTATTGGGTTTAGACTCTATTACACTTAGAAAAAATGGACAGTTTAGTTCGATGGCATTATCGGATATTATATTTTTAAAAATTAAGTCGGAGGTCGCGTTAGTGCCAATAGAAAGCGTTACCTTGCTATAATCAGTGATTTTTTGTTTAAAAATATGGATGCCATTGATCCGGGCGAGATTTTGTCTTAGCAGGATGGCGCTACCTGCCATACGACAACCGTATCTATCAATTTATTGAAATTAACGTGTGGCGAAAAGTCGCTATTGAGAAATGTACCAGCGAATTGACCTCCAACATCGTTTGAGATTTGACACCCCGCGATTAGTTCTTGTAGGCCTCTTAAAGCATTGGTTTATGTTGAAAAGCCATCAAAAATTTCCACTGTGAAGGCCAAAATTGTTTGTATTTTTTGTAACATACGGCTATGATCAAAACAAATAGATTCAAATTGGACGTCCAGATTGCGAATGGTCAAGAACAGTCGCGTGGTGCCCATATGCCCTCAATAATTGCAAAATTTTTTACAACTACAAATTCTATGGAGCTTAAAAAAAACTAAATATTCCGTTTTTAATTCTTCGAATATTTACTGTAAATGAACTATTAAATAAAAATTTGTGCGAATGCTTACCATTTAAATTAAGAATTTAAAAAATGTATACGAACATTTTTATTGACATTTATGTGCAAAACATTTTGCAGCCAAAAAAAAAAAAAAAAATTGGGACATAAAAATAAATTCTGACACAAAACAAAAATATTATGAAAATAACATGAAATTATGTTACTTGTATAAAAATAAAATTTATTTTGTAAAATGCAAGCAAAAGTTTTTTGGCGTCAATGAAAAACCTCAGCCAAAACCTATTTGGCTTAAAGCCATTACCACATTAAGCTAAAATATAGAAAACAGGAATTAAACTCAGATAAGCAAAAAATTTAGAATATGCATTCAGTACAGTGTAACATACTCTTAACGGACACCTTTCGTCAGCATACACAGTTTCCTGGTCCCGGCTGCATTTTAAAGCAAAGTACTATGTTCTTTGGAGAAGACATTCCCCTGTTACGGATACACTTTAATGTCCCCTTTGATGCCAGGTCATGAACGATTCCACTGTATAACAAAACTTTACAAATATTTTTCTGCAATACAAATATAGTTTGAACATTAAATAACAGAGTTTTTGGAATTCTTCTTCTAAACAGGTGTTTGGCTTAAAAACTAATATTTCCGTTCATTAATGATTTTTTGTTTTTAAAAAATTCTTATCTTAAAAAACACTCCCTTTTTTGTTATTAGATAACGAAAATCTCCATTTCAGGCACTCTTAACTAATCTCTTTAAGCCTACAACACAATAGTGAAGAGGGTATTATGCGTTTTAGATTATGTATGTAACACACCTTTTAATATAGCGATCGACTCAGAATCATTTTTGAGTCGATCTAACGATGTCCGTCCGGCACGGTTCATGTAAACAGTGTGCGAAAAGTAAAGGTCGTATATTTGAAGATAATTTGACAATTTGTTACGAACGGTTTAATTTGTACAAGAACGAAGTCTATTGTAAATGCTGACAACCGGTTCATAATTTCACGTATCCGCTATACAAGTATCTTTCCGGAATAGGGTCTTTGTGCTCATAATCCATCTTATTATGTTGGAATTTAAATTGAATTTGGTCCAAACTTATTTTATTACAATAAAAATCATTTTACCAAATTTTAGTCAAATCAGTCCATATTTGGCAAAAAGCTCCTATACAAATACGACTCTGGAAAAGAGCTTAAGTCTAAGAATTGATGAAAAATTTGGTGGCAATAACTTTTATGAAAGCGACTAAGTATGGCAAAATTTTGGGCTGTTAGTTCAAGAAGTCTCCATAGGTTCCAATAAACCTGGTCTCTAAAATCGCTTTAAGATAAACAAATCTCATATAAATTTAGATATTTGGATATTATCTGTCACAAAGAATTCTTAACCCCATAAAGTTATTTGGTGTTGCCGGGTCCATGGTTGTACACAGGCCCCAAATAGGGTACACTCTCAAAAATCTGTTTGTAAATACCTTGGTGTATGGTGACAAATGGTCGGGCTAAGCAGACTATAATTTCTTACTGGTTTTTATTTTAACATATTTTGACTTTTTACTTGTTTTTTCTGTTTCTTTTTCTTCAACAAATTTTACATAATTTTATTTATTTTAATTGAACTTTTGTGTCATCTCATTTTGTGTGACAAAACATGCGTTCTACTACTCAGCGCTTTATCACTTTCCTTAACAAGAATCTGATACAAAAGCTATTTTGTGTTATCAAAACATGGATTTTCTATTTCTGTTCTTTTACTCGTAAGCATCTTAAAATCATAAATATTTATTCAAACAAATATTTTTAACTACTTAAAGTATTAAGAAAATTTAAGTCTTATAATGGGCTTGTTTCGGCACTGTTCAAGACTTGTATATTTTGTATGGTTTGATAAAAAAAGGAACATACGGTACATACTTACAACTTGGGAGGCTGCAACATGAGTTTGTCATTAAAAAAAGTTAACAATTTGTTTTATTTTTGGCTGCCGTTGTTGCTTTTGTTTTGGGTTTTATTTTTTTTTTTAATGATAAATATTAAAATTATTTAAAATTAATGTTTAAAGTGTAAATAAAAAATTTGTTATGGATAATAATAGATATGCAACTGCTTTAAGGGAAAATTAAAACTGGTAAATCCTTTCTAAAGTAATTTCACACCATCATGTGGATCTTCACGCAGACAAAAAACATAATTGAAGTATGGTTAAAAAAAAAACATATTATGATCCCCGCATTGGCAACAAACAAACTATTGTTGTTTTAAACCTTGCTTAGTTATTAATCGTAATATTAAATTTTTTATATTTTATAATAAAGTCTTTACCTTCCATGAAACTTCAAATATGGTTAAATTTTGCAATGTTTGATCTTATGCGAGAAAAGGGACCTAGTGTGTGAAAATGAAGTTTAAGAAAAACGCAATTAAAAAAGTAAAATTTTTATGTTTTCTAATTTTTATCGTTTTCCCAAGTTCGTTTTGTACGTTTTTTTGGGTAAATAAATTTTTATCTGAAATCTAACTCATTTCATCTTATTCTACAGCCTTTTAGGTACCAGAATCCACTCTTAAGTCCAAACCCGTTTTTTAAACACTAGGTCCCTTTCCTCGGAGAAGGTCACATATTATGATTTAATAAAATAAGGCTAAAACCATACGCTTAAAAATATTATTGTGACTTTAACGATATTGTTGCCACCGGAAACCATATTATGGTTACACTCATCCATTCAAAAGCCATGGCTATGTTATAGTTGTCTTCAAGCATTGTACACAGAAAAAATTTTTTAGGCCAGTAAAAGAATTAATCAAAAATAAAATCAGTTTTAATTAAATATTTAATAAGGTGAATTAAACTTTTTAATCAAGTGTATAAAATGTTTAATTGACAATATTTCAATTAAAAGTTTAATTCACTTGATTAAAAGTTTAATTCACCTGATTAAATATTTTATAAAAACTGATTTTATTTTTGATTAATTCTTTTACTGGCCTAAAAAATTTTTTCTGTGTATGTTTGCATTCAAGAATGTAAAATAATCAATAAAATTTTAATTCATTTCATGTTGTTAAATTCCTTTCTTCATAAAAATAATTTAATGAAAATTTAATTCAATGAACTTTAGCCTGATTAAAATATAAAAATTTTGATTAAAAATCACAAACAGTTCAATATATTAACCACAATACTAATTAGTGTATGTTTTATTTTAAATTTAAATTCATATTTGCTTGTTTTGCTTAAAATTCTCAATCAATTTATTTTAATTATTGATTAAAATACTTTAAATTAAGTCAGTAAACAGATTGAATACGAATAAAGGTCGTCACAGGCTGGAAAATAAATGAAAGGGGATTGCTTATAAAAGTAGATTATAACACGTTACAGGAATAAAAACCGAAATAAAATTATAACTTGACACTTAAAAAGCAAATTAAAAAATATATATTATTGTTAATTCGGACCATAATGTTGATCATATTATGGTGGTTTTTGAACATTATATGCTTAAGGCTAGATTACACTATTATACTTTGTATTAATACATGTCAAAAACTCAAGTAATATGGCAAAGTGTGATAGTGTAAATGCATTGTATCACGAAAATGACAAGTATTATGAAAAAAGTTTGACATTCCATACGACTTCATCGTTTTTTGAAAAATTTCTAAACAATAATACTCTTCATTGGCTCAGGGTTGCATTTTATTTCATGTGTGAGTGTTTATACTTTGTGTGATGGTGTGAACACAAACTGTCATGTTAAATTAGATTTTTTGACAGTCGCAACAAAACTCATTAGATTTCTATCTCACAAAGTATTATGGAATACGTAAGACTTGTGAGATAGTGTAATCTAGCCTTTAATAATAGTCATATTATTATGGTTACTTTTCAACCAATTATGGTTAATTTTGATCATATTATGGTTGATTTCGGGCAAATTATTTTTAATTTTAAACACATAATGGTCATATTTATTGTTAAAATCCAATCATTGTATGTTGCTCTTAGAATATGGTTAGATCTAACCATATTTTTTTTCTGGGTTAAATAAATTTTGTAAGATTACAGTAGATCCAAAATTAACAGTTCAATACAGAATTAAGTTATGGAAATTATAGAGCTAAGGAAACATACGTATGTACATTCCAAAAGTGTTTAAATTTTTTTTCTCCAATAAGTATTTGCTTAACTGTAACAGTGTGATCTCACTTATCGACTACCCCCTTTCAATGGACACCGTCCCCCCGGTCCCGGTAGAGTGTCTAACAGAAAGCATTAAGTTATTTTAGGATTACATTTCCCTTGTACGGACATGAGAGATTCTACTGTATTTGATATTATCTAAGTCTGCTTTTATGGCTAAAATTAATTTAAGAATTTTATGTCAGATTTCATAAAAAATTCTGTGAACAAAGTAAACATTTTTCTGTTTTAAAAATCCATTATCTGCCTTTAAAAATATTTAAATGATATGTAAATTTTTTTTCACCAATAAAACGATTTTGGGACATTTTCTAACTTCTTCCACCTTATACCAATTTTTTTTTAAATAAAAAGTATCTTTTTTAAGAAATATATCTTTTTATTGTGTTTTATCATCAAAATAAGAACAATATTTTTTGCGATTTTTTGTTTGCCAAAAGGCTTTTATTATAATCACATTTGTATACATTCGTTCAAGAACGTTTGCAAAAAGTTAAAAAAAAGAATGAAACAGAAAAAAGTGAAAATAAAATTTACACAATGAAATATTTTTTGTAGAGCCTCCTTAACATTTAACATTGTTAATCGTTGAATTTTTGGGGGATGCAGAGTTTCAAAAGAATGAAATCGAATAAACTAATGTTAAAAAAAACCTGCAAAATTAACATTGGAGAAGGTTTCATACAAAAAGTTTTATTTTTTTTTTAAAGTACTTTCACAAAAGTACAAAAATTAAATATTATATAAAAAGAAGTTTTTAACAAAATATTCCAAATATTCTTAATGACAGAAAAAAACATTTAAATATCGTTTAAAATAGTACTTAAAAAAAATTTAAATTTAATATTGCTTTATAAAAGAGCTTTTTATGAAAAGTACATTTAAAACCTAATCTTTCTATTTCTTAATTAACATAGAAACGTACTTTTAGAAAAAGTGCATTTACAAATGGTACTTTATAAGATTTATCTCTTTCCCAGTAAAAAATATTTTTTCCAATACCACATTAAAACGTACTTTTTAATAAAAGTACTTCTTAGGGCAAATAAATCATTGAAAGTTAAACCAGCAAATCTATAAATTAGTAAACATATAAACCATTTCTAAACATTCAAAATTGAAAAATTTAAACACTAATACATGCCATATGAATTTGACAACAATTAGCGTGGTGATGCCACATTATTATTCTTTAAACCGTATATAATATATCGGGCACTTACAGATCTTGGGTTTAAGCTTCAAATAAATACAAGTTTATTTTAACTAAGTCAGTGTTTAAACATTCACTGGAGATTAAATTTTTAAGGTCAGTTTTACTGTCTGTAAAAAGTCATAAAAACTTTGTTCTTTCAGTCTTTAAAAAAAGAAGTCTCTCTTAAGCCCTAATGACACTACATTTTTTTCTTCATTGAATTGATAAAAAGAAACAGTAAATGTTGGAAAGAGCAAACTATTAAAAATGTAAACAAAAATCTTTTTTCAGTTTTACCATGTCAGATCCTGATTAGATGACAATTCAGTGATTTAGTTCCATTAAATCTCTGTTAGTGAACTCTTTTCAATACTTTTCGTCTGGCAAAGGAAGGATTTATTTATTTATTTTTTAGACAAAATTGTGGATCATTTCAATGTCTGTTTATTTGTTGCAGCATCACATTTTGTGTTAAATGTCTGCTTATGGAATTTGTCTGCTCAATTTGATTCGTAGGCTTTATTCAATTCGTTTTTCGCATTTAAAGTAAATACTTTCATATACTGGCGAAAGATATTTGTGTTATTTAAAAGAAGCATTTAAACAATTGGGGAGATAACTTTAAAATGCAGGATTTTTTGGCTAAGTTTAAGCACTTTTCTAAAGTAAAGCATGTTCAAGTGAGAATTATGGGTAGTCGGATGGGGCGAGATCTGACAATAAGGCGGTTGGGCCACTATTTGCTAAGTAATTTTAAGATGGGTTTACAACAAACTCATTGAGAGTTGTCGCGATAGATGTGTATGGCTTCATGTCTGGTCGCCTATTTCCGGCTTTTGTTGACGAATATTCATTCGCTCCAAACGAATCATGTGTTAAGCTAAGTTCACTGTAATCGTCATGCAAGATTTCAGCAGCTCATGAAAGATACGAGCCTTCTAGACCAAACAAATATAGAGTATTACGTTTCCGCCACGGATATTTGGCTTTGTCGTTGATTCGGCTACTTGGCCGGGCTACAACTACGATATCCTGCTCTTCAAAAAAATGTTTCATAATATTGTCCTCCTCAATATTATGAAACATTTGCTGCGAAACTTTTGAGTTTGTTTATGCAAGGGGAAAGACGAATGGAAAAGTGTAGTAAAGTTTCATGTACCACAGAGAAAAAACATGTTTAAATATGATTATCTCCAACAAAACTATTTCTAAAGAATATTTTAAACATATTATATCGGATTTAACCATATTATTGTCACTGACAGCCATATCATTATTTTGAATTAGTACTCCATCAATAAGCCACCACCATATTATGGTGGCCTCTAAACATGTTGTGGTAAAATATGACATTAATTTGTTTTTAATTTAACAATTGTATTTTCCTCTTTTCCAAGAGCTATGTTTGGAAACCAACCATGCTGTTATAAGTGTTAAACATATTTCAGATATTATGAACTAAAACATGTTCATGGAGGACTGGTTTTACCATAATATGGATGTCGGTGACAATATTATGGTAAAATTTAATATAATATGACATAATATTTTAAATATACAATAGTATGTTCCTCTTTTCCAAGGGCAACATGCCATGGTTGAAAAACAACCAGGCTATTGTAAGTGTTAAGCATATTTTAGTTATGATTAACCATAACATGTTCGGAGGCAACCAAAATATGGTTGTGGCTTCTTGATGGACGACTAATTTAACCATAATATGGTTGTTGGTAACAAAAATATGGTTAAATTACATATTAAATATTTCTTTTCCTTCTTCTCAGATAGTATTTTTGTTATCCAAAATGGAATATGTAATAGGATAAAATAATTAATTTATGTTATATATGCCACTTGTTATATTTTTCTGGTTTATGATTAAATGCTGCAAAACAAAAGTTTTATTTTATAGACACGTATGTAGTTTCAAAAGAGAATTGAAGAAAGTTTCTGCAGCAAATGTTTCATAATATGGACAAGGACTTTCAAAACAAAAAAAAAAAAAAAAATTAAAGCAAAACTTTTCACAAATTTGCCGCAAAATTAAAAGTTTTTAACTAAAAATGCCATTTAAGTTTGAATTCTAGTTAATACATAAACCATATGTATATGATGCACACTCCCGCATTTTTTATTTATGCACCCAATAGTTTTGCTTTCTTTTTTTTCAAAATATTCTTTTGAACGTTCTCTTTTTTTATATTAAACGTTTTACTTAGTCTTCTTATACTTTATAGTTTTATCATAGTTTTTTAATGCGGTTACTTTTTTTGTATTCTTAGTTATATTGTTTAGCCTCTGGATAATACCAAAGCAATTTTCACTGTCATAACTTTCGCCTTTTTGTTCCATCTCTCGTTTTTATTGTTGGCAGTTTAGACTTCATATAAGTTTGCAAAGAAAATGCTTTTAAAGTGGTAACAAGATGTAGAACTACTGGCTAACAAAACAATAAAATGGCAAGCCAAAAAGTCAAATAACAAACATTTCTTCTATATTTTTTTTATAAAAAAAAAACTAAATAAATGCTTAAAGTAGAACAAGTAAAGATGCTTTATTCGACTGTGCTGAATCTTTGATACTCTCCTCCAAGAATAGGGAATTTTTCGGGAGTATACTTCAAAATGGATCTGTGATAAAGTTCATGATTTATAAAATAATATATCAGAAAATCTGTTCATCTAAATTTTAACTGTGTTAAATTTGATAACATAACCATTTTTCATTAAAAGGTTTTGCATATAAGAGTTGGCTTTATATGTGACTTATGATAAATTATGGACCGATCATCATAAATTTAGGCAGTCATATCTAGGCGCAAAAACGATGTAAAAGCAAAGTTCATTACAAAACCTACTCTACCGAATTTATGCAATTTTTAAATATATTTTATAGTTTAGATGATTTAACGGCCATATAGCTGGGCGTGTCAACATTTGAAGCACAGCCGCGAATAACGTTTTAAGTTACAAAATAATTCTTTTTCAGAAGAGCAAAAAAAACCGTTTTTAACAGGCAGGATTATTTATTTTTTAATTTTTGTTTTTAGATTATCAAAACTAACGATAATAAAAACTTAAATGATTTTAAAACGTTTTTCCACTTTGCAAAAGCATTTCGATTGTAAATTTTGTTAGTAACTTACAACGTTCTTCTACTGGCTGACACTTTGTATGCCATTTTGAAGTGGTTAAGGTGCACAATTTTGGCTGATTCCATGTTTAAACAGTGTAAGAGAGTAATGTTAAAGGTTATCTGCAAAAAACAGTTTTTGCAAAAAATGGCTTTTACAACGTTATTCGCGGCTGCGCTTCATTTGACTCCAAAAACATTGTGTTTTGGGAAGTGAGCGTATTTTTCACAGGCGCCTATAGATAAATCGGTGAATGTAAGTGCTCTAAGGCCTTAAGTGAATATTATTTAAAGTGTTACACAACAAAAGACAAACTAAATATACCACCTTTAAGCACTTGTAATCGTGTAGCGTATACAAAACAAATATAAAATTTATATAAAATTGTTTTCCTAGCCAGGATTATTTTTTTTAACAATTTTCGTTTCGCTCTCAAACTTAAACACACTTTTCGCTAGACATTTGCAGCATTTTTTCATATAGAAAGCTAAGAATTAGAGAAAGAAAAACCAACTAAAAAAATTGCAATTTCCGCACAGACGCACACATTTTCCGGACATCAAAAAAAAAAAAGGTTACAAAAAAATAATAATATTATATAAGATAAAAAATAAATGTTAAAAAAACTAATGCATACATACAAAAAAGCAAAAAGAATAGTTTTAAAAGTACATTTTAACAGAAAATTCAATTCCCCAAATAAAATTTCAACAAAATTTCCTTAAAAAAAATGAAAAGAAAAAAAAAATAAAAAAAATTTACTGAAAATGGAAGTAGAAAATAAAAAATGAATTGGAATTTTGGCAAATGCATTAAACTTTCATTTTTTCATTTTTTTCCTTTGTTATTTGAAAAATACAAAGAAAAAAAAATCATACATGGAGGTACGATAACTGCAAATAATTTTTTAGTAGATTCTTTTTTTTTTTCTTTTTCTTTAGCAGCTGGAAAAAGTGAACATTTTCTTCTTCTTCTCTATAGTTTGTTGTAAAAATCACTGAAAAACTAAGAAAGTTTGTTTTAAAGACAAAAGTTTTTCCCATGAATTTTCGATAAGAACAATAATAATATCGAAAACAGATAGAGTTTTGAAAATTTCATTCAGTCAGTCAGAATGTTGGGAGAAGATAAAAAAAATCTTTAAACTAAAACAATAAAAATTTATTTATATGTTAAAAGGACAATTATTTGAAGAATTTAAATTTAAGGGCATATTAAAAGAAATAATTGTAATAAGAAGCTTTTTTGGGTAAAAATTTACAAAAAAAAAAAAAAAATATTGTTATTTCGCTTAAACAATGTGATTTTTTAAAAGAGTTATTCTTGAAAGGTGCTTGTTTTTTCAAAGAGGTACTTGTTTGTACTTTTCTTAGATAATTTATTAAAAAGGGTGTGTGGTTATTTTATTGAACTGTTTATGGTTTTTAATCCAAAGTGCAAGCCGTCCACAATGGCGGTGAATGTTAAACTGCAAACCTCTCTTTAGAGATATTGTGGTTACTATTGAAACATGTCAGTGCAACCTGTCCGTAAAAACCTGGGTTCGATTCCCAGTTCAATCAAGACTAAAAAATTATCAACAAAAATTTTAACTGATTTCATGTTGAAAAATTACTTTGTTCATAAAAAAATTTGATGAAAATTAAAATTTGAAGAACTTTAGCCTGATTAAAAATATTAAAATTTGGATAGAAAATATAATTTATATTAATAATCAGCCTTATTACGGTTCTCGTTGTCGGTAACACAGTAAGTCGAATTTTGTAGTAGATTAAAGAACTTTAATTTAATTTACTTTAATCTACTACTGAGTCGTTTTCGACATCGAGAACCGAAATAAGGCTGAATATCTTTAAAAAATTTAGTTTTCTTGCAACAAGAAGTTTAATCCAGGGCAGTTTGTGAGAGTTCTCAAAAATAAGGAACTTTTCATTTAAGGAGCCTTAGGAAAAAATAGTTTGGGCCTTAAATAATCCAATAAAGTATTTTTTTATGCACCGATATCCCAACGGAACAAAAAAAATTACAAATTCTTGGAAAGACTTTCTTTAGCATATTTTTATGGAAACAATCAAATTTAATTAATGTATAAAAAAAAAAAATATATATTTTTAAAACATTGTTCGAGATTTATGAATGAAAATTTGAACAAGTGCAACTTTTCTCATTTGGATATTTTAATTTCACGGTTTGTTTTTATAAAAGTTCTTAGAAGGACATTATGCATTTACTTGTTCTCTGTTAAATCTTTAAGAACTACAAAGAGTAAAAAAAAATACATAAGGAACTATGCGATTGCAAACAACTGTAATTTTTTTCTTTGTATTATCTCATATTTCGATGTCGTGTGCGACATTAAAAACAAACATTTTCATCAGTGCGTCGAAAGTAAATGCAGAAAGCTCATTAAATATCGCAACAAATAGAGATTTTTTTTAAATTAAATTAAAATAAAAGAAACCTTACTGAAAAATAAGAAGATTTGTGATCTCGGTACTTATGTAAATTTGGTCACGTGCGACATCGTTAGTGAGAAAATTAAAAATTGGAAAATACATTTTTCTATATAACCCAGCAAACACGAAGTCAAACCTTTGATATGAAATGACTTTATCATTTGACATCAAACACAATTCTCAAACGTTTTTCAAATGTTTGATTTTTACATTTAAATTCAAATTGATAATGATTTGAAAATAACCATTTAACATCAAATGTTTTATCAATTTGATGTCAAGTTTGTATCAAATGTTAAATTCAAATCAAAACTAAACTTGGCAATACTAAAGCGAAAAATAAATGTAAACATTAAAAATGGTTAAATGTGTTTTACAAGTCAACGATTTATTTTTTGTGAACAATAAAAATGATTTGTCCTCTTTCCAAGAATTAGGGGACGGAAAGAACATTATTTCATATTTTAGCTATGGCGCCGAATGTTTATCTCACAGTTTATTTAAATAAATAATGAATTTAAATTACAAAAATAAAGTAATATTATTTATGTTCCACATTGTGTTATAATCCACATTTGAAAAACGTTTGAGAATTACGTTTGAAAGCACGTTGAAAATAATTTCCCCTTTTTGTTGAAAATGCTATGATTTTCAAATCATTACCAAACGTTTGTCGTTTGAGAATACGTTTGATTTCAAATCATTTTCAATTTGAAATCAAACCTCCGTGTTTGTTGGGCAGTGATTTATTTATGTAAATACATACATATACTTGCGAACACACATAAACACACCTGTATTAACGCACTGGTTCTCTCGAAATATATTGTGTTTTTTAAGTATTTTTGTATGATTGTTCGTAGGACTTTTTATATATACATAGCGAACCTAGTACATTATGAACTTCTGTTCATTTAAAAATATTTTAACTAAGCTCGTTTACATATAATTTAGTAAAAATAGGAACAGAAACAACATATATCGCTCCTTTATTGCAACATAGTCATATCTCAAACTTCAACATTTTTAGGTTACTTGAGCAAAAGTGTTCTTTTTCCTTCATAGCTTCTTCATATGAAAAAAATCTAAATTATATCTGAGACTGAAACAAAGTTATAACAAAATATAATTTATTAAATCTGTATATAAGGGTATATTTTGAAAACTTTAATCGCGTTTTGCCAAGTTTGATTTTTTTTTGAGATATGACTATGATATGATATGTTGCAATATAGGAGCGATAAATGTATAATGATGGCGAAAACAGTCACGTGCGACAGTGATTTAGACTAACTTAAAAAAAGTATAAATCATTAACTGGTAAAACGAAACCCATTTTTAAGAGACATGAGTGCAAAACATTCTACAATTAGTCGCATTTAAATATTGCCCAAGGTTTCGCTAAAATCGGCGTTTGAATTGGTGGCCGCGCGTATAATTTGTTTTTCTCCGATTGTCTTGAAAAGAAAAATTTGATTAAAGTTAACAATATGTAGCACTAATTATAGGGCTAATTAAGAGTTTTTAGTTAAATTAATTGTCAAAATAAAAATCCATTTTATTTTTTTTTTAATTTTTTATGTGTATTACGGTCACGTTCGACATGATGGATATGCCCATATGTTTAAATGAAAATAATTTTTTGATATGAGGAGCTCCATAACAAAACGGAATAATTCCACTTTCACAATTTTGGTATAAATGAACAGAAAAAAATGAATTTAAGCCAGTTCGATGTATGCATGTATGTGAAATTGTTGCGTTTCTAACCGATTTCGTTAAAACAATGACTATAAAGGATTTTAGTATGTACAATACATATGTATTATTCAGTAAAAAAAAAAATTAAATCTAAAGTGGAATTGTTGCGTTTTGTTATGGACCTCCTCATATATAAATGGAGACAATTTAAAAAAATATTTTTAAGAGGATATTTTAATTTTAAAAGTAAAGCTTTTGAAGCAAATGGAAAAAAATTATTTGAGATTCCGTAGAATTGTAATTGAAGGACTTAATTATAGGTAACAGAAATAAAAAGAAAAACTTTTATAATTACAAAAGTAGTTGTTTAGAATTAAGGAATTTAAAACTTTTAAATTATTAATTGAATATAAAATAAAACGTAAAAGATTTAATTTATTGATTACATTTCGTTCCCGAAAAATTTTGCCATCGCCGACTACTTGTGACACACAGATTTTCAAGGTATAATTAAAATTTTTTTCTCTCAGCTCTAGTTTTTGCAATATACTGAGCTTTCCAAAAAAGAGCGTCTATCGTTTTTTTTTTCATGTCTAAGCTTCTGATTTTCTTACAATTTATACGAAACAAACCATTAGAAGGCGAATTCAGCACCAACAGTTTGGAAAATATTATTTGACAAATCGTAGGTCGGTTTGCTTTATTGAAAATATATTGGCAATATAATTTTCACGATAAAAAACACTTGACGCTCTTATTTAAATAGCTCAGACAGTGTTATATCAAAAATAAAGCTACTTGCAGGACATAAATAAGCAAAACTTTAGAAGGCTTTAGTAAAAAACTTTCGTCATCTTTAAGACGTGCAAATAGTATTTCCAAATCTGCACAGTAGTTTTAAAAATATCGTAAAAGTTTGACCAGAAAAAATAATTTTTTTATACATTTTGTTTTTAAGAATTTATAAAAAATAAAGATAAAACAACGCGGCATTTTTTTGCCCAATAGCATGTAGCTTAATATATTCCAAAAGAATTGAACTCTTTTTCATTAAAATTTGTGCACAACTTTTGATTTGACACATAATTGAGGTTCATTGTCGTTAATGTGCCGAATTATCTCATCCTTTAGTTCTTTATTGTTCTTGGCTTATAAACGTACACTTTTTCTTTTAAATATCTGCAAAGAAAGAAGTCCAACAGTGGCAAATCACATGATCGTGACGGCCAATTAACATCGCCACGACATGAGATAAAACGGCCATTGAATTTCTCGAGCAAAAGAGCCATTGTTTTTCGTTGTTTGTGTGGCAATTGGCACCATCCCGTTAAAACCACATAAAGTCCAGGTCCATATCGTCAATTTTTGGCCACAAGAGGCTCGTAATTATCTCGCGATAGCAAATATTACTTGTTATTTATAATAAACTTTTCGAAATTGTAATTAAAATTTTTCAATTACAATGTTTGTAATTGCAGTTGATTTTTTTCCATTACAAAAATTTGTAACTCAAATTATTATTTTTTAATTGTTATAAAAAGTTTCGCTATGACTTTAATTACATTACTTGTAATTCTAATTAAAAATATCTCATTTTCACTTTACAATCAATTTTAATTTAATTGAAATAAGATTGAAATTCCCAGGTGCGTTTTTAATGTCTATGCAATTGCAATTCCATTTAAAGGCCTTGTTATCGATCACTTAAAATATATTGAAATTTCGATCAATTGTGAATGCCATAATTTGACTCCGATTTTTTTTATTGCAACATTTTTTTATCTGTGTTGGTTTAATTAAAAAGTTAGTTATCTCTACTTTAAAAAAAACCCACTCCTTTTATTCTTAATCAAATCCAGTTTAAATATTTTAAGCAGCAATTCATTTATTTAACTCTAAAATCATAAACTACCGAAGTTAACGAGTATCTATAATGTCATAAACAGGCCATTACAATTGAAAAAAAAAAAATTATAATAAATAATAAATAATTATTCAGGTTTAATTTTTTATTGCGTACAAAACTTAAAAGAAATAAAAACTATAAATTTGTTTTAAACTGTCAAAATTATATCCAATCAAGATTCATTCACATTACAAGTCAAGAAAACATGTGTTTGGATTACAAACGATTTAAAAAAAAACAAGAGAGACACCTCTTGATTTTTCACAAAGGGGGGGGGGGGGACTAAAATTTTTTTAAACAGTATTTTGTGGCAATGTAATGTGGTAAGCGGAAAAAATTTAACGTTAAATAATGCCACTACTGCCGCAACTTAAAGTTGCAAGTGTTTGACTGGTTTGCGTTGGCTACCGTTCGAAAATATTTATGAAGCTGTTTATCGTTGCTGCTGTTGCCTTCAGTTTACCATTGTGTTCATAAAGTTGGCTGCTAAGTTTATTTCAGGTTTTTGTTGCATGTCCACACCATCGGTTATAATAAAAATTATGAATATGAGTGTTTAAATAATGTTGCATGCATTAGTCTATACCAGATATTGCTGAGATATGAAATGCTTTTGTGGCAAGTTAATTTAAAAATCTTTTTCGCTCGAAAATTACAAAAGTTATCGTTTACACTTCCAGGCCTTAAGAAACATATTAACAAAATTATTACATGAAATTTTTTCCCAATAATAACAAAAAAAAAATAAAATTAGATTATTTTGAACATCTGTCTTGTCGAAACTACAAATCGTATTGTCTTTATAAAACCATATGCCATTCAAAAATACAAAAATCTGTTTGAAAAAAACTATCTGTTCTAGTTTGTCACAACAACAGAGAGGAAACTGGAGTAAAATATATAGTTTAATATTTGTAATTGTCTTACAACTATATCTTACTTTCTCTCACTCTCTCTCTTTCTTTTTCTCCTTAAACGAAATCTATCTACTAAATTTCTATGAATTAATAAAAAAATAATTTGAGCTACAAATTTTATGTCTTTGTTAATAGTGATTGTTTTTAATGTTCGCTCGTTCGTATTTTTATTCCCTCCCCCACCATGAGTGATGAATGTGGTATTATAAGGTTTGTCATTTCGTGTGTGTGTGACATCAGAAGATATTTTTCCCAAACTCGATATACTATTCCTTGAGTAATTTGAAATCGATTCTTAATTAATTTAGTCAGTCTGGTTGTCTATTGAAAATAATGATTTTGGCGTCAAAATTGTTTCCAGTTCTCCTAGACGGATTAATTTGCTTAGTAGGAAAATATAGAAATTGTCATTTCTTATTTGTTCACACAGTGTTTACTATATCAACTAACATAATTTTTTTTTTATTTTATCTTAATGAAACATTCACCCCTATTATGTAAGTCGTTGTCGCTGCCGACGTCAATTTTAAATTTTTGTCACATAAAGTCGACGACTAAATCACTTCAGCGTAAATTTGGTATTTTCCAAAAATGTTGTATGAACGTCGACTAGTTAT
This sequence comes from Pollenia griseotomentosa, assembly GCA_963931875.1. Lineage (NCBI taxonomy): Eukaryota > Metazoa > Arthropoda > Insecta > Diptera > Polleniidae > Pollenia > Pollenia griseotomentosa. The sequence goes on from OZ007563.1 coordinate 81,336,444, forward strand.
CGAAAGTCAGACAAAACAAGAAATCCCATCTGCAATTATTTTTCTAATTTTATTTGATTCTTCATCGTTATAGGTGATTTTTTTTTAAACAATTTAGCGATTTAAAATAAATTTTAGAATTTTTTCTAATTTTAGAAGCGATTTTTTCCTGTAATTTTTCTAATTCTTTACAGCTTTAAGGATTTCTTATAAATGTTAGACTTTCCTATCAGGCCGCTGTAAGCAAGTTTTTTGCAAATTTCCGCTAATTAAGCATTTTTTTCCGAATTTTTGCCCTTCCCTATAGTGTAAGAAACTTTTAATAAAATTTATGGTTTGGTTAAAAATAAAAAAAATTTTATGAATTTTTGCTATTTTAGCAAAATTTTCCGAATTTTCGCAATTTTAGCGTAGCTTTGTTGCACTTTGAGGCAATCGTTGCAAATTAAAAATTTTAGCGAGTTTTTGCTATTTAAGCAAACTTTTTCGAATTTTTGCGTAGTTTTGTTACTCTTCAGCCTGATGGCTTTAGTTATTCAAGTGTTACTCCAAAGTGGGCACTTACTTAGCCATAGTCTAAAATTAAATAAACTTCAAATTTTTAGTTTGCATTTTTTATTTTAAACGTTTTTAATATATATGTTCACATTCTAACGAACTTCTTCTCTTTAAAATTTTTTAAGTTTTAATTTGAGTCATCGCAAAATTCTACTCAACATCGATTTAGTAGCGCCTTAGAAAATATCAAGTGACTGCCAATAGCAATCGCTTATTGTCAATAACGACTAAAAAAATACAATTATTTTTCTGTTGCCGTCGTCATAAATCGACTTAGACTTTTAAAATAGGGTAATAAAAAAAAAACATTTTTGAATCCGCCCACTTAGTAAAGCGCCATAAATACCAAAGCAGAAATTACCAACCGTACAAATATTGGAGCAATGGGAAAACACTTTTGCACAAGAAACCAAAACAGTTTGGCAACGTTACGGTTTACAATCTGAAAAATTGTTAACCAATGTTTTTTATTTAAAAAATATAAATGGACATTAGTTTTTTTTTTTTTTTTGGTTATTTATGTTTAAAAACTGATAGCAACAGTTTCATTTTATTTAGTATTATTATTATTTTTTATAAACCGAAATCTGCCAAAAACTGCTTAGCAGCCGAATTCTGTAATTTGCTAAAGCTTAATCTCTAACGCTGAAAATCTAAAAAGTTGATTAGCGTTTTTTGGCAACGGATGCAATTCTGTAACATGCATTTCTAAGTTTGCCATTAAAATTTAATTCGCCGCAATTTTATTTTTTAACGTCATCTCTAAACTTTGTTTCACTTTTTTGTTTTCCCCTTTGTTTACAGAGGCACTCTCAATTAAAAGACACCAGCAGAACGGCCCGATATGGATTTCGTCATCATTCTACTTTGTAAATTTGATGTAGTATTTAACTCAATAATTTTAACAAAAAGAATACGGGAATTTTTTTTCAATTTTTTATTATTTTAAACATGAAAATAAAAGAATTTATGTTTTTCATAGAATTGTTATTGTTTCTATACAAAACAAATAAAACAGGATCTTATGGATTCAATATTGAACAGTGTCATTTTAACATTTTTCGTTTAAAATTAATATGAAACAATGATAATTTTAAATAATGTCCATACTTTGGCAGAAGTTTACTACGATTTTAAATCAACATTGCGCAATGTTAATTTAACATTGATATTTTTTCTGTGTGTAGAGGTACATTTTCTAAGTCGTAATTAAAAAAAATCGTCTGATCTTATTTCACTCGATGTGCTTTTTCCAGTAGATCTTCAGTGCCAGTCAAATAAATTCTTTCGAGTCTTCTTAATCTTATTTCAATGTTGACATGGTTGATATTAAAGCGAATATTAGCATCGACGTCTATGAGAAGAGCACACAAATGAATAAAAAGTGTTTATAATAAAATTAAAATGTAATTACCTGTTTACGAATTATGTTCCTTTTAAAAAAAAAGATATTTTGTTATACTTAACAAAAAAAAAAAAATTACATTGTAGCTTTCACAGAGTTTAGCCAGCGATGTTAAAATAATTCGGGCGACACCAGCGTGAAGTTTAATTTGTGTGTTGGCAGCAAAACACGGCAAATATAACACTTTATTTGCCAACGTTGGGACGATTGTTATTTTATGCCAGGGAAACTATTAAGTTGGTGGCTAAATATGGACAATATCATGAAATTTGACTTAAATTCGTTTTATAAAACTAAAAATTTTGCTAACAACTTTTACGATGATCATTATTACTAAACGTTCCGAAAACCGCTCCGTAATTTTTTTTATTTTTTCCCCTAAGCTAATCCCACAAAGCTCTACGCTGGACTGCAGGAGACCAGAGTCTATCGCGGGAATCGAACCCGCAACCCCTGCACTGGTAGACTAGCTCACTGCCACCTAGCCTACTGGGGCACCCGGTTATGATAAAATAATCACACTATCTACCAAATTTTGTGAGAATCGGTCCACAATTTACCATCAAATTCATTCAAATCCCACTTCAAAAAAAAAAATTGTCATCAACCCGTAATAAAAGAAAATCTGTTGAAAATAAATTAGTTTTACATAATCAGGAATTTGGACGTCAGCTTGTTCACAGTTTGCTAAATAAATTCTCACAATTTCGTTAAAATTCTAAAACCTTTCAATTCTCTGCGTAGGGTATCAAAGAGTCGGCACAGCTGAATCTTGTTTTATGTTTTATTGTCTCCACAATTTCTTTCTAGTAAATGTGTTGCAAGATAAATCTGTGAAAACTTTGTCATTGTCATTTTATGAAGTGCTAAATGTTCCTTAGGAATAATAAATTTATACATAGACATGCTTGTAGTTTAAACATATTCGTAGATACAAAAATATTTATATTTTTTCTTATAAGTGTCTGTAGTGTATCTGTGTGTTTTATAAAATTAAAAAAACAAAAAAAATAATAAAACCACTTTTACGTTGAAGTCTCATCAGGGAATTTTGTTTAAGAAAACTTATGAACACAGCTAAACAAAAAATCATTGTTTTTAGTTTGTTTTTTAATTAATTCCCTGGAGTATTAAGTATTACAAAGAAAAATTATAAAAAAATATATAATAATGACATTATATAAACAAAAAAAAAAAAAAAGACAGAAATTATAAAAATATTTTATAGCAGATATGACCTCAAGGCCAATTGTTAATATGTTGTGGAAAAGTTTATTATTAACCAGACAGAAAAATTGTTATCAAATAAAATCGACAACATTTTTTATTATTTTATTGAAGAAAATACAAACTTTTGATTTAGGATTTTTATGTGAGTCATATGCAGAGTTAAAGATACGCGGGAATAAGAAAATAAAAAATCCTATAAATTTTCTAAAAATCATTTATTCAGTAATAAAAACTATTCTTGTTTAATAAAAAAAAAAATAGCTTCATTTTAGTAATTATATATTAATGTTAATCAAACACAGTTGTCTATGATGACTGTATGATGTAAAATGTTGCACCTTTGAAAAGGATTTGTGGAATTTAAAATCAAAGCCCTCTCTCGCCTTTGATCTTCGTACTGGAGGAATTTTTGAGTAAACTATTTTTTAAAAAAAAGGTATTGTATAGAACTTTAATAAACAACTAGAAGATACAGACTATGCAGATGATGCATGTCTTATTTTACACAACTGCACTGATATGCAAAGCAAGGTTAATGATTAAGTAGATCTTGCAAATTGCGTAGGTTTAGAAATCAATAGATTCAAAAAATAGATAATCATATAATTGGATATTTAAAATCTTTTTTTTTTGGGATCAATTATGTGGACTGATGGCGGTGTCGAGGAAGACTTGGCGGTCTTCAAAGACTTCGCAATATACAAAAATAATGCTTGTGTGATGTCTACATTCCGGAAGCGAACCTGGCTGATACATAGAAAAAAATTTTGCACCAGTAAAATCATTAATCAAAAATAAAATCGCTTTTAATTAAAAATTGAATCAAGTGAATTAAACGTTTAATCAAGTGAATTAAAATGTTAATCAAGTGTATTAAACTTTTAATTGGCAATATTCATTTGCTTTATTTCACTTGATTAAACGTTTAATTCACTTGATTAAATTTTTGACCCACTAAATTTTAACAACTTCTGAACTTTTTTTTTAATTTTTTTTTTTTAAATTCTGCAGGAGTCTTGTCCTTAAGTACCATCCTCGAGTTCCAACCTCGCCTATTTCAATCAATCGTTTGATCTTCGCAAAAAGTTTAGGCTGATTCCTAAGAGGCAAACATTTCGAAAACCGATGGAATTTTTTATGAAGAGCTTAATATTTAGGGCATTAAAAAATGCAGATCCACTATCTGAGAACCCCATGCCGAACTTATTTTTATCGCATATATGTCCATTTTTAATTCCTTTAATTGAATTTTGTCCTTTATATAATATGGAAAAAGTGTTCTCTTAATATACGCCTTAATTAAAAGCTTTTTTATAACACTTTTTTGGCTATAACCTTTCCTTTTCCACCCTTTTTTTCATAAAACTCTAAACTATTTAACTTTTAATCACAATTTTTTAATGAGCTTCAATAATTCATTCTGTTTTTTAAATAACAACAAAATTTAAATTAAATGCTAAGACCTCAACACATTTTGTTTTTGTAATTTTCTAATGGGAGCAAACAACAAACTTTTTAAGGGAAACAAAATTTATATTAGAGACTAAAACCACCAACAACTACAACCTACAAAAAAAAAAAGAAAAACATCAGAAAAACCACTCAACTTAATGACCCACTAAATTTTAACAATTTAAACTTTTGAACTTTTTTTTAAATAGTTTTCTAAAAATTAAACTAAATTTAACAAAAAAAAAAAAATATATAAAAAAAGTTCTAAAAATAAAATCAAAATATTTGTTACATGAAAGAGAAATCTAATAAACACCTTGTGAATGAACATTTTAAAGGGATTTTTGGATTTAAAAAAATTTCAATAGAAAAGATTCTGGTTAACCAAAAATAATAAATCATTTTAAAGAAGTAAAAAAGAAAAATTTGGTTCTTTTGTATTCCTTTTATTTAGACAGTCTGTTTTTTTTTTTTTTGTTTGTTTAGAAAATTTGGTAGTCGAGGAAAACAAATATTTGAAATAATTAGTGAATGAAAACAAATGTGTGGTTTTTTATTGTTTGTCCCCAAAAATCAAGTTAATGAACTAAGAAAATTGTCTTTCCGGTTTTGGTTTTTCCTAATGGTTTTTTTTTTAAAGAAAAATGTTTTCTTTTTTAAAGAAAAATAAACAATATGGCTCTTTTTTTTAATTTTATGAAGTAATGAAATAATAAAACCACATGAAATCAAAATGAATACAATTATTTGTTATTTCAAATTCATGTTCAGTGAAGGTGTGAACATTAAACAGAAAATGTTGAAATCCAAATGCCACAAAAACGTATTTACACCAAGTCATCATGATTACTTTAAAACTCAACTTAAAAAAAAAAAAAAAAAAATAACCTGAAAAAGAAACAGGAATAAAGTATCAAGAACAAATTTGTTATCGAAATCTCCAAGATACAGGTTTTCTATGTTGATACATCTTCTCCAACAATATCTCTTACCTGGCAATTTGCTTTAAAGCATGAACTGAAATGAAGAAATATACCGAGAGAAAAAAATGGTCATAAATTAAAAAGCCATAAAACTTTCAAGACAAATGCTAAATTTCAACAACAAAAACAATAAAATAAATGTAATAAAAAAAAAATAAGAAGAATAAAATAAAAATTCCAACCATTTATTTCATACTGCAGATCGACCGACGGACAGACAGAGAGCTACAAAAACCTCATCATGATACAGGCGACAAAAAGTATGCTGCATATATAATTCACTTAAACAGCCAGCATGCAGCACACAAATGATACATGATGCCACCACATTGTGCATTTTTTCATGGCGGTTGTTACCATAATACTAATAATAATAATGATGATGATGATGATGCTCTTTAACATAATCATCATTATTGTTGATAGTCATTGTTATTATTTTCATTAAAATATATTGTGTAATTCTATGCACTGTGTGTTGCATACTGCGAGCGTTGCAGTATGTTGGTTTACATTTTTATTTTTTTATTTCTTCTTCAGCTTGCTCTTGTTTTGTGGCTAAAGGTTGTGTGTTAAGGTTGAATGCCACACCAAGTTTCTTTTATTAGTCGCACGTATATGAACCTCTTGCTTAAAAAAAATGTCATACTGAAAAGTGAAAAACAGAGACAGAAACACAAGACACACATGAAAAAAATTCAACACTTGAATAAAGAGCTCGCTTTAGAAATTATTTATGTAATTTAGGTTTTCCTATACCATAGAACTAGTTGATTTTAACAAAAAAAAAAAAAAAAAAAACGAGGGTTGTGTGTAAGGTTCACTTAAGCTGAAGTTCAAAACTCTTTCTATGGACAGCTTTTAAGTAGACCAGCGACTACACAATATTATTGAGTTCTTAATTGATATTATTGTAGTCGTTTTGACCTATAAGTTGCGCGATATAAAAAATATAAAGCAAATTTTCATTCAATATATCGAGCCCTAACCGCAAAAAAACGTAACCGAAATAATTTTTAATTAAGAAATGACTTTATTGGCAACACTTGCATCATCTCCTTAAGCGGCTCATATACTTGCAATATTCTTGTATATGATATTCGCAATTTTATTTCCATTTTCCTATATTATGCAATAAGTCGCAAAATATTACCATTCATTCAATTCAGCACATTTCACTTTCTATTCGTTGTGCAATAAAAATCAAAAGTCTTTCGATTGTTGCCGATATATTGTGGCTGCCGATATATTGTGGCACCTTCGAATATCACATACAAACAAAAAAAAAAGACTGTAATGCCAAAAGAAATTGATTTTGATGTAAATAATTAGTGGAGCTCAAGGTCAGTTTTTTTTTTTTTTTTTATTTTTTTATTTATTTAAAAAATGTTTCCAATATTTCGAGATCCACTGGATCTCATCTTCAGGGTAAAGAGTAACAATAATAAAAAACACGTCTCACACGGTTTTACATTTAAAACTGCACTGTGCAGTTTTAAATGTAAAACCGTGTGAGACGTGTTTTTTATTATTGTTACTCTTTACCCTGAAGATGAGATCCAGTGGATCTCGAAATATTGGAAACATTTTTTAAATAAATAAAAAAATAAAAAAAAAAAAAAAAAAACTGACCTTGAGCTCCACTAATTATTTACATTAAAATTACAACAAAAGGTCGAACAACACACATATTGAATTGATTTTGATTTAAATAGAATTTACATTCGGATTGTGCCCAACAAGATTTTGCATTTGTAGCAACAAGTCTGTTTCTTTTGTCCCAAAGTGTAAATTCATTGTTCAAATACAAATATTTTTACGACAACAGTAATATTATTTGATTCAAAAAATAAATATTTTATGGCAACAAAAATTGTTATTTACTGCAAATGCAAATCAGTTACGTCAACAGCAATTTTCAATGTGCTGTTATTTCAGAGGAAAACCTTTAACGACAAAGGATATTTCATTTGCAACAAATAATTTTGCAGTTGAAAAACTTCAAATACTTTCATGTTGTTGCGGTAAAAAAATTTTTGTTGGAAATTTTCTTGCGACAAAAGGTTTTCATTTACGACAACAAGTTTTTGTTTACCCCAATATCATAATCGTCAAATGCTCAAATTATTTGGCATCACAATATTTTTTTTTTTGTGTGTACACATTGTACAATACGTAAAATTTAACCATTAACCATTGGTCACAGAAGGTACCTTTACAATTTTTTAGCAAGAACAATTTTGTCGCAAGCGACAAATTTCATACAAAATTTAAATGAAGTAAAATAAAAACACTCTCTCCTGTAAAATTTAATTTTTGGCGCTTACATTATTTTCGCGGTTAGGGCTCGATATGTAAAAGTAAACAAACGCACACATATGAGAATTTTACAATGTTGTCAACAAATTATTCATTTATTTTTGCGCAATATAAATCAAAAGACTTGATTTCATCCAATATATTGTACAGCGTTCTGATATAATATTCACACAATAAACTTTATTGCGAAATATCAATTATTGCAGAATAATACTTCAAAGTACATAGTGAGATTAACCGAAGATAACAGCGGGAAAATTTTAGTGGAGATGGCTTTTTTGTACTGTAGTTTGCTGCAGAGGTCTGCAAAAATTAAGAAAAGTAATTTCAACACACTCATTTGTTTTTTAACTACAAAGTGTCGAGCACCCAATAAAAAACGAAACAAATGAGAGAATAACCAAAGACAAAACAAACAAAAATTCATTCAATTCAGTCAACTAAAGGCAAATGAGTTAAATATACAGCCATGCCACAGAGTACAATTCCGTTCGGAATCGAAGAAAACATATTTGCTTATTGATAATAAGTGCATCCTGATAGTCTTTTGGCCTTTCAGATACAGAAAACTCCCCGTCCGTTCATGAACAAAAAAAAAAAAAAAAAAAAAAATGGTTTCATTCCGAAAAATTTTTTCGTCATTTTCTGAAACACCAAAATACGGAATGAATTCCGTTTCCAAATGAAATTGTACAAAAATTATTAGAATGTTTTCTGTGAACTTGCTCTCTATTACGGATCATTGCAATGTTTTGTTATTTATGAATGAGTCTAAAATTCATTTACAGTAAACAAGTTGTTTATATTTGTTTATAATTAACACTCTTCTTATCTCTTTGAGTGTTTAATATTTGAATAAAAGTTGTGCGCTTTGAGTAAAGGCAAACAAGTGTGTTATTCAAAGCAGACTTCTTGTTCGTAGATCGTCGGCGCTGCCATAGTTCTGCTGTTCGGTCAATGTGTAGGATTGTCATTGCTGTTGTTGTAAGTGTTGGGGGATTCTTTATCAGTCATTCTAACAATACACAAGAACCAAATGCCTCCGAAACTTATTTATCTGCATGATCGTACAAATATTTTTGAATTTTATTTCTGCTTAATAACAAAGATGTTGCCGTTTTTATGTTTGGACCTCCAGCGTTTTCGCCTCCACTCATTGAATGATATTTATACCTTACTTGCGTTCTACGTTTCATGTTATATGCAATGCTTTAATGCGGCATCACACCAAGAAAAAATAAAACATCATTTGTCAAAATCAGCTGATTCGTTCAAACTCTACTTGTAGTTTTATGCGCTTTAAAGGCCAGTTTACACGGTAATACAATGTATTACTACTTTGTAGAATCAAAATATTATGAAATTCTCTCCGTGTTTAAAAGAAAAAAATTAAAAATCGTTTGTAAGTATAATTCATGTTTACACGGATGGTATAAGTAAAATCAAAAATAATAACAAAAAAACAGATGGTTGCAGTTTTAAATTTTTACAAAAACAACATGAAAATTTCCTGAGTTGATTTTAGTTGTTTTTGTAATTTTATAAAAATGCTACCATTTTCAATATACACCGTTTAAATACACCTCTGGTGTGATGAGAATACATAAGTTTCTAAAATGGTTTAGAAAAAAACCATTTACCGATCGCTTGTCAGATTTTGTATTCGTATTCTCTCTTACTCAATATATTTTGCTTTTCAATGATATGATTTTTCTCATTAAACATCATGTCGTAATACAAAATATTACCGTGTAAACTAGCCTTAAGAGGCATTAAACTACTTTTCGCATTCAACGCCTTAATGCATCCTACGCTTTTGTGCATATAACTTGTTACGTATAACTACACGGATTCTACTTTTTTGACAGCTGCGCTTACAGCGAAAAGGCTTGTAACGCGTGTTGTGAAACTCCAGCTTTTGATTAACCTAGAGGGATTGCGTTTTTAGTGTAACGTTTGTGCTAATTTTATTTGATGATATCCATTGCCAGTATCACACCATGTGTGGCTTAAGTGTTGTTCGTAAGGGAAGCTGTTATTTTTTTTTTCTCTTTTCCGTCCAGGGATTTAGGGATCATCTTAGGAATATTTTACTTTTTAGCGTTACCTCCTCCGGAACATAATTAGCCAATATCTAGGATTCGGCAAAAATCCAAAACTGACTGATCACAGAAGATCTTCACGGTCTCTTGCGATTTGTCGGCTGACCAGATTTCCTATCTGGTATCACGGGAATCTGTCAATTGCACGGCAACGGGCTTACTATTGGTTAATGCCTTCGTTAGTATGTTTCTTATGGAAAATGCTTTCTGGCTTAAGAATGATTATCTTTGAGAAAGTTTCACTTTTCAGTTGAAAAGATACTTTCGGGAATCACATGGTGGCTGTGGCTGACCTCCCAAAGTCACGGGAAGGAATATACTGAAAATACCACTAAAAGGCTGATTTTTCACAGCTTGTGGAAGAAATCGGCCTGAGGAAGTACTATCCCTAGGTGCGGTTGCTTCTTGCTACCACTTCTCCAAAAGCAGAGGATGTAAGTTAGCTCCGGCTCCTAACCGAAGGGTGAATGTATGTATAATCTTGCCTGACTATGAAGGTAAATTGCTACCTGGGTATGTTCGTTACGCCCTTACTCGGGGGCAGTTGTTAAAGGAACTGTTTGTCACCCTGTGGCTAAGTTCTACTTTGGAGTATGCCTACGCGGCTGGTATCTTTACATCTATCTCTCTGTTCCTTAGGTGTTTGTTTCATGTGGGGCAGCTAAGGGTCGTCAGTTCCATACTAATTTCAGTTCAGTAGGTTTAAGTTTCATTTTCGAGGTCTCTCTGGAGACTTTATCCCGATATAAGGAGCCCTCAAAACATCGGTTCTGGCCTATTTATGGTTATATTGGAGAACCATCGTCGGTGTTAAAGCCAACATCGAAGTGAGGGCGCAAGCCTGGCGTACAATTGCATTTTCTAACCAGATGCCGTAAACAAAAAAAAAGCTGCGTTCCTGACAAAGGCTGAAGTTCCTAAACATACTGCACCACCCTCGTTTTTCTACAACATAAATTGTTTCTGTACTCTTTTATTAAGTTCTTTTCATTGGAAAAAAAAACTGTTCTTAACTAACAAAATTTCCGATGTAATAAAAAACCAGCGGCACAAGTTCATAAATGTTTTAGTTTTCCTACATGATTTCAACTTCAACATGATTTCTACACATTCCATCTTTGACCATTTAAATTTGTATAAATATTTAATGAAAATTTAAAAAGAGTTATTGTGTCACAGTTAAATGTAACGACGGCGGTAACAAAAAACAAACGTCGTTCTTAATGAAGAAATTGTTTTAAACAAAGAAATCTAATCAATATAAGATTTTTAATTTAAATTCAACGAACAAGATGATGCTAGAATTAATTTCTAAGAAAAATTTAAATAGATTTTAAATATTCTACATAAAATTGAATAGAAATGGGGTCAAAGTTAATTGAGTGCCTATTAGAGAGAACTGATGAAGACAATAGTCACTGAAGTTTTGTTAAATGAAGTCGTTGATTTTAAGCCTTTAAAAAAATGTTGGAAAAATGGTAAGGCAGGTTTTCTAAAAACTTAAGAATCGCGTAGTTAATAAACAGATCAATTTAAAAAAAGTTTTTTTTTTCAACTACAGCTTAATAAATTTTAGTCTAATACATTTTGCGGTTGCAGTGTTGTAAATGTTAGTACCTTAAAGCAAAAAAAAAGTAATCCGAAAAAATCTCAAGTTTGAATTGTTATATTTTTGACCGTCAAAGTTCTTTGAAAAGGCGATCTTATGTGATCATAAAAAACTCAGCATACAATGTAAATATGCATGTATACAGATTTTATTTCATGTGTGAAACCTGCTGTTGCGGCTTGTGGAAAAAGTCAACTAAAATCCTTTCTTTCATCTACTTTAAAAAAATCTTTCAACAATTTATCTTCCTTAAATTTCTACAAACAAACCCGTCACAATGTCACAAGACATAAACAAAAACAAACTACAGAAAATAATCGTAATAATGATATATGATTTATATTATGTTTGAAACTTAATATCACAACAATTGACAGCGTTTATTTAAATATGATTTATGATATATAAAACCAATTTTCATTCATAACAAAATCCACAAACTGCAACCAAAATCATAAAACCAAACAACACAAAATAACTAGAACAGGCCTACAAATAGTATAGAAACAAACAAAAAAAACAATAGCGAACATTAAACAATGAAAAGTTAAACAAACGCTCCAATGAAAATCACTAAACATAAATTATGCACTTGATAAACACAAAACGACTTTATGAAAAAAAAAAATCATTAGCCAATAGGCCCCCTTTTATTTCTGGTGGCATACAAAGAATTTTTCAAAGAAACTTTAAGCCACAGAGAATGTTGAACACAAACAGCAAAAACGAAAAAAAATCCTAACAAACAATAAACCTACGCATGTGTCGAAAAATATTAAAAAGGCTAAAATACTGTTTGTGGCTGCCTTCCTTTTTTTTAAGTCTGAAAATGCACATACACACACATGCACAGATTCACGTCATAATAAATATAATGAGCGATTACCTGAGGCATGGAGTTAAATGAATATAGAAAGGAAGAGGGTGGTGAGTTAAGAGTTCAAGGGAGAGGAAAAACATTTTTAAACCCAGCTAATTTTGTGGCAAAAGCTTTTCAACCTAAGTTTATACAAGGGGTAGTTGTTAATTTGAAAACATACATTAATTCAAAGCTACAGACAATCGGCCATGTTCTGGAAACCGAAATCGAGTAAAATTCTAAGTAATAATTAAGACTCAAACTTTGACGTATATAAAACGGAATATATTGATGAACCTTTAAACCAGGATCGTTATGAAAATTGGTTCGATTTCATGGCTGAATACTTATTAATCTCGGATTAAGCAATAATTAGCTCTTCATGAATAAAACAGTTTTTGCTATTAATGCTATTGGAATAAAATTCATATTTTAAAGCAGAGCAAACACAAGATGATTTATTTGCTAATTTAGTTAGACTCAGAAAGATTAGAAAAAGAGATCGAGTGACAGGTTTATTGGATACGTTTTTCTTAGTAACGCAAACAGACTTTTATTACTTCAGCACGCTTACCGAGAAATTATAAATGATTTTGTATCAAGAAGTTTACTAAATACTTATTGCCGTATTTATAAAAAATAAAATAAATTTGAAATGTGTTTTAAGGCAAAATTTTCATACAAATATTTCTTAAAATACAATGAATACGGCAGTAAAAAATCCATAACGAATTTTTTTTCATAAGCTCTTAAATTATTATGGACCACAAAAGTTTTAAAAACCAACCACTTTCCTAAAATTACTTGTGTTCCACGGTTAAAATATTGAAAAAGCTAATTTTAATAGCTTTGGCTACTACTGAAGAATACTTTTTGCATATGAAGCAACTCCTGGTGCATTGCTAACTACAGCTACCGACTTTCACTACTTTTAAAAACCGTTAATTATTGGTTGTATAACCCAAAAAATGCGGGAATTACAACAGATGCCGTTTTTTTATACCCTCCACCACAATTAGTTTGAAGAGGGTATACTAAGTTTGTCATTCCGTGTGAAACTTTTTTATTATTCATCTCAGACCCCATAAAGTATATATATTCTGGCTGCTTGAGTAATTCTAAGTCTATTTAGCCATGTCCGTCTGTCTGTCCGTCTGTCCGTCTGCCCGTCTGTTGAAAACACGCTCACTTTCGAAAAACTCAAAAGAAATAAACAAACTAGGTGTCAAATTGCTTGTAGTTATCCTAAGCAGTTTGGGATTGAATTTCAGCAAAATCGGTTTAGTAGGACCAGAGCTATGAATCAAAATGTGGAACCACCACCTTCAAAAACTTGATAATTTTGTTACAAAAACTAACATAAATGATGCAAAAATGCACGGAATGACATAAGATTTTGCACAAGTCCGTTTTATTCGACTAGAAATTACTCTGTAAAATTTCGCGAAAATCGGTCCATAATTTACCCTAAGCCCCATATCAACACTACTCCCGGAAAACAGTTTAGTACGCCTAAAACCGTAAAAAATAATGCAATCATAACAATTTTTTTGGCTCGTCACAATTTTATAGGACTATAAATGATACTGTGAAATTTCGTGAAGATCGGTACATTATTTACCCTAGGCCCCATATATGCCCTACTCCCGGAAAACAGTTTAGTCTCCTAAAACCATAATTAATAACAAATCGTCACAGTTTAAGATAATAATAATAAAAAGACATCATACAGATATTACTCCTTAAACATTCGAACTGTCGGTGGAGGGTATCAAAGATTCGGCACAGCCGAATATAGCACTCTAACTTGTTTATACATGGTTTGTATTTTGGAGAGTAAATATAGATTTCGCCGTCTTACAATAACATTTTCTTAAGTTATTATTTCTATAGCTAGAGATATTTTAAAAACTACCGAACGTTTTTCTACCCTTCACCGAATGTAAAAGGGTAGATAGAAGTTTGTCATTCCGTTTGTTATTTCTACAATATTGATGGTAGACCCTATAAAGTTTATATATTCTGGGTCCTTATAAGTAGAGAAGTTGATTTAACGATGTTCGTTTGCCTGTCTGTCTGTTTGTTGAAGTTTCCGAAGACCCCAGGTGTGATGGGTACTTGGTTGCTATATATTTATGTCACATATAGTCCAGGGGTCTAATCACCGCAAACGATATCGAGCGAAATTGATCGAAATCTTTTATTTGGGTATCATGACACTCGATATCGAATGAAGTACAGTACTTTTCGTTTATAGTCACTACCGCTTATAGTCACATTAGCGATAAAGTCCATTTTATCTGTTTATTTTGGCGCTATAAGTTAATTTAATTTAAAATATTAACGTTACAGTCCATTTAGCGATATAAGCACATTTGCCATATATGCCCCCTATTAACAGTCATCAAAGGGAAAAATAAAGCAAATTATTGGCGTTATAGTCACATTAGCAATATTTACTAAGTTCTTCTTAGTTTTCGAAACCGGAATCCATCCAAAGAAAGAAAAAATTAAATATTTTAATTTTTGTCATTAACTCTCTACTCGTAAAAAGTTATATTTTAACTTTGGTATCAGTTTTGAAATACCTTGTTATTATTTAAACTATTTTAACAACTCTGCTGCAAAACTATAAGCCTGATGTCGGTGTAATTTATATGAATTTGTTATTTTCTATATTCACATAATTCGAATTCGGTTATATGCCTCATAGTGGCATATATGTGAATTAGCCTTATAGTCACATTAGCGATATAGTCCACGTTTTGTCTGCAACTAAAGGATGTGACTATAAGCGAAAAGTACTGTATATCGTAACTTGAGATGATAGCATTCGATATCGAGTAACCAAAGACATTACATCCCTCGAGTTTTCATTCGATACATCAGTGTCTATCGTGTTCAGAAAAATACAATAGTTTACTCGATATCTAATGCGGTGATTAGACTCCTGAATTGTTTGCCTGATTGGCCCACAAATGGCTGAGAAATGAGCGAAAAACCACGACTGCCTCTAATGTTACCCAAAAAATACCTTGTTTTTTTTTGTTGTTGTTTTTTTTGTTGTGGTTTTTTTGTATGGAAAATTAGGTACAACCATCTTGGTTATCAATTCACACAATCCAACAAATCGTGTGCGGGATTGGAGAAGTGGGTGTGGCAAAAAGTTAAAATTTGTATATTTAAAGAACGGTTTTTTATAACTTTCTGTTGTTTTCGCATCTTGGTGAATGGTTTATAAGATTCGGCATAGCCGAATATAGCACTCTTACTTTTTACTGCTAATACTTTTGGTAGTGTGGTTTTTAAACAAGATAGATAAGATACCTTTTGCCAATTGTTCCAGCAAATAATGAAGCTACTTGTAGCAGTTTTACTCTTTATGCTACCAAAATACAATTTGTATTATGAACATTTTTCTTACTGTTGATCTAATACGATTCTTGCTGTTGTGTGAAAAGGAAATGAGTTTCCTTGTAGAATATGTGTAAATTCATATTTTATGCTACCATTTTTTGCGTAAACTAATATTCTATTTTATTAGATATTTTTAGGCCTAAGGCTACATCTTTTTCAATCATTGCTTTTAGTAATTTAGCTAGTTATTGCATTACTTTAACATAATAAGTTAAATTTGTGCTATATGCTCAAACTAATATACAAAATTTTGAGTAATTACATTTTTTGCATTTTACTAAAGGATGAGGTGGGGTATTTCGCAGAGGTGCACTTGTGCGGAAAGCTATCCGCCTGTCATCCACTTGGGGATGACAAGAAGCGATTCCTCTGTTCGAAATTCCCAAGCAGCTCACTACTTCCGGTCTTATACCAAGTATCCCCTGGTAATGTCTCTCAGACACCCGTCTGTCGACAGCTAGAGTGAGAAGGCACACAGTTGAGTAACCTGAATGGCATGCTAAAACCGATGCGTCGCAGGTAACTAGGTGGCCACCGAAATGAACAGGCACTGAAACTCAACTGTTCGACCTGCCTAGAGGTTGTTGGCAGCCCCAACACTAGGATCGGATGGGAGGCCTAATCAGTCCCTCAATCTTAAACTGAAATGATTACTGAAACCGCAACAAATAATATCGGCCCTTTTTTCTTACTAGGAACCACAGGACATAATATATTAATAAACAGTAAATACTACCCTACAACTATCATTTATGCTAGTAAGAAAAATTGTTTTTACTTTTTAACTATTTTAAGTCCCTGATGCTGCGAATTCTACTGCAATTAGCTACTTTTCAACTTCAACTATTGTATCTTCCTTTGCTACATGATATATAGTAAATAGTATCGCACTCAGTTAATCTGGCACTACTGCTACTAATTTTGATACCTTTATCAGTTGCTCCGCTGTTCGACTTTCATAACGTAAGCTTATTTCTTTACTGCTACTACGACTTCTTTTTACCAGAAGCGTTAGGTTTACTAAATTCAATGAAAGCATGATGCTTTTTTAAACATTTTTTGATGTATATTTTACTCCTTTTTTTATTTATTTTACAAAAAAAATTGTGTTCTACTGGTTTATTTCAGTTTAGGATCAAATTTGTGTTTTACAGCATTTTTTATAGGCGAAAATAGGCTTTAACTTACTGTAATATTTCTGACTTCTACTTTTAATAGCTACAGAGAAGTAGCTATGATACCTTAAGTGTATCTGCTATAATGGAGTTTCCTTTTTTCGAACAATCCTTGGTAATTGGTTAAATACAATTCAAGCTTTTCTCAAAAGGTTTGCTGGGTTGCGTCATTACCTTTGATTTAAGTGCAAAAAAAAAACATGAAAAAAGGTTTTTGCTACAAAAAATTTAACCGAAACAAGTGTTTGTGGCAAACTGGGATTATTAAAGTAAAATATGATATTTAGAGATATATTTTATTACAATAGCAACAACAACAACGTAAACTAGTTGGCAACATTGTTTTTGTAATTTGATTTACAACAAAATAAACGTCTTTTTTAATACACAATTTTTCGTTCTACAACTGACTCAAGCTATCAACAAGACAATCAATACAAAATTTTTTTAATATTGTTTCTAGGTTTTTTTATTTCTTCACTTAGTTAGTTAAACCACTATAAGCCTTTATTTTTGCGAAATTATTTTGTTACTCCTGCCTGCTTTAAAACAACAAATGCTATTTGTTGAGGTAGACTGACTGAGATTATACATGTTGTTGAACCTGTTCAGTCTTTCAAATCCCTAAAGGCTTTTTTGCGCTTAGCTTTTTTTTTTTAAAACTTATAAGCATTTATTTTCCAAACCTCTTCTTAGTCCCGGCGTACATATATTGTGTTGTGATTCTAATGTTAAACCTTTCTCTATATATTTCTTACATGAACTGAAAACTTAAAGGCCCATGTATGAGTAAAATTGAAACAGACTTTTGTTAAACAATTATTTTTTCTGCCTTTTTATTTTATGTATATTTTTTTTCTGGCATGACCACATAGACTTGCAACATTTTTTTTCTTGTTATTGTTGTACAAGGCGAACCTTGTCTAGGCATATGAAAGTCATAAGGAAGACTAGGTAATATTTACTAAAACACACACAAGGAAGAGCAGCTTTAAAAAAAAAGTCTTTGCAATTACAATTATTACAATTGTGGCTTTTTTGTTATTATTTACCGTACTCTTGTCAATGTTGTATGTATAATGTGGCGAGTATTAAAGTATAAGCTTTAGTTTGCTGTGGAGAGGGAAGTAGATTGAAAAAAAAGAGTTGAAATAGAAAAGCAAAATCCTTATAAGTCTAAAACAATTGTTTTGTAATGGTGTTAAAGGTTGCATACCATGATATATATTTCTTTTTTTTCATTTGCGATGTGCACTACATGAGCGAAAGAGGTGTATATGATTGTAGGGATAAGTATGCAAGAGGTTTGAATATTTTCAAAGTCGTGTGGTTACAGTAGAGACTTTGTAAAGACATTGGAGTGGCAAAATTTATTTGAAGCTTATTCGATTTGTCTTAACTCTATTTATCCAAAGCCTATATATAATTAAAATCGGTTTAAGGAATGACAAATATATGAAAGAAACTGCGATAGTCATTAGGGTGGGTCACTGATATATGAGAAAAAATCAAAGTTCTCAAATCGTATTCTAATAGCAATATTTTTTTGTCTTATTTTAAAACAAATAAAAATTGCAAAAAGTCGCATCTTGAGCCAGCGCAGGAGCTCCTAAGAATTAAGTATATTTGATAAAACATTATACAACATTAAACTATAAAATCATTTTTTGGTCACGAAATCTTGGTTACTGTCAAATTTGGGCATCTCTCGTTTCGGTTCAAGTTTCGTCTATATTAAACCTTCTCTTGATTTTTTATCGCATATAGCCATGTTTACTTCTGACACTATTTTTATGAACTTCAGAGACGTTAAAATATTCAAAATTTAACAAAATTGAAGTTTAAAGCGTGGGCTCTTACGCTTAAAATGAAATAATAATATTTTACAGGGATCTAATGAAGACAAATATACAACGTATTTACGCTATTAGAAGTCGATAAGAGAAAAACAATTTTTTACCCACCCTTATAGTTATACTAATATGGCAAACTGTTTAAAATCACTTGCAAGAAGGCTACAGATACTGCATAACTACAAATTATATCTTTCTATCTGAACTTTTTTCTCCTGGAAAATATGTGTACCACAAGAAACCCAGCTTTGGTTTTTAATGAGGTCGCGAAAAGGAAATTTTAAAAGATATCGAGGTGGTGTTAGTCGCTGATTTTTATCCTCAACTTAAGATGAAGTTCAATCTGTTGTCTGGTTATTCTATATTTTTTTTTGCTATTCAATACGACCTCCCTTAATAATAACAAGAGGCTTCCTACGTGATTAAGATCTCCTTGAACTGTCAATTAGTTGTTTTTAGTATCACACGAAGCATTGACAGGCACACTGTTTCACCCTGTGTTTTGACCACCAGGGGATTAGGTCGCTAGGGCTGAAAAAAGTTAATTTTTAACACATCTATCCTTTCTGCCATGTTTACTTAAAAGCCTCATTTAAAACGACAAAAAAAAAAAAATCAAAAGTTAATTGATTTAAAGTTGTTTTTTAAACTTTTAAAATTATTAAATATAAGAATGGCGGCGATAACTCAATGAAAAAACCTTAAGGCCCGTTTTCACGACTTACCTATAAAGTTCGAAATAGTAAACGGTACCTTTAGCACTAGTGAGGAATAAAGTTACCTTTAACTATTTTTCGTTTTCACAACTTCGGTATAAAATAAACTTAACATTTTTGAAAATGTGGCAATACTAAAGAAAATACCGATTATTTTTGCCAAAATAAAAATACAAACTGGCAACTACGTACTTTTTTACATTTACAAAATATACGAATAATTAGAGTTGCCATAAATAAAAAATATGTGAATATAATATGGCAATCTCAAATCTAAACCTTACGACAAAAGTTAAAGGTAGAACGTTCCTCTCTTTAGCTTATCCTTCACTTTTAGATTAAAGGGAACTTGTGATAATTAAAAGCTCATTATCTGTTCGATAACTTTCTACATTTAGCTATCGTTAAGTCGTGAAAACGGGCCTAAGAAGGTTTAACTTTTCCCAAGCATATTTGAATATTTCAGGGCTTCAATTCAAACTTGATTCTTAAAAATCAAACTGAAACATCATTAATTCAATTAAGGAGACTGTTTAGTGATTTAAATCAGGGACCGAAACTAACAGTTAATTTGAAATTGTAAAACAAAAAACAAATTATATAAAAGAAAAAGTCCTTATGAAATAGTCTATGATAAAATATATTTTTTTCCAAAAATAACTGTTATTTTTGTCCCAAAAAATTAAATTAAAAGATAATTGTTATTATCTCACTTTTATGAAAAAAGAAATAATTATTACGGTCCCTGACCTAAGGTAGTTTTACACGACCTGTATTTAGCAGTGTTCTTATCAATTTTCCCACTGCAAAATGCAAACATGTGGTGTAAATGCAAAAAAATTTACTTCGTAAATGTCAGCTCGAATTTCCAGTGTAAAATTTTTAATTATAGCAAGTTTTATATAGAGCTGTAAAACCGTCTGATATCAACTGTTTTGTAAATTATTTGTATGTGGCGGCAAATATACACTAAAATATTTTAATTTACATATATTTAAAAAAAAGCCACATTTTTTCTTAACTGAAATACAATTAAAAGTATTAAGAAATATTAATCAGTATATCGTTAGCTAAAGTGCAAAAAGGCGTAACTAACAATAATATAATTTCACAGAAGAAGCAAAAAACTTTGTAAAATGAAAACAATAAACATGTCAGAAAAAACATAAATTGATAAGACGTCCAGGGAATACTTCAAACGGTTTTCTAAGAAACCCATTTTATCATATTTTGTTAGGCGCCCTATGCTCCAATGGGAGTTAGAGGAACACATATATATATTGTTAGAAAAAAAATGAGTATTTACGTCGTTTTGCATTAATCAAATAAACACACTCTCTTTTTACTCTTTTGTTAATTAAAGCATTAATGAAAAATTTTATCATCAAAGTTATTTACGGGAATACAAAATTTATCATTAATACGATTTCTGTATGACGTGCTAAATTCCCAATTTTTCATATTTGATAAATACACTGAAATTTATTGTTGAGGGAAAGCTAGCTTCTATGCGCATTTCACTGGTTGCTTAGGCCAGCTCATCAGGAAACCTTTTCCTAAGATTTTAGAAAAGCTAAAAATATTATACGAATAAAACCCTAAAGCGAATAAGAGTTTTAAACACTCAAAGTCTTACTTGTAGGTAACAATATCAAAGCTTAAACAAAACACCAACAATAAACAGTGAGTTTATCTTTTCTTACATTTTATCAAGACATGTAGTTTAAGGCTAGTTTAAACTATCTCACAAGTCTTACGTATTCCATAATACTTTGTAAGATAGAAATCAAATGAGTTTTGATGGGACTGTCAAAAAATGTAATTTAACATAACAGTTGTTCACACCATCACACAAAGTATAAACACTCACACATGAAAAAAAATGCAACCCTGATCCAATGAAAAGTATTATTGTTTAGAAATTTTTCAAAAAACGATGAAGTCGTGTGGGATGTCAAACTTTTTTCATAATACTTGTCATTTTCGTGATACATTGCATTTACACTATCACACTTTGTCGTATTACTTGAGTTTTTGACAAGTATTAATACAATGTATAATAGTGCAAACTAGCCTTTAATGGCATTCATGCCAGGGCGGTCTGTCTACTCTAAGTTGAAATGGTTGGCCACATTCCATTAATTGTATATATATATATATATACTAAGAATATTTTTAATCAATCACAAAGTTGGTTACGTCTTTTTGCATTTTAGCTAACGATATATATAATTTGCTATTATCAAAATAATTTTTGGGAATAAAAATTTTTTAAATAATAAGATTTTGTTTGTCGTGCTTAATTCCCATTGTCTATTCTTGACTGTTTATTGTTGGTGTTTTGTTTAAGCTTTGATATCGTTACAAATGCGACTTTTTGAGTGTTTGCAATTCTCATTCAGTCCGCAGTTTTTTTTTTGCTAATATCTTTGGCTTTTCTTAAACATTTTGGAAGAATGTTTTCTGATGATCTGACCTAAACAACCAGTGAAATGCGCATAGAAACTATCTTATCCCCCAACAATAAACTTTAGTGCATTTATCAAGAATACAAATTGGGAATTATGCACGACAAACAAATCTTTTTAATTAACAATTTGCTATTTTAAACGTATTTAGGTTATGTCAGATGAAACCAAAAACGAATGTTTAAAAGCAAAAATTATTAACCTCCTGTATTAGTCAATTTTGGCAGACATCTGACAAAGCCACTGCAAAATAGATGTCGTGTAAAAGTACTACCTTTAAAGGTAAATTGTTAAAGCTCTAGTTTAAATAATAAATAATCTCATTTTAATTTGTAGGAGAAATTTTTTTAAAGTATTTAAAAGTGTGTTTCAATTCATACAATCTGAAATATTTGAAAAAAAAATCATCCGATTCTTAGAATAGATTTTTATTATGACTTTTTTTATGGGGCGAACGATCTAGATTTTTTTACACGGCCACTACCTTTGTACGCCCTTCGCCTATATCATGAGAAGTTTTTAGCTCAATTGTTATTCGTTTTACCTTGCCCTTAACTATTTTTATTTCTAACCCTTCCTTGAATATTACAAGACAAGTGTTTGAGTTTAAACATTGCTTTGTAATTCTAATACAAAAAAGGCTAAGTGTTTTCCTCATTTTTCCAATTTGTGCCTCCTCATAAACTTAATTTGAAATGAAAATCCGTTGAATGTTATAAAAATGTATACGGGATGTTAAACAAAATGTATACGCTTACACATACTAAAACCTTAATCCACTTCCCGTTTAGTTAAACATATAAAGGGATTGTGTTTTATTTCTATAGAGAAAAAAAACCAACCAAATCATCTACATCGTCATTCTCAAATAAGCATTAAGTGTGTTTAGAGGAAAACATTAAACATTTTATAAAAGCACAATTTTAGGTATTTTTTCAAGTTGTTTTTTCTACTTTATAACAATCTAAGATCATGACTTAACGAAATTGGTTATAAAAAAACAAAATATATACTTTTATAATCAATACTTAGCAATAAAAATTTTTGATTAATATTTTTTCTCTCCAATGGTGTATCGAGGAAAACCACACACCTTGATGTTTGTAAAAAAAAAACTCAACTGATGTCAGGCTTGATATATGATCGCAACCACTATCGTCATGATGTGATGTGATATGTTTTAATGAAGGGTGGGAATTTATGTTAAATTCAATTAAATTTTGGTTTTTTTATTTTTGTGTTCATTAATTTATAATAAAAAATTAGGTGTTTGTTATCATGGTATTATTATAATCGTGATTAGGCAAAGTTTTAGATAATTTTCTAATTATTTATTAAAAATGTTCCGAAAATATCTTTGATATTGTTTTAACTATTTGCCGTGAAATTGTTATAAATTGGTTTTTATTGCAAAATTGTTTTATCATTAAAGTGTTAAAAATTGGTGAGAGCCAACGATAATTGAGGTCGTTTTAAGTTTTATAAAAAAAAAACTTTTAATAGAAATTATTAAATAGAAAATATAAAAAGAAACATGACTAGGAATTATTTTGAGAAAATACGATTTATAATAATTTAAAGATTTAAAAAAGAGTTTTTTTTTTTCTTTCGTCAATAAAAATTTTCTAAGAGTAACGGTATATTTAGTGAAAATTAACAATTATTTTAATGACCCGCCAGTATGATCTCATTATGGGTGCCCCGGTAGGCTAGTTGGCAGTGAGGTTGTCTATCTATATGCGAAGGTTGCGGGTTCGATTCCCGCCAGAGTCTGGTCTGTTTCACTACAGTGGGCTAAAGGTCTACGTTACCATTGCTCGGTCAATTAAGTAAAAAATAACTTTGATAATATACTTGCATGTTCCCGTGCCAAAAACTGTACTGGCAAATTCGTTTTTTTGTTGTTGTCTTACGAATATAAAAAAATGAAGCAATTTGTTTTTTAATTTTGTTTTTTCTTTTTACCCACTTACAACTACAATTCGAGTCGGAAAAAAGCCAACCAATTGTAGGAAAATGTAAGGAAGTAAGACTTTGAGTGTTTATAATTCTTATTCGCTTTAAGGTTTTACTTGTATAATATTTTTAGCTTTTCTAAAATCTTTGGAAAAGGTTTCCTGACGATCTGGCCTAAGCAACCATTAAAATGCGAATAGAACCTAGCTTTCCCGCAACAATAAATTTCAGTGTATTTATCAAATATAAAAAATTGGGAATTTAGCACTTCATATAATCTTGATAATAATAAATTTTGTATTCCCAAAAAATAACTAATAATAATTTGTAATTGTATTTGTAACTCTTATTAAATAAAACTAAAATAAATGATCTCATTACACGTTAACCATGTAATGTGAACTCTATACACTGATCGAAAAAAAGTTATAACGCTGATGTATTTTGACATCAGTTCTATGACAAGTGTCTTCTTTTTTGACCCCATGAAAAGATCAAAGATTTAAATTATGTCATCAATGGGATGACACATCGGCATCACAGAAATTACGAATTTGAGTCAGTTTTATAAAAACGCCATCGGGAGCGATGATTCAGTAACATCGGAAAAAGAATCATTAGGCTCAATTTAATGAAAAACTGTCGTTAAACTTACTCTTTGGGATTGACTTAAGCCAAAGTGAGAGAATATTATTATTTACTTACACGTTACACATGTTTGTTTCATTTTTATTGTATTCCGCCCTTTTTTTATACCCTCCACCACAATTAGTTGTGAAGAGGGTATACTAAGTTTGTCATTCCGTGTGAAACTTTTTTATTATTCATCTCAGACCCCATAAAATGTATATATTCTGGCTGCTTGAGTAATTCTAAGTCGATTTAGCCATGTCCGTCTGTCTGTGCGTCTGTCCGTCTGTTGAAAACACGCTCACTTTCGAAAAACTCAAAAGAAATAAACAAACTAGGTGTCAAATTGCTTGTAGTTATCCTAAGCAGTTTGGGATTGAATTTCAGCAAAATCGGTTTAGTAGGACCAGAGCTATGAATCAAAATGTGGAACCACCACCTTCAAAAACTTGATAATTTTGTTACAAAAACTAACATAAATGATGCAAAAATGCACGGAATGACATAAGATTTTGCACAAGTCCGTTTTATTCGACTAGAAATTACACTGTAAAATTTCGCGAAGGTCGGTCCATAATTTACCCTACGCCCCATATAAACACTACTCCCGGAAAACAGTTTAGTACGCCTAAAACCGTAAAAAATAATGCAATCATAACAAATTTTGGCTCGTCACAATTTTATAGGACTATAAATGATACTGTGAAATTTCGTGAAGATCGGTACATAATTTACCCTAGGCCCCATATATGCCCTACTCCCGGAAAACAGTTTTGTCTCCTAAAACCATAATTAATAACAAATCGTCACAGTTTAAGATAATAATAATAATAATAAAAAGACATCATACAGATATTACTCCTTAAACATTCGAACTGTCGGTGGAGTATCAAAGATTCGGCACAGCCGAATATAGCACTCTAACTTGTTTTTAATAAGAACTGTCAATTATAAAACACCATCTGCATGACCGATATGGGTTTCGTAATCATTCTACTTTGAAAATTTTGTGTATTTAACTAAATAATTCAAACAAATGGAAAATGGGAATTTTCGCTTCTTATTTTACTTTTTAAACATGAGAATAAAGCTAATAATACACAAAACGTGGCATCGAATTGATGAAAGTATGACAACATTTTATGATGACGTTCTTCATTGGATTGAAGTTACTTTTTGCCTTATTGATGCCATTTGTAATAACAATGATGTCACAATTCTGATGTTAGAGCATCATCAATATAAAGATGCATTTTTTTATGTGTGTAACCTACTTGTTTCGAAACATAGATGTTATTTTTTTTAATCGGACGATCTGTTTAGAAACTCATTGTGCCTTTTTTCACTCTTTGGGGTTTAAATTGGCATTACTTCAAAAAACATAATAAAGTCTAGTATTAAAAGACTTGCAATATTTTGTAAAAGTCACACTACTTCTTCAGGAGTTGCATAGTTTTTTCTCTTTCACAACAAACTTACCTTGAAATGTGTATTGCATCCATCCGCATCTGTTTAAAAAAGGAGATACGAGAGGTTTATTGAATAGTGTAAGCTAGTTTCGAATGTCGCAAATTAAAATTATAAAAATCTATTTTATGTTTTGCTTAAAATATTAATAAAATATTTTATTCTTTAAACTACTTCAGCCCACTCATTACTTGGTAGATGATAGTAAAATAAGTCTAGCGTGTGAAACATAAGTGACATAACTGACTTTCTAAAATCGTCAACTAATTATTGGGTTGACCTACCGACCATTTAAAAAAAAAATAATTATGTATGAGAAATATATTCTTTTAGTACCCCCTTTCTATATTCAAAACCTGTTTCGAGAAATTTGTTATGGCCTCTGAGATATTAACCATTTTTATTAGATTGATAGTATAGAAACTTTCATTTCAGAAAGTTGCTCAATGCCTAGAAATAAGTATGCGTATGCAGCACAAAAAGCTAATTTGAAAAATATTTTTAGAAAAGTGGCGTATGCGGCACTTTCAATAAAATACTATTAACTTTTTACTTCATTCATGAAAGTTGACAAAACATATGCCGGAAGCAGCGGAAAAAGTATAAAAAATTCTATCATATACATATTGACATATCTTCATGGCAACCTTCTTTGTGAATTTTCTCCACTCCGACTTTTTGGCATATGCGCCAAACCAGTTATGAGCTGACAAATTGTATAATGTATACTAATGCTTTTAAAAGTCTTGCACGATTTCTTTAAAACATTTAAATAGAAAAATATTTTGCATATTTAATCTTAAAGCCAATCAATAAGAAATTACGAGTTATAATATTAGCATTGTAACCCATTACTTAGTAAGGTATGCATTTAAAAGGGTTGCGTATGTCAAGGCTTGTGCTTCTAACCACATAAAAGACGACATTCTCACAAGAGAATTATAAAAGAAGTAAAATAAAAGAGAAATATGGGTTTAAAAAATACATATAGAGAAGGCCACTTATACCAAAACTTATTAATATTTCAAAAGGGGATTTAATTAAAAACCAACAATATGTTTTACAAAATATCTATTAATTAATACACTATTATTTTCTAACATAGTTAATTTTCTTTTGTATTTTTTTTATAAACTAGTTAACCCATTTACATTTTATTATAATGAAAAAAAAAGAAACGAATAAATGTTAATCTACACAAAAAAAAAAAAAAGAAAAACAGCATATGTGTGTTCATAAAGAGTGATTAAATTTAATTGTATGAATGAAAAAAGTGGTTAAATGTAATAGCAATGATGAATATCTGTAATGAATGTACAAATAAAAAATGAAGTATATTAAAATGATTTTTGTAAAACACGCAACTGGCAAAGGTGATGATACTTTTTGGATATTTATAACTGAATTAAACTTTCCGCCAAGAACTTAAGGGCAATACAAATAAGTACATAAAAAATTAAAACTATTGAATTATCGGAAAATACTTGGAGTTCAACACATTTTAAAGGAAAACAAAAATAGTGGATTTTTTTTGTTAAAATTTATACAATTTAAAATTAATCTAATAATTTCTTTTTTTTCTAGGTTAAAAAAATGGCTCTAAATAAATAAAATTATGTATTAATATTAATTAAATGTTTAATTAATAACAAACTCTATACATATAAACCAAATATTTATGAACAATTTTTTTTGTTTAAAGAGACCCGCCCACCCCAAACGAATGGTATGAGTGTACAAATACACTGAGCGAATTAAGAAAAAATTTTAATCGAAAAAAGCTACGAACAAACACAAGACTATTAATTAATTATTAAGCATTTTTTGTGCTTAAATGGCACAAAAATGCTGCAGTTTTTTATTATTTGTTTAAAAACAAAGGATAAATTAAAAAACAAATAAATAAATAACATGAATTTCATTTCATAAAAAAAACAAATAAAGAAAATTCCTTAATGCTTTTTCCCATTTTTCCGTCATTAAAATAGCAAAAAAAAAAAAAAAAACTTTAAAAAAATGAGAAAAATTATACACAAAAGAAATTATTATTAACCACAATTGCAAAAAAAAAAAACGGTTTAATTTAACGAACACTCTGTTTTTCTGCATGCAAGTAGGCAAGCAAACAGACAGACGGACAGACATTTAAACCGGAATACATGCTTTCAGATCCAAACCAACAATATTATAAAACAATTTCAATAGTATTTACCTTTCAACAAAAAAGAAAACATTTAAATTGGAATAATAATAAAAAAAGAACTGAATAAAAAACGAATAATCAATCGTTCGAGCGTGTTTCTGTTGCAAGTGCCACAAAAATCGCAAGCAGAAATAATAACTGCAAAAAAAAACACGCGTACTTTTTTATTCTAAATGTTCTTGTCTTGCCCTCTTTTCAATTATATTTAATGAGAAACGTTTTGCAAATCACCTCAAATAACTTAAAAATTATAGTCATTTTAATAAAATAAAGAAATACAAAAATTTAACAAAAAAAGAAAAAAAATTAAACACAAAAAAAATATATTAAAAGCACAATTATAAATATACATACATACAATCGCACAAAATGACTATGAAATCAATGAAATACTCCGATTGTGATACAATTATGGATGGTTATAATCCAGTACCACCTCCTCTACCACGTCGGGTGCCACCAGTACGTAATATTTATGCAGAACCATTTGCCCATGAACCCAATCATTCCAGCAGGTAAATACTATTAACATTTTAATTTTCTTTGTCCAATTTGTATTAATTACAGGATAAGAGCCAAAAATAAAGGTACAACAAATTTGCTTAGTGAAAATAAAAATATATGTACTTACATAATATTTAAAGGGTTAAAGATATTAAGGATAATGGTTAAAATGTTTGTTTGAAAGCATTTTTTAAGGCAAAATATTTTTAAGCCTATTAAAGGCAAAGATTACAAATGTTTATATGACAAAAAGTTAATTTTTTTGCAAATTTAAATTGGGAGTATAACTTACGAAATCGGGACTAATAGTTTGGAGAGTAATCATCTGTTATTTGTTTTGACTTAGTCAGTAGACGAATTGGAGTAAGCATTATTTTTTTTTTTGTTCTTAATATGTAAAATTTTGAAAAATAGTGCAACTGTGGAAAATATTGACATAGATATCTACCCTAGGGCCTACTCCATGGTGGACAAACAATACGTTATACCTTTACGTTTCGGAGGAACACATGAACGATTTTAAAATGTGAAACATGCGTTCAGACTTGAAACATCTAAAATCTACATCTATCAATAAAAAAATTCACCATTTTTGATAAAAAAATTTTTGGCTCTATATATTTCTTATGAGAAAATTTCAACATCTTCACAAATCTTCTATTAACCAGTCGCCCCCGAGTGTGAGAGCAACCAACACACCCAGATAGCAATTTGTGTACATAATGCGGTAGGTTTATATATATACTCGTCTCTTGTTTAGGAGGTGCAGCACCTCCCTCAGTCCGGACTCTTCCACAAGTGGTGAATTTCAGCATATTCTTTTCAACGACTTTGGACAGTAAGCCACAACCACCACGTCATTCCCGAAAGTATGTTTTCAACGGAAAAGCGAAACTTCAACCAAGACAATCTTCCTGAAAGTGAGAAGCATATCCCACAACAAGCATACTAACGGAGGCCTCAATCAATAGTCAGTCCAGTGCCATGC